>OY813001.1:48135723-49399473 GCA_963681545.1 Germaria angustata
TTTTCATTACTCCAACTAATAGTCTGAAGAGACGAAGAGCAGCAAAGGAAAAATGATGAAAAAGCGTTTTTTTCTTTAACGGCAGTACTGTTGGCAAGTTGGTTTTGCTAGCAAAACATTAAAACTTATTTATGACTCTGGAATGTTTAAAAACTAAGACTGAAAGGACATTTCAAAATTATGTCAATGTTAAATGGCCATTTTTTCGCCTTTATAAATATTTACTGCTTTTATGTTGCAACTCTAGGAATGGGTTTATAATAGTCGATACGACTTTTAAAATGATGATAAGGATATTGATTACAACTGAAGTAAATACTAATTAGTTTCTTTTTTGCTGGATGTAAGTTTGCTGACTGGTTTGGTCCCGAATTAATCTTGAAACGTTTTCTATAAAAGACAAATCTTTCCGAGTACTAGGCAGAAAAGAACAAATTTTTATTTTTAGAAATTGTCGTTTTCATTAGCTTTTGAGAAACTCATTGGATCGGCTTAGCCACAGTTTTACGTCTTTAATATTCTTTCAACTAGATTTTATAGTCTTCAGGGCAAATATAACTAGACATTAGAAAGGATTGAAAGTTACTTAATATTGGTAATGCAGCATGTATAGAAGATTCCCAGCTTTTGAATTCTCTGCCTAAGAAATCTAGTTTCTGATTACAATAAAATTTGTTATGATGCTGAAAAATATCATGAATTGTAAGGAGATATGAAATAAGGATATCATGATTTAACATATAACGAGTTTTAGTGATTATGATTATATCTGCTCACCATAATTTCTTTTTAATCACATAACACTTTCATTAAATTTATCTGACCTTAACTCTGAGATCAAGTGTTCTCATATTGCGAACTAAAGTTGCAATATGATGAATTTTTCCCTTTTTGGATAGATAGATTCTAAATATTTTTAGAGTAACGAAAAAATGTTGCTGCATTTGTTGTCGTCATCATCGTGTTATGTGGGTCTATAATTTTTTAGGACTTCAGCAAAATAAATTTCCGAAGGTTTTCAGAAATTGCTTACACGTGTCTTTCCTCCAAGTTTTTTTTTTGTGATCTGACAGAAAAAATAAAATTCGATGTAAATAAAATATGTACAACTAAAATAATGAGGCAACAAATGTGAACCTAAACTTTCACATTTTTAGAAGGATATTTTTATTATATTTCATCTGATCTGAAGCTTGTTTTTCCAAGAAATTCTTTTATATGAAATTTTCGCCATTTTAAATATAATTTGTGCTTCCTTTCAATCGCTGTTTTTCCATTTCATATTCATATGTTATTATTGATCTAGATATATTTAAATTTTATAAAAAAAATTTTCTTTTATTTCAACATTTGTGTATGTAATAGCTTGTTTCCACGACAATTTGAATCTCCTGTTTCGCTTTCTGAAGCAAGTTTATGAATCATGTTGTTTACACGACTCATCTACCTGCTTCGATTTTATAATTTTTTTTCTTTCCATTGTTTTTTATCTATATATATAAAATAGGATGTGTGTATGTATGTATGTATGTAACGTAATGGCTCCAAAACGGCTGGGCCGATTTTGACGAAATTTTCAGGGGACCTTCAGAATACTCAGGCGGGTGACACTGTGAAGTTCGATTTTTTATTTTCGATCTGTGGGCGGAGGGGCGTGGCAAAATCCAATAATTCATAAAATGAGAACGGCTTGGCCGATTTCTGTAAAACTTTTTGTCGGTTGTTCGTATTTTCGAGGAGAAGGTTTTTATGGAAGAAAATCCCTCCGGAAAAGTCGGAAAATTGGCAAAATCGAAAATTGAGTTTTTTTATGAAATTTTGTTTGAAATTATTCCTTAATGGCTTTTCACATGAAATTGAAGGCTTAAAATTGGGGCGAGGCCAAGTTCGCGTGGTCCGCTAGTCTTTTATAAAATTTAAATAAATTAACTTTTCACTCAATTCAAATTTATTATTACGTCTAGGAAACACACAAAAAACAATTATATTTTTTAACTTTTCACTTTTAAATTTGCTTTGTTTACAAAAATATTTAATTTTGACAACTAGTGCAGATAAACTTACGATAAAAGTTATAGAAGAGAGGATTTTTTCTTGATTCGCAAGTAGATTCAATATGAATCTACCTGCTTCGCTCCCAAAATTTTGTATGGCGAAGCAAGTTGATTCGCTCATGATTGGGGTGTGAAGCAAGAAGAGAGAGCGAAGCAGGTGCCGCGGAAATCGGCGGAATCACTTTTGCATAAACGGACAACTTCCTAAAAAGCAAAATGGAGAACTGATGATGAATTTATTCAAGAAAGGGGATTTAAAGGAAAGTAGATCTGCAGGCAATCTGCATGAACATAAATTATTAATGAGATCATATCACGTGTGATCGTATGATCATATATACTTATCTTTTGAGCCACATCTGAGGAAAGAAACGCCTGATTTTAGATCAAACAAGTGCTGTGTTGATCATGCAAGCAGAATCAATGTGGCCATCGAGCAATCTGTTCAGTAGTGTTCATCTATATATTTGCTGCTTCAAATGCGGATACGACATGTTACATCACAATGCCACATTGTCGGAGTGCATAGCTGTTTACTTTTCTGGGAACTCTTGCCATTGCGCAGCATCATAATTGCAACTGAAATTAAAATCTTAAATAAAAGATAAGGTTGCATTAACTATGAAAGAGCTACAAGTGCACATTTTAAAAATAAGGTTACATGAGAAGTAGGCATTTTTTCGCTCTGATATTACTCCAACTTTAATTTTTTCATAACTTGGATATAAGGCATTATCCTATATTGTTCTGTGTATATATATGCGATAAGTCCCAGCACAATGCGTCTTAAGCTTTATAATAACAGAACACTTTGTAATAAGTTCCTATCCATTGAAGAGTTGTGCAATTAATATCCATTAGTTTTTGATTCACAATCTACGTGCTGAGAATGTGCATTAAAGGTTTGTCATAAAAAGTAATTTGTATTACAGGACTTTAATTTGCGTGTACAAGTACTTTGAAATATACTGCGATGTGTGTGTGTGTGTAAAAAAATATGAACTGACTCCCGCACAAAAATATACACAGATTCATTGAAAAAAAAATTAGTTTTTGTACTTTTTGCCAAATTTACTTTTGTGTATTTTGGAATGTGTGCATGGGCGAACGGTAGATGTTTGGATGGATTGATGAATGCCACTATGGATGACTATGAGAGTGCATGCATGCGTTTTTATATTTTTCAGTGTATGTACTTGTGTTTGTGCAAAGATCCAATTCCCTGTCCTAAATGCTAAAGAAGTAATTCAGGTTAATGTTGTCCTTGTAATTACGCAAAACTGGATCCATGTTCTCGAGTCTTGTAAATGCAACGAAATGACAAGAATGAATAAGAAAAAAGCAAAAAAGGGAAAATGATAATGTTCATGGGCAATACGATTCTCAATATAGAAGACAAATTAAAAAAAGAAAAATGATGTGAGTGGGATTTTTTTTACTTCTTCCAACTCAGTTGCATGGATACCTACTTGTACTCGCATGTACTAATGGGGGATGCAAAAAAAGTTACTATATTGCATATGCATGTTTAACACATTTGCATGCAACACCTGGATGCTTAAATAAATTGCAGATCCTTTTGTTGTATTTTGTATGCTGTACGAAACAATCTTTGCCAGCCGTTGTTGCATTCTTTATATTTATTTGGACATTGTTAAGAGAAAATTAAAATACATTTCATGGGTCTTGCCTTTGGAAAAACCAACAAATATATAACAATCGGCCAACCGCCAATTGTACTGTATGAAATGGCATTGGCATTAACAATTACAAGTCCTGCATTTCTTTCACCAAATCATCATGGAATTGCTTGAAGGTGAAACATAAGAACAGATGAACTAGAATTGAAAATGCACTTTACACGATTTTGCTTTCGTGTTTTTCAATTATTTAATTTCAATTAATATCAAGATTAAAATGAAATTACTGCGATGACCAGTATGAATAGAACAATTTCATAGAAACAATGTTTTGTTTCACAATTGACCTATTTGTAAATTGAATACGCTCAAGTAGTTGAAGAAATATAGACCCAAATGATGATCTCTTCTAACTAAGCGATAAACTCTGTTTCCGAAAGAAACATTCTAAAATATTTAATTTTAATTATTGGTACAACTGCTATTTTATCAAAGTAAATAGATGACAAAAACTTCCACAACCAGAAAGGAATATCTTAAAGATATCCCTTTAAGTTCAAAATAAAATATCATAGTCCTCATGTTATTGTAACTTGTGAAATATTATCCTTTCACTCCCCATTGTTTTCGCTTTTACGTATCCTTAACGTCTACATCACAGAAGGCCTTTTGATACAATTTTACTAGTGAAAGCTCTTACCTTCCGTCCATTACGATAGCAGTTCTCTCCTCTTCTCTTTCATATCGCTTAGGTATTTGTGGCAAGCGAAACTCATCATTGGAATTGATACTTTGTCGTTTGAAAGTACATCGATGTTTAATTTGTGTTAATTTAGTGTAACGATATATTCATTGCATCCAAAAATCCATTAGTTCATCTCTTTAATTTTTTGGAAAGCAAATTGTTAAATTGTTCTTAAATTAAAAAAAATATATACTACTTAATATTGAAAATTCATTATTTGGGATATTCTCCCAAACTAATCGTTAGAAACTATTAGAGCTTCTGCAAAATGCATACAAAAATCAAAAGTTTGTTGTGGCTTTAGCTCTTCATATACCGACATTTCATTGGTTGCTAAAACCAAATCGTCAGTGAAGTTTAAGCTGTTTGAAAACATTCAACCTCGGATGTTTATGCCACATAAATCAAATACAATACGAGTAAATTGTTTGTTGTGTTGGTTTGTATAGAAACATTCTAAACCTACTATGATTATGTATTTGTTGTAATTCATATGCAATATTGAAATTCTCATATTGTATTTGATTTATGTGGCATAAACATCCGAGGTTGAATGTTTTCAAACTGCTTAAACTTCACTGACGATTTGGTTTTAGCAACCAATGAAATGTCGGCATATGAAGAGCTAAAGCCACAACAAACTTTTGATTTTTGTATAAAAATATATACTGTTTTTGAAAATATTATTTTCCTTTAAGTAATAATTGATACGGCTATTTTAGTGTCAGAAAATACAAACTTTTTATCTTTCCAAGGTGTCAAATGTATTTCTTGTAATATTTGAAGAAAAACATAAAAAATTTGCTTCTCCCATAAGGATGTTTCCATTTCGGAATGGAATCATTGGAAATGATCTTAATGTGTGAAGTTTCACTATTTATGGATCACATTCTCAACATATTCATAATATATTCTTTTATTTAATGCGTCTCCCCATGCCATAATATACGGTCGTCCCTCTAATATACATATGATAATTATTGTACATGTTTTATAAGAGATTGAATGTTAGTAAAGTGTTTTCTGTAAAAATAATTTTCATAATAGCAAGGCTAATGGGGAAGCCTTGTCTTTTCGCCAGCTAATCGTAGCCTCAGGTACCGGTGGATGTTACCAGTTGTTTTTGCTACCTGGTGAGACGTTGTAACATGAGATTAAGATCCAGGGCAGAACTTGTTTCCCTGGTCCCCCATGCTTACCATGTACTTTTCATACCTTTTGTAGATGGCAGGATTTTGACGGAAAGTTTTTTGATTTTATTTATGCGTTCATACTATTGGTAATAAAATCTGACGATAAATAGTATAATGCCCCGATAGTGGCATCAGTGATCCATTGATCTGGTGGAATATGAGCCACTACCTGTTATTTATGATATACTATGAAAATGCTACGAAAGAAATGTATTAGAGTCAAAAAGTGCCACACTAAGTGATTGTAATTGCACGGCTTAAGTTATTTTTCCCTTATTTTAATGCAATTAATATCTGGCGGACATTATTTCTCAAATTGCCCCAACATAAAAATCAAATTTTTACAATAGATAACTTTTATCACTTCGATTAACTGCTCAATCGTATACCAAGCCACGCTTTTTTGACGTCATTATAAAACTGAGCTAACAACGATTTCACTTTATTACAAATATAAGTTTCCTTAAATTGTACAAAACCCTGATTGTTATCCATTATTTGGAATTTTACAAATGTATAATAGAAGACCATGTCGACGATACGTCATATATATCCTTTGAATTTTATATTAAGTACTCGTATACGTCTCAGATGTAGGGGCTTTCATTATTATTTTGTTTAATATCTTTCTTATTTCATTAATTTACAAATAAATGTTAGATTCTTGTATATTATGGAAATAAATAGAAGTTTATGAGTAATGCAGTAACACAGGATTCTTACTGAAATGATTTTGTATACAATTTATAGAAAGCGAAATATTTTGCAAAATCTTTTAATTAATCTTCAGTTTTAATGCTCTATATTTCATGAAAGAGTTGTAAGTTGGAAACATTATTTCGCAATTCTTAAGATATTGTGGCTTTTGTTCGCGTGTACTACTGTAGATAAGAATCTGTCTTTGTAAAATTACTTAAGTATGTTGAAGGTAATAAAAAGAAAATCATTTTTCATATTAATTTATGTTTTTAGAACAGCTTACAAAGCAGCTTTTAGTTCTTTTCTTATTTTATTATTAAGCATCAGTTTGAAATATCTTCTTTAGGCATAAAATCGTATTTATTTTAATTAGACTTTATTACTTCTTGGCTCAGCACTTCATTCAAAAACTTGTTATTAGTACAATTTGAGTGAGTCCTCTGAATGCCGGAATATTTAATAGCGCAACAAATTGGATGAACAGCTTAATACACACATCCCTCTTCAGATTTTTTTGTGTAATCACAATGCAAAGTTGATTTTGTGACTATATCGTGGGCTGGTCGAGCGGTTGAGCGGTTCGTTGGTTATTTTGGTATTTAAATTTCGTTGTAATTCTCCATGGCTTTTACCATTTTATTTTTGTTGCTGTTTGCTGTTGGTTTCTTGTTGCAATGAGAGTCTTTATTATTATTGGCATAAAATTGCCATTTTGTGCCCTGTTGGTCACCGTTGGTCCATGTAACAGCGCTGTGGCATGCATTTACCAATGTCTTCGTCAACAACATACAAAAATACTCTTACATTAACACATCCTGCTCATCATCATCTGTTGTGAAAGCAGTAGGATCCTTGTGTTCCTGAGTATTATTGTCAATTGCTTTTTTTATATTATTTTTCATTTTGATATTTTCATTACATGTTATAATACAACTATGACTTCAATTGCGTACATTTGGCTTCAAGTTGGTTGTACGCTCTGTATTGGCCTTACCATGAATTTCTCATTTGTGACACCAGAATTATCATCATAATCATCTTTATTATGGTCATTATCATCAACATCAACATCACCCATTTAGCCAAAGAATCATTATTCCCCACAATTTTCTGGCCATCATCTGACCACCACCTACCTTAGGCAACCATGCGTGCTTGCGCGTTTGTGTGCACGTGTCATGTAACATTCTCATACATGTTTTACATTTTTAATTTAAATTTATTTTTCTTTTTTTCATTCCTCTTATCAATATTGTATGCTAAAGGTAAATTTCGTTCGGTTCATTATACTTTTAGCTTTTATTTTGTATACATGCGCTTAAATTTCTTTTTGTATTTGCGTAGGAAGACTGGTACTGTTTTACTAAAATGTTGTTGAGAGCTTTTTTTTACTGGTAGAATGTATTATGAGTGGAATTTTAAAAATTATTTGTAATAAGATCTTTATGTTGTTGTAGAATTTAAACTAATAATCTCATATATGATGTGATAATATTTGAAAATGTTGATGTTTTTTCAGTATCTAATCATTTGATGACAATTAAATTATATATATTGGAAGATTCTTGGAAAACTATAAACTTTAGATCAAAATCCATTTGGTAAATTTTCATTCTAGTACCGGGTCGAGGCTGCCAAGTTGCTTGTAGAAAGCTCGCACTCCGTATGAGTGTTTTACGTAACTTCTGGTTCCAAACTGGTCCGAATTAATTTAAGAGCATATTTGAATTTTTTTTTCTTAAAATGATATTCTTTTACATCTATTACTTTTTTATTTCTCTTACTCTTGCTTCCGTACCATAAAAATGAAGTTTAAAAAAATTTCATATATATTTAAATAAGTGATTCTTGTATATAAAGGAGAATTACAAAAAAGCTTAAAAATTACATTTTATTCTATTATGGGTTAATATATTCCACTGGTTACCACGACATTTATGAAGACAAAATATTTCATTGGTGATATTTTCGGAGAATAGCGAAACTCTTTGTTTGAAATGTAAATCTTTGGGAAAATGTGTTCTAATGAACAAAATTAGTAAGATATATTATCAGCAATGGCCTACAAGTATGGAAATGAAAACATGTCTCTAGAGGGTCACTAATTGAGCGCTTTATATATGTAAATGGTTTCTCATTAAGCGATTTATATCTTAAAATTTAAATAAAACAAAGTTTGTGTAAGACATAATTGATTGTTTTCATTTCATTTATTTATTTAAGAGAAATTTAGTACAACAAGGTGTAATCTTATTTAGAAGTACTGGGGAGATAATGGCAATATGCAATTTTACAAGTTTATCTTATCAAAAATTAAAAAAAAATTATAAAATTAATAAAATTAACAAATTAAAATAAATTAACAATAACCAATGATATTAAACTTTATATAAAACATTAAACAAACATAAAAAGCAAAAGCAATTTTGACAAATATACACGCTTAATATAGGTAAATATCGAGGAACTGAAGTGCATTGCGTTGCTTAATGTTTGAATATTTGGTGGATGTTCGTTCCAGAAACGAATGGTATTTACATAGAAATGTCTTTCAGATATTTGTCTATGATATCTGATTGAATTTATTCTATAGCCTCTATTCGATCTAGAAAATTGTATCCTGTTATAAAGATAATCGGGTTGTCTGGTGTATATAATTTTGTGTAGGAATATTAATGTACGGCACTTTAACAGGTTTTCAAAGAATATGTCAAAGATCTGATAAATATTAAATTGAAACTCTTATTGATGCCACGTATGGAGTATAAAATTATTAAAATATTCGCAGCCAAAATTAGTTGTTAGTCGCATACCTATAGATGTTGATGATGACGGTTTGGGCTCATGCCTCATGACTCCGCCAGCCCGAAATCTATAGCAAACAGTTTCTTTTTTCATCTCAAGTTAAAACATTTTCTTTATTGACGTATTCATTCATCCAGAAATGAAGGATGATTATGGCGAAGCGCGTGGAGTGTTGCTCGAAAAGAACACTAATTTTCATATAACAACTTTATCATCTCCACGTGTTGTTGAACAGAACGTCCGTCCAAATAATTTACTAAATAGAACAAAACGAAAATAAATTGCAATCGCATTGTCTAGGGGGAAAAAATTGCTGCGGCAACAGTCGGAATTTTTCGCCTCCGGGAGATATTGCACAGCCAAATTTTTGTTTCGAAGTACTACGAATGCAATTCTTCTGGAAGATAAATCTAAGATATTGCTATATAATCACCCAATTAAAAATTATGTGAATTTGCACGACACTTTTTAAAAGGATATATTATTTTTTATACTGAATTCTATTTGTAAGCAAAATTTTACAGTACAAAATTGTCTAAGTTGAAATCGAAATATGGCACTCGTTGTCAAGAAGATTAAGTTATCTGACGGAAGAAAAATAAAAGATGTTCTCTATATTATACCTTCATCGCTCGAAAAGCACGTACGCCGGAAAACCATTCAGAGTTTTAACTAATAGAAACAAGTGTGAACAAACAATAATTAAAAATGATTCTATTGTTTATTTTTATGTTAATTTCAGAAACTAAGGAACAAAGATATTTTTCTTATTTTTGGCTATTGCATTATGAAACAGTCCTTCTTTTTTAATTTATTATTTTTTATAATAATTTAATTCAATTTTTAAGATTGGTTTAGTTTATGAAAATAATCAAAATAAAAAAATTAAAAAAAAATTTCCTGTGTCATTTCATCCAAAAATAATTTGAGAACTATTTCCTTTACATTTGAGATTTATTTAAATTTCTTTAATTTAGTAATTGCTCTTACAAAAAAATTATGCCCAAGACCGTCTTCACCTTCACATTGACGGGTTTCGGCCTGGGTGTGGTCAAAAATTAGCTAACTAAAAATTATCTGCTTTCTCGGATATCGACCTTAATAAAGTTTTTTAGTTCCTATTTCTTTGGGTCTCATTTCATTGGTCGTTATTTCATCCAGCCGTTTTTTTCTGCTGCCCTTGTTTCCAAATATCAAACTTTTTTATATGTTCTGTTCTCTGTAAATTTACCTGTCTTCTTCTTTTCACATATCTTTCACCCATATTATTATTATTTCTTCTCGTTTCTCTTTTATATTTCTTCTATTGCTAATAGTCAAGTGAAGTTATTCCTATTACCACCGCCTTTGGAGAACATATTTTCATTAAGCTAAATCCTTTTATCTCCTATAAAACATTTTGTGTTCTATTATTCCAACTTTTTTCTTTCTACCAGGCATGTTCTGCAAATCACTTTTTGTGAAAGTGATTTGAAATCACAAAAAAGGTGTTCTGCGCACAAAACTTTTTGAACTGTTGTGATTTGAAACCGGTCAGCTATATGGCTGGCGATCTGAAATCACTTTCTTAATTTTGGACAGCTTTTTATATTTAATTCAATAAAAACTCATTAATTGAACACATTTATATGTTTTTTATTTATTTTAAGAGTTAAACTGATGATTTTGTACCAAAAAATTGGCTAAAATATAAAAAAATTTCAAACACTTTCTATTGTAACATATGCTGTAATTTGCTTTTGTGATTTGACATTTTCTTTTTGTGATTTGCATTTACTTTTTAGTCGTCAGGTGTTTTTGTTCTTCGAAAATACATGGATGCTTGCCAGAGTAGATAAATATTTCCTTCGACGAGAAATATATTTATTTTTTTTAACTAAACAAGCTATTTCCAATAAAACTTAATTATTTGTCTTAAGTTATATTCAAAATATTTATTAACTATCAATTGTTTGCCTAATTTTAAAAATAATTACGCATAAAGTAGTAGCAATTGGCAACAATAATTATATATTAAGAACAGTGGCAACCACAGATTACTAACTATATCTGTGGTGGCAACTTCGGTGTGTATTCTTGAAACTACTTCCATTTGTTAAATTAATAAATTTCTTTTCAAATACATATATTACTGACAACAATAAAGCCCCAGGCATATCAACTTGTGTTTAATTTTTATTTTAAAAAATAATTTTAGTTTACGTTCACTTATTATTTTGACTAAACCTTTATTAATTTTCAATACATAAAAAATTGTCATCAAATCATAGCAAAACATCAGCCGTTTTCTTGTGTTTTCGAAAAAGTAAAATCACACCGAAAAGTTAAATTTCTTGTGATTTTCAGAACACCACAAAATCACATTTGTGATTTTAAAATCACAAGTGATTTTGAAATCTTGTGATTTGCAGAACATGCCTGTACATATTTTATCATGTCCACAAGTTGTAGCATTTAACTTCGTTTCCCTTATTTTTTCGTTTTTTTACTATTCAATTTATTTTCCAGACACAACCACAAGATGTAAAAGAATTGTGTAAATGCATGGCTTTATGGCCTAAAATGCATGTATTTTGTTTGATCTTTTGACAAGCTCTTTAGATTTCCAGTTTAAATCTGTTTTTCTTTTACGGATATATTTTTTTATTAACAACTTTTCTTTTGTCGCATCACCATGTTAGTGGTATTTGTCGGTGTAAGAGGCAGGTTTTAAAAAGCCATGCAACAATTAAAAGATTTGAGCATCTTGTTGTCCATATCTATTTTTCTGTCTTTTTCAATCTTTCAAACAATCTGTTGCAATTTTCTAAACTTTGACATTTTGTAACAGGTCATTGGTTCAGTTGGCCAGTTGCAGCCACACAAATTATTGACCATCCAGAAGTTTTGTAATATTATTTGTATGGTTTCAGTTGATTATAAATTGTTGCAGCTTGTAAGGCTTAAGCCATTTCCTGTTGATGTTTTTTTTTTTGTATTGAAAAAGAAAAATTGATTTTGTATTCATTATTTTAAAGTAAAAAAAATTATAAAGAAAATATTAGGCTTCATAAGATTGCCTTCTCTTGATAAAAAAGCCAACAGCAAATACAATATGTTGGACCTTAATAAGGGTCAGAGGAACCAGCATAGTGTCTTAAATAAAATGGAAAAATATAGTCTACACTCAGTTGATGACTTCTACTCGTGCCTAGGTTTTGGAGGAAGGTATAAAGGGGGTAGTGTATGAGGATATTTGATTCAAACTTTTTCATGCTGAAAGTAACATAAAAGTCCTCCACGGAAGCATTGCAAAGTGTGAAGCACTGGCATCACACACACACATCGTTAAAAACAAAAGGTTTTGGAAACAAGCTCCCTGCATTCACTGGAGCTCATTTGATTGTAATAACCAGGGCAAGTTTTTAAAGCATTTTGCTTTAAAAATTTTATTATTTCTTTAGTGTTTTATGAGAAATGCTTTATGTGATACACCTTGCTTATATTTGCTTATTATGCAAGTTGGCAATCATTTTCTTTAAAGAAGAAGGGTTTTGAGTCATTCTATTAATAAGTTAATATGTAGTATCTTTCCTTACTTATGTATTTTCTTAAGCCTGAGTATTAAAATAAAACTTCATCAGTTTTCATTGAATTTGTTTTTGTAAGACAACGGTAAAATATTAAAAAAGTAAAGCGCTTGTTGTTTTGTAAAAAAATTAAAGTTTAAATGTTAGAAATAGAATGCCAAAAGAAACAAAAAAAGGGAGTTCAATACCCGTATGTCACAAAATTACCCGGGATTATTAAAGGCCGACAATTCTGTTTTTTTTTTTTTTTTTGTACTAGGTATAAGTGGGATGAAAGTGTATAATGTTCAACAACATTTTGGCACATCAAAACATAAAACAGCTTCTGAAAAAAAGAAAAATGTTAATAGCACTCAGTCATTTTTAACTAGCTACTCAGATGATCCAACCATAAATCCATTTCTTATGGAGTTATGCAAAATGTTTTTGACTGCAAATATACCATTGCATAAAGTCAATGATCGTGACATTATATCTTTTTTTGAGAAATTTACAAATCATTCTTTACCCTCTGAAACGATGTTAAGAAAAATATATATTACTAGACTTTGTGAAACATACATATGTATGTATATAAAAGAGCTCCAAAATAAGGCAGCAAACAAAAAAAATGGGTGTCATTAGATGAAACTACTGACTCTGAGAGCCGCTTGGTTGCAAATTTCATGTTTGGTTTATTGGATGAAACGGAAAAAGAAAAGTCCTACTTACTTAACTTAGCACATGTGGAACGAGCAAATGGTACTTCAGTGGTGGCATTTTTCAACGATAATTTACATAGTTATAGTTCTGCTTATTTTGAGCTTTTTCCAAGGGGTTTTTGGGCTTTTTAGGTTCATTTTTTAAAATTTTTTTGTGCTTTTTTGGATTGCCCTGGTAATAAAGATAGAATAGCGAGTAATAACGATAGAATAGCGAAATACATTCCTCACTTCGTTGTGCTTCAGCATATCAGTAGAGTTGGCTATACTATTGCTACCGATAAGCTTATTCGCCCTCTCCTATATCAAATTAGACCTTAAATACCTATACACTAGATTTTTATTTAATTTTCGGTCGCTTATAGGTGATATAAATAGTAAAGAGATCACAAGGAGTACAATATCTCTCCAGGGCACTTGAATACTTCTTTAGCAACATGAAAAGTGTGCTCAGTGGATTTTTATGCCGAAAAGTTTTAAAAATGTTGTGATGCAGGCTTACCATTAGCAAGTATTTAAAGTGCACTTCCATAATCAAGTAAATCCACTAGATTTTGCATTTGAAAGCTTCGACTGAACGGAACCCTTTAAAATTTACGTGTATACATGTAGATATTCTTATTATTTCATATATTTTTTAATACTATTTCTATTGTTCTAGTTCTTCTTTAGATATTTCTTCGTTGCTTTTTGCTTCACTTCTACTAGAGTGTAAAATAGTAATTGAAACCACAGATGTTTTTGTGGTTTAGAGCAATTTAAATACGAAAACACACATAGAATAATAAATACAGCTGAAATGTTTGTTTTTTTCCCCGCTCCTTTTGCACGGAGTTTAACCAGAATGCTTGGAAATGTGTTGGAATGACTAAAAGATTTGCGCAAAACCCATAACAAGCTTTAAAAATTTCAAACAATAAATATAAAAGCACTTATAAAAATTGTATTAATAGCAATTGCGTTTGGTACGTATACACATTCATGCGTTTATATAAATTAATTTATAAATATCCTTTTAATGTATTAATTATGACATTAAAATACAAGTTCGATGGAATTCATGACAAGTCAAACTTTATAAGGTTTTCCCAGTCAAAATTAAAAAAGATCCCTTTGACGAGTACGTAACTGATTTCTATGCTGACCTTAAAATCCTGCGATGTACGAGGCGGGTCAATAAGTTCGTGACAGTTTTTTGGATAAAAAATCATTTTGTTAATTGAGCTCTAAACATTGTCCAAAACTTTTCTAATGTTTTTTATTCCTTTCAGAAAATAAGATTAGTCAAAATAGTTGCTTGTTTGTGAGGTGATTTCATAGTTGTAGTAACATTTTTTTCTACCGAGCCATTTCTTCAGGTTTATAAACGAGAAATTGTTATACGGTGCGAAATCTTAGGAATAAAGCGGATGAGGGAGCAATTCGTAGCTTGATTAATGGAATATCTGCATGGAAATTGCACATGTATGCACCTTTTTCTCTTTGCCAAATGCGATCTCTTTTTTCGAGTCCTTATTAAATTGATCCAATAAGTTGCCATAATATTCCTCATTGTTTGTTTATAAATTTTTAAGGTAGTCAATGCGGACTGTATCAGGTGTAATCTACAAAACTTTCGAAATGAATTTGTTAGCTTATAAACCCACTTTGGCCTTCTTTGACGCCGATTATCCGCGAGAAACCCAATGTTTTGACTGTTTTTTTGGTCTCTGGTGGATCCATTATTCGTCCATGATTACGAAACGACACAAAAACTCATCCATATTGCCATTGAAGACCGACAATAATTTCTGTGAAGTTGTCACACGATTGCCTTTGTGGTCGATTGTGAGCTAACGCGAAGCTTTCGCATACTCAAGTGATAATATAAAATTGAAATCACTAGGCCATCTGATATGCATATGCACAATCTCTTGCTAAAAGGCCAAGACGTCTTCAGTTGTTCGGGGTCAGTTGTTTCGGGTGTACAGGCCACAATTGGGCGTCCAGAATGGTTACTGGCTTCACATGGTTTATTTTAATGGTGTTTCAACCAAGAACTCAGGAGATAAAGATAAATTTTTGTATTTTTGTAAATGTTTATATTATCAAGGCCAGCCATTGTGGCAACAAAAAAGAACAAATAAATAAAATTGAACTAGTTAAATACAATCTATTTTCAACCTTAGTATGATGTTGTTTTATCAAGAAAAATCACCCTTTAAATTTGTGTTCATCTATGTTTGTAGTTGTGTATCATTACTATACGCATCGTAGCCGTTAGCTGTCAGTATCGTTATTGTTGACTTTTTATCATAAAAAATTGTCATTCATATGAGCCGAGTAATAGTTAAAATGCCATTGGGGAACAATCAGAAAATGGATGCTGAATATCCATCATCGACTGTAGTGCCACCATCAGTAACATTATTCATAATAAACTCAAGTTCTGAATTTTACAGTATAGAGCGGATTGGAAAAATGCTTTATAACTACATGGAGAATGTATTTTAAAGATATTTTTAGTTATGACGTTATTTTTCTTTATTAATTTAATTTTAACTAAAATCGAAAAATAGCCAACAATGCATTTAATTATGATTTATTAGCACTTCAAGTGGGCAGCATTAGAGATTTCAATGACAAAAATATTGCTTTAAACCAAGGAAGGATCCAAACTGAAGACTATGTTTTTACTTTTTCGGATAAAAAATATTCCGTAAATATTTATTTTTAATTATTACAAAGAGCCCCTTTCATTAAGCATCTTAAAATTTATAAGGTTAGGTTAGGTTAGGTTAGATTGATTGGAGGGGTGTGATAGCCCATGTCATACGGCATACACTTAAGCCAGTGAAGGCTTGTTGTGCGCTCCCTTTCAAACTGCCAGAGTTCTGCGGCAGGATTCGAACCTGGGACCTTCGCACTACGAGTCTAGTACACTACCTACTAGTCTACGAAGGTCAGTAAAAGAACTTATTTTTTATTTATTTGAAATGCCTATTGATGCCATTTCCTTTTTTAACTTAGTTGCTTAGTTGCTATTTCTTCTGATTTTGAAAAATGAAATTGCTACTTAGGGGTAAGTTTGAAAAATTGGTCTGATAAGGAAGCAATTCGTAGCCTAATTTATAGAATTCTAGCGTGAAAACTTGTATTGTCTTGGTGGCAAATGATTTATTTTTTGGCCAAATGCGGTCGTTTATTTTCAATATTCTCATTAAATTGATCCAAAAGATTGGCATAATAGTCACCATTGATTGTTTTACCCTTTTAAAGACAGTCAATGTGGATTGTACACGCGAGTATCTCAAAAACGGTCGCAATTACTATATTGGCTGAAAACCCTATCTTGGCCCACTTTGGCGCCGATTCACCCACTTTGTCCTATGCTGTTTGTTCTCTGGTGTGATCCATTATGATACACGTTTCATCCACGTTTACGAAACGGTACAGAAACTCGTCCATATTGCGGTTCAAAAAATATATAACAATCGTGCAAAGTTTTCTTACGAATGCTTTGTAGTCGATTGTGAACAATGCGGCACCCATCTTACGGAAAGCTTTCTCATACCATATCATGAATTTGTTCCATTGTTTCGGGTGTACAGAACTCAACTGAGAATGCAGAACGTTCGTCATCCCTTCCGTGCTTGTTCGAGCACAACGAAAATCAGTAAATCATTGTTTTACTATTAAATTTTATGGCGCAGAATTCCCATAGTATTTCTCAAGCTTAGCCTTGGCTTAAGTGATGGTATTTTTCGCCAAATTCATATATCCATTTTCTCCTCAAATCACGCCGTGGGAAATTACAAAGTCACGGACTTATTGACCCGCCCTTGTATATAAAGTAATTATTATTATTTTTATTTTTTATTATCTTTAAATATAAATATCAGTGCTGCTTAAAAAGTAAAAGATTAATCTTATTTAGATGCTTATCTGCCACTCTCTTTACTTTAGCTGCCACTGTTTTACGTCTTCATATGTTAATCGAAGTATGTACGTTGTATTTCAACTTATAATGACTTTGTTGTATTGCATAAAAAAGTTCACATTTCATCTCAAAATTATTTGAACTTGGACGCTTATATTTGTAGCATCTGCAGTATCGGATATAAAAAATAGTTTTGAGAAAATATAAAAAAAAAAAAATATTTGTATAAGAGCATTTAAATAAAAATATTAAAGGAAACATCAAGTGCAAGTGACTTTTTTGGATTTGTCACATTGTATTTAAGACTAGATGGCAAGTTGACGGTTTTATACCTTCATTACGAAAAATATTTTTTTTATTATTTGCATAACGTTCAATTTGTTTTATGTATTAAAGGAATATATTGTAATCTTTGGCTAAAAAAACAAATTATCTTATCTAAATACTAAAACCGAAATAAGTTTTTTTTATATCAACAAATATGAAAAAAGTTGAAAAAAATTATTTTTTTCCTGTTTAATGTATCGAGTAAAAATTCCTGATATCAAGAATTTCATTAAATTAAGAGTGCGTTAGCGAGCACATGAGTTGCTGTTGCACAAATTATAAAATATATTATTAAAAGTTTCATTCTGGTTTAGAAAATTTATCTAGACGGAAGTTAACCAAACAGAAAATGCACATACTGTGAAAAATTTTGTAAATCTAAATAGGGATTTCCTTTAACTCTAGAACTAACGAATAATTAAGTTCGAATACGATATAAATATAAATGTTTTTAGAAAAAAAATTAAATTTTATAAAAAATAACATTAATTATAGCTTTTCTCTTTAATTTTTCTTTTGTTAAATCTTTTATAAAATACGTATGAAAAATTTTAAATTGTTACTAAAAGAGTATTCTGAATACTACTTAAAAAATACTCTATAACAATACAGAAAAGAATATTCGAAAAAAGCCATGAAAGTAATGATATATTAATCCATATTTTGCAGATTCCAATTTTAAAAACAACTTGCATCTCATTAAAAAGGCTTTTCCGTTGTCCGCTAGTGTTCTGAAATTAATGAAAGATAATAAAAAAAATACTTGATTTCAATTCCGGAATTTTTTTTTAATTCACTTGAGGTAATTCTAAGACCCAAGGTATTTATAATGATTTCAGGCAAACTGGTTTTCATTGTAAATTAATATCCTTTAATTGTAAATACAGAATTTTTAAAAATTGACATTTATCTACAGTGTACATTGTAATAACTTCCTTGGAACCTATTACTTTCAACGGATAGTTGATAATGTTCTCTTTATTACTCGAATCACTTTTCCACTTTTTCTTCTGATATACCACGAGGGCTTAATAAAAGTCCGAATGATTTTTTAAATTATATGTTTTATATATTTTTGAAACACCCATATTATCTGTATGTATGTACGTACATATATGCATGTTATTTACACATATAAATTTAAATTTAGTTGTATGTGCAGACTCTAGATGCGTTCATATTTAATTCAAAAATGTCACATGAGAAAATAAACATTCACAGGAAACTTTATACAAAAATAACAAAACAAAACCAAAACAAAAAATCCAAGAGGAAAAAATTAGTTTTGTAAAAATTTATAATTTATGTAAAAAGTTAATATGCACATCCACACACGATTGCACATATAAATGTATAAAAAGATTTATAATGTAAAAACATATATATTTAATTAAGGCCTACGAACTACACAAACATGCACAAGCATGCTTAAAACTTAAAGCCAACTGAATATAAATGAAATGAAAAAAAAAATTATATCTTGGTTGTAATATTGAATAAATGCAAAAAAAATTTTTGTATTTAGTTAAGCTGAGAGTTCGTACAAATTGAATATCGTATGAAATTTACTAAGCAAATAATGAAATTAATATAAAATAAATAATTTTGTATTAATTAAAATTTTACTTAAATAAAAAAATAAATGGTTTTTCATCCAAGCCATTATATTGGCAAATGAAAAAATTTCAAATGACAGATGCTAAAAAACTGCAGCCAATGGCATTAAGAGCTGTAAAAGTACCCTTATACAGTCCCTGAACCTGATTCCATGGGCCTTAAGAACCTTTGAAGCATTCTCTTACAGTTCCTTGAAATTATTTGGAACAGTATTTTGGTGAAATCCTTCTGCAAGGGCGGATTTTTTCCAACTCTTCGAATAATTATTTGAATTGGATTCACTTCATAATTGAAATATTATGCTTTCTTTTTAAAAAGCAAAAAAAAAATACGAGTCAAGATATAGCAACACCGAATTAAAATTTCACACAGAATACAAAAATATATTGACAGTAGGCGATAAATGTCAATATAGACTACGGAAATACTGGCTTACAACAGACGCTAAATAATAATGTTGTTTTGCATGCCAAATAAAATAATGGCGAATACATTGTTTGTTCAACGACTACAATAATATTCATTTGTGGGGAATCAGACCAGACTCATAAAGCGCTTTGGACATACAATCTTTGGACTGGGAATCTCTCCACTAGCAGCTGTAATTTTAATTAATTTTTTTTTAACTCATCACAAAAGTAACTGAATTGGTATAATACTTCCATTGTTCTTAGTAAAAATTCTATGCTGAAAATGCACTAAACAACAGAAAGAAAAATCATCTTGAATTTTTCATAACTCAACGGAATGGCCATTGCTATGAGACTGCAAATCTAAGAGATTTATACATATTGATATACACCTTTTATAAAAATATCCGTTTTTCCAAGGAAATAAAGCACAATCACTTATCTTTTCCTTTCATTTACAATGGCTCATCAATAATGGTCACGTTGGTTATAGTAAAAATACAAAGACGCTCACATAGAATATATTTGTGTATGTGCAACAGACAAGTTTATTCTTTTGAACAATTTTATTGCCATGGTGGTAGATGGGGAAAACATTAAAGATGTTTAAACTTTATATTAAAACTTACAGCCTTGTATAAGCCATATAACATGCAATACTGTGTGCGGCAATAACGCGAAATTTTTTAGCAACATTTTTCATATCACCCCTGTGAAGTTTTGCAGCAATTTGTAATGGAACTTTTACGATTTCCTTAAAATTTCTTTTATTCGTCGAGCTTAATAAATGATGTTTCATAAATTTAACAAATATCATACCATCATCATTATGGCAGGACAAGTTTGTTCATAATAGACATGAGGCTTGGAAGCCTTAAAACAGGCATAATTTATTTGTATTAGCTCCTGTATGTGCTCATACATGCAAGAGCTTTTACTGTCAGTAGTTTGAAATTCATTTAATGCATATACGAGTACAATTTACTTAATTTTTTATGCTTAATATATTCCATCATTAGAAAAACTGCCCGGGGTCATATAGATAAAGATAAGGCCTGAAATTGTTTCCAAACTTATGCTTTTGCAGTTCTCAATAGTTCCATTCCTTTTTGTGCAAAATATTTCTAAATGTAAACAAAATTGCAAATTAAGTTAAAATATTTAAATGCAAAGATTTTCGATAAGGTTAATTCAGTTAATTTTAAGCATAATGAACTTAATGAAAGCGGACTTAAACTAAGAACGTTACAGTTCTTCCGATTTCAATAGAAATCTTAAAATTATTGCTTCTGAATAGAAAATATCTATATATAAAATAGGATGTGTAAACGTTATGGCCCCAAAATGTTTGCGCCGATTTTGACGAAATTTTCAGGAAAACTTCAGAATATTCGGGCGGGTGACACTGTGAAGTCCGATTTTTTACTTTCGGTCTGTGGACGGAGGGGTGTGGCAAAATCCAATGATTCATAAAATGAGAACGGCTTGACCGATTTATGTAAAACTTTTTAAAAATTCCTCTGGAAAAGTCGGAAAATTGGAAAAATCGAAAATTGAGTTTTTGTATGAAATTTTGTTTGAAATTATTCCTTAATGGCTTTTCAAATGAAAAAATAGAAAGTTTATCTGAAGGTTTAAAATTGGGGCGAGGCGAAGTTCGCCTGGTCCGCTAGTTATATTATAAACGAGTTGCCGTATAAGGGCTTTGAAGAAGTGCATACACACACTTAAGAAGTATTACTTTTCTTTCACACAGCTGTTTTGTCCCATTAAGTAGAGTTATATCTTCCAGGAAATTCCAAGTTTTAAAATTTACAAAAACTAAAATGTTTACTTTTACAAACTGACCTTTGTTTTCTCCATATATTTTTTTATTCGTTATATTAAAAGTTCAACTGATAAGTACTCTATCCTTTGAGCTTATATGGGTGCTTATAAATTTCACTAAAAGCACGTAAATTCTCAACCGCTCATTTTTGCTCTTTCTGGGATTCATCTTTTAGAGAAATTTTAAGTATTTTTGTTGATTATTAAGACCGCTGGGTTTCATAAAGAAATACTAAATATTCAAGAAAGGAACATTTTTATCATTTTTTCTTTCTTTTTGTTCTAGTTCATCTGCTATAGAAATTTTTAATATAAGAAATTCATGTATAGTACGAGAGCACTTAGTCTTTAAGTTTTATCTTCCACCGAAATGCAAAATCCCTCTGTTGGGTATTCAACACGCTGGGGAATCACAAGGCAGCACTAAATATTTAAGTCCTTATTATTTGCCACCCTTTTTTCCATTTTCCTTTTCGAAAAATAAAAAAAAAAAACAAACAGATTTTCTACTAAAAATTCCACCCTTAGTTATTTATCACCAAGAGCATTAGATTTTTGAATTTAATTAGTTTCCACCCGCCGATTTGTATGTGTTTCCCAATTTTAAATATTAAAAATTCAGCGAAAATCCTTTTTACTAAAAATTTACTGTCTTACTATAAAAATTCATAAAAAGTGATGTTTTTTTTTGGTAAAAATATGTATAATATAAAATTGAAGATTTTTTGGTGTTCCGTTTAAGTTTCTATCTTAAAAAAAACGAATTAGCAGCATGTCTATTATATTTTTGACCATTTAATTTCACTTGGATGACGTGCTCCTAGTTTTCTAGTGTTTATACACGCTCTATTATCCTGTTAACATAACACTGTAATGACAACTGGTTTATGTCTAGGATTATAAACTTCCGATCTGCGCACATATGTGTGTTATTTTTGTTAAAATGATTATAATAAATTTAAATAATTTAAACATATTCAATTGAAATTTCCGTCAAAAACGCAACAACCCGATACATGAGTATGGCGAATATAAATTTTTTTTAATATCAAGTATACGGCACGTGCAACCAACCGAATGCAATATCGACCGTGAAATCTCTCTGATCTCTCCGCTATAATTAAAGTAATTTGATTGAGAAAAATAAATGAAATTTATGATTGGACGTTGTCTAATAAGTTTACACAAAAGGGAGCTGGCACATAGAACTGAAATTACAGAATGTAACATTAGAGTGCAATGCCGCTTAAACTTTTATAACGTATGTTGCTAAAATGATTAAATATGTTGGTGATGAACTTATTGCAACGAATAGGCGGGAAATTCTGCTGGTTTTTGTTAATAAACGACCATGAGTTTTTCGTTGCGCTTTGATGTAGGATAAAAAACCTTGGACGCAATATTGTCGTGCTACAAAAAGTTTATTTATTAAAAAAGAGCATTCAGACCAAATCTCGTAGCTTTCTATGTATTTTACAAAGGTGTAGTCTTGCGTTACTTAATAAATAAAAAACAACTTACATTGAAGTAGCCAAAGCTTTGCCTAAGTCAACTTATATGCTGGAGTTAATGTCGACGTCGTCGACGACGTTAAATGTCAAAAAAAAGTTGAATTGTATGAAATTATATGAGAGCAGTTAATCTCAACGACGTAAGAAATTTGACGCCGAAAAAGTTCAATCTGTTTCAACTTTTTCGGCGTTGAGAGGTGAAAGAGAGAGATAAGTATATGCGGGAGAGAAAGTTAAAATAGTGTTCTCTGTTCGTTTCGGCGTTAGGACGCCGTCAACGACGTCGACATTAACTCCAGCATTAATGAAATCTGTATGTCTATCGAAAGTTGCTCTCAGGCTTCAATTAAATATATTAAAATCCCTCCAGCAGTGCGTGGTTTACTTGTAGTAGATATTTCCAAAGTATTAACTAATCATGTAAATGTGTAATCTTTTTGTGATCTTTCAGCTGCTGGTATTATAATTAACAATTAGATAATTAGATTTCACTGATTTCCTTAAAGACTTGAATGTATTTACAAAGATATAAATATATTTTAAGCTAATTAAGGAACTTAGATTTGGTTTACTAACTTCTCATTAAAACAATCCGAATTCAAAAATTCGTAAGCAAAAAAAAAGACCCAATCCAGAAACGAATTTAAAAGGAATTAAATAAGATTTTCTACTCTCGTTACATAAAAACTTTAAAAAGGGTGATTTTTCTTAATTAAAAACAGACTTTGATCTCCGGCAAGGAATTTCAACATTCTTTTATAAAAAATGCCATTTAGAGACAAATGTCAAAAAAATGAATACAAAAGCGTGCTGGTTGCAAATAAGACAAAATAATAAAGTTACCGCCATTCAATTGACAAAATTTATACAAGAGAAATTTGAAAGATTAAGGTCCTTTATTTATCTAAAATTGTAACAAATTTTGAAAGAATTTTTTTCTTGTCTAATACAAAAATTTACGTAAAAATAGCAAACAGATGAGTTTATAAAATGTTAAAGGAATGGATGCCCAATAAATGGAAGTTTTCACAGCCAGGGAATTAATAAAATGAACATTTTTTTGTGTATTCATTATTTTTGTTTGTTTGTTGAAGCAAGTTAATTTAAAAATTTGATTGCAAAAGAATTAAAAATTCAGGATAAGTTACTGAAAAAGTTTTAAAGGTTAAAACTGCTGAAATAAAGTCAGTTTAAAAGAAATTTTTTTTAATTTATATATATATATATATATATATATATATATATATATATATATATATATATATATATATATATATATATATATATATATATATATATATATATGCATATTTTTTCGAAGAAAAGTTGTGAATATATTTTTTTCAAGCTTAACGTAGAAAAACTTTATAATGATATAAATTCATTACTAGGTATAAAAAATTCAGACTTGACTAGCAATTGGAATGTCTCTTCATTATGTTAGAAAATATGATAATTATAAAGGAAAGAAAAATGAAATTAATATATAAAAGTTTCGTATTAAATTAGGATTGGTGATTTGCCAGCAGTCTTTGTCCTTTTTTGAAAGCAATTTTTCACAGAAAAAATAATATTTTAAAGTAATTTATAAAAGATAAATAGTTTTCATAAAAAAATTATTTTCTAATCGAATTTAATAGATTTGTGTGGGTAATTCATATGTTTAGTCAAAGTTTTACTAATCAATTAGGAAGTTGAAAAAATTAACTGGAATGTTTTCGGAAGCAATGAAAAGGTCGTTCCTTGAGAATGGCTTTAACTGGGATATTATGTCACCGGATTTTATGTATGGGATTTTATTGAAATTGACATATTGAAACCAAATTGAACTGGAAGGTTAGAAGCGCATAAAAGAAAATTAGAAATTTTCATTTATTGTTGTTGTTTTAATTTTCAATAAAAAATAAAATGTTTGAATACACATACGCATGCAAAAGAATACAAAGAAATACAAAAGAATTTAGATGACAGATGGATAGAATGAAAAATCATCATGAAATCTGAAATTAAAATAAAATGGACACTTGTACAAAAAATATGATGGAAAGAATTTGAAACAAAGAGAGAAAAATTATGTTTTTTGAATATTCTAACAAACGACCTTAAGTAGCTTGAACCAATAATAAGGACGAACTAGTCATTATGAACTGAAATGTGTGCGAGTATGTGTTTTGACGTATTTTAAAGCATATTAGCCATATTTGAAAGCGTTAAATTTATTTATATTTTCATTATTTCTTTTTTTATTCTTCTCTGCTACTAACCATGAAAAACAAAATGAATGATTGAATTGTTTCTACACCCTCTTGAGGAAATTTTTGCATAAATTGAATTATAAGTCGCAGGGTGTCTTGACAGATTGGTGGGGGGGAGTTGATGTTGCAAGTGTTAGTTAGAGTTTGTTTGTGTAATCATGTGATATGATTAATTGCTTTAAACATGTAGTTGATGTCTTTGGTCATTATTCAAATTAAGCTTCAAGTGTTTCTACTCCAGCACATATTTTCTCTCCGGAATACGGCAGCTTAAATAAATTCAAAACAATTTCTTATAAATTTAAAGACCTTCTGTATCTTTTATGTTTTTATGCGATACGGAAAACGTTCATTAATTATAAAAAATTGCAGGCATTGGAAAGCTTCATAGGTATCATAAATTAAGGGACTAGCTTTAACATATATGCTTTTTACAATAAAGGCGTGGCCCGTAAAATAATAATCAGATATACACAATGAAAATAATAGAACCCATTCTTAAGGATCAAAATTTTAAGTATTTTTTTTCAACTTTCTAGCAAGTCAAGTTAATAAATTTTGATAAACATATGAATTATCTTTATCTTATCTTTGTTGAATTTGATTTGAAAATACATTAAAAAATTTTCCTTAAAAAGACGTTCAAAGAAGCGTCGAAATATTGAATAAAATAAATATGTTTGTATTTTAAAAAAGACCTAAAGTTCGTTTATATAAAAAATATTATTTTTCCAAGGACAATTATTTTCTCAATAAATAAGTTATAAAATTTCTTTTATATAAGGACAACGAAATCAAGTAAATGAAGTTTATTTCTCTGTGGTAAATAATTAATCCAAATTTATTATAAAACTTCCTCTGCAAAAAAGCATGCACGATTAACGTTTCTCGACATATGAATATAGCTGCCAATTAAATGTTTAGGAACTGAAACAAGAAAACATTCCGCAATGTTAAAAGCATTTAAAAATTATCCACACTACTTCCGGATAACAATCTAAGTGTTCTCGTGAAGCGTTCTCGTTGGAAGCTCTTTTTATGATAAATAGTAAGAACTTGTTAAATATATATCAGATATCATTATGAACTTATTGAGGCACTATATTATAATAAATAATCGGTTGATTATAAAAAATTGCCCTTTTTGCTAATGATTGTTTTCTTTGTCCCCTTTACCTTCTTCATACGTTAAAAGCCGTGCCATAGTATATGATGTGATTGTCAGTCAAATATGATATTCAGTAAGGCAAACAACATTCATTCTGAAACAGTTACCAAAATAGTTGTACTCCATTTTATTTAATAAAATCAACAATAAATATGAAATTTCTTAACCCTGCGGAAAGACTCATTTGAGTTAATTGTGATGACTATTCCGTTCATAAATTGTCTTCCCAATTTTATTAAGCCTCAAGCCAGGATAACTAATACGGCAATCAATTATTTAAACAAGCATAAAACTAAACTCCAAAATGCTATTATTGCTGTCATATTTTTTGTATACACAACTTTTTATTCCTCATTTGTCAATACGAGGACAATTCAAAGCTTTTGATCTGATTTCTCTTGAGAAATCAATTGTTATCTGAGAAAATTTTCTTTAAAAGAAAATTTTTCAATTTTGTCTTTTTCCAAGAAACTTAGTGCACATTTTCCTTGACTAGGTTTTTATGTCTATGAATAAGTTGTCCTTAGGCATATGTTGTCCTTTCTCTTGTCAATAATGATAACGATGATGAAAACGAAGATGAGCATTTGTTTCTTGAAAATAGCAGGACAAACAAGATGGAGAAAAAAGGCAACGATGTTGACGTTGATATTTTTTAATAAACATAAATTTACATAAAGATAACATGATTGTGATACAAAAAAATAGCATAGTTAACATAAATAAGACAAGCTAAAAAGAATAAAAAAATTAAAACATGAAAATACCATATCAATTGATTTCGCAATCAGCATAAACAATTTTCAGCTTATTGCCTGTAAGGGTATAAAGGAATAAAACCAATAAAACAGCACTGACAATATACAGGACATGCCGAAGAAAGAGCAGAACAAAAAAAATTAAATAAAATGTAGCAAAATGCAAAGCATTAAAAGTTGAAAATATTTTACACAATTTAAATAAATGAAAAATGAGCCAAATCTTGAGAGCTCTAGTTGCTGTTAGGGATGTTGTCGTAAACGACAAACTGTTACTTTATTTCCTATTTCCTCTAACAAACAAAATTTTACTTGTTATTTATTTATCCAGTTTACATTTATTTTGCAAAAGAATGTTTAAAAGAACAAAATTTCTACACGAGTCGACTATTCATTTACAAATGACAATTTAAAGGAATATTAGTTTTAAAGAATTTCACCACACTTGACAAATAAATGTGTCAAAGTGCAGAATTATGTTTAATTTTGTTTTTGGACTTATTAAGTTTGTATGCTGCGAATTCCTGTGAATTTAATGAAAATCGTTAACTTTTGCTCTCACAAAGCTTTTATTAAAATTCCTGTATTCAAAAGACATTCCATTTTTTCCTAGTTAAATGCTTCTTAAATATAGTAAATCATTACATAAATATAAATAAACAACTGTCTAATACTGGCTGAGGTGATTTCGGTATATCATGCTAAATATAGCCAATAATCGTGGGAATCCAGGATTTTAAATTATGGCCGACCACAAATTCATTTGGGATTCAGTTGTTCTGGGGATGTCAGTTGGATTGATTGTTAATGAATCCCATTCGATTAATGAATTCCATTTGGTGGCTGTGGATGGGACCCGAGTAGGGGAGAGCTATTATTTTATTTAAGTGCGTATAGTTTGGATTAGTGTTGGTGGCTCTTTTAAGGACTTTCAGTCTAAGGCCAAATCCATTATCTTTTTTTACAAACTTTCGATATTATTGCTTTCGGTCTTATTCATAACTCTGAATCAGCAACATTTATATTGAAGACGTTAACGTGTAAAAGTATAGAAGCAAACATTTTAAGGTTTTTATACCACATTTTTCCATTTTATGTAAAAAAAATTATTTGAGGTCATGGTGATCTCACGTGGAGGTGATGTAAACTGCCCGGTCGATTTAACCCCTTTCGAGTTTTTCTTGTGGTCGCAGATCCATGCAAATAAGCCCCAAGTTACAGCGACCCTCAAAGCTAAACATAACCTACGCCATCGGTCAAGTTTAGCCTGATTTTTGCGCCGGAATCATGGAGAAGGTTGATATTTAGAATGCGCCACCCACCCAGCAAAGTCACAGCGGTCAATTGCACGATATTATGTTCCATACATTATGGCACGCGTATTCCAGACATAGCGGCCTTTCAAATTAATGAAATTAGTCAATAATATTCTTACTGAAAGACCATTCATATTATTAAAACTGATTTGTTTACATAATCGTCCGTTTAGTGCTTGTGTGCATGAGACTTCATTTGTTACATTCTTTATTATTATTATCAATTCCTTCAGTTCCTATTAGGAGCATATAACTTTATTTCTCGAGGTTTCGGTAATCAGTTGGTTTAAGATGAGTAACCAATTTGGCTTCTGTATCCAATCCTGGATCTGGGGCTCCAGTGTGGCCTCTAAGCGGGCTGCCTTAGATGCCTTGGATAACATTTATATAACAAGCCGCTTGTTACAAGATCCGACGCTCGCTTCCAGTCGCCTCTAACATGGGGTACAGTTAGTAGTATTTGTTGGCTATTGGTAATTTTTTGGCCCAAGAGGTCAAGCCATACCTCGACAAAAAGAAACTGAAAACACAAATCTGTTCTATAAAGTAGAGTATTTCAACTCGAAGTCGTATAGTTAAGCTGTTATACATTCTGCCGGAAAATTTTATGAGTTATTTGCTTTAGCAAAACTACAATGAAAAGTTGGGTCGTGATAAACATGGCTTTCTAAAGGTTTTGCTTGCAGTTATTTTTGCTGCAATGTTTGTTGCTAATGTCAAGTCTCACAAACTCTTTGCCAGATCCTCCATACTTGTAGGGGAAAACTAGAAACGCTACAGCAGGATTCTGGTTTTGTTGGAGACTAGGAACGCTACAGCAGGATTCTGGTTTTGTTGGCAACTGGGAACGCTACAGCAGTATTCTAGCTTTGTTGGAGACACAACAGCTTTACGCTGAATAAACAGAGAATATTAATACCAATCTCTTATAAGACAAAAGCAATCACTATGTTACTGAAGGGATGACAAAATAAACACACCAACTGGAAAGGTAACAGTAGTTATTGAACACAAACTTTCCACTTGAGTGCTTTTGAGTCGTATATGGATTTATCGTTTTTTATTATTTAAGCCTTCTTACTGCCTTGTTGATTTTTGTTAGGCTTTCGTTTTTCACGTATTCAGAGCCTACAGTAACGCAAAGTGCCACTTTTACCACCAACAACCATACGAGTATAGGATTTTTAACTGGGAGCAGGATATTTAGGTGGTGGGTGTAAGAAAAAGCCAAATGAAAAAAATATTATGCCAACATTTTTTGTCCAGCTACGAGTATAATTTCGTTTTCTATTTCAAAACCAATTTTAGTGGTAAATTGTTGCTGCAGCCTGTTGTGCCCAACAGTTTTTCAGCGGAAAAAGAAATTAAGGAAAAGAATGTAAATGAATGTAAATGTGTTGGTAATTAAATTAATTAAACTCTGTTTTTTTCTAACATAAATAATAGGCCATAAAAGATAAATATGTATGTACGAGCATGCAGATATAAATGTTCTTGTGATAGAGCAAATTATATAGTTTCTTAACTTGTTTGGTAATTAATTTGTTATAGAATATATATGTATATTATACATACATATTTATATACGAGTATGTATATGTGTTTCCAAAAATTATTTATATTAGTTTTATATATATGTTTTTAAAAAAAATATTTTTGTTGTGTACATGTGTGTATTTGTTATATGTATATGGCAAAAACATTTTCTCTTTCTTTAATTTTTTTTTTTTAATGTTTACATGTACGAGTACGTAATATATTAATTTTATTATTAAACAAACACAATTTTCCTGAAGATGATACTCAATGAGTATCGAAATATCGATATTTACGAATACAATTTTCTAAGCTTTAAATAGTACCTTGTAAATATTTTAATTGAAATTTGTGTAAAAAGGTCAAAAAATATAATAGATATTAGTTAATAAAATATTAATATTTAAATAATATTTTTACTTTTTGAGTATAAGTTAGTTTTGTCTTTTTTATCTTAAAATATATTTATATCTTTGAAAATCACTTCATATCGGTTACAGATGACATCGCTATCAAACCATTTCACTATTTGGGTTATAGTTTATAAAATTGTTTATGAAAATAACTTTGAGATTTTCATCTTTTCGATTGTTAGAGATGTTGGTGTATCCACTTGTCAGTCACTTATATTTACCATATAAATGCCCAGTCGATCCAAAATTCTAATTGAACGTGAAATTTTAAGGAAGTTCTGAAATAAGTTTTATATTAAGTTGTGTACTTTCCATCACGTGAGTTATTGAAAAGGATTTGAGCTGCTCAATAGTTTAATTTTAAACGATGTCAATACTAAAGTGCGAAAATTTTGGACAAATGTTCTCTCTTTTTGCTAAAAGCAAAAGGTGAATGAGGCAATCAAACGGAAGACGATTGAATTTTTAAAGACATAAGGAAATTGATGCAATATCGAAAGAAACTTATGACTTCTTATAAAGGAGATATTTTACGAACACGAATCGAAACGATTTTTAAGGCCAAAATGCTGCGTTTGTATAAACTGGTGGAAAATTCAACTACTGGGGTACACCAACAAATGAGATGAATGAGTGTCTGGAAGCGTCGCCAATGTAGACAAAGTTAGAAAAGCTTTATTCACCTGACATGCAAAATGGACTACCATTAGAATAGAATTGAATTTTCTTTATGCTTTAGTCCTTTAGACTTCTGCTTTTATCGGCAGTTATTGGGCCTGTAAAAATTCTTTGTGTTCTAATGATTTTGTTTTTCATTTCCAATATGAATGCAGCTTACTGCCACCAGCCAGTGAGCCAGCCAAATAACCTGCATTGAATTGGAAAATTGCTTACCGATATCAGAAACAAACAAACAAATACATGAACACACATACATACGTGTGTATGTATGTATATGCACCTCCACAAAACATATCGCGGCCATTTGGATGCATGCAATTTTTGGCTAGTCTCATGTTTCCATTTTTTGGTGGAGTTTTCGATGGTTTGAAAGGAAATATAGATGCATTTAATGTTAATAATTTTTAGAGTTTTAGTTTCACAAGTTTAAATAGGAAAGACTACATCGAAATGACGAGTTAAAAATTTAAAGTGCTTTTAACGTTTGACATAAGATTGCCTGTCAATAAATTAAAAGAGAACTAAAAGTTTTTGATATCAGGGTGATTTCTATTTATTTAAAGTAAATACTCTCTGGTTGATACTATGCATGAAATTTTTATTTTTTACTTATTTTTTATGAAAATAAATTAGCAGAGAAAGTGATTATTTTAATTTTTGGGGATAGTCACAATATATGTAAAAAAAGGAAAAAGAAAATTTTTGAAGATTTTAGATGTAAGAAAACATCATATCGTAAAATCTCAGTAACTCATAGTACAAACAGTGATAAAATAGCATTTTAAAAATAGTTTTATTTGTAAATGCTTTGAATTAAAGTTCAATCCTGAATGTTTAATTGATGTATTATCTTTGCTTCAATCGCTTTAAAGTCCAAAAATACCAATTTTAATAAGACATACATTCTGCAATAAAGCTCGTCTAAAGAGACTAAATACAAAAGGAGAAATGAAAATCCATATACGAACTGAACTAGGTTTCCTTTGCCTACTTATATATGAGATAAATTCATGTTTATCCAACATCGATGACCTTGAACATTGATGATTAAAGGGCAATTTCGAATTTCTCTAACGTTCTCAAACTATTGGTAAAAAAGTGTATTATGATCCTTCCTCTGCTGTTAATTAAATGTGAATTAACGAAAATTAGATCGTTTTATGCACGGCAGGAATTCAATTTATCTCTCACGGGCAATGAAAATTCTCTCGGCCTTTCTCTTTTGCATGCAGACTCGGTCCTACTGAATATACATACTAAGAATTAGAAAATTGATGTGTATTCTGAACTTTATCTGCCACACTTTGGTATTAGCTTTCTTCCATTGTAAGGCTCCTTTAACAAATACAATACTAATTGAGTCAATGTTTAACATAATGGCAATTTTTGAAATATGTTTTGAAACTCTTGAAATTTTAATTTTTTTATGTGATTTTATACAAAAGTTTAAAAAAATTAGTTTGATTCATGCGAATGCTATATAATATTTACTAAATGTGATTTCTTACTTAATTAACTAAACAGTATAGAAGTTGTTCAAATGAGTTAATTAATATGCAAATAAGCTGAAGGACTGAAATAAACTTGAAATGACATCAATATTTTCGTCATCAATGATATTATGTCTTTTAATGAAAATGTTTGATTTTTTTTCTTCAAAAGAAACTTTCGCTTTCTGCTTCAACATATTTTAATATTTATAAAAACAACGTTTTCTTGAAAATAAACTTTGTATAACTGAAGCGAAATGAGATCTTAATGTACACGTAACTAATTTGAATATTTTCGTTTTTGTACTAAAACTTTCCTTTATATTTTGCTCATCCGTCAATTTAGTTTTTGCGGATTTATTTATTCGACCCTTTTTAACTAGGTCTCAATTTTAATCATTTAAAATTAAAATATTTTATATTTTATCATCATTGGCTACACTTTGGATATATTATTGCAATATTTTTTTAGTTTTACTTTTCTTAAAAAGCTCTAAAAGATATAGCAAAAACTCTATGTCCTCTTTTGCCTTTTTTAACGTAATTTTCGACAAAAAATAGCATCTTTAAAAATTTTAGCGATCAAAAAGTATAACTAAGATAAGATAAAATGTACCATAATGGAATCTCAGCAGGTTACACCATTCTATTTTGTTTTATATGAGAACATGATAAATCGGTTTTAGTATTTTCCCTAATTTACTGCTTTGCTTTTATTTTCAGTATATATATTTTAAAATGTTTTTAAATTTATTTGCAAATAATATATATATATATATATATATATATATATATATATATATATATATATATATATATATATATATATATGTATATATATATATATATATATATATATATATATATATATATATATATATATATATATATATATTATTTCAATAAAATATTCTCAATAAAAATTACACGTTTTTCATTTGTTTCTTAGTTCAAGTGTTATCAAATTAAATAGAGATAAAAGTAAAAGATGCTTCATTTTGACAGCAAATGCATTAGGTTCTAATGAACGTAAAATTGACCAAAAAATATGGTTGGAAAAATAAAGATGAGAAAAATTGTTTTATATATAATAAAGTTAGTAGTTACCCCAGCTCATCAGTGACCTCTAGTGATATTTTTAAATAATTTTAAAAGTTGTATATTATACTATATATCTGAGTACATGTTATATGCATTTGACCACAATGTTTTCAGTCTGATATTAGATTTATGTTTAGTGAAGTATCATGCAATTCACATATACTTCATATATACCTCTGGTTAGTTAATCATCTAAATTTTCACGTGTTTGGTGCATAGTCTCAGTTTTCAGTTATTGTACAGTTAATATACACTTGGTGTATCCTGGATAATTTTAGAAACTATTTGCTAATTAATTATTCCAATCGCTGCCTTTAATATTCAATAACCAGTGCTATGCCTTCATCACTTAAACATTCTAACTGCTATTAATACAATGCCACACTAATATAAATCAGAAAAAATCATGATGAGGTTGATGAATTTTCCTGAACTGACGTGGATTGAACCGACGATCTCTTTAATAAATTGATTTGTGGTCAATGCTAGTCAGGTGCTAGTTTATTGTTAGGTTGGGTTTGTTTTTTTATATTACTTTTGAGTTTTCATTGTATATTTGTAAATATATTTAAAGGATTTGTCTCTCTTAATATGTTATAGATCTGAAAACAAGATTATTTCGTATTTTGATTCCAATTTTGTTTTTAGGTTAGGTTAGGTTAGGTTGATTGGAGGGGTGTGATAGCCCATGTCATACAACATACACTTAAGCCAGTGAAGGTTTGTTGTGCGCTCCCTTTAATTATAAAAACACAAACTGCCAGAGTTCTGCGGCATGATTCGAACCTGCGACCTTCGCACTACGAGTCTAGTACACTACCTTCTAGTCTACGAAGGCCAGTCACTGTTTAATTTGTTTTAATTTATATAATTTTTCTTCTTATAAAATAAGTATGGAACTGTATTTTTATATTGCTGTTAACATAACACACTATAATCTTAATTTTTGTTTCTTTCATTTTGCATTGGTACTTCATCTTTTATTGTCTTAAAAGAGGCCAAATGAATTTGAATTACAATTAATATATTTTATAATGTTGACTTATAAATTGTCTGTCTTCAACGCCCGTTTATTTTCCGTATATCCTGCCATTCCATGATCTTGTTACTCCTTGTTACAACTAAAAATATTAGCACCAAGTAGTATAAAAACTAAAATTTGTATCTAAAAACCTTAGAGGCCTGCCGCAATAGTTCATACAAAATAACTTAGGGCTAGAATCCTTTAAAATTAATATTTGCTAATAAATTTTAAATGCATGAATTTGGCTTTTGTATTTGGAATTTTTTTTAATTTGCCGAAAATTATTTGAGAAATGTCTATAATTCTTGGAATGCTATTGTTGCTGTATAATATTCTTTTCTTTTTACTCCAGCTTACCATTTTCCAAACTCAATTAAATTTTCTATAATTAATTTTATTAAATTTTAATTTGATTTTTTATTTATATGTAACAGATATAAAAGTGTTTCAGATATTAAAAAGTTTTTATTAAATAAATCACTAACTCGACCCTTATAAATGCTGATCCGTATGTAATGTAATGTTATTATATGTATAAATAGAAACAAACACACATTTTGTTGTAATTTAATATACATAATATGCATGAGTATCATATACGAATTTGTGTATGAGTGTGCATAAGGTGGCATAATAATAATATAATTTGTCACAATCATTCACTCAGCCGTAAATATTTCAGACGTAAAATAAATACTTTTTACTCTTAATTTACTTACATGATTAAAGTAGTAATAGTTTTTCTTTGATTATCTGTAAATTCATCAATTGTTTGATGTATGGATGTATTCGTACATATACTGATAAAGTTCTTTGAAAAAAATATCATAATAATTTTTTTCATTATTTAATTGCCACGACAAATAAAACAAAACAAAAAAAAAAACGAAACAGACTGGGGAAAATGATTAATGTACAATAAATTTTTGAAACTGTAATTATTCAAACGACTAGTTGGGGAGAATATCACACATTTAATAAATTTCAGTATTAAATATCTATTTAAAATAAATATCTTGTTTTACGTTTTGTCTAATAAATACAATCATTGGCACCCAAAGCACACCTAATTGCTGGCTGGAAGAGAAGTAAGATAGATTCATATCGAATATGGAAATTGTTTGTTGTGCCATTTGTATCAAGATGTTTGGAGCCTACTATGATTAATTATATATCTTTTGATTCTCATATTTTATTAAATTCTCATATTGTATATATTGGTTTTGGTATAAATATATGAGGTTAAATGTTTAGAATTTGAAGTTCAATGATGATTTGGTGATCGCCAATGTATTATCGATATATCAGCTGCTAAATCCATGCGTTGCACTGAGATGTACTGAAGTGTTAAACAATACGCGTACGCACATACGATGCGTTTTTTTAATTAAAAATAAATAAATAAATTAAAGTAAATATACAAAGTGTGAGCTACTGCCTATGAACGATATTAATTAATTTTTGAAAAATATGATTTATTTATGATTTTTAAACTTGTTGCTAAGGCCAACTCTAAATTTACATTACTGAAACTTACTCGAAAGGATATTTTGAATAAAATTAATAATAATATAAAATTTTTCAGAATATTAATTTTATTTCCATTAAAATTGTTTTTAAAAGTAAATTTTTAATCATATTTAAGATACCTTTTTATGAAACCTAAAACAACATTAAATTTGTATAAATATATATTAATAAAAATTTAATGCAAATTGGAGTATAAAAGTTGTAAAAAGGAAACAATTATCATAAACAATCCTGAATAAATAAAATTTAAATGTATTGAAAAAAAGAGAAACAAAAGTGAACAACAATAACAAAAGAACGCAACCACATAAGGACACTTACATGAATACGTAAATATTTACTACAAATACCAAAATAACACACACATGCACCCAAATTCTGTGTGGCATACACACACAACATTCTATAGAAAAATCTATACATGAAATAATAAATACATTTTACCTTAAAATACATTACGATGACAAATATAACAAATTTATGTTTATTGAAAACATTAAAAAAATAGCAGAAAAAAAATACATACGAGGGTTAAACGCAAATGTCCTTGCTATTTATTAAAATTGATACTTGATTGAGAGATATTTGCCTCCTTTCACCCAAAGTTTCTTTGTAACCATATCAGGCCAAATTTCTTCAATTATTTGTCAAATGTAATAACACAATAATACGACTTAAGAATTTGTAGATAATTCCTCGATAATATTTTTGTACTGCTTTCATGTAACAACAAAAATACATGAACCTATATAAATAAATTAAACAAGGACAATGTTGAAAAACTGTTAAACACGTAAAAATAATAATCATGTACGAACATGTATTTGTTTGTGTAAATCTGCATGAACAAGCGAGCATGAACATATCCGTTTCCTATAAAAATACAATATTTTATAGTAGCAGACACACTACGTAGACGCTCACACATATGCCTTATTATAATGCGACATACACTCTCGTACATATAAAATACAGCAACAATTATGTTCTGTTATTTAGGCCCTATGGAACCATCAGTATAAAACTTAAATTAAAATTTAAACGAAATTGCTTTATTATAAATAATTGTTCGCATGTTTTTCTGTATGTTTAGGAGCGCTTATGGGAAAAGCGGAAGGTGATGTGTTCATTAAAAGAAAGGGGATGCGGGTGTTTATCTATTTGCTTCAATGCTGGCAAGTAATATCTAATAAATATCTTCGTATGCTTACTTTGAGCCTTATTTCTGCATTTACTTTGAACTGTAATAAATTTTTGTTCTTTGTATTTTTCTTTTCAGATTATCTTAATGAATACTAGGGTAAGTTGTTTGTAACTTGATATTCGAATGTTTTTAAAGCAATACGATTTCGAACCATTAAATTTAGCACAAAAAATATATTATATAAATAAAAGCATTTCGTCACCTTAAAGACCAAACAACCTATCAGCAAAAATTTCAAAATTGAGTTTTTTATTTAATATTATTCCCTATATCATAACGCATATGTATGCAAAATTTTGAACGCCTAATATTACAAATAACCTAGCTATTACCAAATTACCAAATACCCTATCAGCAAGTGTACTATTTTCTGAAACCAAATAACCTATCAGCTCATGCTAAAGAAGAAATCAGAGTAAATATTTATTTGATTTTTTTCCTTTTGAGAACAGTTACTTTTGATTTGTTGTTCTTTGTGCTTTATTACATTTTATTTATTGTTAGAAGTGAAAAGAAAATTAAAAAGTGTTAAAACATGACGTACTAAAAAAAGAGGAAAATAAATCATCAAAAATCATGATAAAGTTTTAATTTTGTTGCATGGTGTAATTTAAGCAAATATTGCACTTTCTTGTTTAAACAAGTAAAAGAAACTAACTGTTATTATTTAATGTAAATAATATTCATATGTATGTTCAAAGAAATGCTATATATTCATACTAATTGGTATTGCTGATAGGTTGTTTGGTTTCAGATTTTTACAATCCCAAAAAACCTAAGCGCCATATCATAAGCTGTGTTTAGAAAAACAAAGCTTTTTCAACCGATGTATACTTCTGGTTTCATTTTAATCAGAATATATAACTTTCGTTTCAATATTGCAAATAGTTCCAATTTTATAACGTTTTTTATCTCTCCTGTAAACTTTTGAAAACTGCTGATAGGTTGTTTGGTCTTTAAGGTGACGATTTGAAGAATAGATTAAAACAACTTGAAATATAGCCCCTAAAATATTTTAAATAACTAAAATAATAATATGTCCGTTAAATCCTGAAATCCTTAAAGATGTTAAGCACAATAATTACTCGTTGCTTCTACTCACTTTCCACAAGCTCCATAGATCACAGTTGGTAACACGTACGTTAATGTTTTTTTAGTTTTTCACAATATTTTAGAGCCTATTGTTAAAGTCGGCTCAGTTTTTTAAGATTTTATATTAAACTCTTTTAGAAGTCGTCATGGGAAGGTAACATTTTCCCTTTTCTCCTTTCATATATTGATCAAAATGCAACTACGAAGAGAACACACGATTCTCGAGGACTCTCCACCATTCTAGTCAGTCAGACATAAGATAAATAAGTATTTTTTTGAGACTGTGTGTATTGGCTGTTTATAATTTTTTTACACTCTTCCTCTCAGCAAGATATACAATAAGGAAGTATTACTTTGCATGAGAGATATCCGTCCCTCAATACTATTATATATTCTTTTAAATGGGACCAACTCTGAAGTGCAGTCCTTCATATAAGAAAAGTATGTTAAAAATCGACACAAAAATTTTTAATCTGAAGTAGTTTTTTGAGGACATAAGGAATAATAGCCGAATCCAAGATGGCTGCCTATTCACCTGCTCATCAAAATGTCATTAGAGGGTGCTTTCGAGGGAACGGTTTGATGTTAAAAAAATTTAAAATCTTTATTTAAACGTTTAATATATTTTACACAATTTCAGTTAAAGGACAAGAACTTATCTATTTTTAAAAATATACTTCGCCTAAAAGTTATTAATGGGCATGGCCCTTGATAGAATTTTTAAAAGTTTAGAACATTGCTATATGAAGCGTAAGTGTCTGTATTATTTATTTCTTTAAGAAACTTAATATCACAGCTGATTCTTAAATATATTTCGTAAATTGAAAATAAATTCTTTATCGGATTGTATCGTATTGATGCAATCTGTGCCGTAGTCAATAATTAAACAAGAATGCAGTCACTAAAATCGTAACCTCGATAAACCATCTGCTTCCAAATAAGTTCTGTTTTGTAAATTAGTTTAATTATAAAAGTTTTATTTATATTATGAAATTTTGCTCTACTTAATAACTTTATTTGAGCATTTTTATAATGTTTTAATCTAGCGCTGACATTTTCAGTGACGGCTGCCACCTGTACACTGTTCACTAGAATTATTTGACAAATAATACCTTAAATGTTTGACATCAGAGATGGAATAGAAAATATATTATTAATTGAAAGCGCTTGTTGCATCGTGTAGAGAGAAAAAAAATAAATATAACATAAATTAATGAAACAAATGTTTAATATTTTTCCATTTTTAAATTCGTACTTCGATGAGTATTTATTCAAGATTTGTAACTTATAAGATTTTATTTTTAATAATATTAAATAGTAAATAATTTTAATCGTATATTTTTCCATTCCGAGTTTTGAAAAAGATGGCATTTGTAATGTTTTTTTATACAAAAATTTTTTATACAGAAATAAAGAAAGTACTTTGCAATTGCTTTTTAGAATTCTAATTAAAAAAATATATTCTGAAAACTTAGAAACAGAAATATTTGCGGCAAATAAATTTAAATCGATCCTTTTGTTTGGGTGCTACGATGCCACAGACAGCCGCACAGAATGCAGACATACTTACGTTCACTACTTCACTAACTTCTGACAGCTAATAAGAACTATTTCTGCTTATACAGACACGAGTACATATAGAAAAGTGAAATTACTTTAAGAATATCATAATTCAGTGTAGTGGGACGATACTGCTGAATACAAAAAAGTATGATGGCATAAACTTTTCCATCGCTGAATACTATTTTAAACGTGTAAAAAGTATAAATGCCAATGTTTTTATGCTCGGAGACTTACTGAGCTATAGAAAATCGTAGACTTATGTAAATTGATTTTATAGTCTATAATAGACTTTTTATAATAGACTTGCTAGATATCTGCAAGGTTAGTTTACAACCAAGAGTGATTTTCGCTAATGTGCAACTCAGCTTATACACACCCTCTTAACAAATACCGATTTATGTAAATGGCTAAATTTGGGTATTCACCCTTTTTCCATCCCTTGCATAGGACCATTTTCATTAAAATGAAAAGAAAAAATTTACGTAATAAATTTTGTACATCTTTTTATACGTATGTAAGAAAAGCAAATACGTTGCAGCATTTAGAATATTATGCCTACAAAGTATTAAAGTTGCCACCTACAGCTTTCTTTCATTATTTTTTAAATCTTTTGTTAAGAGATTATATGCTTTAGATTAAACATACAAATTATATAATTTTACACATCGACAAACAAATATGCATTTAAGGCTTTACGTCTTTTATATAATAAAATTTATTAAAGACTCGTTTAAACGAACCTAAAACTCTTATATCCATTTAATAAATTGTTGTTGAAAATTTTTTTAAGATTTTGTCAAATAATTCTAAGATTTTTATGATTATTACAATACAGAGATATTATGACAAGACACGTGAAAACATTTATTTATCTAATTTAAGGTAATTGCGTATGTGTCATTCAAGGGTACGAGTATATTTAAAAGAATACACATTAAGAAGTTCTTGGGCGCGTGTTTTATAAGAGAGTAATTTGTCAGAAAAATATGGAAAGAATTTTTAATTATTTCATATTGAAATTTATCGTGGTTGTACCCAAAAAATTAATATATAAACTTTTAAAATTAGTTTTATGTGGCTTTAGCTTTCAAAATGCTTCAATTTCACTGACAATTTGGTTTAGGGGCTAATAAAATATCGCCGTATGAACAGCTAAATCCCCAACAAAATATTTTAATTTTGAAAGAGGTCTTAATGGTAATATTTTTACATAAGCCTGAATTACATATATTCAAATTTTATTGACCTGTTTGTTGTGAAATGTATGAAAAATTTGAAATTTATAACCAGGGAAAAAATAAATATAATATTTTGGTCTTTGCCAATTAATTTAGCTTCAACAAGCGTAATGATCAGACATCATTTCGATATCAGATTAGACATTCTGGGTCAAAAGAAGGATATGTTTGCTTAAAATATGGATATTGTATTGCGTTTTGGGCGTAAAATATATCACGCAAAGGGGTGTATCAATACTAAAAATAGAAAATATAATCTCAAAGACTAAATAAATATATAAAAATCAAAAGTATATAATAATAATATTAAGAGAATTAAAGTGTTGACCCAGCGTCCTACTATTTCATACAATTTTTTTAATGAAAAAAAAAAAAAAAAAAAAAAAAAAAAATCCATACCGTGAAACATAGTATACTGCATAAAGTATGAAAATAATGATGCTTTTTGAAAACACACATAATGAATTTAATTATATTAGAGTCCATATGCTAACGTAATTTCATAGTCTGCTGTCTCTATTTTTTTTACATTAAAGATCAACTATGAAAGAGTGCAGAGTGGACACACTAAAAAAAAATACTAAATTTAACTTAGTTCAAAATGTCCTTAATTTATGTAAAATTTCCCTAAACCTTTGCAAAATATGCTTAAATCTAGTAAAAATTTAATGTAAAAATAATTCATAATTTTCTACAACGAATTTCTTTAATTTAAATTCTAATAACTCGAAAAATATATTTTCAAAAACTCAGAAAATATTTATTAAATTTCATTCCTATGCAAAACAAACTGATTCCATTTGGACCTGTTTGATGCAATATCCTTTACTTTTCTCCTGCTCAGACGAGTTGGGTTCACTTCATTTCCAATCTCTCGTCTCCAAGTGTGTAGTGGATGGCACTTTGCACTTTCTGTCATGCGGGTTCCAATGTATTGCATTTTTTTGCTGCGTCACTCTGTGGTTCCCGAATTGTGTGGCCGATCCAATGTCATTTATGATTGAAAATCCCAATAGGAACTGGTCGTTGGGTTGTTGGGCAGTTTGAAACGGTGTTTGGCCAAAATGTTTTTAAAATCTTTCGAAGGCAGCCATATTAACAAAATGTTCAGCAATTTATAAATTTTCTTGGGAAATCTATCTTCTTCTATATATATAAAATAGGATGTGTGTATGTATGTATGTATGTATGTATGTAACGTAATGGCTGCAAAACGGCTGGGCCGAATTTGGCGAAAATTTTCATCGAACCTTCAGAATACTCGGGCGGGTGACACTGTGAAGTCCGATTTTTTATTTTCGGTCTGTGGGCGGAGGGGCGTGGCAAAATCCAATAATTCATAAAATGAGAACGGCTTGGCCGATTTCTGTAAAACTTTTTGTCAGTTGTTCTTATTTTCGAGGAGAAGGTTTTTATGGAAGAAAATTTTGGAAAATCCCTCCGGAAAAGTCGGAAAATTTAAAAAATCGAAAATCGAGTTTTTGTATGAAATTTTGCTTGAAATTATTCCTTAATGGCTTTTTAAATGAAAAAATAGAAAATTTGTCTGAAGGCTTAAAATTAGGGCGAGGCGAAGTTCCCCTGGTCCGCTAGTAGTATATAAATAATAAATTCAATGTATAGAGGAGCCTGTTTGAGTTAAAAATATTTCATACCCTTTCAAACTGCTCGTTGAATATAAAGTTTCATATATTTTATTTTTTAATTTTAATTATTTATTGTTCAAGTCTTTTCTTGTTTAAAATATTTAACATACAAAAGTTGAAAACCAAACAATACAAGTTTCGGTTTATCTTTAACGAAATGTGTGTAGAGCCAAGTATGCGTGCATATGTGTGCGGACTTATACTTTATTTATTTATTTGTTTTTGTGTGAAAGGATGTGAAAGTGTTTCGCGTGGTTTGTTGTTTTAAGCACCACACAAAGTTTTTTGTTTGCATTTGCAAGTATAAGTTTGTATTGGCTTTAATAATAAAATATGTAGATGAACAGAAAAAAAGTTACTAAGTAAAAACTATGAAACAATGTAAAGGTGCCAGCAAATCAAACCACAGAGACCAAGAAAGAAATATAATTCCTGCAAAACTTAAAATTTTACTTAGCGATTATATATACATATTTTTACAAAAGAAACAAAAGAAAGACTTTTTGTATGGTTGGGTTAGTTTCCTTCAGAACAAAAAACTAAACTCATTTAGCAGTTTTTTGTTTTTGTTGTAATTTAGTTAATCCATAAGTTTTTGCTATGGAAAGTGTATATACTCGTAACACATACATTTTTGATAGAATAAGATATAATAAACCAAGGGGAATTGTTTTTTAGATATGTATATGGAATAAAACAGCATACCGCAGATTTTCGTAATATAGTCGAGTTCGCATTAACTAACGCCGCGGCGTTTAAAAGACAAATCGAAAAAATTTACAACAAAAACTCTTCACTATTGTTTTTTTATATTAATTTAAAAGCAATTTACAACATTCAAAAGAAAATGGTCTTGAATGCAAGATGTTAAAAAAAGCACATGTTGTTTTGATTATTAAAAAATTAAAAATTTTTTTATTTATTGCGTATGAACCACAGTGCAGTGTCGGCTCATTTTAATTTCAGTACATTCAACAAATTGAATCTTAATTCCAAATCGAAATAAATCTATTTTTGTTTTCAGTATGTATCATATTTTCTATTTTTGGTGCAATGGCCAAACTTTAGTGCTGATTTCATTTTAGCAAAATGGCTTCCTCTTATCGATAGTCCCTTCAAACGAAAGTATTGCTTAAATGAAAAACAACCAAAGTTTCAGTTACCCGAATTCGAATGTATTAATCAAAAAGTATAAATGACCTTCCATTGTGCCAATGGGTCGCCGAAAATTCAGCAAGAAGCTTAGACAATTGCAACATTTGTTTGCGATAATTTAACCTACAGTGGACTTTAATAATAACATACACCGGTTATAACGAATTATCGCCTATAACGAATAACGTCTAAAGAAATATTAATGAAATTTCTTTCTTCCTTCAAAACAAAAATTTTAAAACTTTTCTTGTTCTCTGCCAGCGATAATAGGGTGCTGTTGGCTGAAGTAGTTAGCGCGTTGACTACAAAGCAATTTATGACTGACGAACCGAGTTCGTATCCTGTTCAAGACAAGTCATAAAATAAACAAAATTAACATCATGAGTTTTTATGATCTACTTTAGTGTGGAGTTGTGTTAATTGTTGTTGGACTCAAGAATGACAAAATACAGATTGCGCATTGCGCATGTTTTTCAAATGTAAACAAAAATGAGTTGTTAATGTGTGACGTCACATCAGCTTAAAAATTTTCTCGGGGCGAATAGTTTAAAGGAAAGTGTTTGAAAAAAAGGGATAAAAACTTAAAAAGTGAAAAAAAAGAAAAGTGAATTGAGTATAAAATAAAAATATAAAACATAATAATATATAAAGGAAAACAAAAGAGTTTGAAAAAGAAGTGCGCTGTAGCTAATTGCAATAGTACTAACAATTCCAAGGCTTTTGAAATTATTTTTTTCCTATTTCCAAGTAATGCTGAAATTCAGAATCAATGAGTGAAATTTTGTGGACGAGGAAATAACATAAATCCAAAAACTTCTTATGTTGCATTTTTGTCCTGATGACATCGAAAAAAGCTTGCAGTATGAAATGGGTATGTACATAAAATGAACTTTAAAATATGTTTATAAAAATCTGTATTGTTCCAAGGATTCGCTAAAAAGAGAATTTTAAAACGTGGATCAGTTCCAACAATAACACCAGCTTCATATGATGATGGCTTATGATGGTTTAGAAGACTTGGCTGGCTACATATGCCACAGATTAAAAGATGAAGAGCCAAATATGTCTGTACCAAGAAATGAGATGAACGTTCAACCTGACACATGGGTCGACCATCTCAGTGAAGGGGGCTTATCAAAACCAACAGAAGACATAATGTGCAGCGATGAAATTAAAAAAATCTTCTTTCGAGCTTGTATGTATTTTAGAATTAGAGTTATAAAAATCGAAATTGACGCGTTTTCTAAACAAAGAAAACGAAAAATTAATAAAACAATTATTTATTGCGATACGACATACATACATATGTATATATATATACACAAAAATAAAAAAAATTTATTTAGTTTAAATTTAAATAGGCTACTTAGTTCAATCGTATTTTATAAGCCAAATTACATGTGATAGTTATCAAAGAACAAATTACACCAAAGACACACGTGTAAATCATTCTGACAAACACTAGCAGAACGGAACAACATGCTGTTTTCGAAAGTCGCTACACTTTCATCATCAGCGTTCTTGTGTTTGGTCCACTTTTGTGGTGTCAGTTGATGTGTATTTTAGCTATTTATACAAACTTTTTCACTGTAAATAGAATACGTGAATTTTTTTGATTCATTCGTATTACAATTTGTGAAAACTTTTTTTGTAATGGAAAGCCCAAATTCCACCTCACTAACTTACAACAGTGTGGCCATTGTTATTTATTCTTTACCAACTATACACATGTTTTTTAATTTGCTTAGTTTGTTTTTAACTTATGACAAACTTTTTTGGTTTGTTACTATAAGTATGTATATTTATTAATTTTTGCTACAAGCCATTAGCTTTGTTAATTTATATTTTAGGTTTAAGATTTCTCTTTATTTATGAACATTTTTCTTGTTTGTAATCCTTTTTTATTTAAATTTAAATAGGCTACTTAGTTCAATCGTATTTTATAAGCCAAATTACATGTGATAGTTATCAAAGAACAAATTACACCAAAGACACACGTGTAAATCATTCTGACAAACACTAGCAGAACGGAACAACATGCTGTTTTCGAAAGTCGCTACACTTTCATCATCAGCGTTCTTGTGTTTGGTCCACTTTTGTGGTGTCAGTTGATGTGTATTTTAGCTATTTATACAAACTTTTTCACTGTAAATAGAATACGTGAATTTTTTTGATTCATTCGTATTACAATTTGTGAAAACTTTTTTTGTAATGGAAAGCCCAAATTCCACCTCACTAACTTACAACAGTGTGGCCATTGTTATTTATTCTTTACCAACTATACACATGTTTTTTAATTTGCTTAGTTTGTTTTTAACTTATGACAAACTTTTTTGGTTTGTTACTATAAGTATGTATATTTATTAATTTTTGCTACAAGCCATTAGCTTTGTTAATTTATATTTTAGGTTTAAGATTTCTCTTTATTTATGAACATTTTTCTTGTTTGTAATCCTTTTTTATTTAAATTTAAATAGGCTACTTAGTTCAATCGTATTTTATAAGCCAAATTACATGTGATAGTTATCAAAGAACAAATTACACCAAAGACACACGTGTAAATCATTCTGACAAACACTAGCAGAACGGAACAACATGCTGTTTTCGAAAGTCGCTACACTTTCATCATCAGCGTTCTTGTGTTTGGTCCACTTTTGTGGTGTCAGTTGATGTGTATTTTAGCTATTTATACAAACTTTTTCACTGTAAATAGAATACGTGAATTTTTTTGATTCATTCGTATTACAATTTGTGAAAACTTTTTTTGTAATGGAAAGCCCAAATTCCACCTCACTAACTTACAACAGTGTGGCCATTGTTATTTATTCTTTACCAACTATACACATGTTTTTTAATTTGCTTAGTTTGTTTTTAACTTATGACAAACTTTTTTGGTTTGTTACTATAAGTATGTATATTTATTAATTTTTGCTACAAGCCATTAGCTTTGTTAATTTATATTTTAGGTTTAAGATTTCTCTTTATTTATGAACATTTTTCTTGTTTGTAATCCTTTTTTATTTAAATTTAAATAGGCTACTTAGTTCAATCGTATTTTATAAGCCAAATTACATGTGATAGTTATCAAAGAACAAATTACACCAAAGACACACGTGTAAATCATTCTGACAAACACTAGCAGAACGGAACAACATGCTGTTTTCGAAAGTCGCTACACTTTCATCATCAGCGTTCTTGTGTTTGGTCCACTTTTGTGGTGTCAGTTGATGTGTATTTTAGCTATTTATACAAACTTTTTCACTGTAAATAGAATACGTGAATTTTTTTGATTCATTCGTATTACAATTTGTGAAAACTTTTTTTGTAATGGAAAGCCCAAATTCCACCTCACTAACTTACAACAGTGTGGCCATTGTTATTTATTCTTTACCAACTATACACATGTTTTTTAATTTGCTTAGTTTGTTTTTAACTTATGACAAACTTTTTTGGTTTGTTACTATAAGTATGTATATTTATTAATTTTTGCTACAGGCCATTAGCTTTGTTAATTTATATTTTAGGTTTAAGAGAAATCTTAAACCTAAAATATAAATTAACAAAGCTAATGGCTTGTAGCAAAAATTAATAAATATACATACTTATAGTAACAAACCAAAAAAGTTTGTCATAAGTTAAAAACAAACTAAGCAAATTAAAAAACATGTGTATAGTTGGTAAAGAATAAATAACAATGGCCACACTGTTGTAAGTTAGTGAGGTGGAATTTGGGCTTTCCATTACAAAAAAAGTTTTCACAAATTGTAATACGAATGAATCAAAAAAATTCACGTATTCTATTTACAGTGAAAAAGTTTGTATAAATAGCTAAAATACACATCAACTGACACCACAAAAGTGGACCAAACACAAGAACGCTGATGATGAAAGTGTAGCGACTTTCGAAAACAGCATGTTGTTCCGTTCTGCTAGTGTTTGTCAGAATGATTTACACGTGTGTCTTTGGTGTAATTTGTTCTTTGATAACTATCACATGTAATTTGGCTTATAAAATACGATTGAACTAAGTAGCCTATTTAAATTTAAATAAAAAAGGATTACAAACAAGAAAAATGTTCATAAATAAAGAGAAATCTTAAACCTAAAATATAAATTAACAAAGCTAATGGCTTGTAGCAAAAATTAATAAATATACATACTTATAGTAACAAACCAAAAAAGTTTGTCATAAGTTAAAAACAAACTAAGCAAATTAAAAAACATGTGTATAGTTGGTAAAGAATAAATAACAATGGCCACACTGTTGTAAGTTAGTGAGGTGGAATTTGGGCTTTCCATTACAAAAAAAGTTTTCACAAATTGTAATACGAATGAATCAAAAAAATTCACGTATTCTATTTACAGTGAAAAAGTTTGTATAAATAGCTAAAATACACATCAACTGACACCACAAAAGTGGACCAAACACAAGAACGCTGATGATGAAAGTGTAGCGACTTTCGAAAACAGCATGTTGTTCCGTTCTGCTAGTGTTTGTCAGAATGATTTACACGTGTGTCTTTGGTGTAATTTGTTCTTTGATAACTATCACATGTAATTTGGCTTATAAAATACGATTGAACTAAGTAGCCTATTTAAATTTAAATAAAAAAGGATTACAAACAAGAAAAATGTTCATAAATAAAGAGAAATCTTAAACCTAAAATATAAATTAACAAAGCTAATGGCTTGTAGCAAAAATTAATAAATATACATACTTATAGTAACAAACCAAAAAAGTTTGTCATAAGTTAAAAACAAACTAAGCAAATTAAAAAACATGTGTATAGTTGGTAAAGAATAAATAACAATGGCCACACTGTTGTAAGTTAGTGAGGTGGAATTTGGGCTTTCCATTACAAAAAAAGTTTTCACAAATTGTAATACGAATGAATCAAAAAAATTCACGTATTCTATTTACAGTGAAAAAGTTTGTATAAATAGCTAAAATACACATCAACTGACACCACAAAAGTGGACCAAACACAAGAACGCTGATGATGAAAGTGTAGCGACTTTCGAAAACAGCATGTTGTTCCGTTCTGCTAGTGTTTGTCAGAATGATTTACACGTGTGTCTTTGGTGTAATTTGTTCTTTGATAACTATCACATGTAATTTGGCTTATAAAATACGATTGAACTAAGTAGCCTATTTAAATTTAAATAAAAAAGGATTACAAACAAGAAAAATGTTCATAAATAAAGAGAAATCTTAAACCTAAAATATAAATTAACAAAGCTAATGGCTTGTAGCAAAAATTAATAAATATACATACTTATAGTAACAAACCAAAAAAGTTTGTCATAAGTTAAAAACAAACTAAGCAAATTAAAAAACATGTGTATAGTTGGTAAAGAATAAATAACAATGGCCACACTGTTGTAAGTTAGTGAGGTGGAATTTGGGCTTTCCATTACAAAAAAAGTTTTCACAAATTGTAATACGAATGAATCAAAAAAATTCACGTATTCTATTTACAGTGAAAAAGTTTGTATAAATAGCTAAAATACACATCAACTGACACCACAAAAGTGGACCAAACACAAGAACGCTGATGATGAAAGTGTAGCGACTTTCGAAAACAGCATGTTGTTCCGTTCTGCTAGTGTTTGTCAGAATGATTTACACGTGTGTCTTTGGTGTAATTTGTTCTTTGATAACTATCACATGTAATTTGGCTTATAAAATACGATTGAACTAAGTAGCCTATTTAAATTTAAATAAAAAAGGATTACAAACAAGAAAAATGTTCATAAATAAAGAGAAATCTTAAACCTAAAATATAAATTAACAAAGCTAATGGCTTGTAGCAAAAATTAATAAATATACATACTTATAGTAACAAACCAAAAAAGTTTGTCATAAGTTAAAAACAAACTAAGCAAATTAAAAAACATGTGTATAGTTGGTAAAGAATAAATAACAATGGCCACACTGTTGTAAGTTAGTGAGGTGGAATTTGGGCTTTCCATTACAAAAAAAGTTTTCACAAATTGTAATACGAATGAATCAAAAAAATTCACGTATTCTATTTACAGTGAAAAAGTTTGTATAAATAGCTAAAATACACATCAACTGACACCACAAAAGTGGACCAAACACAAGAACGCTGATGATGAAAGTGTAGCGACTTTCGAAAACAGCATGTTGTTCCGTTCTGCTAGTGTTTGTCAGAATGATTTACACGTGTGTCTTTGGTGTAATTTGTTCTTTGATAACTATCACATGTAATTTGGCTTATAAAATACGATTGAACTAAGTAGCCTATTTAAATTTAAATAAAAAAGGATTACAAACAAGAAAAATGTTCATAAATAAAGAGAAATCTTAAACCTAAAATATAAATTAACAAAGCTAATGGCTTGTAGCAAAAATTAATAAATATACATACTTATAGTAACAAACCAAAAAAGTTTGTCATAAGTTAAAAACAAACTAAGCAAATTAAAAAACATGTGTATAGTTGGTAAAGAATAAATAACAATGGCCACACTGTTGTAAGTTAGTGAGGTGGAATTTGGGCTTTCCATTACAAAAAAAGTTTTCACAAATTGTAATACGAATGAATCAAAAAAATTCACGTATTCTATTTACAGTGAAAAAGTTTGTATAAATAGCTAAAATACACATCAACTGACACCACAAAAGTGGACCAAACACAAGAACGCTGATGATGAAAGTGTAGCGACTTTCGAAAACAGCATGTTGTTCCGTTCTGCTAGTGTTTGTCAGAATGATTTACACGTGTGTCTTTGGTGTAATTTGTTCTTTGATAACTATCACATGTAATTTGGCTTATAAAATACGATTGAACTAAGTAGCCTATTTAAATTTAAATAAAAAAGGATTACAAACAAGAAAAATGTTCATAAATAAAGAGAAATCTTAAACCTAAAATATAAATTAACAAAGCTAATGGCTTGTAGCAAAAATTAATAAATATACATACTTATAGTAACAAACCAAAAAAGTTTGTCATAAGTTAAAAACAAACTAAGCAAATTAAAAAACATGTGTATAGTTGGTAAAGAATAAATAACAATGGCCACACTGTTGTAAGTTAGTGAGGTGGAATTTGGGCTTTCCATTACAAAAAAAGTTTTCACAAATTGTAATACGAATGAATCAAAAAAATTCACGTATTCTATTTACAGTGAAAAAGTTTGTATAAATAGCTAAAATACACATCAACTGACACCACAAAAGTGGACCAAACACAAGAACGCTGATGATGAAAGTGTAGCGACTTTCGAAAACAGCATGTTGTTCCGTTCTGCTAGTGTTTGTCAGAATGATTTACACGTGTGTCTTTGGTGTAATTTGTTCTTTGATAACTATCACATGTAATTTGGCTTATAAAATACGATTGAACTAAGTAGCCTATTTAAATTTAAATAAAAAAGGATTACAAACAAGAAAAATGTTCATAAATAAAGAGAAATCTTAAACCTAAAAAATTTATTTAGATTTTTAAATAAATGTATATCTAATAAATATAAAAACACTAATTGCTTTTATTTTTAAAATTTTCTTACTTTTCTTTCATTTGTATATATAAATCTGACTGTTTGTTTTTGTTAAAATATTGGCTGATGTGACGTAGATGCGCAGAACGAAAAATTTTTTACACTCTGAATGCGCAATCTGTATTTTATCATTGTTGGTTGGACTGTTGTTTAAGTGATGAAGGCATAACACTGGTCACTTAACAGTAACAGCAATTTCATACTCTCTATGCTAATGTTTACTGTATCAAGCGGCACTCCTTCGTCGGTATTGTTAGCAAGAACCGTCGGCGAAGTAAACCAATTAATAAAATAGCTACACACAATACAATACAGCTTAACAGACTAAAAAAAATGCGTCTGCTCAATTAACATCAGAGACGCTGCAAATCTGCTATAAAAAAAATATAATAATAATAAAATCAAGGCGGAATAGCACACAGAAATTAAAAAAGTCTCTCTCTCTCGCTCTCTCTGTCTTCTAATTTCACCACCTGTCCTCTCTACCCTACCTATCCCTTTCACAAAAGAAGTAACACCTTAATTTAAGTAGTAGGCATTAATTGCCTGAGTGTAACTTCTCTTAAAAAAAAAAAAATAATAATAATCAAGGTACGATACATATTTATTTTTCTTGTATACTCTGATACATTTCCGATTTTCCCATGTAGTTTCTGATTTTTATCTATTTCTTAGTGTCAGTGATATTGCCTATGCTTTCGACAGCTTTAGAAAATTTTTATTCAAACCTTGTAATCAAAATTAGTCTTCGCTTGTGATGGACTCACGTTTAAATGCAGAAATATTCAAAACTTTAATTTCATTTTATATAAAACAAAAACAAATGACAAATTATTTATAAAACATCTCAACTGATTGATACTCGTATTTGCTAATAACAATACTTCGCTTCTCTTATTGTATGCCATGATTTATATTCAACAATAAGTATGAAAAATTGATACTCATTAAATAAATTGTTTCTATTTTCATTAAAATTACTGGTTTTTGCGATTCTAAAATAAAAATGGAAAACATAAAAAAGCAAATAATCATTTGCTTGATTTCCCCAATGTTTAATTTCCATTAGCGGCTTATGCTTCTCTAGCAACCACAGTTATTTACTGTTCTACGGCAAAAGCAATATATAAAATAAATTTGAAAACTCTCAACCAAAAAAAAAAAAAAACTAAAACAAAAAAATCTAAAAAGTGGAAAGTAAGAGGTAAAAAAACTTGAATTATGATTTGGGTTTTGTCAACATCACACCTGCACTATTCTGCTCGTTTCAAATGAAATACATAAGTACATATAAATGAATTTTAAATTCGGCTGGTAGAAACTCATCTCTAAAATGGAAATAAACACATACAAAAACGATTTCTACAAATTGCTTCTCATATTTATATTAATAATATTTCAAATACCAATTTCATAAAGGTAGTTTTTTTATGAACAAATAAAAAATATTATTTATAGGATCTATTGAATTCATCAGGTAATACTTAGATAAAAATACAATTCATACATGTATGTATAGGAGTATATGTACATACTTATACTAGAAATTAAAAATAGAATACTGAGATCAAAACAAAAGGTTTTCAAAATAATACTACAAATAAAGATATATACATATATATTTTTTGTAAATAAAGTCTGGGTGTGAAAAGTTCATGCTGAATAATGGATTAAAATGATCAGCAAATGCAACATCTCAGATCGCTATACCATTAGAAGAAAACGAAATATCAGGATGTGCAAAATTTTCATATCGAGCCAGCAATTCGGATATTTTATGCAGTTTTTTTCTATTATGAGTTGTTGAATTGAATTGTTCCGTGAAATTATATAACAAATGAAATAAGAATCAATACCGGATGTGTTATATTGGAGCGGAAGGTACGAAATTGTTTAATGTAGGCTGCAATGTATATTCTCATATAAAGATTGAAAGCCTTTTTCAAAGTTTCATTATTTCTAATAATCTAATTATTATTTTTTTTTCAAATACATTATAATTAAGAAATATGTATCGTGTCCTCTAATAGAGACTTCCGAACTTTAACAGATGATAGCGGCAATACTGTTGAAGCTACATCTGTCGAATTGGCTGTTATATATTCCTCCTCAAATATTTCTTCACTACCTGTTTTAAAAGAAATTGACCCTCATTGGATACATCGTTCATTTGACTTGAAATTAACGTTTAGTGAAAAGTAAATTAGACATCCTAAAATTCGTTGTAATGCCTACAAAGACAAGCGGTGCCATGGCCCCAGTATGCATTACAAAAAATAGAAGTGTTGTAAAAAGCAAATTAAAAATAGTATAAGAATTTTTTTGTTAGAAAATATTACCTTCGGGTATCATTGTTTTGTAATTTGCTAACATTGATGTGCGGAAATATTGACGGAACTTTTGCAGTAAACTTTTCCTGGTTCAACGCTTCTTTGTGTTTGTGGCTTAATATCGTTTTATTAGATAAAAAAATCTTTTTTATTGGTTGTGCGATATATTTATTGAAACTTTTTTATATGTACATATGTATATGTATGTATGTATGTATTTTAATTTACTTCATATTATTTATTTGCTACCTTTTGCTATATTGAATGAATTTTCAATTTCTTTTCCTTAACATATGTACATATGTGTCAGTAAGCACGAGTGTGTACGAGTATTTGTGTGAGTTCGTCGATATGTAACATGTACGAATGAATTTCAACCTCTGGTGGCAATTACTTTTTGATTGATTTCAACAAAATAAATTGTTTTGGGAGCAGCCTCAATTTTCACGCCAATGCATCAGGGCAACTGTGAAAAAATGAAAATTATTAAAAATACAACGAATAGTGGAAAATATGAAACAGCAAATTGTAATAATTCAAAATAATATTGCACAAAAGTCAAAATCTACTGCGATGAGGTAAAAATAATATTTTCCTTTTTTTAAGGAATGAAGGAGAAATAAAAATTTTATATATATGTATATATATATATATATATATATATATATATATATATATATATATATATATATATATACATATATATATATATATATATATATATATATATATATATATATATATATATATATAAATATATATATACATATATATATATATATATATATATATATATATATATATATATATATACATATATATATATATATATATATATATATATATATATATATATATATATATATATATATATATATATATATATATATATACATATATATATATACATACTATACTCGAAAATATGAATAATAGTTAATGCATATGTTTTTAATTTTTTTCTTGGCGATGTACATACATATGTTTATCCTTATAAAAACTTAAATAATTTTCTTCTTTCAAATTTTAATAATTCGTTACTTTCTCTATTCTAGGTGAACATAAAACTCTTTTTTGTTTTCTCACTCGCACTTTACACAAAAAATTATTTTTGTAGGAGAAAGCTGTAATTGGAAAAACAGCATTTTTATTTTTCTTATAAAATTTTTATTTTTATTAATATTAATTGTTTAATGACGAATACGGTTTAAATCAAGTATTAAATAAAGTTGTAGAGGTAGAAATTTCAAGTGTTGAAGGGGACTTTGTTAACCCCTTTTAATCTCTATTTAAATGTCTATTTTATTTATTTCCATAACGAAATGTTGAGAAATAAAATAAGGGGTTTAAAATTAATATTTTAATATATTTAAAACTTCTTTTTGAGAGCAAATTCAAATCTGTATGAGGCATCCAATTGCAAGTAGTACAGCGAGTCATAGTGTCTTTACATTATAACAAAGGGTCTTTTTATTGAAAGCATGTCCTCTGAGTTTCGTGGTGAAATCATATACCATCATATACCACATTTTTGCCGAATAATTAATGAGTTAATTATGGCTTGTATAGTGGAACCAAAGGACAATTTATACATTTGTATCAAAAAGTTTTTGGTTCTATATTTTTGTCAAATTCACTTCATAAAGTGATTATTGTTGAAGTACTCTTTTTACGAATTAAAAGAACTAATACACTGAAGTCTTAGATCTTGATGCCTTAATTTTAAATTGTTACAAGCAAATTTTTCTCATAGTATTTTACACAAAATGGCTAAGGACATCTCATACTTAAAGTGTAAGGGCAAAAAAGAATCTTAATGTTTAATTTCATTATATATTAGGCGCTCTCTATTTGAAATAATGACTATTTATATTTATGCATATACAACACCTCCCATCCAAGATATTCATAGGTAGTAGATACAAATTCGTGTTAGTTATTCAAATTCATAAATGTAGATAAGCTTATATACAACTTATTTCCATTTAATATGAAATGTCAAACATTATTTTACTTTTAGCAAACTCTTTTTTCAATCTATTCAAACCGTTCCGAATTTCGATTTACTCTCTGAGGCAAACTTGTAGCTATTGTCTTGTTAGATTTTTTATCATTAGCAACATTAACAACATTTTTGACAGCTTTGTTAATGTCAACATGCTAATGTTAAAAAATCGAATTTTTTTAAGTTTTTTGCGATTTTTATCTGGAAGGTGAAGTTTTTTTGATTTTATATGTTCGCAATTTTTGTTCTTTATGACAAGAGCTACAAGTTTGCCTCAGAGAGTAAATCGAAATTCGTAACGGTTTGCAAGATATGAGCCCGAGAAAATGATCACTTTTTTGCGAAAATGATACCGAGGCCCCAAATCTTTGGCGGCCCATAGAAAAGAAAGTGCATGACTTTGGGAAAAATTGGGAGACACGGATCTTTTTTTTAGTCTTTTATCACGTAGTGGTGTCCGTATATGGTTATTTTGCCACGACTTAAAAAATTACACACAGTGTTATCATTGTAGGCATTTCGGATTCTCCCTCAATTGGTTCATTATATATTTCTTTTTTAAATTTATTTGTTTAGCTTTCCTCCTTTTTGGCTGTGGTATTAATTATTTATATGGGCTGTGCCATCTGTTATTCATTTGCAACTCAATCAATGACTGGCTTTCTTTATTCTATTATGATTATTATTTAAATGTTAGATTCTCACTTTTAAATCGCAATCGTTAAATGAAGACCACAAAATTTAGACCTTGATGTTTTATAAACGTTAGAAGTGGTATTAAAAATAAAAGAAATACAGCTAAGTGACAAAACAGTTAATAAGAACACTTCTCCCATAAAATTCCATGCGTGTCGTTTAAGCTTTTTTGCCCTTTAAGCACGATTCAAACGCCGATATGCGTTTATTAGAGCCTAATTACTTTGAAACCAGTTCGATTTGTTGTAATGTATTATGGAACTGTCAAAATCTTGATGACAAAGTCTGACACTTTAATTCCAAAGAACTGTGAGCAAATCTAACTACCGTTTCATATAAAAACATCATAAGTCTTCAACAAATTGACATTATGAAAAAAAAAATCTCCATAATTTTAATTATTCTAATGCTCGAACTAAAAAGTTTTCACTATCAGAGATAAAAGTGACTACAAACTAAAGCAATCTTTTGCAAAAGTGTCAAAGTATACTGTGAGTACTAACAAGTTAAAAAAAATTCAAAATAAAAAGCCATAAATTGGAAAAGTATAAGTATAAAAAAAAATAATGCATTAAAAACTAACTTTTTCTAGATGCAACACCACTGAAAGGAAACTAAATCATGTTATACTCTTAAAAGGCAGTATATAGAATAAAGTAGAAAGGCTTTTATTAACTTTACGACAAAAAGGGGGAAACTACCTAAAATTGATGTATTAAATAGAGAACAAAGTTATAAAATAATGCGGGGAATACTTTTAGAGCAATAGGGAATAGCTTTAAGAACAGATTAATATACTAAGACGTTTGGTTTAAATAAAATTCGGCACTCTAGGTGTAATTGCAACATTGTCTATTCAGAATTTTTTCTACGCAACAAGGAAAAGCAAGAAAAACTTATATAATAATAATACATAATTTAATAATTTATTAGTTTATGCAAATATGAAAATATAAATCAAATCACCTTCGCGAAATTGAATTCAACACGAAAATTGTTGATGCAATCATTATAGTAAACTATCATCTTTCAACAAATCCATTAAATACGTGATTATGATCATCACAAGCATATTCTGATGTTTGTTAGACCTATACCACTACATTAATAATAATGATTTAAACAATATTAATTTTTTTACTTCCGTGTGTTTTTATGTGAAACACGTTTATGTTTACATTTACTTAAATATATCAACATACTTTTCTACACGCATACTTACGTTCTTTACATCATTATTACTTATTTGTTTTCTTATTATTATCTTTTTATTTTAGAATTTCACTATAAATAATTTTTTTAAATAAATTTTCTTAAAATTTTCAAATGTAAATTAAAACTGGAATAATTTCTTCAAAGAAATTTTTTATACTTGTTCTTAATAATAATAATTATATTATCTAGGACTTTAAATGCGCGAGCTGCAGTAGTCCTACGAAGGATTTTATTTTGTCGACCTTGACTTTTTTTGTACTCTGGATGCCCAGTTGGTCGCTAATAAATAGAAAAAATGGTCTACATTACTTGAGTTCAATATATATATGATGGTTATGTGACAGGCTGGCCTTTTATATGTATATATCTAATTTTTTAAATGAAATGTGAATTTCACTATCGTATTACAATGGCCTTAGTATTATATGATATGGGATGAGTACATGCAGCATTTTTTTTTTAAATTTTATTAGCAAGAATGTGTTCCTTTTTTCAAAATTGTCGAGAAGATTGAAATCTAAAAAGCAGTTACAACAAATTTAATTCACGTAAAAATCTTCTCCAAGTTCAAAAGCCATACGATTAAAGACTATTTTCTTCTTAGCATACAAAATCCATAAAACTCCTGTGTTGGTTTATCAAATTCTTTCTTTTTTAAGGATACCCTTTAAATTCTTGTTGATACATTTAGAATTTTTTATTGTAAAAAATACGAACTCTGCAACTGAAGTTTCGATTACTAACATTTTGCATTTCTGTCATCCCATCCGCAGTATGTTGGTTTTGACAAAAGAATATATATTTTCTATAAAAGTGTGTGCATGGAAGCTTTTATTACCGAATCTATAATGAAATTTGCTCACTTTAGTCCAAGTGATTGTGAATATTGCTGCAGGTTACAAACACTAATAAAATTTAAGTCAAATATTTTTAATATACAAACCTCTATGGCATATAGACTCTTAACTGATTGCAACAAACACACATGTGTACTTGTATATTCTTGTGTGTAAATTATCCCATTTATAAGTTTTCAAACAACAAAAGGCTTAAATTTATTCAACCATATTAAACTTAATTAAAATTTGTTGTTCATTTGTACAGGGTCGTTTTTCAAGAACTTCGTTCTTCTGAAAATCTGTCGAAAGTGTAATAAATGGCGGTTGAATCGAAAAGTTTGATAGCCTTTCACAAATAGCTGGACGAACAAACTATTAATGGGTAGAATTTTATGTGGTGCCCTACTTATGGCAGCTCCGATACTTGGAGTGCCAACGTTTTTTCCATACTGTGTACCGGAAAATGGGTTCAAATCCAATAACAAAAATTCAATATATTTTGCAGTATTATACAGAAAAAAACTAAGCAACAAAAAATCACTCATGCCTTGGGTTTCTATGAATAAGTTATTAGTACATCTAAGGAAAATTTATCGGTTTTGTTATTACTATCATTATTTTGATTTTCAAATCCAATAACAAAAATTCAATATATTTTGCAATATTATACAGAAAAAAACCAAGCAACAAAAAATCACTCATGCCTTTGGTTTCTATGAATAAGTTATTAGTACATCTAAGGAAAATTTATCGGTTTTGTTATTACTATCATTATTTTGATTTTATTCGACCAAACATTTATATTGTATAATTGATTTTAAACAAAAAATTATGAAAATACCGGTATGAACAAAATGCAACCAAAACGTATGATTGATATTAATTTTAAATGTATGAAAAGAGTACACCTGAGCATATGAACTAATATGATTTAATATTTAAATAAATTTTTAGTTTCTATCAAATGTTGCTTTTAGACCAGGACATGTTGATGTGCTACTAAGAATATATAAATCATAAACTTAAAATCCAATAAATTTTAAAAAATTTTACCTGCTTATAATATTAAATGCACATATGCATTGCTAGAACTATATAAAAAATTGTGCAGATTCCATTTGTGTAAATTTATATTTAAAAAGCTAATAAGCAACAGATATAAATCAAGTGTTCATTTAATTTCATAACAATTAGCTATTAAATTAAGAAATTCCTGAAAACTTGCCTCTCAAGCAAAACGTTTTTTTAACTTCAAAGGCAAACATAAAATACAACAGAACAGCTCCAACTCTTTGGAAAAAAATTACTGGACACATCTCTAAAGCAAATAACATAGTACAATAGAAGAAAATACAAGGTTCTAACTGCTGGTTGGATTCTGGTGGAGGGTACAAAAAATATACATATATTTGTATCGGCGTTTTGAAGGTATACATCACTTAATTTGTCTACCTGTTTACTCTTTTTATGTTTGTTGTTAAAACCATGATAAAAAAGAAAAACGAACTAAATTATTGGTTTCATTTAAAATATAATCGTTTACAGTGCCACCTGAACTGCATTGACTTTTATTCAATTGTGAGAAAAAACATTACAACGATATAAAATAAAGTTCATTCCATCACTATTTCAAGAAATAATAATACCTACTGCTCTCATCGTTTTATTAATAAGAATTATGTCTACAGCTTTCTTTTGTACAGTGACATGTACTGAAATTTTATGTAAGATATATTGTTAATATTAATACACTAGTCTCATGAAATTCAGTTTTCTAGAATATTTTAATACTTATTATGAAATTAACCTTTAAGAGCGTTTTAAGTTTTGATAATACTTTTGGTTTCCAAGCTGAACTTTGAGCTTTAGTCTGCATTGGAGTCCAGTAGTAAAATTTTATGACAAATGTATTTGTATAATATTTCAGGCCGCTAGAGAGCGGCTGAAGGGGAGTTTCCGCCGTCTCTTTAAAAATGGTCTAAAAAAGACCCATTCTGGGAAGAGCTAAAGATTTAAAATGTTCCTTGTGCTGTTTTACATACAAAAGCTGAATAAATTTTTTGTCTAAAATGAATTCCTTGCAAGATATTCTATGACGAATCATTATGACACTTTGTATTTTCGTGTGGCTTGCACCAGAGTTAAATCACGTTATTAAAAAAAAACGAGGTGATTATTCGCGCGATCTTGTTGCCCAACTTGCAAAACCATTAAGTGAAAGAATTTGTTTATCAGATGTTTCTATATGTAAATTAATTGTTAAATTAATAAATTTTAATTACATACATATAAACTTTGCTCCATCGTCATTTTACTCATTGTAAAATGGTTAACTAATAGTGCAACTTTGAATATATAAATGTGGTAAAAGAGTAAAATATTTGCTGTTAAGGTCTGAAAGTACCAGTGGTTAGGACTATTATCGCCACCATTAGTGTCTTGCGACATAATGGCAAATTTTTCATAGAAAGAGAGACGTTTAGCTTGCCAAAGAAAGATTGCGGTTATTAAATTTAAATTTAATAAAATTTTTTATGAATGATGTCTCTGACAAAGCAAAATTTTGATTCACTTTTCCTCCTAATTAGCGATATGTAGCGAATTGAAAATAGAAAAATTCAATAAAGATGTTCTGAAGTGTGCTTTTTAGGACACATAGGTAGATGTCTCAATGAAACGTCATATGAAAGGTCAAAAAATGGCCTTTTTAATGATTAATATTTTGATTTTACTTTTCAATTCTGGAAGGTTAAAGTTAACTGAGCATTTATTCGAGGACGATTCTATTATTGAAATTCTTAAAAAAATATATTTATGTTGATAAAGAAGTGCTCCTCCTCTACTTCCACCAAATAGTAAGTGTGGATTCAACATGCTAAGAGGAGAAGCTGTTTTAATGTTTATAAGAAAATAATTTTATATTAAATAGCAAATAAGCTACATATTTAGTACTGGACATAGAAGTCTTGAAAGTCTTCCCAATAGTCCTCTCTAAAGAAGTACTTTTCTTCTCCCTTCTTTTAATTTAATTAATACTTTTCCAATTTTACTTCCTAGGATGCCGAAATATACTAAAGGATGCTGTGAAAGCAATAAAAATATTATTGCTTAAGAACATCTCCAATTTTTTTCATTGGCATACATAATATACATAAATGAACATATTGTTAATAGATAGAGTGTTTAAAAATAGTATAAAGAGTGTCAGTAACCAAATTAAAATAACTTCAATGCAATTCAAAATCAATATGAGATGATATCCATTATAAATTTAAATTTTCGTTGCAGTAAATAGAATTCGATGTAATAGAATGTTAATTTGAGTTCCATTATTAATCATAGTTCATTAACATCATGAAAATTGTTTACAAGATGATTGCAAAATGTTTATTGTCATTTAAAGTTTTATGGCATCAAAATGTCCATTTCTTGTTTATTTTAGGATTCTGCCAAGTAAATATGTAAATGGAATGATTTGTATTGTAATTGTGTTGTACAACGTCCTTACATTTTAATTTTTTTGCGCTACGAATTTATATATTTATGTTTTATATAATATATGCGTATATACAACCATATTCGAAGCAGGTAAGGGTTCCTCCTAATTTCTTACGAGTATAAACCAAAAATGCTGCCACCTCAAAAAAAGAATCGTCAAAAATGACAATCGTGGTGGAACCGCTAATTAAAAACCAATTATAAAGTTTTAAAGCTGTAGCAATTCTTAGCAGTTTACGGGTATATAGCCCTACTTTGGGTACAAGTTCAAAATTTCGAAAAGTGGAGCACCAAGAATTCTGTATCTTGTTCGGCACAGAAACACATAGTAGGTTTTCCATTATCTCATTCACCCACTCTTCACTGGCCCTCTTCAGATTCTTAACTGGTATGCGAACTAAATGGTGGTAGAGTAACACCCATCTCATATCCAACAATACATCACATCAAGCGTTTGTGTGTTTATACGTACATACGCAAAAAATGTGAATATTTTTTAACCATCTATTAGCATATTTTTGAAAAATCTATTTTGAATTGACATTTGAAGAGAACAAACCAAAACTTGTGTTAATTTTCTTTTCCAATTTTGTAGAAGTTTTGTGACTACCCTTCCTATTAAAGTTATAAATAAAATATCAGATTTAGAGTCGTTTGTGGGAGATTTTCGTATAAAAAATAATATAGTGATGCAAGATTCTTGGGAAATATTTCTCGCCGCTACTTTGCGATTTTCGTCCATAGTAGAATTAAATTATAAAAGACTCTCCTTAAATATTATAATAGGTATAGTAAACGATTTATTACTGGGATAGTACAAATGTAACTTCATAAGTCTATCATTAAGTTTTCAATTACCATATGACCAAGTTAAACTTTTACTTCAGTAACAACTTTTAGTTCATTAAATGGAATACCAAGTATTTTCTTTATTAATTAGACAAAGAAATCAATTTTACAATATTTGTAAGAACAAATTTGTTTTGTGGTTACAGCATTTGCAAATTCGATCATTTTATCTGGCTGGTGAGTTCAGTAAATCAAACAGAGGGGTTATAGCTTTTGATTGATGCCAATGGAATAGTTGGACAAAACTTAAGTAAAGTGAATACATTTTACATTAACGCGATAAAGATAAGAAATGTAAATAAAAAATACAAGCTTAATTATTAATTTGTTCAAATTAGGAGTGAAAGTAGCTTTCGTCCACAAGTCTTTGTAAGTCGTGCAGAAGTCTGCTATACATACTTACGAATAATTGTAAATAAATTAGGTTTGCAAACAACTAAATATTCATTCCTTCACCTCGTCCCTACTGACTATGTGGGCAAAACAGGGCTTGTGGAAGTACAAAATAAGAGTCGCGTGGATTCCTTATATCTTTCCTCTAAGTGTCGTATGAAGGTGCCATGCTTAGTACTATAATGCCGATCTGGCAGATAAGTAATTGATATCAGTACCGCGAAACATGGCATCTTTTACGCTGTATTCAGTGTTGAACTGCTCTCCACCAGACAAACAATTCATAGGTGAGAATGGACTTGACATGTGGTTAATATATTTAAGGTTAAAAGTATGCCTTAAGGCTCCACATTTTTAAAAAAGGGTCCTCTACAAGCATAGAAACTGCATACAGCCTGCTTCACTCTGTCCTCTGCATGACGTTTCACGAGAGTACAAACTCTCCAGCACTAAATCTAATTTAAATGCCTACTGAATAGATAACAAAGTATTCATTAAAAGTTATAATTTTTAAGAATGATCTATAATCATGAATTTTTGTGTTTGCCAATTATATCATTAAAATATTAATGGTGCTTCTAGGACTTTTTATTATTATTATTTGTTTTTCTAAATCACATATTTTTATAATAAGCTGTACTCTGTGTGCGACTAGAGCTTTTTTTATTGCACGAAACGATTTTTTTAATGGATGGTGTAGCAAGAGTAACAGCACAAATAGAACGATCACAGTGGACTGAAGTTATAGTTTCTCTCATTTTAGTTCTATTGAAAGTGGCTTGCTATTTATTCATCCTGGAAATTACCAAATGTTTTGAAAAAGTGATATCCAAATGCAATTCGGAATTGAGATTAAAAACCCCAAAAATATTATCGAACTGAATATTTATCGATGTTGTCTGGTTTTAAGCAACAATTTTTAGAATTATTAATCCACAAAATGCACAAAGCATAAAAATAACATGATATTTAAATATGTTGCTCATTGAACTGCAAGATAAAGAGCATGGGAATGCACTAGAAAATTTATAATGTAATATGCAGCTGCATGCAACTAAGTAGGGGCAAACTGAAATTAATTTTGTAAAACTAAATTAAAATGGAATACTTAACAGGTAAATTTTGCTTATTCCGTATTGTTTTCGATAAAAGGCTATTTTGCATAAAACCCTAATTCTTTATTTTATTCAAAATATAAGAAGCCTGCTGTAATTTAAACAAAGTGGAAGGTTCTAAAGCTTCAAGTCTTATATATTATCGACCAGTAAATTTAGGAATGCATTCTAAGAACTGTTTTTAATAAGCCATAACATAATTTTTTTCTTTCAATATAATTTTTTTTTTTTTGAAAGCTGTCAAATTCTCAAACTGATATCTTATAAATTAATGATCCGTAACTTGGGCAGTTCTTGTACTAAAAATAGTAAAAACTTTTGAAGGCATTTTAGGAACAGCATTCAATAATTTGGTATCCTTCGTACTGTCAAGCAGCTATCGAAAACTTATTTTTTGAAATAAAATGAACTATTTTTCGTTCCTTTCTTAAATATTATATCTCTTATTTCATAAGCGAGCTATAGGTCTTTTTATAAAAAACAAACAAATTTATGTTACTCAATATAAAATACTTCAAGATTACCAAAAATTTTCCCAAGAAAAAAAGGTAAATTAATAAGAAAACAAAGAACACAAACCATATCCCTAATTGTGTGCATCCCTGGTTTTAATTTTTTTACAAATAACATCGCAATTAAAATTAATGTGAAAAATAATTATTTTTGCTCTTAGTTCTATGAAAAGAATTTCATTTCCCCTTGGTATCCTTAATTTAATGCATCCAACTTGTTTTCACTTAATCTTACTACAGCCTGGTGATCAACTTGCATTCAATTTGAGGTGACATGAAGGAATAACATTCTTTCGGATACTTTGAAAGGAAAAACATGACTACAGATATTCGAGTATTATTTTCTAAATTTGATGAAAATTTTAACAAAATGTTAATCGGTTTAATAATGGTAGTTGCAGACATAAACATTTATATATCCAATACAAATGCTAATTTCCCGTAATTCTGACTTCTTAACTACCGAAAATTTGGTTTATTTATGATGTAATTATTTGCAAAGGTGTTGCTAAACTACCATATAAAAAGTTTTACTTTGTTAGCCTTCTACCAAACAAAGACTTAAAAAGAAAAATATCTACACTTATACCTCGATACAAAGTAAAATAAGCACTATAAAAGAAGTGATATCTTAAAGTATATGTATATCTTTTAAATCAATCAAATCCTAAAAGTAAAATTAACACGCTAATTAATGAATTTTTATAGAAATGGCAAAAATTTGCCATTATGTATGTCTGTCATAAATATTGCTAACATAAATCGTTATATTTCTGTTAGACCAGAATCCACTATTCATGCAGTGCATTGTGCTGGAAGTAGAAATCAATTTTATGGGATGAATAATAGAGGGTAAATTCCACTTGAACCTCTCCATGTTGGACGTGGCAGATAAGCCCTCTGTAGGAGCCACACACAAACTCTTCGACCAAGGAACGAATTTTCTTCATAATTCACTGATATCGATTCACTGGTATATCGAACAGAAATGGATATTAAAAGCGTATCCATTTGTGTTGGATATGCCAGTAAAATAATGATATTAATAATGTTTTATTTTGTGAAAAAGGGTGGGTTTCTGGAACAAGTTTCCCAATTTTATTAGATCAAATTCTGATGTAATGACGATAGAATGTCGAGACCCCTTACGACGTCAATAGCCCTGTGAGTCCATTGATGTTCCTCTTCGGTCTCATGTGTTCGTGGTTGAGGAACTTCAAAAGACAATTTGAATTACCGGCCCATATATGAAAGTTCTATTCAAATTCTATTTTCGGTTGGATATACAAGCGTGATGTAAATAATTAGAAGATGAAAACTCCGTTGGTCCAGTAAGCACAGTTCCTTATGCATCAAAATGCTATTATAGTTTTGAGAGCTTTTGAGTCAATACCGACATTTCATTTGCACAAATTAAACTTAACTACTCCAGAAACAATTTGATTTTTTTTCTCTATATAAAGAGAGTATTGAGTATTTTTACTCATTAACTTCAAACTTTTTAATATTTTAATTTATGACTATATTGTCTTGAAGAAGTTATATCTTTTTAATGTTCAATTCCCATCCATTTTCCTATTTTCTTTATCATCGGACCAAGGATTTGGGTTTGACATAAAAATATTAACACAAAATAAAAAAAGGGATACAAGCTTATTCTAGAAATCACATTTTGTGAAAGTGATTTCAAATAACATAAAAGATGTTCAGCATACAATTTTTTTAATTCAGTGTTTTCAAGTCGATTTATTTTAAACTTCACAGCAAAATACTTGAATTAAATTTTTGTAGCAAAATTAGACACAACATTAAAAATTATATATCATTTGAAAAAAAGATTAGAGGCACTTTTAATGGTAAATAACAAATGTTTTTTGATTTTGTGCTTTGGCTTGTGAATTCATTTTTCCTTTTTAGTTGTCGAAGTTCCAAAATTAATTGCCACCGCAAAAGTTATTTGAATATATATAAAACTTAACTATTATTATTACGGTGCATATTTATATTCATGTTAGTCATTTATGATCGAAAATTCTTACCATCATTGTTATTATTAATTTCATTTGTCGAATTATATTGGTTAAATTGAAATCTATTTGTGTGGCTTAAGTGCGAGGACTGAATTTGTCAATTCAGTTTAAAGTTATTTATTTTCTAAGAAGAAGGAAAGACCAATTATTGTAATAGCAGAACTGCACAGTATTGTTTGGTTACAACACAAACGTCATCATCAAAGCTATTTGAAATAGAAATGAACAAAAAAATTACTGTCTTATGTCGAAAAACAAAAACAAAAACAAAGCTTTAAAATTGTTAAACCGATGAGCGATAAGGAGAAATAGCATAAAATCATTATATAGCAAACACATTACAATGTCGTACTAACATGCATTGATTGATAATGTTGTTCAAAATTAAAGTAAATATTTACTTTTTGTATAGTCAAAACTGTGTTGATATTCCTCAAAACTAATAGCCAGCTGATAAGTGGCAGAAAACACAAAACGGACACATGAACGTTTAAGATGATGCTGTGAGACCATCAAAAACAGTACAGTTTCGTTTTGATAGTGAAATAAATAATTTATTCTCACTCTTTCATAATAAAAGTTATTTGAAAAAAAAAAAAAAAACAATTATTGATCTGAATTAACATAATGAGTAGTCGAACTCGAGCGAGACAAGCAAATTTAAACTGTTATTTTAAGGTATTTTATAATAATTTACTAATGTTTACAAACTTTTTTCATTACAATTAAATTATTTCATTTGGTTTTGTGTTTGCAAAACCTATACTTGAGGCACTCGGATGAATTTTTAGTCTGCCGAGAATATCTCTGGGACAAATATCTTCTAATGTATTATTTTTATTAATATTTTCAATAGCTGAAACAATGTCGATCTTATCAATAATAACAATAGGCAAACCACCATCGTTATTTTCTATGAAATCAAGTTCATATAACTTTTTACTCAAAGCCGTTTACGTTGTCATCGGTGTAACAATTACTATAACTGGTATTAAATCAAAAGTATTGTTACCTTTCTCTCTAGTGTTTGTATGTATACGTAAAAAATTATTGCGGCAGACTATTAAACATTTATGTTAATTTCTTCGGTTTAAAAGCCATAAATTTTAAGAAAATAAGAGAAATTAGGTCTTTATTTTATAAATAGAATGTAAATAATCTTCTTATCTACTCCCACAATCAGTAATTTCTTTTTTGGAAAATTAACATAAATTTGTTTAAAAAATTTTAGTTTTTATGGAGTCTTTTTTATTTATGACCCCTTGTATTTCAAGCTAATTTGGGCTATTGGAAACATGCAATAATATTTAGCAAGAGTCGTGGTATATAAAGCATATTGAAGTAATTTATGCTTTATACTCGAATATTGCGATAATATATTGTTATTTAATTGACTAAAAGCGACTGAATTTAGTGTGCCTTCTTAGGTTAGGTTAGGTTAGGTTAGGTTAACCTAACCGACTGAATTTAGTGTGCCTTCTTAGGTTAGTATATAGTTTACTAAACTTTTTTATTTATTTATTTATTTATATATTTCATCTACAGAATATTATTCTTACAGATTACTTAACACATTAATTGTAATATTTAAATAACAAAACTTTAAACATATTATAACAAACATTAAAATTTAACAAAAGAGTGAAGCTATTACATAAATACAAGCATCTTGCAATTGGCTCATTAATCGCATAGTTGGTTCTAAGAAGATTCACCTCAAACATACGATTATTTCTTAAATCCCTTGGAGGGCAATACAATGTAAAATAGTTTTTAATTTCCGGGCAATCAATATTGTCCGATAAAACATTATAGGCTAGTAATAATAAGGAATAAGTTCTACGATCACTTAAAGATTGTAAGCCTAATAACTTTCTCCTTACATCATAATTAACTTTAAAGCAGTCTTGGTAAAAATTTTTTGAATGCGTTCAATACGATTAGATGGATCCTGAAGATATGGGTTCCACACAATAGAACAATATTCCAACATACTTCGTACTAACGATAGTGAAATCACCTATCAAATTTGCTCTCATTTACTCAGTTTATTTTTCCAAGTCACCACGCGCCAATGATAAAACTGGTTTGCCACAATGAATGTAATCATCCTGGCCTTTTTCAGACTTGGCGAATTTCACATAGTGGCTTGAGCCTGCACCCGTACAAAATTCAACTGACCCAGGAGCTGGAGTAAATAAGCTAATTTCATCATCCGCGATGAGGCCTGTTTCTGGATGAATGGGTACATGAACAAACAAAGTTGTTAAATTTGAGACGATACCAACCCACATGAGGTCCAAGAGCGTCCAATGCATCTCGAAAAAGTCACTATTAGGTTTGGATTTTTGGCTGACGGCGCCATATGACATTATTTCTTTGAAAACAACGCTGGCCAGGCCATCACCGTCAACAAAGAACGCTAAAAATATAGGATTACAAACCTATTTTGGCCCGAATGGGATATGAGCACTAAAGATATTTTTGTTCAACATTTTTGATGAGGGTGCTGTTGGCTGAAGTAGTTAGCGCGTTGACTACAAAGCAATTTATGACTGACAACCTGGGTTCGTATCCTGTTCAAGACAATTAACATCATGATTTTTTCTCATTTACTTAGTGTGGCTTTGTGTTAATTGTTGTTGGACTGTTTAAGTGATGAAGGCATAACACTGGTCACTTAACAGAGTAACAGCAATTGGATACTCTCTACGCTAATGGTTACTGTATCAAGCGCCTTCATTCTTCGGTATTGTTAGCAATTACCGTCGGCGAAGTAAACCAATTAATGAAATGGCTATACACAATACAGCTGAAGAGACTAAATGCGTCCGTCTACTTTAAAATCAGAGACGTTGCAACTCTGCTATAAAAAATATAATAATAATAATAAACAACGCGGAATAGCTGAATTGTAACACAGAAATTAAAAGCTCTCTCTCTCTCTCTCTCTCTCTCTCTCTATCTGTCTTCTAATTTCACCACTTGTACTCTCTACCCTATCCCTTTCATAAAAAGAAGTAGTAGGCATTAATTGCCTGAGTGTAACTTCTCTTAAAAAAAAAAAAAAACAGGATGGTGCAGCGTGTCACATAGCTCATGCCGCATTTGACACCCTGAAGGAGCGATTTGAGGTCATGGTCATATCAGGTGGAAGTGATGTGAACTGACCATCAAGATCATGCGATTTGACCCTTATAGACTTTTCTGTGTAGAACTTTTTAAGTCGTGGGTCTATACGAATATGTTAAAAGCAACAGCGGCCTTCAAAGTCTACATAACCCATGCAATTGTTGAAATTCAACCTTATCTATGAGCCAGAGCCACACACTTATTTTGTTAAGTTTAAATATAAAGATAGGAAGCAACTAATGAATGACTCGTTATATTAACAAAGATGGCTTGCGACTTTTCTAGAGTGTATTTATATTATAATCTTAAGGAACAAGGAAACCTCCCCTAATTCCAGTTAGCATGCATAACCGTAGACTTTTTGCAGGTCCTCCTTAAACAGAATATTCTAACAGCTTTAAGCATCACTGGAAACACACCAAAACTTATATTCTCATATGCTTAAGATATCGATTATCCATTGCACTTAGTCTGGTCGAAGTGTTCTGAGATAAAAATCTGAGTGGCAGAAAACTAAAGGACCACGAAGTAAAAAAAATTTTATGCCACTTCACAGAGAGCGATTTCTAGCATCGAGGCCAAAGTATGCAGAATGGCTTCGGCAGTTTTATTAAATATCATATTTGCGAAGTTTGCCAGGACTTTATTAGTTTAATAAAAAAGCTTCAAGTTCACTTCAGTTTTAAACATTTTTATTATAATTTTTTCCAACATCTTATTTTTGAAGCCTTACAAATTCTGTCCTTCAGACTGAACATAGCATCCTTGATAAGATCCTGAAATGTCACAGAATGTTTTCTAGTAAATAAAAACTAATATATAATTTGCATACAAAAAATATTTTTGAACCCACATTTTGCTATTATCCTTCAAATGCTCATGAACTTTTACGCAATCATTTACATTTCACTTGAATGTTGTCATATTGAAGATATAATAACATTTCGAACATGCAACAAATGGTGGCCATAATAATAACAAGAGGCAAAATTTATTACCACCAATGCACAGCTAAGGTACGGTGAATTAAGCTACAAGGCTGAAGCCAAAAGGCCAGATTTAGTGACCAGCCTAAATGGTAGAATCTTATTACAAATGTTACGGTTAGAAAATGTGAAAACTTAAATATACATACATATTTCTAAATGTCACAAAAGTACACTCCTACTTCCAACTGATTTCTATTTGAATAAATTTTCCCTTTCTTCATCGTCTTAGTTGGCGAATTATAATTAAAAGTTAGTGTCGGGTCGAAAATATTGCGGTTTTTAATTATATAAAAGATTAATTAATAGACAAATTTCATTAAAACTTTAGCGTACTTTTTTGTCCCTTTAAAAAAATGAACATAACAAAATATTTTTGCTGCAGGCTTCATTATTAAAAAACACCAACTTCTGCGCTTGGGTGTCTACATTGAAGGGAAATTTTATAAATCCTTTTAAAGTTTCTCGAATCATGTTCAAAGGGTCAGTCAAGAGACAAATTAAGTACCAGTTTAAAGCCCACAACAAATAAATTAATATCTTAAAAGAAGTCAGATGATTTAATTAGCCCTCCAGCTTTTTTTTCATTTAAAAAAGAACTGTATACTTATGGCTACAAATTATCTAGCTCCTGTGTGTTTATATCAAACTTTTATAGACAAAATTTTCTTGAGTTTTAGCAGAAATAATTTTTTAAATATTTCAATAGAACAGTTTTAAAAACTCGTACTAACTTGAGAAAGCAACTAGCAAAAGTACTTGCTAGCCGTAATGCCGTCAACTCATCGACATTAGTCAATTATCAGCGGCGGATGTAGTTTCTATCAAGCTAAACAGAACCGGAAGTTAGTTAAAAATTCCTTAGATGTTGTCCTCGCTAGCAAGTTTCTTCATCCAACTAACTTAACTTAGCATCTCCGCTGTGGCAGGATATGACCTTAGATACTGAATAGTAATAACATTGGGTGCTCTACCTCACCCATCTTTACTGCATCAGGAATTACCATCAATGATGCTCTCTACTAATGATGACCTTAAGATCTGCGCTTTCCACTCTATGTTATTAAATCGCATACGAGGGAATAATTATTATTTATGGGTATTTTATATTTTCTATTAAAAATATACACACAAAATTTATAAAAGAAATAAAATTTTATTTTGCAAAAAAATTTCCTTTATTTAGCACTGCTGCATCAGTATGCAAATAAATCTCTCAATTTTTAATTGTTTTATCAAACGAGAAAAAATGTTCATGTTGCAGTTTACTGAACCATATGACATACATGGATAATTATTATTTGCATCAATTTTTTAAAACTCACCCAATCACGTTATAGACAGCCAAATATATTTGGGAGAATTTAAAGCTAATTGTAACTAGACTATTATTTATATAAAAAATAAAAGTATTAAATACTCTTATTGCAAATATAGATAAAAAAATAAAATTTTTACATGATACTACATACTTTTATTCGAGGAGGTGAATGTAAGTGCAAGTAAAGTACACAATAAATATAAAATTAAAAAAGTCGCAATATATAATCCGTTATCTTCATGTGAACTTTTTAAGTCACAATAAAGATACGGCTATATATCCCATATATGCAAAAATTACGATTTAAGCTCAACCAAGCCAGAAAGAAGTTATTTTACGAGTTCTTATTAATAATATGGGAGAGATAAAAATAGATTATATATTTCTACTAGCTGACCCGGCAAACTTTGCGTTGCCTTCAAATATTGGATTATTAATTTGTGGTTTGTATGGGAGGTCTCACGCCCCTTTGTACAATCCCGCGCCTATTTGCAGCAGCACTTAAAAAATGCACACCAAACCGACGTACCAAATTTTGTTCAAATACCGTCATCAGAAGCAGAAATAATAGATTTTTGATTTGTGGTTAGTATGGGAGGCACCACGCGCTTTGTCCAATTGGACCGAATTGTAAATCTAAACCACCCGGGGCGCCACCCAAACGCATACAAAAAAAAATTATGCAAAATCGGTCCAGCCGTTTAGGAGGAGTTCAGTCACAACACACGTACAGTAGAATTATATATATAAAGAATAATGTTGTGTATCGAAAGAAAAAAGAATTGTACGAGTATATAATCCTTACAAAAAATATTTTCAGCCAGCATATTGTGTCGATAAAATTTATATATATATATATATATATATATATATATATATATATATATATATATATATATATATATATATATATATATATATATATAAGTATAAAATGATAAAATATTCTGTGAAAAATTTTATTAAACAAATTAAACTTTATACTTTAGTGTTTCTACAAAAAACATTATAAATGTGTGCATTTCTTACGAATTTTCTATTATTGCTGTCAAATTACGTCCGCACCCTAATAATGTAATGAAAATTTAAATAAACACTATGTTTAACAAAAACGACAGACACAAAATCCAGCAATAACATTAGCATTGCATAGCAGCTGCACCATGAATGACCAAATACTACAACTGAATTTTATATAAGAGCATCAATTACAATTATTTTTGAATTAATTTATGTATTTTCATACAGGCAACCATATCTGTACATCAAGCTTAAATTATCAAAACTATACACTCGACAATAAATTTAAGTGAAATATTTGAATTTACGAGGACTAGTACCACAAACATGCTTTCCAGAATAATATGATTAAATTTAAAACACAGTGGAGCAGATTATTTGGCAGTAATTAGTAGGCCATTTCGGTATAGAAAAGTAATTTACAAAGAGAAGATTATAGGCGTAGCTAGAAAATTTTATAGAGGGGTCTACAGCCTATTAACAGTTTACTAAGGGAAGGGGAGCAATAAAGCCTAAAGTTATGCAAAAATATGCATTTTATACGAGTAAGAGTTAAGCATTATTGCACGAATTTATATATATATATATATATATATATATATATATATATATATATATATATATATATATATATATATATATATATATATATATATATATATATATATATATATATATATATATATATATATATATATATATATATATATATTCCAAGTAGAACATGCTTTATATAAGAAGCCTAAATAAATCATGCCATCGGCCAAATTCAGCCTGATTTATGCGCCTGAGTCATTCATTTGTTTTTGTAAATTTAAGAACTTACGTTTGAGTTTCTTTAAAGAGTAAATACTGATTTATTGCCATGATACTCCTTGAAAATCGCAGCGTAATGCTAGAGCTACTGAGTGCGTCTATATAATCAAAAATATCATGAGAGTCAATATTCTGAATGCAAAACAGATCCCTTAATAGCCATTGAATTATCATTTTGCCCCGAGGCATATGTATTTCACAAGTTTAGTTGCAGCAATTTTCACTCATTATTATTCTACATTCATACATATATCAATATTTTTTTAATATTAACACACATATGTACGTATAAAGGTTATATATTCTGATCTGTGTATAAATAAATGAGTTGAATTGGTTTGTGTTTATGTAGCGGAGAGCAAACATTTTCGATCAGACCACATTCTACTAATTATTCCCAAGTGTTTGCTGTAATTAGTTTTCAATTAAATTTAGATTAAATTTCTTTTGTTCTGTTACTCAGTTCAACAACTATTTTTTGCTATGATAATTGTATGAGACAATAAATAAAAATGAAATAACAATTTATTTATAATATGACTACACAGCATTCGCACATACACAAGCGTAACATTTAAAAAATTTTATTTTACAGTGAAAGTTGTAATGGTGTGATTATTGTGTACGAAATTTTTGAAGAAGATTAATCAAGCTGTTCTTACGCAGATGGCATATAATAAGAACAAGGTAGCAGGACTACGGGTATAAACAAACACAAGAAACATTTAAATAATTAATTTCGAGGTTGTCTTTTATAATTTTTAGCATACAACTATAAATAAAAATTATATATTTCTAGTGCTTTTTCTAACAATCTTCTACTGTTTAAATATTATTTCAACATCTATCGAGCTGACTTCGTTTTGTTATCTTAGTTATTGTAATTATTGCGGTTGCCGCATGTGTTTGCATTTGTGGTCAATTTAGCTGCTAAACGAGAAATTACCTACACATACAAAATGTTGTATATTTTATTATAATTATTTTTTTTAATATTCACATGTAAAATCAATCAAATGACAAAATCAGCTAAGTTTTATAAAATTTTAATTAATTAATTAAAAAATAAATATTTCAGACAAATTAAATACACGCTTAATACATGGCATATGGCATTGTATATGTTTATTGAAAAGAAAATTTTTATAAGAGTTTTAACACTTTACAATGATGATTGCAGTGAATTGTTAGAAAAAAGTCTTTAAGAAATTAAACTACTTAAATTTATACATAAAAAATTGTGAATAAGAATTCTGGTTTTCTAAATAGTTCAAAACTAAGTATGTAGTGAACTTGTGTTTAGCGAATGTGAACGCGGAAACGAATAATGTACTAAAAGTTTTGCAAGTGTGAGTACCTAAAAAATACTTGAGATATGCAAATAAAACTTTATTTTAAAAACATGGAGGCTTATTACAATCAGCTGTTTGTGTCTAATTTCCAATTATAAGAACTAATGCGTTAGTCCCTTAATGTGCTTCAACCAAGGCCTACATAGTAAACCGGGCTTTACGATATTCTCGAATACAATTCCATTTAAATTCACTTACACGTGACTTCTGCAAGAGTTATGGCGTTAATCTTTAATTTTTCACAAATTTAATTTTTTTACTGTAATAACAATTTTCCATAAGGTAATGCATGCCTTCAAATTATAAGAATTGCATCATTAGCCCAAATTTGCTCAATCGAAGTCCTTTACCATGATAAGAAGTATCTTAGATATAAAATTGAAATGGGACTAATAAATCTGTACATACTTTTCCTCAAATTATTGAAAGAAGCTGTCTTAATGTTTGTCCGGTTCAACCTGAAAGAAAAGGAAAAATAACAATTATATAAATCGCTTCTACCATGTCCAACTGTCGTATATGCAAATCGTACATTTCTGGAGATCATAAATGCGCCTGCTATTGTGAACTCAAAAGTTTCGAATTCACTCTTGTAGGGAAATGAGAGTTTCAAACTCGTATACTTATACCAAAGACTACAAATACTAAAAGTATATATGTATGATATAATTTAGTATAATGTTTCCATAGCGATAATTACATTTAAGTGATAAAAAAGATATACACAAGTTGCAATCATGTTTATATATTTTTGTGTGTCAGTGTTGTTCATTAATAATGGTTCATTAATAATGTTACTATGAATAAAATATCTTCGAGCTAATATTACTACATATATAAGTGAAATAGTTTCAAGGATAAGCTATTCAGCCACTTTGTTCTCTAGTATCTCTTTGTTTTTATAAATTGTTAACTCGAAAGGAAAAACTGTTTACATCCAATCGAAAAAATGTCATGAAACTAATTTCCTTTAGCAAAATAATTCGAAAAATAGCAAACGCTATTACAGTGGACTCAATTTCCGATGTAACTTTGAAAAATATATTCTAGCAGATCTGAAGGCATCAAATTAAACCATCATACTCATTAAATTCACTTTAACTTTGGCATACGCATATCCATCTTATTAAATGAACATTGTGCGTAACAGTTAAAAAAAAAAGTATTATTCAGTTTTAATATTCTTTGTTTTTTACAACCGCTACTTTCCTATCGAAATCCTTAAAATGTGTAAATGAATAAATGATAAACACTCAACCGCGTAAAATGAACATAAACGAGAAATATTTCAAGCGTTAATGTTGTCGATGAAGACAACAGGGACTACAATGTGAATGATGTTTGTGCTGTCGCTGTTGCTATTGTATTGCTATTACTGTTATTGTTATTGCTGCTGCTGCTGCTGCTGCTGCTGCTGCTGCTGCTGCTTCTGATGATGATGATGCTCATGCTGATGTTGTTGTGTTAGACAAGACAATAGTGTTGGGTTCGTCATATGCGAAAATGATATTTTTTACATGAATGAATTTAAATCGCATTGACTTGCCTTGCCTGCCTTTAACATCGGCTGGATGATTCGCTTGCTAAACTCCATGGTTGACATGTCATTTTGAACTCCTTTTTTTATTTGTATGTATGTACGTTGATAAAAAATGTTTTCACTGAATTCATGGAAAACTAAACTGGTATGTTTTATACAAGTAAAGTTTTGCTCTTGCCTTGACTTGCATACATTTTACATAATATTTTTTTCTTTATTCATGGATAATTTATGAATTTGGAATGCATTTATGAAGCAGACGTAAATGCATACCCACATACACTTTTAGAGAAGTGAAGTATCACACATTAGATAATTTGAAACTTTTAAACCAAATTATGTCGATCAAGGCAAAATGTTGATTTTTGTAAAACGTTATATTGTCCGTTTACAGGGTTTTCCACAAGAAAAGTAGTGTTGGTGAAAATCGGTCACCATAACATGGTAGATATGGTTGAAAAAATTACTTAAATGTTGTTGTGTTATGTGAAAATTTAAGCTCAGCTGTTATTGAGTAATAACACGCAACATTCCATCTGATGTAGCAATTATGAAGTTTAATAACTCAAGTAGCAGTTTAGAAATCAAAAAAGTGTATTCGGTACTTTGTAGGACTCTCTTAAAATATACTAACTCGAATCAATTTAAAAGTTGCAGGAATAAATTCCTATCGGCAAGACTCATCTTCTCATGCAAATATACGTTTTTTGTGGCAGACAACAATGTACCGACTAATTAAGTATTCGAAATGAAAAAATGTAATTAAAATGACATCGAATAATAATGGCATATTTGGGCATGTTTTGATCATAGATGCATATATTTGCATACTTTTGTAATATATGGATGAAATAGCTGATCCAATAACAAATATCTCTTTAAATCATAAGTTATTTTGAGACGGACCTATTTTTTCTGTCCAAAATATTAACTAACAGGCAGTAAACTAACAGACAGTACACTTGAATAACGTTGGAAAATATTGGAAAAAACATTGGACATGGAATATGCGGGAAAAATCGTAATTACTGACGAAGTGCAACACACGGCGGCTATGGTAACAAACAAAATTACCGCATATGGGATTCGGAAAACGCGCATGTCACTGTCTGCATTTCGGAATAGTGATGCCATTGGCTCACTTTTGTTGGAAATGCTGGAGACGCCATTGCAGTCAACGGTGACGCTTTAGAGCCCTGATTGTAGGCTTTTTATGACCTGGAATGGAAGATAAGAGCTTAGATAACCTTTGGTCTTAGCAAAGTGGCACACCATACCACACAGATTATCACCATATCACCACAGTTTATTTAATTTTTAAATATAGTATTTCTTTTTGAGTTTGATTAGTCATCATAATTACATCGAAATTTTTACTCAAAATCCTACCTCTCCGACTAATTGCCCATACAGATTCGCACATCCTTATACATATTTAGGCAATTTATTGATTTACAAATGCTTTTGTTCATTCTTTTATCTGAATTATTATCTTCTTTTCTATACGTGTCCACGTTCATATGCTTCAACATCAGAACAGTGATCAGTGAAATCATAAGAATAAAGTCTCATATAAACAAGTGAAAGCGAAATTCACTACAACAAAAGCTATATGCTATATACATACATATAATCCCAACAATATTTTTGGTAAACCACTCACGTAATATAATATCCTCTGCGATTCCTTTCTAATAAAACAAGAATTTTTTAACAACTACATCATAGACACGTTTGTTTCAATTCCCTACTCACTTCACTACGCTGTACTTCATGTGATGTGAGTTTCCTCAAGTTTTGTTGTTTTTCGTGCGCTCGTATTCATAAATGCATTGAAATGATTAATATGAATTGTTTTACATGAAGCTGAACAAATCCACTTATGAGAGAAACACTCTATTTTAGAATTTACATTGTACATTCATACAAAATACATTAATAATCTATATATAAAATAGGATGTGTGTATGTATGTATGTATGTATGTATGTATGTATATATGTATGTATGTATGTAACGTAATGGCTCCAAAACGGCTGGGACGATTTTGACGAGATTTTCAGGGAACCTTCAGAATACTCGGGCGGGTGACACTGTGAAGTCCGATTTTTTATTTTCGGTCTGTGGGCGGAGGGGCGTGGCAAAATCCAATAATTCATAAAATGAGAACGGTTTGGCCGATTTCTGTAAAACTTTTTGTCAGTTGTTCGTATTTTCGAGGAGAAGGTTTTTATGGAAGAAAATTCGGAAAATTGGAAAAATCGAAAATCGAGTTTTTCCATGAAATTTTGTTTGAAATTATTCCTTAATGGCTTTTTAAATGAAAAAATAGAAAGTTTGTCTGAAGGCTTAAAATTGGGGCGAGGCGAAGTTCGCCTGGTTCCGCTAGTACAGATATTAATTTTAAGGGGTTATTATATCTTAATTTCTATGGATCTTAACAATTTAAAATAAATAAGTTACATGACTAATTCAGTGATAATAGAAATCAATTGTGTGTTTGAATTTCAACTCATATGAATTTTTTATTTTCAATGTTAAACACTACCGAAGGAAATGTGTGGCTTCTAGCGTTTAGTGAGTCAACTGACTATTTTGCAAAACTAATAATATACTTTTATTGATTTCTGCATATTAAAAAAAATTTGATATACGAGTAAATTTCTTAAAATATCCAAGGTTGATTTTCCAATGAGTAGGAAAATAATTTTCAATAGCAATTAACATAGGACTTTCTTCAATTGAATGGTTGATGCTTCCATGTGTGCAAGGCAACTTTAAAAGCTTCCAGCTTTAAACAATATGAAGATGTTAGAGATGTTGGTAATGAAGTTGTATTGCCGTCGACTGAGGAATAGTTGGAAGACACTTAAGGCATTTATGCGACATATATATGAAAAATTTACGTCAGTACCTGTTATTTAACGCAACCTGACTGTGCTCTTCTCACTGGGTGAAAAAGCCGTTCACCACCGTCCCCATCGTCCCTTACAGAGGCACATACAGGGTGCGGTCCTACACGTGCTTCTAATAGGGACGACATGGTAGCAAATTCTGTACAGGCAGAAGAACCATGTACAGACACCTTGCTAAAGTGCTGGAGCTATCTAACCTCCTACCACCCCAATGTCGAATAGCAACAGCATATAGGGATATATGGCCTGAAGAAAGTATCCACAACAGGATCACTAGCACCATATTGTAGACACACTCATCCGACCCATAACTCTTCCCGCGTATCTTTTAGTTTTAACCACAGCCATCACGTAATCCATGAAGGGCTCTCACCAATAACCAGCCTAGGACAAGTCTTAGGGGCTACTGGTTCCCGTGGCACCAGATAGGATCTCTAGTCAGCCTTGTGTTAAAAACACCTCCGATTTTAGGTCCCGTGCAAACCTAAGGTATCGGTAGCACCTCTACCCACACAAGCTTAGGAAAAGCTACTACCTTAATTACTTATATGCACTCCCGTTACCCTGTTATTTCAGGGATTGGGTAGTAACATATTAAGTTCTACGGGTAACTGGCCAAAGGTCAAGGTCTGGAAAGACCATGTTACCCATCCAGACGAGCGAGCGAACCCATTTTTACCATTAATTTACTTACATGCGCGCCCATTACCCTGTTAATTCAGGGATTGGGTAGCAACATACAAGTTTTTAGGGGTTATCAGCAAGAACGCCTAGGTCCGGAAACCTGATACCCTATACCCCAGGAAACACAACACCAAGCTACCACGATAGGATGAATAATCCCTGCCCCCCGGGGGATTTATGCGACAAAGATGTCAAAGATTTTACGTCAGTACCTGCCCGAAGGCCTTACCTGACGGTGCTCTTCGCACTGGGTGAATAAAGCCGTTCACCACCGTCCCGTCGCCCCTCCCAGGGGCACATGCTGATGAGGCATACAACATGTGCGCCTACGAGGGACAACTTGGTAGCAAGTTCCGTACAGGCTGCTGGACCATGTACGGACACCTTGCTAAGATGTTTGGAGCTATCTAACCTCCTACTACCCCGATGGCCCGGCAGCAAAATAGTGCCCCCATCTTACCTGAGGCTTCGCCCACCGCAAAACATCAGAGTAGCTTTGTCGAATAGCAACAACACCTAGAGATATACGGCCTGAAGAGAGCATCTATAATCAGTCACTAGCACCTCTTACAGACACACTACATCTGACCCATAACTCTTCCCGCGTATCTTTGGGTTTTAACCACAGCCACCACGTGATCCCCGAAGGGGCCTCACCAACAACCAGTCTAGGACAAGTCCTAGGGGCTACTGGTTCCCGTGGCACCAGATAGGACTCTGGTCAGCCGCGTGTTAAAAACACCTCCGATTTTAGGTCCCTGCAAACCTGAGGTATCGGTAGCACCTCTACCCAGACAAGCATAGGCAGAGCTACTTCCTTAAATTAAATATATGCACGCCCGTTGCCCTGTTATGTCCAGGGATAGGGTAGTGACATATAAGTTCAAGGGGTAATTGGCCAAAGGTCAAGGTCTGGAAAAACCAGATTACCCACTTACCGGACGAGCGAGCGAACCCGCTTTCACCTTTAGTTTACTTGCATGCGCGCCCGTTGCCCTGTTGTTTCAGGGATTGGGTAGCAACATACAAGTTTTTGGGGGTTATCAGCAAAAAGGCCTAGGTCCGGAAACCTGATAACCCTCTACCCCAGGAGGTTCAACACCAAGCCACCAAGACAGGGTGCATTGACCGCGCCCCCTGCGGGGAGGATTTATGCGACAGTGGAGATTCCCCAATTGTACCAAATCGATAGTTAGAAAACATGCTCATTAGAAAAGCAGCTCATTGTGAAATAATTGATTTCAGCCACATATGCCTCCTTATCTTCTATTGATTGCTAGAATTCAATTTTTATTTCGGCGATATCCAATATTTTTCATAGGCAACTCTTTTTTCTTGTATATCGATGGAGATCAAATGTAGCTCTAGCGAATTACAAATTTATTTTTATTATTTTTTCTTTATAATAGAGCATAACTATTAAAAAATCCCAATAGTAATTTCTTGGAAAGTATTGTCTTCTATTAGACAATCTTAAATACCTAAATAACACTTTCTGAACAGACTTAATTGAAACGTCAAAAGACTTTGAGCCTCCAGAAACATTCGCTATTTTGATTTTAAGTTAAAAGGAAACAAACGCAATGAAATCTTGAAAAGTATTTTTTTAATATAATATGCTTGAAATTCAAGCAGAATTCACTAAATACCATCATTATCGAGTTCACACATACCAAGGATGCAAAAGTATGTGCTCCTTTGAAATATTATTATAAAGATTTTTAGTCTTAGGTAATAATTTCGTACATTCAAACGCATATGTAGTCACGTGTACGTGAAACTTACAAGAATTCAAAAAAAAAAAAGAGTTGCGCTGCATAACACTTTTGCTTCTGGTTGTAAATAGTTGCTATATCTCAAAACTATATGGAAAGTTTTGCATTCTTACTTTTGTTGTACTTTTTGTTTTGAAGTTAATTAGTTCTTTCTTATTTTTCACGCGAATTGTTAAATTTTCGTATTTGTGTACTACTATTGGGGAAAAATGTTTTAACTTATTTAATTTTATGCAACAAGCAATTTATATTAGCGATAATCTCTTAAACTAATTAAATTGTCCCTCTTGTCCTTATGACGGAGGCTCGCAGCTGAAAAATCAAAATATTATATATAAGGGAAAATTCTACCGTGCTCCCTATGCAGAAAAGATATGCTATATTTTTTTAAATTTGAAATTTCTTCCAAAATAAATAGTCTCTTCTTGCAGTTATGTCCTTTATCTTGGATACTTTTTATTCTACCATTGTCATTTGGACAAATATTCCAAATGGGAGCGTTAAATTTAACTGAATTTTGATGACGATGTTTTTTTCGAGTGTATATACACCAAATAGTACCAAGTCACGCCAGCTCTATGTAATTCAAAGTTTATCTCAAAATTTCCAAATGTAATTTTTCTACAGAACAAAACTTTACCTCACTAATACCTCTCTTACACCTGCAACTAAATAATGTTGATGTTTGAAATAGTCATACACACTCGAGTACTCTTTTAATAAACTATTTAAAGTTGCAAGTGCAACTCATATCAAATTCATTACACCTACACACTTTCTCTGCAAAAGGTATTTTGAGCGCAAACGCAGCCATGCGTTAAGGCACAAAGTATTTTCAATAATGTTTCCTTATCTTGTTCAACAAATCCGCCGCAGTTTTATAAAAACAAAAAATTGAAACGTGCAGCAAAATTAAAATGAAAATTGCAAACCAATTTGGCTAAACTGATAAAGTTAACACTTAAATTAAATTTATTAAAGAATGTAATTGTTTTCAAGGGAAGAATGTATTATTCATGAATCCGAGTTAAGCTTGGCATTTTTTAAACTTATTATATAGAAAATAAAAAATTCACGATTTATAGCCCAATTTGAAAGGGTTTGGGATTGGATGCATAATTCATGTCTGTTCATCAAGACTATTAAGTCCAAACCAATGCCTTTTCAGCCTCAATTCAAATGTCGCATTCTTAAAATTCAAGAATGCTAGGCTTTTGTTTTGGTATTAAAATCAAGCTTAATCAAACTTAATAAGTTTTTAAATATTTTAATAGTTTTTTCTAATTAACAAACACTAACTGCGAAAGCTACTGTTTTTGTCGACTGGAAACAAAAAAAAAAAAAAAAAAAATGGGACCTTCGGACCTGTAGCCATTTTCTAGCTGACATTAAAATTTTTTTGTCCCTTTTAACAAAATAATAACAATAACAATAAAGTTATCTAGCTTTTAGCCATATTTATCGATTTTTGATTTAATTTTTTTTAATCAATTTTTCCACATATGGAATGGTGCCATTCTTTCATTTAACACTAGCCATACCAGTGCTCTTCACAAAAAATTTAAAAGTAAAGATTTATACAGAATTATACGGAGGATTGTGGCTTTCTACTACTACGTTTGTTTATAAGGAAACCAACACGTTAACTTATGTCACTACTACAACTTTCCTGATGAAGGATATAATTTTAAAGGTAATATTCAGCTTTCTGCCTGAATATATACATCAATTTGAACGATTTGAAAACTTAGCTTTTTAGTTCCCTAAATATAGGATAGTTAATAGCTAATGTATATTAGAGCTTCCGTCAAGTCAACTTTGTTTACTTTGTTCGTGTAGTAACGTACATAAAATTTTGATAGTCTTACGAATGATTAGATTTTCATTTGGAGTGGAGAAATAATTAACGTTAAATTTTTTCTATGTTACAAAATAATCGTAAATGAAAACGAAGTGTTGAAAAAAAAACTATTATAAGCTCTAGTTTAGTCTTTTATCAGTGAAACCTTATCAAACCTATTTTTTATTCCCTTTGCTTTTTGCTTTCAGTTTTTAAAACTTTTTATGAGTTAATAACAACCTAAATTTAAAATTTATATCTACGTACGGGTATATCGTTTCGCATCATAAATATTTAAAATATTTTTATTGTTTTAAACTCCATCAAATATCAATAAAAGAAAATTATCGGATATATTAGTAATTTAAGCAGTTTGTGGTAAAAACGTTTATGTACTTGGTTTTAGAGTCATGCATGAATAAGTATAATTAGAGGTTAAATTTCGATATTTATGGTGTCAATTTTTTTTTTGCTACATTTATTGTACTATTATAATATTGACATTTGCGGAAGTTTTCAAGAAAAGTAGACTTTATTTATTTTATATTATTGTATTTTGCCTGGTATATATATAATATATATATATATATATATATATATATATATATATATATATATATATATATATATATATATATATATATATATATATATATATATATATATAAATGAGTTGTTTGTAAATATAAGCGTGCTTTTGTATATTACTTAAGTTCCTTTACCTGCCTCATATCGACATTTCAGTAAAAGTTAGTTTTAGTTTTTACAAAAAAGTATTATTTAAAAATTTCTATAAGAAAAACATTTAATCTTAAATTTTTCTAAGCAACATAAATTTAAAATGTGTGCGTATTTTGATTGGAAAAAAAATTTTTGTGAGAATTTTAGATATACATAATAGTTATACATACGTTATAAGATTCAGTTACCGTCTAAGGCTGTATATATTTTTTTAATGTGGACATAATCCTTCTTATACCTTTTTCACAAGAGAAAGAAATATGGTAGGGGATATGTGTCTCAAGTAAGAAAGACCCTGCAGATTAATATCCGTACTGGATTTTCTCATAATTTTGTGTGATGGGATAAACACATAATTAATGCAGCCCTTGTTAATTATCGCTACCCATTGTCCAGCGAGAGTGCGACACAAGAGTTCAACTGATTCTTTTATTAATCAAACGTGCCCTGATATTTTAGTTATCATTTAATAAATAAAAATCATAGTTGAATAATGTTAAAGATATTTGTTTTTCATTTCACGATCTATGCAAGATCAACTATTGAGTTTTGAAGCTTTTTGATATTATCTGGCTAATGATATTAATATCTTAAGTCTTTGTAGTCTAGCCAGTCAAGAGCGGTTTGCAATTTATTCAATACGCATTAAAAATTCCTGTAATATCCTACTTTCGTAATGTCCTTTCAAGTATCAAATTACAAACTGTTCAAGATTATGTGTTATTGATTTCATGTTTGGCGTGCACCAAAAAATTATTTCAATTTCATTTAGGAACCTGTAGAAATAATTAGAGGGATGATAATTTAGCTGTGTACTTTCCCCATTCAATTCATATTAGAAAACAAGATGTTTTCGATACCAGCGGCAGATATGGCATTGCTTTTAAAATTAGAAATTAATGTCAAGGCGAAAAAAAAACCATTTTAAAGAAATGTTGTGACGTTATTTTTAGGAAAATTCGAACTAAAAAAGTTGAAGTTCTATAAACAAAACCTAAAGGAGTTTACATGATTGCCGTTGTTGCCACAAGATTTGCTTCAGCTTATATAAACTTAAAGTTATAAAATTTAATGTTTTTCTGATATTGTTGAGCCAATCATATTAAACATTATGGTAGTAATGATAATGGTATAAAACCATGAATTGAAATACTCAAGGAAGTAAATAAATTTTTATTGAGAATAGTTTTACTGTCTCATTGAATGGTAAAATGGTTCATTCATTACTCATAATTTTTCTTTACGTGTAGTATAAATTAAATTTATAAAGCAAAAAAATATATGTTGACCAATTTTTTTTAATTTTAAAAGTTAAATTGCTTCCACTATTGTAAGTTATCATATTGATTATATATTTTTCATTGTTTTCCTTTGCATAAGTCAAAACTGGAGGATTTGTTTATGTACACTTTGAAACTTAACGCTTATAAGCGGAATATACATAAATAATTCAGTTTAGATTTGTAACATACTTGTTTCCAAAAATTATAACTTCAGTAAATTATTAAAGTTTTTTTCAATACATTAAAGTTGATTAAGAAGTCGTGAGCTAGTGACTATGTAATTTGGGAAAATGTACACTAAAGGATAAAACTGAAACTCTCTATAAAACTTTTTGATTAGAAAATATATATCTTAATACCTGGAATAATTCGGCTGATGTTTTATAAGTCCGTCAATAGATTAAATCAACAAATATTTACGAACATTCGAATTCTAGAGGACATCATATGTACAGCATAAACTGTGATGCATTAAAGTTTCACCAACTTAATGTAACCATCAATCTTTATATCAAAACGCATTGAAATAAGAATGACTTAGAAACATTATCTTTAGACATTTTAAGTTATCGCGAAAACCATGCAAACATCAAGCTTAATTTTCCCAGTCTCATTAATTTTCATTCATTTCTCTTCTGCAAACTTCTTCTCCATTCCTCAACAAACAAACATAAAATTCTGTAGTTCGTCTCTTATTCCAGCAAGAGAAAAGAACAGTGACGCTTATCACCACCATCAAATCACAACTGACAAGACAATACTGTTCATAGCAGCCAACGATAATCTTTTGACAAAATCTTTAAAAAATTCTTCATCGGTAAATAGAGCTTTGCCTTTACATTTCACTAGTGCAGCAAGCATCCAACTTTGAGCCGACAAAACTTGCTCAAAAAATATAAAACTGTTGCAACCAGATAAACGATACGTTAAGGACAACACACAACCGAACAATAACTGTAAAAGTCGTATGTATCAATAGTTTGTTAGTAGATGTTTTCCCCTGCTTTTTGCCAAAACAAATGCAATCAAACTCCAGCCATAGTGTTGACAATTGTTTAAAAAATTCTAACAATGGCAATAAGCAATCAACTGATGTTTGTACAGACATGTTTCTCTAATTACTTTTTCCAATGTTACATGCTGCAGCATACGTGCCAGGCACTCGCTTATATAGAGTTAATATTTAAGCACACATATACATATACATACATGCAGCATTGGTAGTGTTGTTAAATCCTTTAAAGATGGGGATAATGCATCATCAAAACAGTATGTCGTCATGTGTGCACGTGTATAAAAACTTAAATTAGCTAAGGAACTCATACACTAACAAAGACATGCACGCGCAAGCTTAGGTCCTGTGTGGTCGACGTTGCTACAAAGGACGATAACAACATTGTTCCTGATACTGATGATATTGTTGAAAGTCTCAAATGTACAATTACCAAATAGCATTCTACTTAAGATAATATCTGTACCACAAACTATCATAAAAACTGCTTGTTGTTGCTGAGACCACCACATATACTACACTTAATGTTACCGTAACTAAGGCTTGTGAAATTTTTTTCTCATGTTTCACTTTTGTTGTATCACACTAATGGCATAAAAATCAATATCTTGTAAGTAGCCATGCCAAATATTGAATTGTAATAATTTGTTAGATGAATTGTAATAATTTGTTAGATGAAATGCAATGGAAAACAAGTTGAGTTTGCTACAGAAATAATATTTTTTTTAGCTGTTTATGTCGTCTGAAATAGGAGGACACTTCTTTGATCAACTTAAACATGTTTGTCTGTGGGGTTTTTTTTGTTGTATTCGTAACAGCTTTTGTCGCAAAATTAATATGCGTATAATCGATATGAAGTTTAATAGAAATATTAGTCATATGTTTGAGTGTCTAATGCAGTCATAACACTGGCTGCGAAAATATTCTTTTCATTCATGTTTCTTGTTTTTTAAAATAATTATGAAAAGATAGATTCTCTGGACTTTAAGAATAGTCCAAGTCTAGACATGGCCATTGCAAATTTTGAAAGAAGAATAAAAAATATACATATAAATACTCCATACAATGGTACAATCATCTATTTATTTCAAATATATATCACTATCGGTACCCCCTTTGCTTTTTTGTCACAATATAAAATAATTATCTATACAACGCAAAAGAAATCAAGTCGATATCTTGAAAACTAAGCAAGTTATGACCAAAAAAGTAACCAGTTCTAGTACTGACTTTTTTGGTCATAACTTGCTTAGTTTTCAAGATATTGACTTGATTTCTTTTGCGTTGTATAGATAAACACATTGGCTTTAATTCAAAACTTTTTTTTGCGGGTAGCGAGAAAAAAATTTTTTTTTTCATTTTTTGAAAAAGCATAAGGAGGTACTCTGCATTTTTCAAAAAATAAAAAAAAATTTTTTTTCTCGCTACCCGCAAAAAAAGTTTTGAGTTAAAGCCAATATGTTTATCTATACAACGCAAAAGAAATCAAGTCAATATCTTGAAAACTAAGCAAGTTATGACCAAAAAAGTAACCAGTTCTAGTACTGACTTTTTTGGTCATAACTTGCTTAGTTTTCAAGATATTGACTTGATTTCTTTTGCGTTGTATAGATAAACATATTGGCTTTAATTCAAAACTTTTTTTTGCGGGTAGCGAGAAATTTTTTTTTTTTTCATTTTTTGAAAAACATAAGGGGGTACCCTTTGCATTTTTCAAAAAATAAAAAAAAAATTTTTTCTTGCTACCCGCAAAAAAAAAAGTTTTGAATTAAAGCCAATATGTTTATCTATACAACGCAAAAGAAATCAAGTCAATATCTTGAAAACTAAGCAAGTTATGACCAAAAAAGTCAGTACTAGAACTGGTTACTTTTTTGGTCATAACTTGCTTAGTTTTCAAGATATTGACTTGATTTCTTTTGCGTTGTATAGATAAACATATTGGCTTTAATTCAAAATTTTTTTTTTGCGGGTAGCGAGAAAAATTTTTTTTTTCATTTTTTGAAAAAGCATAAGGGGGTACCCTTTGCATAAGGGGGTACCCTTTGCATTTTTCAAAAAATAAAAAAAAAAAATTTTTTCTCGCTACCCGCAAAAAAAAAGTTTTGAATTAAAGCCAATATGTTTATCTATACAACGCAAAAGAAATCAAGTCAATATCTTGAAAACTAAGCAAGTTATGACCAAAAAAGTAACCAGTTCTAGTACTGACTTTTTTGGTCATAACTTGCTTAGTTTTCAAGATATTGACTTGATTTCTTTTGCGTTGTATAGATAAACATATTGGCTTTAATTCAAAACTTTTTTTTGCGGGTAGCGAGAAAAAAATTTGTTTTTCATTTTTTGAAAAAGCATAAGGAGGTACTCTGCATTTTTCAAAAAATAAAAAAAAAATTTTTTTCTCGCTACCCGCAAAAAAAAGTTTTGAATTAAAGCCAATATGTTTATCTATACAACGCAAAAGAAATCAAGTCAATATCTTGAAAACTAAGCAAGTTATGACCAAAAAAGTAACCAGTTCTAGTACTGACTTTTTTGGTCATAACTTGCTTAGTTTTCAATATATTGACTTGATTTCTTTTGCGTTGTATAGATAAACATATTGGCTTTAATTCAAAACTTTTTTTTGCGGGTAGCGAGAAATTTTTTTTTTTTTTCATTTTTTGAAAAAGCATAAGGGGGTACCCTTTGCCTTTTTAAAAAAATAAAAAAAAAATTTTTTCTCACTACCCGCAAAAAAAAAGTTTTGAATTAAAGCCAATATGTTTATCTATACAACGCAAAAGAAATCAAGTCAATATCTTGAAAACTAAGCAAGTTATGACCAAAAAAGTCAGTACTAGAACTGGTTACTTTTTTGGTCATAACTTGCTTAGTTTTCAAGATATTGACTTGATTTCTTTTGCGTTGTATAGATAAACATATTGGCTTTAATTCAAAACTTTGTTTTTGCGGGTAGCGAGAAAAAATTTTTTTTTATTTTTTGAAAAACGCAAAGGGTACCCCCTTATGCTTTTTCAAAAAATTAAAAAAAAAATTTTTCTCGCTACCCGCAAAAAAAAAGTTTTGAATTAAAGCCAATATGTTTATCTATACAACGCAAAAGAAATCAAGTCAATATCTTGAAAACTAAGCAAGTTATGACCAAAAAAGTAACCAGTTCTAGTACTGACTTTTTTGGTCATAACTTGCTTAGTTTTCAAGATATCGACTTGATTTCCTTTGCGTTGTATAGATAAACATATTGGATTTAATTCAAAACTTTTTTTTTGCGGGTAGCGAGAAAAAAAATTTTTTTTTATTTTTTGAAAAATGCAAAGGGTACCCCCTTATGCTTTTTCAAAAAATGAAAAAAAAATTTTTTTCTCGCTACCCGCAAAAAAAAGTTTTGAATTAAAGCCAATATGTTTATCTATACAACGCAAAAGAAATCAAGTCAATATCTTGAAAACTAAGCAAGTTATGACCAAAAAAGTAACCAGTTCTAGTACTGACTTTTTTGGTCATAACTTGCTTAGTTTTCAAGATATCGACTTGATTTCCTTTGCGTTGTATAGATAAACATATTGGATTTAATTCAAAACTTTTTTTTGCGGGTAGCGAGAAAAAAATTTTTTTTCATTTTTTGAAAAGGCTTTTTCAAAAAATGAAAAACAAATTTTTTTCTCGCTACCCGCAAAAAAAAGTTTTGAATTAAAGCCAATATGTTTATCTATACAACGCAAAAGAAAACAAGTCAATATCTTGAAAACTAAGCAAGTTATGACCAAAAAAGTAACCAGTTCTAGTACTGACTTTTTTGGTCATAACTTGCTTAGTTTTCAAGATATCGACTTGATTTCTTTTGCGTTGTATAGATAAACATATTGGCTTTAATTCAAAAATTTTTTTCTCGCTACCCGCAAAAAAAAAGTTTTGAATTAAAGCCAATATGTTTATCTATACAACGCAAAACAAATCAAGTCAATATCTTGAAAACTAAGCAAGTTATGACCAAAAAAGTAACCAGTTCTAGTACTGACTTTTTTGGTCATAACTTGCTTAGTTTTCAAGATATCGACTTGATTTCTTTTGCGTTGTATAGATAAACATATTGGCTTTAATTCAAAACTTTTTTTTTGCGGGTAGCGAGAAAAATTTTTTTTTTCATTTTTTGAAAAAGCATAAGGGGGTACCCTTTGCATTTTTCAAAAAATAAAAAAAAATTTTTTTTCTCGCTACCCGCAAAAAAAAAGTTTTGAATTAAAGCCAATATGTTTATCTATACAACGCAAAAGAAATCAAGTCGATATCTTGAAAACTAAGCAAGTTATAACCAAAAAAGTAACCAGTTCTAGTACTGACTTTTTTGGTCATAACTTGCTTAGTTTTCAAGATATTGACTTGATTTCTTTTGCGTTGTATAGATAAACATATTGGCTTTAATTCAACTTTTTTTTTTGCGGGTAGCAAGAAAAAATTTTTTTTTTTTTTTTTTGAAAAATGCAAAGGGTACCCCCTTATGTTTTTCCAAAAAATGAAAAAAAAATTTTCTCGCTACCCGCAAAAAAAAGTTTTGAATTAAAGCCAATATGTGTATCTATACAACGCAAAAGAAATCAAGTCAATATCTTGAAAACTAAGCAAGTTATGACCAAAAAAGTCAGTACTAGAACTGGTTACTTTTTTGGTCATAACTTGCTTAGTTTTCAAGATATTGACTTGATTTCTTTTGCGTTGTATAGATAAACATATTGGCTTTAATTCAAAACTTTTTTTTTGCGGGTAGCGAGAAAAAAAATTTTTTTTCATTTTTTGAAAAAGCATAAGGGGGTACCCTTTGCATTTTTCAAAAAATGAAAAAAAAAATTTTTTCTCGCTACCCGCAAAAAAAAAGTTTTGAATTAAAGCCAATATGTTTATCTATACAACGCAAAAGAAATCAAGTCGATATCTTGAAAACTAAGCAAGTTATGACCAAAAAAGTCAGTACTAGAACTGGTTACTTTTTTGGTCATAACTTGCTTAGTTTTCAAGATATTGACTTGATTTCTTTTGCGTTGTATAGATAAACATATTGGCTTTAATTCAAAGCTTTTTTTTGCGGGTAGCGAGAAAAAATTTTTTTTTTTATTTTTTGAAAAATGCAGAGTACCCCCTTATGCTTTTTCAAAAAATGAAAACAAATTTTTTCTCGCTACCCGCAAAAAAAGTTTTGAATTAAAGCCAATATGTTTATCTATACAACGCAAAAGAAATCAAGTCAATATCTTGAAAACTAAGCAAGTTATGACCAAAAAAGTCAGTACTAGAACTGGTTACTTTTTTGGTCATAACTTGCTTAGTTTTCAAGATATTGACTTGATTTCTTTTGCGTTGTATAGATAAACATATTGGCTTTAATTCAAAACTTTTTTTTTGCGGGTAGCGAGAAAAAAATTTTTTGTTCATTTTTTGAAAAAGGCAAAGGGTACCCCCTTATGCTTTTTCAAAAAATGAAAAAAAAAATTTTTCTCGCTACCCGCAAAAAAAAGTTTTGAATTAAAGCCAATATGTTTATCTATACAACGCAAAAGAAATCAAGTCAATATCTTGAAAACTAAGCAAGTTATGACCAAAAAAGTCAGTACTAGAACTGGTTACTTTTTTGGTCATAACTTGCTTAGTTTTCAAGATATTGACTTGATTTCTTTTGCGTTGTATAGATAAACATATTGGCTTTAATTCAAAACTTTTTTTTTGCGGGTAGCGAAAAAAATTTTTTTTTTTATTTTTTGAAAAATGCAAAGGGTACCCCCTTATGCTTTTTCAAAAAATGAAAAAAAAAATTTTTCTCGCTACCCGCAAAAAAAAGTTTTGAATTAAAGCCAATATGTTTATCTATACAACGCAAAAGAAATCAAGTCAATATCTTGAAAACTAAGCAAGTTATGACCAAAAAAGTCAGTACTAGAACTGGTTACTTTTTTGGTCATAACTTGCTTAGTTTTCAAGATATTGACTTGATTTCTTTTGCGTTGTATAGATAAACATATTGGCTTTAATTCAAAACTTTTTTTTGCGGGTAGCGAGAAAAAAAATTTTTTTTTATTTTTTGAAAAATGCAGAGTACCCCCTTATGCTTTTTCAAAAAATGAAAAACAAATTTTTTTCTCGCTACTCGCAAAAAAAAGTTTTGAATTAAAGCCAATATGTTTATCTATACAACGCAAAAGAAATCAAGTCAATATCTTGAAAACTAAGCAAGTTATGACCAAAAAAGTCAGTACTAGAACTGGTTACTTTTTTGGTCATAACTTGCTTAGTTTTCAAGATATTGACTTGATTTCTTTTGCGTTGTATAGATAAACATATTGGCTTTAATTCAAAACTTTTTTTTTGCGGGTAGCGAGAAAAAATTTTTTTTTCGTTTTTTGAAAAAGCATAAGGGGGTACCCTTTGCATTTTTCAAAAAATGAAAAAAAAATTTTTTTCCCGCTACCCGCAAAAAAAAGTTTTGAATTAAAGCCAATATGTTTATCTATACAACGCAAAAGAAATCAAGTCGATATCTTGAAAACTAAGCAAGTTATGACCAAAAAAGTAACCAGTTCTAGTACTGACTTTTTTGGTCATAACTAAAAAAGTAACCAGTTCTAGTACTGACTTTTTTGGTAATAACTTGCTTAGTTTTCAAGATATCGACTTGATTTCTTTTGCGTTGTATAGATAAACATATTGGCTTTAATTCAAAACTTTTTTTGCGGGTATCGAGAAAAAATTTTTTTTTTCATTTTTTGAAAAAGCATAAGGGGGTACCCTTTGCATTTTTCAAAAAATAAAAAAAAATTTTTTTCTCGCTACCCGCAAAAAAAAGTTTTGAATTAAAGCCAATATGTTTATCTATACAACGCAAAAGAAATCAAGTCAATATCTTGAAAACTAAGCAAGTTATGACCAAAAAAGTCAGTACTAGAACTGGTTACTTTTTTGGTCATAACTTGCTTAGTTTTCAAGATATCGACTTAATTTCTTTTGCGTTGTATAGATAAACATATTGGCTTTAATTCAAAACTTTTTTTTGCGGGTATCGAGAAAAAATTTTTTTTTCATTTTTTGAAAAAGCATAAGGGGGTGGTACCCTTTGCATTTTTCAAAAAATAAAAAAAAATTTTTTTTCTCGCTACCCGCAAAAAAAAGTTTTGAATTAAAGCCAATATGTTTATCTATACAACGCAAAAGAAATCAAGTCAATATCTTGAAAACTAAGCAAGTTATGACCAAAAAAGTCAGTACTAGAACTGGTTACTTTTTTGGTCATAACTTGCTTAGTTTTCAAGATATTGACTTGATTTCTTTTGCGTTGTATAGATAAACATATTGGCTTTAATTCAAAACTTTTTTTTGCGGGTAGCGAGAAAAAAAATTTTTTTTTATTTTTTGAAAAATGCAGAGTACCCCCTTATGCTTTTTCAAAAAATGAAAAACAAATTTTTTTCTCGCTACTCGCAAAAAAAAGTTTTGAATTAAAGCCAATATGTTTATCTATACAACGCAAAAGAAATCAAGTCAATATATTGAAAACTAAGCAAGTTATGACCAAAAAATCAGTACTAGAACTGGTTACTTTTTTGGTCATAACTTGCTTAGTTTTCAAGATATTGACTTGATTTCTTTTGCGTTGTATAGATAAACATATTGGCTTTAATTCAAAACTTTTTTTTGCGGGTAGCGAGAAATTTTTTTTTTATTTTTTGAAAAAGCATAAGGGGGTACCCTTTGCCTTTTTCAAAAAATTAAAAAAAAAATTTTTCTCGCTACCCACAAAAAAAAAAGTTTTGAATTAAAGCCAATATGTTTATCTATCTTGATTATATATCTTGCAAACTAAGCAAGTTATGACCAAAAAAGTAACCAGTTCTAGTACTGACATTTTTGGTCATAACTTGCTTAGTTTTCAAGATATTGACCTGATTTCTTTTGCGTTGTATAGATAAACATATTGGCTTTAATTCAAAACTTTTTTTTTGCGGGTAGCGAGAAAAAAATTTTTTTTTTCATTTTTTGAAAAAGCATAAGGGAGTACCCTTTGCATTTTTCAAAAAATAAAAAAAAATTTTTTCTCGCTACCCGCAAAAAAAAAGTTTTGAATTAAAGCCAATATGTTTATCTATACAACGCAAAAGAAATCAAGTCAATATCTTGAAAACTAAGCAAGTTATGACCAAAAAAGTAACCAGTTCTAGTACTGACTTTTTTCGTCATAACTTGCTTAGTTTTCAAGATATCGACTTGATTTCTTTTGCGTTGTATAGATAAACATATTGGCTTTAATTCAAAACTTTTTTTTGCGGGTATCGAGAAAAAAATTTTTTTTTTCATTTTTTGAAAAAGCATAAGGGGGTACCCTTTGCATTTTTCAAAAAATAAAAAAAAATTTTTTTCTCGCTACCCGCAAAAAAAAGTTTTGAATTAAAGCCAATATGTTTATCTATACAACGCAAAAGAAATCAAGTCAATATCTTGAAAACTAAGCAAGTTATGACCAAAAAAGTCAGTACTAGAACTGGTTACTTTTTTGGTCATAACTTGCTTAGTTTTCAAGATATCGACTTGATTTCTTTTGCTTTGTATAGATAAACATATTGGCTTTAATTCAAAACTTTTTTTGCGGGTATCGAGAAAAAATTTTTTTTTTTCATTTTTTGAAAAAGCATAAGGGGGTACCCTTTGCATTTTTCAAAAAATAAAAAAAAAAAATTTTTTCTCGCTACCCGCAAAAAAAGTTTTGAATTAAAGCCAATATGTTTATCTATACAACGCAAAAGAAATCAAGTCAATATCTTGAAAACTAAGCAAGTTATGACCAAAAAAGTCAGTACTAGAACTGGTTACTTTTTTGGTCATAACTTGCTTAGTTTTCAAGATATTGACTTGATTTCTTTTGCGTTGTATAGATAAACATATTGGCTTTAATTCAAAACTTTTTTTTTGCGGGTAGCGAGAAAAAATTTTTTTTATTTTTTGAAAAATGCAAAGGGTACCCCCTTATGCTTTTTCAAAAAATAAAAAAAAAATTTTTTTCTCGCTACCCGCAAAAAAAAGTTTTGAATTAAAGCCAATATGTTTATCTATACAACGCAAAAGAAATCAGGTCAATATCTTGAAAACTAAGCAAGTTATGACCAAAAAAGTAGTTCTAGTACTGACTTTTTTGGTCATAACTTGCTTAGTTTTCAAGATATCGACTTGATTTCTTTTGCGTTGTATAGATAAACATACTGGCTTTAATCCAAAACTTTTTTTTGCGGGTAGCGAGAAAAAAAATTTTTTTTCATTTTTTGAAAAATGCAAAGGGTACCCCCTTATGCTTTTTCAAAAAACGAAAAAAAAAATTTTTCTCGCTACCCGCAAAAAAAAAGTTTTGAATTAAAGCCAATATGTTTATCTATACAACGCAAAAGAAATCAAGTCAATATCTTGAAAACTAAGCAAGTTATGACCAAAAAAGTCAGTACTAGAACTGGTTACTTTTTTGGTCATAACTTGCTTAGTTTTCAAGATATTGACTTGATTTCTTTTGCGTTGTATAGATAAACATATTGGCTTTAATTCAAAACTTTTTTTTGCGGGTAGCGAGAAAAAAATTTTTTTTTTTATTTTTTGAAAAATGCAGAGTACCCCCTTATGCTTTTTCAAAAAATGAAAAACAAATTTTTTTCTCGCTACCCGCAAAAAAAAGTTTTGAATTAAAGCCAATATGTTTATCTATACAACGCAAAAGAAATCAAGTCAATATCTTGAAAGCTAAGCAAGTTATGACCAAAAAAGTAACCAGTTCTAGTACTGACTTTTTTGGTCATAAGCATAAGGGGGTGGTACCCTTTGCATTTTTCAAAAAATAAAAAAAAAATTTTTTTCTCGCTACCCGCAAAAAAAAGTTTTGAATTAAAGCCAATATGTTTATCTATACAACGCAAAAGAAATCAAGTCAATATCTTGAAAACTAAGCAAGTTATGACCAAAAAAGTCAGTACTAGAACTGGTTACTTTTTTGGTCATAACTTGCTTAGTTTTCAAGATATTGACTTGATTTCTTTTGCGTTGTATAGATAAACATATTGGCTTTAATTCAAAACTTTTTTTTGCGGGTAGCGAGAAAAAAAATTTTTTTTATTTTTTGAAAAATGCAGAGTACCCCCTTATGCTTTTTCAAAAAATGAAAAACAAATTTTTTTCTCGCTACTCGCAAAAAAAAGTTTTGAATTAAAGCCAATATGTTTATCTATACAACGCAAAAGAAATCAAGTCAATATATTGAAAACTAAGCAAGTTATGACCAAAAAAGTCAGTACTAGAACTGGTTACTTTTTTGGTCATAACTTGCTTAGTTTTCAAGATATTGACTTGATTTCTTTTGCGTTGTATAGATAAACATATTGGCTTTAATTCAAAACTTTTTTTTGCGGGTAGCGAGAAAATTTTTTTTTTATTTTTTGAAAAAGCATAAGGGGGTACCCTTTGCCTTTTTCAAAAAATTAAAAAAAAAATTTTTCTCGCTACCCACAAAAAAAAAAAGTTTTGAATTAAAGCCAATATGTTTATCTATCTTGATTATATATCTTGCAAACTAAGCAAGTTATGACCAAAAAAGTAACCAGTTCTAGTACTGACATTTTTGGTCATAACTTGCTTAGTTTTCAAGATATTGACCTGATTTCTTTTGCGTTGTATAGATAAACATATTGGCTTTAATTCAAAACTTTTTTTTTGCGGGTAGCGAGAAAAAAATTTTTTTTTTCATTTTTTGAAAAAGCATAAGGGGGTACCCTTTGCATTTTTCAAAAAATAAAAAAAATTTTTTCTCGCTACCCGCAAAAAAAAAGTTTTGAATTAAAGCCAATATGTTTATCTATATAACGCAAAAGAAATCAAGTCAATATCTTGAAAACTAAGCAAGTTATGACCAAAAAAGTAACCAGTTCTAGTACTGACTTTTTTGGTCATAACTTGCTTAGTTTTCAAGATATCGACTTGATTTCTTTTGCGTTGTATAGATAAACATATTGGCTTTAATTCAAAACTTTTTTTTGCGGGTATCGAGAAAAAAAATTTTTTTTTTCATTTTTTGAAAAAGCATAAGGGGGTACCCTTTGCATTTTTCAAAAAATAAAAAAAAAATTTTTTCTCGCTACCCGCAAAAAAAAGTTTTGAATTAAAGCCAATATGTTTATCTATACAACGCAAAAGAAATCAAGTCAATATCTTGAAAACTAAGCAAGTTATGACCAAAAAAGTCAGTACTAGAACTGGTTACTTTTTTGGTCATAACTTGCTTAGTTTTCAAGATATCGACTTGATTTCTTTTGCTTTGTATAGATAAACATATTGGCTTTAATTCAAAACTTTTTTTTGCGGGTATCGAGAAAAAATTTTTTTTTTCATTTTTTGAAAAAGCATAAGGGGGTACCCTTTGCATTTTTCAAAAAATAAAAAAAAAAATTTTTTTCTCGCTACCCGCAAAAAAAAGTTTTGAATTAAAGCCAATATGTTTATCTATACAACGCAAAAGAAATCAAGTCAATATCTTGAAAACTAAGCAAGTTATGACCAAAAAAGTCAGTACTAGAACTGGTTACTTTTTTGGTCATAACTTGCTTAGTTTTCAAGATATTGACTTGATTTCTTTTGCGTTGTATAGATAAACATATTGGCTTTAATTCAAAACTTTTTTTTTGCGGGTAGCGAGAAAAATTTTTTTTTATTTTTTGAAAAATGCAAAGGGTACCCCCTTATGCTTTTTCAAAAAATGAAAAAAAAAATTTTTTTCTCGCTACCCGCAAAAAAAAGTTTTGAATTAAAGCCAATATGTTTATCTATACAACGCAAAAGAAATCAGGTCAATATCTTGAAAACTAAGCAAGTTATGACCAAAAATGTCAGTACTAGAACTGGTTACTTTTTTGGTCATAACTTGCTTAGTTTGCAAGATATTGACTTGATTTCTTTTGCGTTGTATAGATAAACATATTGGCTTTAATTCAAAACTTTTTTTTTTGTGGGTAGCGAGAAAAATTTTTTTTTTAATTTTTTGAAAAAGGCAAAGGGTACCCCCTTATGCTTTTTCAAAAAATAAAAAAAAAATTTTCTCGCTACCCGCAAAAAAAAGTTTTGAATTAAAGCCAATATGTTTATCTATACAACGCAAAAGAAATCAAGTCAATATCTTGAAAACTAAGCAAGTTATGACCAAAAAAGTAACCAGTTCTAGTACTGACATTTTTGGTCATTACTTGCTTAGTTTTCAAGATATTGACCTGATTTCTTTTGCGTTGTATAGATAAACATATTGGCTTTAATTCAAAACTTTTTTTTGCGGGTAGCGAGAAAAAAATTTTTTTTTTCATTTTTTGAAAAAGCATAAGGGGGTACCCTTTGCATTTTTCAAAAAATAAAAAAAATTTTTTCTCGCTACCCGCAAAAAAAAAGTTTTGAATTAAAGCCAATATGTTTATCTATACAACGCAAAAGAAATCAAGTCAATATCTTGAAAACTAAGCAAGTTATGACCAAAAAAGTAACCAGTTCTAGTACTGACTTTTTTGGCTTTAATCCAAAACTTTTTTTTGCGGGTAGCGAGAAAAAAATTTTTTTTTCATTTTTTGAAAAATGCAAAGGGTACCCCCTTATGCTTTTTCAAAAAACGAAAAAAAAATTTTTTCTCGCTACCCGCAAAAAAAAAGTTTTGAATTAAAGCCAATATGTTTATCTATACAACGCAAAAGAAATCAAGTCAATATCTTGAAAACTAAGCAAGTTATGACCAAAAAAGTAACCAGTTCTAGTACTGACTTTTTTGGTCATAACTTGCTTAGTTTTCAAGATATTGACTTGATTTCTTTTGCGTTGTATAGATAAACATATTGGCTTTAATTCAAAACTTTTTTTTGCGGGTAGCGAGAAAAAAATTTTTTTTTTATTTTTTGAAAAATGCAGAGTACCCCCTTATGCTTTTTCAAAAAATGAAAAACAAATTTTTTTCTCGCTACTCGCAAAAAAAAGTTTTGAATTAAAGCCAATATGTTTATCTATACAACGCAAAAGAAATCAAGTCAATATATTGAAAACTAAGCAAGTTATGACCAAAAAAGTCAGTACTAGAACTGGTTACTTTTTTGGTCATAACTTGCTTAGTTTTCAAGATATTGACTTGATTTCTTTTGCGTTGTATAGATAAACATATTGGCTTTAATTCAAAACTTTTTTTTTGCGGGTAGCGAGAAAAAATTTTTTTTTCGTTTTTTGAAAAAGCATAAGGGGGTACCCTTTGCATTTTTCAAAAAATGAAAAAAAAATTTTTTTCTCGCTACCCGCAAAAAAAAGTTTTGGATTAAAGCCAGTATGTTTATCTATACAACGCAAAAGAAATCAAGTCGATATCTTGAAAACTAAGCAAGTTATGACCAAAAAAGTCAGTACTAGAACTGGTTACTTTTTTGGTCATAACTTGCTTAGTTTTCAAGATATTGACTTGATTTCTTTTGCGTTGTATAGATAAACATATTGGCTTTAATTCAAAACTTTTTTTTGCGGGTAGCGAGAAAATTTTTTTTTTATTTTTTGAAAAAGCATAAGGGGGTACCCTTTGCCTTTTTCAAAAAATTAAAAAAAAATTTTTCTCGCTACCCACAAAAAAAAAGTTTTGAATTAAAGCCAATATGTTTATCTATACAACGCAAAAGAAATCAAGTCAATATCTTGCAAACTAAGCAAGTTATGACCAAAAAAGTAACCAGTTCTAGTACTGACATTTTTGGTCATAACTTGCTTAGTTTTCAAGATATTGACCTGATTTCTTTTGCGTTGTATAGATAAACATATTGGCTTTAATTCAAAACTTTTTTTTTGCGGGTAGCGAGAAAAAAATTTTTTTTTTCATTTTTTGAAAAAGCATAAGGGGGTACCCTTTGCATTTTTCAAAAAATAAAAAAAATTTTTTCTCGCTACCCGCAAAAAAAAAGTTTTGAATTAAAGCCAATATGTTTATCTATACAACGCAAAAGAAATCAAGTCAATATCTTGAAAACTAAGCAAGTTATGACCAAAAAAGTAACCAGTTCTAGTACTGACTTTTTTGGTCATAACTTGCTTAGTTTTCAAGATATCGACTTGATTTCTTTTGCGTTGTATAGATAAACATATTGGCTTTAATTCAAAACTTTTTTTTGCGGGTATCGAGAAAAAATTTTTTTTTTCATTTTTTGAAAAAGCATAAGGGGGTACCCTTTGCATTTTTCAAAAAATAAAAAAAAATTTTTTCTCGCTACCCGCAAAAAAAAGTTTTGAATTAAAGCCAATATGTTTATCTATACAACGCAAAAGAAATCAAGTCAATATCTTGAAAACTAAGCAAGTTATGACCAAAAAAGTCAGTACTAGAACTGGTTACTTTTTTGGTCATAACTTGCTTAGTTTTCAAGATATTGACTTGATTTCTTTTGCGTTGTATAGATAAACATATTGGATTTAATTCAAAACTTTTTTTTGCGGGTAGCGAGAAAAAAATTTTTTTTTAATTTTTTGAAAAATGCAAAGGGTACCCCCTTATGCTTTTTCAAAAAATGAAAAAAAAATTTTTTTCTCGATACCCGCAAAAAAAAGTTTTGAATTAAAGCCAATATGTTTATCTATACAACGCAAAAGAAATCAAGTCAATATCTTGAAAACTAAGCAAGTTATGACCAAAAAAGTCAGTACTAGAACTGGTTACTTTTTTGGTCATAACTTGCTTAGTTTTCAAGATATTGACTTGATTTCTTTTGCGTTGTATAGATAAACATATTGGATTTAATTCAAAACTTTTTTTTGCGGGTAGCGAGAAAAAAATTTTTTTTTAATTTTTTGAAAAATGCAAAGGGTACCCCCTTATGCTTTTTCAAAAAATGAAAAAAAAATTTTTTCTCGCTACCCGCAAAAAAAAAGTTTTGAATTAAAGCCAATATGTTTATCTATACAACGCAAAAGAAATCAAGTCAATATCTTGAAAACTAAGCAAGTTATGACCAAAAAAGTCAGTACTAGAACTGGTTACTTTTTTGGTCATAACTTGCTTAGTTTTCAAGATATTGACTTGATTTCTTTTGCGTTGTATAGATAAACATATTGGCTTTAATTCAAAACTTTTTTTGCGGGTAGCGAGAAAAAATTTTTTTTTTATTTTTTGAAAAATGCAGAGTACCCCCTTATGCTTTTTCAAAAAATGAAAAACAAATTTTTTTCTCGCTACTCGCAAAAAAAAGTTTTGAATTAAAGCCAATATGTTTATCTATACAACGCAAAAGAAATCAAGTCAATATATTGAAAACTAAGCAAGTTATGACCAAAAAAGTCAGTACTAGAACTGGTTACTTTTTTGGTCATAACTTGCTTAGTTTTCAAGATATTGACTTGATTTCTTTTGCGTTGTATAGATAAACATATTGGCTTTAATTCAAAACTTTTTTTTTGCGGGTAGCGAGAAAAAAATTTTTTTTCGTTTTTTGAAAAAGCATAAGGGGTACCCTTTGCATTTTTCAAAAAATGAAAAAAAAATTTTTTTCTCGCTACCCGCAAAAAAAAGTTTTGGATTAAAGCCAGTATGTTTATCTATACAACGCAAAAGAAATCAAGTCGATATCTTGAAAACTAAGCAAGTTATGACCAAAAAAGTCAGTACTAGAACTGGTTACTTTTTTGGTCATAACTTGCTTAGTTTTCAAGATATTGACTTGATTTCTTTTGCGTTGTATAGATAAACATATTGGCTTTAATTCAAAACTTTTTTTTGCGGGTAGCGAGAAAATTTTTTTTTTATTTTTTGAAAAAGCATAAGGGGGTACCCTTTGCATTTTTCAAAAAATTAAAAAAAAAAATTTTTCTCGCTACCCACAAAAAAAAAGTTTTGAATTAAAGCCAATATGTTTATCTATACAACGCAAAAGAAATCAAGTCAATATCTTGCAAACTAAGCAAGTTATGACCAAAAAAGTAACCAGTTCTAGTACTGACTTTTTTGGTCATAACTTGCTTAGTTTTCAAGATATTGACTTGATTTCTTTTGCGTTGTATAGATAAACATATTGGCTTTAATTCAAAACTTTTTTTTGCGGGTAGTGAGAAAATTTTTTTTTATTTTTTGAAAAATGCAAAGGGTACCCCCTTATGCTTTTTCAAAAAACGAAAAAAAATTTTTTTCTCGCTACCCGCAAAAAAAAAAAAGTTTTGAATTAAGGCCAATATGTTTATCTATACAACGCAAAAGAAATCAAGTCAATATCTTGAAAACTAAGCAAGTTATGACCAAAAAAGTCAGTACTAGAACTGGTTACTTTTTTGGTCATAACTTGCTTAGTTTTCAAGATATTGACTTGATTTCTTTTGCGTTGTATAGATAAACATATTGGCTTTAATTCAAAACTTTTTTTTTTTGCGGGTAGCGAGAAAAAAATTTTTTTTTCGTTTTTTGAAAAAGCATAAGGGGGTACCCTTTGCATTTTTCAAAAAATGAAATAAAAATTTTTTTCTCGCTACCCGCAAAAAAAAGTTTTGAATTAAAGCCAATATGTTTATCTATACAACGCAAAAGAAATAAAGTCGATATCTTGAAAACTAAGCAAGTTATGACCAAAAAAGTCAGTACTAGAACTGGTTACTTTTTTGGTCATAACTTGCTTAGTTTTCAAGATATTGACTTGATTTCTTTTGCGTTGTATAGATAAACATATTGGCTTTAATTCAAAACTTTTTTTTTGCGGGTAGCGAGAAAATTTTTTTTTTTATTTTTTGGAAAAGCATAAGGGGGTACCCTTTGCCTTTTTCAAAAAATTAAAAAAAAAATTTTTCTCGCTACCCACAAAAAAAAGTTTTGAATTAAAGCCAATATGTTTATCTATACAACGCAAAAGAAATCAAGTCAATATCTTGCAAACTAAGCAAGTTATGACCAAAAAAGTAACCAGTTCTAGTACTGACTTTTTTGGTCATAACTTGCTTAGTTTTCAAGATATTGACTTGATTTCTTTTGCGTTGTATAGATAAACATATTGGCTTTAATTCAAAATTTTTTTTTTGCGGGTAGCGAGAAAAATTTTTTTTTTTTTATTTTTTGAAAAATGCAAAGGGTACCCCCTTATGCTTTTTCAAAAAATGAAAAAAAAATTTTTCTCGCTACCCGCAAAAAAAAAGTTTTGAATTAAAGCCAATATGTTTATCTATACAACGCAAAAGAAATCAAGTCAATATCTTGAAAACTAAGCAAGTTATGACCAAAAAAGTCAGTACTAGAACTGGTTACTTTTTTGGTCATAACTTGCTTAGTTTTCAAGATATTGACTTGATTTCTTTTGCGTTGTATAGATAAACATATTGGCTTTAATTCAAAACTTTTTTTTGCGGGTAGCGAGAAAAAATTTTTTTTTTATTTTTTGAAAAATGCAGAGTACCCCCTTATGCTTTTTCAAAAAATGAAAAACAAATTTTTTTCTCGCTACCCGCAAAAAAAAGTTTTGAATTAAAGCCAATATGTTTATCTATACAACGCAAAAGAAATCAAGTCAATATCTTGAAAACTAAGCAAGTTATGACCAAAAAAGTCAGTACTAGAACTGGTTACTTTTTTGGTCATAACTTGCTTAGTTTTCAAGATATTGACTTGATTTCTTTTGCGTTGTATAGATAAACATATTGGCTTTAATTCAAAACTTTTTTTTTGCGGGTAGCGAGAAAAATTTTTTTTTTTCATTTTTTGAAAAAGCATAAGGGGGTACCCTTTGCATTTTTCAAAAAATAAAAAAGAAATTTTTTCTCGCTACCCGCAAAAAAAAAGTTTTGAATTAAAGCCAATATGTTTATCTATACAACGCAAAAGAAATCAAGTCAATATCTTGCAAACTAAGCAAGTTATGACCAAAAAAGTAACCAGTTCTAGTACTGACTTTTTTGGTCATAACTTGCTTAGTTTTCAAGATATTGACTTGATTTCTTTTGCGTTGTATAGATAAACATATTGGCTTTAATTCAAAACTTTTTTTTTGCGGGTAGCGAGAAAAATTTTTTTTTTTCATTTTTTGAAAAAGCATAAAGGGGTACCCTTTGCATTTTTCAAAAAATAAAAAAGAAATTTTTTCTCGCTACCCGCAAAAAAAAAGTTTTGAATTAAAGCCAATATGTTTATCTATACAACGCAAAAGAAATCAAGTCAATATCTTGCAAACTAAGCAAGTTATGACCAAAAAAGTAACCAGTTCTAGTACTGACTTTTTTGGTCATAACTTGCTTAGTTTTCAAGATATTGACTTGATTTCTTTTGCGTTGTATAGATAAACATATTGGCTTTAATTCAAAACTTTTTTTTTGCGGGTAGCGAGAAAAATTTTTTTTTTTCATTTTTTGAAAAAGCATAAGGGGGTACCCTTTGCATTTTTCAAAAAATAAAAAAGAAATTTTTTCTCGCTACCCGCAAAAAAAAAGTTTTGAATTAAAGCCAATATGTTTATCTATACAACGCAAAAGAAATCAAGTCAATATCTTGCAAACTAAGCAAGTTATGACCAAAAAAGTAACCAGTTCTAGTACTGACTTTTTTGGTCATAACTTGCTTAGTTTTCAAGATATTGACTTGATTTCTTTTGCGTTGTATAGATAAACATATTGGCTTTAATTCAAAACTTTTTTTTTTGCGGGTAGCGAGAAAATTTTTTTTTATTTTTTGAAAAAGCATAAGGGTGTACCCTTTGCATTTTTCAAAAAATAAAAAAAAATTTTTTCTCGCTACCCGCAAAAAAAAAGTTTTGAATTAAAGCCAATATGTTTATCTATACAACGCAAAAGAAATCAAGTCAATATCTTGAAAACTAAGCAAGTTATGACCAAAAAAGTAACCAGTTCTAGTACTGACTTTTTTGGTCATAACTTGCTTAGTTTTCAAGGTATCGACTTGATTTCTTTTGCGTTGTATAGATAAACATATTGGCTTTAATTCAAAACTTTTTTTTGCGGGTATCGAGAAAAAAAATTTTTTTTCATTTTTTGAAAAATGCAAAGGGTACCCCCTTATGCTTTTTCAAAAAACGAAAAAAAAAATTTTTTCTCGCTACCCGCAAAAAAAAAGTTTTGAATTAAAGCCAATATGTTTATCTATACAACGCAAAAGAAATCAAGTCAATATCTTGCAAACTAAGCAAGTTATGACCAAAAAAGTAACCAGTTCTAGTACTGACTTTTTTGGTCATAACTTGCTTAGTTTTCAAGATATTGACTTGATTTCTTTTGCGTTGTATAGATAAACATATTGGCTTTAATTCAAAACTTTTTTTTTTGCGGGTAGCGAGAAAATTTTTTTTTATTTTTTGAAAAAGCATAAGGGGGTACCCTTTGCATTTTTCAAAAAATAAAAAAAAAATTTTTTCTCGTTACCCGCAAAAAAAAAGTTTTGAATTAAAGCCAATATGTTTATCTATACAACGCAAAAGAAATCAAGTCAATATCTTGAAAACTAAGCAAGTTATGACCAAAAAAGTCAGTACTAGAACTGGTTACTTTTTTGGTCATAACTTGCTTACTTTGCAAGATATTGACTAGATTTCTTTTGCGTTGTATAGATAAACATATTGGCTTTAATTCAAAACTTTTTTTTGCGGGTAGCGAGAAAAATTTTTTTTTTTCATTTTTTGAAAAAGCATAAGGGGGTACCCTTTGCATTTTTCAAAAAATAAAAAAAAATTTTTTTCTTGCTACCCGCAAAAAAAAAGTTTTGAATTAAAGCCAATATGTTTATCTATACAACGCAAAAGAAATCAAGTCAATATCTTGCAAACTAAGCAAGTTATGACCAAAAAAGTAACCAGTTCTAGTACTGACTTTTTTGGTCATAACTTGCTTAGTTTTCAAGATATTGACTTGATTTCTTTTGCGTTGTATAGATAAACATATTGGCTTTAATTCAAAACTTTTTTTTTGCGGGTAGCGAGAAAATTTTTTTTTTTATTTTTTGAAAAAGCATAAGGGGGTACCCTTTGCATTTTTCAAAAAATAAAAAAAAAAATTTTTCTCGTTACCCGCAAAAAAAAAGTTTTGAATTAAAGCCAATATGTTTATCTATACAACGCAAAAGAAATCAAGTCAATATCTTGCAAACTAAGCAAGTTATGACCAAAAAAGTAACCAGTTCTAGTACTGACTTTTTTGGTCATAACTTGCTTAGTTTTCAAGATATTGACTTGATTTCTTTTGCGTTGTATAGATAAACATATTGGCTTTAATTCAAAACTTTTTTTTTGCGGGTAGCGAGAAAATTTTTTTTTTTATTTTTTGAAAAAGCATAAGGGGGTACCCTTTGCATTTTTCAAAAAATAAAAAAAAAATTTTTCTCGCTACCCGCAAAAAAAAAGTTTTGAATTAAAGCCAATATGTTTATCTATACAACGCAAAAGAAATCAAGTCAATATCTTGAAAACTAAGCAAGTTATGACCAAAAAAGTAACCAGTTCTAGTACTGACTTTTTTGGTCATAACTTGCTTAGTTTTCAAGATATCGACTTGATTTCTTTTGCGTTGTATAGATAAACATATTGGCTTTAATTCAAAACTTTTTTTTGCGGGTATCGAGAAAAAAATTTTTTTTCATTTTTTGAAAAAGCATAAGGGGGTACCCTTTGCATTTTTCAAAAAATAAAAAAAAAATTTTTTCTCGCTACCCGCAAAAAAAAAGTTTTGAATTAAAGCCAATATGTTTATCTATACAACGCAAAAGAAATCAAGTCAATATCTTGAAAACTAAGCAAGTTATGACCAAAAAAGTAACCAGTTCTAGTACTGACTTTTTTGGTCATAACTTGCTTAGTTTTCACACAAAAAAAAAGTTTTGAATTAAAGCCAATATGTTTATCTATACAACGCAAAAGAAATCAAGTCAATATCTTGCAAACTAAGCAAGTTATGACCAAAAAATTAACCAGTTCTAGTACTGACTTTTTTGGTCATAACTTGCTTAGTTTTCAAGATATTGACTTGATTTCTTTTGCGTTGTATAGATAAACATATTGGCTTTAATTCAAAACTTTTTTTTTGCGGGTAGCGAGAAAAATTTGTTTTTTTCATTTTTTGAAAAAGCATAAGGGGGTACCCTTTGCATTTTTCAAAAAATGAAAAAAAATTTTTTTCTCGCTACCCGCAAAAAAAAGTTTTGAATTAAAGCCAATATGTTTATCTATACAACGCAAAAGAAATCAAGTCAATATCTTGAAAACTAAGCAAGTTATGACCAAAAAAGTAACCAGTTCTAGTACTGACTTTTTTGGTCATAACTTGCTTAGTTTTCAAGATATCGACTCGATTTCTTTTGCGTTGTATAGATAAACATATTGGCTTTAATTCAAAACTTTTTTTTGCGGGTAGCGAGAAAAAAATTTGTTTTTCATTTTTTGAAAAAGCATAAGGGGGTACTCTGCATTTTTCAAAAAATAAAAAAAAAATTTTTTTCTCGCTACCCGCAAAAAAAAGTTTTGAATTAAAGCCAATATGTTTATCTATACAACGCAAAAGAAATCAGGTCAATATCTTGAAAACTAACCAAGTTATGACCAAAAAAGTCAGTACTAGAACTGGTTACTTTTTTGGTCATAACTTGCTTAGTTTGCAAGATATTGACTTGATTTCTTTTGCGTTGTATAGATAAACATATTGGCTTTAATTCAAAACTTTTTTTTGCGGGTAGCGAGAAAAATTTTTTTTTTATTTTTTGAAAAATGCAAAGGGTACCCCCTTATGCTTTTTCAAAAAATGAAAAAAAAATTTTTCTCGCTACCCGCAAAAAAAAAGTTTTGAATTAAAGCCAATATGTTTATCTATACAACGCAAAAGAAATCAAGTCAATATCTTGAAAACTAAGCAAGTTATGACCAAAAAAGTAACCAGTTCTAGTACTGACTTTTTTGGTCATAACTTGCTTAGTTTTCAAGATATCGACTTGATTTCTTTTGCGTTGTATAGATAAACATATTGGCTTTAATTCAAAACTTTTTTTTTGTGGGTAGCGAGAAAAAATTTTTTTTTTTAATTTTTTGAAAAAGGCAAAGGGTACCCCCTTATGCTTTTTCAAAAAAATAAAAAAAAAATTTTCTCGCTACCCGCAAAAAAAAAGTTTTGAATTAAAGCCAATATGTTTATCTATACAACGCAAAAGAAATCAAGTCAATATCTTGAAAACTAAGCAAGTTATGACCAAAAAAGTAACCAGTTCTAGTACTGACTTTTTTGGTCATAACTTGCTTAGTTTTCAAGATATCGACTTGATTTCTTTTGCGTTGTATAGATAAACATATTGGCTTTAATTCAAAACTTTTTTTTGTGGGTAGCGAGAAAAAATTTTTTTTTTCATTTTTTGAAAAATGCAAAGGGTACCCCCTTATGCTTTTTCAAAAAACGAAAAAAAAAATTTTTTTTCTCGCTACCCGCAAAAAAAAAGTTTTGAATTAAAGCCAATATGTTTATCTATACAACGCAAAAGAAATCAAGTCAATATCTTGCAAACTAAGCAAGTTATGACCAAAAAAGTAACCAGTTCTAGTACTGACTTTTTTGGTCATAACTTGCTTAGTTTGCAAGATATTGACTTGATTTCTTTTGCGTTGTATAGATAAACATATTGGCTTTAATTCAAAACTTTTTTTTTGCGGGTAGCGAGAAAAATTTTTTTTTTTCATTTTTTGAAAAAGCATAAGGGGGTACCCTTTGCATTTTTCAAAAAATAAAAAAAAAATTTTTTTCTCGCTACCCACAAAAAAAAAGTTTTGAATTAAAGCCAATATGTTTATCTATACAACGCAAAAGAAATCAAGTCAATATCTTGCAAACTAAGCAAGTTATGACCAAAAAAGTAACCAGTTCTAGTACTGACTTTTTTGGTCATAACTTGCTTAGTTTTCAAGATATTGACTTGATTTCTTTTGCGTTGTATAGATAAACATATTGGCTTTAATTCAAAACTTTTTTTTTTGCGGGTAGCGAGAAAATTTTTTTTTTTCATTTTTTGAAAAAGCATAAGGGGGTACCCTTTGCATTTTTCAAAAAATAAAAAAAAAATTTTTCTCGCTACCCGCAAAAAAAAAGTTTTGAATTAAAGCCAATATGTTTATCTATACAACGCAAAAGAAATCAAGTCAATATCTTGCAAAGTAAGCAAGTTATGACCAAAAAAGTAACCAGTTCTAGTACTGACTTTTTTGGTCATAACTTGCTTAGTTTTCAAGATATTGACTTGATTTCTTTTGCGTTGTATAGATAAACATATTGGCTTTAATTCAAAACTTTTTTTGCGGGTAGCGAGAAAAAATTTTTTTTTCATTTTTTGAAAAATGCAAAGGGTACCCCCTTATGCTTTTTCAAAAAATAAAAAAAAAAAATTTTCTCGCTACCCGCAAAAAAAAAGTTTTGAATTAAAGCCAATATGTTTATCTATACAACGCAAAAGAAATCAAGTCAATATCTTGAAAACTAAGCAAGTTATGACCAAAAAAGTCAGTACTAGAACTGGTTACTTTTTTGGTCATAACTTGCTTAGTTTGCAAGATATTGACTTGATTTCTTTTGCGTTGCATAGATAAACATATTGGCTTTAATTCAAAACTTTTTTTTTTGCGGGTAGCGAGAAAAAATTTTTTTTTATTTTTTGAAAAATGCAAAGGGTACCCCCTTATGCTTTTTCAAAAAATGAAAAAAAAAATTTTTTCTCGCTACCCGCAAAAAAAAAGTTTTGAATTAAAGCCAATATGTTTATCTATACAACGCAAAAGAAATCAAGTCAATATCTTGAAAACTAAGCAAGTTATGACCAAAAAAGTCAGTACTAGAACTGGTTACTTTTTTGGTCATAACTTGCTTAGTTTGCAAGATATTGACTTGATTTCTTTTGCGTTGTATAGATAAACATATTGGCTTTAATTCAAAACTTTTTTTTTGTGGGTAGCGAGAAAATTTTTTTTTTTTAATTTTTGAAAAAGGCAAAGGGTACCCCTTTATGCTTTTTCAAAAAATAAAAAAAAAAATTTCTCGCTACCCGCAAAAAAAAGTTTTGAATTAAAGCCAATATGTTTATCTATACAACGCAAAAGAAATCAAGTCAATATCTTGAAAACTAAGCAAGTTATGACCAAAAAAGTAACCAGTTCTAGTACTGACTTTTTTGGTCATAACTTGCTTAGTTTTCAAGATATTGACTTGATTTCTTTTGCGTTGTATAGATAGACATATTGGCTTTAATTCAAAACTTTTTTTTGCGGGTGGCGAGAAAAAAAATTTGTTTTTCATTTTTTGAAAAAGCATAATACTACATTTACACCTACGCAAAATCTAGTACTTATGAGATTTTGAGGGAAATCTAGCTCTTATCTACCAGATTTCCCATACAAAACAAAATCTACTTACGAACTAGATTTTGGCAAAATCTCACAAAATCTTCCAATACTGAATGATGCAACTGTGTATTTTTTGGTATTATACTGAAATATACAGCGCTGAATAAGAAAATTTAGACACTTGTAAGGAAAAAAGCGCGGTAGAAACAAAAGATTTGCGGTAACAAATGCTGCTGTTTTTTCTTACTGTTTTTTCCTACCAGCTTCATTTGCATTTTTTTATATGTAGAGGTATAATATATTAAAATATTGTTTTTCCCTTCCATTTTTTTAACAATTTTTTATTCTTTCTTTAGTCAGCTGTTTGTTATGAAAATGAAATCCAATAATACGTCAAAAAGCAGTGGTCTAAACGGCAGAGATTTTCTTCGAGATTTCAGCTGAAATCTATTAGATTTTGCGTAGGTGTAAATGTAGTATAAGGGGGTACTCTGCATTTTTCAAAAAATAAAAAAAAATTTTTTTTCTCGCTACCCGCAAAAAAAAGTTTTGAATTAAAGCCAATATGTTTATCTATACAACGCAAAAGAAATCAAGTCAATATCTTGAAAACTAAGCAAGTTATGACCAAAAAAGTAACCAGTTCTAGTACTGACTTTTTTGGTCATAACTTGCTTAGTTTTCAAGATATTGACTTGATTTCTTTTGCGTTGTATAGATAAACATATTGGCTTTAATTCAAAACTTTTTTTTTTGCGGGTAGCGAGAAAAATTTTTTTTTCATTTTTTGAAAAAGCATAAGGGGGTACCCTTTGCATTTTTCAAAAAATAAAAAAAAAAATTTTTCTCGCTACCCGCAAAAAAAAAAGTTTTGAATTAAAGCCAATATGTTTATCTATACAACGCAAAAGAAATCAAGTCAATATCTTGAAAACTAAGCAAGTTATGACCAAAAAAGTCAGTACTAGAACTGGTTACTTTTTTGGTCATAACTTGCTTAGTTTGCAAGATATTGACTTGATTTCTTTTGCGTTGTATAGATAAACATATTGGCTTTAATTCAAAACTTTTTTTTTTGTGGGTAGCGAGAAAATTTTTTTTTTTTTAATTTTTGAAAAAGGCAAAGGGTACCCCCTTATGCTTTTTCAAAAAATAAAAAAAAAATTTCTCGCTACCCGCAAAAAAAAGTTTTGAATTAAAGCCAATATGTTTATCTATACAACGCAAAAGAAATCAAGTCAATATCTTGAAAACTAAGCAAGTTATGACCAAAAAAGTCAGTACTAGAACTGGTTACTTTTTTGGTCATAACTTGCTTAGTTTGCAAGATATTGACTTGATTTCTTTTGCGTTGTATAGATAAACATATTGGCTTTAATTCAAAACTTTTTTTTGTGGGTAGCGAGAAAAAAATTTTTTTTTCATTTTTTGAAAAATGCAAAGGGTACCCCCTTATGCTTTTTCAAAAAATGAAAAAAAATTTTTCTCGCTACCCGCAAAAAAAAAGTTTTGAATTAAAGCCAATATGTTTATCTATACAACGCAAAAGAAATCAAGTCAATATCTTGAAAACTAAGCAAGTTATGACCAAAAAAGTCAGTACTAGAACTGGTTACTTTTTTGGTCATAACTTGCTTAGTTTTCAAGATATTGACTTGATTTCTTTTGCGTTGTATAGATAAACATATTGGCTTTAATTAAAAACTTTTTTTTGCGGGTAGCGAGAAAAAAATTTTTTTTTTATTTTTTGAAAAATGCAGAGTACCCCCTTATGCTTTTTCAAAAAATGAAAAACAAATTTTTTTTCTCGCTACCCGCAAAAAAAAGTTTTGAATTAAAGCCAATATGTTTATCTATACAACGCAAAAGAAATCAAGTCAATATCTTGCAAACTAAGCAAGTTATGACCAAAAAAGTAACCAGTTCTAGTACTGACTTTTTTGGTCATAACTTGCTTAGTTTGCAAGATATTGACTTGATTTCTTTTGCGTTGTATAGATAAACATATTGGCTTTAATTCAAAACTTTTTTTTTGCGGGTAGCGAGAAAAATTTTTTTTTTCATTTTTTGAAAAAGCATAAGGGGGTACCCTTTGCATTTTTCAAAAAATAAAAAAAAAATTTTTTTCTCGCTACCCACAAAAAAAAAGTTTTGAATTAAAGCCAATATGTTTATCTATACAACGCAAAAGAAATCAAGTCAATATCTTGAAAACTAAGCAAGTTATGACCAAAAAAGTAACCAGTTCTAGTACTGACTTTTTTGGTCATAACTTGCTTAGTTTTCAAGATATTGACTTGATTTCTTTTGCGTTGTATAGATAAACATATTGGCTTTAATTCAAAACTTTTTTTTGCGGGTGGCGAGAAAAAAAATTTGTTTTTCATTTTTTGAAAAAGCATAAGGGGGTACTCTGCATTTTTCAAAAAATAAAAAAAAAATTTTTTTCTCGCTACCCGCAAAAAAAAGTTTTTAATTAAAGCCAATATGTTTATCTATACAACGCAAAAGAAATCAAGTCAATATCTTGAAAACTAAGCAAGTTATGACCAAAAAAGTAACCAGTTCTAGTACTGACTTTTTTGGTCATAACTTGCTTAGTTTTCAAGATATTGACTTGATTTCTTTTGCGTTGTATAGATAAACATATTGGCTTTAATTCAAAACTTTTTTTTTGCGGGTAGCGAGAAAAATTTTTTTTCATTTTTTGAAAAAGCATAAGGGGGTACCCTTTGCATTTTTAAAAAAATAAAAAAAAAAAATTTTTCTCGCTACCCGCAAAAAAAAAAGTTTTGAATTAAAGCCAATATGTTTATCTATACAACGCAAAAGAAATCAAGTCAATATCTTGAAAACTAAGCAAGTTATGACCAAAAAAGTCAGTACTAGAACTGGTTACTTTTTTGGTCATAACTTGCTTAGTTTTCAAGATATTGACTTGATTTCTTTTGCGTTGTATAGATAAACATATTGGCTTTAATTCAAAACTTTTTTTTGCGGGTGGCGAGAAAAAAAATTTGTTTTTCATTTTTTGAAAAAGCATAAGGGGGTACTCTGCATTTTTCAAAAAATAAAAAAAAAATTTTTTTCTCGCTACCCGCAAAAAAAAAGTTTTGAATTAAATCCAATATGTTTATCTATACAACGCAAAAGAAATCAAGTCAATATCTTGAAAACTAAGCAAGTTATGACCAAAAAAGTAACCAGTTCTAGTACTGACTTTTTTGGTCATAACTTGCTTAGTTTTCAAGATATTGACTTGATTTCTTTTGCGTTGTATAGATAAACATATTGGCTTTAATTCAAAACTTTTTTTTGCAGGTAGCGAGAAAAAATTTTTTTTTTATTTTTTGAAAAATGCAAAGGGTACCCCCTTATGCTTTTTCAAAAAATGAAAAAAAAATTTTTTTTCTCGATACCCGCAAAAAAAAGTTTTGAATTAAAGCCAATATGTTTATCTATACAAAGCAAAAGAAATCAAGTCGATATCTTGAAAACTAAGCAAGTTATGACCAAAAAAGTAACCAGTTCTAGTACTGACTTTTTTGGTCATAACTTGCTTAGTTTTCAAGATATTGACTTGATTTCTTTTGCGTTGTATAGATAAACATATTGGCTTTAATTCAAAACTTTTTTTTGCGGGTAGCGAGAAAAAATTTCTTTTTTATTTTTTGAAAAATGCAAAGGGTACCCCCTTATGCTTTTTCAAAAAATGAAAAAAAAAATTTTTTTCTCGCTACCCGCAAAAAAAAAGTTTTGAATTAAAGCCAATATGTTTATCTATACAACGCAAAAGAAATCAAGTCAATATCTTGAAAACTAAGCAAGTTATGACCAAAAAAGTCAGTACTAGAACTGGTTACTTTTTTGGTCATAACTTGCTTAGTTTGCAAGATATTGACTTGATTTCTTTTGCGTTGTATAGATAAACATATTGGCTTTAACTCAAAACTTTTTTTTTGTGGGTAGCGAGAAAATTTTTTTTTTTTAATTTTTGAAAAAGGCAAAGGGTACCCCCTTATGCTTTTTCAAAAAATAAAAAAAAAATTTTCTCGCTACCCGCAAAAAAAAAGTTTTGAATTAAAGCCAATATGTTTATCTATACAACGCAAAAGAAATCAAGTCAATATCTTGAAAACTAAGCAAGTTATGACCAAAAAAGTAACCAGTTCTAGTACTGACTTTTTTGGTCATAACTTGCTTAGTTTTCAAGATATTGGCTTTAATTCAAAACTTTTTTTTGCGGGTAGCGAGAAAAAAATTTTTTTTTCATTTTTTGAAAAATGCAAAGGGTACCTTATGCTTTTTCAAAAAACGAAAAAAAAAATTTTTTTCTCGCTACCCGCAAAAAAAAAAGTTTTGAATTAAAGCCAATATGTTTATCTATACAACGCAAAAGAAATCAAGTCAATATCTTGAAAACTAAGCAAGTTATGACCAAAAAAGTAACCAGTTCTAGTACTGACTTTTTTGGTCATAACTTGCTTAGTTTTCAAGATATTGACTTGATTTCTTTTGCGTTGTATAGATAAACATATTGGCTTTAATTCAAAACTTTTTTTGCGGGTAGCGAGAAAAAAATTTGTTTTTCATTTTTTGAAAAAGCATAAGGGGGTACTCTGCATTTTTCAAAAAATAAAAAAAAAATTTTCTCGCTACCCGCAAAAAAAAGTTTTGAATTAAACGCAATATGTTTATCTATACAACGCAAAAGAAATCAAGTCAATATCTTGAAAACTAAGCAAGTTATGACCAAAAAAGTAACCAGTTCTAGTACTGACTTTTTTGGTCATAACTTGCTTAGTTTTCAAGATATCGACTTGATTTCTTTTGCGTTGTATAGATAAACATATTGGCTTTAATTCAAAACTTTTTTTTGCGGGTAGCGAGAAAAATTTTTTTTTTCATTTTTTGAAAAATGCAAAGGGTACCCCCTTATGCTTTTTCAAAAAATGAAAAAAAATTTTTTCTCGATACCCGCAAAAAAAAGTTTTGAATTAAAGCCAATATGTTTATCTATACAACGCAAAAGAAATCAAGTCAATATCTTGAAAACTAAGCAAGTTATGACCAAAAAAGTCAGTACTAGAACTGGTTACTTTTTTGGTCATAACTTGCTTAGTTTGCAAGATATTGACTTGATTTCTTTTGCGTTGTATAGATAAACATATTGGCTTTAATTCAAAACTTTTTTTTTTGTGGGTAGCGAGAAAATTTTTTTTTTTTTAATTTTTGAAAAAGGCAAAGGGTACCCCCTTATGCTTTTTCAAAAAATAAAAAAAAAATTTCTCGCTACCCGCAAAAAAAAGTTTTGAATTAAAGCCAATATGTTTATCTATACAACGCAAAAGAAATCAAGTCAATATCTTGAAAACTAAGCAAGTTATGACCAAAAAAGTCAGTACTAGAACTGGTTACTTTTTTGGTCATAACTTGCTTAGTTTGCAAGATATTGACTTGATTTCTTTTGCGTTGTATAGATAAACATATTGGCTTTAATTCAAAACTTTTTTTTGTGGGTAGCGAGAAAAAAATTTTTTTTTCATTTTTTGAAAAATGCAAAGGGTACCCCCTTATGCTTTTTCAAAAAATGAAAAAAAATTTTTCTCGCTACCCGCAAAAAAAAAGTTTTGAATTAAAGCCAATATGTTTATCTATACAACGCAAAAGAAATCAAGTCAATATCTTGAAAACTAAGCAAGTTATGACCAAAAAAGTCAGTACTAGAACTGGTTACTTTTTTGGTCATAACTTGCTTAGTTTTCAAGATATTGACTTGATTTCTTTTGCGTTGTATAGATAAACATATTGGCTTTAATTAAAAACTTTTTTTTGCGGGTAGCGAGAAAAAAATTTTTTTTTTATTTTTTGAAAAATGCAGAGTACCCCCTTATGCTTTTTCAAAAAATGAAAAACAAATTTTTTTTCTCGCTACCCGCAAAAAAAAGTTTTGAATTAAAGCCAATATGTTTATCTATACAACGCAAAAGAAATCAAGTCAATATCTTGCAAACTAAGCAAGTTATGACCAAAAAAGTAACCAGTTCTAGTACTGACTTTTTTGGTCATAACTTGCTTAGTTTGCAAGATATTGACTTGATTTCTTTTGCGTTGTATAGATAAACATATTGGCTTTAATTCAAAACTTTTTTTTTGCGGGTAGCGAGAAAAATTTTTTTTTTCATTTTTTGAAAAAGCATAAGGGGGTACCCTTTGCATTTTTCAAAAAATAAAAAAAAAATTTTTTTCTCGCTACCCACAAAAAAAAAGTTTTGAATTAAAGCCAATATGTTTATCTATACAACGCAAAAGAAATCAAGTCAATATCTTGAAAACTAAGCAAGTTATGACCAAAAAAGTAACCAGTTCTAGTACTGACTTTTTTGGTCATAACTTGCTTAGTTTTCAAGATATTGACTTGATTTCTTTTGCGTTGTATAGATAAACATATTGGCTTTAATTCAAAACTTTTTTTTGCGGGTGGCGAGAAAAAAAATTTGTTTTTCATTTTTTGAAAAAGCATAAGGGGGTACTCTGCATTTTTCAAAAAATAAAAAAAAAATTTTTTTCTCGCTACCCGCAAAAAAAAGTTTTTAATTAAAGCCAATATGTTTATCTATACAACGCAAAAGAAATCAAGTCAATATCTTGAAAACTAAGCAAGTTATGACCAAAAAAGTAACCAGTTCTAGTACTGACTTTTTTGGTCATAACTTGCTTAGTTTTCAAGATATTGACTTGATTTCTTTTGCGTTGTATAGATAAACATATTGGCTTTAATTCAAAACTTTTTTTTTGCGGGTAGCGAGAAAAATTTTTTTTCATTTTTTGAAAAAGCATAAGGGGGTACCCTTTGCATTTTTAAAAAAATAAAAAAAAAAATTTTTCTCGCTACCCGCAAAAAAAAAAGTTTTGAATTAAAGCCAATATGTTTATCTATACAACGCAAAAGAAATCAAGTCAATATCTTGAAAACTAAGCAAGTTATGACCAAAAAAGTCAGTACTAGAACTGGTTACTTTTTTGGTCATAACTTGCTTAGTTTTCAAGATATTGACTTGATTTCTTTTGCGTTGTATAGATAAACATATTGGCTTTAATTCAAAACTTTTTTTTGCGGGTGGCGAGAAAAAAAATTTGTTTTTCATTTTTTGAAAAAGCATAAGGGGGTACTCTGCATTTTTCAAAAAATAAAAAAAAAATTTTTTTCTCGCTACCCGCAAAAAAAAAGTTTTGAATTAAATCCAATATGTTTATCTATACAACGCAAAAGAAATCAAGTCAATATCTTGAAAACTAAGCAAGTTATGACCAAAAAAGTAACCAGTTCTAGTACTGACTTTTTTGGTCATAACTTGCTTAGTTTTCAAGATATTGACTTGATTTCTTTTGCGTTGTATAGATAAACATATTGGCTTTAATTCAAAACTTTTTTTTGCAGGTAGCGAGAAAAAATTTTTTTTTTATTTTTTGAAAAATGCAAAGGGTACCCCCTTATGCTTTTTCAAAAAATGAAAAAAAAAATTTTTTTCTCGATACCCGCAAAAAAAAGTTTTGAATTAAAGCCAATATGTTTATCTATACAAAGCAAAAGAAATCAAGTCGATATCTTGAAAACTAAGCAAGTTATGACCAAAAAAGTAACCAGTTCTAGTACTGACTTTTTTGGTCATAACTTGCTTAGTTTTCAAGATATTGACTTGATTTCTTTTGCGTTGTATAGATAAACATATTGGCTTTAATTCAAAACTTTTTTTTGCGGGTAGCGAGAAAAAATTTCTTTTTTATTTTTTGAAAAATGCAAAGGGTACCCCCTTATGCTTTTTCAAAAAATGAAAAAAAAAATTTTTTTCTCGCTACCCGCAAAAAAAAAGTTTTGAATTAAAGCCAATATGTTTATCTATACAACGCAAAAGAAATCAAGTCAATATCTTGAAAACTAAGCAAGTTATGACCAAAAAAGTCAGTACTAGAACTGGTTACTTTTTTGGTCATAACTTGCTTAGTTTGCAAGATATTGACTTGATTTCTTTTGCGTTGTATAGATAAACATATTGGCTTTAACTCAAAACTTTTTTTTTGTGGGTAGCGAGAAAATTTTTTTTTTTTAATTTTTGAAAAAGGCAAAGGGTACCCCCTTATGCTTTTTCAAAAAATAAAAAAAAAATTTTCTCGCTACCCGCAAAAAAAAAGTTTTGAATTAAAGCCAATATGTTTATCTATACAACGCAAAAGAAATCAAGTCAATATCTTGAAAACTAAGCAAGTTATGACCAAAAAAGTAACCAGTTCTAGTACTGACTTTTTTGGTCATAACTTGCTTAGTTTTCAAGATATTGGCTTTAATTCAAAACTTTTTTTTGCGGGTAGCGAGAAAAAAAATTTTTTTTCATTTTTTGAAAAATGCAAAGGGTACCTTATGCTTTTTCAAAAAACGAAAAAAAAAATTTTTTTCTCGCTACCCGCAAAAAAAAAAGTTTTGAATTAAAGCCAATATGTTTATCTATACAACGCAAAAGAAATCAAGTCAATATCTTGAAAACTAAGCAAGTTATGACCAAAAAAGTAACCAGTTCTAGTACTGACTTTTTTGGTCATAACTTGCTTAGTTTTCAAGATATTGACTTGATTTCTTTTGCGTTGTATAGATAAACATATTGGCTTTAATTCAAAACTTTTTTTGCGGGTAGCGAGAAAAAAATTTGTTTTTCATTTTTTGAAAAAGCATAAGGGGGTACTCTGCATTTTTCAAAAAATAAAAAAAAAATTTTCTCGCTACCCGCAAAAAAAAGTTTTGAATTAAACGCAATATGTTTATCTATACAACGCAAAAGAAATCAAGTCAATATCTTGAAAACTAAGCAAGTTATGACCAAAAAAGTAACCAGTTCTAGTACTGACTTTTTTGGTCATAACTTGCTTAGTTTTCAAGATATCGACTTGATTTCTTTTGCGTTGTATAGATAAACATATTGGCTTTAATTCAAAACTTTTTTTTGCGGGTAGCGAGAAAAATTTTTTTTTTCATTTTTTGAAAAATGCAAAGGGTACCCCCTTATGCTTTTTCAAAAAACGAAAAAAAAATTTTTCTCGCTACCCGCAAAAAAAAAGTTTTGAATTAAAGCCAATATGTTTATCTATACAACGCAAAAGAAATCAAGTCAATATCTTGAAAACTAAGCAAGTTATGACCAAAAAAGTAACCAGTTCTAGTACTGACTTTTTTGGTCATAACTTGCTTAGTTTTCAAGATATTGACTTGATTTCTTTTGCGTTGTATAGATAAACATATTGGCTTTAATTCAAAACTTTTTTTTGCGGGTAGCGAGAAAAATTTTTTTTTTATTTTTTGAAAAATGCAAAGGGTACCCCCTTATGCTTTTTCAAAAAATGAAAAAAAAATTTTTTCTCGATACCCGCAAAAAAAAGTTTTGAATTAAAGCCAATATGTTTATCTATACAAAGCAAAAGAAATCAAGTCGATATCTTGAAAACTAAGCAAGTTATGACCAAAAAAGTAACCAGTTCTAGTACTGACTTTTTTGGTCATAACTTGCTTAGTTTTCAAGATATTGACTTGATTTCTTTTGCGTTGTATAGATAAACATATTGGCTTTAATTCAAAACTTTTTTTTGCGGGTAGCGAGAAAAAATTTTTTTTTTATTTTTTGAAAAATGCAAAGGGTACCCCCTTATGCTTTTGCTACCCGCAAAAAAAAAGTTTTGAATTAAAGCCAATATGTTTATCTATACAACGCAAAAGAAATCAAGTCAATATCTTGAAAACTAAGCAAGTTATGACCAAAAAAGTAACCAGTTCTAGTACTGACTTTTTTGGTCATAACTTGCTTAGTTTTCAAGATATCGACTTGATTTCTTTTGCGTTGTATAGATAAACATATTGGCTTTAATTCAAAACTTTTTTTTGCGGGTAGCGAGAAAAAAATTTTTTTTTCATTTTTTGAAAAATGCAAAGGGTACCCCCTTATGCTTTTTCAAAAAACGAAAAAAAAAATTTTTCTCGCTACCCGCAAAAAAAAAGTTTTGAATTAAAGCCAATATGTTTATCTATACAACGCAAAAGAAATCAAGTCAATATCTTGAAAACTAAGCAAGTTATGACCAAAAAAGTAACCAGTTCTAGTACTGACTTTTTTGGTCATAACTTGCTTAGTTTTCAAGATATCGACTTGATTTCTTTTGCGTTGTATAGATAAACATATTGGCTTTAATTCAAAACTTTTTTTTGCGGGTAGCGAGAAAAAAATTTTTTTTTCATTTTTTGAAAAATGCAAAGGGTACCCCCTTATGCTTTTTCAAAAAACGAAAAAAAAAAATTTTCTCGCTACCCGCAAAAAAAAAGTTTTGAATTAAAGCCAATATGTTTATCTATACAACGCAAAAGAAATCAAGTCAATATCTTGAAAACTAAGCAAGTTATGACCAAAAAAGTAACCAGTTCTAGTACTGACTTTTTTGGTCATAACTTGCTTAGTTTTCAAGATATCGACTTGATTTCTTTTGCGTTGTATAGATAAACATATTGGCTTTAATTCAAAACTTTTTTTTGCGGGTAGCGAGAAAAAAATTTTTTTTTCATTTTTTGAAAAATGCAAAGGGTACCCCCTTATGCTTTTTCAAAAAACGAAAAAAAAATTTTTTCTCGCTACCCGCAAAAAAAAAGTTTTGAATTAAAGCCAATATGTTTATCTATACAACGCAAAAGAAATCAAGTCAATATCTTGAAAACTAAGCAAGTTATGACCAAAAAAGTAACCAGTTCTAGTACTGACTTTTTTGGTCATAACTTGCTTAGTTTTCAAGATATCGACTTGATTTCTTTTGCGTTGTATAGATAAACATATTGGCTTTAATTCAAAACTTTTTTTTGCGGGTAGCGAGAAAAAAATTTTTTTTTCATTTTTTGAAAAATGCAAAGGGTACCCCCTTATGCTTTTTCAAAAAACGAAAAAAAATTTTTTCTCGCTACCCGCAAAAAAAAAGTTTTGAATTAAAGCCAATATGTTTATCTATACAACGCAAAAGAAATCAAGTCAATATCTTGAAAACTAAGCAAGTTATGACCAAAAAAGTAACCAGTTCTAGTACTGACTTTTTTGGTCATAACTTGCTTAGTTTTCAAGATATCGACTTGATTTCTTTTGCGTTGTATAGATAAACATATTGGCTTTAATTCAAAACTTTTTTTTGCGGGTAGCGAGAAAAAAAATTTGTTTTTCATTTTTTGAAAAAGCATAAGGGGGTACTCTGCATTTTTCAAAAAATAAAAAAAAAATTTTCTCGCTACCCGCAAAAAAAAGTTTTGAATTAAACCCAATATGTTTATCTATACAACGCAAAAGAAATCAAGTCAATATCTTGAAAACTAAGCAAGTTATGACCAAAAAAGTAACCAGTTCTAGTACTGACTTTTTTGGTCATAACTTGCTTAGTTTTCAAGATATCGACTTGATTTCTTTTGCGTTGTATAGATAAACATATTGGCTTTAATTCAAAACTTTTTTTTGCGGGTAGCGAGAAAAAAATTTTTTTTCATTTTTTGAAAAATGCAAAGGGTACCCCCTTATGCTTTTTCAAAAAACGAAAAAAAAATTTTTTTCTCGCTACCCGCAAAAAAAAGTTTTGAATTAAAGCCAATATGTTTATCTATACAACGCAAAAGAAATCAAGTCGATATCTTGAAAACTAAGCAAGTTATGACCAAAAAAGTCAGTACTAGAACTGGTTACTTTTTTGGTCATAACTTGCTTAGTTTTCAAGATATTGACTTGATTTCTTTTGCGTTGTATAGATAAACATATTGGCTTTAATTCAAAACTTTTTTTTTGCGGGTAGCGAGAAAATTTTTTTTTTTCGTTTTTTGAAAAAGCATAAGGGGGTACCCTTTGCATTTTTCAAAAAATGAAAAAAAAATTTTTTTCTCGCTACCCGCAAAAAAAAGTTTTGAATTAAAGCCAATATGTTTATCTATACAACGCAAAAGAAATCAAGTCGATATCTTGAAAACTAAGCAAGTTATGACCAAAAAAGTCAGTACTAGAACTGGTTACTTTTTTGGTCATAACTTGCTTAGTTTTCAAGATATTGACTTGATTTCTTTTGCGTTGTATAGATAAACATATTGGCTTTAATTCAAAACTTTTTTTTGCGGGTAGCGAGAAAAAATTTTTTTTTTATTTTTTGAAAAATGCAAAGGGTACCCCCTTATGCTTTTGCTACCCGCAAAAAAAAAGTTTTGAATTAAAGCCAATATGTTTATCTATACAACGCAAAAGAAATCAAGTCAATATCTTGAAAACTAAGCAAGTTATGACCAAAAAAGTAACCAGTTCTAGTACTGACTTTTTTGGTCATAACTTGCTTAGTTTTCAAGATATCGACTTGATTTCTTTTGCGTTGTATAGATAAACATATTGGCTTTAATTCAAAACTTTTTTTTGCGGGTAGCGAGAAAAAATTTTTTTTTCATTTTTTGAAAAATGCAAAGGGTACCCCCTTATGCTTTTTCAAAAAACGAAAAAAAAAAATTTTTCTCGCTACCCGCAAAAAAAAGTTTTGAATTAAAGCCAATATGTTTATCTATACAACGCAAAAGAAATCAAGTCAATATCTTGAAAACTAAGCAAGTTATGACCAAAAAAGTAACCAGTTCTAGTACTGACTTTTTTGGTCATAACTTGCTTAGTTTTCAAGATATCGACTTGATTTCTTTTGCGTTGTATAGATAAACATATTGGCTTTAATTCAAAACTTTTTTTTGCGGGTAGCGAGAAAAAAATTTTTTTTTCATTTTTTGAAAAATGCAAAGGGTACCCCCTTATGCTTTTTCAAAAAACGAAAAAAAAAATTTTTCTCGCTACCCGCAAAAAAAAAGTTTTGAATTAAAGCCAATATGTTTATCTATACAACGCAAAAGAAATCAAGTCAATATCTTGAAAACTAAGCAAGTTATGACCAAAAAAGTAACCAGTTCTAGTACTGACTTTTTTGGTCATAACTTGCTTAGTTTTCAAGATATCGACTTGATTTCTTTTGCGTTATATAGATAAACATATTGGCTTTAATTCAAAACTTTTTTTTGCGGGTAGCGAGAAAAAAATTTTTTTTTCATTTTTTGAAAAATGCAAAGGGTACCCCCTTATGCTTTTTCAAAAAACGAAAAAAAAAAAATTTTCTCGCTACCCGCAAAAAAAAAGTTTTGAATTAAAGCCAATATGTTTATCTATACAACGCAAAAGAAATCAAGTCAATATCTTGAAAACTAAGCAAGTTATGACCAAAAAAGTAACCAGTTCTAGTACTGACTTTTTTGGTCATAACTTGCTTAGTTTTCAAGATATCGACTTGATTTCTTTTGCGTTGTATAGATAAACATATTGGCTTTAATTCAAAACTTTTTTTTGCGGGTAGCGAGAAAAAAATTTTTTTTTCATTTTTTGAAAAATGCAAAGGGTACCCCCTTATGCTTTTTCAAAAAACGAAAAAAAAATTTTTTCTCGCTACCCGCAAAAAAAAAGTTTTGAATTAAAGCCAATATGTTTATCTATACAACGCAAAAGAAATCAAGTCAATATCTTGAAAACTAAGCAAGTTATGACCAAAAAAGTAACCAGTTCTAGTACTGACTTTTTTGGTCATAACTTGCTTAGTTTTCAAGATATCGACTTGATTTCTTTTGCGTTGTATAGATAAACATATTGGCTTTAATTCAAAACTTTTTTTTGCGGGTAGCGAGAAAAAAATTTTTTTTTCATTTTTTGAAAAATGCAAAGGGTACCCCCTTATGCTTTTTCAAAAAACGAAAAAAAATTTTTTCTCGCTACCCGCAAAAAAAAAGTTTTGAATTAAAGCCAATATGTTTATCTATACAACGCAAAAGAAATCAAGTCAATATCTTGAAAACTAAGCAAGTTATGACCAAAAAAGTAACCAGTTCTAGTACTGACTTTTTTGGTCATAACTTGCTTAGTTTTCAAGATATCGACTTGATTTCTTTTGCGTTGTATAGATAAACATATTGGCTTTAATTCAAAACTTTTTTTTGCGGGTAGCGAGAAAAAAAATTTGTTTTTCATTTTTTGAAAAAGCATAAGGGGGTACTCTGCATTTTTCAAAAAATAAAAAAAAAATTTTCTCGCTACCCGCAAAAAAAAGTTTTGAATTAAACCCAATATGTTTATCTATACAACGCAAAAGAAATCAAGTCAATATCTTGAAAACTAAGCAAGTTATGACCAAAAAAGTAACCAGTTCTAGTACTGACTTTTTTGGTCATAACTTGCTTAGTTTTCAAGATATCGACTTGATTTCTTTTGCGTTGTATAGATAAACATATTGGCTTTAATTCAAAACTTTTTTTTGCGGGTAGCGAGAAAAAAATTTTTTTTCATTTTTTGAAAAATGCAAAGGGTACCCCCTTATGCTTTTTCAAAAAACGAAAAAAAAAAATTTTTCTCGCTACCCGCAAAAAAAAAGTTTTGAATTAAAGCCAATATGTTTATCTATACAACGCAAAAGAAATCAAGTCAATATCTTGAAAACTAAGCAAGTTATGACCAAAAAAGTAACCAGTTCTAGTACTGACTTTTTTGGTCATAACTTGCTTAGTTTTCAAGATATTGACTTGATTTCTTTTGCGTTGTATAGATAAACATATTGGCTTTAATTCAAAAGTTTTTTTTGCGGGTAGCGAGAAAAAAATTTGTTTTTCATTTTTTGAAAAAGCATAAGGGGGTACTCTGCATTTTTCAAAAAATAAAAAAAAAAATTTTTTCTCGCTACCCGCAAAAAAAAGTTTTGAATTAAAGCCAATATGTTTATCTATACAACGCAAAAGAAATCAAGTCAATATCTTGAAAACTAAGCAAGTTATGACCAAAAAAGTAACCAGTTCTAGTACTGACTTTTTTGGTCATAACTTGCTTAGTTTTCAAGATATTGACCTGATTTCTTTTGCGTTGTATAGATAAACATATTGGCTTTAATTCAAAACTTTTTTTTTGCGGGTAGCGAGAAAAAAATTTTTTTTTTCATTTTTTGAAAAAGCATAAGGGGGTACCCTTTGCATTTTTCAAAAAATAAAAAAAATAAAATTTTTCTCGCTACCCGCAAAAAAAAAATTTTGAATTAAAGCCAATATGTTTATCTATACAACGCAAAAGAAATCAAGTCAATATCTTGAAAACTAAGCAAGTTATGACCAAAAAAGTCAGTACTAGAACTGGTTACTTTTTTGGTCATAACTTGCTTAGTTTGCAAGATATTGACTTGATTTCTTTTGCGTTGTATAGATAAACATATTGGCTTTAATTCAAAACTTTTTTTTTTTGCGGGTAGCGAGAAAAAATTTTTTTTTTATTTTTTGAAAAATGCAAAGGGTACCCCCTTATGCTTTTTCAAAAAATGAAAAAAAAATTTTTTTCTCGCTACCCGCAAAAAAAAGTTTTGAATTAAAGCCAATATGTTTATCTATACAACGCAAAAGAAATCAAGTCAATATCTTGAAAACTAAGCAAGTTATGACCAAAAAAGTCAGTACTAGAACTGGTTACTTTTTTGGTCATAACTTGCTTAGTTTTCAAGATATTGACTTGATTTCTTTTGCGTTGTATAGATAAACATATTGGCCTTAATTCAAAACTTTTTTTTTTGCGGGTAGCGAGAAAAAAATTTTTTTTCGTTTTTTGAAAAAGCATAAGGGGGTACCCTTTGCATTTTTCAAAAAATAAAAAAAAAATTTTCTCGCTACCCGCAAAAAAAAAGTTTTGAATTAAAGCCAATATGTTTATCTATACAACGCAAAAGAAATCAAGTCAATATCTTGAAAACTAAGCAAGTTATGACCAAAAAAGTCAGTACTAGAACTGGTTACTTTTTTGGTCATAACTTGCTTAGTTTGCAAGATATTGACTTGATTTCTTTTGCGTTGTATAGATAAACATATTGGCTTTAATTCAAAACTTTTTTTTGCGGGTAGCGAGAAAATTTTTTTTTTCATTTTTTGAAAAAGCATAAGGGGGTACCCTTTGCATTTTTCAAAAAATTAAAAAAAAATTTTTTTCTCGCTACCCGCAAAAAAAAAGTTTTGAATTAAATCCAATATGTTTATCTATACAACGCAAAAGAAATCAAGTCAATATCTTGAAAACTAAGCAAGTTATGACCAAAAAAGTAACCAGTTCTAGTACTGACTTTTTTGGTCATAACTTGCTTAGTTTTCAAGATATTGACTTGATTTCTTTTGCGTTGTATAGATAAACATATTGGCTTTAATTCAAAACTTTTTTTTGCGGGTAGCGAGAAAAAATTTTTTTTTTATTTTTTGAAAAATGCAAAGGGTACCCCCTTATGCTTTTTCAAAAAATGAAAAAAAAAATTTTTTCTCGATACCCGCAAAAAAAGTTTTGAATTAAAGCCAATATGTTTATCTATACAAAGCAAAAGAAATCAAGTCGATATCTTGAAAACTAAGCAAGTTATGACCAAAAAAGTAACCAGTTCTAGTACTGACTTTTTTGGTCATAACTTGCTTAGTTTTCAAGATATTGACTTGATTTCTTTTGCGTTGTATAGATAAACATATTGGCTTTAATTCAAAACTTTTTTTTGCGGGTAGCGAGAAAAAAATTTTTTTTTTATTTTTTGAAAAATGCAAAGGGTACCCCCTTATGCTTTTTCAAAAAATGAAAAAAAAATTTTTTTTCTCGATACCCGCAAAAAAAAGTTTTGAATTAAAGCCAATATGTTTATCTATACAACGCAAAAGAAATCAAGTCGATATCTTGAAAACTAAGCAAGTTATGACCAAAAAAGTCAGTACTAGAACTGGTTACTTTTTTGGTCATAACTTGCTTAGTTTTCAAGATATTGACTTGATTTCTTTTGCGTTGTATAGATAAACATATTGGCTTTAATTCAAAACTTTTTTTTTGCGGGTAGCGAGAAAAAATTTTTTTTATTTTTTGAAAAATGCAAAGGGTACCCCCTTATGCTTTTTCAAAAAATGAAAAAAAAAATTTTTTTCTCGCTACCCGCAAAAAAAAAGTTTTGAATTAAAGCCAATATGTTTATCTATACAACGCAAAAGAAATCAGGTCAATATCTTGAAAACTAAGCAAGTTATGACCAAAAATGTCAGTACTAGAACTGGTTACTTTTTTGGTCATAACTTGCTTAGTTTGCAAGATATTGACTTGATTTCTTTTGCGTTGTATAGATAAACATATTGGCTTTAATTCAAAACTTTTTTTTGCGGGTAGCGAGAAAAAAATTTTTTTTTCATTTTTTGAAAAATGCAAAGGGTACCTCCTTATGCTTTTTCAAAAAACGAAAAAAAAAATTTTTCTCGCTACCCGCAAAAAAAAAGTTTTGAATTAAAGCCAATATGTTTATCTATACAACGCAAAAGAAATCAAGTCAATATCTTGAAAACTAAGCAAGTTATGACCAAAAAAGTAACCAGTTCTAGTACTGACTTTTTTGGTCATAACTTGCTTAGTTTTCAAGATATCGACTTGATTTCTTTTGCGTTGTATAGATAAACATATTGGCTTTAATTCAAAACTTTTTTTTGCGGGTAGCGAGAAAAAAATTTGTTTTTCATTTTTTGAAAAAGCATAAGGGGGTACTCTGCATTTTTCAAAAAATAAAAAAAAAATTTTCTCGCTACCCGCAAAAAAAAGTTTTGAATTAAACCCAATATGTTTATCTATACAACGCAAAAGAAATCAAGTCAATATCTTGAAAACTAAGCAAGTTATGACCAAAAAAGTAACCAGTTCTAGTACTGACTTTTTTGGTCATAACTTGCTTAGTTTTCAAGATATTGACTTGATTTCTTTTGCGTTGTATAGATAAACATATTGGCTTTAATTCAAAACTTTTTTTTGCGGGTAGCGAGAAAAAATTTTTTTTTTTATTTTTTGAAAAATGCAAAGGGTACCCCCTTATGCTTTTTCAAAAAATGAAAAAAAAAATTTTTTCTCGATACCCGCAAAAAAAGTTTTGAATTAAAGCCAATATGTTTATCTATACAAAGCAAAAGAAATCAAGTCGATATCTTGAAAACTAAGCAAGTTATGACCAAAAAAGTAACCAGTTCTAGTACTGACTTTTTTGGTCATAACTTGCTTAGTTTTCAAGATATTGACTTGATTTCTTTTGCGTTGTATAGATAAACATATTGGCTTTAATTCAAAACTTTTTTTTGCGGGTAGCGAGAAAAAAATTTTTTTTTTATTTTTTGAAAAATGCAAAGGGTACCCCCTTATGCTTTTTCAAAAAATGAAAAAAAAATTTTTTTTCTCGATACCCGCAAAAAAAAGTTTTGAATTAAAGCCAATATGTTTATCTATACAACGCAAAAGAAATCAAGTCGATATCTTGAAAACTAAGCAAGTTATGACCAAAAAAGTCAGTACTAGAACTGGTTACTTTTTTGGTCATAACTTGCTTAGTTTTCAAGATATTGACTTGATTTCTTTTGCGTTGTATAGATAAACATATTGGCTTTAATTCAAAACTTTTTTTTTGCGGGTAGCGAGAAAAAATTTTTTTTATTTTTTGAAAAATGCAAAGGGTACCCCCTTATGCTTTTTCAAAAAATGAAAAAAAAAATTTTTTTCTCGCTACCCGCAAAAAAAAAGTTTTGAATTAAAGCCAATATGTTTATCTATACAACGCAAAAGAAATCAGGTCAATATCTTGAAAACTAAGCAAGTTATGACCAAAAATGTCAGTACTAGAACTGGTTACTTTTTTGGTCATAACTTGCTTAGTTTGCAAGATATTGACTTGATTTCTTTTGCGTTGTATAGATAAACATATTGGCTTTAATTCAAAACTTTTTTTTGCGGGTAGCGAGAAAAAAATTTTTTTTTCATTTTTTGAAAAATGCAAAGGGTACCCCTTATGCTTTTTCAAAAAACGAAAAAAAAAATTTTTCTCGCTACCCGCAAAAAAAAAGTTTTGAATTAAAGCCAATATGTTTATCTATACAAATTCAAAACTTTTTTTTGCGGGTAGCGAGAAAATTTTTTTTTTATTTTTTGAAAAATGCAGAGTACCCCCTTATGCTTTTTCAAAAAATAAAAAAAAAATTTTTTTCTCGCTACCCGCAAAAAAAAGTTTTGAATTAAAGCCAATATGTTTATCTATACAACGCAAAAGAAATCAAGTCAATATCTTGAAAACTAAGCAAGTTATGACCAAAAAAGTAACCAGTTCTAGTACTGACTTTTTTGGTCATAACTTGCTTAGTTTTCAAGATATCGACTTGATTTCTTTTGCGTTGTATAGATAAACATATTGGCTTTAATTCAAAACTTTTTTTTGCGGGTAGCGAGAAAAAATTTTTTTTTTAATTTTTTGAAAAATGCAAAGGGTACCCCCTTATGCTTTTTCAAAAAACGAAAAAAAAATTTTTTTCTCGCTACCCGCAAAAAAAAAGTTTTGAATTAAAGCCAATATGTTTATCTATACAACGCAAAAGAAATCAAGTCAATATCTTGAAAACTAAGCAAGTTATGACCAAAAAAGTAACCAGTTCTAGTACTGACTTTTTTGGTCATAACTTGCTTAGTTTTCAAGATATTGACTTGATTTCTTTTGCGTTGTATAGATAAACATATTGGCCTTAATTCAAAACTTTTTTTTTTGCGGGTAGCGAGAAAAAAATTTTTTTTCGTTTTTTGAAAAAGCATAAGGGGGTACCCTTTGCATTTTTCAAAAAATAAAAAAAAAAATTTTCTCGCTACCCGCAAAAAAAAAGTTTTGAATTAAAGCCAATATGTTTATCTATACAACGCAAAAGAAATCAAGTCAATATCTTGAAAACTAAGCAAGTTATGACCAAAAAAGTCAGTACTAGAACTGGTTACTTTTTTGGTCATAACTTGCTTAGTTTGCAAGATATTGACTTGATTTCTTTTGCGTTGTATAGATAAACATATTGGCTTTAATTCAAAACTTTTTTTTTGCGGGTAGCGAGAAAATTTTTTTTTTCATTTTTTGAAAAAGCATAAGGGGGTACCCTTTGCCTTTTTCAAAAAATGAAAAAAAAATTTTTTTTTTCTCGCTACCCGCAAAAAAAAAGTTTTGAATTAAAGCCAATATGTTTATCTATACAACGCAAAAGAAATCAAGTCAATATCTTGAAAACTAAGCAAGTTATGACCAAAAAAGTAACCAGTTCTAGTACTGACTTTTTTGGTCATAACTTGCTTAGTTTTCAAGATATTGACTTGATTTCTTTTGCGTTGTATAGATAAACATATTGGCTTTAATTCAAAACTTTTTTTTTGCGGGTAGCGAGAAAAAAATTTTTTTTCATTTTTTGAAAAAGCATAAGGGGGTACCCTTTGCATTTTTCAAAAAATTAAAAAAAAATTTTTTTCTCGCTACCCGCAAAAAAAAAGTTTTGAATTAAATCCAATATGTTTATCTATACAACGCAAAAGAAATCAAGTCAATATCTTGAAAACTAAGCAAGTTATGACCAAAAAAGTAACCAGTTCTAGTACTGACTTTTTTGGTCATAACTTGCTTAGTTTTCAAGATATTGACTTGATTTCTTTTGCGTTGTATAGATAAACATATTGGCTTTAATTCAAAACTTTTTTTTGCGGGTAGCGAGAAAAATTTTTTTTTTTTATTTTTTGAAAAATGCAAAGGGTACCCCCTTATGCTTTTTCAAAAAATGAAAAAAAAATTTTTTTCTCGATACCCGCAAAAAAAGTTTTGAATTAAAGCCATTATGTTTATCTATACAAAGCAAAAGAAATCAAGTCGATATCTTGAAAACTAAGCAAGTTATGACCAAAAAAGTAACCAGTTCTAGTACTGACTTTTTTGGTCATAACTTGCTTAGTTTTCAAGATATTGACTTGATTTCTTTTGCGTTGTATAGATAAACATATTGGCTTTAATTCAAAACTTTTTTTTGCGGGTAGCGAGAAAAAAATTTTTTTTTTATTTTTTGAAAAATGCAAAGGGTACCCCCTTATGCTTTTTCAAAAAATGAAAAAAAAAATTTTTTTCTCGATACCCGCAAAAAAAAGTTTTGAATTAAAGCCAATATGTTTATCTATACAACGCAAAAGAAATCAAGTCGATATCTTGAAAACTAAGCAAGTTATGACCAAAAAAGTCAGTACTAGAACTGGTTACTTTTTTGGTCATAACTTGCTTAGTTTTCAAGATATTGACTTGATTTCTTTTGCGTTGTATAGATAAACATATTGGCTTTAATTCAAAACTTTTTTTTGCGGGTAGCGAGAAAAATTTTTTTTTATTTTTTGAAAAATGCAAAGGGTACCCCCTTATGCTTTTTCAAAAAATGAAAAAAAAAATTTTTTTCTCGCTACCCGCAAAAAAAAAGTTTTGAATTAAAGCCAATATGTTTATCTATACAACGCAAAAGAAATCAGGTCAATATCTTGAAAACTAAGCAAGTTATGACCAAAAATGTCAGTACTAGAACTGGTTACTTTTTTGGTCATAACTTGCTTAGTTTGCAAGATATTGACTTGATTTCTTTTGCGTTGTATAGATAAACATATTGGCTTTAATTCAAAACTTTTTTTTTGTGGGTAGCGAGAAAAATTTTTTTTTTAATTTTTTGAAAAAGGCAAAGGGTACCCCCTTATGCTTTTTCAAAAAATAAAAAAAAATTTTCTCGCTACCCGCAAAAAAAGTTTTGAATTAAAGCCAATATGTTTATCTATACAACGCAAAAGAAATCAAGTCAATATCTTGAAAACTAAGCAAGTTATGACCAAAAAAGTAACCAGTTCTAGTACTGACTTTTTTGGTCATAACTTGCTTAGTTTTCAAGATATCGACTTGATTTCTTTTGCGTTGTATAGATAAACATATTGGCTTTAATCCAAAACTTTTTTTTGCGGGTAGCGAGAAAAAATTTTTTTTTCATTTTTTGAAAAATGCAAAGGGTACCCCCTTATGCTTTTTCAAAAAACGAAAAAAAAATTTTTTCTCGCTACCCGCAAAAAAAAAGTTTTGAATTAAAGCCAATATGTTTATCTATACAACGCAAAAGAAATCAAGTCAATATCTTGAAAACTAAGCAAGTTATGACCAAAAAAGTAACCAGTTCTAGTACTGACTTTTTTGGTCATAACTTGCTTAGTTTTCAATATATTGACTTGATTTCTTTTGCGTTGTATAGATAAACATATTGGCTTTAATTCAAAACTTTTTTTTGCGAGTAGCGAGAAAAAAATTTGTTTTTCATTTTTTGAAAAAGCATAAGGGGGTACTCTGCATTTTTCAAAAAATAAAAAAAAAATTTTTTTCTCGCTACCCGCAAAAAAAAGTTTTGAATTAAAGCCAATATGTTTATCTATACAACGCAAAAGAAATCAAGTCAATATCTTGAAAACTAAGCAAGTTATGACCAAAAAAGTAACCAGTTCTAGTACTGACTTTTTTGGTCATAACTTGCTTAGTTTTCAAGATATTGACTTGATTTCTTTTGCGTTGTATAGATAAACATATTGGCTTTAATTCAAAACTTTTTTTTGCGGGTAGCGAGAAAAAAATTTTTTTTTTATTTTTTGAAAAATGCAAAGGGTACCCCCTTATGCTTTTTCAAAAAATGAAAAAAAAAATTTTTCTCGATACCCGCAAAAAAAAGTTTTGAATTAAAGCCAATATGTTTATCTATACAACGCAAAAGAAATCAAGTCGATATCTTGAAAACTAAGCAAGTTATGACCAAAAAAGTCAGTACTAGAACTGGTTACTTTTTTAGTTATGACCAAAAAAGTCAGTACTAGAACTGGTTACTTTTTTGGTCATAACTTGCTTAGTTTTCAAGATATCGACTTGATTTCTTTTGCGTTGTATAGATAAACATATTGGCTTTAATTCAAAACTTTTTTTGCGGGTAGCGAGAAAAAAATTTTTTTTTCATTTTTTGAAAAATGCAAAGGGTACCCCCTTATGCTTTTTCAAAAAACGAAAAAAAAAATTTTTTCTCGCTACCCGCAAAAAAAAAGTTTTGAATTAAAGCCAATATGTTTATCTATACAACGCAAAAGAAATCAAGTCAATATCTTGAAAACTAAGCAAGTTATGACCAAAAAAGTAACCAGTTCTAGTACTGACTTTTTTGGTCATAACTTGCTTAGTTTTCAAGATATTGACTTGATTTCTGTTGCGTTGTATAGATAAACATATTGGCTTTAATTCAAAACTTTTTTTTGCGAGTAGCGAGAAAAAAATTTGTTTTTCATTTTTTGAAAAAGCATAAGGGGGTACCCTTTGCATTTTTCAAAAAATAAAAAAAAAATTTTTCTCGCTACCCGCAAAAAAAAAGTTTTGAATTAAAGCCAATATGTTTATCTATACAACGCAAAAGAAATCAGGTCAATATCTTGAAAACTAAGCAAGTTATGACCAAAAATGTCAGTACTAGAACTGGTTACTTTTTTGGTCATAACTTGCTTAGTTTGCAAGATATTGACTTGATTTCTTTTGCGTTGTATAGATAAACATATTGGCTTTAATTCAAAACTTTTTTTTTGTGGGTAGCGAGAAAAAATTTTTTTTTTAATTTTTTGAAAAAGGCAAAGGGTACCCCCTTATGCTTTTTCAAAAAATAAAAAAAAAATTTTCTCGCTACCCGCAATACAACGCAAAAGAAATCAAGTCGATATCTTGAAAACTAAGCAAGTTATGACCAAAAAAGTCAGTACTAGAACTGGTTACTTTTTTAGTTATGACCAAAAAAGTCAGTACTAGAACTGGTTACTTTTTTGGTCATAACTTGCTTAGTTTTCAAGATATCGACTTGATTTCTTTTGCGTTGTATAGATAAACATATTGGCTTTAATTCAAAACTTTTTTTTGCGGGTAGCGAGAAAAAAATTTTTTTTTCATTTTTTGAAAAATGCAAAGGGTACCCCCTTATGCTTTTTCAAAAAACGAAAAAAAAAATTTTTTCTCGCTACCCGCAAAAAAAAAGTTTTGAATTAAAGCCAATATGTTTATCTATACAACGCAAAAGAAATCAAGTCAATATCTTGAAAACTAAGCAAGTTATGACCAAAAAAGTAACCAGTTCTAGTACTGACTTTTTTGGTCATAACTTGCTTAGTTTTCAAGATATTGACTTGATTTCTTTTGCGTTGCATAGATAAACATATTGGCTTTAATTCAAAACTTTTTTTTGCGAGTAGCGAGAAAAAAATTTGTTTTTCATTTTTTGAAAAAGCATAAGGGGGTACTCTGCATTTTTCAAAAAATAAAAAAAATTTTTTTTCTCGCTACCCGCAAAAAAAAGTTTTGAATTAAAGCCAATATGTTTATCTATACAACGCAAAAGAAATCAAGTCAATATCTTGAAAACTAAGCAAGTTATGACCAAAAAAGTAACCAGTTCTAGTACTGACTTTTTTGGTCATAACTTGCTTAGTTTTCAAGATATTGACTTGATTTCTTTTGCGTTGTATAGATAAACATATTGGCTTTAATTCAAAACTTTTTTTTTGCGGGTAGCGAGAAAATTTTTTTTTTTCATTTTTTGAAAAAGCATAAGGGGGTACCCTTTGCATTTTTCAAAAAATAAAAAAAAATTTTTTCTCGCTACCCGCAAAAAAAAAGTTTTGAATTAAAGCCAATATGTTTATCTATACAACGCAAAAGAAATCAAGTCAATATCTTGAAAACTAAGCAAGTTATGACCAAAAAAGTAACCAGTTCTAGTACTGACTTTTTTGGTCATAACTTGCTTAGTTTTCAAGATATTGACTTGATTTCTTTTGCGTTGTATAGATAAACATATTGGCTTTAATTCAAAACTTTTTTTTGCGGGTAGCGAGAAAAATTTTTTTTTTCATTTTTTGAAAAAGCATAAGGGGGTACCCTTTGCCTTTTTCAAAAAATGAACAAAAAATTTTTTTCTCGCTACCCGCAAAAAAAAAGTTTTGAATTAAAGCCAATATGTTTATCTATACAACGCAAAAGAAATCAAGTCAATATCTTGAAAACTAAGCAAGTTATGACCAAAAAAGTAACCAATTCTAGTACTGACTTTTTTGGTCATAACTTGCTTAGTTTTCAAGATATCGACTTGATTTCTTTTGCGTTGTACAGATAAACATATTGGCTTTAATTCAAAACTTTTTTTTTGCGGGTAGCGAGAAAAAATTTTTTTTTTCATTTTTTGAAAAATGCAAAGGGTACACCCTTATGCTTTTTTAAAAAATAAAAAAAAAATTTTTCTCGCTACCCGCAAAAAAAAAGTTTTGAATTAAAGCCAATATGTTTATCTATACAACGCAAAAGAAATCAAGTAAATATCTTGAAAACTAAGCAAGTTATGACCAAAAAAGTAACCAATTCTAGTACTGACTTTTTTGGTCATAACTTGCTTAGTTTTCAAGATATTGACTTGATTTCTTTTGCGTTGTATAGATAAACATATTGGCTTTAATTCAAAAGTTTTTTTTGCGGGTAGCGAGAAAAATTTTTTTTTTCATTTTTTGAAAAAGCATAAGGGGGTACCCTTTGCAATTTTCAAAAAATAAAAAAAAAATTTTTCTCGCTACCCGCAAAAAAAAGTTTTGAATTAAAGCCAATATGTTTATCTATACAACGCAAAAGAAATCAAGTCAATATCTTGAAAACTAAGCAAGTTATGACCAAAAAAGTAACCAGTTCTAGTACTGGCTTTTTTGGTCATAACTTGCTTAGTTTTCAAGATATTGACTTGATTTCTTTTGCGTTGTATAGATAAACATATTGGCTTTAATTCAAAACTTTTTTTTGCGGGTAGCGAGAAAATTTTTTTTTTTAATTTTTTGAAAAAGCATAAGGGGGTACCCTTTGCATTTTTCAAAAAATAAAAAAAAATTTTTTCTCGCTACCCGCAAAAAAAAGTTTTGAATTAAAGCCAATATGTTTATCTATACAACGCAAAAGAAATCAAGTCAATATCTTGAAAACTAAGCAAGTTATGACCAAAAAAGTAACCAGTTCTAGTACTGACTTTTTTGGTCATAACTTGCTTAGTTTTCAAGATATCGACTTGATTTCTTTTGCGTTGTATAGATAAACATATTGGCTTTAATTCAAAACTTTTTTTTTGCGGGTAGCGAGAAAAAAATTTTTTTTCATTTTTTGAAAAATGCAAAGGGTACCCCTTATGCTTTTTCAAAAAATGAAAAAAAAAATTTTTTCTCGCTACCCGCAAAACAAAAGTTTTGAATTAAAGCCAATATGTTTATCTATACAACGCAAAAGAAATCAAGTCAATATCTTGAAAACTAAGCAAGTTATGACCAAAAAAGTAACCAGTTCTAGTACTGACTTTTTTGGTCATAACTTGCTTAGTTTTCAAGATATTGACTTGATTTCTTTTGCGTTGTATAGATAAACATATTGGCTTTAATTCAAAACTTTTTTTTTGCGGGTAGCGAGAAAAAAATTTTTTTTATTTTTTGAAAAATGCAAAGGGTACCCCCTTATGCTTTTTCAAAAAATGAAAAAAAAAATTTTTTTCTCGCTACCCGGCAAAAAAAAGTTTTGAATTAAATCCAATATGTTTATCTATACAACGCAAAAGAAATCAAGTCAATATCTTGAAAACTAAGCAAGTTATGACCAAAAAAGTAACCAGTTCTAGTACTGACTTTTTTGGTCATAACTTGCTTAGTTTTCAAGATATTGACTTGATTTCTTTTGCGTTGTATAGATAAACATATTGGCTTTAATTCAAAACTTTTTTTTTGCGGGTAGCGAGAAAAATTTTTTTTTTTTATTTTTTGAAAAATGCAAAGGGTACCCCCTTATGCTTTTTCAAAAAATGAAAAAAAAAATTTTTCTCGCTACCCGCAAAAAAAAAGTTTTGAATTAAAGCCAATATGTTTATCTATACAACGCAAAAGAAATCAAGTCGATATCTTGAAAACTAAGCAAGTTATGACCAAAAAAGTAACCAGTTCTAGTACTGACTTTTTTGGTCATAACTTGCTTAGTTTTCAAGATATCGACTTGATTTCTTTTGCGTTGTATAGATAAACATATTGGCTTTAATTCAAAACTTTTTTTTGCGGGTAGCGAGAAAAAAATTTTTTTTTTATTTTTTGAAAAATGCAAAGGGTACCCCCTTATGCTTTTTCAAAAAATGAAAACAAAATTTTTCTCGCTACCCGCAAAAAAAAAGTTTTGAATTAAAGCCAATATGTTTATCTATACAACGCAAAAGAAATCAAGTCAATATCTTGAAAACTAAGCAAGTTATGACCAAAAAGTAACCAGTTCTAGTACTGACTTTTTTGGTCATAACTTGCTTAGTTTTCAAGATATCGACTTGATTTCTTTTGCGTTGTATAGATAAACATATTGGCTTTAATTCAAAACTTTTTTTTGCGGGTAGCGAGAAAAAATTTTTTTTTTCATTTTTTGAAAAAGCATAAGGGGGTACCCTTTGCATTTTTCAAAAATAAAAAAAAAAATTTTTCTCGCTACCCGCAAAAAAGAAGTTTTGAATTAAAGCCAATATGTTTACCTATACAACGCAAAAGAAATCAAGTCAATATCTTGAAAACTAAGGAAGTTATGACCAAAAAAGTAACCAGTTCTAGTACTGACTTTTTTGGTCATAACTTGCTTAGTTTTCAAGATATCGACTTGATTTCTTTTGCGTTGTATAGATAAACATATTGGATTTAATTCAAAACTTTTTTTTTGCGGGTAGCGAGAAAAAATTTTTTTTTCATTTTTTGGAAAAGCATAAGGGGGTACCCTTTGCATTTTTCAAAAAATAAAAAAAAAAAAATTTTTCTCGCTACCCGCAAAAAAAAGTTTTGAATTAAAGCCAATATGTTTATCTATACAACGCAAAAGAAATCAAGTCAATATCTTGAAAACTAAGCAAGTTATGACCAAAAAAGTAACCAGTTCTAGTACTGACTTTTTTGGTCATAACTTGCTTAGTTTTCAAGATATTGACTTGATTTCTTTTGCGTTGTATAGATAAACATATTGGCTTTAATTTAAAACTTTTTTTTGCGGGTAGCGAGAAAAATTTTTTTTTTCATTTTTTGAAAAATCATAAGGGGGTGCCCTTTGCATTTTTCAAAAAAAAAAAAAAATTTTCTCGCTACCCGCAAAAAAAAAGTTTTGAAATAAAGCCAAACAACGCAAAAGAAATCAAGTCAATATCTTGAAAACCAAGGAAGTTATGACCAAAAAAGTAACCAGTTCTAGTACTGACTTTTTTGGTCATAACTTGCTTAGTTTTCAAGATATCGACTTGATTTCTTTGCGTTGTATAGATAAACATATTGGATTTAATTCAAAACTTTTTTTGCGGGTAGCGAGAAAAAATTTTTTTTTAATTTTTTGAAAAACATAAGGGGGTACCCTTTGCATTTTTCAAAAAATAAGAAAAAAATTTTTTTCTCGCTACCCGCAAAAAAAAGTTTTGAATTAAAGCCAATATGTTTATCTATACAACGCAAAAGAAATCAAGTCAATATCTTGAAAACTAAGCAAGTTATGACCAAAAAAGTAACCAGTTCTAGTACTGACTTTTTTGGTCATAACTTGCTTAGTTTTCAAGATATCGACTTGATTTCTTTTGCGTTGTATAGATAAACATATTGGCTTTAATTCAAAACTTTTTTTTTGCGGGTAGCGAGAAAATTTTTTTTTTTTTCATTTTTTGAAAAAGCATAAGGGGGTACCCTTTGCATTTTTCAAAAAATAAAAAAAAAATTTTTCTCGCTACCCGCAAAAAAAAGTTTTGAATTAAAGCCAATATGTTTATCTATACAACGCAAAAGAAATCAAGTCAATATCTTGAAAACTAAGCAACTTATGACCAAAAAAGTAACCAGTTCTAGTACTGACTTTTTTGGTCATAACTTGCTTAGTTTTCAAGATATCGACTTGATTTCTTTTGCGTTGTATAGATAAACATATTGGCTTTAATTCAAAACTTTTTTTTTGCGGGTAGCGAGAAAAAAATTTTTTTTTCATTTTTTGAAAAATGCAAAGGGTACCCCCTTATGCTTTTTCAAAAAATGAAAAAAAAAATTTTTCTCGCTACCCGCAAAACAAAAGTTTTGAATTAAAGCCAATATGTTTATCTATACAACGCAAAAGAAATCAAGTCAATATCTTGAAAACTAAGCAAGTTATGACCAAAAAAGTAACCAGCTCTAGTACTGACTTTTTTGGTCATAACTTGCTTAGTTTTCAAGATATTGACTTGATTTCTTTTGCGTTGTATAGATAAACATATTGGCTTTAATTCAAAACTTTTTTTTTTGCGGGTAGCGAGAAAAAAATTTTTTTTTAATTTTTTGAAAAAGGCAAAGGGTACCCCCTTATGCTTTTTCAAAAAATAAAAAAAAAAATTTTTCTCGCTACCCGCAAAAAAAAAAAAGTTTTTAATTAAAGCCAATATGTTTATCTATACAACGCAAAAGAAATCAAGTCAATATCTTGAAAACTAAGCAAGTTATGACCAATAAAGTAACCAGTTCTAGTACTGACTTTTTTGGTCATAACTTGCTTAGTTTTCAAGATATCGACTTGATTTCTTTTGCGTTGTATAGATAAACATATTGGCTTTAATTCAAAACTTTTTTTTTGCGGGTAGCGAGAAAAAATTTTTTTTTTATTTTTTGAAAAATGCAAAGGGTACCCCCTTATGCTTTTTCAAAAAATGAAAAAAAATTTTTCTCGCTACCCGCAAAAAAAAAGTTTTGAATTAAAGCTGTTGGATTAAAGTTTTACTCCAATTTATTAACTTACGTAGCAGAAGTATACGTGATCTCCAGCAGTAACAAAGGTACAATTTGTTCAATTCAGTACAATTTATTTCTCATGATGTTTGCAAGATCTTTTATATAATAATAAGAAAAAGGAAGTGAAAAAATGTTATATAACTATTACAAAACTGTTATATTCTATGAGCATAGTTGCATGCATTTGGTTTGGGCGTAAAAGGTCGCATTTTTTCTTACAATCTCCCCGTCAAACCAAATGCGATTTAAAATATAATTCAAAAATACAATGTAAATTAAACAAAACTAAATTTCAACACAAGTTTTTTACATATTTAGTTTTAGTAAATTACAACAATACAAATGCTTCTGCTTATTTAAAATTTTTGTTAAAATATCTGCTGCATTTTCGTTTGTTGTAACATACTTTATATCAATCTCTTTATCCATAAATTTCTCCCTAATATAATGGTAGCGTATATCTATATGTTTGCTCTTCTTCTGCACTGTAGGATTTTTAACCATAAAAGCTGCGCTTTGGTTGTCGCAAAAAATAGGAGTAGGTAGTTCCACATAATCATCAAAACCCATCTCATTAAGTAAACTTCGAAGAAAAATGATTTCTTTTGTGCCCTGGCATAAAGCTATATATTCAGCTTCCATCGTACTTAAAGCCACCACAGACTGTTTTCGTGATTCCCATGAAATGGCTCCACCTGCCATAAATGTAACAAAACCTGAGTAGGACTTCCTATCATTTGAATCACTTGCCCAATCAGAATCTGTGAAACATTCAAAATTTGTGTTATTATTAGAGAAAGTTATTTTACCTATTGGATTTTTCGTGAGGTATCTAAGGACGTATTTGGCAGTCGTAAAATGTTCTTTGTGTGGGTGTGTGTTGAATTGTGATAATTTCGATATCACATGCATCAAATCAGGTCGCGATATAACGGCTAAGTACATTAGCGCTCCAATTAAGCTTTGATAAGCTGTTGTTGGCAAATTTTCACATTGGTCTGTACAATTTTTAAGAATCGTGCCGCTTGGCCATGGAGTAGCTGCAGGTTTGCAATTTGACATGCCCCACCGTTCCAGTAATTCTTCCGTGTAACGTTTCTGGTGAATACTTATGTCACCTCTTAGACCCTCTCGCTGGATTTCCATGCCTAAATAGAAAGAAATTGCACCTCGATCTACTGCTTTCACTTGTTCATTTAGTTTCATAATTATATTTCGCATTTCCAGTTCACTAGAACATGCCAATAGTAAATCATCAACGTAGATGGCGATTACGCAAAATTGATTTTCACTTCGCTTAACGTACACGCAGGTGTCAGATTTGCAACGAGTGAATCCAATTTCTAGTAATATATCGTTAACCTTCTTATTCCATTCTCGGCCAGCCTGTTTTAAGCCATACAATGCCTTTTTCAGTTTACAAACTTTATCTGGATGCTGTTTATCTTCAAACATTTTTGGTTGCACCATGTATACTTCATCATCTAAGTCTCCATTTAAGTAAGCTGCCTCAATGTCAATATGGTTTACTAATAATCGATGCCTAGAAGCTAATGCTAAAAGCAATCTTATAGTAGAATGCCTTACTACGGGTGCAAAAGTTTCTCTATAGTCAACGTTATACTTCTGCGAACATCCATGTGCAACCAACCTAGCCTTATACCTTTCGATAGTACCATCCGGCGAACGTTTAATAACAAAAATCCATTTGCAGCCTATTATATTTCTATCCTTTGGTTTATTAACCAACTCCCACGTTTTATTATTTATTAAAGAATTGTATTCATTTTGCATTGCTTCTTTCCACTTTTCACAATTTTCTGAGTTCAAAGCTTCATTAATAGTATTCGGGTCTTCAATTATAGAGTTTAACATTTCAGGTCCATTTTCAGTAATATACACTTTACGGGGTCTTCCTTTACTACCTGTTCGTACAATTCTAGGTCTTCCTCTCTTTCTTTTTTTATTTTCAATAAATGAATCTTCTCTATCAGTTTCGTTATTCGATGGACTCACCTGTTCGTCATAATCATCACCTTTTTTAGGGCTGCTTTCATCTTCAGCTTTCAGCATAGTATCTACTTCATATGCGATGTTTCTTGTACGAATGTTAAAATGAAACTTCCCTTCTTCATCAGCTTCTATAGGCATTTGTTCAAATGATTCTTCAAAAAATATGACGTCACGGGCAATAACGATTTGTTTTTTGTTAGGGTTGTATAAACGATACCCTTTTGTTTGTAAATCGTATCCAACGAACTTCATTTTCGAACCTTTTGGTAAGAACTTGCTGCTTTTTGGCTTAAGTCCCTTGTTCAACACAACTGCATCACAACCGAATGTCTTAAGATGAAACACTGAGGGTTGTTTTCCAGTCCATTTTTCGTAAAGCGTAATATCTCCAAGAACTTTTGTGGGCGATCTGTTTCTTAGGTACGTGGCTGTGTAAACAGCTTCACCCCATAAACTTTGTGGTAATTTAGACTGCTCTAATAGGCAACGCGCCATTTCTACAAGGGTTCTGTTAGCCCTCTCTGCAACACCATTTTGTTGCGGTGAATAGCTTACAGTTGTCTGGTGTACTATTCCTCTTTTGGCAAAAAACTCTTTGAACTTGGAATTGACAAATTCTTTTCCGTTGTCGCTTCTAACAACTTTTATTTGGCGGCCAGTCTGCTTCTCCGCAATCGCAGCAAAATTAGTAAATGCTTCAAAAGCATCACTTTTTTGTTTCAGAAAATACGTTGAGACGTATCGAGAATAATCGTCTATAAAAGTCATAAAGTATGACGATCCGCCAACAGACTTTATACCAACTGGACCACATAAATCTGTGTGCACCACTTCTAACACATCTCTTGTTTGAATACTTGAATAATTATTGAACGGCTTCACAGTAATTTTATTTAAAGCACACGTAATACAATCAATTTTGTCAGGTATTTTTATATTTAAGCCTCTCACCATTTTCCTGCACGACAGTTTATTCAAATCATTTACGTTAATATGCCCATATCTATAATGCCACTTTTTTGCCATAATTTCTTCATTAATGTAATTAACACATTCGACATCTCTATTTATTTCCACTTTTGCAATAAACAAACCTCCATTTAAAACAGCTGATAAAACGTCTCTTTGTTTATCTTTAATAATAGCTTTGTTGCTTTGAAATTTAACTGAGAGACCGGCTTTTAAAACTTTGTTTATCGAAATAAAATTTGAATGCAATTTAGGAACATACCAAACATTTTGTAAAGTAAGATTACAGAACTTTGTTTTTATCTTAACATCACCCAGCCCTTCTGCATTAATACTCTCACCAGACGCTAGTACAATTTTTTGTTTTGATTCTGTTAGATTTATAAAATATTCCTTTGTTCTGCACATATGGGAGGTTGCTCCGCTGTCTAAAATGAATTTCTCTGTTAAGTCTTTTTCGTTTTCATGTAATGAACATGCTATGTCTATTCTCTCATTGTCTTTACATTGTGAGCGAATATGACCTCTTTTACCACAGCGAAAACATTTTATGTTACTAACATTTGCGCCAAGGAATTTTTTGTCACTTTGGTGTTGATCATTTCTATTACGATTTGACCTTGGGCTGTTATTGATAAATTTTTTGTTTCTTTTATGTTCATTTTTAGAGTTTGCAGCGAATACCGTTTCATTTTGGTTATAATTTTTATTTGATTGTCGAAGTTCTTCTTCAAGTATTTTCGATATTAATTTGTCGTAACTAGGTAAACTGTCTCTACTCTCGATAGCAATGACAAAATTTTCCATCTCATCTGGTAGACTGCACAACAGCAAAATCGATAGCAAATCATCATTTAAAACGATATCAATTTCTTTAAGTTCATCAACAATAGAACTAAAATCATTTATCTGTGTGGAAAATTTTTGATTTGTGTTAAACTTGAAACGAACAAGCTTTTTGAACAAATTTACTTTTCTTGAAGCCGTATCTGCTTTATACAATGAGCATAAAGTATTCCACGCACTTTTTGCCGACTTGCAATTTTTTATATGTATTAGCTCACTTGGTTTGACACTTAACGTTATAGTCGCTAGTGCCTTAGAGTCATTTAAAGTCCACTTACTTGCACCAGCCGCATCTTCCGGAATTTTCTCCTCGATCGTGTTCCATAGATCCAAAGTTATCAGCAAACTTTTCACCTGAATGCACCACGTAGCATAATTGTCGCCGTTCAACTTATCAATGCAAGCCACACCAGTTGCCATTCTTAAAACTTGGGTTTTTCGTAAAATACCCTAAAACCAGAAACACGTTGTTCGTACGGACTATAACCTCAAACCTTTTCTAGCAGCACCTTGTTACTGGGAACCTGGGCCCATAACCTTTGTTGGATTAAAGTTTTACTCCAATTTATTAACTTACGTAGCAGAAGTATACGTGATCTCCAGCAGTAACAAAGGTACAATTTGTTCAATTCAGTACAATTTATTTCTCATGATGTTTGCAAGATCTTTTATATAATAATAAGAAAAAGGAAGTGAAAAAATGTTATATAACTATTACAAAACTGTTATATTCTATGAGCATAGTTGCATGCATTTGGTTTGGGCGTAAAAGGTCGCATTTTTTCTTACAAAAGCCAATATGTTTATCTATACAACGCAAAAGAAATCAAGTCAATATCTTGAAAACTAAGCAAGTTATGACCAAAAAAGTAACCAGTTCTAGTACTGACTTTTTTGGTCATAACTTGCTTAGTTTTCAAGATATTGACTTGATTTCTTTTGCGTTGTATAGATAAACATATTGGCTTTAATTCAAAACTTTTTTTTGCGGGTAGCGAGAAAAGAATTTTTTTTTATTTTTTGAAAAATGCAAAGGGTACCTACCCCCTTATGCTTTTTCAAAAAATGAAAAAAAAAAATTTTTCTCGCTACCCGCAAAAAAAAGTTTTGAATTAAAGCCAATATGTTTATCTATACAACGCAAAAGAAATCAAGTCGATATCTTGAAAACTAAGCAAGTTATGACCAAAAAAGTCAGTAGTAGAACTGGTTACTTTTTTGGTCATAACTTGCTTAGTTTTCAAGATATTGACGTGATTTCTCTTGCGTTGTATAGATAAACATATTGGCTTTAATTCAAACCTTTTTTTTTTGCGGGTAGCGAGAAAAAATTTTTTTTTCATTTTTTGAAAAATGCAAAGGGTACCCCCTTATGTTTTTTCAAAAAAAGAAAAAAAATTTTTCTCGCTACCCGCAAAAAAAAGTTTTGAATTAAAGCCAATATGTTTATCTATACAACGCAAAAGAAATCAAGTCAATATCTTGAAAACTAAGCAAGTTATGACCAAAAAAGTAACCAGTTCTAGTACTGACTTTTTTGGTCATAACTTGCTTAGTTTTCAAGATATTGACTTGATTTCTTTTGCGTTGTATAGATAAACATATTGGCTTTAATTCAAAACTTTTTTTTGCGGGTAGCGAGAAAAGAATTTTTTTTTTATTTTTTGAAAAATGCAAAGGGTACCTACCCCCTTATGCTTTTTCAAAAAATGAAAAAAAAATTTTTCTCGCTACCCGCAAAAAAAAGTTTTGAATTAAAGCCAATATGTTTATCTATACAACGCAAAAGAAATCAAGTCGATATCTTGAAAACTAAGCAAGTTATGACCAAAAAAGTCAGTAGTAGAACTGGTTACTTTTTTGGTCATAACTTGCTTAGTTTTCAAGATATTGACGTGATTTCTTTTGCGTTGTATAGATAAACATATTGGCTTTAATTCAAAACTTTTTTTTTGCGGGTAGCGAGAAAAAATTTTTTTTTTCATTTTTTGAAAAATGCAAAGGGTACCCCCTTATGCTTTTTCAAAAAATGAAAAAAAATTTTTCTCGCTACCCGCAAAAAAAAAGTTTTGAATTAAAGCCAATATGTTTATCTATACAACGCAAAAGAAATCACGTCAATATCTTGAAAACTAAGCAAGTTATGACCAAAAAAGTAACCAGTTCTACTACTGACTTTTTTGGTCATAACTTGCTTAGTTTTCAAGATATTGACTTGATTTCTTTTGCGTTGTACAGATAAACATATTGGCTTTAATTCAAAACTTTTTTTTTGCGGGTAGCGAGAAAAAATTTTTTTTTTCATTTTTTGAAAAATACAAAGGGTACCCCCTTATGCTTTTTCAAAAAATGAAAAAAAATTTTTTTCTCGCTACCCGCAAAAAAAAAGTTTTGAATTAAAGCCAATATGTTTATCTATACAACGCAAAAGAAATCAAGTCAATATCTTGAAAACTAAGCAAGTTATGACCAAAAAAGTAACCAATTCTAGTACTGACTTTTTTGGTCATAACTTGCTTAGTTTTCAAGATAACGACTTGATTTCTTTTGCGTTGTATAGATAAACATATTGGCTTTAATTCAAAACTTTTTTTTTTGCGGGTAGCGAGAAAAAAATTTTTTTTTCATTTTTTGAAAAAGCATAAGGGGGTACCCTTTGCATTTTTCAAAAAATGAAAAAAAAATTTTTTCTCGCTACCCGCAAAAAAAAAGTTTTGAATTAAAGCCAATATGTTTATCTGTACAACGCAAAAGAAATCAAGTCGATATCTTGAAAACTAAGCAAGTTATGACCAAAAAAGTCAGTACTAGAATTGGTTACTTTTTTGGTCATAACTTGCTTAGTTTTCAAGATATTGACTTGATTTCTTTTGCGTTGTATAGATAAACATATTGGCTTTAATTCAAAACTTTTTTTTGCGGGTAGCGAGAAAAATTTTTTTTTTCATTTTTTGAAAAAGCATAAAAATAAAAAAAAAAAAATTTTTTCTCGCTACCCGCAAAAAAAAGTTTTGAATTAAAGCCAATATGTTTATCTATACAACGCAAAAGAAATCAAGTCAATATCTTGAAAACTAAGCAAGTTATGACCAAAAAAGTCAGTACTAGAACTGGTTACTTTTTTGGTCATAACTTGCTTAGTTTTCAAGATATTGACTTGATTTCTTTTGCGTTGTATAGATAAACATATTGGCTTTAATTCAAAACTTTTTTTTTGCGGGTAGCGAGAAAAAATTTTTTTTATTTTTTGAAAAATGCAAAGGGTACCCCCTTATGCTTTTTCAAAAAATGAAAAAAAAATTTTTTTCTCGCTACCCGCAAAAAAAAGTTTTGAATTAAAGCCAATATGTTTATCTATACAACGCAAAAGAAATCAGGTCAATATCTTGAAAACTAAGCAAGTTATGACCAAAAATGTCAGTACTAGAACTGGTTACTTTTTTGGTCATAACTTGCTTAGTTTGCAAGATATTGACTTGATTTCTTTTGCGTTGTATAGATAAACATATTGGCTTTAATTCAAAACTTTTTTTTTTGTGGGTAGCGAGAAAAAATTTTTTTTTTAATTTTTTGAAAAAGGCAAAGGGTACCCCCTTATGCTTTTTCAAAAAATAAAAAAAAAATTTTCTCGCTACCCGCAAAAAAAAGTTTTGAATTAAAGCCAATATGTTTATCTATACAACGCAAAAGAAATCAAGTCAATATCTTGAAAACTAAGCAAGTTATGACCAAAAAAGTAACCAGTTCTAGTACTGACTTTTTTGGTCATAACTTGCTTAGTTTTCAAGATATCGACTTGATTTCTTTTGCGTTGTATAGATAAACATACTGGCTTTAATCCAAAACTTTTTTTTGCGGGTAGCGAGAAAAAAATTTTTTTTTCATTTTTTGAAAAATGCAAAGGGTACCCCCTTATGCTTTTTCAAAAAACGAAAAAAAAAATTTTTTCTCGCTACCCGCAAAAAAAAAGTTTTGAATTAAAGCCAATATGTTTATCTATACAACGCAAAAGAAATCAAGTCAATATCTTGAAAACTAAGCAAGTTATGACCAAAAAAGTCAGTACTAGAACTGGTTACTTTTTTGGTCATAACTTGCTTAGTTTTCAAGATATTGACTTGATTTCTTTTGCGTTGTATAGATAAACATATTGGCTTTAATTCAAAACTTTTTTTTGCGGGTAGCGAGAAAAAAAATTTTTTTTTATTTTTTGAAAAATGCAGAGTACCCCCTTAATGCTTTTTCAAAAAATGAAAAACAAATTTTTTTCTCGCTACTCGCAAAAAAAAGTTTTGAATTAAAGCCAATATGTTTATCTATACAACGCAAAAGAAATCAAGTCAATATATTGAAAACTAAGCAAGTTATGACCAAAAAAGTCAGTACTAGAACTGGTTACTTTTTTGGTCATAACTTGCTTAGTTTTCAAGATATTGACTTGATTTCTTTTGCGTTGTATAGATAAACATATTGGCTTTAATTCAAAACTTTTTTTTTGCGGGTAGCGAGAAAAATTTTTTTTTTCGTTTTTTGAAAAAGCATAAGGGGGTACCCTTTGCATTTTTCAAAAAATGAAAAAAAAATTTTTTTCTCGCTACCCGCAAAAAAAGTTTTGGATTAAAGCCAGTATGTTTATCTATACAACGCAAAAGAAATCAAGTCGATATCTTGAAAACTAAGCAAGTTATGACCAAAAAAGTCAGTACTAGAACTGGTTACTTTTTTGGTCATAACTTGCTTAGTTTTCAAGATATTGACTTGATTTCTTTTGCGTTGTATAGATAAACATATTGGCTTTAATTCAAAACTTTTTTTTGCGGGTAGCGAGAAAATTTTTTTTTTTATTTTTTGAAAAAGCATAAGGGAGTACCCTTTGCCTTTTTCAAAAAATTAAAAAAAAAATTTTTCTCGCTACCCACAAAAAAAAAGTTTTGAATTAAAGCCAATATGTTTATCTATACAACGCAAAAGAAATCAAGTCAATATCTTGCAAACTAAGCAAGTTATGACCAAAAAAGTAACCAGTTCTAGTACTGACATTTTTGGTCATAACTTGCTTAGTTTTCAAGATATTGACCTGATTTCTTTTGCGTTGTATAGATAAACATATTGGCTTTAATTCAAAACTTTTTTTTTGCGGGTAGCGAGAAAAAAATTTTTTTTTTCATTTTTTGAAAAAGCATAAGGGGGTACCCTTTGCATTTTTCAAAAAATAAAAAAAATTTTTTCTCGCTACCCGCAAAAAAAAAGTTTTGAATTAAAGCCAATATGTTTATCTATACAACGCAAAAGAAATCAAGTCAATATCTTAAAAACTAAGCAAGTTATGACCAAAAAAGTAACCAGTTCTAGTACTGACTTTTTTGGTCATAAGCATAAGGGGGTGGTACCCTTTGCATTTTTCAAAAAATAAAAAAAAAATTTTTTTCTCGCTACCCGCAAAAAAAAGTTTTGAATTAAAGCCAATATGTTTATCTATACAACGCAAAAGAAATCAAGTCAATATCTTGAAAACTAAGCAAGTTATGACCAAAAAAGTCAGTACTAGAACTGGTTACTTTTTTGGTCATAACTTGCTTAGTTTTCAAGATATTGACTTGATTTCTTTTGCGTTGTATAGATAAACATATTGGCTTTAATTCAAAACTTTTTTTTGCGGGTAGCGAGAAAAAAAATTTTTTTTTATTTTTTGAAAAATGCAGAGTACCCCCTTATGCTTTTTCAAAAAATGAAAAACAAATTTTTTTCTCGCTACTCGCAAAAAAAAGTTTTGAATTAAAGCCAATATGTTTATCTATACAACGCAAAAGAAATCAAGTCAATATATTGAAAACTAAGCAAGTTATGACCAAAAAAGTCAGTACTAGAACTGGTTACTTTTTTGGTCATAACTTGCTTAGCTTTCAAGATATTGACTTGATTTCTTTTGCGTTGTATAGATAAACATATTGGCTTTAATTCAAAACTTTTTTTTTGCGGGTAGCGAGAAAAAATTTTTTTTTCGTTTTTTGAAAAAGCATAAGGGGGTACCCTTTGCATTTTTCAAAAAATGAAAAAAAAATTTTTTTCTCGCTACCCGCAAAAAAAAGTTTTGGATTAAAGCCAGTATGTTTATCTATACAACGCAAAAGAAATCAAGTCGATATCTTGAAAACTAAGCAAGTTATGACCAAAAAAGTCAGTACTAGAACTGGTTACTTTTTTGGTCATAACTTGCTTAGTTTTCAAGATATTGACTTGATTTCTTTTGCGTTGTATAGATAAACATATTGGCTTTAATTCAAAACTTTTTTTTGCGGGTAGCGAGAAAATTTTTTTTTTATTTTTTGAAAAAGCATAAGGGGGTACCCTTTGCCTTTTTCAAAAAATTAAAAAAAAAATTTTTCTCGCTACCCACAAAAAAAAAAGTTTTGAATTAAAGACAATATGTTTATCTATCTTGATTATATATCTTGCAAACTAAGCAAGTTATGACCAAAAAAGTAACCAGTTCTAGTACTGACATTTTTGGTCATAACTTGCTTAGTTTTCAAGATATTGACTTGATTTCTTTTGCGTTGTATAGATAAACATATTGGCTTTAATTCAAAACTTTTTTTTGCGGGTAGCGAGAAAAAAAATTTTTTTTTATTTTTTGAAAAATGCAGAGTACCCCCTTATGCTTTTTCAAAAAATGAAAAACAAATTTTTTTCTCGCTACTCGCAAAAAAAAGTTTTGAATTAAAGCCAATATGTTTATCTATACAACGCAAAAGAAATCAAGTCAATATATTGAAAACTAAGCAAGTTATGACCAAAAAAGTCAGTACTAGAACTGGTTACTTTTTTGGTCATAACTTGCTTAGTTTTCAAGATATTGACTTGATTTCTTTTGCGTTGTATAGATAAACATATTGGCTTTAATTCAAAACTTTTTTTTTGCGGGTAGCGAGAAAAAATTTTTTTTTCGTTTTTTGAAAAAGCATAAGGGGGTACCCTTTGCATTTTTCAAAAAATGAAAAAAAAAATTTTTTTCTCGCTACCCGCAAAAAAAAGTTTTGGATTAAAGCCAGTATGTTTATCTATACAACGCAAAAGAAATCAAGTCGATATCTTGAAAACTAAGCAAGTTATGACCAAAAAAGTCAGTACTAGAACTGGTTACTTTTTTGGTCATAACTTGCTTAGTTTTCAAGATATTGACTTGATTTCTTTTGCGTTGTATAGATAAACATATTGGCTTTAATTCAAAACTTTTTTTTGCGGGTAGCGAGAAAATTTTTTTTTTATTTTTTGAAAAAGCATAAGGGGGTACCCTTTGCCTTTTTCAAAAAATTAAAAAAAAAAAATTTTCTCGCTACCCACAAAAAAAAAGTTTTGAATTAAAGCCAATATGTTTATCTATACAACGCAAAAGAAATCAAGTCAATATCTTGCAAACTAAGCAAGTTATGACCAAAAAAGTAACCAGTTCTAGTACTGACATTTTTGGTCATAACTTGCTTAGTTTTCAAGATATTGACCTGATTTCTTTTGCGTTGTATAGATAAACATATTGGCTTTAATTCAAAACTTTTTTTTTGCGGGTAGCGAGAAAAAAATTTTTTTTTTCATTTTTTGAAAAAGCATAAGGGGGTACCCTTTGCATTTTTCAAAAAATAAAAAAAATTTTTTCTCGCTACCCGCAAAAAAAAAAGTTTTGAATTAAAGCCAATATGTTTATCTATACAACGCAAAAGAAATCAAGTCAATATCTTGAAAACTAAGCAAGTTATGACCAAAAAAGTCAGTACTAGAACTGGTTACTTTTTTGGTCATAACTTGCTTAGTTTTCAAGATATCGACTTGATTTCTTTTGCTTTGTATAGATAAACATATTGGCTTTAATTCAAAACTTTTTTTGCGGGTATCGAGAAAAAATTTTTTTTTTCATTTTTTGTAAAAGCATAAGGGGGTACCCTTTGCATTTTTCAAAAAATAAAAAAAAAAAATTTTTTCTCGCTACCCGCAAAAAAAAGTTTTGAATTAAAGCCAATATGTTTATCTATACAACGCAAAAGAAATCAAGTCAATATCTTGAAAACTAAGCAAGTTATGACCAAAAAAGTCAGTACTAGAACTGGTTACTTTTTTGGTCATAACTTGCTTAGTTTTCAAGATATTGACTTGATTTCTTTTGCGTTGTATAGATAAACATATTGGATTTAATTCAAAACTTTTTTTTTGCGGGTAGCGAGAAAAAAATTTTTTTTTAATTTTTTGAAAAATGCAAAGGGTACCCCGTTATGCTTTTTCAAAAAATGAAAAAAAAAATTTTTCTCGCTACCCGCAAAAAAAAAGTTTTGAATTAAAGCCAATATGTTTATCTATACAACGCAAAAGAAATCAAGTCAATATCTTGAAAACTAAGCAAGTTATGACCAAAAAAGTCAGTACTAGAACTGGTTACTTTTTTGGTCATAACTTGCTTAGTTTTCAAGATATTGACTTGATTTCTTTTGCGTTGTATAGATAAACATATTGGCTTTAATTCAAAACTTTTTTTTGCGGGTAGCGAGAAAAAAATTTTTTTTTCATTTTTTGAAAAAGGCAAAGGGTACCCCCTTATGCTTTTTCAAAAAATGAAAAAAAAAAATTTTCTCGCTACCCGCAAAAAAAAATTTTGAATTAAAGCCAATATGTTTATCTATACAACGCAAAAGAAATCAAGTCAATATCTTGCAAACTAAGCAAGTTATGACCAAAAAAGTAACCAGTTCTAGTACTGACTTTTTTGGTCATAACTTGCTTAGTTTTCAAGATATTGACTTGATTTCTTTTGCGTTGTATAGATAAACATATTGGCTTTAATTCAAAACTTTTTTTTGCGGGTAGCGAGAAAAATTTTTTTTTATTTTTTGAAAAATGCAAAGGGTACCCCCTTATGCTTTTTCAAAAAACGAAAAAAAATTTTTTCTCGCTACCCGCAAAAAAAAAAAGTTTTGAATTAAGGCCAGTATGTTTATCTATACAACGCAAAAGAAATCAAGTCAATATCTTGAAAACTAAGCAAGTTATGACCAAAAAAGTCAGTACTAGAACTGGTTACTTTTTTGGTCATAACTTGCTTAGTTTTCAAGATATTGACTTGATTTCTTTTGCGTTGTATAGATAAACATATTGGCTTTAATTCAAAACTTTTTTTTGCGGGTAGCGAGAAAAAAATTTTTTTTTCATTTTTTGAAAAAGGCAAAGGGTACCCCCTTATGCTTTTTCAAAAAATGAAAAAAAAATTTTCTCGCTACCCGCAAAAAAAAAGTTTTGAATTAAAGCCAATATGTTTATCTATACAACGCAAAAGAAATCAAGTCAATATCTTGCAAACTAAGCAAGTTATGACCAAAAAAGTAACCAGTTCTAGTACTGACTTTTTTGGTCATAACTTGCTTAGTTTTCAAGATATTGACTTGATTTCTTTTGCGTTGTATAGATAAACATATTGGCTTTAATTCAAAACTTTTTTTTGCGGGTAGCGAGAAAATTTTTTTTTATTTTTTGAAAAAGCATAAGGGGGTACCCTTTGCCTTTTTCAAAAAATTAAAAAAAAAATTTTTCTCGCTACCCACAAAAAAAAAAGTTTTGAATTAAAGCCAATATGTTTATCTATACAACGCAAAAGAAATCAAGTCAATATCTTGCAAACTAAGCAAGTTATGACCAAAAAAGTAACCAGTTCTAGTACTGACATTTTTGGTCATAACTTGCTTAGTTTTCAAGATATTGACCTGATTTCTTTTGCGTTGTATAGATAAACATATTGGCTTTAATTCAAAACTTTTTTTTTGCGGGTAGCGAGAAAAAAAAATTTTTTTTTCATTTTTTGAAAAAGCATAAGGGGGTACCCTTTGCATTTTTCAAAAAATAAAAAAAATTTTTTCTCGCTACCCGCAAAAAAAAAGTTTTGAATTAAAGCCAATATGTTTATCTATACAACGCAAAAGAAATCAAGTCAATATCTTGAAAACTAAGCAAGTTATGACCAAAAAAGTAACCAGTTCTAGTACTGACTTTTTTGGTCATAACTTGCTTAGTTTTCAAGATATCGACTTGATTTCTTTTGCGTTGTATAGATAAACATATTGGCTTTAATTCAAAACTTTTTTTTGCGGGTATCGAGAAAAAAATTTTTTTTTTTCATTTTTTGAAAAAGCATAAGGGGGTACCCTTTGCATTTTTCAAAAAATAAAAAAAAAATTTTTTCTCGCTACCCGCAAAAAAAAGTTTTGAATTAAAGCCAATATGTTTATCTATACAACGCAAAAGAAATCAAGTCAATATCTTGAAAACTAAGCAAGTTATGACCAAAAAAGTCAGTACTAGAACTGGTTACTTTTTTGGTCATAACTTGCTTAGTTTTCAAGATATCGACTTGATTTCTTTTGCTTTGTATAGATAAACATATTGGCTTTAATTCAAAACTTTTTTTTGCGGGTATCGAGAAAAAATTTTTTTTTTTCATTTTTTGAAAAAGCATAAGGGGGTACCCTTTGCATTTTTCAAAAAATAAAAAAAAAATTTTTTTTCTCGCTACCCGCAAAAAAAGTTTTGAATTAAAGCCAATATGTTTATCTATACAACGCAAAAGAAATCAAGTCAATATCTTGAAAACTAAGCAAGTTATGACCAAAAAAGTCAGTACTAGAACTGGTTACTTTTTTGGTCATAACTTGCTTAGTTTTCAAGATATTGACTTGATTTCTTTTGCGTTGTATAGATAAACATATTGGCTTTAATTCAAAACTTTTTTTTTGCGGGTAGCGAGAAAAAATTTTTTTATTTTTTGAAAAATGCAAAGGGTACCCCCTTATGCTTTTTCAAAAAATGAAAAAAAAAATTTTTTTCTCGCTACCCGCAAAAAAAAGTTTTGAATTAAAGCCAATATGTTTATCTATACAACGCAAAAGAAATCAGGTCAATATCTTGAAAACTAAGCAAGTTATGACCAAAAATGTCAGTACTAGAACTGGTTACTTTTTTGGTCATAACTTGCTTAGTTTGCAAGATATTGACTTGATTTCTTTTGCGTTGTATAGATAAACATATTGGCTTTAATTCAAAACTTTTTTTTTTGTGGGTAGCGAGAAAAATTTTTTTTTTAATTTTTTGAAAAAGGCAAAGGGTACCCCCTTATGCTTTTTCAAAAAATAAAAAAAAAATTTTCTCGCTACCCGCAAAAAAAAGTTTTGAATTAAAGCCAATATGTTTATCTATACAACGCAAAAGAAATCAAGTCAATATCTTGAAAACTAAGCAAGTTATGACCAAAAAAGTAACCAGTTCTAGTACTGACTTTTTTGGTCATAACTCGCTTAGTTTTCAAGATATCGACTTGATTTCTTTTGCGTTGTATAGATAAACATACTGGCTTTAATCCAAAACTTTTTTTTGCGGGTAGCGAGAAAAAATTTTTTTTTCATTTTTTGAAAAATGCAAAGGGTACCCCCTTATGCTTTTTCAAAAAACGAAAAAAAAATTTTTTCTCGCTACCCGCAAAAAAAAAGTTTTGAATTAAAGCCAATATGTTTATCTATACAACGCAAAAGAAATCAAGTCAATATCTTGAAAACTAAGCAAGTTATGACCAAAAAAGTCAGTACTAGAACTGGTTACTTTTTTGGTCATAACTTGCTTAGTTTTCAAGATATTGACTTGATTTCTTTTGCGTTGTATAGATAAACATATTGGCTTTAATTCAAAACTTTTTTTTGCGGGTAGCGAGAAAAAAAATTTTTTTTTATTTTTTGAAAAATGCAGAGTACCCCCTTATGCTTTTTCAAAAAATGAAAAACAAATTTTTTTCTCGCTACTCGCAAAAAAAAGTTTTGAATTAAAGCCAATATGTTTATCTATACAACGCAAAAGAAATCAAGTCAATATATTGAAAACTAAGCAAGTTATGACCAAAAAAGTCAGTACTAGAACTGGTTACTTTTTTGGTCATAACTTGCTTAGTTTTCAAGATATTGACTTGATTTCTTTTGCGTTGTATAGATAAACATATTGGCTTTAATTCAAAACTTTTTTTTTGCGGGTAGCGAGAAAAATTTTTTTTATTTTTTGAAAAATGCAAAGGGTACCCCCTTATGCTTTTTCAAAAAATGAAAAAAAAAATTTTTTTCTCGCTACCCGCAAAAAAAAAGTTTTGAATTAAAGCCAATATGTTTATCTATACAACGCAAAAGAAATCAGGTCGATATCTTGAAAACTAAGCAAGTTATGACCAAAAAAGTCAGTACTAGAACTGGTTACTTTTTTGGTCATAACTTGCTTAGTTTTCAAGATATTGACTTGATTTCTTTTGCGTTGTATAGATAAACATATTGGCTTTAATTCAAAACTTTTTTTTTGCGGGTAGCGAGAAAAATTTTTTTTATTTTTTGAAAAATGCAAAGGGTACCCCCTTATGCTTTTTCAAAAAATGAAAAAAAAAATTTTTCTCGCTACCCACAAAAAAAAAGTTTTGAATTAAAGCCAATATGTTTATCTATACAACGCAAAAGAAATCAAGTCAATATCTTGCAAACTAAGCAAGTTATGACCAAAAAAGTAACCAGTTCTAGTACTGACATTTTTGGTCATAACTTGCTTAGTTTTCAAGATATTGACCTGATTTCTTTTGCGTTGTATAGATAAACATATTGGCTTTAATTCAAAACTTTTTTTTTGCGGGTAGCGAGAAAAAAATTTTTTTTTTCATTTTTTGAAAAAGCATAAGGGGGTACCCTTTGCATTTTTCAAAAAATAAAAAAAATTTTTCTCGCTACCCGCAAAAAAAAAGTTTTGAATTAAAGCCAATATGTTTATCTATACAACGCAAAAGAAATCAAGTCAATATCTTGAAAACTAAGCAAGTTATGACCAAAAAAGTAACCAGTTCTAGTACTGACTTTTTTGGTCATAACTTGCTTAGTTTTCAAGATATCGACTTGATTTCTTTTGCGTTGTATAGATAAACATATTGGCTTTAATTCAAAACTTTTTTTTGCGGGTATCGAGAATAAAATTTTTTTTTTCATTTTTTGAAAAAGCATAAGGGGGTACCCTTTGCATTTTTCAAAAAATTAAAAAAAAATTTTTTCTCGCTACCCGCAAAAAAAAAGTTTTGAATTAAAGCCAATATGTTTATCTATACAACGCAAAAGAAATCAAGTCAATATCTTGAAAACTAAGCAAGTTATGACCAAAAAAGTCAGTACTAGAACTGGTTACTTTTTTGGTCATAACTTGCTTAGTTTTCAAGATATTGACTTGATTTCTTTTGCGTTGTATAGATAAACATATTGGCTTTAATTCAAAACTTTTTTTTGCGGGTAGCGAGAAAAAAATTTTTTTTTCATTTTTTGAAAAAGGCAAAGGGTACCCCCTTATGCTTTTTCAAAAAATGAAAAAAAAAATTTTCTCGCTACCCGCAAAAAAAAAGTTTTGAATTAAAGCCAATATGTTTATCTATACAACGCAAAAGAAATCAAGTCAATATCTTGCAAACTAAGCAAGTTATGACCAAAAAAGTAACCAGTTCTAGTACTGACTTTTTTGGTCATAACTTGCTTAGTTTTCAAGATATTGACTTGATTTCTTTTGCGTTGTATAGATAAACATATTGGCTTTAATTCAAAACTTTTTTTTGCGGGTAGCGAGAAAATTTTTTTTTTATTTTTTGAAAAATGCAAAGGGTACCTACCCCCTTATGCTTTTTCAAAAAACGAAAAAAAATTTTTTTCTCGCTACCCGCAAAAAAAAAGTTTTGAATTAAGGCCAATATGTTTATCTATACAACGCAAAAGAAATCAAGTCAATATCTTGAAAACTAAGCAAGTTATGACCAAAAAAGTCAGTACTAGAACTGGTTACTTTTTTGGTCATAACTTGCTTAGTTTTCAAGATATTGACTTGATTTCTTTTGCGTTGTATAGATAAACATATTGGCTTTAATTCAAAACATTTTTTTTTGCGGGTAGCGAGAAAAAAATTTTTTTTTCGTTTTTTGAAAAAGCATAAGGGGGTACCCTTTGCATTTTTCAAAAAATGAAATAAAAATTTTTTTCTCGCTACCCGCAAAAAAAAGTTTTGAATTAAAGCCAATATGTTTATCTATACAACGCAAAAGAAATAAAGTCGATATCTTGAAAACTAAGCAAGTTATGACCAAAAAAGTCAGTACTAGAACTGGTTACTTTTTTGGTCATAACTTGCTTAGTTTTCAAGATATTGACTTGATTTCTTTTGCGTTGTATAGATAAACATATTGGCTTTAATTCAAAACTTTTTTTTTGCGGGTAGCGAGAAAAAAATTTTTTTTCATTTTTTGAAAAAGCATAAGGGGGTACCCTTTGCATTTTTCAAAAAATTAAAAAAAAATTTTTTTCTCGCTACCCGCAAAAAAAAAGTTTTGAATTAAATCCAATATGTTTATCTATACAACGCAAAAGAAATCAAGTCAATATCTTGAAAACTAAGCAAGTTATGACCAAAAAAGTAACCAGTTCTAGTACTGACTTTTTTGGTCATAACTTGCTTAGTTTTCAAGATATTGACTTGATTTCTTTTGCGTTGTATAGATAAACATATTGGCTTTAATTCAAAACTTTTTTTTGCGGGTAGCGAGAAAAAAATTTTTTTTTTTATTTTTTGAAAAATGCAAAGGGTACCCCCTTATGCTTTTTCAAAAAATGAAAAAAAAAAATTTTTTCTCGATACCCGCAAAAAAAAGTTTTGAATTAAAGCCAATATGTTTATCTATACAAAGCAAAAGAAATCAAGTCGATATCTTGAAAACTAAGCAAGTTATGACCAAAAAAGTAACCAGTTCTAGTACTGACTTTTTTGGTCATAACTTGCTTAGTTTTCAAGATATTGACTTGATTTCTTTTGCGTTGTATAGATAAACATATTGGCTTTAATTCAAAACTTTTTTTTGCGGGTAGCGAGAAAAAATTTTTTTTTATTTTTTGAAAAATGCAAAGGGTACCCCCTTATGCTTTTTCAAAAAATGAAAAAAAAATTTTTTTTTCTCGATACCCGCAAAAAAAAGTTTTGAATTAAAGCCAATATGTTTATCTATACAACGCAAAAGAAATCAAGTCGATATCTTGAAAACTAAGCAAGTTATGACCAAAAAAGTCAGTACTAGAACTGGTTACTTTTTTGGTCATAACTTGCTTAGTTTTCAAGATATTGACTTGATTTCTTTTGCGTTGTATAGATAAACATATTGGCTTTAATTCAAAACTTTTTTTTTGCGGGTAGCGAGAAAAAATTTTTTTTATTTTTTGAAAAATGCAAAGGGTACCCCCTTATGCTTTTTCAAAAAATGAAAAAAAAATTTTTTTCTCGCTACCCGCAAAAAAAAGTTTTGAATTAAAGCCAATATGTTTATCTATACAACGCAAAAGAAATCAGGTCAATATCTTGAAAACTAAGCAAGTTATGACCAAAAATGTCAGTACTAGAACTGGTTACTTTTTTGGTCATAACTTGCTTAGTTTGCAAGATATTGACTTGATTTCTTTTGCGTTGTATAGATAAACATATTGGCTTTAATTCAAAACTTTTTTTTTGTGGGTAGCGAGAAAATTTTTTTTTTTTAATTTTTTGAAAAAGGCCAATGGTACCCCCTTATGCTTTTTCAAAAAATAAAAAAAAAAATTTTCTCGCTACCCGCAAAAAAAAGTTTTGAATTAAAGCCAATATGTTTATCTATACAACGCAAAAGAAATCAAGTCAATATCTTGAAAACTAAGCAAGTTATGACCAAAAAAGTAACCAGTTCTAGTACTGACTTTTTTGGTCATAACTTGCTTAGTTTTCAAGATATCGACTTGATTTCTTTTGCGTTGTATAGATAAACATACTGGCTTTAATCCAAAACTTTTTTTTGCGGGTAGCGAGAAAAAAATTTTTTTTTTCATTTTTTGAAAAATGCAAAGGGTACCCCCTTATGCTTTTTCAAAAAACGAAAAAAAAATTTTTTCTCGCTACCCGCAAAAAAAAAGTTTTGAATTAAAGCCAATATGTTTATCTATACAACGCAAAAGAAATCAAGTCAATATCTTGAAAACTAAGCAAGTTATGACCAAAAAAGTAACCAGTTCTAGTACTGACTTTTTTGGTCATAACTTGCTTAGTTTTCAATATATTGACTTGATTTCTTTTGCGTTGTATAGATAAACATATTGGCTTTAATTCAAAACTTTTTTTTGCGAGTAGCGAGAAAAAAATTTGTTTTTCATTTTTTGAAAAAGCATAAGGGGGTACTCTGCATTTTTCAAAAAATAAAAAAAATTTTTTTTTCTCGCTACCCGCAAAAAAAAGTTTTGAATTAAAGCCAATATGTTTATCTATACAACGCAAAAGAAATCAAGTCAATATCTTGAAAACTAAGCAACTTATGACCAAAAATGTCAGTACTAGAACTGGTTACTTTTTTGGTCATAACTTGTTTAGTTTGCAAGATATATAATCAAGATAGATAAACATATTGGCTTTAATTCAAAACTTTTTTTTTTGTGGGTAGCGAGAAAAATTTTTTTTTTAATTTTTTGAAAAAGGCAAAGGGTACCCCCTTATGCTTTTTCAAAAAATAAAAAAAAAATTTTCTCGCTACCCGCAAAAAAAAGTTTTGAATTAAAGCCAATATGTTTATCTATACAACGCAAAAGAAATCAAGTCAATATCTTGAAAACTAAGCAAGTTATGACCAAAAAAGTAACCAGTTCTAGTACTGACTTTTTTGGTCATAACTTGCTTAGTTTTCAAGATATCGACTTGATTTCTTTTGCGTTGTATAGATAAACATATTGGCTTTAATTCAAAACTTTTTTTTTGCGGGTAGCGAGAAAAAATTTTTTTTTCGTTTTTTGAAAAAGCATAAGGGGGTACCCTTTGCATTTTTCAAAAAATGAAAAAAAAATTTTTTTCTCGCTACCCGCAAAAAAAAGTTTTGGATTAAAGCCAGTATGTTTATCTATACAACGCAAAAGAAATCAAGTCGATATCTTGAAAACTAAGCAAGTTATGACCAAAAAAGTCAGTACTAGAACTGGTTACTTTTTTGGTCATAACTTGCTTAGTTTTCAAGATATTGACTTGATTTCTTTTGCGTTGTATAGATAAACATATTGGCTTTAATTCAAAGCTTTTTTTTGCGGGTAGCGAGAAAATTTTTTTTTTATTTTTTGAAAAAGCATAAGGGGGTAGGTACCCTTTGCCTTTTTCAAAAAATTAAAAAAAAAATTTTTCTCGCTACCCACAAAAAAAAAAGTTTTGAATTAAAGCCAATATGTTTATCTATCTTGATTATATATCTTGCAAACTAAGCAAGTTATGACCAAAAAAGTAACCAGTTCTAGTACTGACATTTTTGGTCATAACTTGCTTAGTTTTCAAGATATTGACTTGATTTCTTTTGCGTTGTATAGATAAACATATTGGCTTTAATTCAAAACTTTTTTTTGCGGGTAGCGAGAAAAAAAATTTTTTTTTATTTTTTGAAAAATGCAGAGTACCCCCTTATGCTTTTTCAAAAAATGAAAAACAAATTTTTTTCTCGCTACTCGCAAAAAAAAGTTTTGAATTAAAGCCAATATGTTTATCTATACAACGCAAAAGAAATCAAGTCAATATATTGAAAACTAAGCAAGTTATGACCAAAAATTCAGTACTAGAACTGGTTACTTTTTTGGTCATAACTTGCTTAGTTTTCAAGATATTGACTTGATTTCTTTTGCGTTGTATAGATAAACATATTGGCTTTAATTCAAAACTTTTTTTTGCGGGTAGCGAGAAAATTTTTTTTTTATTTTTTGAAAAAGCATAAGGGGGTACCCTTTGCCTTTTTCAAAAAATTAAAAAAAAAAATTTTCTCGCTACCCACAAAAAAAAAGTTTTGAATTAAAGCCAATATGTTTATCTATACAACGCAAAAGAAATCAAGTCAATATCTTGCAAACTAAGCAAGTTATGACCAAAAAAGTAACCAGTTCTAGTACTGACATTTTTGGTCATAACTTGCTTAGTTTTCAAGATATTGACCTGATTTCTTTTGCGTTGTATAGATAAACATATTGGCTTTAATTCAAAACTTTTTTTTGCGGGTATCGAGAAAAAAATTTTTTTTTTTCATTTTTTGAAAAAGCATAAGGGGGTACCCTTTGCATTTTTCAAAAAATAAAAAAAAAATTTTTCTCGCTACCCGCAAAAAAAAGTTTTGAATTAAAGCCAATATGTTTATCTATACAACGCAAAAGAAATCAAGTCAATATCTTGAAAACTAAGCAAGTTATGACCAAAAAAGTCAGTACTAGAACTGGTTACTTTTTTGGTCATAACTTGCTTAGTTTTCAAGATATCGACTTGATTTCTTTTGCTTTGTATAGATAAACATATTGGCTTTAATTCAAAACTTTTTTTTGCGGGTATCGAGAAAAAATTTTTTTTTTCATTTTTTGAAAAAGCATAAGGGGGTACCCTTTGCATTTTTCAAAAAATAAAAAAAAAAATTTTTTTCTCGCTACCCGCAAAAAAAAGTTTTGAATTAAAGCCAATATGTTTATCTATACAACGCAAAAGAAATCAAGTCAATATCTTGAAAACTAAGCAAGTTATGACCAAAAAAGTCAGTACTAGAACTGGTTACTTTTTTGGTCATAACTTGCTTAGTTTTCAAGATATTGACTTGATTTCTTTTGCGTTGTATAGATAAACATATTGGATTTAATTCAAAACTTTTTTTTTGCGGGTAGCGAGAAAAAAATTTTTTTTTAATTTTTTGAAAAATGAAAAGGGTACCCCCTTATGCTTTTTCAAAAAATGAAAAAAAATTTTTTTCTCGCTACCCGCAAAAAAAAAGTTTTGAATTAAAGCCAATATGTTTATCTATACAACGCAAAAGAAATCAAGTCAATATCTTGAAAACTAAGCAAGTTATGACCAAAAAAGTCAGTACTAGAACTGGTTACTTTTTTGGTCATAACTTGCTTAGTTTTCAAGATATTGACTTGATTTCTTTTGCGTTGTATAGATAAACATATTGGCTTTAATTCAAAACTTTTTTTTGCGGGTAGCGAGAAAAAAATTTTTTTTTCATTTTTTGAAAAAGGCAAAGGGTACCCCCTTATGCAAAAGAAATCAGGTCAATATCTTGAAAACTAAGCAAGTTATGACCAAAAATGTCAGTACTAGAACTGGTTACTTTTTTGGTCATAACTTGCTTAGTTTGCAAGATATTGACTTGATTTCTTTTGCGTTGTATAGATAAACATATTGGCTTTAATTCAAAACTTTTTTTTTTGTGGGTAGCGAGAAAAATTTTTTTTTTAATTTTTTGAAAAAGGCAAAGGGTACCCTCTTATGCTTTTTCAAAAAATAAAAAAAAAATTTTCTCGCTACCCGCAAAAAAAAGTTTTGAATTAAAGCCAATATGTTTATCTATACAACGCAAAAGAAATCAAGTCAATATCTTGAAAACTAAGCAAGTTATGACCAAAAAAGTCAGTACTAGAACTGGTTACTTTTTTGGTCATAACTTGCTTAGTTTTCAAGATATTGACTTGATTTCTTTTGCGTTGTATAGATAAACATATTGGCTTTAATTCAAAACTTTTTTTTGCGGGTAGCGAGAAAAAAAATTTTTTTTTATTTTTTGAAAAATGCAGAGTACCCCCTTATGCTTTTTCAAAAAATGAAAAACAAATTTTTTTCTCGCTACTCGCAAAAAAAAGTTTTGAATTAAAGCCAATATGTTTATCTATACAACGCAAAAGAAATCAAGTCAATATATTGAAAACTAAGCAAGTTATGACCAAAAAAGTCAGTACTAGAACTGGTTACTTTTTTGGTCATAACTTGCTTAGTTTTCAAGATATTGACTTGATTTCTTTTGCGTTGTATAGATAAACATATTGGCTTTAATTCAAAACTTTTTTTTGCGGGTAGCGAGAAAAAATTTTTTTTTCGTTTTTTGAAAAAGCATAAGGGGGTACCCTTTGCATTTTTCAAAAAATGAAAAAAAAATTTTTTTCTCGCTACCCGCAAAAAAAAGTTTTGGATTAAAGCCAGTATGTTTATCTATACAACGCAAAAGAAATCAAGTCGATATCTTGAAAACTAAGCAAGTTATGACCAAAAAAGTCAGTACTAGAACTGGTTACTTTTTTGGTCATAACTTGCTTAGTTTTCAAGATATTGACCTGATTTCTTTTGCGTTGTATAGATAAACATATTGGCTTTAATTCAAAACTTTTTTTTGCGGGTAGCGAGAAAAAAATTTTTTTTTCATTTTTTGAAAAAGGCAAAGGGTACCCCCTTATGCTTTTTCAAAAAATGAAAAAAAAATTTTCTCGCTACCCGCAAAAAAAAAGTTTTGAATTAAAGCCAATATGTTTATCTATACAACGCAAAAGAAATCAAGTCAATATCTTGCAAACTAAGCAAGTTATGACCAAAAAAGTAACCAGTTCTAGTACTGACTTTTTTGGTCATAACTTGCTTAGTTTTCAAGATATTGACTTGATTTCTTTTGCGTTGTATAGATAAACATATTGGCTTTAATTCAAAACTTTTTTTTGCGGGTAGCGAGAAAATTTTTTTTTTATTTTTTGAAAAATGCAAAGGGTACCCCCTTATGCTTTTTCAAAAAACGAAAAAAATTTTTTTCTCGCTACCCGCAAAAAAAAAAGTTTTGAATTAAGGCCAATATGTTTATCTATACAACGCAAAAGAAATCAAGTCAATATCTTGAAAACTAAGCAAGTTATGACCAAAAAAGTCAGTACTAGAACTGGTTACTTTTTTGGTCATAACTTGCTTAGTTTTCAAGATATTGACTTGATTTCTTTTGCGTTGTATAGATAAACATATTGGCTTTAATTCAAAACTTTTTTTTTGCGGGTAGCGAGAAAAAATTTTTTTTTTCGTTTTTTGAAAAAGCATAAGGGGGTACCCTTTGCATTTTTCAAAAAATGAAATAAAAATTTTTTTCTCGCTACCCGCAAAAAAAAGTTTTGAATTAAAGCCAATATGTTTATCTATACAACGCAAAAGAAATAAAGTCGATATCTTGAAAACTAAGCAAGTTATGACCAAAAAAGTCAGTACTAGAACTGGTTACTTTTTTGGTCATAACTTGCTTAGTTTTCAAGATATTGACTTGATTTCTTTTGCGTTGTATAGATAAACATATTGGCTTTAATTCAAAACTTTTTTTTTGCGGGTAGCGAGAAAAAAATTTTTTTTTCGTTTTTTGAAAAAGCATAAGGGGGTACCCTTTGCATTTTTCAAAAAATGAAATAAAAATTTTTTTCTCGCTACCCGCAAAAAAAAGTTTTGAATTAAAGCCAATATGTTTATCTATACAACGCAAAAGAAATAAAGTCGATATCTTGAAAACTAAGCAAGTTATGACCAAAAAAGTCAGTACTAGAACTGGTTACTTTTTTGGTCATAACTTGCTTAGTTTTCAAGATATTGACTTGATTTCTTTTGCGTTGTATAGATAAACATATTGGCTTTAATTCAAAACTTTTTTTTTGCGGGTAGCGAGAAAATTTTTTTTTTTTTATTTTTTGAAAAATGCAAAGGGTACCCCCTTATGCTTTTTCAAAAAATGAAAAAAAAATTTTTCTCGCTACCCGCAAAAAAAAAGTTTTGAATTAAAGCCAATATGTTTATCTATACAACGCAAAAGAAATCAAGTCGATATCTTGAAAACTAAGCAAGTTATGACCAAAAAAGTCAGTACTAGAACTGGTTACTTTTTTGGTCATAACTTGCTTAGTTTTCAAGATATTGACTTGATTTCTTTTGCGTTGTATAGATAAACATATTGGGTTTAATTCAAAACTTTTTTTTGCGGGTAGCGAGAAAATTTTTTTTTTTATTTTTTGAAAAATGCAGAGTACCCCCTTATGCTTTTTCAAAAAATGAAAAACAAATTTTTTTCTCGCTACCCGCAAAAAAAAGTTTTGAATTAAAGCCAATATGTTTATCTATACAACGCAAAAGAAATCAAGTCAATATCTTGAAAACTAAGCAAGTTATGACCAAAAAAGTCAGTACTAGAACTGGTTACTTTTTTGGTCATAACTTGCTTAGTTTTCAAGATATTGACTTGATTTCTTTTGCGTTGTATAGATAAACATATTGGCTTTAATTCAAAACTTTTTTTTTGCGGGTAGCGAGAAAAATTTTTTTTTTCGTTTTTTGAAAAAGCATTTTTCAAAAAATGAAAAAAAAATTTTTTTTCTCGCTACCCGCAAAAAAAAGTTTTGAATTAAAGCCAATATGTTTATCTATACAACGCAAAAGAAATCAAGTCGATATCTTGAAAACTAAGCAAGTTATGACCAAAAAAGTCAGTACTAGAACTGGTTACTTTTTTGGTCATAACTTGCTTAGTTTTCAAGATATTGACTTGATTTCTTTTGCGTTGTATAGATAAACATATTGGCTTTAATTCAAAACTTTTTTTTTGCGGGTAGCGAGAAATTTTTTTTTTTATTTTTTGAAAAAGCATAAGGGGGTACCCTTTGCCTTTTTCAAAAATTAAAAAAAAAATTTTCTCGCTACCCACAAAAAAAAAGTTTTGAGTTAAAGCCAATATGTTTATCTATACAACGCAAAAGAAATCAAGTCAATATCTTGCAAACTAAGCAAGTTATGACCAAAAAAGTAACCAGTTCTAGTACTGACTTTTTTGGTCATAACTTGCTTAGTTTTCAAGATATTGACTTGATTTCTTTTGCGTTGTATAGATAAACATATTGGCTTTAATTCAAAACTTTTTTTTGCGGGTAGCGAGAAAAATTTTTTTTTTCATTTTTTGAAAAAGCATAAGGGGGTACCCTTTGCATTTTTCAAAAAATAAAAAAGAAATTTTTTCTCGCTACCCGCAAAAAAAAAGTTTTGAATTAAAGCCAATATGTTTATCTATACAACGCAAAAGAAATCAAGTCAATATCTTGCAAACTAAGCAAGTTATGACCAAAAAAGTAACCAGTTCTAGTACTGACTTTTTTGGTCATAACTTGCTTAGTTTTCAAGATATTGACTTGATTTCTTTTGCGTTGTATAGATAAACATATTGGCTTTAATTCAAAACTTTTTTTTTTGCGGGTAGCGAGAAAATTTTTTTTTTTATTTTTTGAAAAAGCATAAGGGGGTACCCTTTGCATTTTTCAAAAAATAAAAAAAAATTTTTTCTCGCTACCCGCAAAAAAAAAGTTTTGAATTAAAGCCAATATGTTTATCTATACAACGCAAAAGAAATCAAGTCAATATCTTGCAAACTAAGCAAGTTATGACCAAAAAAGTAACCAGTTCTAGTACTGACTTTTTTGGTCATAACTTGCTTAGTTTTCAAGATATTGACTTGATTTCTTTTGCGTTGTATAGATAAACATATTGGCTTTAATTCAAAACTTTTTTTTTTGCGGGTAGCGAGAAATTTTTTTTTTTTATTTTTTGAAAAAGCATAAGGGGGTACCCTTTGCATTTTTCAAAAAATAAAAAAAAATTTTTTCTCGCTACCCGCAAAAAAAAAGTTTTGAATTAAAGCCAATATGTTTATCTATACAACGCAAAAGAAATCAAGTCAATATCTTGAAAACTAAGCAAGTTATGACCAAAAAAGTAACCAGTTCTAGTACTGACTTTTTTGGTCATAACTTGCTTAGTTTTCAAGATATCGACTTGATTTCTTTTGCGTTGTATAGATAAACATATTGGCTTTAATTCAAAACTTTTTTTTGCGGGTATCGAGAAAAAAAATTTTTTTTCATTTTTTGAAAAAGCATAAGGGGGTACCCTTTGCATTTTTCAAAAAATAAAAAAAAAATTTTTCTCGCTACCCGCAAAAAAAAAGTTTTGAATTAAAGCCAATATGTTTATCTATACAACGCAAAAGAAATCAAGTCAATATCTTGAAAACTAAGCAAGTTATGACCAAAAAAGTCAGTACTAGAACTGGTTACTTTTTTGGTCATAACTTGCTTAGTTTTCAAGATATTGACTTGATTTCTTTTGCGTTGTATAGATAAACATATTGGCTTTAATTCAAAACTTTTTTTTTGCGGGTAGCGAGAAAATTTTTTTTTTATTTTTTGAAAAATGCAAAGGGTACCCCCTTATGCTTTTTCAAAAAACGAAAACAAATTTTTTTCTCGCTACCCGCAGAAAAAAAGTTTTGAATTAAAGCCAATATGTTTATCTATACAACGCAAAAGAAATCAAGTCAATATCTTGAAAACTAAGCAAGTTATGACCAAAAAAGTCAGTACTAGAACTGGTTACTTTTTTGGTCATAACTTGCTTAGTTTTCAAGATATTGACTTGATTTCTTTTGCGTTGTATAGATAAACATATTGGCTTTAATTCAAAACTTTTTTTTTGCGGGTAGCGAGAAAAAAATTTTTTTTTCGTTTTTTGAAAAAGCATAAGGGGGTACCCTTTGCATTTTTCAAAAAATGAAAAAAAAAATTTTTTTCTCGCTACCCGCAAAAAAAAGTTTTGAATTAAAGCCAATATGTTTATCTATACAACGCAAAAGAAATCAAGTCGATATCTTGAAAACTAAGCAAGTTATGACCAAAAAAGTCAGTACTAGAACTGGTTACTTTTTTGGTCATAACTTGCTTAGTTTTCAAGATATTGACTTGATTTCTTTTGCGTTGTATAGATAAACATATTGGCTTTAATTCAAAACTTTTTTTTGCGGGTAGCGAGAAAAAAATTTTTTTTTTATTTTTTGAAAAATGCAGAGTACCCCCTTATGCTTTTTCAAAAAATGAAAAACAAATTTTTTTTCTCGCCACCCGCAAAAAAAAAGTTTTGAATTAAAGCCAATATGTTTATCTATACAACGCAAAAGAAATCAAGTCAATATCTTGCAAACTAAGCAAGTTATGACCAAAAAAGTCAGTACTAGAACTGGTTACTTTTTTGGTCATAACTTGCTTAGTTTTCAAGATATTGACTTGATTTCTTTTGCGTTGTATAGATAAACATATTGGCTTTAATTCAAAACTTTTTTTTTGCGGGTAGCGAGAAAATTTTTTTTTTCGTTTTTTGAAAAAGCATAAGGGGGTACCCTTTGCATTTTTCAAAAAATGAAAAAAAAAATTTTTTCTCGCTACCCGCAAAAAAAAGTTTTGAATTAAAGCCAATATGTTTATCTATACAACGCAAAAGAAATCAAGTCGATATCTTGAAAACTAAGCAAGTTATGACCAAAAAAGTCAGTACTAGAACTGGTTACTTTTTTGGTCATAACTTGCTTAGTTTTCAAGATATTGACTTGATTTCTTTTGCGTTGTATAGATAAACATATTGGCTTTAATTCAAAACTTTTTTTTTGCGGGTAGCGAGAAAATTTTTTTTTTATTTTTTGAAAAATGCAGAGTACCCCCTTATGCTTTTTCAAAAAATGAAAAACAAATTTTTTTCTCGCTACCCGCAAAAAAAAGTTTTGAATTAAAGCCAATATGTTTATCTATACAACGCAAAAGAAATCAAGTCAATATCTTGAAAACTAAGCAAGTTATGACCAAAAAAGTCAGTACTAGAACTGGTTACTTTTTTGGTCATAACTTGCTTAGTTTGCAAGATATTGACTTGATTTCTTTTGCGTTGTATAGATAAACATATTGGCTTTAATTCAAAACTTTTTTTTGCGGGTAGCGAGAAAAATTTTTTTTTTATTTTTTGAAAAATGCAAAGGGTACCCCCTTATGCTTTTTCAAAAAATGAAAAAAAAATTTTTCTCGCTACCCGCAAAAAAAAAGTTTTGAATTAAAGCCAATATGTTTATCTATACAACGCAAAAGAAATCAAGTCAATATCTTGAAAACTAAGCAAGTTATGACCAAAAAAGTCAGTACTAGAACTGGTTACTTTTTTGGTCATAACTTGCTTACTTTGCAAGATATTGACTTGATTTCTTTTGCGTTGTATAGATAAACATATTGGCTTTAATTCAAAACTTTTTTTTGCGGGTAGCGAGAAAAAATTTTTTTTTTATTTTTTGAAAAATGCAGAGTACCCCCTTATGCTTTTTCAAAAAATGAAAAACAAATTTTTTTCTCGCTACCCGCAAAAAAAAGTTTTGAATTAAAGCCAATATGTTTATCTATACAACGCAAAAGAAATCGAGTCGATATCTTGAAAACTAAGCAAGTTATGACCAAAAAAGTAACCAGTTCTAGTACTGACTTTTTTGGTCATAACTTGCTTAGTTTTCAAGATATTGACTTGATTTCTTTTGCGTTGTATAGATAAACATATTGGCTTTAATTCAAAACTTTTTTTTTGCGGGTAGCGAGAAAAAATTTTTTTTTTCATTTTTTGAAAAAGCATAAGGGGGTACCCTTTGCATTTTTCAAAAAATGAAAAAAAATTTTTTTCTCGCTACCCGCAAAAAAAAGTTTTGAATTAAAGCCAATATGTTTATCTATACAACGCAAAAGAAATCAAGTCAATATCTTGAAAACTAAGCAAGTTATGACCAAAAAAGTAACCAGTTCTAGTACTGACTTTTTTGGTCATAACTTGCTTAGTTTTCAAGATATCGACTCGATTTCTTTTGCGTTGTATAGATAAACATATTGGCTTTAATTCAAAACTTTTTTTTGCGGGTAGCGAGAAAAAAATTTGTTTTTCATTTTTTGAAAAAGCATAAGGGGGTACTCTGCATTTTTCAAAAAATAAAAAAAAAAATTTTTTCTCGCTACCCGCAAAAAAAAGTTTTGAATTAAAGCCAATATGTTTATCTATACAACGCAAAAGAAATCAAGTCAATATCTTGAAAACTAACCAAGTTATGACCAAAAAAGTCAGTACTAGAACTGGTTACTTTTTTGGTCATAACTTGCTTAGTTTGCAAGATATTGACTTGATTTCTTTTGCGTTGTATAGATAAACATATTGGCTTTAATTCAAAACTTTTTTTTGCGGGTAGCGAGAAAAATTTTTTTTTTATTTTTTGAAAAATGCAAAGGGTACCCCCTTATGCTTTTTCAAAAAATGAAAAAAAAAATTTTCTCGCTACCCGCAAAAAAAAAGTTTTGAATTAAAGCCAATATGTTTATCTATACAACGCAAAAGAAATCAAGTCAATATCTTGAAAACTAAGCAAGTTATGACCAAAAAAGTCAGTACTAGAACTGGTTACTTTTTTGGTCATAACTTGCTTACTTTGCAAGATATTGACTAGATTTCTTTTGCGTTGTATAGATAAACATATTGGCTTTAATTCAAAACTTTTTTTTGCGGGTAGCGAGAAAAAATTTTTTTTTTCATTTTTTGAAAAAGCATAACGGGGTACCCTTTGCATTTTTCAAAAAATAAAAAAAAAATTTTTTTCTCGCTACCCACAAAAAAAAAGTTTTGAATTAAAGCCAATATGTTTATCTATACAACGCAAAAGAAATCAAGTCAATATCTTGAAAACTAAGCAAGTTATGACCAAAAAAGTAACCAGTTCTAGTACTGACTTTTTTGGTCATAACTTGCTTAGTTTTCAAGATATCGACTTGATTTCTTTTGCGTTGTATAGATAAACATATTGGCTTTAATTCAAAACTTTTTTTTTGTGGGTAGCGAGAAAAAAATTTTTTTTTTAATTTTTTGAAAAAGGCAAAGGGTACCCCCTTATGCTTTTTCAAAAAATAAAAAAAAAATTTTCTCGCTACCCGCAAAAAAAAAGTTTTGAATTAAAGCCAATATGTTTATCTATACAACGCAAAAGAAATCAAGTCAATATCTTGAAAACTAAGCAAGTTATGACCAAAAAAGTCAGTACTAGAACTGGTTACTTTTTTGGTCATAACTTGCTTACTTTGCAAGATATTGACTAGATTTCTTTTGCGTTGTATAGATAAACATATTGGCTTTAATTCAAAACTTTTTTTTGCGGGTAGCGAGAAAAAAATTTTTTTTTCATTTTTTGAAAAAGCATAAGGGGGTACCCTTTGCATTTTTCAAAAAATAAAAAAAAAATTTTTTTCTCGCTACCCACAAAAAAAAAGTTTTGAATTAAAGCCAATATGTTTATCTATACAACGCAAAAGAAATCAAGTCAATATCTTGAAAACTAAGCAAGTTATGACCAAAAAAGTAACCAGTTCTAGTACTGACTTTTTTGGTTATAACTTGCTTAGTTTTCAAGATATCGACTTGATTTCTTTTGCGTTGTATAGATAAACATATTGGCTTTAATTCAAAACTTTTTTTTGTGGGTAGCGAGAAAAAATTTTTTTTTTTAATTTTTTGAAAAAGGCAAAGGGTACCCCCTTATGCTTTTTCAAAAAATAAAAAAAAATTTTCTCGCTACCCGCAAAAAAAAAGTTTTGAATTAAAGCCAATATGTTTATCTATACAACGCAAAAGAAATCAAGTCAATATCTTGAAAATTAAGCAAGTTATGACCAAAAAAGTCAGTACTAGAACTGGTTACTTTTTTGGTCATAACTTGCTTACTTTGCAAGATATTGACTAGATTTCTTTTGCGTTGTATAGATAAACATATTGGCTTTAATTCAAAACTTTTTTTTGCGGGTAGCGAGAAAAATTTTTTTTTTTCATTTTTTGAAAAAGCATAAGGGGGTACCCTTTGCATTTTTCAAAAAATAAAAAAAAAATTTTTTTCTCGCTACCCACAAAAAAAAAGTTTTGAATTAAAGCCAATATGTTTATCTATACAACGCAAAAGAAATCAAGTCAATATCTTGAAAACTAAGCAAGTTATGACCAAAAAAGTAACCAGTTCTAGTACTGACTTTTTTGGTCATAACTTGCTTAGTTTTCAAGATATCGACTTGATTTCTTTTGCGTTGTATAGATAAACATATTGGCTTTAATTCAAAACTTTTTTTTTGTGGGTAGCGAGAAAAAATTTTTTTTTTTAATTTTTTGAAAAAGGCAAAGGGTACCCCCTTATGCTTTTTCAAAAAAAAAAAAATTTTTCTCGCTACCCGCAAAAAAAAAGTTTTGAATTAAAGCCAATATGTTTATCTATACAACGCAAAAGAAATCAAGTCAATATCTTGAAAACTAAGCAAGTTATGACCAAAAAAGTAACCAGTTCTAGTACTGACTTTTTTGGTCATAACTTGCTTAGTTTTCAAGATATCGACTTGATTTCTTTTGCGTTGTATAGATAAACATATTGGCTTTAATTCAAAACTTTTTTTTGTGGGTAGCGAGAAAAAAATTTTTTTTTCATTTTTTGAAAAATGCAAAGGGTACCCCCTTATGCTTTTTCAAAAAACGAAAAAAAAAATTTTTTTCTCGCTACCCGCAAAAAAAAGTTTTGAATTAAAGCCAATATGTTTATCTATACAACGCAAAAGAAATCAAGTCAATATCTTGCAAACTAAGCAAGTTATGACCAAAAAAGTAACCAGTTCTAGTACTGACTTTTTTGGTCATAACTTGCTTAGTTTTCAAGATATTGACTTGATTTCTTTTGCGTTGTATAGATAAACATATTGGCTTTAATTCAAAACTTTTTTTTTGCGGGTAGCGAGAAAAATTTTTTTTTTCATTTTTTGAAAAAGCATAAGGGGGTACCCTTTGCATTTTTCAAAAAATAAAAAAAAAAATTTTTCTCGCTACCCGCAAAAAAAAAGTTTTGAATTAAAGCCAATATGTTTATCTATACAACGCAAAAGAAATCAAGTCAATATCTTGCAAAGTAAGCAAGTTATGACCAAAAAAGTAACCAGTTCTAGTACTGACTTTTTTGGTCATAACTTGCTTAGTTTTCAAGATATTGACTTGATTTCTTTTGCGTTGTATAGATAAACATATTGGCTTTAATTCAAAACTTTTTTTGCGGGTAGCGAGAAAAAAATTTTTTTTTCATTTTTTGAAAAATGCAAAGGGTACCCCCTTATGCTTTTTCAAAAAATAAAAAAAAAATTTTCTCGCTACCCGCAAAAAAAAAGTTTTGAATTAAAGCCAATATGTTTATCTATACAACGCAAAGGAAATTAAGTCAATATCTTGAAAACTAAGCAAGTTATGACCAAAAAAGTCAGTACTAGAACTGGTTACTTTTTTGGTCATAACTTGCTTAGTTTGCAAGATATTGACTTGATTTCTTTTGCGTTGTATAGATAAACATATTGGCTTTAATTCAAAACTTTTTTTTTGCGGGTAGCGAGAAAAAATTTCTTTTTTATTTTTTGAAAAATGCAAAGGGTACCCCCTTATGCTTTTTCAAAAAATGAAAAAAAAAATTTTTTCTCGCTACCCGCAAAAAAAAAGTTTTGAATTAAAGCCAATATGTTTATCTATACAACGCAAAAGAAATCAAGTCATTATCTTGAAAACTAAGCAAGTTATGACCAAAAAAGTCAGTACTAGAACTGGTTACTTTTTTGGTCATAACTTGCTTAGTTTGCAAGATATTGACTTGATTTCTTTTGCGTTGTATAGATAAACATATTGGCTTTAATTCAAAACTTTTTTTTTTGTGGGTAGCGAGAAAATTTTTTTTTTTAATTTTTGAAAAAGGCAAAGGGTACCCCCTTATGCTTTTTCAAAAAATAAAAAAAAAAATTTCTCGCTACCCGCAAAAAAAAGTTTTGAATTAAAGCCAATATGTTTATCTATACAACGCAAAAGAAATCAAGTCAATATCTTGAAAACTAAGCAAGTTATGACCAAAAAAGTCAGTACTAGAACTGGTTACTTTTTTGGTCATAACTTGCTTAGTTTGCAAGATATTGACTTGATTTCTTTTGCGTTGTATAGATAAACATATTGGCTTTAATTCAAAACTTTTTTTTTGTGGGTAGCGAGAAAATTTTTTTTTTTAATTTTTGAAAAAGGCAAAGGGTACCCCCTTATGCTTTTTCAAAAAATAAAAAAAAAATTTCTCGCTACCCGCAAAAAAAAAGTTTTGAATTAAAGCCAATATGTTTATCTATACAACGCAAAAGAAATCAAGTCAATATCTTGAAAACTAAGCAAGTTATGACCAAAAAAGTAACCAGTTCTAGTACTGACTTTTTTGGTCATAACTTGCTTAGTTTTCAAGATATTGACTTGATTTCTTTTGCGTTGTATAGATAAACATATTGGCTTTAATTCAAAACTTTTTTTTGTGGGTAGCGAGAAAAAAATTTTTTTTGCATTTTTCAAAAAATAAAAAAAAAATTTTTTTCTCGCTACCCACAAAAAAAAAGTTTTGAATTAAAGCCAATATGTTTATCTATACAACGCAAAAGAAATCAAGTCAATATCTTGCAAACTAAGCAAGTTATGACCAAAAAAGTAACCAGTTCTAGTACTGACTTTTTTGGTCATAACTTGCTTAGTTTTTAAGATATTGACTTGATTTCTTTTGCGTTGTATAGATAAACATATTGGCTTTAATTCAAAACTTTTTTTTTGCGGGTAGCGAGAAAAATTTTTTTTTTCATTTTTTGAAAAAGCATAAGGGGGTACCCTTTGCATTTTTCAAAAAATAAAAAAAAAATTTTTCTCGCTACCCGCAAAAAAAAAGTTTTGAATTAAAGCCAATATGTTTATCTATACAACGCAAAAGAAATCAAGTCAATATCTTGCAAAGTAAGCAAGTTATGACCAAAAAAGTAACCAGTTCTAGTACTGACTTTTTTGGTCATAACTTGCTTAGTTTTCAAGATATTGACTTGATTTCTTTTGCGTTGTATAGATAAACATATTGGCTTTAATTCAAAACTTTTTTTGCGGGTAGCGAGAAAAAAATTTTTTTTTATTTTTTGAAAAATGCAAAGGGTACCCCCTTATGCTTTTTCAAAAAATAAAAAAAAAAATTTTCTCGCTACCCGCAAAAAAAAAGTTTTGAATTAAAGCCAATATGTTTATCTATACAACGCAAAAGAAATCAAGTCAATATCTTGAAAACTAAGCAAGTTATGACCAAAAAAGTCAGTACTAGAACTGGTTACTTTTTTGGTCATAACTTGCTTAGTTTGCAAGATATTGACTTGATTTCTTTTGCGTTGTATAGATAAACATATTGGCTTTAATTCAAAACTTTTTTTTTGTGGGTAGCGAGAAAATTTTTTTTTTTAATTTTTGAAAAAGGCAAAGGGTACCCCCTTATGCTTTTTCAAAAAATAAAAAAAAAAATTTCTCGCTACCCGCAAAAAAAAGTTTTGAATTAAAGCCAATATGTTTATCTATACAACGCAAAAGAAATCAAGTCAATATCTTGAAAACTAAGCAAGTTATGACCAAAAAAGTCAGTACTAGAACTGGTTACTTTTTTGGTCATAACTTGCTTAGTTTGCAAGATATTGACTTGATTTCTTTTGCGTTGTATAGATAAACATATTGGCTTTAATTCAAAACTTTTTTTTTGTGGGTAGCGAGAAAATTTTTTTTTTTTAATTTTTGAAAAAGGCAAAGGGTACCCCCTTATGCTTTTTCAAAAAATAAAAAAAAAAAATTTCTCGCTACCCGCAAAAAAAAGTTTTGAATTAAAGCCAATATGTTTATCTATACAACGCAAAAGAAATCAAGTCAATATCTCGAAAACTAAGCAAGTTATGACCAAAAAAGTAACCAGTTCTAGTACTGACTTTTTTGGTCATAACTTGCTTAGTTTTCAAGATATTGACTTGATTTCTTTTGCGTTGTATAGATAAACATATTGGCTTTAATTCAAAACTTTTTTTTGCGGGTGGCGAGAAAAAAAATTTGTTTTTCATTTTTTGAAAAAGCATAAGGGGGTACTCTGCATTTTTCAAAAAATAAAAAAAAAATTTTTTTCTCGCTACCCGCAAAAAAAAGTTTTGAATTAAAGCCAATATGTTTATCTATACAACGCAAAAGAAATCAAGTCAATATCTTGAAAACTAAGCAAGTTATGACCAAAAAAGTAACCAGTTCTAGTACTGACTTTTTTGGTCATAACTTGCTTAGTTTTCAAGATATTGACTTGATTTCTTTTGCGTTGTATAGATAAACATATTGGCTTTAATTCAAAACTTTTTTTTTGCGGGTAGCGAGAAAAATTTTTTTTTCATTTTTTGAAAAAGCATAAGGTGGTACCCTTTGCATTTTTCAAAAAATGAAAAAAATTTTTTTTTTCTCGCTACCCGCAAAAAAAAAGTTTTGAATTAAAGCCAATATGTTTATCTATACAACGCAAAAGAAATCAAGTCAATATCTTGAAAACTAAGCAAGTTATGACCAAAAAAGTCAGTACTAGAACTGGTTACTTTTTTGGTCATAACTTGCTTAGTTTTCAAGATATTGACTTGATTTCTTTTGCGTTGTATAGATAAACATATTGGCTTTAATTCAAAACTTTTTTTTTGCGGGTAGCGAGAAAAAAATTTTTTTTCATTTTTTGAAAAAGCATAAGGGGGTACCCTTTGCATTTTTCAAAAAATTAAAAAAAATTTTTTTCTCGCTACCCGCAAAAAAAAAGTTTTGAATTAAATCCAATATGTTTATCTATACAACGCAAAAGAAATCAAGTCAATATCTTGAAAACTAAGCAAGTTATGACCAAAAAAGTAACCAGTTCTAGTACTGACTTTTTTGGTCATAACTTGCTTAGTTTTCAAGATATTGACTTGATTTCTTTTGCGTTGTATAGATAAACATATTGGCTTTAATTCAAAACTTTTTTTTGCAGGTAGCGAGAAAAAATTTTTTTTTTATTTTTTGAAAAATGCAAAGGGTACCCCCTTATGCTTTTTCAAAAAATGAAAAAAAAAATTTTTTTCTCGATACCCGCAAAAAAAAGTTTTGAATTAAAGCCAATATGTTTATCTATACAAAGCAAAAGAAATCAAGTCGATATCTTGAAAACTAAGCAAGTTATGACCAAAAAAGTAACCAGTTCTAGTACTGACTTTTTTGGTCATAACTTGCTTAGTTTTCAAGATATTGACTTGATTTCTTTTGCGTTGTATAGATAAACATATTGGCTTTAATTCAAAACTTTTTTTTGCGGGTAGCGAGAAAAAATTTCTTTTTTATTTTTTGAAAAATGCAAAGGGTACCCCCTTATGCTTTTTTAAAAAATGAAAAAAAAAATTTTTTTCTCGCTACCCGCAAAAAAAAAGTTTTGAATTAAAGCCAATATGTTTATCTATACAACGCAAAAGAAATCAAGTCAATATCTTGAAAACTAAGCAAGTTATGACCAAAAAAGTCAGTACTAGAACTGGTTACTTTTTTGGTCATAACTTGCTTAGTTTGCAAGATATTGACTTGATTTCTTTTGCGTTGTATAGATAAACATATTGGCTTTAACTCAAAACTTTTTTTTTGTGGGTAGCGAGAAAATTTTTTTTTTTAATTTTTGAAAAAGGCAAAGGGTACCCCCTTATGCTTTTTCAAAAAATAAAAAAAAAATTTTCTCGCTACCCGCAAAAAAAAAGTTTTGAATTAAAGCCAATATGTTTATCTATACAACGCAAAAGAAATCAAGTCAATATCTTGAAAACTAAGCAAGTTATGACCAAAAAAGTAACCAGTTCTAGTACTGACTTTTTTGGTCATAACTTGCTTAGTTTTCAAGATATCGACTTGATTTCTTTTGCGTTGTATAGATAAACATATTGGCTTTAATTCAAAACTTTTTTTTGCGGGTAGCGAGAAAAAAATTTTTTTTTCATTTTTTGAAAAATGCAAAGGGTACCCCCTTATGCCTTTTCAAAAAACGAAAAAAAAATTTTTTTCTCGCTACCCGCAAAAAAAAAAGTTTTGAATTAAAGCCAATATGTTTATCTATACAACGCAAAAGAAATCAAGTCAATATCTTGAAAACTAAGCAAGTTATGACCAAAAAAGTAACCAGTTCTAGTACTGACTTTTTTGGTCATAACTTGCTTAGTTTTCAAGATATTGACTTGATTTCTTTTGCGTTGTATAGATAAACATATTGGCTTTAATTCAAAACTTTTTTTGCGGGTAGCGAGAAAAAAATTTGTTTTTCATTTTTTGAAAAAGCATAAGGGGGTACTCTGCATTTTTCAAAAAATAAAAAAAAAATTTTCTCGCTACCCGCAAAAAAAAGTTTTGAATTAAACGCAATATGTTTATCTATACAACGCAAAAGAAATCAAGTCAATATCTTGAAAACTAAGCAAGTTATGACCAAAAAAGTAACCAGTTCTAGTACTGACTTTTTTGGTCATAACTTGCTTAGTTTTCAAGATATCGACTTGATTTCTTTTGCGTTGTATAGATAAACATATTGGCTTTAATTCAAAACTTTTTTTTGCGGGTAGCGAGAAAAAATTTTTTTTTCATTTTTTGAAAAATGCAAAGGGTACCCCATTATGCTTTTTCAAAAAACGAAAAAAAAAATTTTTCTCGCTACCCGCAAAAAAAAAGTTTTGAATTAAAGCCAATATGTTTATCTATACAACGCAAAAGAAATCAAGTCAATATCTTGAAAACTAAGCAAGTTATGACCAAAAAAGTAACCAGTTCTAGTACTGACTTTTTTGGTCATAACTTGCTTAGTTTTCAAGATATTGACTTGATTTCTTTTGCGTTGTATAGATAAACATATTGGCTTTAATTCAAAACTTTTTTTTGCGGGTAGCGAGAAAAATTTTTTTTTTATTTTTTGAAAAATGCAAAGGGTACCCCCTTATGCTTTTTCAAAAAATTAAAAAAAAATTTTTTTCTCGATACCCGCAAAAAAAAGTTTTGAATTAAAGCCAATATGTTTATCTATACAAAGCAAAAGAAATCAAGTCGATATCTTGAAAACTAAGCAAGTTATGACCAAAAAAGTAACCAGTTCTAGTACTGACTTTTTTGGTCATAACTTGCTTAGTTTTCAAGATATTGACTTGATTTCTTTTGCGTTGTATAGATAAACATATTGGCTTTAATTCAAAACTTTTTTTTGCGGGTAGCGAGAAAAAATTTTTTTTTTATTTTTTGAAAAATGCAAAGGGTACCCCCTTATGCTTTTGCTACCCGCAAAAAAAAGTTTTGAATTAAAGCCAATATGTTTATCTATACAACGCAAAAGAAATCAAGTCAATATCTTGAAAACTAAGCAAGTTATGACCAAAAAAGTAACCAGTTCTAGTACTGACTTTTTTGGTCATAACTTGCTTAGTTTTCAAGATATCGACTTGATTTCTTTTGCGTTGTATAGATAAACATATTGGCTTTAATTCAAAACTTTTTTTTGCGGGTAGCGAGAAAAAATTTTTTTTTTCATTTTTTGAAAAATGCAAAGGGTACCCCCTTATGCTTTTTCAAAAAACGAAAAAAAAAATTTTTCTCGCTACCCGCAAAAAAAAAGTTTTGAATTAAAGCCAATATGTTTATCTATACAACGCAAAAGAAATCAAGTCAATATCTTGAAAACTAAGCAAGTTATGACCAAAAAAGTAACCAGTTATAGTACTGACTTTTTTGGTCATAACTTGCTTAGTTTTCAAGATATCGACTTGATTTCTTTTGCGTTGTATAGATAAACATATTGGCTTTAATTCAAAACTTTTTTTTGCGGGTAGCGAGAAAAAAATTTTTTTTCATTTTTTGAAAAATGCAAAGGGTACCCCCTTATGCTTTTTCAAAAAACGAAAAAAAAAATTTTTCTCGCTACCCGCAAAAAAAAAGTTTTGAATTAAAGCCAATATGTTTATCTATACAACGCAAAAGAAATCAAGTCAATATCTTGAAAACTAAGCAAGTTATGACCAAAAAAGTAACCAGTTCTAGTACTGACTTTTTTGGTCATAACTTGCTTAGTTTTCAAGATATCGACTTGATTTCTTTTGCGTTGTATAGATAAACATATTGGCTTTAATTCAAAACTTTTTTTTGCGGGTAGCGAGAAAAAAATTTTTTTTTCATTTTTTGAAAATTGCAAAGGGTACCCCCTTATGCTTTTTCAAAAAACGAAAAAAAAAATTTTTCTCGCTACCCGCAAAAAAAAAGTTTTGAATTAAAGCCAATATGTTTATCTATACAACGCAAAAGAAATCAAGTCAATATCTTGAAAACTAAGCAAGTTATGACCAAAAAAGTAACCAGTTCTAGTACTGACTTTTTTGGTCATAACTTGCTTAGTTTTCAAGATATCGACTTGATTTCTTTTGCGTTGTATAGATAAACATATTGGCTTTAATTCAAAACTTTTTTTTGCGGGTAGCGAGAAAAAAATTTTTTTTTCATTTTTTGAAAAATGCAAAGGGTACCCCCTTATGCTTTTTCAAAAAACGAAAAAAAAAATTTTTCTCGCTACCCGCAAAAAAAAAGTTTTGAATTAAAGCCAATATGTTTATCTATACAACGCAAAAGAAATCAAGTCAATATCTTGAAAACTAAGCAAGTTATGACCAAAAAAGTAACCAGTTCTAGTACTGACTTTTTTGGTCATAACTTGCTTAGTTTTCAAGATATCGACTTGATTTCTTTTGCGTTGTATAGATAAACATATTGGCTTTAATTCAAAACTTTTTTTGCGGGTAGCGAGAAAAAAATTTTTTTTTCATTTTTTGAAAAATGCAAAGGGTACCCCCTTATGCTTTTTCAAAAAACGAAAAAAAAATTTTTTCTCGCTACCCGCAAAAAAAAAGTTTTGAATTAAAGCCAATGTGTTTATCTATACAACGCAAAAGAAATCAAGTCAATATCTTGAAAACTAAGCAAGTTATGACCAAAAAAGTAACCAGTTCTAGTACTGACTTTTTTGGTCATAACTTGCTTAGTTTTCAAGATATCGACTTGATTTCTTTTGCGTTGTATAGATAAACATATTGGCTTTAATTCAAAACTTTTTTTTGCGGGTAGCGAGAAAAAAATTTGTTTTTCATTTTTTGAAAAAGCATAAGGGGGTACTCTGCATTTTTCAAAAAAAAAAAAAAAAAATTTTCTCGCTACCCGCAAAAAAAAGTTTTGAATTAAACCCAATATGTTTATCTATACAACGCAAAAGAAATCAAGTCAATATCTTGAAAACTAAGCAAGTTATGACCAAAAAAGTAACCAGTTCTAGTACTGACTTTTTTGGTCATAACTTGCTTAGTTTTCAAGATATCGACTTGATTTCTTTTGCGTTGTATAGATAAACATATTGGCTTTAATTCAAAACTTTTTTTTGCGGGTAGCGAGAAAAAAATTTTTTTTCATTTTTTGAAAAATGCAAAGGGTACCCCCTTATGCTTTTTTAAAAAACGAAAAAAAAAATTTTTCTCGCTACCCGCAAGAGAAAAATTTTTTTTTTCATTTTTTGAAAAAGCATAAGGGGGTACCCTTTGCATTTTTCAAAAAATAAAAAAAAATAAAATTTTTCTCGCTACCCGCAAAAAAAAAATTTTGAATTAAAGCCAATATGTTTATCTATACAACGCAAAAGAAATCAAGTCAATATCTTGAAAACTAAGCAAGTTATGACCAAAAAAGTCAGTACTAGAACTGGTTACTTTTTTGGTCATAACTTGCTTAGTTTGCAAGATATTGACTTGATTTCTTTTGCGTTGTATAGATAAACATATTGGCTTTAATTCAAAACTTTTTTTTTTGCGGGTAGCGAGAAAAAATTTTTTTTTATTTTTTGAAAAATGCAAAGGGTACCCCTTATGCTTTTTCAAAAAATGAAAAAAAAAATTTTTTTCTCGCTACCCGCAAAAAAAAAAGTTTTGAATTAAAGCCAATATGTTTATCTATACAACGCAAAAGAAATCAAGTCAATATCTTGAAAACTAAGCAAGTTATGACCAAAAAAGTAACCAGTTCTAGTACTGACTTTTTTGGTCATAACTTGCTTAGTTTTCAAGATATTGACTTGATTTCTTTTGCGTTGTATAGATAAACATATTGGCTTTAATTCAAAACTTTTTTTTTGCGGGTAGCGAGAAAATTTTTTTTTTTTATTTTTTGAAAAATGCAAAGGGTACCCCCTTATGCTTTTTCAAAAAACGAAAAAAAATTTTTTTCTCGCTACCCGCAAAAAAAAAGTTTTGAATTAAGGCCAATATGTTTATCTATACAACGCAAAAGAAATCAAGTCAATATCTTGAAAACTAAGCAAGTTATGACCAAAAAAGTCAGTACTAGAACTGGTTACTTTTTTGGTCATAACTTGCTTAGTTTTCAAGATATTGACAAAAAGAAAGAAAATTTTTTTTTTAATTTTTTGAAAAAGGCAAAGGGTACCCCCTTATGCTTTTTCAAAAAATAAAAAAAAATTTTCTCGCTACCCGCAAAAAAAAAGTTTTGAATTAAAGCCAATATGTTTATCTATACAACGCAAAAGAAATCAAGTCAATATCTTGAAAACTAAGCAAGTTATGACCAAAAAAGTAACCAGTTCTAGTACTGACTTTTTTGGTCATAACTTGCTTAGTTTTCAAGATATCGACTTGATTTCTTTTGCGTTGTATAGATAAACATATTGGCTTTAATTCAAAACTTTTTTTTGCGGGTAGCGAGAAAAAATTTTTTTTTCATTTTTTGAAAAATGCAAAGGGTACCCCCTTATGCTTTTTCAAAAAACGAAAAAAAAATTTTTTTCTCGCTACCCGCAAAAAAAAAGTTTTGAATTAAAGCCAATATGTTTATCTATACAACGCAAAAGAAATCAAGTCAATATCTTGAAAACTAAGCAAGTTATGACCAAAAAAGTAACCAGTTCTAGTACTGACTTTTTTGGTCATAACTTGCTTAGTTTTCAAGATATTGACTTGATTTCTTTTGCGTTGTATAGATAAACATATTGGCCTTAATTCAAAACTTTTTTTTTGCGGGTAGCGAGAAAAAAATTTTTTTTCGTTTTTTGAAAAAGCATAAGGGGGTACCCTTTGCATTTTTCAAAAAATAAAAAAAAAAAATTTTCTCGCTACCCGCAAAAAAAAAGTTTTGAATTAAAGCCAATATGTTTATCTATACAACGCAAAAGAAATCAAGTCAATATCTTGAAAACTAAGCAAGTTATGACCAAAAAAGTCAGTACTAGAACTGGTTACTTTTTTGGTCATAACTTGCTTAGTTTGCAAGATATTGACTTGATTTCTTTTGCGTTGTATAGATAAACATATTGGCTTTAATTCAAAACTTTTTTTTTGCGGGTAGCGAGAAAATTTTTTTTTTCATTTTTTGAAAAAGCATAAGGGGGTACCCTTTGCGCTACCCGCAAAAAAAAAGTTTTGAATTAAAGCCAATATGTTTATCTATACAACGCAAAAGAAATCAAGTCAATATCTTGAAAACTAAGCAAGTTATGACCAAAAAAGTAACCAGTTCTAGTACTGACTTTTTTGGTCATAACTTGCTTAGTTTTCAAGATATTGACTTGATTTCTTTTGCGTTGTATAGATAAACATATTCGCTTTAATTCAAAACTTTTTTTTTGCGGGTAGCGAGAAAAAATTTTTTTTCATTTTTTGAAAAAGCATAAGGGGGTACCCTTTGCATTTTTCAAAAAATTAAAAAAAAATTTTTTTCTCGCTACCCGCAAAAAAAAAGTTTTGAATTAAATCCAATATGTTTATCTATACAACGCAAAAGAAATCAAGTCAATATCTTGAAAACTAAGCAAGTTATGACCAAAAAAGTAACCAGTTCTAGTACTGACTTTTTTGGTCATAACTTGCTTAGTTTTCAAGATATTGACTTGATTTCTTTTGCGTTGTATAGATAAACATATTGGCTTTAATTCAAAACTTTTTTTTGCGGGTAGCGAGAAAAAAATTTTTTTTTTATTTTTTGAAAAATGCAAAGGGTACCCCCTTATGATTTTTCAAAAAATGAAAAAAAAAAATTTTTCTCGATACCCGCAAAAAAAGTTTTGAATTAAAGCCAATATGTTTATCTATACAAAGCAAAAGAAATCAAGTCGATATCTTGAAAACTAAGCAAGTTATGACCAAAAAAGTAACCAGTTCTAGTACTGACTTTTTTGGTCATAACTTGCTTAGTTTTCAAGATATTGACTTGATTTCTTTTGCGTTGTATAGATAAACATATTGGCTTTAATTCAAAACTTTTTTTTGCGGGTAGCGAGAAAAAAATTTTTTTTTTATTTTTTGAAAAATGCAAAGGGTACCCCCTTATGCTTTTTCAAAAAATGAAAAAAAAATTTTTTTTCTCGATACCCGCAAAAAAAAGTTTTGAATTAAAGCCAATATGTTTATCTATACAACGCAAAAGAAATCAAGTCGATATCTTGAAAACTAAGCAAGTTATGACCAAAAAAGTCAGTACTAGAACTGGTTACTTTTTTGGTCATAACTTGCTTAGTTTTCAGGATATTGACTTGATTTCTTTTGCGTTGTATAGATAAACATATTGGCTTTAATTCAAAACTTTTTTTTGCGGGTAGCGAGAAAAAAATTTTTTTTTCATTTTTTGAAAAATGCAAAGGGTACCTCCTTATGCTTTTTCAAAAAACGAAAAAAAAAATTTTTCTCGCTACCCGCAAAAAAAAAGTTTTGAATTAAAGCCAATATGTTTATCTATACAACGCAAAAGAAATCAAGTCAATATCTTGAAAACTAAGCAAGTTATGACCAAAAAAGTAACCAGTTCTAGTACTGACTTTTTTGGTCATAACTTGCTTAGTTTTCAAGATATCGACTTGATTTCTTTTGCGTTGTATAGATAAACATATTGGCTTTAATTCAAAACTTTTTTTTGCGGGTAGCGAGAAAAAAATTTGTTTTTCATTTTTTGAAAAAGCATAAGGGGGTACTCTGCATTTTTCAAAAAATAAAAAAAAAATTTTCTCGCTACCCGCAAAAAAAGTTTTGAATTAAACCCAATATGTTTATCTATACAACGCAAAAGAAATCAAGTCAATATCTTGAAAACTAAGCAAGTTATGACCAAAAAAGTAACCAGTTCTAGTACTGACTTTTTTGGTCATAACTTGCTTAGTTTTCAAGATATCGACTTGATTTCTTTTGCGTTGTATAGATAAACATATTGGCTTTAATTCAAAACTTTTTTTTGCGGGTAGCGAGAAAAAAATTTTTTTTCATTTTTTGAAAAATGCAAAGGGTACCCCCTTATGCTTTTTCAAAAAACGAAAAAAAAAATTTTTCTCGCTACCCGCAAAAAAAAAAGTTTTGAATTAAAGCCAATATGTTTATCTATACAACGCAAAAGAAATCAAGTCGATATCTTGAAAACTAAGCAAGTTATGACCAAAAAAGTAACCAGTTCTAGTACTGACTTTTTTGGTCATAACTTGCTTAGTTTTCAAGATATTGACTTGATTTCTTTTGCGTTGTATAGATAAACATATTGGCTTTAATTCAAAACTTTTTTTTGCGGGTAGCGAGAAAAAATTTTTTTTTTTATTTTTTGAAAAATGCAAAGGGTACCCCCTTATGCTTTTTCAAAAAATGAAAAAAAAAATTTTTTCTCGATACCCGCAAAAAAAGTTTTGAATTAAAGCCAATATGTTTATCTATACAAAGCAAAAGAAATCAAGTCGATATCTTGAAAACTAAGCAAGTTATGGCCAAAAAAGTAACCAGTTCTAGTACTGACTTTTTTGGTCATAACTTGCTTAGTTTTCAAGATATTGACTTGATTTCTTTTGCGTTGTATAGATAAACATATTGGCTTTAATTCAAAACTTTTTTTTGCGGGTAGCGAGAAAAAAATTTTTTTTTTATTTTTTGAAAAATGCAAAGGGTACCCCCTTATGCTTTTTCAAAAAATGAAAAAAAAATTTTTTTTCTCGATACCCGCAAAAAAAAGTTTTGAATTAAAGCCAATATGTTTATCTATACAACGCAAAAGAAATCAAGTCGATATCTTGAAAACTAAGCAAGTTATGACCAAAAAAGTCAGTACTAGAACTGGTTACTTTTTTGGTCATAACTTGCTTAGTTTTCTAGATATTGACTTGATTTCTTTTGCGTTGTATAGATAAACATATTGGCTTTAATTCAAAACTTTTTTTTTGCGGGTAGCGAGAAAAAATTTTTTTTATTTTTTGAAAAATGCAAAGGGTACCCCCTTATGCTTTTTCAAAAAATGAAAAAAAAATTTTTTTCTCGCTACCCGCAAAAAAAAAGTTTTGAATTAAAGCCAATATGTTTATCTATACCACGCAAAAGAAATCAGGTCAATATCTTGAAAACTAAGCAAGTTATGACCAAAAATGTCAGTACTAGAACTGGTTACTTTTTTGGTCATAACTTGCTTAGTTTGCAAGATATTGACTTGATTTCTTTTGCGTTGTATAGATAAACATATTGGCTTTAATTCAAAACTTTTTTTTGCGGGTAGCGAGAAAAAAATTTTTTTTTTCATTTTTTGAAAAATGCAAAGGGTACCCCCTTATGCTTTTTCAAAAAACGAAAAAAAAATTTTTTCTCGCTACCCGCAAAAAAAAAGTTTTGAATTAAAGCCAATATGTTTATCTATACAACGCAAAAGAAATCAAGTCAATATCTTGAAAACTAAGCAAGTTATGACCAAAAAAGTAACCAGTTCTAGTACTGACTTTTTTGGTCATAACTTGCTTAGTTTTCAAGATATCGACTTTATTTCTTTTGCGTTGTATAGATAAACATATTGGCTTTAATTCAAAACTTTTTTTTGCGGGTAGCGAGAAAAAAATTTGTTTTTCATTTTTTGAAAAAGCATAAGGGGGTACTCTGCATTTTTCAAAAAATAAAAAAAAAATTTTCTCGCTACCCGCAAAAAAAAAGTTTTGAATTAAACCCAATATGTTTATCTATACAACGCAAAAGAAATCAAGTCAATATCTTGAAAACTAAGCAAGTTATGACCAAAAAAGTAACCAGTTCTAGTACTGACTTTTTTGGTCATAACTTGCTTAGTTTTCAAGATATCGACTTGATTTCTTTTGCGTTGTATAGATAAACATATTGGCTTTAATTCAAAACTTTTTTTTGCGGGTAGCGAGAAAAAAATTTTTTTTCATTTTTTGAAAAATGCAAAGGGTACCCTTATGCTTTTTCAAAAAACGAAAAAAAAAATTTTTCTCGCTACCCGCAAAAAAAAAGTTTTGAATTAAAGCCAATATGTTTATCTATACAACGCAAAAGAAATCAAGTCAATATCTTGAAAACTAAGCAAGTTATGACCAAAAAAGTAACCAGTTCTAGTACTGACTTTTTTGGTCATAACTTGCTTAGTTTTCAAGATATTGACTTGATTTCTTTTGCGTTGTATAGATAAACATATTGGCTTTAATTCAAAAGTTTTTTTTGCGGGTAGCGAGAAAAAAATTTGTTTTTCATTTTTTGAAAAAGCATAAGGGGGTACTCTGCATTTTTCAAAAAATAAAAAAAAAATTTTTTTCTCGCTACCCGCAAAAAAAAGTTTTGAATTAAAGCCAATATGTTTATCTATACAACGCAAAAGAAATCAAGTCAATATCTTGAAAACTAAGCAAGTTATGACCAAAAAAGTAACCAGTTCTAGTACTGACTTTTTTGGTCATAACTTGCTTAGTTTTCAAGATATTGACTTGATTTCTTTTGCGTTGTATAGATAAACATATTGGCTTTAATTCAAAACTTTTTTTTTGCGGGTAGCGAGAAAAAATTTTTTTTCATTTTTTGAAAAAGCATAAGGGGGTACCCTTTGCATTTTTCAAAAAATAAAAAAAATAAAATTTTTCTCGCTACCCGCAAAAAAAAATTTTGAATTAAAGCCAATATGTTTATCTATACAACGCAAAAGAAATCAAGTCAATATCTTGAAAACTAAGCAAGTTATGACCAAAAAAGTCAGTACTAGAACTGGTTACTTTTTTGGTCATAACTTGCTTAGTTTGCAAGATATTGACTTGATTTCTTTTGCGTTGTATAGATAAACATATTGGCTTTAATTCAAAACTTTTTTTTTTGCGGGTAGCGAGAAAAAAATTTTTTTTTATTTTTTGAAAAATGCAAAGGGTACCCCCTTATGCTTTTTCAAAAAATGAAAAAAAAATTTTTTTTCTCGCTACCCGCAAAAAAAAAGTTTTGAATTAAAGCCAATATGTTTATCTATACAACGCAAAAGAAATCAAGTCAATATCTTGAAAACTAAGCAAGTTATGACCAAAAAAGTCAGTACTACAACTGGTTACTTTTTTGGTCATAACTTGCTTAGTTTGCAAGATATTGACTTGATTTCTTTTGCGTTGTATAGATAAACATATTGGCTTTAATTCAAAACTTTTTTTTTGTGGGTAGCGAGAAAAATTTTTTTTTTAATTTTTTGAAAAAGGCAAAGGGTACCCCCTTATGCTTTTTCAAAAAATAAAAAAAAAATTTTCTCGCTACCCGCAAAAAAAAAGTTTTGAATTAAAGCCAATATGTTTATCTATACAACGCAAAAGAAATCAAGTCAATATCTTGAAAACTAAGCAAGTTATGACCAAAAAAGTAACCAGTTCTAGTACTGACTTTTTTGGTCATAACTTGCTTAGTTTTCAAGATATCGACTTGATTTCTTTTGCGTTGTATAGATAAACATATTGGCTTTAATTCAAAACTTTTTTTTGCGGGTAGCGAGAAAAAATTTTTTTTTTCATTTTTTGAAAAATGCAAAGGGTACCCCCTTATGCTTTTTCAAAAAACGAAAAAAAAATTTTTTTCTCGCTACCCGCAAAAAAAAAGTTTTGAATTAAAGCCAATATGTTTATCTATACAACGCAAAAGAAATCAAGTCAATATCTTGAAAACTAAGCAAGTTATGACCAAAAAAGTAACCAGTTCTAGTACTGACTTTTTTGGTCATAACTTGCTTAGTTTTCAAGATATTGACTTGATTTCTTTTGCGTTGTATAGATAAACATATTGGCCTTAATTCAAAACTTTTTTTTTGCGGGTAGCGAGAAAAAAATTTTTTTTCGTTTTTTGAAAAAGCATAAGGGGGTACCCTTTGCATTTTTCAAAAAATAAAAAAAAAAATTTTCTCGCTACCCGCAAAAAAAAAGTTTTGAATTAAGGCCAATATGTTTATCTATACAACGCAAAAGAAATCAAGTCAATATCTTGAAAACTAAGCAAGTTATGACCAAAAAAGTCAGTACTAGAACTGGTTACTTTTTTGGTCATAACTTGCTTAGTTTGCAAGATATTGACTTGATTTCTTTTGCGTTGTATAGATAAACATATTGGCTTTAATTCAAAACTTTTTTTTTGCGGGTAGCGAGAAAATTTTTTTTTTTCATTTTTTGAAAAAGCATAAGGGGGTACCCTTTGCCTTTTTCAAAAAATGAAAAAAAAATTTTTTTCTCGCTACCCGCAAAAAAAAAAGTTTTGAATTAAAGCCAATATGTTTATCTATACAACGCAAAAGAAATCAAGTCAATATCTTGAAAACTAAGCAAGTTATGACCAAAAAAGTAACCAGTTCTAGTACTGACTTTTTTGGTCATAACTTGCTTAGTTTTCAAGATATTGACTTGATTTCTTTTGCGTTGTATAGATAAACATATTGGCTTTAATTCAAAACTTTTTTTTTGCGGGTAGCGAGAAAAAAATTTTTTTTCATTTTTTGAAAAAGCATAAGGGGGTACCCTTTGCATTTTTCAAAAAATTAAAAAAAAATTTTTTTCTCGCTACCCGCAAAAAAAAAGTTTTGAATTAAATCCAATATGTTTATCTATACAACGCAAAAGAAATCAAGTCAATATCTTGAAAACTAAGCAAGTTATGACCAAAAAAGTAACCAGTTCTAGTACTGACTTTTTTGGTCATAACTTGCTTAGTTTTCAAGATATTGACTTGATTTCTTTTGCGTTGTATAGATAAACATATTGGCTTTAATTCAAAACTTTTTTTTGCGGGTAGCGAGAAAAAATTTTTTTTTTATTTTTTGAAAAATGCAAAGGGTACCCCCTTATGCTTTTTCAAAAAATGAAAAAAAAAATTTTTTCTCGATACCCGCAAAAAAAGTTTTGAATTAAAGCCAATATGTTTATCTATACAAAGCAAAAGAAATCAAGTCGATATCTTGAAAACTAAGCAAGTTATGACCAAAAAAGTAACCAGTTCTAGTACTGACTTTTTTGGTCATAACTTGCTTAGTTTTCAAGATATTGACTTGATTTCTTTTGCGTTGTATAGATAAACATATTGGCTTTAATTCAAAACTTTTTTTTGCGGGTAGCGAGAAAAAAATTTTTTTTTTATTTTTTGAAAAATGCAAAGGGTACCCCCTTATGCTTTTTCAAAAAATGAAAAAAAAAATTTTTTTCTCGATACCCGCAAAAAAAAGTTTTGAATTAAAGCCAATATGTTTATCTATACAACGCAAAAGAAATCAAGTCGATATCTTGAAAACTAAGCAAGTTATGACCAAAAAAGTCAGTACTAGAACTGGTTACTTTTTTGGTCATAACTTGCTTAGTTTTCAAGATATTGACTTGATTTCTTTTGCGTTGTATAGATAAACATATTGGCTTTAATTCAAAACTTTTTTTTGCGGGTAGCGAGAAAAAATTTTTTTTATTTTTTGAAAAATGCAAAGGGTACCCCCTTATGCTTTTTCAAAAAATGAAAAAAAAAATTTTTTTCTCGCTACCCGCAAAAAAAAAGTTTTGAATTAAAGCCAATATGTTTATCTATACAACGCAAAAGAAATCAGGTCAATATCTTGAAAACTAAGCAAGTTATGACCAAAAATGTCAGTACTAGAACTGGTTACTTTTTTGGTCATAACTTGCTTAGTTTGCAAGATATTGACTTGATTTCTTTTGCGTTGTATAGATAAACATATTGGCTTTAATTCAAAACTTTTTTTTTGTGGGTAGCGAGAAAAATTTTTTTTTTAATTTTTTGAAAAAGGCAAAGGGTACCCCCTTATGCTTTTTCAAAAAATAAAAAAAAATTTTCTCGCTACCCGCAAAAAAAAGTTTTGAATTAAAGCCAATATGTTTATCTATACAACGCAAAAGAAATCAAGTCAATATCTTGAAAACTAAGCAAGTTATGACCAAAAAAGTAACCAGTTCTAGTACTGACTTTTTTGGTCATAACTTGCTTAGTTTTCAAGATATCGACTTGATTTCTTTTGCGTTGTATAGATAAACATATTGGCTTTAATCCAAAACTTTTTTTTGCGGGTAGCGAGAAAAAATTTTTTTTTCATTTTTTGAAAAATGCAAAGGGTACCCCCTTATGCTTTTTCAAAAAACGAGAAAAAAAATTTTTCTCGCTACCCGCAAAAAAAAGTTTTGAATTAAAGCCAATATGTTTATCTATACAACGCAAAAGAAATCAAGTCAATATCTTGAAAACTAAGCAAGTTATGACCAAAAAAGTAACCAGTTCTAGTACTGACTTTTTTGGTCATAACTTGCTTAGTTTTCAATATATTGACTTGATTTCTTTTGCGTTGTATAGATAAACATATTGGCTTTAATTCAAAACTTTTTTTTGCGAGTAGCGAGAAAAAAATTTGTTTTTCATTTTTTGAAAAAGCATAAGGGGGTACTCTGCATTTTTCAAAAAATAAAAAAAAAATTTTTTTCTCGCTACCCGCAAAAAAAAGTTTTGAATTAAAGCCAATATGTTTATCTATACAACGCAAAAGAAATCAAGTCAATATCTTGAAAACTAAGCAAGTTATGACCAAAAAAGTAACCAGTTCTAGTACTGACTTTTTTGGTCATAACTTGCTTAGTTTTCAAGATATTGACTTGATTTCTTTTGCGTTGTATAGATAAACATATTGGCTTTAATTCAAAACTTTTTTTTGCGGGTAGCGAGAAAAAAATTTTTTTTTTATTTTTTGAAAAATGCAAAGGGTACCCCCTTATGCTTTTTCAAAAAATGAAAAAAAAATTTTTTCTCGATACCCGCAAAAAAAAGTTTTGAATTAAAGCCAATATGTTTATCTATACAACGCAAAAGAAATCAAGTCGATATCTTGAAAACTAAGCAAGTTATGACCAAAAAAGTCAGTACTAGAACTGGTTACTTTTTTAGTTATGACCAAAAAAGTCAGTACTAGAACTGGTTACTTTTTTGGTCATAACTTGCTTAGTTTTCAAGATATCGACTTGATTTCTTTTGCGTTGTATAGATAAACATATTGGCTTTAATTCAAAACTTTTTTTTGCGGGTAGCGAGAAAAAATTTTTTTTTTCATTTTTTGAAAAATGCAAAGGGTACCCCCTTATGCTTTTTCAAAAAACGAAAAAAAAATTTTTTCTCGCTACCCGCAAAAAAAAAGTTTTGAATTAAAGCCAATATGTTTATCTATACAACGCAAAAGAAATCAAGTCAATATCTTGAAAACTAAGCAAGTTATGACCAAAAAAGTAACCAGTTCTAGTACTGACTTTTTTGGTCATAACTTGCTTAGTTTTCAAGATATTGACTTGATTTCTTTTGCGTTGTATAGATAAACATATTGGCTTTAATTCAAAACTTTTTTTTGCGAGTAGCGAGAAAAAAATTTGTTTTTCATTTTTTGAAAAAGCATAAGGGGGTACTCTGCTTTTTTCAAAAAATAAAAAAAAATTTTTTTTCTCGCTACCCGCAAAAAAAAGTTTTGAATTAAAGCCAATATGTTTATCTATACAACGCAAAAGAAATCAAGTCAATATCTTGAAAACTAAGCAAGTTATGACCAAAAAAGTAACCAGTTCTAGTACTGACTTTTTTGGTCATAACTTGCTTAGTTTTCAAGATATTGACTTGATTTCTTTTGCGTTGTATAGATAAACATATTGGCTTTAATTCAAAACTTTTTTTTGCGGGTAGCGAGAAAATTTTTTTTTTTCATTTTTTGAAAAAGCATAAGGGGGTACCCTTTGCATTTTTCAAAAAATAAAAAAAAATTTTTTCTCGCTACCCGCAAAAAAAAAGTTTTGAATTAAAGCCAATATGTTTATCTATACAACGCAAAAGAAATCAAGTCAATATCTTGAAAACTAAGCAAGTTATGACCAAAAAAGTAACCAGTTCTAGTACTGACTTTTTTGGTCATAACTTGCTTAGTTTTCAAGATATTGACTTGATTTCTTTTGCGTTGTATAGATAAACATATTGGCTTTAATTCAAAACTTTTTTTTTGCGGGTAGCGAGAAAAATTTTTTTTTATTTTTTGAAAAATGCAAAGGGTACCCCCTTATGCTTTTTCAAAAAATGAAAAAAAAAATTTTTTTCTCGCTACCCGCAAAAAAAAGTTTTGAATTAAAGCCAATATGTTTATCTATACAACGCAAAAGAAATCAGGTCAATATCTTGAAAACTAAGCAAGTTATGACCAAAAATGTCAGTACTAGAACTGGTTACTTTTTTGGTCATAACTTGCTTAGTTTGCAAGATATTGACTTGATTTCTTTTGCGTTGTATAGATAAACATATTGGCTTTAATTCAAAACTTTTTTTTTGTGGGTAGCGAGAAAAAATTTTTTTTTAATTTTTTGAAAAAGGCAAAGGGTACCCCCTTATGCTTTTTCAAAAAATAAAAAAAAATTTTCTCGCTACCCGCAATACAACGCAAAAGAAATCAAGTCGATATCTTGAAAACTAAGCAAGTTATGACCAAAAAAGTCAGTACTAGAACTGGTTACTTTTTTAGTTATGACCAAAAAAGTCAGTACTAGAACTGGTTACTTTTTTGGTCATAACTTGCTTAGTTTTCAAGATATCGACTTGATTTCTTTTGCGTTGTATAGATAAACATATTGGCTTTAATTCAAAACTTTTTTTTGCGGGTAGCGAGAAAAAAATTTTTTTTTCATTTTTTGAAAAATGCAAAGGGTACCCCCTTATGCTTTTTCAAAAAACGAAAAAAAAATTTTTTTCTCGCTACCCGCAAAAAAAAAGTTTTGAATTAAAGCCAATATGTTTATCTATACAACGCAAAAGAAATCAAGTCAATATCTTGAAAACTAAGCAAGTTATGACCAAAAAAGTAACCAGTTCTAGTACTGACTTTTTTGGTCATAACTTGCTTAGTTTTCAAGATATTGACTTGATTTCTTTTGCGTTGTATAGATAAACATATTGGCTTTAATTCAAAACTTTTTTTTGCGAGTAGCGAGAAAAAAATTTGTTTTTCATTTTTTGAAAAAGCATAAGGGGGTACTCTGCATTTTTCAAAAAATAAAAAAAATTTTTTTTCTCGCTACCCGCAAAAAAAAGTTTTGAATTAAAGCCAATATGTTTATCTATACAACGCAAAAGAAATCAAGTCAATATCTTGAAAACTAAGCAAGTTATGACCAAAAAAGTAACCAGTTCTAGTACTGACTTTTTTGGTCATAACTTGCTTAGTTTTCAAGATATTGACTTGATTTCTTTTGCGTTGTATAGATAAACATATTGGCTTTAATTCAAAACTTTTTTTTGCGGGTAGCGAGAAAAAATTTTTTTTTTTCATTTTTTGAAAAAGCATAAGGGGGTACCCTTTGCATTTTTCAAAAAATAAAAAAAAAAATTTCTCGCTACTCGCAAAAAAAAAGTTTTGAATTAAAGCCAATATGTTTATCTATACAACGCAAAAGAAATCAAGTCAATATCTTGAAAACTAAGCAAGTTATGACCAAAAAAGTAACCAGTTCTAGTACTGACTTTTTTGGTCATAACTTGCTTAGTTTTCAAGATATTGACTTGATTTCTTTTGCGTTGTATAGATAAACATATTGGCTTTAATTCAAAACTTTTTTTTGCGGGTAGCGAGAAAAATTTTTTTTTTCATTTTTTGAAAAAGCATAAGGGGGTACCCTTTGCCTTTTTCAAAAAATGAACAAAAAATTTTTTTCTCGCTACCCGCAAAAAAAAAGTTTTGAATTAAAGCCAATATGTTTATCTATACAACGCAAAAGAAATCAAGTCAATATCTTGAAAACTAAGCAAGTTATGACCAAAAAAGTAACCAGTTCTAGTACTGACTTTTTTGGTCATAACTTGCTTAGTTTTCAAGATATCGACTTGATTTCTTTTGCGTTGTATAGATAAACATATTGGCTTTAATTCAAAACTTTTTTTTTGCGGGTAGCGAGAAAAAATTTTTTTTTTATTTTTTGAAAAATGCAAAGGGTACCCCCTTATGCTTTTTCAAAAAATTAAAAAAAATTTTTTCTCGCTACCCGCAAAAAAAAAGTTTTGAATTACAGCCAATATGTTTATCTATACAACGCAAAAGAAATCAAGTCGATATCTTGAAAACTAAGCAAGTTATGACCAAAAAAGTCAGTACTAGAACTGGTTACTTTTTTGGTCATAACTTGCTTAGTTTTCAAGATATTGACTTGATTTCTTTTGCGTTGTATAGATAAACATATTGGCTTTAATTCAAAACTTTTTTTTTGCGGGTAGCGAGAAAAATTTTTTTTTTATTTTTTGCAAAATGCAAAGGGTACCCCCTTATGCTTTTTCAAAAAATTAAAAAAAATTTTTTCTCGCTACCCGCAAAAAAAAAAGTTTTGAATTAAAGCCAATATGTTTATCTATACAACGCAAAAGAAATCAAGTCGATATCTTGAAAACTAAGCAAGTTATGACCAAAAAAGTCAGTACTAGAACTGGTTACTTTTTTGGTCATAACTTGCTTAGTTTTCAAGATATTGACTTGATTTCTTTTGCGTTGTATAGATAAACATATTGGCTTTAATTCAAAAGTTTTTTTTGCGGGTAGCGAGAAAAATTTTTTTTTTCATTTTTTGAAAAAGCATAAGGGGGTACCCTTTGCAATTTTCAAAAAATAAAAAAAAAATTTTTCTCGCTACCCGCAAAAAAAAGTTTTGAATTAAAGCCAATATGTTTATCTATACAACGCAAAAGAAATCAAGTCAATATCTTGAAAACTAAGCAAGTTATGACCAAAAAAGTAACCAGTTCTAGTACTGGCTTTTTTGGTCATAACTTGCTTAGTTTTCAAGATATTGACTTGATTTCTTTTGCGTTGTATAGATAAACATATTGGCTTTAATTCAAAACTTTTTTTGGCGAGTAGCGAGAAAAAAATTTGTTTTTCATTTTTTGAAAAAGCATAAGGGGGTACTCTGCATTTTTCAAAAAATAAAAAAAATTTTTTTTCTCGCTACCCGCAAAAAAAAGTTTTGAATTAAAGCCAATATGTTTATCTATACAACGCAAAAGAAATCAAGTCAATATCTTGAAAACTAAGCAAGTTATGACCAAAAAAGTAACCAGTTCTAGTACTGACTTTTTTGGTCATAACTTGCTTAGTTTTCAAGATATTGACTTGATTTCTTTTGCGTTGTATAGATAAACATATTGGCTTTAATTCAAAACTTTTTTTTGCGGGTAGCGAGAAAAAATTTTTTTTTCATTTTTTGAAAAAGCATAAGGGTACACCCTTATGCTTTTTTAAAAAATAAAAAAAAAATTTTTCTCGCTACCCGCAAAAAAAAAGTTTTGAATTAAAGCCAATATGTTTATCTATACAACGCAAAAGAAATCAAGTAAATATCTTGAAAACTAAGCAAGTTATGACCAAAAAAGTAACCAATTCTAGTACTGACTTTTTTGGTCATAACTTGCTTAGTTTTCAAGATATTGACTTGATTTCTTTTGCGTTGTATAGATAAACATATTGGCTTTAATTCAAAAGTTTTTTTTGCGGGTAGCGAGAAAAATTTTTTTTTTCATTTTTTGAAAAAGCATAAGGGGGTACCCTTTGCAATTTTCAAAAAATAAAAAAAAAATTTTTCTCGCTACCCGCAAAAAAAAGTTTTGAATTAAAGCCAATATGTTTATCTATACAACGCAAAAGAAATCAAGTCAATATCTTGAAAACTAAGCAAGTTATGACCAAAAAAGTAACCAGTTCTAGTACTGGCTTTTTTGGTCATAACTTGCTTAGTTTTCAAGATATTGACTTGATTTCTTTTGCGTTGTATAGATAAACATATTGGCTTTAATTCAAAACTTTTTTTGGCGAGTAGCGAGAAAAAAATTTGTTTTTCATTTTTTGAAAAAGCATAAGGGGGTACTCTGCATTTTTCAAAAAATAAAAAAAATTTTTTTTCTCGCTACCCGCAAAAAAAAGTTTTGAATTAAAGCCAATATGTTTATCTATACAACGCAAAAGAAATCAAGTCAATATCTTGAAAACTAAGCAAGTTATGACCAAAAAAGTAACCAGTTCTAGTACTGACTTTTTTGGTCATAACTTGCTTAGTTTTCAAGATATTGACTTGATTTCTTTTGCGTTGTATAGATAAACATATTGGCTTTAATTCAAAACTTTTTTTTGCGGGTAGCGAGAAAAAAATTTTTTTTTTCATTTTTTGAAAAAGCATAAGGGGGTACCCTTTGCATTTTTCAAAAAATAAAAAAAAAATTTTTCTCGCTACCCGCAAAAAAAAAGTTTTGAATTAAAGCCAATATGTTTATCTATACAACGCAAAAGAAATCAAGTCAATATCTTGAAAACTAAGCAAGTTATGACCAAAAAAGTAACCAGTTCTAGTACTGACTTTTTTGGTCATAACTTGCTTAGTTTTCAAGATATTGACTTGATTTCTTTTGCGTTGTATAGATAAACATATTGGCTTTAATTCAAAACTTTTTTTTGCGGGTAGCGAGAAAAATTTTTTTTTTCATTTTTTGAAAAAGCATAAGGGGGTACCCTTTGCCTTTTTCAAAAAATGAACAAAAAATTTTTTTCTCGCTACCCGCAAAAAAAAAGTTTTGAATTAAAGCCAATATGTTTATCTATACAACGCAAAAGAAATCAAGTCAATATCTTGAAAACTAAGCAAGTTATGACCAAAAAAGTAACCAGTTCTAGTACTGACTTTTTTGGTCATAACTTGCTTAGTTTTCAAGATATCGACTTGATTTCTTTTGCGTTGTATAGATAAACATATTGGCTTTAATTCAAAACTTTTTTTTTGCGGGTAGCGAGAAAAAATTTTTTTTTTATTTTTTGAAAAATGCAAAGGGTACCCCCTTATGCTTTTTCAAAAAATTAAAAAAAATTTTTTCTCGCTACCCGCAAAAAAAAAGTTTTGAATTACAGCCAATATGTTTATCTATACAACGCAAAAGAAATCAAGTCGATATCTTGAAAACTAAGCAAGTTATGACCAAAAAAGTCAGTACTAGAACTGGTTACTTTTTTGGTCATAACTTGCTTAGTTTTCAAGATATTGACTTGATTTCTTTTGCGTTGTATAGATAAACATATTGGCTTTAATTCAAAACTTTTTTTTTGCGGGTAGCGAGAAAAATTTTTTTTTTATTTTTTGCAAAATGCAAAGGGTACCCCCTTATGCTTTTTCAAAAAATTAAAAAAAATTTTTTCTCGCTACCCGCAAAAAAAAAAGTTTTGAATTAAAGCCAATATGTTTATCTATACAACGCAAAAGAAATCAAGTCGATATCTTGAAAACTAAGCAAGTTATGACCAAAAAAGTCAGTACTAGAACTGGTTACTTTTTTGGTCATAACTTGCTTAGTTTTCAAGATATTGACTTGATTTCTTTTGCGTTGTATAGATAAACATATTGGCTTTAATTCAAAACTTTTTTTTGCGGGTAGCGAGAAAAAAATTTTTTTTTCATTTTTTGAAAAATGCAAAGGGTACCCCCTTATGCTTTTTCAAAAAATGAAAAAAAAATTTTTTTCTCGCTACCCGCAAAAAAAAAGTTTTGAATTAAAGCCAATATGTTTATCTATACAACGCAAAAGAAATCAAGTCAATATCTTGAAAACTAAGCAAGTTATGACCAAAAAAGTAACCAATTCTAGTACTGACTTTTTTGGTCATAACTTGCTTAGTTTTCAAGATATCGACTTGATTTCTTTTGCGTTGTACAGATAAACATATTGGCTTTAATTCAAAACTTTTTTTTGCGGGTAGCGAGAAAAAAATTTTTTTTTTCATTTTTTGAAAAATGCAAAGGGTACACCCTTATGCTTTTTTAAAAAATAAAAAAAAAATTTTTCTCGCTACCCGCAAAAAAAAAGTTTTGAATTAAAGCCAATATGTTTATCTATACAACGCAAAAGAAATCAAGTAAATATCTTGAAAACTAAGCAAGTTATGACCAAAAAAGTAACCAATTCTAGTACTGACTTTTTTGGTCATAACTTGCTTAGTTTTCAAGATATTGACTTGATTTCTTTTGCGTTGTATAGATAAACATATTGGCTTTAATTCAAAAGTTTTTTTTGCGGGTAGCGAGAAAAATTTTTTTTTTCATTTTTTGAAAAAGCATAAGGGGGTACCCTTTGCAATTTTCAAAAAATAAAAAAAAAATTTTTCTCGCTACCCGCAAAAAAAAGTTTTGAATTAAAGCCAATATGTTTATCTATACAACGCAAAAGAAATCAAGTCAATATCTTGAAAACTAAGCAAGTTATGACCAAAAAAGTAACCAGTTCTAGTACTGGCTTTTTTGGTCATAACTTGCTTAGTTTTCAAGATATTGACTTGATTTCTTTTGCGTTGTATAGATAAACATATTGGCTTTAATTCAAAACTTTTTTTTGCGGGTAGCGAGAAAAATTTTTTTTTTAATTTTTTGAAAAACATAAGGGGGTACCCTTTGCATTTTTCAAAAAATAAAAAAAAATTTTTTCTCGCTACCCGCAAAAAAAAGTTTTGAATTAAAGCCAATATGTTTATCTATACAACGCAAAAGAAATCAAGTCAATATCTTGAAAACTAAGCAAGTTATGACCAAAAAAGTAACCAGTTCTAGTACTGACTTTTTTGGTCATAACTTGCTTAGTTTTCAAGATATCGACTTGATTTCTTTTGCGTTGTATAGATAAACATATTGGCTTTAATTCAAAACTTTTTTTTTGCGGGTAGCGAGAAAAAAATTTTTTTTCATTTTTTGAAAAATGCATAGGGTACCCCCTTATGCTTTTTCAAAAAATGAAAAAAAAAAATTTTTCTCGCTACCCGCAAAACAAAAGTTTTGAATTAAAGCCAATATGTTTATCTATACAACGCAAAAGAAATCAAGTCAATATCTTGAAAACTAAGCAAGTTATGACCAAAAAAGTAACCAGTTCTAGTACTGACTTTTTTGGTCATAACTTGCTTAGTTTTCAAGATATTGACTTGATTTCTTTTGCGTTGTATAGATAAACATATTGGCTTTAATTCAAAACTTTTTTTTTTGCGGGTAGCGAGAAAAAAATTTTTTTTATTTTTTGAAAAATGCAAAGGGTACCCCCTTATGCTTTTTCAAAAAATGAAAAAAAAAATTTTTTTCTCGCTACCCGGCAAAAAAAAGTTTTGAATTAAATCCAATATGTTTATCTATACAACGCAAAAGAAATCAAGTCAATATCTTGAAAACTAAGCAAGTTATGACCAAAAAAGTAACCAGTTCTAGTACTGACTTTTTTGGTCATAACTTGCTTAGTTTTCAAGATATTGACTTGATTTCTTTTGCGTTGTATAGATAAACATATTGGCTTTAATTCAAAACTTTTTTTTTGCGGGTAGCGAGAAAAAAATTTTTTTTTTATTTTTTGAAAAATGCAAAGGGTACCCCCTTATGCTTTTTCAAAAAATGAAAAAAAAAATTTTTCTCGCTACCCGCAAAAAAAAATTTTGAATTAAAGCCAATATGTTTATCTATACAACGCAAAAGAAATCAAGTCGATATCTTGAAAACTAAGCAAGTTATGACCAAAAAAGTAACCAGTTCTAGTACTGACTTTTTTGGTCATAACTTGCTTAGTTTTCAAGATATCGACTTGATTTCTTTTGCGTTGTATAGATAAACATATTGGCTTTAATTCAAAACTTTTTTTTGCGGGTAGCGAGAAAAAAATTTTTTTTTATTTTTTGAAAAATGCAAAGGGTACCCCCTTATGCTTTTTCAAAAAATGAAAACAAAATTTTTCTCGCTACCCGCAAAAAAAAAGTTTTGAATTAAAGCCAATATGTTTATCTATACAACGCAAAAGAAATCAAGTCAATATCTTGAAAACTAAGCAAGTTATGACCAAAAAGTAACCAGTTCTAGTACTGACTTTTTTGGTCATAACTTGCTTAGTTTTCAAGATATCGACTTGATTTCTTTTGCGTTGTATAGATAAACATATTGGCTTTAATTCAAAACTTTTTTTTGCGGGTAGCGAGAAAAAATTTTTTTTTTTCATTTTTTGAAAAAGCATAAGGGGGTACCCTTTGCATTTTTCAAAAATAAAAAAAAAAATTTTTCTCGCTACCCGCAAAAAAGAAGTTTTGAATTAAAGCCAATATGTTTACCTATACAACGCAAAAGAAATCAAGTCAATATCTTGAAAACTAAGGAAGTTATGACCAAAAAAGTAACCAGTTCTAGTACTGACTTTTTTGGTCATAACTTGCTTAGTTTTCAAGATATCGACTTGATTTCTTTTGCGTTGTATAGATAAACATATTGGATTTAATTCAAAACTTTTTTTTTGCGGGTAGCGAGAAAAAATTTTTTTTTCATTTTTTGGAAAAGCATAAGGGGGTACCCTTTGCATTTTTCAAAAAATAAAAAAAAAAAATTTTTCTCGCTACCCGCAAAAAAAAGTTTTGAATTAAAGCCAATATGTTTATCTATACAACGCAAAAGAAATCAAGTCAATATCTTGAAAACTAAGCAAGTTATGACCAAAAAAGTAACCAGTTCTAGTACTGACTTTTTTGGTCATAACTTGCTTAGTTTTCAAGATATTGACTTGATTTCTTTTGCGTTGTATAGATAAACATATTGGCTTTAATTTAAAACTTTTTTTGCGGGTAGCGAGAAAAATTTTTTTTTTCATTTTTTGAAAAATCATAAGGGGGTGCCCTTTGCATTTTTCAAAAAAAAAAAAAAAAAAATTTCTCGCTACCCGCAAAAAAAAAGTTTTGAAATAAAGCCAAACAACGCAAAAGAAATCAAGTCAATATCTTGAAAACCAAGGAAGTTATGACCAAAAAAGTAACCAGTTCTAGTACTGACTTTTTTGGTCATAACTTGCTTAGTTTTCAAGATATCGACTTGATTTCTTTTGCGTTGTATAGATAAACATATTGGATTTAATTCAAAACTTTTTTTTGCGGGTAGCGAGAAAAATTTTTTTTTTAATTTTTTGAAAAACATAAGGGGGTACCCTTTGCATTTTTCAAAAAATAAGAAAAAAATTTTTTTCTCGCTACCCGCAAAAAAAAGTTTTGAATTAAAGCCAATATGTTTATCTATACAACGCAAAAGAAATCAAGTCAATATCTTGAAAACTAAGCAAGTTATGACCAAAAAAGTAACCAGTTCTAGTACTGACTTTTTTGGTCATAACTTGCTTAGTTTTCAAGATATCGACTTGATTTCTTTTGCGTTGTATAGATAAACATATTGGCTTTAATTCAAAACTTTTTTTGGCGAGTAGCGAGAAAAAAATTTGTTTTTCATTTTTTGAAAAAGCATAAGGGGGTACTCTGCATTTTTCAAAAAATAAAAAAAATTTTTTTTCTCGCTACCCGCAAAAAAAAGTTTTGAATTAAAGCCAATATGTTTATCTATACAACGCAAAAGAAATCAAGTCAATATCTTGAAAACTAAGCAAGTTATGACCAAAAAAGTAACCAGTTCTAGTACTGACTTTTTTGGTCATAACTTGCTTAGTTTTCAAGATATTGACTTGATTTCTTTTGCGTTGTATAGATAAACATATTGGCTTTAATTCAAAACTTTTTTTTGCGGGTAGCGAGAAAAAATTTTTTTTTTTTCATTTTTTGAAAAAGCATAAGGGGGTACCCTTTGCATTTTTCAAAAAATAAAAAAAAAATTTTTCTCGCTACCCGCAAAAAAAAAGTTTTGAATTAAAGCCAATATGTTTATCTATACAACGCAAAAGAAATCAAGTCAATATCTTGAAAACTAAGCAAGTTATGACCAAAAAAGTAACCAGTTCTAGTACTGACTTTTTTGGTCATAACTTGCTTAGTTTTCAAGATATTGACTTGATTTCTTTTGCGTTGTATAGATAAACATATTGGCTTTAATTCAAAACTTTTTTTTGCGGGTAGCGAGAAAAATTTTTTTTTTTCATTTTTTGAAAAAGCATAAGGGGGTACCCTTTGCCTTTTTCAAAAAATGAACAAAAAATTTTTTTCTCGCTACCCGCAAAAAAAAAGTTTTGAATTAAAGCCAATATGTTTATCTATACAACGCAAAAGAAATCAAGTCAATATCTTGAAAACTAAGCAAGTTATGACCAAAAAAGTAACCAGTTCTAGTACTGACTTTTTTGGTCATAACTTGCTTAGTTTTCAAGATATCGACTTGATTTCTTTTGCGTTGTATAGATAAACATATTGGCTTTAATTCAAAACTTTTTTTTTGCGGGTAGCGAGAAAAAATTTTTTTTTTATTTTTTGAAAAATGCAAAGGGTACCCCCTTATGCTTTTTCAAAAAATTAAAAAAAATTTTTTCTCGCTACCCGCAAAAAAAAAGTTTTGAATTACAGCCAATATGTTTATCTATACAACGCAAAAGAAATCAAGTCGATATCTTGAAAACTAAGCAAGTTATGACCAAAAAAGTCAGTACTAGAACTGGTTACTTTTTTGGTCATAACTTGCTTAGTTTTCAAGATATTGACTTGATTTCTTTTGCGTTGTATAGATAAACATATTGGCTTTAATTCAAAACTTTTTTTTTGCGGGTAGCGAGAAAAATTTTTTTTTTATTTTTTGCAAAATGCAAAGGGTACCCCCTTATGCTTTTTCAAAAAATTAAAAAAAATTTTTTCTCGCTACCCGCAAAAAAAAAAGTTTTGAATTAAAGCCAATATGTTTATCTATACAACGCAAAAGAAATCAAGTCGATATCTTGAAAACTAAGCAAGTTATGACCAAAAAAGTCAGTACTAGAACTGGTTACTTTTTTGGTCATAACTTGCTTAGTTTTCAAGATATTGACTTGATTTCTTTTGCGTTGTATAGATAAACATATTGGCTTTAATTCAAAACTTTTTTTTGCGGGTAGCGAGAAAAAAATTTTTTTTTCATTTTTTGAAAAATGCAAAGGGTACCCCCTTATGCTTTTTCAAAAAATGAAAAAAAAATTTTTTTCTCGCTACCCGCAAAAAAAAAGTTTTGAATTAAAGCCAATATGTTTATCTATACAACGCAAAAGAAATCAAGTCAATATCTTGAAAACTAAGCAAGTTATGACCAAAAAAGTAACCAATTCTAGTACTGACTTTTTTGGTCATAACTTGCTTAGTTTTCAAGATATCGACTTGATTTCTTTTGCGTTGTACAGATAAACATATTGGCTTTAATTCAAAACTTTTTTTTGCGGGTAGCGAGAAAAAAATTTTTTTTTTCATTTTTTGAAAAATGCAAAGGGTACACCCTTATGCTTTTTTAAAAAATAAAAAAAAAATTTTTCTCGCTACCCGCAAAAAAAAAGTTTTGAATTAAAGCCAATATGTTTATCTATACAACGCAAAAGAAATCAAGTAAATATCTTGAAAACTAAGCAAGTTATGACCAAAAAAGTAACCAATTCTAGTACTGACTTTTTTGGTCATAACTTGCTTAGTTTTCAAGATATTGACTTGATTTCTTTTGCGTTGTATAGATAAACATATTGGCTTTAATTCAAAAGTTTTTTTTGCGGGTAGCGAGAAAAATTTTTTTTTTCATTTTTTGAAAAAGCATAAGGGGGTACCCTTTGCAATTTTCAAAAAATAAAAAAAAAATTTTTCTCGCTACCCGCAAAAAAAAGTTTTGAATTAAAGCCAATATGTTTATCTATACAACGCAAAAGAAATCAAGTCAATATCTTGAAAACTAAGCAAGTTATGACCAAAAAAGTAACCAGTTCTAGTACTGGCTTTTTTGGTCATAACTTGCTTAGTTTTCAAGATATTGACTTGATTTCTTTTGCGTTGTATAGATAAACATATTGGCTTTAATTCAAAACTTTTTTTTGCGGGTAGCGAGAAAAATTTTTTTTTTAATTTTTTGAAAAACATAAGGGGGTACCCTTTGCATTTTTCAAAAAATAAAAAAAAATTTTTTCTCGCTACCCGCAAAAAAAAGTTTTGAATTAAAGCCAATATGTTTATCTATACAACGCAAAAGAAATCAAGTCAATATCTTGAAAACTAAGCAAGTTATGACCAAAAAAGTAACCAGTTCTAGTACTGACTTTTTTGGTCATAACTTGCTTAGTTTTCAAGATATCGACTTGATTTCTTTTGCGTTGTATAGATAAACATATTGGCTTTAATTCAAAACTTTTTTTTTGCGGGTAGCGAGAAAAAAATTTTTTTTCATTTTTTGAAAAATGCATAGGGTACCCCCTTATGCTTTTTCAAAAAATGAAAAAAAAAAATTTTTCTCGCTACCCGCAAAACAAAAGTTTTGAATTAAAGCCAATATGTTTATCTATACAACGCAAAAGAAATCAAGTCAATATCTTGAAAACTAAGCAAGTTATGACCAAAAAAGTAACCAGTTCTAGTACTGACTTTTTTGGTCATAACTTGCTTAGTTTTCAAGATATTGACTTGATTTCTTTTGCGTTGTATAGATAAACATATTGGCTTTAATTCAAAACTTTTTTTTTTGCGGGTAGCGAGAAAAAAATTTTTTTTATTTTTTGAAAAATGCAAAGGGTACCCCCTTATGCTTTTTCAAAAAATGAAAAAAAAAATTTTTTTCTCGCTACCCGGCAAAAAAAAGTTTTGAATTAAATCCAATATGTTTATCTATACAACGCAAAAGAAATCAAGTCAATATCTTGAAAACTAAGCAAGTTATGACCAAAAAAGTAACCAGTTCTAGTACTGACTTTTTTGGTCATAACTTGCTTAGTTTTCAAGATATTGACTTGATTTCTTTTGCGTTGTATAGATAAACATATTGGCTTTAATTCAAAACTTTTTTTTTGCGGGTAGCGAGAAAAAAATTTTTTTTTTATTTTTTGAAAAATGCAAAGGGTACCCCCTTATGCTTTTTCAAAAAATGAAAAAAAAAATTTTTCTCGCTACCCGCAAAAAAAAATTTTGAATTAAAGCCAATATGTTTATCTATACAACGCAAAAGAAATCAAGTCGATATCTTGAAAACTAAGCAAGTTATGACCAAAAAAGTAACCAGTTCTAGTACTGACTTTTTTGGTCATAACTTGCTTAGTTTTCAAGATATCGACTTGATTTCTTTTGCGTTGTATAGATAAACATATTGGCTTTAATTCAAAACTTTTTTTTGCGGGTAGCGAGAAAAAAATTTTTTTTTATTTTTTGAAAAATGCAAAGGGTACCCCCTTATGCTTTTTCAAAAAATGAAAACAAAATTTTTCTCGCTACCCGCAAAAAAAAAGTTTTGAATTAAAGCCAATATGTTTATCTATACAACGCAAAAGAAATCAAGTCAATATCTTGAAAACTAAGCAAGTTATGACCAAAAAGTAACCAGTTCTAGTACTGACTTTTTTGGTCATAACTTGCTTAGTTTTCAAGATATCGACTTGATTTCTTTTGCGTTGTATAGATAAACATATTGGCTTTAATTCAAAACTTTTTTTTGCGGGTAGCGAGAAAAATTTTTTTTTTTTCATTTTTTGAAAAAGCATAAGGGGGTACCCTTTGCATTTTTCAAAAATAAAAAAAAAAATTTTTCTCGCTACCCGCAAAAAAGAAGTTTTGAATTAAAGCCAATATGTTTACCTATACAACGCAAAAGAAATCAAGTCAATATCTTGAAAACTAAGGAAGTTATGACCAAAAAAGTAACCAGTTCTAGTACTGACTTTTTTGGTCATAACTTGCTTAGTTTTCAAGATATCGACTTGATTTCTTTTGCGTTGTATAGATAAACATATTGGATTTAATTCAAAACTTTTTTTTTGCGGGTAGCGAGAAAAAATTTTTTTTTCATTTTTTGGAAAAGCATAAGGGGGTACCCTTTGCATTTTTCAAAAAATAAAAAAAAAAAATTTTTCTCGCTACCCGCAAAAAAAAGTTTTGAATTAAAGCCAATATGTTTATCTATACAACGCAAAAGAAATCAAGTCAATATCTTGAAAACTAAGCAAGTTATGACCAAAAAAGTAACCAGTTCTAGTACTGACTTTTTTGGTCATAACTTGCTTAGTTTTCAAGATATTGACTTGATTTCTTTTGCGTTGTATAGATAAACATATTGGCTTTAATTTAAAACTTTTTTTGCGGGTAGCGAGAAAAATTTTTTTTTTCATTTTTTGAAAAATCATAAGGGGGTGCCCTTTGCATTTTTCAAAAAAAAAAAAAAAAAATTTCTCGCTACCCGCAAAAAAAAAGTTTTGAAATAAAGCCAAACAACGCAAAAGAAATCAAGTCAATATCTTGAAAACCAAGGAAGTTATGACCAAAAAAGTAACCAGTTCTAGTACTGACTTTTTTGGTCATAACTTGCTTAGTTTTCAAGATATCGACTTGATTTCTTTTGCGTTGTATAGATAAACATATTGGATTTAATTCAAAACTTTTTTTTGCGGGTAGCGAGAAAAATTTTTTTTTTAATTTTTTGAAAAACATAAGGGGGTACCCTTTGCATTTTTCAAAAAATAAGAAAAAAATTTTTTTCTCGCTACCCGCAAAAAAAAGTTTTGAATTAAAGCCAATATGTTTATCTATACAACGCAAAAGAAATCAAGTCAATATCTTGAAAACTAAGCAAGGGTACCCCCTTATGCTTTTTCAAAAAATGAAAACAAAATTTTTCTCGCTACCCGCAAAAAAAAAGTTTTGAATTAAAGCCAATATGTTTATCTATACAACGCAAAAGAAATCAAGTCAATATCTTGAAAACTAAGCAAGTTATGACCAAAAAGTAACCAGTTCTAGTACTGACTTTTTTGGTCATAACTTGCTTAGTTTTCAAGATATCGACTTGATTTCTTTTGCGTTGTATAGATAAACATATTGGCTTTAATTCAAAACTTTTTTTTGCGGGTAGCGAGAAAAAATTTTTTTTTTTCATTTTTTGAAAAAGCATAAGGGGGTACCCTTTGCATTTTTCAAAAATAAAAAAAAAAATTTTTCTCGCTACCCGCAAAAAAGAAGTTTTGAATTAAAGCCAATATGTTTACCTATACAACGCAAAAGAAATCAAGTCAATATCTTGAAAACTAAGGAAGTTATGACCAAAAAAGTAACCAGTTCTAGTACTGACTTTTTTGGTCATAACTTGCTTAGTTTTCAAGATATCGACTTGATTTCTTTTGCGTTGTATAGATAAACATATTGGATTTAATTCAAAACTTTTTTTTTGCGGGTAGCGAGAAAAAATTTTTTTTTCATTTTTTGGAAAAGCATAAGGGGGTACCCTTTGCATTTTTCAAAAAATAAAAAAAAAAAATTTTTCTCGCTACCCGCAAAAAAAAGTTTTGAATTAAAGCCAATATGTTTATCTATACAACGCAAAAGAAATCAAGTCAATATCTTGAAAACTAAGCAAGTTATGACCAAAAAAGTAACCAGTTCTAGTACTGACTTTTTTGGTCATAACTTGCTTAGTTTTCAAGATATTGACTTGATTTCTTTTGCGTTGTATAGATAAACATATTGGCTTTAATTTAAAACTTTTTTTGCGGGTAGCGAGAAAAATTTTTTTTTTCATTTTTTGAATGCAAAGGGTACCCCCTTATGCTTTTTCCAAAAATGAAAAAAAAAATTTTTCTCGCTACCCGCAAAACAAAAGTTTTGAATTAAAGCCAATATGTTTATCTATACAACGCAAAAGAAATCAAGTCAATATCTTGAAAACTAAGCAAGTTATGACCAAAAAAGTCAGTACTAGAACTGGTTACTTTTTTGGTCATAAGTTGCTTAGTTTTCAAGATATTGACTTGATTTCTTTTGCGTTGTATAGATAAACATATTGGCTTTAATTCAAAACTTTTTTTTGCGGGTAGCGAGAAAAAATTTTTTTTTTATTTTTTGAAAAATGCAAAGGGTACCCCCTTATGCTTTTTCAAAAAATGAAAAAAAAATTTTTCTCGCTACCCGCAAAAAAAAGGTTTGAATTAAAGCTGTTGGATTAAAGTTTTACTCCAATTTATTAACTTACATAGCAGAAGTATACGTGATCTCCAGCAGTAACAAAGGTACAATTTGTTCAATTCAGTACAATTTATTTCTCATGATGTTTGCAAGATCTTTTATATAATAATAAGAAAAAGGAAGTGAAAAAATGTTATATAACTATTACAAAACTGTTATATTCTATGAGCATAGTTGCATGCATTTGGTTTGGGCGTAAAAGGTCGCATTTTTTCTTACAATCTCCCCGTCAAACCAAATGCGATTTAAAATATAATTCAAAAATACAATGTAAATTAAACAAAACTAAATTTCAACACAAGTTTTTTTACATATTTAGTTTTAGTAAATTACAACAATACAAATGCTTCTGCTTATTTAAAATTTTTGTTAAAATATCTGCTGCATTTTCGTTTGTTGTAACATACTTTATATCAATCTCTTTATCCATAAATTTCTCCCTAATATAATGGTAGCGTATATCTATATGTTTGCTCTTCTTCTGCACTGTAGGATTTTTAACCATAAAAGCTGCGCTTTGGTTGTCGCAAAAAATAGGTGTAGGTAGTTCCACATAATCATCAAAACCCATCTCATTAAGTAAACTTCGAAGAAAAATGATTTCTTTTGTGCCCTGGCATAAAGCTATATATTCAGCTTCCATCGTACTTAAAGCCACCACAGACTGTTTTCGTGATTCCCATGAAATGGCTCCACCTGCCATAAATGTAACAAAACCTGAGTAGGACTTCCTATCATTTGAATCACTTGCCCAATCAGAATCTGTGAAACATTCAAAATTTGTGTTATTATTAGAGAAAGTTATTTTACCTATTGGATTTTTCGTGAGGTATCTAAGGACGTATTTGGCAGTCGTAAAATGTTCTTTGTGTGGGTGTGTGTTGAATTGTGATAATTTCGATATCACATGCATCAAATCAGGTCGCGATATAACGGCTAAGTACATTAGCGCTCCAATTAAGCTTTGATAAGCTGTTGTTGGCAAATTTTCACATTGGTCTGTACAATTTTTAAGAATCGTGCCGCTTGGCCATGGAGTAGCTGCAGGTTTGCAATTTGACATGCCCCACCGTTCCAGTAATTCTTCCGTGTAACGTTTCTGGTGAATACTTATGTCACCTCTTAGACCCTCTCGCTGGATTTCCATGCCTAAATAGAAAGAAATTGCACCTCGATCTACTGCTTTCACTTGTTCATTTAGTTTCATAATTATATTTCGCATTTCCAGTTCACTAGAACATGCCAATAGTAAATCATCAACGTAGATGGCGATTACGCAAAATTGATTTTCACTTCGCTTAACGTACACGCAGGTGTCAGATTTGCAACGAGTGAATCCAATTTCTAGTAATATATCGTTAACCTTCTTATTCCATTCTCGGCCAGCCTGTTTTAAGCCATACAATGCCTTTTTCAGTTTACAAACTTTATCTGGATGCTGTTTATCTTCAAACATTTTTGGTTGCACCATGTATACTTCATCATCTAAGTCTCCATTTAAGTAAGCTGCCTCAATGTCAATATGGTTTACTAATAATCGATGCCTAGAAGCTAATGCTAAAAGCAATCTTATAGTAGAATGCCTTACTACGGGTGCAAAAGTTTCTCTATAGTCAACGTTATACTTCTGCGAACATCCATGTGCAACCAACCTAGCCTTATACCTTTCGATAGTACCATCCGGCGAACGTTTAATAACAAAAATCCATTTGCAGCCTATTATATTTCTATCCTTTGGTTTATTAACCAACTCCCACGTTTTATTATTTATTAAAGAATTGTATTCATTTTGCATTGCTTCTTTCCACTTTTCACAATTTTCTGAGTTCAAAGCTTCATTAATAGTATTCGGGTCTTCAATTATAGAGTTTAACATTTCAGGTCCATTTTCAGTAATATACACTTTACGGGGTCTTCCTTTACTACCTGTTCGTACAATTCTAGGTCTTCCTCTCTTTCTTTTTTTATTTTCAATAAATGAATCTTCTCTATCAGTTTCGTTATTCGATGGACTCACCTGTTCGTCATAATCATCACCTTTTTTAGGGCTGCTTTCATCTTCAGCTTTCAGCATAGTATCTACTTCATATGCGATGTTTCTTGTACGAATGTTAAAATGAAACTTCCCTTCTTCATCAGCTTCTATAGGCATTTGTTCAAATGATTCTTCAAAAAATATGACGTCACGGGCAATAACGATTTGTTTTTTGTTAGGGTTGTATAAACGATACCCTTTTGTTTGTAAATCGTATCCAACGAACTTCATTTTCGAACCTTTTGGTAAGAACTTGCTGTTTTTGGCTTAAGTCCCTTGTTCAACACAACTGCATCACAACCGAATGTCTTAAGATGAAACACTGAGGGTTGTTTTCCAGTCCATTTTTCGTAAGGCGTAATATCTCCAAGAACTTTTGTGGGCGATCTGTTTCTTAGGTACGTGGCTGTGTAAACAGCTTCACCCCATAAACTTTGTGGTAATTTAGACTGCTCTAATAGGCAACGCGCCATTTCTACAAGGGTTCTGTTAGCCCTCTCTGCAACACCATTTTGTTGCGGTGAATAGCTTACAGTTGTCTGGTGTACTATTCCTCTTTTGGCAAAAAACTCTTTGAACTTGGAATTGACAAATTCTTTTCCGTTGTCGCTTCTAACAACTTTTATTTGGCGGCCAGTCTGCTTCTCCGCAATCGCAGCAAAATTAGTAAATGCTTCAAAAGTATCACTTTTTTGTTTCAGAAAATACGTTGAGACGTATCGAGAATAATCGTCTATAAAAGTCATAAAGTATGACGATCCGCCAACAGACTTTATACCAACTGGACCACATAAATCTGTGTGCACCACTTCTAACACATCTCTTGTTTGAATACTTGAATAATTATTGAACGGCTTCACAGTAATTTTATTTAAAGCACACGTAATACAATCAATTTTGTCAGGTATTTTTATATTTAAGCCTCTCACCATTTTCCTGCACGACAGTTTATTCAAATCATTTACGTTAATATGCCCATATCTATAATGCCACTTTTTTGCCATAATTTCTTCATTAATGTAATTAACACATTCGACATCTCTATTTATTTCCACTTTTGCAATAAACAAACCTCCATTTAAAACAGCTGATAAAACGTCTCTTTGTTTATCTTTAATAATAGCTTTGTTGCTTTGAAATTTAACTGAGAGACCGGCTTTTAAAACTTTGTTTATCGAAATAAAATTTGAATGCAATTTAGGAACATACCAAACATTTTGTAAAGTAAGATTACAGAACTTTGTTTTTATCTTAACATCACCCAGCCCTTCTGCATTAATACTCTCACCAGACGCTAGTACAATTTTTTGTTTTGATTCTGTTAGATTTATAAAATATTCCTTTGTTCTGCACATATGGGAGGTTGCTCCGCTGTCTAAAATGAATTTCTCTGTTAAGTCTTTTTCGTTTTCATGTAATGAACATGCTATGTCTATTCTCTCATTGTCTTTACATTGTGAGCGAATATGACCTCTTTTACCACAGCGAAAACATTTTATGTTACTAACATTTGCGCCAAGGAATTTTTTGTCACTTTGGTGTTGATCATTTCTATTACGATTTGACCTTGGGCTGTTATTGATAAATTTTTTGTTTCTTTTATGTTCATTTTTAGAGTTTGCAGCGAATACCGTTTCATTTTGGTTATAATTTTTATTTGATTGTCGAAGTTCTTCTTCAAGTATTTTCGATATTAATTTGTCGTAACTAGGTAAACTGTCTCTACTCTCGATAGCAATGACAAAATTTTCCATCTCATCTGGTAGACTGCACAACAGCAAAATCGATAGCAAATCATCATTTAAAACGATATCAATTTCTTTAAGTTCATCAACAATAGAACTAAAATCATTTATCTGTGTGGAAAATTTTTGATTTGTGTTAAACTTGAAACGAACAAGCTTTTTGAACAAATTTACTTTTCTTGAAGCCGTATCTGCTTTATACAATGAGCATAAAGTATTCCACGCACTTTTTGCCGACTTGCAATTTTTTATATGTATTAGCTCACTTGGTTTGACACTTAACGTTATAGTCGCTAGTGCCTTAGAGTCATTTAAAGACCACTTACTTGCACCAGCCGCATCTTCCGGAATTTTCTCCTCGATCGTGTTCCATAGATCCAAAGTTATCAGCAAACTTTTCACCTGAATGCACCACGTAGCATAATTGTCGCCGTTCAACTTATCAATGCAAGCCACACCAGTTGCCATTCTTAAAACTTGGGTTTTTCGTAAAATACCCTAAAACCAGAAACACGTTGTTCGTACGGACTATAACCTCAAACCTTTTCTAGCAGCACCTTGTTACTGGGAACCTGGGCCCATAACCTTTGTTGGATTAAAGTTTTACTCCAATTTATTAACTTACGTAGCAGAAGTATACGTAATCTCCAGCAGTAACAAAGGTACAATTTGTTCAATTCAGTACAATTTATTTCTCATGATGTTTGCAAGATCTTTTATATAATAATAAGAAAAAGGAAGTGAAAAAATGTTATATAACTATTACAAAACTGTTATATTCTATGAGCATAGTTGCATGCATTTGGTTTGGGCGTAAAAGGTCGCATTTTTTCTTACAAAAGCCAATATGTTTATCTATACAACGCAAAAGAAATCAAGTCAATATCTTGAAAACTAAGCAAGTTATGACCAAAAAAGTAACCAGTTCTAGTACTGACTTTTTTGGTCATAACTTGCTTAGTTTTCAAGATATTGACTTGATTTCTTTTGCGTTGTATAGATAAACATATTGGCTTTAATTCAAAACTTTTTTTTGCGGGTAGCGAGAAAAGAATTTTTTTTTTATTTTTTGAAAAATGCAAAGGGTACCTACCCCCTTATGCTTTTTCAAAAAATGAAAAAAAAAATTTTTCTCGCTACCCGCAAAAAAAAGTTTTGAATTAAAGCCAATATGTTTATCTATACAACGCAAAAGAAATCAAGTCGATATCTTGAAAACTAAGCAAGTTATGACCAAAAAAGTCAGTAGTAGAACTGGTTACTTTTTTGGTCATAACTTGCTTAGTTTTCAAGATATTGACGTGATTTCTTTTGCGTTGTATAGATAAACATATTGGCTTTAATTCAAAACTTTTTTTTTGCGGGTAGCGAGAAAAAAATTTTTTTTTCATTTTTTGAAAAATGCAAAGGGTACCCCCTTATGTTTTTTCAAAAAAAGAAAAAAAATTTTTCTCGCTACCCGCAAAAAAAAAGTTTTGAATTAAAGCCAATATGTTTATCTATACAACGCAAAAGAAATCAAGTCAATATCTTGAAAACTAAGCAAGTTATGACCAAAAAAGTAACCAGTTCTAGTACTGACTTTTTTGGTCATAACTTGCTTAGTTTTCAAGATATTGACTTGATTTCTTTTGCGTTGTATAGATAAACATATTGGCTTTAATTCAAAACTTTTTTTTGCGGGTAGCGAGAAAAGAATTTTTTTTTTTTATTTTTTGAAAAATGCAAAGGGTACCTACCCCCTTATGCTTTTTCAAAAAATGAAAAAAAAAATTTTTCTCGCTACCCGCAAAAAAAAGTTTTGAATTAAAGCCAATATGTTTATCTATACAACGCAAAAGAAATCAAGTCGATATCTTGAAAACTAAGCAAGTTATGACCAAAAAAGTCAGTAGTAGAACTGGTTACTTTTTTGGTCATAACTTGCTTAGTTTTCAAGATATTGACGTGATTTCTTTTGCGTTGTATAGATAAACATATTGGCTTTAATTCAAAACTTTTTTTTTGCGGGTAGCGAGAAAAAAATTTTTTTTCATTTTTTGAAAAATGCAAAGGGTACCCCCTTATGCTTTTTCAAAAAATGAAAAAAAATTTTTCTCGCTACCCGCAAAAAAAAAGTTTTGAATTAAAGCCAATATGTTTATCTATACAACGCAAAAGAAATCAAGTCAATATCTTGAAAACTAAGCAAGTTATGACCAAAAAAGTAACCAGTTCTAGTACTGACTTTTTTGGTCATAACTTGCTTAGTTTTCAAGATATTGACTTGATTTCTTTTGCGTTGTATAGATAAACATATTGGCTTTAATTCAAAACTTTTTTTTTGCGGGTAGCGAGAAAAAATTTTTTTTTTATTTTTTGAAAAATGCAAAGGGTACCCCCTTATGCTTTTTCAAAAAATTAAAAAAATTTTTTTCTCGCTACCCGCAAAAAAAAAAAGTTTTGAATTAAAGCCAATATGTTTATCTATACAACGCAAAAGAAATCAAGTCAATATCTTGAAAACTAAGCAAGTTATGACCAAAAAAGTAACCAATTCTAGTACTGACTTTTTTGGTCATAACTTGCTTAGTTTTCAAGATATCGACTTGATTTCTTTTGCGTTGTACAGATAAACATATTGGCTTTAATTCAAAACTTTTTTTTTGCGGGTAGCGAGAAAAATTTTTTTTTTTCATTTTTTGAAAAATGCAAAGGGTACACCCTTATGCTTTTTTAAAAAATAAAAAAAAAATTTTTTCTCGCTACCCGCAAAAAAAAGTTTTGAATTAAAGCCAATATGTTTATCTATACAACGCGAAAGAAATCAAGTAAATATCTTGAAAACTAAGCAAGTTATGACCAAAAAAGTAACCAATTCTAGTACTGACTTTTTTGGTCATAACTTGCTTAGTTTTCAAGATATTGACTTGATTTCTTTTGCGTTGTATAGATAAACATATTGGCTTTAATTCAAAAGTTTTTTTTGCGGGTAGCGAGAAAAAAATTTTTTTTTTCATTTTTTGAAAAAGCATAAGGGGGTACCCTTTGCAATTTTCAAAAAATAAAAAAAAAATTTTTCTCGCTACCCGCAAAAAAAAAGTTTTGAATTAAAGCCAATATGTTTATCTATACAACGCAAAAGCAATCAAGTCGATATCTTGAAAACTAAGCAAGTTATGACCAAAAAAGTAACCAGTTCTAGTACTGACTTTTTTGGTCATAACTTGCTTAGTTTTCAAGATATCGACTTGATTTCTTTTGCGTTGTATAGATAAACATATTGGCTTTAATTCAAAACTTTTTTTTGCGGGTAGCGAGAAAAAATTTTTTTTTTATTTTTTGAAAAATGCAAAGGGTACCCCCTTATGCTTTTTCAAAAAATGAAAAAAAAAATTTTTTTCTCGCTACCCGGCAAAAAAAAGTTTTGAATTAAATTCAATATGTTTATCTATACAACGCAAAAGAAATCAAGTCAATATCTTGAAAACTAAGCAAGTTATGACCAAAAAAGTAACCAGTTCTAGTACTGACTTTTTTGGTCATAACTTGCTTAGTTTTCAAGATATTGACTTGATTTCTTTTGCGTTGTATAGATAAACATATTGGCTTTAATTCAAAACTTTTTTTTTGCGGGTAGCGAGAAAAATTTTTTTTTTATTTTTTGAAAAATGCAAAGGGTACCCCCTTATGCTTTTTCAAAAAATGAAAAAAAAAATTTTTCTCGCTACCCGCAAAAAAAAAGTTTTGAATTAAAGCCAATATGTTTATCTATACAACGCAAAAGAAATCAAGTCGATATCTTGAAAACTAAGCAAGTTATGACCAAAAAAGTAACCAGTTCTAGTACTGACTTTTTTGGTCATAACTTGCTTAGTTTTCAAGATATCGACTTGATTTCTTTTGCGTTGTATAGATAAACATATTGGCTTTAATTCAAAACTTTTTTTTGCGGGTAGCGAGAAAAAATTTTTTTTTCATTTTTTGAAAAATCATAAGGGGGTGCCCTTTGCATTTTTCAAAAAAAAAATTTTTTTTCTCGCTACCCGCAAAAAAAAAGTTTTGAATTAAAGCCAAACAACGCAAAAGAAATCAAGTCAATATCTTGAAAACCAAGGAAGTTATGACCAAAAAAGTAACCAGTTCTAGTACTGACTTTTTTGGTCATAACTTGCTTAGTTTTCAAGATATCGACTTGATTTCTTTTGCGTTGTATAGATAAACATATTGGATTTAATTCAAAACTTTTTTTTGCGGGTAGCGAGAAAAATTTTTTTTTTAATTTTTTGAAAAACATAAGGGGGTACCCTTTGCATTTTTCAAAAAATAAGAAAAAAATTTTTTTCTCGCTACCCGCAAAAAAAAGTTTTGAATTAAAGCCAATATGTTTATCTATACAACGCAAAAGAAATCAAGTCAATATCTTGAAAACTAAGCAAGTTATGACCAAAAAAGTAACCAATTCTAGTACTGACTTTTTTGGTCATAACTTGCTTAGTTTTCAAGATATTGACTTGATTTCTTTTGCGTTGTATAGATAAACATATTGGCTTTAATTCAAAAGTTTTTTTTGCGGGTAGCGAGAAAAAAATTTTTTTTTTCATTTTTTGAAAAAGCATAAGGGGGTACCCTTTGCAATTTTCAAAAAATAAAAAAAAAATTTTTCTCGCTACCCGCAAAAAAAAAGTTTTGAATTAAAGCCAATATGTTTATCTATACAACGCAAAAGCAATCAAGTCGATATCTTGAAAACTAAGCAAGTTATGACCAAAAAAGTAACCAGTTCTAGTACTGACTTTTTTGGTCATAACTTGCTTAGTTTTCAAGATATCGACTTGATTTCTTTTGCGTTGTATAGATAAACATATTGGCTTTAATTCAAAACTTTTTTTTGCGGGTAGCGAGAAAAAATTTTTTTTTTATTTTTTGAAAAATGCAAAGGGTACCCCCTTATGCTTTTTCAAAAAATGAAAAAAAAAATTTTTTTCTCGCTACCCGGCAAAAAAAAGTTTTGAATTAAATTCAATATGTTTATCTATACAACGCAAAAGAAATCAAGTCAATATCTTGAAAACTAAGCAAGTTATGACCAAAAAAGTAACCAGTTCTAGTACTGACTTTTTTGGTCATAACTTGCTTAGTTTTCAAGATATTGACTTGATTTCTTTTGCGTTGTATAGATAAACATATTGGCTTTAATTCAAAACTTTTTTTTTGCGGGTAGCGAGAAAAATTTTTTTTTTATTTTTTGAAAAATGCAAAGGGTACCCCCTTATGCTTTTTCAAAAAATGAAAAAAAAAAATTTTTCTCGCTACCCGCAAAAAAAAAGTTTTGAATTAAAGCCAATATGTTTATCTATACAACGCAAAAGAAATCAAGTCGATATCTTGAAAACTAAGCAAGTTATGACCAAAAAAGTAACCAGTTCTAGTACTGACTTTTTTGGTCATAACTTGCTTAGTTTTCAAGATATCGACTTGATTTCTTTTGCGTTGTATAGATAAACATATTGGCTTTAATTCAAAACTTTTTTTTGCGGGTAGCGAGAAAAAATTTTTTTTTCATTTTTTGAAAAATCATAAGGGGGTGCCCTTTGCATTTTTCAAAAAAAAAATTTTTTTCTCGCTACCCGCAAAAAAAAAGTTTTGAATTAAAGCCAAACAACGCAAAAGAAATCAAGTCAATATCTTGAAAACCAAGGAAGTTATGACCAAAAAAGTAACCAGTTCTAGTACTGACTTTTTTGGTCATAACTTGCTTAGTTTTCAAGATATCGACTTGATTTCTTTTGCGTTGTATAGATAAACATATTGGATTTAATTCAAAACTTTTTTTTGCGGGTAGCGAGAAAAATTTTTTTTTTAATTTTTTGAAAAACATAAGGGGGTACCCTTTGCATTTTTCAAAAAATAAGAAAAAAATTTTTTTCTCGCTACCCGCAAAAAAAAGTTTTGAATTAAAGCCAATATGTTTATCTATACAACGCAAAAGAAATCAAGTCAATATCTTGAAAACTAAGCAAGTTATGACCAAAAAAGTAACCAGTTCTAGTACTGACTTTTTTGGTCATAACTTGCTTAGTTTTCAAGATAGCGACTTGATTTCTTTTGCGTTGTATAGATAAACATATTGGCTTTAATTCAAAACTTTTTTTTGCGGGTAGCGAGAAAATTTTTTTTTTCATTTTTTGAAAAAGCATAAGGGGGTACCCTTTGCATTTTTCAAAAAATAAAAAAAAAAATTTTTCTCGCTACCCGCAAAAAAAAGTTTTGAATTAAAGCCAATATGTTTATCTATACAACGCAAAAGAAATCAAGTCAATATCTTGAAAACTAAGCAACTTATGACCAAAAAAGTAACCAGTTCTAGTACTGACTTTTTTGGTCATAACTTGCTTAGTTTTCAAGATATCGACTTGATTTCTTTTGCGTTGTATAGATAAACATATTGGCTTTAATTCAAAACTTTTTTTTTGCGGGTAGCGAGAAAAAAATTTTTTTTTCATTTTTTGAAAAATGCAAAGGGTACCCCCTTATGCTTTTTCAAAAAATGAAAAAAAAATTTTTTCTCGCTACCCGCAAAACAAAAGTTTTGAATTAAAGCCAATATGTTTATCTATACAACGCAAAAGAAATCAAGTCAATATCTTGAAAACTAAGCAAGTTATGACCAAAAAAGTAACCAGCTCTAGTACTGACTTTTTTGGTCATAACTTGCTTAGTTTTCAAGATATTGACTTGATTTCTTTTGCGTTGTATAGATAAACATATTGGCTTTAATTCAAAACTTTTTTTTTTGCGGGTAGCGAGAAAAAAATTTTTTTTAATTTTTTGAAAAAGGCAAAGGGTACCCCCTTATGCTTTTTCAAAAAATAAAAAAAAAAATTTTCTCGCTACCCGCAAAAAAAAAAGTTTTTAATTAAAGCCAATATGTTTATCTATACAACGCAAAAGAAATCAAGTCAATATCTTGAAAACTAAGCAAGTTATGACCAAAAAAGTAACCAGCTCTAGTACTGACTTTTTTGGTCATAACTTGCTTAGTTTTCAAGATATTGACTTGATTTCTTTTGCGTTGTATAGATAAACATATTGGCTTTAATTCAAAACTTTTTTTTGCGGGTAGCGAGAAAAGAATTTTTTTTTTATTTTTTGAAAAATGCAAAGGGTACCTACCCCCTTATGCTTTTTCAAAAAATGAAAAAAAAAATTTCTCGCTACCCGCAAAAAAAAGTTTCTAATTAAAGCCAATATGTTTATCTATACAACGCAAAAGAAATCAAGTCGATATCTTGAAAACTAAGCAAGTTATGACCAAAAAAGTCAGTAGTAGAACTGGTTACTTTTTTGGTCATAACTTGCTTAGTCCCCTTTCACACACATCAGGTTTTCTTGATCAAGTTTCAATTCAGCTGTGAGAATGATAGAGAACGTATGTAATACCTTCTGGGGTCTCGTTGATGCAACGAGACCCCAGTACTTTTCAAAAAATTCGTCGGACTCTCGTTGGTTAAATGGTCCCCAGGTTTTGAAATCCAATGAAGACAACTGGCCAAAACTGCCATGTGATGCAGCTAATAAGAAATGCGAATCTGAAATACGATCGAAATTTTTATTAACAATAACGGAAAATGTATCTCTAATCCACTATGATGAAAAATCTAAATATTACAAATTATTAAGAATCAGGTGCTGGTTTGTTCGTGCAATCAAAATTTTTAAATGTTATGCTTTGGGTCAAAAGAAATCGGTTTTGAATTTTCAATCATATTTGAAGGCTAATGAAGTGAAAGAAGCCGAAAATTTTTGGTGTCAACTTGCCCAACAAGAAGAATTTAATGATGAATATAATTCACTAAAATCAAATGGAATTGTCTCTAAGAAGAGCACCATTTTTAAACTGACCCCATTCTTGGCAGATGATGGATTGATACGTATATCTGGTCGTATTAATAATGCCGAATGTGTTACCTAAAGACAAAAGAACCTGTAATTATGCCTAGGAATCACCTCATCACGAAGTTAATTATAAAACAATACCATGAAGATTTTAAACACCAGAATCAGGAATCAATTTGTGCCGCAGTTCGTACCAAATTTTGGATTCCCTGTTTGAGACAATTGGTAAGATCCGCAAAAAATAAATGCCAAGTCTGTAAAAATCTTAATGCTGTTCCAAAGCCACCGTTAATGGGACAACTTCCTGTGGACCGACTCACCCCATTTGTGAGGCCGTTTACGTATACGGGCCTTGATTATCTTGGTCCATATTTTGTGTCTATTGGACGACGGTGTGAAAAAAGATGGGTAGCTCTTTTTACATGCATGACAGTAAGAGCAATTCACGTGGAAATTGCGAAAGACCTCTCAACTGATGCAGTCATATTGTGTATCCGCAATTTTATTAATCGAAGAGGACTGCCAAGCCGTTTAAGAAGTGATAGAGGAACCAACTTTATAGGTGCCAGTAAAGAAAATTTTGTAGTAGACGAATCGAGATTGGCGAAAGAATGTACACGATGTGGAATAGAGTGGGTATTTAATGCTCCCGCAAATTATTCAGCAGGTGGCGCTTGGGAACGTATGGTTCGTTCTGTTAAAAGCGTATTAGCATTTACATTAAAGGAAAAATCACCTCAAGTTGAGACTTTAAATAGTCTTTTAATAGAAGCTGAGAATTTGATAAATTCTCGTTACACATCTACCTGTTGAAAGTTCGGATAGTGAACCCTTAACACCCAATCATTTTTTACTTGGATGCCCAAATATTATTTAGACTCCTGCTGTTAGTGAAAAGATTTGCCTCAAAAAACAGTGGCATATTTTACAACAATTGAAACAAACATTTTGGAAAAGGTGGGTACTTGAGTACCTCCCAGACTTAACCAGACGTACTAAGTGGTACGAACGAGTGAAACCTCTACAAATTGGCGATGTTGTCATCATATGTGACGACAATGATGCTCGAGGCGAATGGAAGAGAGGCATTGTTTTGGAAGTTTTTACAGCAGCTGATGGTCAAGTTCGTTCGGCAGTGGTGAAGACTTCAGTTGGAAAACTACGACGTCCTGCATCTAAGTTGGCTGTTCTTGATGTTGGTAGTGAGTCTCCCTGATCGACTCACGGGTGGTGGGATGTTATAAATTAAATGTATTATATTGTTAAAAAGCGTTAATTTGAATTTTATTTATATAACTTTTGAAAAAGCCAAGTTGCGAATTATTTTATGGCAACCCTTTTATTTTATGTTAAATTGTCTACTCTGGTTTGATATTTTTTTTTAACTAATACTCGGTACGAAAGAGTAATCGCTTGTAGACTTTGAATTCAACAATTAATTCCAGAAAAGACGCCAAGTAGAATAGAATTAAGCAAGTGTTATTACTTTATTTTAGAAACTATTTAAAAAAAAACTGTAAATCTTTTTAGATAATAAAACCATACACCATCGTATCGGACTTTATTTCAAATCACAATAAAGTTGCGTTTTATTATTTTTCTAAAACTAGTTACTGCCGTAACAAATCCAATTTAAGTTGCTGCCGCAACAATTTCGAATACAATTACAAACTCATATTTTATGAAAATTTTTATCAACATATTATATTGTGCATTAAATAAATCCCTAAATGATGAGAGTAAAAATGCTTTTATTTAAAAATTTTAATTCACTTTTGTTTAATAAAATATTTATGTAATACAGAACATTTTGCTATTGAATATATTGTAGCAGCAATAAGAAGAAAATTTATACAAGTATGTTATTTATAACGAGTAACACACATGTTGCATATAATATTTTTACCAAATGTTGACCTTCACATTATTCCTGTGGATGAAAACAAAAGCTCAAAGTGATTTCCTGAACGATCTTATGTTTTTAAGTACATAACAAAAGTAAGTCAATTATTGTGCGTGCTACTAGAGGTAAAAGAAATTTTACGAAATCCTTTGTTGTTTATAAATTCCATGAAATATAAAACGAGAACCACTTAAGTAGGACTTGTGAACTAATTGAGACGTGTTTCCGGTAGAAAAAATATACTTTAATTAATTACCCAGAGTCTACAGCAAAAATCAAACTTGCGATTCTAAGAAATTTTCGTATATGTAATGTAATATTTAAGTGGCTCTTTTAATGCATTATATGACTATAAACATAAAAATCCGAAGTTGTAAAAATGTAACTAAGGTTTTTTAAATGACGACACCTTCTGACACAACTTTGGATTTTATTTCTACGTATAAAGAGGATATTTGTGAACAATTTTTCTTCACTAAGTTGAAAATGTTTGAATTTCTGAGCCATCACCATATTTCATTAGAGGGGCCGAATGGTCAGTTTTTGATTGTTGTGTAATATGTACCAAAATTTCTTCCTTCTATTAATGGATTTAATGTGAAAAAATCAATCGAGGAATATGTATAAGAATAAATGCATAAATTCAGCCTTTTTCTTGGTGCCACAATATTAGCACAGAAAATAATTTTAAGTTTTTATTTAATAAAGTCTTTAGAAACCTTAAGGCCTTTAAAAAGAATTTTGTATCGGCTTTGTAAATTCACAGAATTCAATTTTATGTAGACGAATTTGTTTCCAAAGTTTGAATATAATTTTTTCTAGGAGGTCGTTGGTATGTATACCGAAGACCATAAATTAACTTTGTTATCTGTTTATTTATGTAAACATATACAAGATTTACAAAAATATTGGTAACAATCACAAAAACAAATGCCTTCTATAAATAATTCTAATGCAAGACAGACAGTCTTAAGGGATAAATGAAAAGGAAAAATTTCAAGTTTATAAAAGCCATTAGCCAGAAAATAAAGTAAAATTTGCTTATTTATTTATCTATTCTACATATTTCTAATTTTTTTAATATGTCTTACCTTTTTACCTTCTTTTTACCTTTTGCTCTCCCTTCCTATTGACATCTTTTTTATCAATGATTCACGGCCATTTAAAAGCTTAAGCAACAGCGTAGTGAGCAGGATAATACTAAAATTACCAAAAAAAAGTGACAGATGGGTTCTTTATTTAGAAGCTGGTATCAGTTTATTTGGTACAATAATATTAATACTGGAGGTTAGAGGTCGATAGTGGGTGAAGATTTTTACCTATACACTCATTCATTATCGGTCTTCAACCTTATAAAAATCTTATCATTTTGCAAATAAAAAAACAACAGCCTTTTGGACTGAAATACACAAATCCTTTTAAGAAGTTTTTCAAAGGTTTTTTAATTTTCGAAGAAAATTACAATAAAAAATTTTACAGAAAACATCAAAAAAAAAAAATCAATTGGATGGAATACGAGTGCACAGGCTAAAATAAAATATTTATCTCCACAAGGTGGCTCTTGTAGAACTGGAAATTTTTTAAAAGTTAACAATGCCACTACTATTGATTACAATTATTTAAATTTTGCTCCTGCCTCTAACTAAAATTACAACCATTCTTACTTCGCTACCTGCCTCGGAACAAAATTTGGTTTATTCTCACATGAAAATTAATATTACACTTATCAATAAACAAAAGTTTATTTCTGCTATTGGCAGTTCAGCCACTCACTCTATACAATTTTGGCTGATTGTAATGTCTATTTGCGCAACATATTTCAAAACGCTATAAGTCCATTTTGCAGAATTTTTCAGGAGAAACAGAAAGCAGTATTAAAAAATAAAAAATTTAAAATTTACAATATTATTTTTTAAATAATAAATAATACTTAGCTTATTCCTCTGTATCTAAAAAAAAATCTCGTAGGTCTCTTGATTTATTTAAAAAAAATAATTTTTCATGTTATATTGTAAATTATATGATATACACTTATACTTACCAGAACCTTAGTCAATCGTCAGTATTATCATAATATGGTACTGGCCATTAAAAAATATGTTTGTTGAAAAGATATGATTTTTCTCTTAAGGTAAATAACACTGTACAATAAAAAATAAATAAAAAGGTTCTTTTTATAACAGATAATTTACTGTTGCAGGTAGCTCCAATACTGCTCTCGATGTTTTTTTTGCACAGATAATTAATGCAAAAGCAACTCATCCATCTAGCTCCTTCAGTGACTAATCCAATTAGTTTTTTCAAAATTATTTGGCTCACTTTCGATACAGTTTTTTTATCCTTTTGGAAATACATGTAATTTTGTTAAGCCGCCATTCGTTTGCTTTCGCACTTATTTATGAAATCAGGATAAAAAACAGGATAAATATAAAATATATTTGTATTAGTTTAATTAGCAATTAATTAAGACTTATTTAATTTACAATTGTTTTCAATTAAAGTACTTGGATTTAGTATGAGTAGATCTGCAAAATATTGAAATTTTCATTTAGTTTTTAATGCATTAAAGCTCAGGGGTATATAATGAATATCCTTTATAAAAAATAAAGTTCACAACCTTCCTTTTGTTTCAAAGAAACCTAGTGAAAATGAACGAATAAAGTGAGCTCACTATTACAGTTTCGGATACTATGTTTATTAAGGACATAATTTTTTCAAGGATTTGTTTTTCATATAAGTTTCCTTACGCCTGCAGTATCACTGATTCACTATATATATAGAAACTTTCAAGAAATTGGTTTAATAATTAAATATTGTACACTTTAGTCAGTTTCAACTCTACCCAGTTAAATTTCTAATGCCTGGTCTAAACACAAGTATCCTTTTAAATCATATGTTTTTGTTTGACTATCAGTTTCATACCTCTTGGGATGAAAATGACTCGATTTAAATTTAAACAATGTTGAGAAATTGAACATGGAATATGACCGAAAAATCATTTTCTCTGCCGAGGCGCATTTTCATCGCGGCGGCTTTGTCAACAAATGAATGCATCCACAGAGATATACAGAGTAGCCCATTTTTTAAATGCTGGAAATGTCGATTCAGTCAACGGAGAGTGCTACAGAGCCACAAATGTGTACTTTTCATAGCCTAAAATGGAAGATAAGAACTTAGATAGTCTTAATTACAGCAGTATGGCGCACCATGTCACATAGCTAATCCCTACATTTGTCATCAAAGCTCGTTTACTATTTGTATTCTTATGAAACACACTTAATGTGTGTAATGTTTAACTATTATCAAATCTTTTTCTAATTTGAAAAATATATCTCCTTACATCACTAAGACTGGGAGTGTAAGCAATACTCAAAATATCCTTTTACAATTTTCTTGAATAATATCCAAAAATCTTATTGTTTGTATATAAACAATTCAGTCATAATAAAAATAATATTTATTAAATGTTCCTAAAACATACTTAAACTAATTCAATATATTAACAGTTTCAATGTCTAGACGGAAGACAAGTAAACATTTATTTGGAAATTTTTACAGACGTGTGTATGTCTGACTGTCTTATCTGCGAGCATTTCTTTTATACACAAAGTTGCATAGAAATTAATGTGATTATGGTATACATACAATATTTTTTTTTACTGTGCGAGGCTCATCGAAGAGGTTTTTGGAAAACCAGGATATATTGTGTTCTTTAACAATTTTTTTTAAATTGAAATAAATTTATTGATTATAGGGTTATTGGTTCAAGCTATACCAAAACTTAGGCCAGTATCCAAGTTGTAAACATCACTACATCTTATCTATTGAAGGAATCATGCTGGTTTTTGTATGCAATCTTTTTCGCAGGTATTGAAATCGGATTTTTAATTTAGAAGTTTTATTTATTTTGAATATATAGAATGAAATCAAAATTTCAAGTCTTTAATGTAACGCTCAACTAAACAACATTCATAAATAAAAATTAAATAATTCCAATTGAAATTGGACCTACGAAATTACAAAACTTCCGATTAAATTTAATGAATTAAGTGCCAAAGAAAATAAAATTATTTCCAAAGTTTTTGAAATGTTTCTTACAACAAAATAATGCAAAATAATGCATTTCTATATTAAAGCCTTCGCAAGTACGCAATCACTTTCTCCTTTTGTAAATATTTTAAAGGATTTAAAAAATATAAAATCTTGACAAAAATGTATTTCTGGTGATTTTTAACTAAATAGGCGTCAACAACTGTAAACTATCAAGGCAAATATTGAAAATTGAAAGTAAATTTTAAAGCATGTCCTGCCCATATCTTCTGCTGTGGATTTTTTACACCATAGATCATTAAAACCGATTCAGATCGAAAGATTTTTGCAACGCAACTTTTACATCTACTAGAGTTACGAATACTATTGGTACAATGAGAATGCAAAAGCTATTTTGCTGAATATAAATCCTTTGAGTTGCAAAAAATGTTACGCACTATTAGGATATGCCTTCCTCTCTAATATCTTATTGTAGCTACAATCCCAAGAAGAACTATTAATATCTACGCTTTTTGAGCTCAATATCGAATTTCGAGATGAAAAATTTTCAGAATAATATACAGTGGTTTTTTAAACAAGAGCACGGATGCTTTTCACATTGTATTTTGGAATTATTAGGACCTTAAATGCTAATACGAAATCAACAAAATCTCAAGACTTTATTCTGGGTTGGTTGTTTATACTAGGCTTCTACGTGGGTCAGTTGGCGGCTGTAGCTCAAATCAAAAACTGCAGGAAGAAGATATCTAATATTTTCGTTATAAAGTTCAAGTGAAAATTTTGCAAAGCACTTGGGCTCCATACTTGTACAATTGCTGTTAAATATATTGGCTTTTGACGGTACCAGTTAAAAAGTTTCAACTCCTCAGCAATAGTTTTGCAAAATTTTCATATTGTCGTATGATCTTTATTAAGCTTAACAATAGATAAAACAAATGTGACTTAAGATTATTCTCGCAGCTGCTCATGAAAATTTTTGAACACTTCGTCTTGAAACTCAATGTATATTATATTAACACGCCTGTTTAACATTTTCAATAATATCCTAATTGTTTTTATGATTTCCAATATTTTGTGTCATTGCCAGATTTTTATTGTTGTTGTGTGTCTTAAGCTTCAATAAATATTGTTTGTTTGTTAATAAGCTCAGAGATATGTAGGTTCTTTATTATGATGATGGAAATAACTCATACATCGTCATTGCTTTGTTCTCAAAAGTATTTGTACTATTTAATGGAAATTCATCCTTAAGATTGACAGCTTCATTTAGTTTTATTTGCCAATGTATTACTATAGAGATTATTTAATAAATCATTTTGCTAGGATGGATAAAACAAACACATATTGATTTCGTTTACAAAGTAATATATGGTACATGTAGACACAATTATGTATACAGAAATGTGTTTAAATTAGAATAACGTTCATTTCTATAATTAAACCCAATTATATGTAGGTAATTTTACATAAAAGCAAAGTTTGGAAATAAAGTTCGTATTAAATTTAAGGGCAACTAATAGAATTTTGGGCTTTAAAAAAATAATAATTTTGTCGAACTCATAAAAGTATGAAGTATATTTTACTATCTGCCTCCTAAAGTATTCCGCCCCAAACCTTGTACACTTTTGTTTATTTCTTTACATTTGCAGATATGAAAATCAATTGTTATATGTTCAGATGTAATATATTGATACTCTAAAATAAGTTGAAATGGCTTTCACTTTTAATATAAATCAATTATAAGGAATTTCCCTTTATAACCGAACTATCCTCACAGTTCTATACAACTACTTCCAGGAAACTATACCTCTATAATGATCTCCGATTATAGCGTATTTTCATTTATGTTAGATTATATAAGCCGCCAGTTAGTCCAAGTCATAACTAGGTCACTTGGGCCCTAAAAAAAATTTTCTAAACACTCATACGTAAACGCTTGTAACAACTTCTCAAAGCGGTGAGATAACTAAGGACTACACAATATTATTGAGTATTTTACTGTCTTAATTATTGTGGTTTTGATTCATAATACCCAATAAACTGCTCAATATTTTTATGCAAAATATGATGCAACTTTTGTCACAGCGTAAGCAAAAGCAGAAACAAATTTTCACACATACAACAACAAGTTTAAGCAAATTGTAATATTTTTTTTTTTGGTAAATTGTAAAAACTAGTGCAAATTGAACCATTTGGCTACAAATATTTTAAACAAAATACAAAGATAATGGTCTCCTCTATTTCGAGAGGAAATCATTATCGTGCAATATAAACTATTCCTTTTTGCACAATATAAATTAAAAAACTTTTGATTTTGTTTAACATACGAGTATTGTGGCGCCTACAAACACAAAATTCACACAGACAATCTTATTGCACAATATTAATGTTTGAACAATAATATTGCAAGTGTAAAAAGCAAAATTTTTAAGTACACAATATGTTTTATAAACACTTTGAAATATTAAAAATAAATTCAATTTTATTCAGTGTCACTTATTTTTATTTATGAAAAAAGATAATAGTCACTCCGTTTACAATGAACTTCACCTAATCAAATTAAGTTGGCCTGTCAACGCGAAGTTCTTATAACTGAACTCCACTGTATAATGGTATCATCATCATAATGGTATTACCATACACGTAAATACATTTATTTTGTTTGCTCTTATTATACATAATATTCATTTGTTTATATTTATGTATTTTCACCATAAATTATTTACTTTATTGTGGAAAAAGCTTTCGCAAAGTTTCCTTAGCAAATAATTATTTTCAAGTGGAATGAAATTGAACAGCAAATATTTGCTTGTTTAACGTATTTCACTCCCAAAAAAGGAATAATACCATTATAATAGCATCAGCTTAGCTTATAATATTAAAAATTAAATTAATAGCAACTAAAAAGTATGTATTAGCAAAGATAAATATTTTTAAAGATTAAATTTTGAAGTTAATTTTCATTTAACAGATAACAGAAATGAATTTTAAAGTTTCAACCAAAATAATATTTCATATTGTGTATTGTTTATTTACTTACATACATCTGTAATAGTTCAAGTTCTTATGCGTTAGGCTTCTCTTTCAGATTGTGGTGGTTTGTTTGATATTGGTTATTCACTGAACCAATCACCTGGACTTTATCCAAGAAACATTTGAGGAATCGAATCGCTGGATATGATGTAAAATAGGAGCATAAATTTTATTTCTATATATAAATGCCGAAAGCGAATTCTCGAACAGTAAAGGCATAAATTTTATTTTCTAAATGTAAACATAATGAATTTCCTATAAGTCATTTAAAATCTGTTAGCAAAAGCTGTGAATGAAAAAAATGTGAATTTGAAAAAGGATGTGAATTTCTTTAGGTTTTGCTCCTATAGCTTAAACTTCCTTAAATTGTATTTCTCTATAACTGGAAGACACTTAATGGCACTATAATTTTATGAAATTTTTTTTTCGCCTAGTAAAAATCGCCGGATCTACCAATGATAGCTAAACTGCTATTACTGTCACTTATGGCTCCGGCCTTAGGGTATGGTCTTGCATTCTGGGAGAAATGCTAAGAACTACTAAAAACTTGTTTGTTATATACTAACCAATCACTGAAAGAACAGGGTAATGGACATCAATATGAGAAATAAACAAAAAGTAAAATCAAGTTACGCTTGCCTGTCCGCAATTGAGGTGGTACCAATACCTTTGGTTGCATGGAGCCTGAAATCGGTAGATTGAGTTCCCCCAATCAATTTTTGGGACCTCCCGAACCGCGCCCGCCCAGAAAATTTTCTGGTACCACAGGCTTCCCCCTAGAGTGGCTATTGGTAAGGCCCCTTCGTGGATCACGTGGCGGCTACGGAAAAAATCCAAATCGCGGGAATAAGTTTAATGGCTTCCGAGCTCTCCTCCTACCAAAGGGTAGATCTCTATATATGTATGTATATTAGATTCATTATTAGCTGGCTTGCTCATGATCGGTCATTTCATGTGGAAAAATTGCCACCTTTGTGCAGAGCGCCGGCCACTTGTGTGAATGTGTGGTAGATGCGTTGAGTTCAGCTAGTGTTAAGAGCACCGTGAATTGTTAATCTTAAACTTTTTTGTAATTTAAGGATGTAGCAATATGATTTGTTGCTAAAGTTAGTCATAGTCCTTAAATAAAACTCAAATGTGTCATACAAAGTATGAGTCAAAGACAAGACAAAACGCTGCAGTGATATAAGGCCATAAGTACTAAAGCCATATCACCGTATTTCCCATTGCGTTGAGAAATAAGGCCATAATTTTGCTTATGGTTTCGTTTCTTATTGCGAAAGTGAAATACTACCATTATGTTACTCCTTTCATAATTTATAGTGTAATGTTTGTAGAGTAAGTGAGAATTTATCCGCTGTGATATGTCTAAGATTGGCTTCGCGAGTTTTCGACACACCACTGATAATAAAGTCCTTTCACCCGGCCAAAGACCTGTTAGGCAGAAGTTTTTAGTAAGTGATGGTGGGTTTCGTGATGCAAAAGAGACAAAACTTATTCTAATCTGTTCCAAGTTCCAGTCTTAAGACTTACAATTCAGGATAAAGATTTTTTAAAATTATTTTTTATTAAGTTTTCCACCTTAATAAAAAATAGTTTAAAAAATGTTTATGTTTAGAAGTGTAATAAATATTTATTTATTTATTATTTATTTTATATAAAATAAACTTCCGACAATAATGTGCTTGATGTCTTTGCTTGGGATGTTATTCTTTCATTGGGAGCTTTGGGAACTAGTTCCTGGAGGGTTATTTCATACCATCATACAAGAAACCCCGTGCCTGATAATGAGTTAGTGTTCAACTTAGTTTTCAAAATAGCTATGGAATTTTATTTTGCAGTAAATTGGCAAACATATTGAAATGGAACGAAAAGTACAATTTATTTAAAATTTTAGTACCTTCCAATTTGGTCTTTTTCGGAAATGTGTTACTCCTCTGCATCTTACGGGCAGTACGTTCGTAAATGCATCGGATTTCAACATTGCAAAAATATCATGAGCTTTAAAATGCATTATAGAAATATATGATGCGCAAAAAAACATCGAAAGGGCATCACAAAAATTACTGATGCATTCTAGTAGCATAAATTCCTTAGCAATAAATCTATTTTTTCAATTCAAAAGTCTGTTATTCCCAATCGCGTAGTACTCGTATTATTTTTGTTAGAGTACAAATCAATATATGAGTATAAACAATTATTAAATTATCAGTTTTTAATGTTCTCGTAGGCAAATGAATATTTTTGTCCACGCATTATTTTTGTATCAGCATTAGTTGCTGGTTTACATCAGCCTTGCAAACTAATTACAGATGCGCATCATCGCGATAAGCGCCTTGTACACGTATTGGACTTTCATACATGTAGTCCATTAGGAATACCGTTAAAAGCAAATGTATGACTTCTAAAACATTTCGGAGTTAATTGTTGTATATTATTGGCCTTTTCATAGTTTCTTGTTTAAGGTATAAGCCTCTGTTTATTGGGTAATACTTGCCCGACATCAATTATTTTTTATAATAAAATAAAAACATATACATACATACATACACATGTACATACATATATACAAATATAAACTGTAAATTTTAATTCGTGTGGTTTTATTTGTTCTTATTTTTTTTCACATGTCAATATTAATTAATTTTATTTTTGTAATTTTTTAATATTAATTTTTTTACAATTAATAACTTTTTATGTCTATTTTTTATATACAATGCAAATATTTATGTATGAGCACAACATGATGAATGTTTCGTAGCGTAACGTTTGCTCGTCTTGCTGTTGAAACAAATGAATGGCTGAATGAATGAATGTGTCTCTTCTGTATCTGTCGTTCTGTCAGTCTATACATGTTTTTTTCTTCGTTTTAATTATTTGTTATATTATTTTCACTGGCATTTTATAAATTTTAATTTTTAACCATTGAAAATGTTTGTTATTTTTATATTTATTTACCAGATAATACTTAAGAGTATAATTGGATGTTTGTTCTTAATTTTGTTTATATATAATTTGTTACGTTTAATTATATTTATGTGTTTTTTTTTATACACATTTAAATAAATTTCTAAAAAATAATAATTTAATATCAAACATAGACGATCGTGTCTTGTATTTACAATAAATAATTTATTTTGCACTTGAATTGTTATTTTTTTGTTTGTTTTCTAATGAAAAATTTTATTTTCTTAATTGTTTAAAGTGTTTGTATTGCACATAAATTTTTGACATTAGATGTAAAATATTAATCTTCAAAACATTGAAACTGGCCTAGATAATAAGGTCATAGATAACATGTTATTATTACGGAGACAGGGGAACGTAACCCCTTACCATCTTAAAAAATAATAAATGCTTTTCTTTTTTCTAAAAATTCCTTTTTGTGCTCAGCGATTTTTCTCCTCATTTGTGGAGCGCTTTTTTATATCAAAGGCTATGTATGCTCCATAGGTGGTCCCATTTCCGCCTATCAGAAAAACCTAAACATTATCGACTAAGATTAGTCAGCTGTCAAAAACTCGAATGTGTGACATAACGCTTCGTCTGTTGTAAAAAGTGAAATTGGCCGCAGAAAAGAAGAAAAGCAAATAAATAATATTGAAGATATTGGTTTTGCTTAAAAGTCAAGTTTTATTAACGTGTTTTTATTGAAAAATATATGTGTGCGAGGGTAGGTCAATAATTCCGTGACGTTTTTGAATTTCGCGTGGTCATTAAGTATAAGTTTTTGCAAAAAAACGCCATCACACAAAATAAGCCAAGCTTGATAAATACTATGGGAACTATGCACAATCAATTTCAATGTTAAAAAAATGGTTTACTGAATTTCGTTGTGGCAGTTGAAGTCTCATTCCAGAAACAGTTGAAAAAACTTACGATATATGGTGTCGACAGGTCCGAGATTGAAAGTGCGAGGAATGTCACATGGCACATTGATTTCAATTTTGAATAATCATTTGGGCATGGGAAAGTTTTCTGCAAGATGGGTGCCGCGTTTGCCCACAATCGACCACAAACTTAATCATTTGGCGTTGTTCAACCGCAATATGGGCTAAATATTGAGCCATTTTGTAACCGTAGACGAAACGAACATCCATCAAAACACACCAGAGACTTAACAGCAGCCAAAACATTGAGTCTATCAGAGTGAATCGGTGCCAAAGAACGCCAAGGTGGGTTTGTCCGTCAACAAAGTCATGATGACCATTTTTTTTTGTTGGGATCTAAAGTTTTTTTTAGATAAAAGCAAAATATATGAAATTTTTCGACGAATAGCATATGAAATTAATTAATATAAAAATGATTACATAATTATGTTTCGTATAAATTAATATTATTTAATATTGCATACATTAACATAAGGTTTCCCCTCACCTTTTCAGATGGAATATCTCCTCTACCAGAGACTCCTATAAAAAACATAGTTTTTTTTCATACGATTTTTGGACCATCAAAAATATCCTTTTTTGTATAATTCAGCAGACAGATTAGTTAGACGATACCGAAATTTTATATTACTATTTCATTCCAAAACAATTTTTCATCCTTTTCTATTGGAAGGAAGGCAGGAAGGAGTCCATGGAGTTGAAATCATTTTCAATCGGATTTGTACACATAGAATTTTTTAAAAATTTTTTATTACAAAACAATTTCTAGATTTTTAAGTTGTTTATAATAGTTTTAAAATCATTTTTATTTTTCATTTAATTATTAAATTTTCTTTATGTTTAATTTATGTAATTCGATTGTTATTAATAATAATTAACATATAAACAAATTATATTACACAATAATTAGAATAGCATAATAATTAGACAAAACGAAAGCTTTCAAAGAGTTCCGTTCTCAAAATTTTACTCATAAAAATTAAAATAATAAATGTATGTTTTTCTTTACTAAATTATAACAAATCATAAGTAAAATCGTAAATAAATCAATCAAATATAAATTTTTGTTGTTGCTATATAATCAAAAGGGATATTTTAATTGGCTAAAAGAATTTGTTAATTATACACGTTATTGTTATAAACTTTACACAAAAAATATATTCTTTTATACATAAAATAATTAAAAACTAATAATAAAAAAATAACTCTTGCAGGATTACACCAGAAACAAAATTGTCTATTAAATACGAAGATTAAAAAATTATATTAAGATTTTCATTTATTTATTATGCTTTGATCATTTTCTTTTTGTTAATATTTTTTTATTATGTTTTATATAATAAGGTACATTTTTCTTTATACAAAATTTACAATTACAAATACATATTTTCTTAAAAAAAAAAAGATTTTATCATTTATGGATTTTATCTATTACAATAAGGCTTGATTTTAAATTTAAACCTTTTAATATTTTTAATGTTTACGTTAGGGAGACTTCTATGTCCTTTCTGTATCTGGCTTAATCTGACTGGGTGTTTTCTTATGTGGCAACCTTACAAGGGTTTTCAACTTCTCCGCCTCCTTTTGGGGACGTTGCGGTAATTTTTTAGAATTTCTGTTTAGGTTGTGTAATTCTAAGTCTTCCCTTTCGTCGTCATTGTCGACTTTTTCAACAACATCATCAACTTGCAGCACTTGCTTTTCGTAATCGATGTCCTCTACTTCCTCATCGTCGTTGTCTTCTTCTTCTTCCTCCTCCTCCTCCTCTTCATCATTATTGGCCTCAGCGTCGGTTTTTAACAGAGTACTTGACGAGGTTATACGACTTTTCCTGCGTCCATTGGTGGGTACTTTATTGTAACGGGTAGTCTTATGAGCTGGATAATTTGTAGAGCGCTGAAATAAAATTAAAAAAGAAAATAATAAAAAATAACATCGTATGGCAGAAATGAATAAGTCAAGGGGCAAATAAAACTGCCTTTAAGGCTTTTGAACTTTTGTCTCAGTTAATTTTTTAAAGGAGTTGGCACTAGAATTAAGTAATTTTTTCTAGTAACAGGAAATCAAGGATACTACAGGAAACATTGTAGGTTATACTAGTACTAGATGTAGATTAACAAAATAAATTTAAGTTTGATGACAATTCGTGTAAACGTACCCCATCTGCCCCCTTAATTTTTAAAGTTTTATTTTAACCACAATTATAATTTCATTCGAAGAAAGTACACGTCTGCCCTTCATTTATGCCCAATTTCGAAAACAAATATGTATATGTTAGGGTTATTCATTTAGTGGTTTCAAAACCACCGATTTGGCAAGGCTGTCAAATGCTAAATATCTGTCATCTAAAATGTAATTTATTTAGTAAAAGTTTTGCCATTTACGAATATGGAACGAAAACGCGTTAAAAAACTTACTACAAAAGTGGTGGTTCAAATATAGCAATTTTTCGAACATTAAGGGGTGATTACAGTGCAAGAAATTGCCAAGATTGTAAAGAAATTTTAAGAGACTGGAAGGGTTACAGATTTGATAAGGCCTGTGCAGTTCTCTGCAATTGAGTCTATTTTTATGGCGTATTTTACATTTAAATTTGCACCTTCATCCGTATACAGTCCAACTCACGCAAAAACTAAAGTCGGCTGACCATGCACAACGCCATAGATATATTGAATGGGTGCTAGAGCAACGATCCTTCAATGCTGACTTTTCGCATAAATATTTCTCCAGCAATGAATCCCATTTCTCACTCGCTGGTTACGTCAACAAGAAAAATTGTCGCATATAATGCTGAGAGAACACAGAAGTGATTATGAAAGAGCCATTGCATCCGGAAAAAGTGACTGTTTGGTATGGATTAGGGTCTGGAGGTGTTATTGGGCCATATTTGTTTGAAAACGACGTTGGAAAAGCCGCGACAATCAATTCAGAGCGTTATGGTCATATGATAACCGACGTTTTTTTAAATACAATTGAAGATTATGAATTGGACGATATGTGGTTTCAACAAGACGGTGCCACGAGCTACGCAACACGATTGATTTTGGCTTTATTGAATGGAAAGTTTCCAGAATGCGTAATTTAACGTTTCGGTGATATCTATTCGCCACCAAGATCATACGATTCGATACCGTTAGACTTTTTTGTAGGGCTTTTAAAACCAAAAAAAGGATAATCCAATATAATATAAAAATAATTATTAAACTCTGACCTAAAATTTTAATTTAAATTTGATACTCCAGTTAAAAAAGTCCCTTGTGCTGAATTTATTACAACGCATACAATCTTAAAAATATTTGACATTCGAGTAAAAATTATACATACATACATGCACACCAGGCAAATCCTTAAAACGTGTGAAATGAAATTGGCCACAGAGTTAAAAATATTTATTTCAACTATAAAACTAAAATGTTGCAAGTTAACGATTTATGGGAGATACTAACATGTATCCGCGGTTTCGCCCGCGTCAGTCAGAAAATTACAATCGTCTTCGTAAGTAAAATAATTGGATACGAAATATTTCATGCTCTTTTGCGTATGTTCATATGGACATATTTCATGTATGTTCATATAGACATATTTCTGTTTGCTTGATACTTTCAAGCAGATGACATAAAGTTGAGCAAGTTATATATCAGGAGATCTCAAATGAGTCTCTGGATTTTTCAACGTTTGGCCAAAGGACTCATAAATGGATTTTGTAAATGCCTGCTTAAGGGGAAATCGCAGACTCATAAATGAAAATGGCTGCTTCGTAAGGATAATTAGGAATCGAGTGTTCAACACTCTGATTATCTGTTCTCACTTGCTGACAAATATCATGGGTTAATTTTACTATTTATGATTATTTCTAGTAGACCTCTTCCGGTTTGAAGCAGCTTTGAAGTATGAACACCTGACTACAAATAATTGAAAAGCCAAACATGAGTACTGCAGATGAGATGAAACTTTTCTACCTTTGACCACAGTGACGATGCCCACCATGCACGTACGCCAGTGACCGAATTCTCTAACAATTCACAGATGTAGAAAAGTGTTGTCATAAAGACCTTCTTGATAAGAGTCCGAAAAAAATATTCGTAACTGTCATAAAATTATTTAGAATTATGGAACTATCCCTAAAATGGGTTAAATCTCGTCTTTTAGGGAGATAAAAAACATTCATTTAAGTCCGTTCAGCCGCTTATGCGTGATTGTAGTTTTACTAGCAATTTTCGACCTGATTGGTTGTTATAATACAGACATATGTACCGGGTGGTCCAATTAAGTATCTTTTCCAAAATTCAATAAAATGTGCTAAACTTTCTTTTGTTATATTATGGCTTTGTTCCGATTATTAATGGAACACGATTTCATTCATGTGACTGCATCGAGTGGCTTCCAAGAATTTCTTGACGGTTTCTGATTCTATCTTACGTATCCCTCGGACGATATTAGCCTTAAGGTCATGGATCGTTCGTAAATCAGTCGTTTAGTACCAGTCCTTAACAACTTCCCAAAAGAAACAGTCTCAAGGGATCAAATCGCAGCAGCGACGCGGCTAATTGACATCGACAAGAAGGCTGATAACACAATTACCGAACTTAGTGTGCAAAAGACCGATTGTCTGATGAGCTGTGTGCCATCCTACATAAATCAAAAAATATCTAAGTTAATATCATCCATTCCAGACCATAAAAGTTCCATAATCGTGGCTGTGTTGTGGTCGCTGTTGATTGAAATGGCGTTTGCAGCAGCGTTTTCGAAAAAGAAAATGGGCCACTTCAAAATAGACACCAAACTGTCACTCTCTGCGAATGTGTTTGCACAAGTATTTCGATTTCGAGATGCTGCTGCTTCGTCAGAAAATATCAGCGAAAAAATAAAATATGATTTAAAAAGATACTTGTATTTGCAACCCCCGGTATGAGTAAATAAGTTCACATGGATTTGTGCGTCTGTGTTTATTTTTGTATAGATATATATGAGTCCTTTGTATGTTTCTCCTTAAGCGTATTAAAAAAATATGTGTATCGTTTATTTAAATGGTCCTTAAATACGTGTATGATTTTGAAGTGCAAAACCAAAACTTTTTTAGCAGCGTATAAAAATTGTTGAAAAGTTTAAAATTTTCATACACGAGTATCGTATTTTTGCTGTTGTTTCTTTGTTTAAAGGCTTAAAATATTCGCAAATAAAAAAATTTTTCGCTACGAAAATCTTGTATATTTTGTCCCCTCTTGTACCGCTAAAAGCTGAACGAATGTTAAGTGAGGAGAATTTAAGTCTTTTTTTTTTTTGTTAAATAAACTTTTTTCTATTTTTAAATAAGAATACATATGTAGATAAAAAATTTTAATGCTGCATAGACATTGATAAATCGGCGCCACCTAAATATTTACGTACAAGTCGAATAAATAAAAAAATTCTAGTAGAAGAAATTGTAACCGTTTTTTATTTTCTCAATTTATTGATGTCATAATGTTTTTACAAACGATTAAATTTTTGTTGTTGTCAATTGACATGCTACAAAACATGTATTAATGAATTTCGAGGATTGTTATATGAATGAACACATATAAGCATTAAGCATTATCTATTTAAATATTTATTGATTTTCTGAAATAAAAATAGAATGATAATTTTTTTAACTTTGGACTGCTATTATATATTATCCCTTTTTAGAAAATTTTCAAAAATTTTACTTTAATTTTTTATTTTCTTGAATCAAAAATAGAAGGATAATTTTTTGACTCGAATATTGTCCTTTTTCAGTAAATTAAAAAAAGATTGAATAATTATCATGAAAAACAGTGTGTCTTTTTAAAAAAAGCTTTTAAAAAATTTGTTGTATTATACATTTATTTAAAATTAATTTATTAGTGTAATATAATAATCTTGTATTACGAGTCCCTGGATAAAGTGAACAAAAAATTCACGAAACGTCGGGAAAATATGAAATAAATAACTTTGAAATTTATTGTCATAAAAACATATTAGGTTGAGTTAGCAAAAAAAAAAAACAAAACAAAAAAAAAAGTAAAAAAAGAATTTCTTCTTTCTAATTAAGTTAAAATACTCGTCATACGCCTTAGTGCCCCTTGGGAAACATTTCGTGCAAACGTCAAGCATATTCTTAGTGTAATGAATGAAAACGAATGAACTCGTTTGCAAGCATTTCATGCAAGGACATAAACTTAAGAAAAACCAAAAAAAAAATATTTTTTCAATGACAAAGAGCGCAAAGAAAATAGTTGCAAAGGCAAGTGAGTGTCGCGTTCTAGTCCTGAAAATACTCAATTTTCATAACATCCTTTTCGGGATCTTATTTCTTAGCATAGTTTCGATCCTAATCTTTATTGTTGGAAAGCCTATGAGTTAATGCTTATTTTTATTAATATTTATTTAATTCATTATACGAGATATTTTCTAAAATAATTATTTAAAAAGCTTCTTGTTTGTTGTTGGCTTAATTGAGCAAATGCCTGCATTTCAACGACGAACTATTAATTTTTTTTTAGTAATTATTTTGAGAATATCTCGAACAATGAATTTAATAAATATTGTTATTATAAATTTTGTTTCTTTTTTTATTTTGTCTTATAAATACAATCATTTTCATCCAAAGGGTGATTAATTGCATGTGTATAAGAAAAATAAAAAGCCAAGTCAATTATAATTGTGTGTTGTGTTGTCTTTGTATCAAAATTTTCGAAAATTATTCATCTTGAATTTTATAGAGTTTTCATATAATACTTGTTGATTTTTTTATATGAGTATATGAGTTTGAGTGATTTTCAAACATGATTCGGCTGTCTGCAATTATACTCAACTATGCCAAAACAAATAATAAATTATTTAAATGCTCATTTTGATTTTTTTATAATATACATAGGAAAAACAAGCAATAAAACATTATTTCCGGTATAATTTCTTCCAACACTGTACAGAACGCAAGCAGCAAGGATTGCTGCTTAAAACTGCCATTTGTGCAATTGGACAAACTTCAATTTTTAACAGTTAACGTCAATTTAAGTACAAAGTATTAAATTTTTTTTTTTAAATTATAATCTGTAACAAAAATTAAAACCCGTTTAACGATATAACCATTAACTTTTTATATAACTATTTTGTCAATACATATAAACAAAAAACCAGTTGATTCAACAAATTCACAATTAAGCTGTGCGAGATTACGAATCAATATGATCTCGAAAAGTTAAAAATTTTGTGCAAATGAATTCTCATAAGCATATTTTTTTATAGATCATCATCTGTAAATTGCAACATGTTGTAAAACTATACTGCCGGATGCTTAGGATGCAAGAAAGCTCAGAGAATGTGTCGTAGACTTTCAGCTTTAATATCAAATAAATAAAACACTTTAAATTCCAAAGAAAATTTATGGATTATACCAAGTTCAACTTGCCGAATACCAACTATCTGACACAAATAATTTGCGTAATTCTCATGAGTACTTAAAAATATATTTTGAAAAAAACCGGACGTTCATTAGACAAAAGAAATTATGTTCGACCAACTATTATTTCCATATTATGAAAACTATACATAACATTATGGTTTTCGGTATAAGAATAAGCCACACCGTATTTGTAATTTTATAGGAAACACTCAACTTATTATTATTAGTGGCTATACCGTAGGTTCGATCCTTGGGAGAAGACAAAAAAAATTTTTCAAAATAGTTTTTTCAAGTTTTAAAAATATGTGGCTTTAAATCCTCCTCCAAAACATCCATTGAAGAATCCCCTGACCGCATCCTCCTTGAAAAAGAGGTTGATAACATCATGGCGAAAGTCAGACAGCTATCACCCCAGGGAACAAAGGTAGAAATCAAAGATGTTAGTAAGGTTTCTCCTCACCACAACACTAAATACATAGAGGGCGTTGTTTCTAGGCAACGACAGATGGCAGCCCCATTATACTAGACCTGCTACAGCAGACCAATCATCTACGTAAATGGAACAACAAGCGATTAATGATACTGACACAAGGCAAAAAAAACTCGTGTAAGATGGAGATGCTTTGTGAAGCCAAATGCTCCCCAAGAGGGGTAATGAGAGAAAAAAAATTTAATTATTGTTATTTCAATTCCAACCATCTTAATTAATTCTACAAAGCCTAAAGGCTGAGTCTGTGTGAACGATTATTTGAACACTAGCATTGTTGCTACAACACAACCACAGCTGAGAGCTGCCTTTAAAGATACAGCAATCAATATAGCCATAAATAATGAAAAAAAGTTATTACAAAAAGTTATTATAGTTACTGTTCTCTGGAACGTGTTGAGATCGCTTTCTTAAGAAAATTTTTATCTTGAACTGATGCCCTTTACATAAAAACTAATCACATTATATGTTATATAATAGTACTTTTCGCCTGGCGATATTTAAATGGCTTTAATCTAAACTTGTTCTGAAGAAAATTCCACTTCTATTTCTATTCTATCTAAATTATTTTCTTAACACAAACTAAATGAAATCTTAATACGGCATGGCAAAGAAAACATACAAATGAGAGATAAATGAAAAAAATCCTTAGAATACGAGTATTTCATACACCAACACCCGCGACCCAAAACAAATACAAACGCGCCATGTACGTGAGACTTGAATCAACAGAGTTGGTTTAATATTTGTGTCATGCATGTTTAATATTGTACACAAATATCAGCATACAAGAAGACACGGAACAAATAAATATATACACACACACACATATACACATGTACACATTTGTGTGTATAGCAAACATACTCATACATACTCGTAATACATAAGTTTCTAAGCTTTTATATAAGAGAACAAGACCTGCCTTTTAGAAGGCAGAAATAGTGAACACAATAGACGGCATATAATACGTGTTTTCTACTTTTCACATTTTCAGCAGCAAGAAAGGAGAAAAAAACAAACACAAGGATGTCTAAACATGCTTAAATATATGTATGTACGTTCATAGATGTGCGTTTATATGCTAAACAATGTATTCATATTTCAAAAATCTATGAATTTGCTCAGATATATTTATGCCGCACAACAATAGGCCAAACTACTAACAAAATATCTGCTAAGGTAAACCCATTTGATATGGCTGGTAGTGGGAGAGGACTTAACTAAAATCCTTATTAAATACTTTGAAATACCAACCTGTAAGACAGCAAAAATGACGGCAAATACGGTAACAATAAGCAGACACGCAGCAACCGCAATTGCTGTTATAGTTGTTAAGGGTGAACCGACACGTGAGAATAAACCACTAACACCTGTTGTTGATCCATCTGTATCATCAAGTAGATTTCCATAAAGACCACCACTGTTGCCATAGGAACTACCAAATTGTTGCTGTTCGGCGGCAGCAGCAATGCGACGTTTGCCAGCAGGCGAAGCATTTATACAATCACCTGTTAGTAAGAAATAGTAAATGACACAGAAAATGTCATGAAGACAACATTAGCAGCAAAGTTTTCTAATAAAAACAGTTGTTTGTACAATTTTACCACATACGGAGGTTGAGGTTTAATTAATTTGATTTTCATTAAATCTATACGTACCGGTATCTTTGTCACAATGACAACAGGATTGATCATCCGGAGAAGCATCGTTGGCACAGCATGGCACACACTGGTTATTCAGGCGATCCAGATGGAGGGGAAAGGCACAGGTTTGACATGAATATTGACCAGGTCCCGTGCAGGAACGGCATGATTCATGACATGTTTTGCAAGTTTGTGTTGGTGAATCGTAGTACTGAGAGCCCAAACACTCCATACAGAGACCACCATCCAACATAAAGTGTGCAGGGCATGAGGTGCAAGCTAATGGACCAGCACCTAAACGAGAGAAAAAAGAAGAAAAAAATAGTTTTTCTATATAAAAGAATGCGCATTTAAATTGAAATTCATATTTAACACGTGATATATATGTACGTAGTATGTATATTTGAAGTATTTTATAATAAATAAATATAATGCTAAGTGCACACGAGGCAATCTTAAAATCAGCTACAACATGTTTCTTCATGTTTAACATTGTTTCTGTTTTATTACTAGGTATGGTTGGGTGGTTGGCGTACGTGGCTGCCTGTTATCAAGTACAATCAAGTGATTCCTTTTTGGCAAGCACCACTGTAGCCAGTTCAAATTATGACTTTACTTTTGCACCACCTTGTATTTAAATTACTATAATGCATATTATAATAATATGTTATATTTTTAGGTTCGGATTGGAAAGACGCGGCAGTTATTGCTGCTACTTAAGAGTTGTGTAAAACATAGGGTACAAGTGACACTTATGACAAACACATCAAAATGCTGTTGATTTTGATAATCTGATTTTTAAAATAAATATATGTATATATGATATGTATATGTACGTACGAGTACACATTTATGTATTTTTATTTACAAAGTTTTTTTTTTTGTATAGTTCTTGATTACAAATTATTATTTTTTATTTTCTTAAGAAAACTGTCAATTTGTTGTGAAAATAAATTATGAATTAATTCTTTTACTTTTATTTGATACTAAAGATTTTTGCAATCAATCTCCTCCCTAAGACATTTTTTTGCTACTTTCAGCAATTCTTTTGTATTTAGCCATTATTGGTGAAAGAATTCGGGAAGTAATGGTATACAGATTTATGAAAAAATCTCATTAGAATACGCATGCATACATATATTTTTAATGCAACTATATATAAAAAAAATTATATATATTTTTATTTTCAATGTAAATGTTCGAACGATAATTTCTTAAGCTTAAAAAAACACAGGAAGTTAATATTTATTAAGTATATATTTGTTAATTTTTCCGACCTTATGATATGTAATTTTTGTTTTTATTTTTATTCCGGCTCTAGGTCATATATTAAATAAAACTCTTTTTTTTGTTTTTTTTTTAAATTTTTATTTTTTTTATTCCATATTTCGATCACCATCGGTTCTCTTCTTCAGGAATTTTAAGTAAAGCAAATTACATGTGATAGTTATTAAAGAACAAATCACAACAAAGATCAAATGTGTAAATCATTCTGACAAACACTAGCAGAATTTGCTTTAATTAAAATTCCTGAAGAAGAGAACCGATGGTGATCGAAATATAGAATAAAAAAAAATAAAAATTCAAATAAAACAAAAAAAAAGAGTTTTATTTAATATATGACCTAGAGCCGGAATAAAAATAAAAACAAAAATTACATATCATAAGGTCGGAAAAATTAACAAATATATACTTAACTAACGGAGGGCACACCGAAGAACATCAATATGAAATTAATAAAATATACATACTTATAGTAACAAACCAAACAAGTTTGTCATAAGTAAAAAATAAAATAAGCAAATTAAAAATAAGCATGTGTATGGTTGGTAAAGAATAAAAAACAATGGTAAGACTGTTGTAAGTTAGTGAGGTGTAATTTGAGATCTTCATTACAAAAAAAGTTTTCACAAATTATGATACGATGAATAAAAACAATTCTCGTATTACATTTACAGTGAAGATTTGTATGAATAGCTGAAATATACATCAACTGACACCACAGAAGTGGACCAAACACAAGAACGCTGATGATGAAAGTGTAGCGGCTTTCGAAAACAGCATGTTGTTCCGTTCTGCTAGTGTTTGTCAGAATGATTTACACATTTGATCTTTGTTGTGATTTGTTCTTTAATAACTATCACATGTAATTTGCTTTACTTAAAATTCCTGAAGAAGAGAACCGATGGTGATCGAAATATGGAATAAAAAAAATAAAAATTTAAATAAAACAAAAAAAAAAAGAGTTTTATTTAATATATGACCTAGAGCCGGAATAATATTTATTACTTCAAATTCACATAAACACACACGAACGTATACAAATAATAAGGCACTCACCAATACCCATTCATCACACAAACATACAGAAATTTTACATAACTTACCATTGCAAGTCTTGCAGTAATGATGACACTTTTGACAACCAAACTCTGACTTGTAAAATCCTTCGGGACATTCAGGATGACACTCACCACCAGCTAACTGCCAATCTCTAGGACATTGAACGCATTGATCACGACGTGAGCCACTGCAGGTGTGACAGCTGAGGTAACACTTGGCACAGGTGCCACGGTCACTATAATATCTATACGTGTGGACGACGATGACGAAGTAGTTGAGTCGAGTATTACAATAACAAAAGAAAAACATTTTTTAAGGTGGAAGAATGAAAACGAAATTAGTGTGAATTAAAGTTAGAAAAAGTTTTTTTCTTTTTAAAATTTTCGCACTGTTTGAATTAAGCTTCAAGTTGAAAGATTCTTTTTTCATATTAAAAAAATAACAATAAGTAAGGACTTTTAACAAAGTTTTGTAAAATATATACATAAGTACAAGTACAGAGAGAGTCTTATATTCAAGATAATGAGATACAACAGGTGACTTGCGTAAAAGTAAAAAAAAGTTGGTACGTCTATAAAAACCAGCTTAAGTTTGTGACAAATTCTTTAGAAAAGCTGTCGTCGTAATGAAAAAGCTACGAAAATAATTTTTTCCCTAAGTTCCATGGATACAATAAATAGTCTTAGTCATACAATTATTGATGTTCCAATAAGTTTAAATTATAACTGAAGTTATTTTTACTACTAAGTAGATTTTAAGGAAAAAATTAAAGCGACACGCCTGAATGGTTATAAATTGTTTTTAAAAAAGCGGTGGTAGCAAATTTAATAACAGAACGAAATACTAATTTTGAAGCATGAAGTTGTTTATACAACGTTACGACAATTAAATCTTAAATTGAATTATCGACTTTGGTGTTCACACATATCCAATTGAGATCTCTCAATTAACAAAAGACCATTGAAAATAGTTTAACTATAATAACAAAAAAAAAAAAATAATAACCTGGCTAAAGAAAATAAATTTTAATGAATTTTTCATACAAAATATGTTTCTGACGGACTGTCGAAAATTATAATTCATGTCCATTCAATTTGTAAGAACCAAGCCGAAATTTATTAGAACACTCAATAAATATGGGAGATCGCGAAAAAATATCTCTGCTAACATCAGAATCAAAGTTGTCAACACCAATGTGAAAGCCATTGCACTGAAACATGAAATATATAGAGTCGGGATATGAACACCACGCAAGCATTTGACAATTGTTGTTTCAGGCGGATTGTCAGAATATTCTGCCCAGTCACAAATATTGAATTAAGATCAAGTTCGGCTACAAATAAACATACAATCGTACACATTTTGTTGGCTAGGACACAAAACGTGGAATATAATACCCAGACCTGTAAACACTTGAGGACTACAAACTAAAAACGAGTGGAGGGAGCATGGAAGATGAAACCGATGTCTACTTATAAATTGAAATGGAAAACATTTGTTGTGCTCCTATGTTCCACTAGCAATTAAAGGACCAAATGTCCCAGTGATAAAAAAAAACGGAAGCTGTTTGTGAGGAATTCCATTTTATTGTATCCGCTGGTAATTTGAAAATGTGATTTTTTCAGCTTCAATGTCTCGGTATTTTCATGACTTCTTTACAAACTATTTTTACTGAGTCTAGTCCACGCACTTACATTTGCAGCGTAAGCACAATGACTGTTACAAATGTCATGATGAAATAACATTTCCAGTTGACAAAAATAATAAATAAAATTTAATGTAATAAGGACGAATAAATTTTAAGTCCTAGTAATATTTTTTTCATTTCATCTGGAACACGATTGAAAGTCCAGTGAATTGGATTCACAAAAAAGTTCAAAATTTTCACTAATTCGGGATCACGAATTATGGATCTAATTGACTTCTTTAGAAGTTCTTTTTTACTAGAAGACAATATTGCAGAAGCTGTGATTTGCTGTCTGGCATTGGCTGGTATGGCCGAATGGGAATGACTGGCCGAATGGGAATGACTGGGGTAATGCAGTTTCAGATTTTATGTACGGCTCCAATATGCACGCTAGTGCTGGTTCGGAGATATTCTATAAGGATCTATATCTCTAGGTATTAATCAGGTTATCCGAGAGCATTTACATATTTCAGGCAGAGATATAAAGTTGCAAAGTTATTGAAATCGTCATTTTAGAGCCCAGTTCAATTGACACTTTAGTCAAGGATAGTCTAGGTACATGATTTGGAGATGGTGAAATCGAATAGAGTGCTGGTAAATATTTAACCTCTGACTCTGTTTGGATTAAATCATATCCAGAAAGTTTGGCTTCTGAGATATGAAGATGACCAGATAATAAAATGGCTAATGAAGGCACAAAAGCAGGCTCGTCCTTAGATATGCTGAACTCACAAAAGACTATTTTTGTCCTTCAGTTGAGATGTCAAATGCAATTGATATAAGGATATTGATCCAGACGACACAATTCCAACTTGTGGAATATCCAGTACACTTTTTCGTTCACTAAGAAGAGACAGGACTGTGAAACTCCTAGTGTTTGGAAAACCAACTTACACTGGGATAGATATCGGAACGATAATTATTGCAGGAACGTTTTGGACGCGGAGGCTCTGCGGGAATGCAAGCTCAGTAGCTAATCATTTCGGGTATGTACCAATACCTGACCTCTCAGGATTTGTAATAAGTAGTGGTTAGTTGTTAAGAATAAAGTTAGCGAGTGCATTCGATAAATTGTAGGGGGCCACCTAATATAATCTTTATGCAGTAGTAATAGTTTTTAATAAAAAATTGAAAGAAACGTAAAAACCCTAAGCCCCATATCAGTTTATAAGAATATTTGAACTCTCTCAGAAATGGTTGGAAAGAAAATCATTAGTTAATTTAAGTAGGATCTCAAAATTTCGGGCTACAAAAGTTAAAAAATTCTTGTGCTTTCGCTAAATTCAATTGAATATATATATATATATATATATATATATATATATATATATATATATATATATATATATATATATATATATATATATATATATATATATATATATTGTAAATATAAATTAAAATCATTATTCTTAAATAATTACCCATCTGCACAGGTGGTGCGACATTCACCACTTTGTAGTTGCAATCCTTTGGCACAGGCTGTACAATTCATTCGCGAGACGCACTGTGTGCATGTGTGCAGACATTTAGCACAAATGCCAGCCTCCATATAGAAGCCCTCATTGCAGGAACTAACGCAGTGATTGTTTTGCAACAAGAGACTTTGGGGACAACTTAAACAATTTGATTCGGTGGGTCCGTCACATGTTTCGCAAGTGCTGTGACATGGATGACAATGGTTATTATCGTAGTATTCAGCTGAAAGTAGACAAGGAATACAAAATTTTTAAGAATAAAATTTGAAAAAGATAATATTATGGCAGGCAGGAAAAAACTTAAAAGTGATTAAAAAAGAAACAAAAAAATATTTAAGGCCCGTTTAGCCGAACGTTCACGTTAGCTAATGTAAGGAACGTTTGTTTTTGGCATATGAAATCAATGCAAATGTTTATCCAAATTAAATGTCACGTTGACGGAACGGCTGAACCTGTATAAAATAGAATTTCATAACGTTTTTACGTGACATTTGTATACCAGTGATGGGACTAGTATTTTGTTGAGTTGTATTGTGGCCCAAATTCTCTTCCGGTACTTTTATTGATATATGTAAATTATTAAGGATCTAATACAACTTTAATAAAATTTTCGAATTTTCAAAGTCTAAAAATGTATTGTTGAGATAATAATGTGCATGAAGAGACTTTTTAAAAACACAAGTAAATACCATTGAATGCAAATAAAATCTCAGATTGAATTATAAATTCAATTATATATAGCAGTTAATTATTTTGAATATAAAAGTTAATATACGCGTATAAACATACATATTTGTTATTTTGCCACTTGTATACTACATATCATGCATATGTATATTGCAAATTTGCAAGTCAAAAGTTTTGTTACGTATACATTGTGAAATAAGTACAAATTTATATACACATAATAAATATATGGACGTACGATTATATGTTTATTCTTAAAATTTTAATTTTTACACGAACTTTTCAAAATATCAACTTTTTTCTTTCAAAAAGTACTTAGTATAATTTTGGTACGTTTTATGTATAATCATGAATTACACGAAAGTTTTCAAATACCATCTCTATTATGAACAGCTGACTATATATTTATTGAAAAATTTAAATTCTTTTCATTAAATATATTTACCAAATTTAAAAAGCAAACCTCAACACATAAGTGCTCGGACTCCATTGAAAATTTTCTTTATTTGATTTTTTATAATAAACACAGGAATATTAATTTAATTTTTTTTTTAATTACACAAAGTAGCGTTATACAACGTTTTGTTTTTATTTTGTTGACATTCGACACGTTTTAAAAGATTCATTAACCGCACAAACGTCCGTACGTTAAGTACGTTACGTTTTTCTAACATCAACGTTCGGCTAACCGGGCCTTTAAATTAAAGGAGAAGTAAAAAGATGTAAATTTAAAAAAAAAAAACAGCGAATTATGAAGAAAAATTTTAAAACTAAAGTAAGGTTCTACCCACAGCCTTCAAGAAATGAATTTTTATTAAATGGAAAAAGAAAAAGTTTTTGTTACAATTTAATGCGCAGAATTTCTTCATCTTTGCTGTATGCTGAGCCAAGTAAAATTAAAAAAAAATCTTATTTTTATACACAACAGTATTACGAATATGTCCCAGTATTATTTCCACTACATTCGGTACTTATATGTATATATACAGTGGGCCTTAATAATATTATACTGTAGCTTTAAAGTTCAAAATGGTTAACAAATACTCCAAGGCTAACAGACGTTTGTTAAAAAATTACATTTAAAACATTACTTCAAGTATTTTCTGATTTTAGGAATTTATTTGTTAACGAAATTGTGTATCTCAAGCAATTTTTGGTTTATGATGTACAAAAAAATTACAATTTCATATTTATAAAAAATATTATTATTAAATAAAATAAACTATTTTTAAAAACTATAAGTTTTAACCATAATAGTAAAGCATATAAATAGATTTTTCTATGAAACAAAAACAACAAGTGTTATGAAAAAAATTAAATCACAAGATATTTTTTTATTCCAATGGAATGGGTATTTTAATATCGAGTTTTTTATATTTTCTTGATTACATGTACATCAGTAAAAACAATTATATTTGTAAATTTCGATTCAGTTGTAGAATTGAATAATATTTGAATTAAATGAAAAGAATTATCAACTTCTACTAATAGCCAATACTTTTAGCTTTAATTTAAGGTAAAACATGAATCTCTGTGTATTGTACGAGTACTAAAAGAGATATTTTAGGTAAGAGATTATTTTTTGAATACACAGACTTAAAATAGGTTTAAAGTAGGTACATACGCGTTTCCAAATAATATTTTCCTTTAATGAAATTTTCCTAATAACATTTTGTTGAGCTGTTGTAAGTTTTTTTTTTAATATGACCGACTAGGTATTGAATAACACATCTTATGAAAACTATTTTATAGAAATTTGTCCATAAGATTTTGCCTAAATGTGGCTGAATAACGTCAATACTGAATTAAAATTGTCCTTTTAACGTAGGGATGCAATTGGGGTCATAGATATTGTAAGTATACTTGGTCACAAATGTCTTATTTGGAGATTGAGTGCTTTTATGGGTTCTATATCACGATGTCTTGTTATAAAAAGGCATTTAATTCAATGTAATGACATTTTGGCAGGAAAACCTAGATCGTATAAATTATGATTCAATACAGTAATCAGTTTAAGATTCGCTAGAAACGCTGACATGTTTACGATGTTTTGCCTTTTATAAAAGAGAAAATTTCTCTCAAACCAAAAGCCAGCAATAATCTTGACTTCTACGGAAGGCCTGTTGTACTTCAAGACTTATGAGGAGCCTGTAAAATGAGCATTTTAGTGTGAAATAAATCATAAACAATTTTTTTTCTATATGTGGCCATAAGCCTTTTGTTGTCCTTAACTGTCCTTAACTATTATGGTAAGGAGCTCACACATACATATATATTAGGCGTCCTTAACAGAATAACTTTCCCAGAACTTTTTGACTATACTCTTTAAGCCTGAGGAAGTTAAAGCAATATCCCGACTTTATTTTATATAAAAAATGTTCGATATCAGACTTGATTTGTTCTTTTGTGAAGCGCCCATTGTTTTACTAAGCCTACTCTCTCAGTTTTTATATTCTTTTTCGCTGATTACTTGTACCGAATAACTGATGATAAATACTAATGTCACTTACTTTACTTCCTCAAAACTGAGAGGTAGTTAAATTCCTATTATGCGATAAAGTGGTTAAGTGCAAATAATAAACTAAGAAATTTACATTGTAAACTAAATATATAATAACATCTAGTAGATTCCTATTCACCGATTTGGAAGCTGCCTTCATTATGTTCAGAAAAGTAAACTTTTTATCTCTTTTGCAAAAAAATTAATTTTATATCAAGTTAAAATTTATTATCTACCACAGAAAATATACTTCACATCTTGAACGAAATAAGCATTTCTTTTTAATAAAAGAAAAGGAGAAGGGAATTTCACAGATTTGTAGCAGAAATACACATTTTTAAACAAAATCTTTTCAACCTGCACAATTGGATTATTAGAAGCAGTGAAAATGCCGTGCTTTAACATGGGCTCAACCAAGAGGGTTGAACGTTAACCCAGAAAAAACTGAAATTGGCCTATTTACAAGAAAGACGAAGATAGCTCCATATGATGGGCCGCGCTTTCTTGAAAGGACAATAAATATTTCCGACAGGGTGAAGTATCTAGGAGTCATTCTCGATCGGAAATTAAAATGGAAAGACCACATAAACGAAAGAGTCAAAAAGGCTCATATATGTTGGTCAATCTGCAAACGGGCCATAGGCGCAAGATGGGGGCTGAATCCAGAGATGACACACTGGCTTTATAGTAGCGTTATCAGGCCGATTATGACCTATGCTTCTATAGTGTGGTGGACGTCGATGGAATATAAATGCAACATCAAAACAATAAAGAAAGTTCAGAGAACCTGCTGTCTTGGTATAAGTGGGGCCTTCCGAACGACATCAACAGGGGCGATGGAAACAATATTATCTATCCAGCCAATCGAAATTCGTATAAAATACGAAGCGGCTCTTGCAGCAAAACGACTAAAGGTGATAAGTGAGTGGATCGATCAGGAACACGAAGCGCATCATCAACGAATCTTTACGGCCATAGGAGAGTCCATACCGGATAATGTTGCAAATGACCGCATACCGGAGACTAGACTAGAGGCTAACTGCGGAACATTGATCCCCGACATCCATTCCTGGTTGACCGACCCTTGGAACCAGATCCCCATGGGGCTTCATTGTTACACGGATGGATCAAGGTCGAGAGGGAAAACGGGACTTGGTGTTTATATAGAAAACACCACAGAACTGTTTTTCCGCCTGCCGGACTATTGCACAGTTTTGCAGGCGGAAGTTCGGGCGATAACGGAGTGTATCAGGGAACTCAACGTAATGGGGAGGTCAGGACTTGTGAATATATTCACAGATAGTCAGATGGCCATTAGAGCAATCTCAAAGGAACGCACTAAATCACGTACAGTTTGGGATTGCAAAAACGTTATTAACAGTTACTCGACACATGGTGAAGTGCGCATCATATGGGTGCCAGGGCACGCGGGGATAACTGGAAATGAAAGGGCAAACTCACTTGCTTCTCGGGCAATAGAGTTAGGTAATATAAGCTTGGAATGCGCGAAACCTTTCGATGCAGTTAAATCCGAGCTAAAGAGTTAGGCACATAGGGCCCATTCAACTCTCTGGAATAACGGAACCATGGGAATCAATACAAAAATTCTATGGGGAGATCCAGACGAGAGAAGAACGAGGGAGCTGCTAAAACTTAGTAAGCTCGAACTAAGTAGAATAATGGGAGTTGTCACAGGGCACTCTCAACTACTGGCACATCTTAAACGCGTCGGAATAGCGGGAGGAGATGAATGTAGAGCATGTGGGGAGGAGAGCGAAACATTGGAACACTATTTGTGCCAATGCCCCGCCTTCTTACAAATAAGATCCCGATATCTTGGGGGTGACATCTTACCGGACATAAGCCGATTACGGGGAATATGCTGGAGGAAACTAAGGAACTTTGTGAGTGACACGGAGTTTCTCTAGGCCTTTGGGTCAATATATTATGGTTAAATTCAAAGGAGCGCACAACAAGCCTTCACTGGCTTAGGTGTATGTCGTGTGACATGGGCTGACATACCCCTCCAATCAACCTAACCTAAAAAAACTCCCTTCGCTAGCGGCAAAGCACCTAACACGTTCACCATCGATAGACGTCGTTCATGTGTGAATTTTAAACTTTTTTTTATTTTTTCAAGAAACAATTTCTGTAAAATGGTTTCAGTCTAACAACAAGAATTTTGCATGTACTCTAATCTGATAAAGTTCTTGTCTGATAATGAAACTGTAAGATTTATTGACAACCGCGTGATTTGATGGCAATTTTTCATTGTTAGTCTGACAATATTGTAAGACGTAATAAACATTTGAACAAGACTCAAGTACGGAATACACTTAAATTTTAAGTGTAATGTGTTTTTATTGAACTTCAATTTAATTGAAGAACCCTTAACATTTATGAAATTTATAATCTTCTTTACTGTCATTTAAAAAGATAGCACTAAAAAACCTTAATAGAAATTTTAAAATTGTAAATTATAAACTATAAGTATTTACCAGAAATAGATACGTATAAGAGGAATTTGTCTCCGGGGAAAGAGCAGTAGCCATTACAATGGAAATACCATCAAAATTAAGGGCAGAAAAGAGCCGTTTTTCGCGATTTAATAGATGTAATCTATTTAATTTTTAGATTGTGACAATCTGAGATAGGTGCAACTAGATAAGAGCAACTTTTAAGCAATAACCTAACCTAACTTCTTTAAACATTTCGTTGTTTCTTGGTAGGGACTTTGTTTAAGTTTTCATCTAGCCTCCTCAACTGTTTAATTACGACTATGTACATTTGGAGTACAAAATTTTATAAAAAAATATTGAGGTCACTAAGGAAAAGGTAAACTTTGAATGCTTAAAATACGAGTAACTATCAAAATAAAAATTTATTTTATTCAAGTGATTTCGCATGTGAGTGCAACACAAAGAAAAAAATTAATTCCAACCTTTCAGATCGTGCCTTTTATTCTTGTTATTTGGTTTTATGGTACCATTTAAAACTTTAGCGACCTTAGGACATGAACGAAGAGAAGAACAAAACAATTTTATCAGGTAATGGGATCATCCGAAATATACAAAAAGGGGTGAAGGGGAAATGTATATAAACCAAAAGTTGTTTTATTTTTTAAGTTTAAGGTTTTTTGTTGAAACCACGATATTTTTGTTTAATATGTACGAGTATGTATACATATGTACGTGTATATAGCAATAACGGTGTGTGTGCCAGTATATGTAAATATTCCTTTTTTTAATATTTACTGACTGATAAAAATCCAATTTACATTATGAATTTTTATACCGTATAAAATGTTTTTGAATCACATTAATAGGATTTTTTTTAACATTAAGGTTAAATTAAAAACATTTCTACTTTAAGCATTTTTTTGTGGAACAGTACTTATGACATGTCTTCTAAAAACACAGTGTATATAATTGGTTATGGAAAGAAGTATAGAGAGATTAGTTGTTCTGCAAACAATAAAGAATATTCTCTTTAGTAAGAAATTCGATTCGTTGACACATCGACCTAAATCAGAAGGGCCTTTAAAGAAAATTTTTTGTCCGCAAAAATGAGTGGCTTAAGAAATAAACTTTCAGATTTCATTTGAGATATTGCCATTAAAGTTATGATAAGAGAGAGAAACACTTCCAACGATCCGTATGATTCAGTGAGTTACCGAAGATCATTTTTGCCTTCTGGTGTTCGCAGTCCATGAATTTCTTTTAAGAAAACGCTATAATTATTTTAAATAGAAATACTTTGCAAATGACTCGCGTCATATTTATTGCTTCAATATTTAATAAAGAATTGTCAACTAAAATTGTAAATTAAATGCTTGAAAATAGAGTATATCGCTTTTACTTCAATGCCCCAATGATTTTATTACAATGATGATTTCTACATGATTGATGTATGACTTTGTCTATGGAATTTTCATTCAAACTCAACCACTAAAACGAAGGGAAACCATGACATGCATAGAACAGGAGTGATAAACAAATGTTCATAGATATAAATCAAGTAGAAAACCTCCATTGTACAAGGCTCTGACACCTTGGTGGTGGCGGCCAAATACAATCTTCGTAGTATTCCCACACGTTGAATTGTGTGTCTATAGAAGCTTATGAAGGTATTTTTTTCTTTTCATTCTTAACTTGAACAACAAACAAACTTTGTGCCTCTCATATACGAAAATTCGTATTACGCCAGTAGGAGCAGGGTGAGTTTACTGTCGGTGGTGGCAATTGGGTACCAGCAGAGTTTTAATTTTAATAAAACTGCAATAGGTTTGCTAAACTTCAATTAGCAAAAAGAAAAACTACTTAAATAAGCTTTCATAATTAATACAAAGGGTAGATCGGGTTGTTGTTGAAATGGAATAAAAAAGTGTCTTTGAGGTATTAACAAAAATACTTCTTTATTTGAAAGTTTCTAAAAATTCCGCTCGACCCTTTACAGTGACACAGATCGGAGTTGCCTCTTTTTCAATGACTTGGCTGAATTTGAGTGATGGCCTAGATTATGTTGACTTTAACGACACCGATCCAGTGCGCCTGATGGGCATTGACCTTCGAATTCAAGAAATCCCACAGGAAAAAGTCCAGCGGGTGACCAAATCACTATACATTTGATACATGATCATAACTTTAATTCTATTATACAGAATGTGCATCATGGAATACGATATGTGAATCTATATATCGCCTATGTACACAAAAATATAATCAAGGATAGAAAAGTTTATACAATTAATTTTTTTGTTTGCTACTACTCCAGCAACAAAATTTTGGTAGCATACATTAATTCCCAACATAGAGCTCTTTCCGATATTAAAATATCAAAGTCTAACAAATATTTAGATATGAGCAAGTTCTGGTTAAAGTAACATGGAATAAAAAATTACTCAACTGATTTGGTTTTTTTTTTTGAAACTTTGAAAAATTGTAAGAAGAATGGGCAACTATTCAACAGCAAATGTCTCTTACCTAATGTATTTAAATTTAATAAATGTATCAGATTATTTCCCATTGAAATTTTATTTATGGTATTATTATAAAATAAAATTATTTAATTTGTTAAAAATTGAATGCACTATTCTGTTTAAAAATAACCGAACTTAAAAAAAGAGTTCAACTGAAATTTAATGCACCTTTCTGCAATTCTTATAAACCTATAGAAACAGTTTGGACAAACAAATATTTCTGAATAGTTGGTACAATTTTAAGACTACTAATACCATCTCTGATTGAAATACTTTCTGTTTAGCGTTGCGAACGACAAATATGGTGAATATTTAGCGTTTTTGAGAATATTAGGTGATATTTGTTAATATACGTTTACATCCACATTTACCCATTGGGTTTTGGTACAACAACAAAACAAATCTAATAACTGTTTGCTTTTTACATATTCATACTCACATTCTTCACAATTTTCACTGCCGGTGATAATGCATTTGCCTTTTTTATTGAGCGTCCAGTTTTCAAGGCACGTCAGACAAAAGCCATTCGTTGTACATGTGGCACATCCCGTTGGACACGCTACACATTCCTGGCGTCTTTTATCAGCATAGTACCCATCTGGACATCTATTCAAACATTTACCATCAAAGGAATAACGTCCGGACCGGCAAGTAATACATTGTGATTCTGCGGAACCGTTGCAAGTATCGCAAGATGAATGACACGAGGCGCAGCTAAAAAAAAAGTTCAAAAATAACATATAAGAGAAAAATTCCAAAAAAGAAGAGAAAAAACAACACATGTGTAGGTACGTGTAAGTATGTTAAGTAGCACAAGAAGATAACAGAAATGAGGAACTGTGTAAAAAAATTATTGTTTTTCTATTGAAGTGGTTTGTTTTGTAAGTTACTAAAAATAGTTAGATGTTTAAAGGTTAGTTAAAAAATATTTATATTTTTGATTGAGAGCTATTTCTACTGATACCTCAAACACGCAAATACTGCCCTCAAAGTAAATTATAATTTTGCAAAAATCTTTAAATTGTTTCTGCTTGTTTTCAATTCCAGTACTAGATCTGAATGCAAAATATTTGGTAAAATTTATTTTACTCGTATGCCATAACGTACGTGTATGTATTGTGTATTTGAGAATTCTTTATGTATGTGAAATGTACTTATATGAAAGGATCCTGCATTGCAAATCTATTTTTGCATACAGTTTCGTTTGTATAGAATATGAAACCATAGATATCATAAGCGAAAAATTCAAATTCTAAAAAGGCCTGAATATTTTGGTTGCATTATGGTCAATGAATAACAAAGTGTAAGGTAAAGTTTTCTTTTTCAATGAAACTGCTTTCATATAGGAAAATAAAAATACTTCCAACGAATATTCAAATATTTTTTGGAAGTAAATTAAACAAATAAGAAATCAATTTTTTTTTTGGTATTATAGACTTTTATTGAAAAGGCCTGCCTACAGCAGTGAAAGATATTTACATATTGAGCCAACTTCATTGCATTAAGGTTTCCTTCAAAAATTTTCCTCTTAAATTATCTCTTAAAAAAAGTACAAATAATCCAGAAAATTTTTTCCAGCTTGTAACAACAATAATGTTGTTAAAATAAAAAATTTAAAATTTAGAATTTCAATTATTAAATATCTTAATATCAGGAATAATTTAGAAATCCTATGAACATATCCCTGCAAAATACCATTGAAGGCATTTTTTACAGCAATTCTGGTAAGTTTCCTTGTTGAGAAAAATTAAGAAATAATTTCAAAGCAAATTTCTTGTTTTTTGCTCCCAAAATATTAGTAATTTTAAAACAGAAACAAATCAGGTATGTGATAAAAGTAGATAAATTAAGAACGAAGCTTTTAAGCAGTTGTTATTAATATCAATCTATTTTAAAAAGCATTTCAGAATCACTTAAAAATAATAATATAAACAGATAATAAACTAATGTCAGAGTTTGAATTGAAAGCAATATAAACAAATTAAAAAAAAAAAATTATCTAAAAGTTGTGAGTATTTATTTAATAGAATATTAATAAATTTTTTAGAAATAATTTTGTGAAAAAATATGCATTAAAACATATTTTGACTTTAAATCATTTCAATGCATACATATGTGCACATGCACAAATTATAACACTCTTTCCGAGCATATTAAATATTATATTTTCAGTGAAAACCATAATTTTAAAATCTGCCAAATACTAATTTAAATTACAAATGATTCAATTTCTATATCTCATTTAAAAGGGTGTTTCTTTTTAAATTTTTTCCACTCATATGATTCCTTCTATACGAGGGTATTGAGGCAGTTTTTGGACACCAGTCTTTTTATTTCATTTGCAGTATCGAATAGTTTGAGTGTAAAGAAATTATGCAAGCTTATTTTAAGTTTTGCTTAAGCCAAATCTTTTCCAACCATTTATTTATCTGAATAAAATAAATCTCATTATAGCATTATTTAATCAAAAAATCACGTATCGCTATCGGAATAATATATATACCACATATGCACATACGAGTATATGTAAGTAGAAACATTTTTGTCTATTTAAAATCTCGGGCGGCGATTCTTTTTACATTTTTCTTCGAAAAAGATTGTTGACATTCTTGTAATTTTTAGAAGCTTGTAACCAGCATCAAACTTCTTAGCGAAAAAAGAGCGAGTCCACATTTGCATCTTGCAATAAATGCAGCATTTGTTGCATGCAATTAGTTGAAGGGAAGTTTTTCTTTTTTGCTTTGTTTTATTTCAAGGTGTATTGAATGGATCTAAAGAGATATTTAAGATGTATGAGAAAAAAATTTTAGAAAATACTTCATACTTTTCACACTTAATTTATGTTCACATTATTTATTTATTTTTGTTGATACTTTTTTCGAATAGACTTGAACTTGAAAATATTTTATTTTATGGGTTTACCACCACATGTGGATAAGTATATATATATATATATATATATATATATATATATATATATATATATATATATATATATATATATATATATATATATAACAGTAATGGCAATAAGTTAATACATACAGAGAGTAAAAGGCTCAGGAAAGACATAGTTGAAATGAGCTTCCAATGAACCCATGAAAATGCAGCGATTTTAATATTTAAAAAAATATGCAAATTCATTTTTTTCAAATGATTTTAACACAGACTTTTTATAATAAAATTCCCTTTCTAATGCCCTTAACACACTCCGACTGAGAAGACAAAACATTTTTAAACAGAATCATTTTATATTAAATAAAGAATAAGCTACATACTGCCAGAAGTAGAAGTCTAAACAGGATACAAACCTTCCAGTAGTAAAATTTGTTTATATGTTCTCATGTGAATCTAAAAAAATATGTACTTTTTTCAATTTAATGAAGATTTGTTTGTGGATACTTTGGAAGCAAGGAAACAACTTCCATATTTTTCACTGGGTAATGAAAAAAATAATTTTTTTTTTGAAAATTCTATTTTTAAATTAAATACAAGTCCTCTGCGTGGTCTTAAGAAAGTTACCAGTACTTGGTGAATCTAAAAAACAATGATGCAGTAGTTAATTATATCGAAGAAAAGAAACCAATAAATTAATTCTTGTCAGAGCATGTAATAAATTAATTTTAAATTAAATATATTTGATCCCTGGAATATTACAATTGATTATTCTTTTTATATACTAGTTCCACAGATATAAATCTATATATCATTATTTTTTTGTCTACAAAATACTACAAACAGTGTTTTGAAATTAATTACTTTTCTTGCGAGCATTTGATTTGGTTAATTAATAAATTATTTGTTTCACATACCTACGAATTTATGTACGTGGGTAGATTTATATGCATTACTCATATGTATTTTCTCTGGAATGCTGCTCCAACATTATTGAGTTCGTCTACTTTAGAGCTTCAATTTAACGTAACAGAATTTAATTAAATTTCATATGAAATAAATTAATCATCTATTGATTACATCGTTCCACTATAAAATATGAAGAACATAACATTCAGTATTTAATTTCCTCTTTGATAAGTGAAGTGCAATGAAAAATACCCATCAAATAGAAACATCTCTACATCCTCCTCTTTTTAACGATAATAAAGGCCAGAAGTTTTTCAAGTATCTATTTACTAATAATACGCATGCATTTAATATCTTTTTATTACAGTATTTGCAACAAACAAAATATAAATAGTAAAAATTGTAGAAAGTTTTACGTTCTTGGCATACAAAGAAAAGAATTATTTAATTTTCATTAGTGGAAAGGTGAAATAAATATAAAGAATATAAAGAATGAAATACTAAATTATAACTGAGCTGTATTGAGGTCGTAGCTGGAATACGTATCCTCAATATCCATGGCATCTAAAGTAGCATTGCAACTGAAATAAAGAACGTGCATGGCATCACGTACGTACTCCTTTTTAAGAACGCTTGAAGCAATTAAGTTCTACATGACAATATGACGGTACATTAACAAATCACGGGTTCCGGGATATTGTCATACCGCGAAACTGTGACTATTGATTCATTATTATGGCTAAGAAATAATACAGAGAGAGGTTCTGAGCCAATGAGATTTCCTCGAGCTCCGTAGCTATCTAAATAGTCCGATAAGACATTGCGTTGTGGGCTCAGAACTAACCTCATATAAGTTTGTGGTAGAAAATCAGATATAATTTTATACTTTGAAACCTTCTTGTCAAATATAGCCAATAACAAATAAGCATATCTTAGATTTCTATCAGATAATTATTCATGGGTATATCCACAAACACCCCATAAAAAAGAGGGACAAGTGCAATTTAGATTAGGTTAGATAAAAAGAACTAAATAAGTCTCAATTCGACGTTGATATCATAGACATTTTTTTAAGCGGAGCCCCCACCATCGAACCAGTCGAAGCTTATTATGAAGAGCATTACATATAAATGGTAAGGATTGGTTTACTTGCTAATCAGGGATAAAGGCATACGAAATGTTCTGCACTCTCTCGTTCATTTATATATCTTGGCAGCTGTGGCAGAAGTCATTGCGTTCAACTCCTTGAATCTATCTATGCCTGTCAAAATGATACTGTACAATTATCACAGATACCACTACTGGAATTCGCCTCCTATTTATAAACAGGGAAGTAGTGTCCTCTACGTTTACGTGAGAGTGTAGCTTCCTTGTGATACTGCAATCGTTTCTTGTAGCACACCTCCTATTTTTTCCCCTGTTCAGTCCTCCGTCTAGGTCTCAGTTTGCAAGAGGACAATGATACACTAAGCCGTTTCAACTACAGTGGAACCTGTGCAATAAAGCACCTTCTAGCATCACTAAAAAAAAGACATATTCTAAACTCAAGTAAAAACATTTTCCCACATCATAAGTTTCCTCAATATTATTAATTTAGTTAAAAAATTAATAAAAATATGCCCGTGATGGGTTTTTTCTCCGAAGAAGAAATTACCTAGAATTTAAGTAAAATTGCTGAACTCTCGAGATTTAGTTAAGCCGTGTAATCTAAAGAAATTCGAATGTAGCTCTTCATCGTATTATAGATTTTAAGAGATTGGTGAAAACGTTGCTCCTATTTTTCACAATATATTATTCCTTTAAAGAAACGCACTAACAATTTTTAGGAAATGAATTAGAATTTAAGAAAATTTACTAAGTTTGAGTATACAGTTGTGCCCTAAATTTTTTTCAAAAATAAAAAATAAAAAAAGTATTAGAATAATCAAAAGAGGTCACAAAAAATTTATTAAGACTAAGCAAAAATTAAAAAATTAAGATTTTAAAAGCTGCTAGGAATTTTTAAAGTAATTCCAGTAAAGACGGCTTTTAACAAAGCGAATTCTAAATTTTAGTACATAATTTTTCTGAGTATAGCTCGTAAGCCCTGGTAATCACTCGATGCATCTTTGCGAAGGGACCGTCGTTATTATATGGAACCTTTATTACAGAATTTGATGTGTGGGGTAGCCAGAGATCATTTTGTGTGTGACTGCAGAATTTAGAGATTCATATGGCTCTAACTGAAAGGCTCAAAACCGAACTTGCGTTCGGCAAACAAATTTAATCTCCCTGCTATAGTTTGTGAATTTGAATTATACAGCGGTCGCTTTGGCCGGCTTTCTTATCCTTCAATAACACCATGAATTATAATGAATTTGATGTCAAATTAAAAACGAACGAACAACCATTGCACCATGATATGAATAAAGGACCAAAAAAGAAATTTATTTATAATGAAATAGTTAATTTGTTGGAATTCGACAACCTTATTTAAGAAAAATGTATAACATTCGGCACTTCTAATGCAATATGCAATTAAGCCAGACGTTAAAAAGGATCAGATGATAAAACTTTACGAATATATAAGTCGTAATCACTTTTTGTTATTTTAATATTCATAAAACTAGTTAATTAAACTAGAATAAAGGCTCATTTTAATTTTAACTCATATCAATAAAATTAAGACTAGTTGCTATTTTAAGCATTAAGTGATAAAGAATTTTTAATGTTTATATTAAATCAAATTCATTATTCACAAAAATCATCAAATCATGCCGTCTCTTAATATTTTATTACGGACAACTCTTCATTATAAAACTTTGTATGACAAATTTCTAAATACTTAATTCTGCAGATGAAATTTAAATCAAAAAATTTCTGGCGAGAACATTATATACAATGTGCAAGTATATGTACATAAATACAATCATGTACAGAATACAATCATGTATAGAAAAGCTATACAAACATATTTATTGTTGGGAAGCATTTGAATAAACATGTGTGAAGTTGTTACCAGGAATATGAGTAGAATTAAATATCATCAATTAATACATTCTTAGAGTGTTTTAGTAGTAACTCCGACACGATATTTGGTAAAAAATCTCCTAAATAAAAGTTCAAATTAATATCAACTGAATGATTTGGTCTGCAATATGCATTTATTCAAGCAATATAAAAAAAATACTGGGATCGTGTTTGCAATGATGGACTTAAAAGGATCTTTTGCCATACATTCGGAAGATAATTTAGATTTGTTTATCCAATGATATCGATGATTTATTTATAATAATCAATCATACGCCAAAAATGAATGGCAATTTTCATCGACGGCTTCAAATACAGTTTGAAGACTACCCTCCTCCATATTATATTTTCCCATGCCATCGTCACTTGGAAATTGAAGGAAAGTAGGCGCTTGATCAATCATAATGAACACAAAAGGAAAATTTGCTGCCATCTAAATGTATGTGATGATTTCCATTTAAGGCATTGATTTGCGAGTATATTCTTTGAATACACATGTATTTCAGGTAATTGGGATATAGAGAAGAGTATAAACAAGATGTCACTCATGAATCATTCGTTGTAAAGCATGTGAATGTCATATTCATTCGCGATTTTTAATGCGAAGTTCATATAATACTCAAGAGTATACTTTAAGTGTACAGAGATGGTATTTTTAGTCAGGGGTGGCAAAGAATTCATTAATTTTTATTATTTTAACGCGAATGGCTTCATGAAATGCTGTTTCTTTAATTAATGTCAGTGAAAAAAAAAATGGAACTTCTATTGAAGAATGAGATGTTTCCATTGCTTTCAATGTATCCGTTAGTGCTTTTTTCGAGTTCCTAGGAAGTTAAATTACAAAAATCTTGACTAAACTGAAAAGATCTTTTATTTCTTAAAAAAAAGGATTTTTCTTAAGCTTTAAACTAAAACTATTACACAAGTTGTGAATATTGTTAAGTCGTTATTCTTTCAAGACTTATATTTGTTGTAGTATTAGGTTTATTATTATTTTATATGAAATTATTTCCTTTATATTTAGAATCACTCATAATTCAGTTGGCGGCAATAATACGAGAATTTTTCAATGACAAAGCTATGTTAAAATGATTTGAAAAAGAGAAAGATTTTCATGCTTTCTACATCAAAAAATTGGTGATTTTCATGATTTCTTGAGAAGGTTTTTTTAAATGTGTCTCTTAAAAAGCTTTTACGCTCACAGCCACTCTCTGCGTGTATTAAACTTAGTGCCATTACTACTTTGTAAACGCGTTACCTGTTAAATATGTCAAGATGAAATAATATTTCTAAGTTCGAGTTTAAGTATATTCGATAAAACTATCAGTAAAAAACTCAAGTTATCTAAACAAAAGTTATTATGATTTTCATATTTAGTTTATTGTAAAATATGCTGTAGGACAAATAGTATTCGAAGTTTCTCCAATAAATAATTTTTTAACATCTTGAATATGGCTTTAGATCCAGTGAACAAGATCCAATGAAGAAGAGAACATCTTGTAATGGCAGGCCTTAGTTAATCTTTAATAACCTAATGGTAATGCTGGGAATCAACCAGTTAATATTAAAAGTATTTTCAGAGATTTTTTACAATCTTAGCCTTGTGACTGTCAAACTGTTTTTTGATTTAACGGCAACCGCAGCAGTCATGGTCAGCAATTTCATTTGACTTTATTTTACAGGTGAATGTTCCAGTACCGCCTTGAAGCTGAAATTGCAGTGCCCAAAAGTCTGATTCACTACCACGCAGTGATATTAGCCTGTGTATTTACTATCCAGGTTTTAATCGCAATTTGTAAAGAAAGAAAACCACAGTTCAATAATCCAAAATGTACATCCCGAACAAAGGTGCGATGATAAAAATTTAGGGTACTGAATGCTGAATTTCAACAAACTCAAATCCCACCGCTTATACTTTATGTTAATACCAGTAAATTTTCCTTGATATTTTTTAGAATAAAATTTTTAGCTTTCATAATTTTCTTTCGTCTAAATTTTCAATTGTGGGTACCAAGGAACCAACCATGTATTTTACACATATTTGAGATGAATCGCACGTATAGAAAAAGTTGTAAAAAAGTTGCTTAGAATTTCAAGTTTTATAACACAAATTTTTTCTCCAAAGCAAAATTCAGAATATTAATTGTTTATATCTATGGAAATGATGCAAATTTTCAGGAAGCAAATCATAAGCTGTGGTTCCCATTGAAGTAAAAAATGGTCATCTCGAGATCGGTACTAACAAGGAATATAAGACGTCTCTCGAAATCTACTGTCTGATTCATATGATGTTTCGTTTACTCCAACACCTCTTGAAGCCAGTCATATGAATAATTTCTTTAAAACGCGGCTTCTCAATACTAAATACAACTGTCCCGAAATATTTGTTATGCCCGAGCAGTATACGAGTAAAAGATTTCTGTTTGAAACTGATGGATGACGACAACTTTCATTGACGTTTGAAACCCATAGAAAAGGTAGCAGGGACATCTTTCAAGAATATCGTTTATAATTTCCTTGGCTACCGAACATGTGACAAATGCTATAGTCGAAATTAAGAAAGAGAAAATAAAACGCCATGTCAATGAACTTAAAAACCTGGCCGCATAGAACGAAATTGGACTTCAGATTCAACGTCAAGATCACCAATTTAACGAGGCAGACTTTTTAATTGCTCAATTAATTTTTTTTAAATTTATTTATTGTTATAATTTTCTTTTTGGCATAAACACTTCTGATGGTCATTTTGTATCTTGTTTTTTGTCGAAGAGAAAAAAAAATTTCCGCTGAATCGTCTGCTATACAAATATTTAACTACCAATGATCAATATTCAACAATTTTACTTCGTTGATTGAACATTTTTGTTTTGTACTCTTGCAAAAAGTGTTGATGTGTACGATTGTATAATTTTTGTCTTCATTATTAAGCGGCCATCAATCATTAGACCTTAATAGACTTTGGAAAAAGCAATGAATGGAATGTACACGAATAAATAAAAGATATACAAGAGATTGTTGAACCTCAGTCGCTGTGTGATAATGGCGAATATGTATATACATATCATCCCCTGGCAGTTGAGGTCATTATAATAAATATTCAAGAAAGTTCGAAGGCTAAAAGAGGATCTGTAAATAATATGAGGGCTTATTAAGCACTTAATTGATTTCAACTGTTTGCCTTAAGAGCTTCGGAGCTAAAGTATAGACATATAAGGAGAAAAATTAAACATTGCTCTCGCATAAGTTGCAGTTCCAAGGGACTGTGATTGAAGATTCTGGATGTTTTTTTTAAGACACATGCCAAATAAAAAATGAAACTCTTAACAATGTTGTTGTCTTTTGTTCGTCTGAACAAATATATTTCTCTCTGTACATTTTTGTTATTCACATGTGTAGGATTTGGCTTGTTGTCACGACAATGAATGTCTGTCACAGGACTATTTTCATTTCCTTTTATAGCAAAATTTCATTTTCATTTTTCTATACTAAGAAAAACGATGATTTTGAATAAAGGATATACATACATACATACTTGTAGATGTACTTATATTTATTTGAACAATAAAAAATTAATGAAATATTGTACAATATAAACGAAATACATAGCATTCAAAATTGATTGAACATTTAGGGGGAAATTGTATTTTATTCTTAATAAATAAAAAACTTAATATAATAAACAAGATTTCAGAAATTAAATGAAATTCAATGGGCTTTTACATCCGGGAAATCGAAAGATAAGTTCTTTAACAAGCAATTCATTTTTCATAAATATTTTATTCAAGTGTAGGCTAGAAAAACAATTAAGAAGTCTCTACTACAAGATTGAATCAATTGCTATTTTGTAGCAAATAATAGCATTATTTAAAGGAAAGTTTTTCACTAAATGCATGTCAAATCAAAATCGGATTTTGCTTTATGATTACTTTACCTGAAATATTGTTTGAATTATTATTATATTTTTATTTTTTTAGTGTATAGAACTAATATTGATTGCCACATGAAGGTCTTAGAGAGCCAACTGGGCAGAAAGAAATGCCACAAACTGAAATATCAGGGAGCCTAATTTTAATTTAATTACATGTCTGCTTTTAAAAACTCAAAAGAAAAACGTCGTTTGACATAATATATTGAAGGCAATAACATGTTAAATTATTACGACTATAATTTTCGTTATAAAGGTTCCAGCGAAATTTTCTTTTAAACAAATAAAAACGTGCGGTTGGTCTTTTCCTTTCCTTCTTCTTGAAGGAAGTAAAAATAACTGTATGCTTCACACAGATGATTGAATTTGTTTTCTTTGTGGAAGAAATATTTTGCAACCAACATGAAAATTATTTAATTAGCAGTAACAAAATTTTATTTTTTCCATAATCCAAAAAGAACTCCTAAAGAAGTCAATAGGATCCAGAATTTGTGATTTTCAAGCATTCCGATCAATGCTAATGATTCAAAAGGAGGAAAAGTTTCACTTCAATTGTCACGTCTAAATAAGCGAAATTGCAGAATCTGTGGTGCTCAAAATTCAAGAATAATTCTTGAACTTCAAATGCACCCAATAGGTGCACATTATGGTGTGGAAAATATTTAAAATCATGGTATATATTTTGCCGAAAACGACGAAAAGATTGCGCTTAATATGTACGACATTTAATACCGTGTATTGATTGAAATAATTTTTAAGCCAGAGGTAGAAAACAATCAAGATGGATGGACACAGCGCGAGATTTCCGGCGATCGAATAACATCGCATTTTTCTGATTTTACCTGTCCACCGCATTCGACCGATTTAATGGCTCACAATTTTTTTTCTTTGGGCATACCTAATATGCCAATAAACCAAAAACCATATCCAGCCTAAGGCCAATATCCAAGAACAAGTGAGGCGCTGGGACCTGAAATTCTAAGAAGCGTTGTTTATCTAAACTTTGGAAAGATCACGTCAGATCGAGGCAAACAATGGACACCACTTGAAAGATATTATCTTCAAAACATATTGCCGAATTTTAATCTAAATTTTAATAAATGCCAACGTTAAATAATATCAGAAAGAAAAAAGTTATATGGTTCAGAAAACTCATCTCTCTTGCAAAAGAAAATGCAAGGAAATAATATGGGAACGACTAAAATACTCGTATTAAAACAATTACAAGAGATTTTTACGTTATAAGGGAAAATAATGCCTCAAATTATTTTCAAATAAGTTTTAAGTTCTTCAAATGTTTTCTTAACATTTAAAAAGGTTTATTTTACCAGAAAAACAAACTCAATAATTTTCAATAGAAAAGTTATAAAAATTTTTTGGACAACATACAATTAAGTTTTTCTTTAAAAAATCAAGCACAAAGCAGGAAATCATAAAAACTTTATATGTTTTGTTCCTAATTTTTCACTTCATTTGTTGTGACAAAATTGTTTGTTTTCAAACATTAAAAAAAGAGGGAAGAAAGCCTCAGGTTAAAGGACAGCAAATTTTAGTTTCTTTTATTTATAATGCCAGTTCATCATATTATTTTTTTCATCTCAAATATAAACAAAAATAAATATTACGTCTTTTTTAAATCGAAATGAAAATTAAATCAGTAAAAAGGAAATCTCGTTCAAATTTCAATTGTCTGGATGCTTTATTACACTAATCAGTTATTACACTCAATATAAAAAAGATTGTTAAAAGTTGTAATCATTGAATATATTAACTTCTGATGTAGAAGGATTTGTCTATAAACAAGTTCGAGTGATTTTATCCATTAATCAAAGGGATGCAATTACGGTTCTAAAATGAAATAAGAACCTATATAAAAGCTGAGAGATTTGAGCATTATTTCTCATGCAACACCAACCTAGTTTCCAAAACGAATTAAGAAGCCGACGGAGGGAAATAAAACCACAAACGAAAATGAAATAACAGTCCACCATTACTAATATTAATAAATGAAGTCTCTATTTCAGAAATATATACTAAAATTACTTTAATCTGCGAGCCAATTATAGATTTTTTCGTTAATTGAAAAATTAAATATTCCCCAAATGAAATAGATACAAATGTTAAACAAAAAAATAATAGACCAGCTATGGATATACGGGGTATATTAATTCATATTGTTCTTATTTCGTGGACCTTTGGGATCTCAAGCAATTTAAAACTTTTTCATGATGCGAGTACATGAAACAAATGCACAATCTTGTGCTTTTGATTTTGTAATTTTTTGCAATTGAAAAAGTTTTAAAATTAATGGTATTGCATGCAATAGTTCTTGCTTTCATGTCCCTCATGGTTTTTCTTACTTTATGGTTCCAGATTTTTGAATGTAGTTTGATATTTGTATTATGTATTCTTAGTCTCAGAATAGACCGCTTTAATATGCCTTGGAGTTTAATTATTTTAATTTTTTTTACCTATTATCTTAATCCTTCCTCTTTATTGCCTGCTGGCAGTTTGAAATGAAAAGTGGCATAAGCGGAATAAAACCAAAATATGGTTTTAAGTGTTGCATACTCGTATATACACAAATTTAGGATGTACTTTTTTTAATTTTGCTTTGGCCTACACTGGGGTAATTGGTACAGGTTTGTGGGATTTAAAAAGAAAATCTAAAAATATTCTATAATAATGGGTACCAACTAAAAAGAAACATAATTTTGCATCACTATATATAAACTACTTGAAAAAATAAAGAAGACTGAGTATATTTGCAGAGTTGACTCTTTTAAGTTTTGTTAGAGTTTGTTTTAGGTCAATTTCAAGTCTGTTGTTTTTCGTGTATAAAACATTAACTATATTTTTTTTTATAAAGGAGCCTTCTATCTTAGAAGATGCCCTCACATTTAGGTTACAGTATTATTCCAAAAAGCATTTGTGAATATCTACAATAGTGTTCCTATCATGTTTTTTTTTTATAAAAGGATATTTTTCTATTGGGAATAGTTGATAAATAATTACAGAAACAAAAAATTTACCATTTATGCTCTTATGAGAGAAACTAGCTTGCAAGTGAAATAGTACGTGGGAAAGCCTACCAAAATTTTGATATAAAGTATAAAGAAATGTTTAAATTTGTTGAGAATCTGATGCCTAATCTGGTATTTATTTCAGAAATAAAGTCAAATATTTTTGAATTTCACGTAGAAGTCCTTTGTAAAACTGTCCGAGTGATGAACTTGAGCACAAACAAGAGTTCCTCCGAAAGAACGAAGTAAAGTTGAAGTCAAAGACACAAAGCATTCTAGCAAAAGCATAAATAAACGTGTGACAGATTTTTAAACTCGCTGATTTGCATCAAACGGAATGGAAAATGCTTCCTTAGTTCGCAAGGAGGTTGTCGTGATGCATCAAAATGTTTCTTTTAAGAAAGGAATTTCCTCCTGATGAACATACTGAGCAAATATTGTGCAAAAAAGTAAATACACTAAGAGGTATTACATCTCTGCCTGTATTAGTTCATCAACGTTTGTATCTACAAATAGAGTGAGTGAGTATCCCAAGACATATCGCGAGTTTTCACCAAATTCAGCCAAATATTTTATTGACGAATATCCCTGATATTGTAAGACTCCAATATTACACAAACGTGATTTCATGCACCATTGTCAGTCTGTAGGCCGAGGAAGCTTATTAAGCACGGCACAAAGATTTTAATACTTACAGAGAATATTTTTCAAGAAAGGAAGACTATTGAAGATATTTTAGTAGGGTTTTAATCAGTTACGATCCAATAATAACTCATAAAGAACAGTTTCCAGTAGAAAAAACAACACATAATTTGCAAAAAGTAAGCTACAGAACTCTTAAAAATCTTGTGATGTTAGTTCTTTTGCAGGATATTTACACCTTTTCCAATGCAATTACGACGATGAATGGCGTTTCAGCTTATCAAAAAACTGTAACAATTTCCCAATAAATGGGCGTTGTGGAAATTGAATCTCAATGTGATCTCGAACAAGTAGGCAATATGGTAAATGAAAAAAATCGAACAATCAATATCATATCCAAAAGTATCACAAGACTGGTATTTCATAGATTGTAAGTATAGTGAAATATTATACATATGTATGTACTTGAGGCATGAAATTACTCCACCCCAGGAAATAACTTCCGCAAAAAAACCAAAAACTTGGGGAATTATTTCAAATTCAACAATAACCTAAACAGAAATGAGAAACACCCCAGTATTATATGTGTATCAGTACATGAAATAATGCCCCGATTTTAGAAATGAAATAGAATTAATGAATGAATGTCGTATTATAGAACAGACATGAGCATTAAATAAAATATTCATAAACATTTTGTTGACAGTTGTGCAAACAAACAAACAAATTCAAATGCGGCATGTTTAAATTACCAAAGTGCTGTCAATTAATATTCATGTTAATATGAATATAATTATGTTTCTAATTTATTTGATAATATTAATGTTGTTTTTAAACTAATAAGTTCCCCTTCCAAAAAAACCTAGAGGCTAAACAATCGCAATTAATGGATATAAATAAAATATTCAAACAAATTAAATGACAAGTTCTTGCAACAAAGTTCATAGAGCGCAACTAAACTTTATGATATAATTTAAATACAAATTATATAGTTAATATAATTTAATAAAACCAATTGTATAATTCATATACAAATAATGCATAAATAAATGTTTGCTTGTGTTTGTATATACAACAAATAAATATATTTTGATTTTAAAATTTAAATTACACAGACAAAAATTATTGCCAAAAAATTTTCACACAAACTTTTTGTCTAAAGTAAATATTTCTTTTATTCAAACTATTCCTTTTAGTCAAACTATTTTATTGTTTTTTAAATGCAAGTAATTTTTTTCTTAATTTAAAATTGTACAGATTTGTTATCAGAATTTTTAAATTTCTTTTTAGGATCCGTGTTCAAACAAAATATTTACTGATTCAAAGAATTTTTTTACTGATAATAAAAATTAGATTTTTTTTCTCTACGACTGGGTTTGCTTTTGTGTTTAAAATTTGAAAACTACACAAATATTACAAAACTACAAATGAAGAAAACACACTCGCCAATGAAGGACTCTATTACCCTTATGAAATGATGATTAGAAGAGTTAGATAACTATTAGCCCAGGTCTTTTAATGTCTTACTACGCATGATTTCGCACTCGATTTGATAACACCGGAAGTAAAATAAATTGAATGAATTAAGAACATTTCCTCAAAGGAACAAGCACGAATATTAATGTGGCATTAGATGAAATACAGAAATATTTGAAGGAGTTTTTAAATAGAGTGAGTAAAACTTTTTACTACAATAGAAACTGCAATACAAAGAGAATATTCTATTCCAGATTCAATATCAATTGTCCTCCAGGAAATTGATTTTAAAGTAGTCGTGTGCTGTTTTCATTTGTATACGTAATACCTTTTGCAATGTGTTGTCTGTGCGAGAGGAGTGAGAGTAAAAGGAAAAAAAAATAGTCGACATAAAGAAAATTCCAAATATGTTGTCATTTGCACTCTATTGCCAGGTAATTGAATTTTAATTGTCTTTCCATTTGTGGTTTTTTTTTTCGAAGTGTGAAATATTTGAATAAACTTTGTTGGAATGTGATTAGAAAACTATTTTTGATATTTTAGAAATTTTAGAAATTTTCTTCTATCATTATAATTACGAAAAACCTTGTAATAAATTTTTTTCTGTGGCTTCTATTTATTTTGTGACAAGTTATTATAAAATAAACATGTTGGTGTTGGTGGAAAACATATTAATATCTATCGGTTTGACACAAAAAAAAGTAATAAAATTAAAAAAAATCACTCTTCTTCTATTGATTGATAATTCAGCATTATTATCTTGGTTTAAATAATAATTTAGAATAGATTGGAACTATAAGTTCTCTTCACCGCATATGTATTGGGTTGCTTAGTCAACATTAAATTAACGAAGTTTACTACTTACGGATCACTATTTTTCGATCTTATTGATTTGTTCAGAAGTTTTTTTTTACTGGATATGTATAAAGGGTGACTTTTTAGCAACTTTCTTATTGGCAACAATGTTTTTGGCAGCTCAGCTGTTTTCGTGTAAGATGTGTCTGTTAAATATGTTCTGTTTGGTCAATAATTTAGCCAAGAATCGACTTACAAACGAACAACGCAGATTGTTGAATTTTATTATCAAAATTCATGGTCGGTTAAGAAAGTGTATTGAGCACTTTTTCCGTTTTATGATCAGTTTGGGCGACCTTCTGAGGTGGCTATTAGGAATCTTGTGACAAAATTTCGCACCATTACACCACCAACAGCCACACGTAGAGAGCGGACAGAGGAAAATAATAAATTTTATATATTTTTTTTTTTCAAATAAAATCCGAAAGCTCTTAAAAATCACTTTTATATCGTAGTCTTTACGAAAAGCATCTTTTTTACATTTGATTTATTCACATATTTTTTGTCGACTGTATTTGGACTCGAACTTGTGAATGTTTACCACGCCAGCATATAAAATAGCAATAGCACTGAGTTATTTTATATAGAGGATAAATGTGAGTATGTTTTTTCGGGAGAGACTCTGTGAAGAAGAACATCCAAAGAAGTCATTAAATCGGAATTGTTAAAAAAAATAAAGAATTAGATCATTGTCAAATGATATATAGGCATTTCATTACGAAATTGTTTTTAAGAAAAAAAGTAATAAACAACTTGTATTTCTATTTAGAAATAGAAGTGTTGAAAGGAAAAAAAAACTTGCGAACAATCTAATTTTTTTCTCAAGAAAATTAATAGCTGCAGTTAAAAATTTAAGGAAATAAGTAGTTTGTTTAAATTGAATATAAGGATTCGAAAAAATGCACTCACAAACCTTTTGGAAGCAATAAAAATATCATTCCTATGACTATGTCCCATTGTCTTACAATATATAATTTTTTTTAGAAATCAAATCTAAGATGAAAATGCAAATTTTTTAAATCAAATTTTTCATCTTTTTTTTAATGATCAAACGAAAGCACTAAGTTGCATCATTAGAATCGCATTACATCTTAAGGAAGTAATAACAAACTTAACCTCCATATACATATGCCTAACGAGTGCTGCTTCAACATAAGTAATATGTAAATATGTATTACTTATGCATAACGATGGCGGTATAATTAAAGCGTATAGGAGGCATGAGTATAATGTACTCGTCGTAGTCCCCAATATGTACAATATACTCGTGTTATATTTTAGCAGACATGTTTGTGCAAGTGAGAACGTATGTACGTGTTTTATAAGATTATATGATTTTTAAGTGGTAGTGCAGTATAGCCAAGTTTAACACTGTACAAATTAAAGTAATTATATAGATATAATATACAACAAACGCTGTTTCACATACGTTCATCCAATATATTTTAGCTGATATAATTTTCATGTAGTCATAGCAGAAATAGTTGTAAATATAATGATTTGAGGCATAGTGTTTTTAGGAAATAGCGCTTCTTCAACAAACGCTAATGAGGCACTTGTTATACTCTTGTTACTTAAACGTACATTTATGTAGGTTTGTATTCAAAGTCTATGAAACAGTGTTTGTGTGTGAGAGAGTTTGTACAACTTCTACACACACTTAGATAGACACCAAAAGCAGTAAAGGTGTTTAATGTGTTTTCATGTGTATTTAAAGAAGAAAAGTGTCAAGGTGTTAGATGAGTATGTTTCACATGAACAGTATGTAGTTGGAAAACTTTCAAGTTTTTTTCCCCATTTACTTTTGTATTATCTACATGAAGAAATAGCACAGGACATACACAAATCAGTTAAAGAAAAAAAAAACTAGTTTACTAACAAGAGATCTTTCGCCAGATGTTTTTGGAAGTAACTCTAAAAAATTAAAATGAAAAAAATAATAATTTCGTGTGTTCATTAAGCAGTATTGTTTTTCCGAGAAAAACATTACTCAAATGCACCAAAATTTTCAATGGTGAAAAAGTGGTTTCCTGAATTCAGTTATGGCCGTACATGCACGGAGGATGCCAAACATACTGTACACCCGAAACAATTTAAAAATTCGCGATATAGTGTTGGTCGATGGCCTAAAACAATGCACGCGTGCACGCATGTGCAGTTTCCATGGTAAAACTCCATGTATTATACTACAAGAGGAGCAAGAGGCTTATGGCAGGTCCTACTATCCTGTACACGAGCATGTACTGTTATGAAGGTATCGTACGAGAATGGAGAAAGGGAAGTGATTACACTTCCAATTACCGTGGAACGGCTACTTTTAAAGAGGTAAGTTTTTGAAATAAGAGTTCCCCAAAATGTTCAGCTGAACTGAGAACAGTCACAAAATACAAATAAGTTTTTTTTTGAAAATAACCATATTATCAACGTTATTAAATATATTATCTTCAAATGAAAAATTTTTTATAAAAAATATATAAAAAATATTTCCTTTTCCGTTAGCTTTTTCAAAAATATCTTTCTGAGAATTGTTCATTATTATTATTATTATTATTATTATTTTTTTTTTGGTAATGAATTACTTTACTAACGAATAAATGTGTACTGAAATATATTCGCAAATTACTTTTTTTATAATTGTTTTAAACAATTAGTTGGGGAGAATATCGCAAAACAATAAATTTCAATATTAAAGATATTTTTTTGAGTGTTATCTATCCCTCTTCTTTCCCAAAGTTTCTATTGACTTTAGCAAAAATAAATATGCTTTTGTATTTAAAAATTAATGAAATACTTGAGCAACTTACGTGTAATCTTCTGTTTCGTAGGTATGCAAAGGACACGAGGAGAAGCATTTGTGATCATACATGACTAAATGATGTTCACATGATGTACAATAATCAGGACGATCTTGACATGAGCCACAATTCTCTTCACATGGCACACAAGTCTTATTATCATAATCTGCAATTAATATTTGGTAAATAAATATATAAGAAATATTGTAAGAAATTTTTATTTTTTATTTTCATCAATTAATTTTTTTATTGTTAACTTACTTTCATAATATCCTTCGGGACAAACTTGCAAACAAACAGCCAAATCAGTAACATGTAAGTGAGCTGGAGCACAAGTTAAGCAACTGTCTTGCCCGGCGCCCGCGCAAGTTTCGCAAGACTCATGACAGGGCCAACAAACACCGCCTTGATTGGGAAACGACCGAGGAGGACAACGACTAACACAAGTGCTGCAAAGTACAATTAAATGCGCATACATTAAAGAAGCTTAAAATTTGAAAGGATTTTGAGACAAATGTAAATTATTAAAAAATAATAAAAGTATAGTAGCAAAGATTATTTTGAGCAAAAATTTTTCAATCACGTTTCACAATAAAGTCGCACCTGCAAAAAATAACACACAGGGTAAGTTTCGTAATCCTCTTAGAAGAAAAAGTTATTTGAGCTGTGGTTCATTATATGTTTTACAAAAAAATTAAGAATTAAAAAAGTACATCTTGAAAAGATGTTTTTGGGGAAAAAGTCTATTGAAAAAAATCCCTTATGCATTTCCTATTCAAAAACAAACTTGTTTATAAAAGTACTAATTCGAAAAGAAGTACCACTTCAATTAAAGAGCTTTTTATGAAAAATACTATTTAACAATTTTTAGTTTATTCAATTAAAAACATATTAATATTTTCATTAAAATTACTTGCTTGGAAAAAGCTCTCCAAAAAATACTTTAAAATAAAATACCTTTACAAGTGGTTAACTAATTTTTTTTGTTGTTTTTGCAAAGACTCATTTTAAAAGGATCTATGAAATATGTAGATATGGCGCACAATTTAATCATTAAAAATATTTTAAGAAAAAGTTATGTTCTTCCCAAAAAGGCACTTTTAAAATAAAAGATTTTTCTGAAAAGATAACGTTCTGAAAAAATTCGGTTTTGAAAACACACTTTCTAAAAAAGCCTTTTTAAAAAATGTCAATTTAGTTAAAAATTAAAAAAAAAATATATTTATATGGAAACATCTTTAAAACTCAATTCATAAAAACGATTTTTTGCAAAGATACACACATATTTTTAAAACTTCTTAATCTAAAATTAGTCTTTATAAATAACAATACTTACTTGTCCAAACGGTAGTGTTTGCAGGCCACACACTGTGTTGGTCCTCGGCCGTAGCAACCCTGTGAGTCACATTCGGGATCACAGTTATGCAGCACCAATTTGTTATTTGAATCGGCCATAACATTTTGCCTTTGCGGAGTGGGTATATTATGGCCATCTACGGTGGTTACGGCTTGTTCTGGATTAGAGCCAGCTCCCGTATATAGATTTTGGATGTTAAGAAAACTGCTAAATTGATCAACACTTAAAGGTTGGCCCAGGTCCGATTCTGTTGGAAACGTATAGACAGGTTGCGAAACTAAATCACTTTTTAGACGCATGGGCTGGACATCAGTTCCATAGAATATTAATTGCCATTTCGATAAAATGCCCGGTTGATTGACACGTCTAGCGCCACCGTTTATAATCTGAAGAGTCCATCTGCCTTCTGCTTTCTCTCCCCAGAAATGGACACTCAAGAACGGCCAGTCATCAAAATTAGATTTAGCTATATCCCGGGGCCTCTCAAACAATAGGGTACTTGTAGTGCCCATAGGAGATGTCAGAAGTATACGTAAATTGCCACGAGGGAAAAATCTGAGAGTGATGCGACACTGAACATGTTCCAAATAGCGCACCTCGTTCACAGTTCCAGCACAACCATTAACATCCATATGGGTTTCTAGAGTATAACCATAACTGGCTTTTATTTTACGGTCTTCATTATTTTCTCTCGACTTGCAGATGTGCTGGAATGGTACGGTCGACCATTGCTCGGCCAATGAAACCATGGCCCCAGCGTCCATTAAACCATAACCAAATTTATGGCTATATTTACGTTTTACACCATTCAACATCCAGCCAGGCTCATTCTCCAAAGGAGCTGATCTCGAGGTGTACACCACAAGATATTGCATGTCACGCCATGTTAAGTTCGGGTTTGCTTCTAAGGCCAGGGCACAAATACCAGCTGCTAAGGGAGCTGAGGCTGAAGTACCTGTATGTTCTGCAGTACAGATATGATCGGGTCTTAGGCGGCCATCCATATCAACGGTGGCAATACTCTTATCATGACCAGGAGTGCCAGAGCTGTAGGTAGTAGCCAGAGTAGAGGAACATTCTTCCAAATACCATGGCTTAAACCTGCATAACGAAAAGATAACAATTGCAATAATTAATATTTTATTTGTCGCGGTATTCATCTCTTAAGTTTCTTTCATTATTAATTTATTATTTCTTGGTGGATTAAATAAACTCATTTAAATTGTCATTAAATTGATTATCGGTTTAAAAGTATCTTAATGGCATTTGTTTCATTTAAATCTGCATTTAGTCGTGAACAAAAAATTTGCAGGAGAATGAAGTTTATATGAGAATAGAGACTTACATTCTGATAGAAATTTTCTTTTCATTGATTTCATTTATATTTTTCAAAACTGAGTTTTCATCACATTTGTAGGTTTTAAGCTCTTAGCAAGGAAGTTAGTCTATTTTTATACGTGTGCATTTTCATTCAAACTGTAGTAGGATATAACTTTTGAAAAAAATGATACGTTGCATAGAAAGTAAGTAACTCATTCAACCAAATTTCGTAGGTAACATCAACTAAAAAATATTAGCAAATATTTTAGTCAAGTCAACACAAAGTTTATTCAAGTAAATTTTTGCAAATCAACTGCACGTATGGATTAAAGGACTGCGTGACGTGTTCCCACATTTTGCATATTCTCGCATATATTTTTACAAATTAAAATTTCGCCTTCAAGGCTGTATTGATTGTGGACACATGCTAACAGACAAACAAGGTGTCTTCATTTTCAATAAAAAATACCATTATGATTGAAATTGAACAACTACACAAACAGGACTTTTTTTCGTATTAATAACTAATTTTGAAAATAAATTTTAATTTTATTTTTTACATTATTTGTTGGAATTTTATTTATATTTTAATGCTAAAAACACATTTATTGGTTTATAACAAATTAAAATGCTTATAATTGCCAATTAGGGTTTGTTGGTATTTATGGTCATTAAGTATCATTTTGCTACTTTTTTCCTTTTGTTCTTGTGGCCAGTGGAATGAATGCCACATTGTGTTTATAAAAATATTCCGTAAATGTATTATATATTCACAGAGACATAATTTGATTTAAAAGAATAACTTCGGTAGCAAGATTACGTTATTAGAGAAAAAGGCAAGTCCGGATAAATATTAATCTGCCATCAACCATTAATTACAATAACACTCTGTATTGCTAAAAGTCCTGGTAGGAGAGCAATTTATAACTAATCGCGGTAACAATGGCTATTTCTGTATTATGAGCTTTTGTTACTGTATCTAGCATCTAATTGAGTTTTGATTAACCTTAATTATTATGTAGGGGGAAAAAAGCTTATCATTATGATTTAACAGAAATAAAAGCATATCATTTTCCAACCAACTTTATTTCTTTTAATGACATATAAAAAAACATTTTTCGCATTAAGAACAAAGGTGTTTTCAAAAGTAATTTACCGAATAGCTTTTTTTAAGTGAAGCAAACCATTGATGGAAATGGAACCACTAATTACCAGGCTGATATTACGCTACTTGACTAACAACAGGAGCAAAGTATTTCTTTTCCTATTATTTTTATTAATATAATTATCATTAGTATTTTTGGTTAATATTGGTGAAAAAGGATATGTAATTGAAGTTTAAAACCTTCAAAAGGAAAGCTACAAGTCCATTTAAACTAATCTAGACACTTAAAAGATTGAACAATCGAAGGTTTTTCTTATTAAATCGAATGATTGGTTAAAATTTATGTGACCCAATAATAGAAAACTCTTTCGGTGGCTATAAGCCACAGGGAATAACTTAATTCAATTAGAATTTTGCTTTTACAGTTTGAGTGAAAGTCTTTCTGTTAACTCTCTATATTGCCAAGTTGCCTCGTATACATATAAATTAATCTACATTTCACCAGCTAAAATAAGCTATATAAGAAATAAATGTTTTTTTTTTAACGCAAAGAAAAAACACGATTAATATACTTATATTCTTAGCAATCATTTTGCACCAATTCCAACCAAATTTCATTCAGATGATTAAATTATTTTTTTCCAAAATAGTGTGTTAGTATTTATTTTTTATCTTGAAAACTTCGAAAAGTTCAATTAAAGTTTAAAATATTAACTTAAATATCGATGATATACTCGTACGTATAAAAAAATATTGAGGAACATAAAGATATTGCGTTTTTGCTGCACTAAGGGAGCTGCAAACCGGCAAAATATTTCCTTAATGCAACAGTAATTCCAAGTCTAACAAATTAAGCATCCAAACAGCTTGATATTAGGAAACTTTAAGCTCAGATCTAAAAACAGTTCTACACCGTCAAAATGTTTTTGATACTACCCTCGTATCCGTTACGATAAAATTCAGATTAAAAAAGTAATTACAAAAAGCTTTTAATAAAAATTTATTTATTAGTTAATTATTTTTGAAACAATTTTCATCAAATTGTTGTTTATGCGGCTGTTAATAACCAATTAAATGAAATGTTCTCGTATAATAAATGATGTTATTTAATGTTGATGTAGGCCTGTTTATTTGTTTAATGTCTGGCATCTGTATATATTTATTAAAGGAACCTGTGTGTATATTATTAATTAATCATTATGTTTAAGTTTATATTTAATTATTTGCGTAATAAAGTTTTGCAGCTGAAAAAGTTGCTTTTTTATTCTTTAATTTTCATAGATAATAAGATATTTTTTCGTTTCTCTCATTAAATGTGTTTTGTATTAAGCCCATAGATTTAGTATAATATTTAATGAGATGTAAAGGAAAACTACAGCGAATGTTATTATAGGTTTATGTTATTTAAATAAGTTTAATATTCTTAATGTGATTATATATAGGCAAGGCCTAAAGGAGGAAGGTAGTGGTATTTGGTTTACAAAATGCGTGTCGTGGATCGTTGCGACTAAAAGGTAACACGTATTAACTTTAGCAGAAAAATTTGGTTGTACAAAAAAGAGCTAAACATGACGAAAAATTTAATGGGTACATTCTTTAGGGTAGAGATGTATATACAGCCCGTCTCTTGAAGTCGAGCGTTTTCGTTCGCAAGCATTCTAAACGACAAATAGCTGATTTGAGTCCCATTAAGAAGGGCGAAAGTGAAGGCGAACGAAATCTCAAGCAATCCTACACATCGCACCGCACTAACGAAATGTTTTCTTCATGTATGCGAATGTAAATGTCAAAATCAGTCGCGTATGTTTAAGCATACGTAAGTAAATATCAAAAAAAAAACGGAAAGAACTAACAAATAATAAATAGAAATGGCAACCAAATGGAAGTAGATAATGTATAGTGTAATATGTACAACATTATCCTTCTAGGATAAATAAAAATCAAGCACACAAATACATACATATATGCACTTAATTTTCAGATGATGCGTTTCATCTGATCTTGCAACACAATAAAATTTCGAACTTTGTTTTTAAAGAAACCTGAAACATTCCTAAATTTTTCGTCTTATTTTATTAAATGCATTTTGTCTAACGAGTTGTAGGGAAAAGCATGTCGTAACGATGTAAACTTTACTTTTGGTTGTTTACATTTGGTTGATACCGATTATATATAAAAGCACTACGGAGTTACATTTTTATGGTACAATATACATATTCCACCGATTTTGCTTTTCAATTGACGATTTATTTATCGAATTAACGACAAGTCGAAAGGATAGTGGGACCCTTTTTCGAACAAAAGTGATGGCTTTTCGTTCGGTTGAGTTTTCTTTTGACACCGAGGCACATTTGTTGTAATAATTTAGTTCAAGTGACAACTGTGCTTTTTTGTACCTCAACTTTAGGGCACAAGCATGGTATTTGCCCAAAATTTTAAAGAAGTGGATTTAAAAGGTGATGTAAAGAAATAAGTAGATAAATTGAAAACTTTAAGGGCATTGTTATGTAAACTTTGGCCCAAAAATAAAGGGTACATCCACTACGCCGTCAGCTTTGACAAACGTCAATTGCCGCAATTCCTCGCCTATTGCAACAGACAAGGAATTTGACATTGTAGACGATATTAGGGCAAGACTTAAAAATTTCGTTCACAACATTACAGTTTTGCTCTTGAATTATTTTCATAAAAACACCCCTAAAATACCAGAAGAAAAAATAAACGATTGCGTTTTAGAAGAAAACAAGGATGTTTGAAGTGAAAATATTCATTCTTTTTCCAACTATATTCAAATACTATTTCGTCCAAAATAGCAGATCTATGCAACCTACACTAAGCTAAAGCTCATAAATAAGATAAAATTTAATAGAGCAATTTTATCAGAAAAAATTTTTTCATTCAATATTTTTCTTTCTCCTTAAGGAGTATAATATGTAACATTTTGTTCAAAGGAAATATTTCATGGGACATCTTCATGCCTTTAACTAAAAATAATTAAAAAAATCTTTACTTACCCTCCTTGAGTGGCTGATGAGATGGACAGGGTGAAAATGGAGTTTGTATAGCCATCGCAATTGCAAGAATCGCTATAACGGCCACCATTACCCGAGGCCCAAACAAAAATTGAACCTTTCTTTTGACGGCCACTAGTAACACCATATATAAATGCACGTCTGGCTAAGGAGCCAGGACCATCCACAGTGGAGCCGTCGTCCTCAGGACCCCAAGAAGCACTATAGATGTCAATATGAGAAGGATTTAAGCCTAAAGCTTGGGCCTCAACAACATCATTTACTTTGCCATCCAACATGCGAACACCTGAAAATAAGAAAAAAGATAAACTGGATCAAACAAGTTCTTTGCTCTGAAAATAATAATCATATTTTTATTTTAATTTAAATTTAACGTTGTCTCCTTGAGTCCATTTTCTTTTGAATTAAAATCTCGGAAAGTGAATTTATGTAATAAATGCACTTTAAATGATTTTATTTGATTTTGCGCTGTGCTTGACATATGTCAATGAAAATAGCAAGGCAACAAACAATTTTCGTTCTGGTCAATGTTCGTCGTACATGCTCATGTGAAGGACACTCTCACTTACTTACTCTAGCAGACACTTAATATCTTTTGTTTTTAAAATACTTATGTAAAAAAAGTTTTACTTTGGCTTACAATAATTTTGTCGCTGGTGTTGTTGTTGTGAGTGTTCTGTCATTTTTATTTATAAATGCACTGGAGCATTTTTACTGTTTTTCTTTCGTTTTTTCCGTAATCATGTATGCTTCTTTTAACATTTGCTTTCCGTTTAAATATTTCCAGTTCTCTTCGTATGGTTGTAAGTGCACCAGAGAGTTTTTCATTATTTGGGAAAATTATAAGTGCACACATGTACGAGGGTCGCGAAGCAATTATAGTACATGGCCTACAAAGCACTTAATTTGTCTGGCAGCAACCTTATGGAAATTCTTATGATCCACAATATGATTCACGATTTCACTTTGTATAGTGCTGTTTCTGTATTGAATATTTTTTTATTTTTAAAACATCATTTGTTTTTTGATTCAAAGCCTTGTCATGCATTTAAAGATTACAATTTTTTATGAACTTATTTTCTGTTCTAGCTAAAGAATCCTGAAACGACCCTCGCTAACATGTGGGAGTAAGTGTATACAATCGTGTAGTTTCGCGGTGCAAATGCACTTTCCCAGCGCAGATAATTTATATTTAATTTTTTTTAACATATTGTTCAATTAATTTAATTTCACTGTTATATCCCGAAAAAAATTCAATTTCTTTTTACTGGTTCTTCTTAAACTTTTTGTGTTTTTTACAATGACTTCCTGCTGCTGGTTGCTTTTCTTTATTTTTGGCAAAGTCTATTTAACGTTTGTTGCAGAACCTTGTTTTTGTCGTAGTACAAAAAAAAAAAAAATAAATAAATAAAATGGGGAAAACATTATTTTTGTAATGAAAGTAATTCTTATGTCGCAATGCAGGATATTAAAATAGATACTTTTAAAATTAAAATCCAGATAATGAAAATGAAAATTTTAATAAAAAAGAAAAGCTTAAGCTGACTTAAGGGAAACGAAACATAGAAAATATTAAAATAGGCAACAAATTTGGAATTTGCATATTAAAAAAATGGATCCAGAAATTTGAAACGAATTTTTGGATGAAATAAGAAAACTTTCCATGTTGCTTGCAAATAATAAGAACTTTTTGATCTCAATACGGGACCAATTTTCTTTTATTAGTACATACTCGTATGTTAATATTTTCCATATAAGCGAGATCATATTCAATGAAATGGGATACCAAAATATTTGCCGCTGGAAATTTCGTAGTAAGATTGCCTGCATAAAATAAACTCAATCACTTATTTTGAATAAAAAATAAAATACAATAAAACAAATAAATTTTACTTAAATTAATATATGACCTAGAGTCTGAATAAAAATAGACATAAATTACATATGATAAGGTCGATTAAATTAATAAATATATACTTATGTAGTTTATCTTTATCCATTATGCGTGTTGCATAGATACGTGGAGTATATAAGTTTCAAGTGTTGCATACTCGTACATGCACAGAAAAATTTTGTTCAGTAACCAAAGAATTTTGCTTTACAAAGAATTTTTTTAAGTCATACAATTTTATAGAAATTTAAATAAAAAAAGTTTGTTAACTTGTATTTTGAAATCTGCCACTAATAATTAACAGGAGAAGTAAAACAAGTTTTGTCGAAATTAAAATTTGCTGTAGACATGCAACCTGTATATTTTGTAAGTGTAGGGAAAAAAATATGCTTTACCATTTCGCAATACTATGATGCAAGACTATTCGCAACTTCTGATTTCCCTCGGCAATTAAGTTTTGTTTGTTTTGATATTTATCTACTTTTTTCATTTATTATCGTGTTTTTTTTAATAAGAGATGATAGGGTGAGACAAATAGTTTTTATTTTTATCGAAATTTAACTTATTGAAATTGCATAGGAAGCAAACTAGGAGGTATTTAAATATCTCCAATAGTATGTATTTGTAAGTGCTGATAAAAATAATAGAAATTTATTAGGAGCTCACGACTATTAATCTAAGCAATAGGTAAGAAACAAGGACATGGATTGTTTGCTTGCAATGTCTTGAAGGTTCTTTCATTATTTGAAAATTCTATGTATTCATGTGAATCGATTCATTAGTTCTATTTTTTTACGGACAACCAGACAGACAGCCTGTCCGGCGCACATATATAGTAGATTGAAATAAATCCGAAAATTGGTGTTTTGGTGTACGCCACTAACTGAAAATTTACAGATGAGGACAACATTCTTGACGTACATTTAATATTAAAACCAGAAGGCCTAAAATGTATCAGCCCTAAACACCTAATAAAATACATATTTTGAACTAAAATATTGTTGCTAATAGATCTCCTATCTTGTCAAATTAATTTTTTTTTATAGATTGGATCGAATCCGATTCCTGAGTATGTCACTTCCAATTAATATTTTTTTCAAAATTATTTTTTTACGAATAAGTATGGATAAGGCAATTATACAAGCAGACTGGAATAGCGATGGTCGCTACACCATCATCAGTGTGGGTTTGTTTTTTTTGCCACTTTTTCGGTTCGTTTGTTAATTTAAGGTTTTCTTTCTTTGCTTTTGTAAAAATTAAACCCCAATAAAATTAAAAATCTTACCGTATAATTTCATATTATTATTAATTTAAAAAATATATATAATATGCAAATGAAAAGCTTTTAGTTGTTTTACACTAAAAGAAATTTATAGATTTATTTATGGAGAGCTGATTTTGATTTCAATTTTAACGATTTAAAAAAGCTGTTGTTCTTTGAAAAGTTTGAAGAAACTAAGGTAGATGCATAAGAGGTCTTGGTATTATGTTTAAGACATTTGTTTTCTTTCAAATGCTTTCGCTAAAGTAACGTTACAGCCATTTATATATATACTGAAATGCTTTTCCGTGTCATACGCTTAATAGAAATTTATTTTTAAAATTGCTAAAAAATATAAAGTTGTTGCGGCATTAATGTAGTGAAACAAAATAAATGTCTTAAGCACTGCAGGTTTATAATAAATAAAATGTGTGCTCTGCCGACACATATCCTTGAAACTGGAAAAATAAAAACATATAAACGTACAGTGTCACTAGTATTTATACCTTTTGGCACTGGCTTTGGTTATTTTCAATCTTTTGTATGCTGTTCTTGGAGTGGGTTAAATATTAAGTTGAAAAGCTCAATTTTTATTGCTATTTATATACATTTGTTCTAAGTCATACAATCATTTAATTCAGAGCATCATGCAAATAAAATATATAAATAAATGCATACAGAAAAATTTACTTAAGATAAATTGGCAACAATATTTTACGCTTAAATCTAATGAGCAACGTCTTCATTTAATATTTGTTTCCATCGAGATGTTGACATTTTAACCAGTACAAACTCAAACAAAGTATTGGTTATATTATCGCATTTGATATTTTCCACTTTAAGCCTTTTAGTCATTAATATAAATTGTTTTCTCCTTGCCACCGAATTTATTTACCTTAATAAAAATGTACATACTTTAGATATCGAAATCCCACAAGAGCTACAAATGAAAATGTATTTTAGCATCTTCAAAATGAGTTTATAAATCATACCGTGTTAAACAACTGTAACAAAGACACGCATTAATAAAAAATGGAAACCGTCAATTTTTTGAAAAGATTAAAATGCTTCCGACAATGATATTTAGAAACGTTATCCTTAAAAGCCTTTTTGACGGTATTATTGTTAAAAGAAAATCATATGACAAGGAAAGTATCAGGGCGATAAATATATGTATATATCGTGAAAAATATTAGAACAACCATCATTAAAATAATACAATTTTAAAAACTTTATTCAACTTTTGAAGCTATAGAACATTAAGAAAAATACTCACACTCTACAGCAAAAAGTTTAACATCTAAAAAAAAAACTTATGATAACCCGTAAACATTAGAAGAAAAAAATATATATATAAAATTTAAGTTGTCATCTCGTTGTAACTTAAGCTCAAAATTCTTCGATTTGTTTTTTTTTCCCGCAAATAAAATGCAATAAAACACTTTTTTTATATGTGTATGCGTCAAGGTAAACATTCGTGTGCGTAAGCTTGTATGTGTGCGAAATGCTTTGTAACTTTGTATATTACTTTTGTTGATTTTCGACGATTTGACTACAAGGGTGCCTATGGGGATATCACATGACACTTTATATGTATGTATGAGTCAATACCACAAATCCACTGGGACATCGCTATGAAATAAGAGCAAAGTTAATGTCAAAGCACCTTTTCTTTTTCTTTTTATGCTTTATTGATTAATTTCGTTTTGATGTGATGTGCTCTTGCATTTCAAAGACCTTCTAGGGACATTTTATCACGGTGAGTTACGGTGTATTAATCTCACTGAACACCAGGATATGCAATCTGTGCTCGTAACTCATTACGCGTAGCGTTATTTAAAATGAAGATTAAAAATTAAAAAAAAACCTAAATTAAAACAATATTATTGAAATAAGGCAAAGCTTGACTTTAATGAAAAATAAAATTAAGCTCTCAATCTGGTTAGAATGCATTCAGACAGGACCACGGGAATTTGCGGATAAGGGCTGCGTATAGGGAAACAAAATGTTTATGTGTTAAATAAATTACATTTTTTATGGTTCATAACTTTAAATTATAAAAAGACACAGAAAAATATTTTAAATGTATTATTTTAGCAGACTTTACTGGAAAGATAATTTCATGCCAATAGTGTTGGAATACAATTTTGACCATGTGGCTGCTATATTTAGCGTAAAGATGGCACAATCTAGACATCCAATCTTCAAACACCTTTGGTAGTAATAGTGATCGTAGATAGCGACTTGTCATATCCCCTAAGACAGTAGTTGCACGATCCATAGCACCGATTTAAAGGGCCATCAAGTAAAAACTTTTCATTATTCAAATGTATCTTTAACAAGTGCTGTCAGCAAACTTTTTGATGTATTTAATGTTTTCACTTTGATCCCTTTGAGCATAAATAAAAATCTTTATATAAATACATACACATATAAATTACAAGTCGGCTGAACTTAAATTTTTTTCTGGTTTTCTAATATCAGCGCTTCCTATCGCTGAATTAAAATAAAACAAAGACCATATAAAATAAAATTTATGTTTTTAATCGTTTGCAAGCCCTATCGATGCCATTATGTATGAAATATGTTGTGGAAATAGTGGCTGCGATTTTGCTGGGTGGTAAGCATCTGAAATATTCAATTTCCCATGACTGACGCATAAATCAGGCTAAAGTTGACCAATGGCAAAAAATTGTTTACGCCTTGAGGACTGCGGTGACTTGAGGCTTATTTGCATATATATCGACTTAAGAAATAATCTAATAGTGTTAAATCGCACGACCTCAGTGGTCAGTACAGATCACGTCAACGTGAGATGACTATGCCCTCAAATATATCGTGCAGAATGCCCCTATGACATGAGCTGTGTGGTACATTGCGCCGCCTTATTGACACCACTTGTTGTTTTTGTTCATGTCATCTAATTTAGGCCAAAAGTTGAAAACTCGTCCGATGACGCCGTCAGCCCCAAAATCCATACCAATCAGTGATGTTTTCGGCATAAACTGAACACTCTTTAATCTCATGTTAATTAGTATCGTCCTAAATTGTACAGTTGTGTTCGTTGACATACTCATTCATCCAGCTATGGACGACGATTATTGCGATCGTTGTCCGAACAGAAAACCCATTTTGATATAACAATTGACATTCGCACATGTTGTTAAATATTTTAATACTTCAATGATAGTTTGGCAAAAGAGACAATATAAATGACAGCAAAACTGAAAGATGTAGCTGTCAAAGTTTGAAAATCTCTTTTGGAAAACCCATTAGAAAAATACAATAGGAACATTTGCTGAAATGTAATATAGAAATTTGATGCATAACAACTGAACTATATGAAAATATGTTGATGTATTTTGAAACTACCCTGAGGGCAAACTATTGTAAGCGCACACGTGCAAAGACCAGCATTATATTAGTCGGCACTGGAATGTATTGTTTAACTTAAATTCGAAGGTATCCAAATATATTTATTTAACCGTAAATTATACTCTATATGTTTCAAAAGTTCTCGCTTATGGGCGTTTCTGTTTCTTCCCCAAAAGACACCAACCGTGCCACCACAAATTCATTTCAGTTTCTATATTGTTGCATAAACTGCGGCATTTTTGCAGAGTTACACTCGCTGTTTTCATTGCTCCTTGCTTCTACGCTTTTCTGTAAATACATTGCATTGTTTGATTTTGGGAATTCAATGCTTCTTCTTTATTTGTTTTCAGTTTTTCCTTTTGTCATCATCATGTGAAAGTGCTACAGCAACACTATTGAATAAAGAAAATTTTGCTGCTCGAACAGTCTTGCCGTTTGAGATGAGGGTGTAGAAAATTCTTGTTTGTTGGCACAAATCAGAAGTAACGAAGAGAATAAGAATATGAAGTGAATCGCATTGCGTGTTATCAGTTGCCAGCAGTTTTTATAGATTTTTCCAAATGTTGACAATTGAAGGCGTCGCAACCACCAACTGCGTTCGTCTGAACGTACATGTTAGTGTGTGTTAAGTACCAAATACTTATCTATATGCATTGAAAGTGTCATAGTTATTTGCTTAAATTATTTTTAAGTTCACGCACGTATGCACACTCGCAAACATTATTGCGTTCATATGAATTTGTATGGGTAAGGACGAGTACAGTACGGCTATAAAGCGAAACTATATAGAAAATTTTGATTCGAGGAGAAAGTTAAGTAATTTTAAAAATTCTGCTAAGAAACTACTGCAATCAGGAAAGTTACTACACAAGTGATAGTTCTAGGTACTCATTTGAAAACTTATGTACACGTTTTCAGCACTCACTTCCAAATTAACGCAAAGAGTGAGGGTTAAAGCTTCAAAAGCTTTCATAAAGAAAATAAAAAATAATATTACAGCTAAATAAAAATTTTTCATTAACCTTAATTTGTGTAATAGCATAATTTTGTTATAAACTGTATTAAATTCATATAATACGAGTGAAAAACGAATATACAGCCGTTTGTTGTTCATAATTTGTATGCTGAATAGGCGTATGCGTGCATACTTCTAACATCTTTCGAAGTATTCATGGATAAAATTAATCGCTTACATCAAAGCTCTTAAATTTAAAACATATGAACCTATTTTTTTTAATTAGTTATTATAATAATTAGAGATATATAGGTTAAAATTATTTTTTTACATCAATTCACCGGAATGCATTAATAAAATATCTTATCAAAACGAAATTAAAACTTAATTTGTGGATTTTGCTATTTATTTATTTGTAAAAGGACTTGCTAAATTTAAATAAGAAACATAATTTAAAATAACTAATTAATATAATTTTTTTTTTCCTTAAATCGGGATTTTTTTCAGCATTAGTTATTCGAAATTTCCTCGACCTTTTATAATAATAATATAATAATATCTTTATATTATCTGATCTTTTTATAACAATTTTATTTGAAATTATCGATTTTTCGATACTCATTGATTATCATCTTCAGGAAAATTCTTGAAGATGATACTCAATTAAAAAGGTTTTATTTAGTGGTTATTAAAAAAATAGAATTTTCCTGAAGGCCTCGAGCTTAAATAATATTTTAATCATATATTTTCTAATATTTAACGAATAAGCTTAAGTTTAATTTTTTATAAGCAATTTGTTTTCATTATTTCAAATAATTCGCCGTTTCTTTGTATGGACTCGTCAACGAAAATTTTATAATTAAATTATTTAATATTGAAATTTATTATTTGGGATATTCTCCCCAACTAATCGTTAGAAACAATTAGAGTTTTTTGCAAAATGCATAGAAAAAATCAAAAAATGTTTGTTGTGGCTTTAGCTCTTCATATGCCGACATTTCATTGGTTGCTAAAACCAAATCGTCAGTGAATGTTTGAATGTTTTCAAACTGCTTAAACTTCACTGACGATTTGGTTTTAGCAACCAATGAAATGTCGGTGCATGAAGAGCTAAAACAACAACAAACATTTTTTGATAATTAAATTATTTTATAAATTTAATAAAAATAATTTATTTGTTCATGTTTCAGTTAAACAATTTTGTTATAAATTTTTTCAACATAATTAAATTGTGAACGGTAACACACAAGGGAGTAGCGATATGACATATGTAATATATAAACAAATTACTTAAAAGAAAATTTGCTCAAATCTCAGTCGTTATATATTAAGACAAAAATCTTTAAGATCATTTGTTAAATATTAAGCAAATAATGTGTTTTTTGTATTCATCAGAATTTTTTTTAGAAAGCTCTTAAGCCCAAATTCACATCCTTTAGTTAACTAACCACATTAGATTAGAAAATGTTATTTTATTCGCAGCTTTTATTTACCTGTAATTAAGCCATTGTTTATAATTAGTTGAATAAAGAAACTAATGTTAAATTAGGGTTCAGATAATGCCAAATAAAAGCTGTGAATGAATTTAACGTTGGCTTAAGGTAGTCATTTAAATAAAGACTGTGACTTTATTCCTTCAAACTTTATTAAACAAATTGCAATAATATACTCCTTCACTTTACGAAATGAATATTTTAAACAAACTTCGTATCAAAAATTTTAATGCAAAAAAAAAATAAAAAATAAATATTTTAAATGCCTGTATATTTATTAATGAAAACTTTTAACCTGGAACAAAAGTTTTAATATCAAAATTAATTAATTTTAATATATTTGCGCTTATATCAATTTAAAGTTAAACATATGCTTATTTAACAATTTTTCTCTTATTTTCCCCCCTTCGTTATTATTGTAATAATCATAATGTGTACTTACCACCAATACTAGCATTGTATGCTACACCTACACCACAATAATTATTGAATGCCACGGCTGCAACTTCGCCAGCACATCTGGTGCCATGCTTGTTATCGCCATTATCCCGTGGCGTTGGATCGGAATCATTACAGTTGATATCATATGATGCATCTGGATCCTGTTGAGTAAACACAAGAGCAGATAATATTAATATACATAATGAATACGTATACATATTTTTAAATGAGTATTCATGTTGCACACATATGAATAAAAAAATTTATAATTTTATAAAATTAATATTTATAAATGGGAATATGGATTAATAGTACATTATATTCACTTACGTATGCATACGTACACTAATGGCCTTTTTTTTCATTAAAAAAGTGTATCACATTTTGCCCTTTCAAGGCGAGAGCAATCATTTAACTGCCTATTAGTAAGTGCAAATTTATTTAAAAAGATTAAAATTTTTTAAGAAAAATTGATTTGTTGCTATTGAATTAAAATATAAAGGCTCTAGTCACAGAATTTTTAGATCTTTATCTTGTCAAGCGATATTTATTGCTTCACACTAGGGTTGTAGGCATTCACGTCAGCGCGATATGGCTCAAGTTGTTTTGGTCGCCATATGAAACGTTTACGTATACTTAATATAAATTACCTCACCACATTGCGTATACGACTTTTAGGATATTAAGCACAATCGAAAAAATAAATTTTTGTAATTAGAGTTCTGCCTGAATTTCACGTTTGGAATTTGTACATAGGAAAATGAAAATGAAGACATGTGCCGAGAAATTTATTTGTATGAAAAATTATTAAACTCATTAATTTTCAAATAGCAACAAATACAATAAACATTGAATAAATTAAAGCGCACAAAAAACTCGAATCGTAATCAAACAATTGAGAGCACTCATTTTATTTTGGGTTGACGGAAAAAAGTCTTCACTAACTGCCATGACATCCCTCGAATATAAAATGAATGTCTAAGATTCCATGTGATTTTTCTTTTTGAATTGCATTTCAGTAAAAAAATGCTAAGGGAGTTTTCAAGAAGTTAGAAAGTACAATTTAATAATTAATATCTTCTTAATTGTAACAGGGAAACAGATGGTATTTAAAAATATGTTATATACATGTCATAGACGAAATCACACAATTAAGAAGAGGATCATTTGATGTAATTTGGTAAAGTGAAAAAAATTTGATTTCTATTGCAGTATATTACTGCAATAGCAAATTTTCATATAAATTGCCTTATCTTGTAGAGGAATTGAACCAATAGCTTTCAGTTCAACAACTTCTTAATCGGTGTATTCCACACAAATTGCTAAAGTATCCATTTTGAACTAAAATAGTGACCAAGTGCCAGTTTTTTCTTCAAATATTCTTTGCAATGAGTTAAATTTTTCAGTTTTACCTTTAGTCTTAAGTTTCTGGAAATGTTTCTTATGAAACACGTTAAATTTTTTTCTAATTCTAAATAACTTTTACAAAATTGAACGAAATCATAGTACAACAATAAATAAACTATTTGGGAGTAGGTCAATAATAATATATTTGCCATGACAAAAACTGCGTTAAAAACGCTAAAGAGAAATTCTAATTGAAGCTTTGCCAGAGTATAAAAACTTCGTTCACAACAACCAAACAAAATTCATTACTGATATGGAATATATATTTTTCGTAATTTTTTCCAGTTAATCTTAGTTTAAGTCGGCCCAAGTGGTAGACTCGGTTTATTGATTAATTAGGAAATGTTCAGTATGGATTTGAAAATAAGCTTTGGAGGCACTATAACGATCAGAATGGTTTAACTAGTTTGATTTGCCCCAATGGCACACATCAATTATAAAAAAAAAATTCTGAAATATTATTATTTATTGTGTTTTAAAGGGTTTTCTATATATTTCATTTCCATGGTGAATATGTGAACTCATCATTATGTCATATTTTTCCATATGTGAAGATAATGAATGCTTATAACAAATAAAAGCTAAAGTTATTATAGGCTTTAGAAGAAAATATATTTTTCATCTGTTTAGTTTTATTAATTTAAAATCGTTACAAATAGAGTAGCAAAAGTAATGCAAAAAATCCCTAACCGTTGCAGTAAAACTCTTACTCAGATTTTTGAAAAGGTGTGTGACCACTCATTTCTTTGACCACTTGTTACCACGTAATTGTCGTTATATTTTCTTATTGATATACACTCATGATTCAAAATAACCCCGCGGAAGGACATTTCGGAGTGCGAGTGGCTATTCGCCACTAGATAGTAATTGTGCATCCAGAGAATGTCCCACGTGGGAAATTGAATTGTTTTACCGCAGTTTTCCAAATTAATATTATCTAATTTAAAGGGATACTGGCTTAATTCTTTTCAATTCTTGTCAATTTCAAACCATTTATTTGATTGATTTGTTTGCAATTATCTTTTGCACAGTTTACAAAGTTAGACTAATATGTAGACATACTTTCGAAGAAATTTTGTGAAACCAGACTTCAACTGTTTTTGAAATAGTTTTAAGTAATGCCAATACTAATGTCAGATAAGCAAAAAAAATTTAAAATATTTTATGGATTCAGTACAAAATTAGCCTTAATTTTCCAAGTTTCTTTTTCAATATTGCAAAAGTTTAGTCATATCGAACGACTGAGAATGCTAAGCGAAGCCTTTAAAAATGTCACATCATCAGCTTATATTCTGATTTTAATTGCAAAACTAAGCAAATATCAATAAATCCGTATTCCTTTTCAGATTTATCCCAACAGTTATCACCCTTGACATTTTACTATTTCACACATGCATTTTAGGAAGAACATTCAATAATGGAAATTGAATATTCGATTGTTTTAAATTTATCATCGTAAATATTTTCGCACACTCACATATACATACACAAGGATAAATGTATCTTTCGCAGAGCAAATAATGTACTCTTTCTCTCTTTTTACAAAAAACGCATTCACAGCAAAAAATAGCAAAAAAAAGTTTACCAAAATTTTAAATTATTCTCATTTTTCCGGTGAACCGTATTACAGTCATAATGAAAACGTTATTTGTATGTGGCTTGCAACACAGCAATATAAAGGAGTATGCTGCAATAATAGTATTTAACCAAATGAAACCCTTTATTAAATAATTTTATATTCTACACATCTAAATAGACTCATAAATATTCTTGCTGGTTCACATACACATACACATGGTTCACAGACGCACACATAAAATCTTTAACAAAAAAATTGATTGTTTACGTGGTTTGCCAAAAGAGTAGTGAAAAACCGTTTTATAAAAACAATAAAAATTATTTTGAAAGCTTTCAATTTATTTATTTGATGTGTGTAAATAAAGGTTTGTTTTGATGGTTTCAGCCGCAAACAGCCACTGGCAATTACTGGGCATTTTCCACAGGATCAGAGATCGATTTAAAAAAAAATTACAACAGAAATGTGTTTCGTATCCATGAAATAGGTTCAACGTAACCTTCGCACCACCGAAACCTAAAAAATTTTCAGTCATTGACGACTTTCCGAATTTCATTTACAATAAAATATGCTTTCAACTCGATGACTAATTTATTTAGTTTTATGAGAAACTATTGAGACCCGGTGTATTTAAAAACTTTTTGTATTTTTTTCTTTTTAATTTTTTCTATGTCTTGACCCAAAACACCCTGAGGTGCGTTTTGAACTAATATTGATATTTAACAAGAACAATACTTTTTTCAAATACAATAATATTAACATATGATTTTTTGTTAAAACTATTTTTCAAATAATGCGAAAATTGTAGCCGGTGTAAGCATTTGGTTTGCGATTTGGGTAAGCAAAATAGATTTTCCTGTTATAACCCACAATTAAGTATAAGAAATACAGACTTAAAACTCTATCCCTAATTGCTCTTAAAATAATCGCCGAGAGGAAATTTGAATGGCTTCTTCCGAATTATTTGTCACATATGTTATTTATAATGATGCAAGAGCTGCTATATCAATGAAATTATGAAATGGAGAAAGAGACTACCGCCTTCTTTGATGTATATTGATTTAATGTTGTATCCTTAATGTCTATGCCATCTACAGCTTCATTATAATATAAATATATCTATTTTTCTTTTTGATCCAGATTTGTCTTTATTCTTATGTATTGTTGACAAAATTGCTATAGACCTATTCCTAGAGGACACGCCAGATACCAAATTCATATTCTGGGAAAATGAAAAATGATCGTACTTTCAACAGATTAAATTGTTCCAGTATATATACGAGTACTTTATTTGCAAAATTTCTATTAAATGGGGAAAGTAAAAAAATTCTCCGTTGTTATATTTCTTCCTGTTCCTTTGAATGGAGCAATCATATATCAGCTTTTTCAACAGGGACTTTATTTTCCAAAACGGGCATATTAGAATGATATTACAGTTTTGGCATTTTACATGTTGACGTATTAGTAGTAGGAACTTTGGCGATTTTTGCAATGAATTAAACTTCGCTAGAAAATCGCACTAAAATGCACAAAATGCAATATGAAGATGGTGGATTTTTAAAAGTTTCATTTCCTAAAATTGTTGATATTTTCGGTCAAAAAAATTTTTCTTCTGAGACCGTAATTAACTAAGAATTTGATCGATAAATTTGAGTTGACTGGCTGTCTGCATGATATGCCAATACCAACGCGTGTGCGGTACTCGACATTCTCAACAATTGGAGCTATTTACAGGGAAGTATTTGGCTTTGAAGCCTTACAAGGTACCACTGGTGCATGAATTAAAGCCAGCCGTATATTCGCTAAGTTCATTCAGTTTTTCCTTGAAAAAATTTGTAATTTTTTTTACAGACGAATCCCATTTTCATTTTTCTGTATACGTCTAGAATTTAGGCATTTAGGCATTTAGGCTTAATGAAAATTCAATAGCAATTGCTGAGAGACCTTTGCATGCTGAACGTGTCACTGAATAGTACGCTATGTGGATTGAAGGCGTGGTTAGGCTAATTTGGATCATGGTGGACATCTGTCCGACATCATTTTTTATTTATGCCAACTGCAAAGGTTTACTTTTTTCAATAAAATAAAAATTTAAGTGATTTTCATATAATTTCTTTATTTTATTTTGATCTAAAAAACAAGGTTCTTGTTGAAAACCACAATGTTTGACATCTCGTTCGCTTTAATTTACATCGCATATTGTGACAATATTGACAGTATACGGAGATATAAACCCATGAAATTGTAATGCCATATTCTGCTGGTTTCAAGGGCATGTATTATTGAACATTGTTTGTCCTCATTATGTCAGCAATTGATTGCTTGTCTTTATTTGACAATTTGCGAAATGTTGCTGGGTTTCGAGTGACGACGTAAAAATATAAAAAAGCCCTGGCAGCGCGAAAGTTAATGGATAATTTTCGACATAAATAGCCATGTCATCAAGAGCTTCAATATTTGATCATCCTTGGCAGTAGATCAGGCAGATCAGTTGGCAGAGATACATACAGAAGAATATAATAAAGGCAAAACCTGAACCAGGAAATCGTTTTTGAAGCTATTTCATTTATTACTTAAAAAGGTCAGTTTTCAGATATGACGTCAAGTATATACGCTTTACGACATTAATGCAGCAAAAGTATTAATCACACATGTCTTAAAAACATAATTATGGTACATTTAATTAAATCTATTGTTAAGTTGATAATGTTTTTAAGAAAATGCTGCATTACTGAAGCGATATATACATAAAGATATAAATAAAACTAAATCATTGTTTAATCAAAAAAGATGTTATTAAACTTGGACGTTTATAGGCATGTTGCCTCAACACATCTGCAGTTTATACATATTTAAAGTTACCAAGGACTTTAGTTGCCATTTTCATTCCCTCGAAAACATCATTTTAAACTGAAAAATAGACAACGCAAATATCCACTCTACATAGAAAACTTAAATTCAAATATTGCATCTTAAGTATCACACAAGTTTTTTGAAACATCTTATTTGTATTTCAGAAGTTTAATATCAAGTTTAATATGGAACTTTCAAGTGACATGAGAGAGCTGTATAAGTTGCTCGCAAAGGATTCTTCAACAAGGTTGGATCGATGGATAAATAGAGTACAACAGATCGAGTAGGGAAGAAAGTGGCATTGTTTGCAAAATATGATATCGCTATATGGTCCACGGTATTTTAATGTTATTACACTTGGGGCTTCAGAAAACTAAATTTTAATTTTTTGTATTCTACGCCATCTTTTCAACCTGAATTAAGAAGCATAAATTTTTTGCTTTGAAACGGAAAGTTTAAGTTTATATACATGATAACTGGGACTTTGGCAGAAAAATTGACGAGACTAGCTGTGACTATGGCCCAGTCTTAAGACTGGGTGAGGTCTAGCATTTACCACCACCAATAGCAGTGCCCGCTACCGGCAACACCAGGAGCGCGCAAGTAGTGTAGATTCTTGTGCCCTTTGCTTATTGCCAACTACGGCAAGCGGTAGTAATTCCGGTCGCTCGCTATGACCAATTTTATTTTCTCGCAACAATAACTAGAATAGCAATTAGAGCTGTTTTCAGTGAAAGCCAGCATATGATGCTTAAAAAGGCCGCACAAACAAACAGTTTAATAGAAGTTCAGAAGGCTTTTAATTTCCATGTCTTGAATAAAACACTTTTTGGTCTTTTGCGGACGTATAATTGGTAGCATTTTTTATTGATGTACAATGTAGCAATAACAATAAAGTTACGCAATTTAAGACAGGACCAGAAGCAGAAAATTCATGGAAGCAGCCTTCTTATTCGGCACTTTAAAACGAGCTGAAGGCAACTGATTAACTAACTGGACGACTAGAAACTTCATTACTTTGATAATGAAATTTTATCGTTTGTACGAAGAGCCTAAGTAGAGGATTTTCATAATTGAACATATACAGACTGAGAAATCCATTTTATTTGAAAACCCTTTATAATAAATATTTAAGTGCAAATAAAACTTTATAGTTTCTTTACAATTTTGAATTGCAAAACTTTTTGTCTTAATGGAAAATAAATATGATATTGGTGGGTGGAAAAACTCTTCTTATGTTGTGCAAATTCTTCAAGCACGAAACATTTCAAAAATGTTTTTATTATATTTAATATCTCACTCAGTGAATCAAAAAAGTTTTAAAATCATAAGTTTCAAAATGATACATAATTAATTTTAAAATGAAAATTTCAAAGGTAAAGTTTAAATTAGGCAAAAAAAACTATAATTTTTTATTCGTAGTTTAAAAGGAATTATTACTTTTTTAATAAAATAACATTTTTAACATATTATGTTTTAGATTTAAAATTCTGAAGTGTGTCATGTCTTAGTAATTTAATTAAAAATACTTTTTAATTTTTTTATAGTTTGTTTATGACTTGCTTAAGATGTTTTCGTTTACTTTTAATGTTTAGTTTTTTCTTAACTCTTTTTAAATAAGTTGACAATACTTAAATATTTTTTACTAATTGAATTGATTTAAACTTCTTTTTAGTTTTTTTTTTCTCCATGGCAGAAACTAAGGCACCTAACATAAAATTGAAAGGACGACAGGACATGTGAAGTAAACTTGAAAAACTAAAGTTGATAGAGAATATCAAGTAGCAAATGGTAAACTAAAAAGCTGTTTTAATAAAAAAAGGTCGCTTTGAGGCATCTAACAGAAAGATCATGAGACGCTGCAAAAACTTAAAATAAAAATTCTTAAAGTTTTTATTCATGCGAATAGAAAGCAGAGATTTTTTAATTTTAAATGTAAATCAACATTAAGGAAACACAGTTTAGTTAAAATAGAATTTTATAAACAAAATTAAAATAATGATAAATAAATTTACCACTTATTCAATTTTTGTATGAAACATTTATGGCTTCCGAAACTGGGACAGTCTCAAGATTTGATAATTGTTGAATAAATATGAAAAATGTACATACAGAGAGATGCAGTATTTAATTAATAAAATTTAATATAAAACAAAGATAAATAGTTTATCGCCACAGGATAATGCGTGGAAGCTTTGAACGACTAAAGCTGAAGGACTACACGACGCGTTCGCGCATTATCGAAATCTGCGCATTAAACACTTTCTATTCATTCTACGTTTTTCTGCATTTCAAATTACATACGACGCAAATTATATTAGTCTTTTAAGCCAATTATAGCAGGTGACTGTACCGAATAAACGTCAAATGTTTTCAAGTTTTTATACTTATTTCCTACCAGTTGCATACCGCTTTTGATTTCTTCCTAGAAAAGCCACAGAAAAGAAAGAAAACTGATAAAATTGTTAGTGAAAAGTGTTCTCAAATATCTTTTCTTTTAAATTTTTTATCACTTATGATTTGGTTTGGCGATCCATGAAATGTCAGCATATGAACAGCTAAAGCCACGACAAACAACACATTTTGCAAAATAATTATTTTAAAGGAGCTTCGGTGGGCTAAAAACTAATGTACCAGTATGTATCAGTGTGAAGGTTGTGGGTTCGATTCCCACCTAAGACTCTGGTCTGTTTCACTACAAACGAATTAAGGTCAAACAATTTGCAATCGTTTTTGTATTTCTTACCTAAAAAAATTTCGTGAAAGTTCGCTATAGTCGCAATTCGTTGTAAACATAAGAATTTCTTTTCAAATTTATTTCTTGTGGCTTTGGCTGCTAATATGCAGGCATTGAGTTGTTCGCTAATCCAAACCATCAGTGAACTTTAAACATTTTCAAAATACTCAACCTCATATACTTATGCCAAAACATACATATACAATATGAGAATTCTCTATCGAAGAGAAATGATAAATTTCAATAGTACGTAACATTTCCTATGAGATATTTGTGTAAAACTATTAAAACAGTAAAAGTTATTAGTTTTTTATAATAATTCGTTGTAGCCGAATTATGTAAGAGTAAGTGGTAAGAAGCTCGTAATTGGATAGTAGTTCGGTTCTTAAAAGAAGTTTGCATTCCCTGAATTTCATTTTGTTAAAGATAAACAGTTATGTGCCTGATAAGTATTAACTTCATAAGCAAAATAGTTGAACCCCATTTTCTTTTGAGAAATCATAAATGAAAAATGTTCTTAAATATTAGTTTGAATTTTTACATATAATTCTTATATTTTAGAAATTAGGAAACGTTGAACAAAAGATAAATGGCCACAAAATTCTGCACACAATTCCATCTAAGATAATTGTTTCGTAATAACAACGTTAATAAATTTTCTTATGAAAAAGTCCAATGATATGTGATGAAACATTTGTAGCAGTGAATAGATCAAATCTGAAGAAATGCAAAATACATTAAAATTGCCTAGATTTCGCTTAAGATTTTAAATATATATGTTTTTGTTTGTCTGTTCCACTTATTACTCTGAAATAATGCAAGTTACATAAAGCTTAATAAAAACTTATTAAAAAGGAACCCGTACTGGAGAATTATTTGAAAACATTATATTTGTTACCACTTCCACCAGACCAGAACGATTGCAACTGAAACGTAGTATTCTGTTATGAAAAAAAGGACACAAACAACAATGAACGCTTTCCAGTATATATAAGTATATATTTTTTACGTTTTCTTTTGTATATGGTTGACGTTCATGTCGGAGATGTATATTATTCTCAGGATACTAGAGAAAATCCAATTTTCTTCGCATTGCAAACATGTTACAATATTTTATGGTATTTTAGCTCATACTTCTTTCCTCTTCTCCTTTAGTAACCTTCTGGAAATGCTGTTCCCTTAAAGCTTAAGACATACCAGATGCCTTTTTGATTCGAGCAAATAAGACTTCAGACAATTTTAAGCAATATTATTTACATAAAAGTCACAACTTAACTTTAGATGCTAAGCAGGCTGTAGGATATCACACACAAGTAAAAATGATTACTGTCATCCCCTAACAGCCTTTTCATACTGGAGTGGAGGAAACAATATTTGACAAAATTATCGATTCCCATGTGAAGGACTTATTTGATATTTCATAGCTAGAGTTTTTGTTTAATTTATTAAAAAAAGTATTTTTTTAAAGTCGTTCAAAAGGACAATTAAATGTTTTTCCTTTTGCAAAAGAGCAACAGGTATCATCTAGTTGCTCTTTCAGAAAAAATTATTGAAATTAAAATGATTGTTCAAAACAGAAAATATTCACAAGTTTAGAAATAAATGAAGCAAAGCGAAATGAAAAAAATTAAATTAAATTCATGGGATACCATTATCAAGGTGAAATTCTTATCTCAACAGGAGTTTAAAACTTCAATTAAGGAAAAAAATGTTTTTAACGTCAGGTAAAATTGTATGTAAATAGTAATTCTTTTTGTTTGAAACACTATATCATCAATGATCCCCACTCAAAACATATGAAGGGCATAGAAAGGTATTATTATTGATTTTCTGTTTAAAACTGACTCTAATCCCCTGATATAAAATTGACTTTATATGGAATGCATACTGATATTTACCAACCCACAGACAATAAGCAGACCGTATCGGTATCTAAAATAAAAATATTTAAAGGCAAAATATGAAATAATTCCTACGACTACTGCTGTCCCTGGGTGTCTAAAAAATTTCGAAAAAAAAATTGAGTACCTTCCTAATCCACCGCTCCGCAACATGGACGAGTCTATCTCAGAAGAAGCTATAGAAACTGCTTCTTTTTCATCTGACATTGGCCGAACTTTTATAAGGGATAGTTTTAGATTTGAATATTAACTGGTAGAGTACAATTACTTTCTGGCCAAAATCTAGTATACTCGGGTTATGGTCTTCATCAAAACCTATATCGTTTATACTATTAGTTTTTTAATAAACGATTAAACCAACTTTTAATTTTTTCAATAAAAACAGCGTTTTTACTTTTACTTTAATATGAAACTACATATACAAATTTTATAAAGTAATATTTTTACACCGCGTAGTGTTTTTTATTATATTTTGAAAAAAAAAAATTATAGTTGCCTCACAAAGTACTAAAAGATTAATATAGATTTAGCCAAATATAAGTGGCCACTACGATTTCGTTTTGTATGGGAAATCTATTAGAAATCAACTAGATTTTGTTCAAAATCCTCAATACTCGATTTCGATCAATTGTAAATGGATCAATTTATATTGAATATACAATAAACAATAATAGTAATCAACTAAAGAAAGCCATATCGCAGTATATAAACCATTAATATACTCATATATTGAAAAAAGTGCAACATCATCCTCTACATCTTACCGTAATACATTTACATTAGAGATAAAGTTATGATAACGTCTTTAAGATTAGAAACTAAAAAAAAATAAGAAAAAAATGTAAAAGTTTCACTTTATTTATTTATGTATTTTCTCATCTACACTACACAATTTGTTAAGGGTGTTGTAAGACTAAAGGATGTGACAGACACAGCAGGATATAAGAATTTCATAGTTTGTAAACAAGTAATGAAGAAAATTGATTTTCAAGGGCGTAACGGAAAAATATCGAACTGACAAAGTGTATTTGGAAAAATGACAGAAAACTGGAAACAAGCTGAAATGGGAAAGTACTTTTATGAAAAAGACAGGAGCAATAAATCAACTTCTATTTTTTTGCAAACAAATTGAATGACTTTATAAAAATGTAAGAAAACTAAATTCGTACGTTGTTTGTAGAGAAAAAATATTTGATGAACGGGCTGGGGTGATGAAAACGAAAAATTAATTGACAATTTCAATACAAGCCATTATACATGGTTTCTTACCACATTTATATTAAATAGACATGACGTATCTATGCATGATGGCCCTTTGTTCTACAACGGAACTACAGGAATGAATATATCTATGCATGTGTTTGGTGGAATGTATTTTTTTTTTTTTTGACATATCATCAACACAGATAATTTTGACCAACTATTTGGTTTAGATTCCATTTATTTATTAATTTATTTGAATTGTTTTTATTCATTCAGTATTTCCATATCCGCCGGATATTACCATCGAAGAAATCAGTATGTTTTCCTAGTGAAGAGACGAAGTCATTGCCACTTAACAGAATTTTCATTTCCATTATAGCAATCTATATATAATAATGGCTACTTCAACTGCCACAGGTGCAGCGGACATGTTTGGTATAAGAGTTTTTTTAATGGTCAATTAAAAGAGCTAATTTTTCGGTGGAGGTTCTTGCCCAATCTCCGTGTAGACAACGTAATATAGGCTTACTTATTGCAGAACTTACGAGTCCTCTGGTGGCTCCCAACAGCGAATAATCTGTTTATGGTGTTGCGCCAATTTGTGAGCGATTCAGCATTTTTATATTATAAAGTTTATTTTAGTTGTTAAGTGCAACTTCAACTATTGCTGGATATAAGAAGCATGTCCAGCAGCCTTCATAAGGTGAATCACAAATTTCTTAATGTAGTCATCTTAAGATTCTTTTTCGAGTGACTTTTTAAAAATTTAAAAGAAACTTTTTATAAACGTATTTTGTGGTGCTTTCAAAAAGTGCAAAATTATTTAAAAAAAAAGACATCAAAAAATCCTATGTGGTTGCTAAATTTTTCACTTAAGGCGAAAATAGATTTTTCATAAATTTATTAACAAATTCATACTGTTTTTTTTAGAAAATAAAACGCTATTAACGTATTTCTGTTTACTATATTTCTTTAAATTAATTTATTTTGCAGGTAGTAGTGTTTTAAAAAAGCCAGTTTTAGGTAAATTTTAAGACAAGTTTTCAAAACGAGTTTTTTTCGAAAGTATCCTTTTTTCAGAACTTTTAAAGTTTTAAAAATTACGATCGTTGAGAAAATTTTTCAGAAAGCTCACAATATAGTGTAACGGATGTTGCATCATATGATGTGCGAAATAGTGCAACGTATTGTTACAAAACAAACGAGTTCGTTCACAGTTTATGCGAAATAATTGAATTTGCTTGTATTTGCAATATCAAATACACAATATTCTGAAATGGACTAATGAATTCTTTGTTAACTGCAATAAAAAATTTTAATTCAATATTTTAAGCCATTCTCTCTTAAGAGTTCTATATGTAAACATCTACTTGTTTTGTGTTTTTTTCAGTACTTCAACTCTTTTAAAAGTTTGTAAATTCATTAAATTAAATTTTCCTTAGATTGTTTGTTTCTAATTTCTTTTCTTTTATATTGTTTTCTATTTTTATGAAAGTATTTGGTTATATAAACAAAAGTAGTTTTAAGTTAGTTCCCACACAGACAAAAAGTAATTGAAAATATTTTCAAGAAATATATATGTATAATGTACTTACATAGTTTTGAGCAAGGTCAGGATGATTTGTTTGTATGCCATCGTCCAATATGGACACAACAACGCCCTTGCCAGTATAACCTTTCTGCCAAGCTGGTCCAATATTCATATCCAAGCCGTTTTTGGCGCCACCATTCTGTTATTTTTTTCGCCCGCAAACAAATTTATATACATTTTTAAACAGTGCATGACCGTGTAAGTTCGCATATATACAAACACACCAGGCACATATATGTAATTGAGCACATCCGTTTTTAAAGCGAAATTCCACATAGATACCACAGTGCGAGGGATATAAATCGAGACAGCAAAGTTTTTTCATTGTCGATGTTGTTGTTAGTATCGAGAGCAGCAGTAGAAGAAGTCGTTGTGCATTAATAAATATAATTGATTGTATGAAAAACAAGAGTAAAAGAGAGACCAAAAGTGAGTAAAACAAACGGACTGGAAAGTAAATATATATGTATATGTATATCTGTATGTAAAACTTTAAAACTAATTTATTTGCTAAAGTCTGTACTATATTAAAAGTTCTAGTTTTTTTTCTAGTTCACAATTTGTTTTCTTTGCATTTAGAGAATTTATGTTTTTAATACTTCAAGAAAATCCGTTACCGTTTTAGTAATTTGTTGTATTGTGTTGTGATTTTTTTTAGTTTTTATTTCTTATTTCTATTTATTTTTATTTTGGTACTAATATGATTTTAATTACTTTATACAACAACAGCAATAACAACCTCAGTGTCGTGGGTGGTAGAAGCTGTAGTAGTATTAATTGCAGTAATTTTAATGTTAATAGTAATAGTAGTAGTATTAATAGTAGTAATTGTGGTATTAATAGTAGTCGTAGTAGTATTTAGTAGTATTAATAGTAGTATCAATAGTAGTAGTAGGAGTATTAATAGTAGTAGTAGTAGTAGTAAAATGGCCGGGAAGAGGCAGTAGTAGAACTAGTTACCATTTTGGTCGTAACTTGCTTAGTTCGCACGATATCGACTTGGTTTCTTTTGCGTTGGATAGATAAACGTATTGGCTTTAATTCGAGTTCTTTTTTCGCGGGTAGTAGTATTAGTAATATTGATAGCTTTAATAGTAGTAATATTAGTAATAGTAGTAGTTGTGTTAGAATTATTATAATTACTAATAGCACTAGAAGTTATTGTTTCAGATAAATTTGGTATTTAGTATCAATAGTTTTTTTCAAACTCAAAACGGTTTAGTTACATATATAATATAATTTAGTTCTATAGCAGTAGTAGTTGTACCGAAACTACTGCCCTACAAACAAAGCAGTTTGAAAATGTATTACACAATATTGCGGAAGGTTCTCACATTGGCGATACCTCGAAGTAGTACGAATTCAATACTTCTGGAAGATAAGTCCAAGCCATTGCTATATGATTTCCAAATTATTTTCGATTTGGCATATACACTATATATAAGGTGGCACAAAATTAATGTCATAATTTGAACTGGCAGCTATTTTTTTTAAAATGAAAAAAACAATTTACTCGGAAGTGTAGAACTGATAACATTAATTGAAAAAAAATTATATCACTCAAATGTCCACCTTGCCAGTTGATTCGTAATTGCGCTCGTTTTACGGCGTTTTGAATTACTTCGCTCCACCTTGTATACAATCCTTTCAAATTTGTTTTTTATGGCTTTAGATACTCATATGTCGTCAGCGAACTTTAAGCAGTTTGAAAACATTCAACATTATTGTATACACGTCCAGTTTGACCTTAAATGTATATTTTCAATGTCTGCCATACATTGTGGAACTGTTCTCTTACTTATTTAGCCCTCTACATAATTGTTTTTATTTAATTTTTAGCAAAGTGAGGACTTTGTATTTATATACATGTAATAATTATCTTCCAGACAATTTGGTGATATCGCCGAGTTGTTTTAATTTTGCGAATATCCCCCATTTACCTGCAGGGCACTATCTTTTTAATTTTCACAATATCGCATATATTTATAGTGGCATTAGAACTAAAAGTTAAATGGATAATGTCCGAGTATCATTAGAAGCTTCAGTAGTTCAGAAATAGTAGTAGTAATGGTACTATTGGTAATAGTAGTAGTTGTGGTAGAAATGGTAGTAGTACTAATAGTAATAATAATAGTTGTAGTATAGTGATAGACTTACTAGTAGTTGTGGTGTGGTGATAGAACTTCTAGTAGCGGTATTAGCTATCGTGGCAATAGTACTGGTAGCTTAACTAATAATAGTACTATAGTTATAGTAATAGTAATATAATTAGAGTACTAGTACTAATAATATTGAGAGAATTTTCAAGGTCTATTATTAAGCATATATAAAAGGATATTATTATATAACTTTCTCTGATTTCTTTTATTAATTAATTGTATTATAAGACTATATGACATCTGCTGTAGTCTTTTCCTGAAGTAAATTCCCAAACAATATTCTTGGTTTTGCTTTATTGTCAATGGACTTTTTCACCTCATGGAAAACAATTTTTATTTCCTTATAAGAGCTTTCATAGATATTATTTGGAAGTTGGATATAAAATTAATTCTTATTTAATTAATTCTATTTCAAACGATTTAACAAAAAAAAAATTTTAATTTCGATCACTTGTATTTAATGCTGCAACCTACTGTGCAAAAGGAATATGCAGTGCAGGAATAATTTTTGAGAAGTAATAAAAATTCTCCTCATTGCTACATCAAATATCTTAAATAATTTTACAAATAAATACATATTTTACTAATACACAAGCATATGTTAAAATGCTGCTACAATTTTGTCTGTCTGTTTGTGTTATATAAAGTTAAAACTGTTTCTAATGTATTTTTTGTTTAATTGGTTTTCTTTATAGAATGTTCATTTAGTTTAATTAAATACGTCAATTGTTTCTTATATGACAAAATAAAAAAGTTTAATTTTGAAGTAAAAAATGCACTTCTAAGGAAGTCAATAAAATGCGGAGCTAGTAATGTGCTTGATACTTTTCATGAAAAGGAAAACATATTTCTTGTTAACTCTTCATCGTTTCAAAAGGATATAAAACTAATAATCTGATTATTAGCACGAATATTTGTTCGTAGTACGTTTTATATATAAAAATAAAAACTATAACAGAACACCAACCTTTTGAAGAAGTAAAACTAAACCCGCTAGAATTTTTTAACATTTGCATGTTGTCAATTAAGTTGAAAATATATGCTTAATCAGTCCAGTTAAAAGTATAATTTTTGATGGCAAAACATTCTGTTCACCAATTTGGAAGAGATTAAGGTAATGGTTGCAGATATTTCTAAGACGTTTGACAGAGTTTGATATGATGCGTTTTTTCAAGGATGACACTATACGAATTGTTATAGACGGGATCTTCAAAACCTAGTTCAAAATATTTTCAGAGGTACTACCAAAGCTCCGTTCTTTCCAATATCATATTCCTTTTGGTTTTTTTAAGAACCTCTTCCGTCAAACTACAATCTTCATTCACCAATAGGCTAATCCAGTAGTATATTGATCCATGAGGAAAAATGTGAATGATATACTTAATAACGATATTGTAATAATCTCCGAATGGTTTCACGTTCATGTGATCCACTCTTGTGTGCCTAGGCTGATGTCAGAATACGCTTTCTAAGCAAGGCAAAAATATAGAGGAGTCGGGAAATCTTGAAGATTAAGATAAGAATCTAGTATGATATTGGACGGACTGAACATTTTTTTTGTGCTGCTAAGGAAACACTTAATTGATCTTATCACTATTAATAGCCCTTATATCCGATCTTAAATCGATTACAACTTTTTTTGTAAAGTCTATTTTAAAGCCAATCAACCGCATGCAGGAGATAGCAAAAGGAGAGAGCAAAACAACTAAAATAAAGACTGGATTTATGTGAAGTTGTTTTTTTTTAAGATAATTTTTATATATACATAGTTATTTCGTTCGGTGGTGATCGTAGAAAAACACATAATCATATCACAAAATTTCAGTAGAAGTCATAATTTGCCTCCTTCCCCGGCTTTTTCATATTTTCTATAGACAACCGAAAGTTTTCTAAAAGAAATTTAAAGCAAAATGCAATATGAGCATTAATTGTTAGTTTCTATTAGTCTATAATATTTCAAGCTTTTTCCTCTTCTTCTTTGAAATCTAATATAAAATTCTTTGAAAATTAATATATACGAGTACATCCATATGTGTCACATTTTTCGGAAATCTTGCAAATTGTTCTATGTTGACTTAGTGTCATAAAATATTTATTTCATATCCATTTTCCTTTTTTCCCCTCAATCATTATTTTCATAAAGTTACTTGTCAAGAAATTTCTCTATTTTTTTTTACTCATACAGAATATAAAATATCGCAATGCCAGCACAATTGCAAATAAAATTTTGATTATTTAAGTACAATAGCATTTTATTTTTTATTAGTTTCTTTGGAATTGTTTTTGGAGAAACTACAAACGAATATTAAATTCATATGCAAAAATATGTTGTAAAAACTTTATGATAATAAAATTGTTAATAAACTAATGTAATAAAAATGTTTAACACAAATTTAATTTATTAATTCAAGAATATAGAAATGTTTATGAAATTTTAATTCATTTCATGACCGTATGCAAGGATATTGAAGTTAGAATGCTTTCTATTAAAATTTGTGGTTCGATTGATTTTAATGAAATAAAACCAGAACAAAAATTTTATATATTGAAAAATGTTTAATTAAAATAAACTGCGTTTTCTGAGAAAACAGATATCCGAGAGTCATTTGTATACAATGGTGTAACGTTAAAAAAATTAAAACAAATCGATACAAAAATATATATTTTTATGTTTTGGTTTTTTGCTAAAAATTAACCATTACATCCTTAGTGACATTTTGAATTCGGCGTCTCTTAACTTAAAATGGGCAATACTGCTTCTGTCAAAAGACATTTGTCATTAGACTCCTGTCAAAATTTCAACAAGTTGCGTCATTTAGTTTGTCTTCGACAACCATTGATAGCAGACTATCGCGTGATTTGAAGAGAAAATGAAAAAGAAAATTATTTCGTCTGTTCATTAAGACATATTTTTTATTTGGGGGAAAAAACCATCACTTAAACCAAGGCTAATCTTGATAAATACTCGTACTATGAGAATCCTGCGCAATAAAATCCAATGGTTAAGAATTGTATTATTGAATTTTGTTGTGACTCTTTAAGCATGAAAGATGCCGAACTTTCTGGACGCCCGATTGAAGGCTCTACACACGAAACAATTGAGAAAATTCAAGATATGGTATTAGACGATGGGAGATTAAAAGTCAGAGAGATTAAGGAAGCCATACACATTTGAATGATCACGAGGCTATGAGAAAGCTTTCCGCAATGTTAATGTCGCGTTTGCTCACAATGGACCAAAATTCGCTATAGTGTGACAGCTTCACAGAACGGACGAATTGTGGGCCACCAAAACGCACTACAGGCCAAACAGTATTCAAAACAATGGGTTTCTTGAGGGGAAGTCGGCGGCCAATAGTCATGGATAAGGTTGCAAGCGGTATAATCAACATTCACCTCTAATAGGGTAAAACAATCAATAAAACAACATTTGCACTATATAAAATTTCTTTTTCACCAGGACTTGTACAGTTTCTATGGCTAAATTCCATAAATTTGGCTACGGATTTGCACCTTTATCTACAATATGTCCAAAACATTTATATGATGTCGGCCGAGCGCAAGAATTTTTTCATTGAATGTCAAAAAACAGCTTCACTTATTAATGTTTTTCATACTACCAGTCCTATGACAGATGCAAGAATTTTTGCTTTGCCGACTTTTGACCGGGGACTACAACCTCTATGATATGTCGAAAGCCATCTTTTGGAAGGACAAGTAAATTTTTCACACACCGTAGAGAAACGTTACTTTAAACGAAAGCTGAAATAACCTCCAAAAAAATTTAGGGTGTTATTAGATCAAAATATGTTGGGGTGTTATTTCATCAAAATTTGTTGGAGTGCTATATCATATGAAATAAGGCCCCAAAAATACAAAATAAAACCGTAAAAAACGAAATAAACCCCAAAAAAAATTATTTTTGTCCCTCTGTTATATTCGGAGGACTTATTTTTTGGGGGAGTTATTTCCTGTGGAGTTATTTCATGCCTCCATAATTGTTACCAATTCATAAAAGTTTACTTATTTAGTATTAAAGGTTAGCGAATAATTTATGAAGAAATTTGTCAAGCTACTATTGATGTTTTTTTAAATCTAAACTCAAAGGATTAATTATAGCCTACATATACGAGTATAATTAAAAAAGTGTTTACTTAATAAACTTAAACACCACATATTAATTTGTCTTTAATCAAATTACCGCTGTATGTTTAAGCGTTTCCTTTGCCACCCATTACTTTGCTATTTGGATTTTGTGCAAATAATAGTAAAAATTAAATCTTGCACATACTTTACTCACCAAGTACCATTGTTCCTTGAACAAGGGATCGGGAAAGATATTATGTGGGCCGGCATCGCGGCTTTGTATGCGTGGTGCCCGTGGTTCCAGCGGACGAAAAAGAGAGGTGGGATCGTATGATAAACGTGATGCAGGAATACTGCCAAAGCCAGTGGAAGGGCGTATAATATCATAAGGACTATAACCAGTTATGCTACTAAGAGAGCCATCACGTTTTTTGCGAATTTTCTCATGTTGCTGTTCCAACCATCTCACCTAAATGACAAGAATTAAATTAAGTTATATTAAAGAAAATAGTGCTCTATATAAGTTTGTTTTATATTTTATTTTTTATTTTATGATCGAGAGTATTTGCTTGGTCGGAAGAGTTCGATTACTGAATGTGTGAGTGTAGGTAATTTTTTTAACTTGTTATTATTAAGGCAGAAGGAAAAACTAAATAGCACAACGGAATGTTACTGTCTTCTACAGTCACAGCATGCATGTGTCTGCTTTTTACCACTTATCAGGTGGCTGCTGAGTAATATCAACCTATATGGTTGATATTCCCCCTATATAATTATTATATATCCCCTATATAAAGAAAGTATAGCAATTGGCTTCTCCTTCTTCCTTAGTAAAAATAATTTTAAAAAATTATTAAACAGAATAGTGGAATTCAGTAACTGAACTCAAATGAGGCAAATAAATTTCAGTTTTATATCTTTTTATGACTTACTTCTGGTTCAGCATTTAAGGCGCTGTGGTGCACATCACTAGTTCTTATGGAACGTTTTGAGATGCGTTTGTGGTGGAATAAATAATAGTCTTGCAAGGAACCAATCTAAAAATATATTTAAAAGCAATTTTATATTAAAAATTTGAATTTAAGGATAAGAAAAGAACTTAAAGTTATTCAGCAAATATCAAACATTTTTTAAAAGTTATAATTTAAAATTTTTGGCAAAGCATTTTGCAAAACACATCGTCAAAAAGAAAACAAAATTTAAAAAATGTTTAAAAATTTCAACAAAAAAATTTTATAGAATTTGCATGCTCCATTTGCTCGATGAAAAAAATTTATAAGCAAACAGAATTTAAAAAAAAAAATCATTGTTTTTATTCTCCATATAAAACCTTGTTGATGTGATTTACAAAATGAGACCCTAAGGTAAATCAAGTATTTATAAGAAATATTTTTTTATTTAATCTTTTAAATTTTTGTGTCGTGTTTACGATAAAAATTATATGCTAAAATCTAACTATTTATTTGCAAACGTTTTTCATTAAAAACTAACAGTTGAAAATATCGAAATAGGGAAATAGATATGAATTATAAATAAATCATTTCAATATGGCAATGAAAATAATACTATATAAATAAGAAAATTCCACAGTGGCGACTAGAAATGATTATATATAAATATTGGGTCTTTCCATAGGGACTTTTCAGTTTCGGCAGTTGATAACAGTCATATTGTTGAAGCTACGTCTGTCAATTTGGTTAAGGTTTATTAAGTCTATTTCGTCAAATTGCCGTTGATATATATAGCGTTTAAGAATACGTGCAAATTATAAATTTATTTTACCAAAATGGGTGTTCTGTTCGAACAACGTATCCCACGCTTCGGGCCATGGGCGTAGCTAGGTATGGGCCTAGAGGGCAGTGGCATCCACCTAATTCTACAAAAAAAATTTTAACATGCATACAATATAAAATTATTAAAAAATGCACAGGGTATTGTGGACGGATTGCTTTTTTCTATTCAGGAAAACACAGCTAATTTAGGAATGGAGATGTCTGTTCCAAATCCCCCGTTTTCATCATCTGCTAAGCGATCTATATACATTCCTTATATAGATTCTTTAATTTCATCACTGGACAGAAGATTTAATGAAGAGAATAGGCTAGCGTTTGTAATTCATTGTTTGCACCCGTCAAACATGCTTTCCTTGAAGCTGGAAGAGCTTAAAGATGCCACAAAAACGTTTGAGCATTTTTATAAGTTGGATGATTTGGAAGGAGAAATTGAGCTTTGGTATAATTCTTGGCAACAAAAAAATGGGTAAAGACGAATTAGCCGACTTATAGCTGGCTAGTATTTTGAAAGACGCTGGATTATTTTATCCAAATATAAGGAAGGCGTTATTAATTTCATTGTCAGAGCCGTGCACTACTGCAACTGTTGAACGGTCATTTAGCACTTTAAGGCGAGTAAAAACATGGTTGCGTTCCACAATGACTGAAGCTCGTTTAAACGGTAAAATAATATGCAATTTTACTTATTATCAAAAAATAGATCAAAATTGTAATAATCATAAAAAATCATAATTTTCGTGGCACCACCCTATTTCATATCCTGGCTACGCCCTTGCTTCGGGCCATCTTACATTCGCCATAATCCTCCTCTATTTATGGATGAATGGGTAGGTCAAGAAATAGAATTGTCGAATTTGGTACGATGCCAATTCACATGAGATCCAACAGTGCCCAATGAACCCCAAAAAGTCACTGTTTGGGGTAAATTTTAGCTGATGGCTTCATAGGTCTATATTTGTTTGAGAACAACGTTAGCACGGCCAGCGCGGAACATGCTATATGTTTATGATTGCAAAATTTTTTTTGGACTGAATTGTATGGTATGGACACCAGCCATGTGATTTTAACATGACGACGCTATATGCCGCAGAGCTCACGCCACATTGGTTATTCATCTCACGTTGGGGTGATATAAATTGGCCTGCGAAATAGTGCGATTTGAGCTCGTTAAACTTTTCTTATAGAAGTTTTTTAATTCGCAGGTCTCAAGGACAACATAATGCATGCAATAGATAAAATGTTGCCCGATTTATGCAGTTGCGATGACAACTTTTAAACTATTTATTTAATTTTACATGATTTATTGAAGAGTTGCATCACTATACCTCTCAAAGAAGGCTCATACAGTTTGCTTAAAAGCTTTCCGTTCTAAGAACTTGTCCTCATCTACTACATTAAATTATTTTCTTATAAATTCAACTGTATTTGCACAAGAAAAATAAGTCAATTTCAAATTAAAAGAAAACCTACTAAAAGCTATTTTGGTATTTTCAATAACACGAGTATATAACCACAAATTAACTTGTATTTTGATACAAAAAGAAATTTAATTAAAATGTTACAAATGCCAATCAAAGAAAAGAGGAATTTAGCAAAAGGAAACCTAAACAAGAAAGCAACAAAAGACGAAAACTTCTGATATAATTTGTATAGATACAACTTTTTTTAAGAAAGTAGATGCCGAAGGTAGATTTATAAATTCAATAAACAGGATATGTAAGATGCCAAGGATATTTCGTTATTATTTTTTATCTGAATTCTAGATATCTATGCAATTATGACCTTTGCTGCCTAGTTTAGATGTTTTAAAAGTAACATAATCATTGAATAGTGTAAATTTGAGATGTTAAAAGGAAATTGTGTTTTTTTTTCAAAAAAAAAATGTAATGCAATGAAGAAAAATTCTATTCAAACAATCAAAAAATATTTAAATCGTTTTCGTTAATAAAAGCAATAACATTCCAATTCACAATCTTGCGCAAAGGGTCCATTGTAACATTGTAACATTTGCAAAATATTACAACTTATTTTTACTTTAAATTAACAAAATATACGAGTTTGCACATGCTACACCATTGTATACGAGTATATGCAACACTTGAAATCGTAGCTCATATTTACTCTACATGTGCAAGAATTAATTGGACAGTTGGCAATAGCAAGAAAAAAATAAAAAGGGAAATATGAAGCAATTAAGTTTAAATAAACAAATTACAAAGCAGGACTAAAATAAAATATGTATTAAATTATGTTCCAGAAGGGTTGAAAATACAGGTAAGAAAATACGCAAGTGGCAACAATTAGTTTTTACCAAGCCAGAAAGCGTCCTACCAAATTATGTAATTGTAAATATTTACAATTGCACAGATTTCCCATCTCAAATGCAAAAGGTTGTGAATTAGCCCAATATTATCAGCATTTGAACATCGAATAGTAAAAAAAGTTTAAATTTGTTTGATAAAAATGACTATTGTATTTAAAAATTCACTTTCAAAGCAATAAAAAACAAGTCTAATTTATTTATAACCCAAGAGTTATTGCGTCACTTTCAAAGAAATACAATTTTAATTTAATACAATTTAATATATTTTAAATGAAAATGACAAAAAAATTTTGTACTTGTCAATCAACAGATCTTTTTTAAAGATCTTTTTTGAAGATCAATTGAAGTCCTTTTTGACATACAGCGGCTACAAACCACGCCATAAAAAATTGCTTATAATTCATTTGTTGGGCTTTTCGTTGTTTTATTTTAAACAACTAATTTTATTTTATTATTATATAACAAACATTTGAAAATTCAGTGTTCCTATTTAGAAGTAACTTTTACTTTGCCGCACGAAATTTTTTTAGCCACCAGCAAAATGTTTATATTATTTAATGCTTTTGTTATTCGAATCACAAAAAAAGTTGTATTTTTGCATAAATAAAGTAAATAAATTTGTAATTCAATACACGTTTCGTTAGAAAATTTAATAGAATAAATCAATATTATATTGAATATTTTTTTTCGTGTGGTGAAATTGCATTAGAGAAGAATACAGAAATAACAAACAGATAAAAATCGAAAGCATTTCCAACAAGATTTAAAATTTGACTGAGTTTGTAAATTTTTTTATTCATTCCTCTAGCAGCGTTACGTTAAATAACAATAAGAGGATATACATAGAGGAAAAAAGGATGTGAAGGCACAATATTTATATAGGAGGCAAATTTTATTATATATTTGGTTTAGTTAGGAGCCACGATAGCGCAATAGATAATGTGGTAGTCTATCAATCTAATGCTTCGCTGCAAATTACGAGTAGAAATTTAAATTTGTAATTGCATTTGTAATATTATACATTGATGACATTAATTGGAAATAAATTATAATACTTAAATGACCACCTCCCAAATTGATGCATAATTGCGCTCATTTTACGTACGACATTTTGAAATGTTGCTCGCAAAATATCTGGCTCCGAATTGACGAGATTTCTCAAAAGGCCCAAAGAAGGATGTCCGGTGCAATTAAATAGTAGAAGTAATGTGGACTGCCAATTCAAATATCCAAAAGAGGGGATCATTCGACCTGGCAATAGGTGTCTCAAAATCTCTATCATTGCAAGAGCTATTTGAACAGTTGCTCCGTTCTGTTGAGACCAACATTAAACGAGACCTAACGCTGCAAGATGCGGGGAAAAACTCTTTTAGCATCTGCCTGTAACGCGCACCATTTACGGTTACGGTGGTGCCATCGGCACGTTCACGTTCTTGCGATGTGCATCGCTAAATGGCTTTTTGACAACTTATTCTCTGAATATCTACATCAAATGATCATCTACAAAATGTCAGCCAATTCAAATTATGACACATTACTTTTGAAATAGCGGCGTAATTTAAATAATATGACTAAATCTCTATTCGAGTTGAACTTTAAAATATTTTTCATATGGCACTGTCTGTATGACAATATATTTTAGGTAGTTAAACGTAACTAAAATGTTTCCTTCTCCCCATACGGATTTCTCAATTTTAACAAAACTTTATTTTACTTCTAGAAGATTTCAGTACTTTTTTCAGCCGTTGATTCGTTAAGCAATTGTGGCTTTAATACAAACATTTTCCACTCCAACAGTTTCTTCCCTTTCTTTTTTCTTTGGTTGCCAAAAGCCTTATAACTCTATTTTAAGACTGTGGTGATATTTATTTTAAAAAGAAATTTTCTTGTTGCAAATATATCTTTGCAATTGACCTTTAAAACTCCACTGCTTTTCAACTAACAACTCTAGAGTATTGATGTTTATGTTTTATATTTACCACTAACAGCAACTATCAACCACTCTTGCCATTTCAAGTAGTTGAAGCAAAGTTCCACATCATTTCGTTGAATCTAACCCAGCAATAGTTTGAGCCAGGACGCTTAAAAATTTTAAAAGTCCTTATGTGATATACATATACTTTTCTTTTCTAACACCTTGATGGGTTACTTATCTATTCTGTTTCACATCAAGCTAAAATATTTCTATTTATACTTCGAGCTGTTTTAAGTATATTTTTTACATTACTTTCCTTTAAGTGTAAAGTAGCTGGGGTAAAAGGAAAATACTTAACGAAAATCAAAAGACAAGTTGCAGTCAAAACTTTGTTGCAGTTGTTAAGGGAATTTGTGAAATATATAACTTTAGCTTTTGAAATCTTCTTTAGTCTTTCGCTTTCTTAATCAATAAGATTTTCTGGTATTTTCAGTTAAGTTAAGGACTTTTTCTTCATGCTGTGTTATATTAACTAGTTTTCTATTTTATGTTGAGATAAACGAAAAACATGTGCAGCTCAGAGATTGAGAAAAAAATTAAGGATTTCTTTGCTTTTTTTGTTGTTCGCTGCAAGCTTACACCATAAAAATAAACTTAATTTACTTTAATTCAAATATCATTTTGCGGTAAGAGCTAACAAGATGATATGATTAAATTAACATAAAGATCATTTCAAAGTTATTTTCAAGATGAATGTGAGACAACGAATACAGTGATACGCAGGGAGTAAAATGATACGGAGAGATAGTGGGTCAGGAAGCGTCAAATAGGAAAATTTGTTTTAGTTAATAAACAAAATGTTTCGAACGGACATATATTATATAGTGTTAATTGAAAAATTAAATGCTCTACCTGTGGGAGCAATAAAAATTATATAAAATTTAGCTAATGAAACGGTATGAGTTTGCCGCAAGTGGTAGAGATTTTTCAACAAAATGCTTAAAGAAACACAGTTTTAACCATTCCAGACAAAGTGTCTGCATTGCAAAACGTATGTTCTAGGTTCAACACAACTGAAGTAAAGAAAAAACATCCTGAAGGCAGACGTATGTAACGGCACTGAAAATACTTTCTCCGTCCTGTTGGAGGCACATTTTTTAAAATTTAACTGATATTATTAAAAATTTAACTCACATTTTAAAAAACAATTACATTCATATGAAAACTTGGCGAGGCAGAATGAGTGTTAATAAAGTTATACTTTAGCTTGGCGTTTCGATACGTAATTCACCACTCAGTTCATTTGATGTAGTTTTCGACGAAATTTTCGCACATATCTGCCGGTAGCTCGGCGAATCTTGACGATTGTTGGCTGTCAAATGCTCCGAGTAGACACGGTCTTTAACGCAAACTCACAAGTAAAGTCTAACAGCGTCAAATCGCATCTTCGTGGCTAATTGACGTCGCCAAAACGAGAAATGCTGCGTTCTGGGAACTTTCTATGCAATAAAGCCAAAATCGATCGTGTTGTGTAGCTCGTGGTACTGATTTGTTGAAACCACGTATCATCTAGTTCATAATCTTCAATTGCAGGTAAACAAAAGAGTCGGTTATCACACGGCCAAAGCACTCCGAATTTATGGTAACAGTTCCTCCAGCGTCGTTTTCGAACAAAAACACACCATATGCGACGATTTTCCTTATTGACATAACCACCGAGGTAGAAATAAGCTTCGTCGGTAAAGTAATTTTTGTTCGAATAATCAGCATAGAGCTGTTGCTATAGAACTCCATCAGCATATATACGTGGTGTTTAATGGTTAGGCGGCTTTAAGGTGCAAATCTATATATAAAATACCCCATAATGAGCCGTAAAATATGCCCAATTGCAAAGAACGCCATGGAATCGACCAATTCGGATTATACGCCACACTTTAACAGAAGCGATATTTTCAGCAGTGCACACATTGCGATGATGCACAGGCCTGACCACATTTGTAACGCTTCCAGTCTCTTCAGATTATTTATAATCTTGCCAATTCCTCAATTATGTCGAACATTACCACTACGTACTACTCGAAGGTAGGCCACATTTGAACCACCTACAGATATGGTAAGTTTTAACTATTTTTACACATTTTTCGGTTGCTAAACGATTCATATTCGTAAACTGTAAATCTTTTATCAAATAAATGACGTTTTAGATGACAGTCTTTCTAGACCGGTGGTTTTAAATTTTAAAAATTTTAATTTTTAATTTTTTTTTAATTTTAAAAATTTTAAAATTTAAAACCACTAAATGTATAACCCGATCAAAGGGTATGGAATATATGATTTATACTTCTATCAATTAGAGCTCATGAATATGTGCAATGAGATTTCTAGTAAAATTATAAAATCTAAATCTTTAACCACTCGCAGTTGAAATTTTTAACAGATAATAAAAAGAATTATATTATGTTTCTCTTTCAGTAATACTTTGAACTAATTTAAATATTTTTCAACAGGAACTACAAAAATTAATTCATTTGCATACTTCTTGTGTAGTCGGTAAACTAAAGCATACCAAACACTATTAAGAATTGACAAGAATGCCTTGCATACTTTACGGAGTTATTTTAATTACAATACTCCTTTTTCCCTATTCCCTTTGTATTTCACATAATAGTTCTTTCCTCAATATAAATTATTTTGTTCACATTCTTAGCACTGACATTTACAATTAAAGTGCGGAAAATAATTTTACTAAACCATCTCCACTGGTTACATACACTAGTAAATTCATTTACCTGTAAGTATATTTTTTTTCCTATAAATCCCACTCACTAAATTTTATGCTGTTGTCAGTTTAATTTAGTTATAATATTTTAGTCGTTCAGTGTGTGTTTGTAAAGCTGATGCGCTTTCTTCTGTCTGCGCACATATTTGACATCTATTTTGTTACTTCATTACGAAAAAAATATATAATTAATTTATAAACTAAGTGAAGCAAATTAGAAGGGTAAAAAGAATACACACACGTGGAATTTTAGTTTGGCTTATTCAGAACCGCTGATTTGCACTCATGTGGAGGGATAATATATTTTATTATATTTATCTTCTGGTTGGAATTCCTTCAACACAACTTGAGAATAAAGATGCATTTGTTATTCCTGCATTTCTTTTCAGTGAAATACGAGAGGAACATATTATATTGCATGTCTTTCTTGCAACACATTTGTTGATTTAAATATTTTATTTGGAAGGTTATACGAGAAAAATATTAACATATATAAATTATAAAATAATCAAATATTAAGATCTTACTAGAGAAAATAAAATTAAAAGTAAAAAAGAAGAATTAAGGAATCGTGGAAGTGGTAAAATGCTTAGACCGGGGTAAGCACTTAATATGAAAATAACCTGTGATTTTAATATTATGATTAACGAACTTATTGATAATTCTAGCACTTGGAGTAACTATGGCTTAAAAGCTTTTACTCTTCGTTCAACAATCACATTTCATTTCACTCTCATATTTAATACAATTGCTTTTAATTTTCTGTAACCCTCTAAGAAAGTAACTATTAGAAATACAGATTTCAATAAATCTATAAAACTAGAGAACGCAGAATTAAAGATCTTCATATAGTTTAAAAGAGAAATCTTCTCACAAGGACCACGTATTCTTAACAGTTCTGGCACTTGAATTTATTTTCATATCTTTAATATTTAGTGCTTCTAGTACCCAAAAACAATAAAATAAACTTTGTACAAATGCTAGATATTTTTATTTTAAAAAATTTAAATATGTAAACTTTTCACGAGAAACGTATTAGTTTTCATTTCTTTGTAAATATTGGGCTGGTCTAAGAACTGCAATAAACATTTTGATGTTGTTGAAGTTTCTGAAAGAAATATTTACAGCATTTACTTTAATGCAAATAAAATTAAGACAGTAATGAAATAGTAACAAAAATTTCGTTAAAAAACTTTAAAGTATATTTTTGTAATACTTAACGTGATTTATTATCGCTTAAGAGGACATTTTATGACAAATTATTTTCTATTAAGTGGTCATATGAAAAATATTTAGCATTTGCTTTAAGGATGATATAAGTTTAACAAACAGTCTAAGTAAGACTAACAAACGTTTGTTAAGAAATCATAAGCAAAGCACTATTTTACGATCTAAAGAATTTTATTGGCAGCGCAGTCCTGTATATCAAGTATTTTGTAAATTTTAATGTACAAAAAAGATTACAATTACATTACATTATTAAATATAAAAGTATGAGTACATTCAATACATTGAATAAATGGAGTCCTAAAAAGTCTTCATTAAAATAATCCTGAAATGTTTACGCAACAAAAAACTATTTTCTTTCTTAGCTTTAAAGTTCCTATTTATATCACAAGCTTCTTTGCTTCTTAAGGATATATAATCTTGCAATCTGTTTGAAAACGATTTAAAACTTTAATTTAAAAAATTTGCTATTTATTAAAAAGCATAAGCAAATATTATTGAAAGCATTTGGCAATCTAAATCCAATAGCACACAAATTTAATCGTACTTAAAATATAATAAACAGGCATTCTTAACAAATAGAAGAAATCAATAACATCTACCCATAAGAGTTTATTAACGTTATTTAATGTACAATTGTCGTCTTGTTAAACAAGAAATTATTTTGTATTATTTTTTATCTACATGTACATATGTATTTACATTGTTTCTTTTATCTATAATGATGTCCATAGACATCTATTGTAAATACATAAAAAAAATAGACACAGAACTTCTAATAAATTTAAATCGCCCCTCAGCAAGTAGAGCATTACAGATAAAACGAATTTATCCTTACAAATATGTATAAGTGTGTGTATGTGTGTAGTGGCAATTTTAAAATAAATATGATATAACAAAAACAAGATTTTTATTGGATATTCTTGGCTGAATATATCAAAAAACTCTTGAGTTTTACGGAAAGATATTTCATTTCTCATTTAGTGAATGATGATTAATCCATCTCGATGACTTTATTCTTGCGGAATCTAGCTGAAGCAATAAAGTGGTGGAAAAAAACCATCACTTTCCGAACAACTTAATGCAATTTATTCTGCCTACTGTTTTTCAACCTGAAAAGGTTGGTACATGTTTGCCAACAAGACAAAGGTTTAACCTCAACCACAATACCATCCAGTTTCTAATATATTTTATAGTTGCTTCGAGTCTCTAGCCATTTTTATGCCTGTGATCTTTTCAAAGATCATTTTTATCTAAGCCTGCGTTATTATCGCCTTGTAAATCTCACATTGAAAAAAATGTGCTTGACTTTGTATGTCAACATTCAGACGATTAAAGGATAATTTTCGCAGTAATAATTTTTTTTAAATGCGACATCTTTTGAATGAACTAACCAATTAAGGTGAAATATATGTCCTTCGATTCAGCTTAGAAGTTTCAAAAAGTGACCGAATTTCATAAGCCAACGTAAGCATAGTTTTCTAAAATCGATTTGAAATGTTGTGCAAATTTTTCTTTCCCAATATCATTTCCACTATTATTGTAAGCAAACAAAAACGTGCATGCAACAAATGCAACGTGTAATAACGATCATAATTGTAATTGTATTTGTAAAATATATATAAAATAATAAATTCGAGACAAAAATTAAATCAAACACGTGTTTTCTCGATACTACCTTCTAGATACATGCAACTTAATGTGTACAATAATTTTTTCTTAAATTCCATATTTTATATTTTTAAAGGCGATATTTAAAAAAAAATACAAGAAACTGGAACCACTGCTTTGATAACCATAAATACAGTTGTTTTTGCATTGTTATTTCTCGCCTTGTATCAGTTTCGTTAATCGGTTGTTAGTTCCAGCTAAGTAGATGATAGGTCTACTGTAGCAAGTTCTAGGATAATGGGACCATCTGTCGTTGCCTAGAAACAACACCCTCTGTGTATTTTGTGTGGTGGTGAGGAACCTTGCTAATCTTTGCTTCATACGTTTTTTCAGCAGGGGGTGGTGGCTGCCTGATCTTAGTCATGATATTATCCTCTTTTCCAAGAAAACGGAAGGTCAGGGCTTCTTGGATGGATTTCTTGGAGGGGGCTTGAAGCCACTTAATTTTAAAAGTCGAAAAACCAATATGAAAAATGTTTGTCCTCTGCCAGGGAACAAACTTGGGGCTCTTGGTTTTGTAGGTTAGCACTTTAACCACTGCACTACGTTACCAAAACAACTAAATACCTTAATGTCATTAGCCGTTGATATTGTAGTTGAATTAGGAACATGGCTGTTTCCAGGCATGCTTCATTTGGTGGTTTAAGTTGTTCCATACACAACTTTTATTAAAACTACGGCTTAGCCTCGTTCCAAATTATCTAATTCAGAAGTCCCTATTTTTGTAGAGGACTTTATAAAATTTTTGTTTGCCGATAGATATGCTTCCTCCCTATCGCCAACTTTGTGTTTAAAATCTTATGAATTTTTCATTAATCTCCTATAAATACTGCTGCTATTTCTAATATTATTCCTGGTACTGGTATAAACCAATATATATATATATATATATATATATATATATATATATATATATATATATATATATATATATATATATATATATATATATATGACATTTTCAAAACCAATTGAATCCAAATCTATACCGATAGCTGGAGATGATCTTGATAACATCAAACATTGTATGGGACCCAGATATTGTGTTGAAGTTAATACTAAAACAAACAAGAAAATATAAGCATTTCTACTCTTTTAATATTTATAGGCCCAACTAAATCAGCTTCCATATAAAAATAAGAGTTTCTAAATGATAATATAGCGATATCGCTTAAAATTTTGCTTGTTTGCAAGGTTTATATTCTTTTACACATTTTTAGTGTATATTATATAAGTAAACATATATATATATATATATATATATATATATATATATATATATATATATATATATATATATATACGCCTACATATATGTATAGTACATATAAATATAGATTTGCCATTCTGTTTGTTGTCTCTCAAGTTAGAAAATTTATTTTGCTAAACTTTTCTTATTACTTTTTGAAAACAAATTTAATTAAATATATTTGCAGACAGACATATGCAAATGTTGCAAGTACCACATTTCAAATACGGCTCATACACATGATGTGATTTCGTATGTACGAGGATTGCTCAATAATTTTGCGAATTTTTAAATTTACCAACTCTCAACTGAAATGCCAACACTGCTCCTGTCAACAGATATCTGTCAGTTGGCTCCTATCAAAATTTGAACAAGCTGAGTCATTTAGTTTGTGCTTCACAGCCATTGATAGAAGAGCACTGCGTGATAAATGAATAAAGTGAATTTCGTGTGCTCATTAAGCATTTTTTTTTTTTGCAGAAATAAACATCACTCAAACCAAGCCAAAGTTTGGGTATCCTGTACCATAAACTATAATGGTATAAAACTGATTTACTGATTTACGTTATGACCGTACAAGCACGGAAAATGCCGAATCTTCTGGCAGCCGTGTATAGGTCGTTACACCTGAAACAATTGAAAAATCACGATGTGGTATTTTCCGATTGAATATTGATAATGCGAGAGATTGTAAAATCCATTGGCATTTCACATGGCTGATAGGTTTCAATTTTGAATAATCTATTGCAAGATAGGTGCCGCATTTGTTCACAATTAACCACACTGAGTGCCTTCGAATGGGCACAGTCGTCAATGGCAAATATTATGCCAACTTTATTGTGGATTTGAGAAAAAACGACCGCATTTGGCCAAGAAAAAAATTATTTTTTTACCATGAAAATGCTAGGCTACACATATGTGCAGCTTCCAAAGCAAATTCCACGCACTAGGCCACGAATCGCTCCTTCATCCGCCTTGTTCTCTGAATTTAGCTTCTAGGTACTATTTCTTGTTTCCAAACCTGAAGAAATGGCTCGGCGAAAAAAGATTTAACTTCAACGATGAAATCATCTCACAAACAAATACCTCGATATCGACTACATATATTCTCGACAATTCCTATTTTTTGGAAGGGATAAACAAATATTGAAGAAATGTTGGACAAAGAGTAAAATGATTTTTTTATCCAAAAACCTGTGTTTCATTCAAAAAGATACAGACTCATTGAGCCAACAACGTTATAGTAATGCATTGTAGCATACAATTTTTAAAATATTTTTACCTTTTGATCAAATTGATTTACTTTGACATTATTCTCATGTTAAGAAAAATTAGTTTACACAGAATTTTCCGTCTGAAGAAGATTTCTACGAATATGAAAATGTATACATTAACATTTAAAATCTTCTTTATTAATTTGTGCACATTTTCCAATTTACAAGTAGTTGGCAAAAAAATTAAATGGAAAATTTAAGGTTGGGTCATTAGCTGACACCAAATTTGAATAAAAAATCATGCCATTGCAGCACACATAAGTACTTTGTACATGAAGTAGACTTACTAAGTTCCATGGCACAATGCGACTTGTTGAAGAGGTCAGACTTAATCTTGTCACTAACCTGAACGTCATCAGCATTCAAACGAATGATGTCTTAGTATAATACAAGGCCATCGTGCAAGGCTTAAATAAGCCTTACTAAAAACCTAAGGTAAACTGATCGCCATAATATGGAAAAAAGTCTGCAAATAGTGAACTCCCTACGTTTGGAAATATTTTGTTATAGCTGACAAGGAAAGATAGTCAAAAAGTTTGTAATATATTAGATGACAAACCGCTGGGGAAATAATGGACATACGGAATTAAAAATGATACGATCAGTTGAAGTTAGTCAATGCCAAATGTCGGTGTCTCAAAGCCAAAATGAACCAAGCGGCTGAGTCACTAAGGACTTAGTACCGTCATCTTTTAAACAATTTGCTTTATTTTCCAATTGGAAATCACTTTCGATGAATAACACTCCTGATGAGACGGCAGCTTTTCTATAAACCACTCTTTTTTGTGAAAAATTTTTATACAAACTGTGTTTTTAAATCCCAAAGTTTATACAAACAATTCATCAATAGTGTTTTTAGTCTTAATTTAACTTCAAATATTTCTAATAAATTATTAGTGTTCGAAAATATTTAAATTATATACATATTTACACGACTTTTATAAATGTGCTAGCAACGTACTAAATATGACGATTCTATTTTGTTTACCCACAATATAATAGAAAAAATCTATAAATCCATTAAAAATTGAATTGAAATAAGCTTGCCGCAACTAATAAAATTTACCAAAAAACTTAATTAGAAATTGAAGGTTAAAGTTTAAATATTCATAAGCATGAACGTCCAAAAATATTAATGAATAAATCATAATTTTGTTAACAAATAAATTTTCATTTAATTTATTATTGTGAAAATGTGCTCTAGTTTGCAGTTATATCAGTTCCAAAAAGGACATAAAAATGGAAATAAAAATGGAAATAAAAGTGTGTTTATCGTTATTGGGAATGTCTCAGAATGTGCTACAATAGCATTGAATGGATGTTATTATCTTTGCATTTAATAAAAGGAAATTGTTAGTAAAATTGTATATCAACAGCTATGAACTGCTTAAAAATATGCACATTTACTCAAAGCGGTAAAACTTAACAAATCTTTTACCTTCAAACGTTTTACAAGGAGTACTGAGAATTTTCAGAAAAAAATTAATTTTAAATATAAATTTCTTTAATGTAAAGAATAATGTAAATAATAATATAATGTAAAGAACACAAGTATTTTTTTTTTTTGTTGGAGACATCTAAGAATCCTTTTGAAAAAAGGAAATGTATGACAAAAATTCACATGCACTTGCTACTTTTTCAAGTTCATCACATACATATATAAATACATGCACATATATAATGTAAAATTTTATTTAGACAATAACTCATGGAATTGCGTATGATAGTCTGTGAAAAGCAAATTTATTTATTCCTCATATCACACGTTATATGACGTACATAAAGCGAATTCGTTTTTAAAAATTAAATTTTTCTTTTTGGTCATAGAATTATCTTCAAGAAGCATCGAAAATACAGCCGCGAAAAATCACAAGCGGCTTATAAGCAATAATTGTTTTAAAGCAGACCAAAAAGGGCCGTTAAAAAATGTGAATTATATTTGCAAAATTTTCATCATCATTATTAGCCCGGCGTCATTATGATAAATTATTAGACGTTGTGCTGGGTCACACATATACTTGCTTCTCGAGCTACACCTGTCAGGTTTCTTATTCCAAATTATTTCCTCTTTCCTAAGATAGTTGCTCACAGAGCAGTAATAGATGGTTCGAAGCAGGACGATTTGTATTAGACAATATAGAAAATCTGACAGATTTTGTTATTTATCAATAAATTGGTTGCTCATACTATCTTCTCTCATTAAACTCCTTATCCAGCAAAAATTAATCGAATTTAGAATCAAATTATACGTATAAAAGACAAGTGACATCCCCGAAAAAGTTTAATTTGTTATTAATTTAATTAATTTGTTTAATATTTATAATCCCTTGCTGGGATAACTACCTTGTCGTGGTGTGAGGGCTTAAGTGTGGGCTGAATTGCACACCTCTTCTGAAGGCGAACGAGGGTCCTCTATAGGATCCATAGTTTAACTGAAGAAGGCGGTGGGCATAAAAGCCTGCATACTAAAAGTTATCCACCCCCAAACAGAGGTGTTACGCGACCCGTGCCTATCTGTTCTCTTTGCAGTCGGGGGCATGAGACTGTATTCAAACGGAGCTTTGCTGATACCTGGGCACCTCAGCAAATAGACTACGCCCCCTCCACGTTATCGGGGGCTATGACGTGGAGGAGATCCCTTTCCCCTACACTCGTGGGACCAAGTATGAAAAAAAGTATTCCAAATAACACAGAAACGAAAGATACAACGATGACGACAATGGACACACAAACGGACAACGGAACGGAAAATCGGACAAGGACAGCGACACCAAAACGAGAGGAAGAGGTGGTAATACCCGGGGGGGACTTAAAGTCAACCCAGCCTTCAGTGGCAGGTGGGAACACCTACTCTGACTCTCATGACATAAGCCAGTCAGGTAGAGATTCTTCGCAGAATCTAGACAGACTGGTGGATGAGGTGAGCGACAAAATCGCGAGCCTAAACACTGGAAAAAAGCGGCTCTCTGGGGCTCAAAGGCGAAAACTTGCCAAGAAGAACCAGGCAGCAGCTAAAAATGCGCAAGATGCCCTAAAGGAAGCATCGGAGACTCCCTCCACCTCGGTAGAGACTGGTAAGAGGATCCGATCTCCAGAAGAGCAGAACATTGCGGAGCCGAAGCATAAGAAAAGGTGCTCCTCGTCGACCAGTAAGTCGCCAAAACCGGGCGTCTCCCTTCTTAAAGGAGTCTCTATGAAGAATCCTTCTAGTAAGGGGGTCAAAGGAGCAGCACTTACTGAGAAGGCGGGCACGTCGGTGAAATCTTCCGCGGAAGCAGAGAACGCCAAAAAGCGGAATCTCTTCACGCGTAAGAGGAAGCTAGACGTAACTAAGGAAAAAGAGCCGCCATCTTACGCTAAAGTAGCCAGGAGGCAATACAGGGACAATCTCCGCTACGCGGTCATTGACACCTCACGTCCGACTGGCAAAATACCAGAAAATCAACAGCAAGTGGTTGAGGATCTGGTAAATAACGCGATATTGGAATACGTTATGGCAACCGATAACGGATCTCCAATAAAAATAAATAGCTGCGAGTTTCAAAGGGGCGTGCTGTTGCTAAGATTAGCATCGCAGACCTGCGCAGCTACCCTAAAGAAGCTGGTAGAAGGAATCCCTCCGCCATGGGAAGGCTGTAAGCTGGAACTGGTGGAAGGGAGAAATATACCAACTCTTACCAAGGCAACCTTCTACGTCAAAGGATGGGGATGCAAATTCACATCCGACCGTGTTTTGGAGGTTATTGGTAAACAAAACAAAGAACTGGCGGTAGAGAAATGGGAGGTGTTCCACAGAGAGGAGGACCAAAATGGAACTCTTTTTGTGGTGGGCATCGACCAAGGATCTATTTCCAGCCTTTCCAAATCTGAAGGGAAGGTGTTCTTTGTGTCGAAAGCTGTATATGTCAAAATAGGCAAGTCCTGTATCGGCAGCCAGGGGAAAACCACCCCCAGCAACGACAGGACAAGCACAGTACAGGCTGCAGCTAGCCAAAATCAGGCGGGTGTCTCGGAGGTCCAGACGGCCAAGGAGGAGTTGGAGCAAAATATCACCAACTCCCAAGAGGACCGCCTATTAGAAGGATGATGTGGGAGGTCATCCAAATTAACCTCCACCGGAGCGAGACGGCAACTCACGCTTTGATGGAGAAAATTAACAAAGGTAAGATTCATGTGGCATTAATACAAGAACCCTGGACGACAAAAAACAGGGTTAATGGATTAAGCCATGTAAACTACCAATTATTTTATGCTAAAACAGGGAATCGTCCGAGGACCTGTATTCTTAGTCACAAAAATTTATGCTTTCTTTTATCCACAGAGTTGTCAACAGCAGACGCAACAGTACTGAAGCAGGGAAATGGAAACATATGCCTAGCATCAGTATACTTGCCGTATGATGCACCGACACTACCACCAACGTCGGAATTACAACACTTGGTAGAAGATTGCAGAATAAAAGGTAGGAAAGTACTAATCGGATGCGATACTAATTCGCATCATATTGCATGGGGTAGTACTAACATTAATAAAAGGGGACAGGCTCTTTTAGAATTTCTAAATACTAACGATCTATTAACTGTTAATACTGGTAATACGCCTACCTTTATTAATAGAATTAGAGCGGAGGTATTGGATGTAACCATATGTTCTGAAAACGTAATCGATGAAATTGCTGAATGGAGGGTTCTGAACGAGCACTCATTCTCAGATCATCGTTATATTATGTTTAAAATTGCAAGGCAACCGCCAGAACCTATAACCTTTCGAAACAGGGCTAAAACTGATTGGGCAAAATTCGAAAGGTCACTTGATTCTCATTTAGGGCAGGTTTCTTTCAATCGCCTAGAAAGAGAGGACATAGACGGTAAAGTCAAAATCATTACGGACGCTTTAGTTGAGTCGTTTGAAGAGAGTTGCCCACTTCGGGAAAGAAAATCCCCATACGAAAAACCCTGGATGACAGGGGAGATTCGGGCAATGGGGAGGGAAGTCCGCCGACTCTATAATAGAGCGAAACGTAAAAGATTACCAGTATATTGGGAGGATTATCGTGATAAACTCCGAAATTACAACAAGAGAATAAGAACTGCTAAACGTACATCCTGGAGGCTTTTCTGCGAACAGGTGGACAGTGTAAGCGATGTTTCTAAAATTAAAAAATTTTTGTCAAAAGCCCACATCCAGGCTGAATCATTAGTGGATGAATCGGGCAGGGCAATTGAAAATGTGGAGGAAACCATTAAACTCCTCATGGATACACATTTTCCATGCAGCCCGGCCGAACTTTCGGCTAGGCTGGACGATGGGAGAAGTGGTGAACATGAGGTGCCTATTATCAGCGATAGGATGGTTATGGAAGCGATAAAAAGCTTTTCTCCATTTAAGGCTGCGGGTCCGGATGGTATCTTTCCGGCGCTCCTGCAGAAAGGGATGAATTTAGTTTCGTCACATCTTGCAGGAATTTATAATGCATGCCTAACACACGCATATATTCCAGTAGGCTGGCAGGAAGCGAGGGTAGTGTTTATCCCCAAACCTGGCAAGCCAAATTATTCTTCACCAAAGGCTTATAGGCCAATAAGCCTAACTTCCTTCTTGCTGAAAACCATGGAGAGGATAATTGACGACATGGTTAAGGGCAGGATCGCAGGCCATATGCTGAGGTTCAGGCAACACGCATATGTCAAAGGTAGATCAGTGGACACTGCATTGCATAATGTGGTGTACTTTATAGAAAGGTCACTTAGTGAGAAGATGTACACACTCGCGGTTTGCATTGACATTGAGGGGGCTTTCAACAACGTGCATACCGACACACTTATCCATTCTCTGGACCAATTTAATGTCAACCGGGCGATACGCGACTGGATTGGCAATATGCTAAGGAACAGATGGATTAATTGTGAGGCGCACAATGTAAGTATAAGAAAAAGGGTACAATGTGGAACTCCACAAGGGGGGATTTTATCACCCCTTCTCTGGACCACAACAATACATACCCTTATTAGGACTCTGACCGATGAGGGATTCGAGACAGTCTGCTACGCAGATGACGTCATGATACTTCTGAAGGGAAGGGATCCAAATCATTTGTGCAGGAAGGCCGAGGAGGCATTAACCCTGGCACACAACTGGGCTCAACCAAGAGGGTTGAACGTTAACCCAGAAAAAACTGAAATTGGCCTATTTACAAGAAAGACGAAGATAGCTCCATATGATGAGCCGCGCTTTCTTGAAAGGACAATAAATATTTCCGACAGGGTGAAATATCTAGGAGTCATTCTCGATCGGAAATTAAAATGGAAAGACCACATAAACGAAAGAGTCAAAAAGGCTCATATATGTTGGTCAATCTGTAAACGGGCCATAGGCACGAGATGGGGGCTGAATCCAGAGATGACACACTGGCTTTATAGTAGCGTTATCAGGCCGATTATGACCTATGCCTCTATAGTGTGGTGGACATCGATGGAATATAAATGCAACATCAAAACAATACAGAAAGTTCAGAGAACCTGCTGTCTTGGTATAAGTGGGGCCTTCCGAACGACATCAACAGGTGCGATGGAAACAATATTATCTATCCAGCCAATCGATATTCGTATAAAATACGAAGCGGCTCTAGCAGCAAAACGACTAAAGATGATGGGTGAGTGGATCGATCAGGAACACGAAGCGTATCATCAACGAATCTTTACGGCCATAGGAGAGTCCATACCGGAAAGTGTCGCAAATGACCGCATACCGGAGACTAGACTAGAGGCCAACTGCGGAACATTGATTCCCGACATCCATTCCTGGTTGACCGACCCTTGGAACCAGATCCCCATGGGGCTTCATTGCTACACGGATGGATCAAGGTCGAGAGGGAAAACGGGACTTGGTGTTTATATAGAAAACACCACGGAACTGTTTTTCCGCCTGCCGGACTATTGCACAGTTTTGCAGGCGGAAGTTCGGGCGATAACGGAGTGTATCAGGGAACTCAATGTAATGAGGAGGTCAGGACTTGTGAATATATTCACAGATAGTCAGATGGCCATCAGAGCAATCTCAGAGGAACGCACTAAATCACGTACAGTTTGGGATTGCAAAAACGCCATTAACAGTTACTCGACACATGGTGAACTACGCATCATATGGGTGCCGGGGCACGCGGGGATAACTGGAAATGAGAGGGCAAACTCACTTGCTTCTAGGGCAATAGAGTTAGGTAATATAAGCTTGGAATGCGCGAAACCTTTCGATGCAGTTAAATCAGAGCTAAAGACTTGGGCACAAAGGGCCCATTCAACTCTCTGGAATAACGGAACCATGGGAATCAATACAAAAATTCTATGGGGAGATCCAGACGAGAGAAGAACGAGGGAGCTGCTAAGACTCAGCAAGCTCGAACTAAGTAGAATAATGGGAGTGGTCACAGGGCACTCTCAACTACTGGCACATCTTAAACGCTTGGGAATAGCGGGAGGAGATGAATGTAGAGCATGTGGGGAGGAGAGCGAAACATTGGAACACTATTTGTGCCAATGCCCCGCCTTCTCACAAATAAGGTCCCGATATCTTGGGAGTGACATCTTACCGGACATAAGCCGATTACGGGGAATATGCTGGAGGAAATTAAGGAACTTTGTGAGTGACACGGAGTTTCTCTAGAACTTTGGTTCAATATCTTATGGTTAACTCAAGGTTAACTCAAGGGAGCGCACAACAAGCCTTCACTGGCTTAGGTGTATGTCGTAATGACATGGGCTGTCATACCCCTCCAATCAACCTAACCTAACCTAACCTATTAATTTAAAGCTGAAAATGTGTTCTCTTTTCCTGTAAATTATTATTATATTATAATTTTTTTAAATAAATTAGATATTCTTATATATCAGATTGTCATATAGACTTCAAAGAAATATTAAAAAAGATATATTGGACTAAAATTGTTTTTATTAGTTCTGGCTTTAGCTGTTCATATGCCGATATTTCATTGGTCGCTAAACCAAATCGTCAGTGAACTTTACGCAGTTTGAAAACATTTAACCTGATATGCTTATGGCAAACAAAGCAAATATAATATCAGAATTCTATATTATATATGATATTACGAAATACATAAACATAATAGGCTAAGAAAGCTTTTATACAAAACAACACAACAAACAATTATCTGCAGTATGTCTATTTTATTTGTCTTTGTTTGGCATATAAAGACGCGTCGGCAAACTAACATCTAAAGCTACAAAAAACAAAAGCAAATTTTAAAACTCCAACGATTAATTGGGAAGAGTATCCCAAAAAATTTATTAAAATTTTGTCTTGAACATTGTATACAGCGGCTATTAGAAGGTCATAATTGGTATGTCAGGACGGTATTATGGCTGTCAAATGGCCGCTCAATGATATAAATAAAGCATACGCTGCGGAAATGTCCGATAGAAGTGAAAGCTTTAATTTTAATATTTTTACTTCAAAACAGTGGAAACAATATCATATATTTATAAATTTGTTAAAAATCATAGCGATATTCACTGCAATCAAATCAAACTATTGAAACAGATCCGTACCCAAAATCTTAACTATCGACTAAATGAGATAAGAACTCATTTAGTTTTATTGATTAACGCATTTCCCCAAATTATTATAATACCTATAAGTCAAAGTTTTGTTAATTTAGGCGTTTATAAAAATTTATTAAGAAAGCGCTCTACGAGTAGCAATCGAAGATTTTCTTTTTACTTTTAAAATTTCATACATTAAAAAAAAACAAGCAAAATTTTGAACGTGAATATTTTATTTGTTGAAATTGATTGATTTTTTTTTAATTTTTACATTCTCTGCTGCTTTTGCAATTATTACATTAATTATTAACACGAATAAGACTAAAACTTAACGGGCCATATACACAAGGTAGTTAACATGGCTATAAAATATAAACGAATAAAAATTTATAGCTTCGTATTTACAGGTCATTTGTAAAGCTTAATTTAATTTCCTTTTCTTGCGATTCCAGCACACGAATATTTTTATAAGTATGTATTCCCTTCCTTATAACAATTTTAAATATACGTTGGGCGTATGGGTTTGCGTTTGTTACTCTCTGCTTTTGTCATATATTATTGGGTACTTTGAGACGAATGAACGTGTATGGGCCAGAATCTCGTTTTCTTTTATCCTTATTATAGATATATTTTATTATAATAACATTGTGTATCAAAGACTAGGCACTAGCCAAACAAATGCTGTTCTATTTCAAAATTCAATGCAGTTGTTATGGCATTAGTGATCAAAAGAAATAAAATCCAGGGAAGCCTCAATTATAACGAGTGCAAATTGTAAAATTAGCGTGAAATTAAAATTTTTACCCTCTAATAAACAAAACAAAAAAATACAAAAATTCATGAAGTGTTTGAAATGGCAAATTAAGTCAGACCTGCGTCCACATTAAATTAAATAAAATTAAATTAAAATATAAATTTCTTTAATAAGCTCATGATGATCATCGTCAACGACTAAAAATGGAAAAGTAGAACAAAATATAGGAATACCATGAAGAAAAAGGACACAGGTGTATAAAAATAAATTAACTGATATGAGTTTCTATTTAAAATACATAATATTTGTTTGTATCACAATCTATTAAGAATGTAATTAACACTAGTCATAGAAGGATTAAAAATGCTTAAGCACAAATAGAAAAAAATGTGGTAAAAAATATGGATCGATACATACTATTGCGGACAAGTCTTAAGATCGCCTAGCACTGCCTCAATTAAATGACATATCAAATACAAAGGCCATTGGCGTAATTGATGCTCTGACAGTAATTCCTATGCTGCCTACAATCTGCTCACAAGTTACGATTTTAGTTAAGAAATTTAAGCCTTAATTGAGCTCAATTAACCAAACAAGAACACAGTTAATAAATTGTGCAGTTAGTACTTTATTGCACTATAAATTGAGTCAATCCCCATGTAGCTCTTGTACTCAGCGATAGGAAAAAATTCTGTACAATGATAAAATTGCAAGTCATAAAAAACATACTTCTTGGAAATATATTTGATAAATCAGATGTTCAGATGAATCCTAATTTATAAGTAAAAAAACTTAAATTTATTATGGATTCTTCCTTTTTGCATACAATGTATGAAACATACTGACTGAGAATATGAAAACTACTTAGAACTAGGGTCAGTTAAAGACTTCCAACCAAGGCAGGCGCTAATTCAATCCAAATAAGAATATTAACTGACTAATTGTGCAGACCTTAAAGCAAAGGTTACCAGTGTATTTTTTCTTTAATTAAAGCAGCAAACATTAGATTTTTATATAATTGTTCAGGAGTTGATTAAATTTAATGATTGACAAATACCTACATATATAAAAACTAACAAAATTGCTGAGTGAATAGGCACCTATTAAGAGAATTTGCTCCTAACGTGCGAGTACATAATGATGAAAATACAGCAATGAAAATTTCATTTCAGTTAAAGCTTTACAAGTCCAATAATTCTTTAAAATAAAATTGTAAAAGGGAAAAAATCCTTAAGCATGGCTTTAGTAACATTCAGTTATCACGAAGAGCTGAATCACATAATAAGTAACCCAATAAAAAAGACCTTTCAACTAAATCACTAAGATCTACAAAATGTAATCCGTACGAGCAAAAAAATTTGGATATTTTCCAATCATTTTAACAGTACCTTTTTATTGGAAGATGTTCTCTTTTTTGGATCTTTATGTTTGGATCTAAAATCATGATGTAATTAAAAAATTTTTTTGGAAATAAATTAAATTTTATATTACACAATACAACATTTTTCAGGTGATTGATTCGGGACTCAATTCTGATAATTGTTTGTGAAAGTAGCCCAAAAAAGAACTTCTGTATCATTCGTTTGGTCAAGGTACGTCAAATAATAATTTAATAATTAATTGAAGTCAGTAAGTATCGTATAGTGGAATTTGTCACTTCACTTCACTTAATTGTGCATAAAAGCGAAACGTGTTCATCGATTTTCATGATTTATGTCTCATTTTGTTCACAGGTTATGCGACTTTACGTGAAAGTAATAGGACTTGACACTTTTTTACCGTTTTGAATTTTTTACGACTTAAAAATAAAAAATTCCAATTTTTTAGGCAAAAAAATTTTTTTCCTTCATACATTTATTTATAACTGCGAATTTGTTGCGATACTTACTAACTTCAAATTATTATTTGACGTACCTTGACCAAACGAATGATGCAGAAGTTCTTCTTTTTGGGGCTACTTTCATAAACAATTATCAGAATTGAGTCCCGAAATCATGTGTTGTACTGTGTTATACATGAAGTGAGGGTAAAGATACAATTGTCTCCATAGGGAACATTTATTGTGAACGAACCTTAATTTATTTTCGTGTTGCAATGACATCTGTCAAACATATTTAGTATACATCAAATCACTGAACAAACAACATCATATTATTTCTTCTTGTTAAAATGGCGAATTTTGTACCAGAAAATGATGATTTGCGGAAAGCCATAATTTTTTGTTTTCATTTGAAGAAATGTGCTGCTGAGTCACATCGAAGGCTAGTCGAGAAGTCCAAAACGGAAAAAATCATGGGATAATACGGGGCAACCATTAACTTCAGCTGCAAAACCACATCAATTCGGCAGGAAGGCAATACTGTGTCTCGGGTGGTATCATGATCTCCTAAAACCTGGTGAAAACGCTAATACAAATCGCTACCGACAACAAATTATTTTTGAACCATGCATTGATGGAAAATCGACCAGAATGGCGCACAAGACACGGCAGGGTAATTTTGCGACATGACAATGCGTCTGCGCACAAACAAAGTCGGTTCAGGATACAATCAACGTATCAGACTTGGCTCCTTCCGTCAACTATTTGTTTTCTTAAAAAACGCTCACTTCATACCAACACAACTGGTATAATCAAATTGTATGATAATTGGAACAGCGGCCAAATTCGAATCTTAACAACTTAATCTATTTTTGCTGCGCTCATGAAGTAGTATTTTTTTTAAATAAAAAACGCACATACACAATTTTCAAATCATTATCCTTTACTACCCTTCGTTGATTTATATTGAAATCCTTAGAGTATTTTCCCGCTAAATATGTAAGCCAATTTAACTACAGCAGGCTTTTCTACAATGTTTGTTATATTTATAAGTATGTTATTGACTTCAATAAATTAAATAATTGTTAACATAATAACACTCACTATTTGCTAATTAGTTTTTCAAAGTCCAGATCCCTCAGGTATGTTTACAAAAATAATCATAGAACAAGCAAATTTTTAAAACGCATAAGCGTTTTTATTTTTAACAAATTTATAGCATACTGGCCCAGTTAATAATTTTGTGTATTTAAGATTGCAAACTTGTGTAAATTTATATATTTGCCAGCGATTCCGAATAGATTTTTTCAGTATCTTTTGCAATGCTCGTTGCATAAGGGAAATTTAAAAGTAAAATTATTCACTCATTTATTTATTCTTTTTATGATAATTGATTTTCTTAATTTTCTATATTTTTTTCTATGTTTCACCTTTGTTAGTTGATAGTTTGCAACAGAGTATCGTAGAAATAGCGAATTTACAAGACTACAGCGATTGCCAATTATGCTAAATCATTTCACAAGGGCATCATAACAACATCATGTGCACAATATTGTGAATAATTATTTATTATGACACATTAATATCTGAAGCGATTAAAATGAACATATAAACATTTTTTTGGAAAATAACAACTGCAATATTAGGCGGTCACCGACATCATTATCTAAACATTAACTAATTATGCAAGTAGCCGTAGGCATATAAATTTTAGCATAAAATTAATTTTAAAATATTAGACTGTTTTAAATTATTAAAATGGATTTTTTTATTTATTTGTCATTAGTATTTGGTGATACTTCTACTGCAGTTACTTTTGAATTGAGATTAATGTAAAAAGTTTAGTAAATTAAATAAAATTCTGAAAACTTCTGGTATTGCCTTCACAAAAGATCTCGAAGCTAATAAAATAGCCATACGAAATACTTAAAGGAAGCTATTTTTAGTATGACTGCAGGCTTTTTCAGCTATGCTATCTTTATCTTCTCAATCACACAAGTATTCGTCCTTTCATGCGTGTCTTCAGTATTTGGAAATGTAAAAAGTTACCATTTATCGAAGAATTATTTTTGCCAAAAAAAAAACTATTTAAAGGGGCGTAAAAGCGTCAAAAATTCTGTTTTTTCAATCAAGACCATTTTTTCCTGGGAACAGAATTTTCCTGAATGTGGTACTCAATGAGTATCGAAATATCGATAATTTCAAATAAAATTGTTTAACCACTAAATAAGATCTCGAGCTTCATTAATATTTCAATCAAATTGTTATAAAAAGGTCAAAACTATAAGCGATATTATTTAAAGTAAATAAAGTTAAACTGAATTACTCTTTATTGAATGCAAGCCCTCTTCGATTTTTTTGCCAGATTTATTTCAAGTCTAAAACACGAATGAGAGTTACATACGTCTGAATTTCTTTATAATACGACAAATTATTTATACTCGAATTTAGTTTTTTCTGGTTCATTCATTTTCTTTATTATTCCAATTAAAATATTTTTTCATTAGCAAAAGAACGCATCACTAAAAGTCTTTTTTTATATTTTTAGATCCACAATACGCTCAGGAATTATGAAACTTTTTTTACAACTAGCCCCAATTTTTATTTCAAATATATTTTAAAAGAGCAAATATTTAATGTCTCGAAACCTTTTCTTATAATGTAATAAGACATCAAAGTTTAGGGAAATTTTTACCAAAGTAGGGAAAATTGTGAACAAGATTTAAATACAGCCTTTAAGCATGTAAAATTTAATTAACTATTCGTGAGTAAAATATTTCGTAAACTAAATTTGTTTCACTAAAATAAACATTTCTTACTTTTATGGCATAAATTATTCAAGTTTACTAAATATTTACTAAATTTTTCAAAATGTGTCATATACTTTTCGGAAGTTATGAACTATATTTAAGTGAACTTTTTGTTAGACTGAAATGAATTTTTGTTAGTTTTAAAGAATTTTTACTCAAATTAAAGAAAATGTTTCACATATTTTTAGGAAAATTTTCTACTCGAATTTAATTTTGTTGAGAGCACAGGGACTGAATAAATAATTGAGAAAAATATAAAATGTCTAAATATTAACAAAATATTTACATTCAAAATTTTAACGTTTTCTTTTCCATGAAAGAAAAACCATAACTTTTTTTAAACCGCTGTTGTTGCTTTCTGTAATGTAACAAAAGTTGTAACTTAATTAATTTTCGTGGAAATAGAAATGTACAAGCCCTGTGGAGTTTTCTTTACAAATTATTTTGGAAGTACAATTTTCATTGCTAAATAGATAGAAAGGATATTCAACATGTTTTTCTAGTAAAAAATTAAAATTTAGCAAATATTTTTTGTTGTTATTTAAATATTTTCTTTTTTATATTTTCCCTTACATACTTTTATAAAAAAATAGTCATCACGGTAAATAATGCCCTTATAGATAATAACAATTTATAAATGCATATGAACAATATTTTATGAATTTTATAAATGTTTCCCTAAAGTATTCTACTCATAAAATTTACAACTCTATAAATAAATAAAAGTGTTAAATCATCTATGCTTAACAATAAAGGAAATGATAATAACAAATTTATTTAACTCATGTAAAAGAATAAAAATATTAAAATTTAAGCATTAAAAAACACAAAAGTAATCATCGTTACAGGACCGAAGTTAACATGAAAATATACCATACCTTCTGGGCGTAGTTTAAATCCTTCGAGATATGTTTCTGGTTTTATACTAAAGTTATTAAAATGGTTTTTTATGTTTTGCAATGTTGTTTTTATATATTAAAAAGGTACTGAAATAAAAAATAGGCTAAAATTTAGGAAAACCTATTGGCTGCCGTTTTCAGTTGAGGGTCAGTAAAATGTTTCCCGCTTTCATTAAAAATATTTACCAAATTCCTTATTTCCTAGAAAATTTTACTTAATTTAAGCAGATTTTTTCTAACTTTTCTGAATGTTTTTTTAAAATAATAATTTAAAAAAAATTTCGGTAACTTTTCCGAAATTTTTTAAACTGCGTTCATATACACAAATTTATTAAATTTTCTACTTTATGAATTTCCTCAACACTTTTTTAGTGCATTTCTATGCAGGAAGAAACTATGGCCAAACACGGAATCAATGTAATCATTAGTCTTTTTGAGGTACGATATGAAAAGTTACAAAGGACCTTCTTTTAAACACGACTTCAAGTCAAATGTAATAATTTTATAAAAATTCTAAATTTTTCTAAGTAAATTATTTTCCATTGGAGGAGAAAGAATGCATCGCGGGAATTATTTTTTATTAATTAAAACCACAATCTGACCTTCGGACTACCAGTCTAGTACACTATCTACTAGTCTACGAAAGCACTAGTTTTTGGCAAATTCTACTTAAATTAAAGAATTATTTAAACAAATTTTTAGGCAAATATTTTAATTGAATTTACTATATGTGTCTATTTTTTAAAAGTAATTTATATTGTACTGACAGGAACAAGCCCGTCATTAAATACTTTTCATTTAAACAGTCTACTATTTTAACATTAATTTGAAGTACGAGGAGATGAAATTAACTCCACCTAAATTTAAAAAAAAAAAGAAAATTTCTGTGACCTATTATGTGTAAATTGACAGCCTTCTTGTTTATCGTATTCATTTTTTGATTTATCCACAAAAAAAGACTATTTTAATTAATTAAGGCAGACATCTTACGACCAAATTTGATGAGGATTGTTTCGAACGCCCGATTATCTCGCAAAAAGATTTTATTTCAACATAAAATCAACCCATTTTTCCTTCGGTATTTTCTTATGAATAGAGCACAATTATGTGAGACTTGAAGATAATAAAGTAGAAACAACATCAACCAAGAAATGCTTTCGTATGAGTACTGAGTCAATAGTATTTAAGTATGTGAGCGAACAATTGTGTATGCAAATATGCATTTCTAATTTCGTATAGTAAGTAAATAAATGTGTTTACTTTAAAAATGTACGGAAGAGAGTTAAGAAATGGACAAAGAAAATAAAAGCAAAAACAATCCATAAAGAAATATATTTAGGAAACTAAAACAAAAGCCACAAAACTGAAAAGTATGCTTTCGTTTTTGGTATTGGAGTTATAATCGTTCATACAAGTAAAAACATATACTCTGACATACATACAACAACAACTCTTCCCAATGTCTTTTGCATTGTAAGTTTACTAAATAAACCAACAATTCGAGTTGCATATGCAGTCGTAACTAGCATGCAAATATAATTGTTGACAGTAAATACTCAAAATATTCACAAAAACAAGAAATAAGACAAATAAAAACAACACTATTTAATACTGAAACACGTACATAATCGAGAATATGTATGTATGCGTGTGTTTGGATATACTACAGGATGTTGAAAACACTACTGCATACTCATATATAAAATGCATATGTGTATACATATATATACAAACAAAGCTTGAATATTTACAATGAGAACAGAATAATTTAACATGCACATTTATGTACCCAATCATGTTGTAATTATAGTTTAAACTTAGTAAATGTGTATGTGTGTGTGTGTGCATATTTTTGTGTACCTCTGCATGTGTTGATGAATAAGTGTATGTGTGTGTGGTTTGGGTATTGTCCCTGTTCTTGTTATTTCCGTAGTTGTTTTCATTGTTTAGCTATGAAATTTGTTAAGAGGAGAAAGACATTTAAACAAATACTACTCGGACAATATTTTATGACAATATTTTATTATTCACAAGTCCAAACATATTCACATATTTTGCAATCGGGAAAATTTAAATACCTTCACTAATAAAATCAATTATTAGAAAAAGTTCCTAAGGAATAAGTCAGGTAAGAGTTAAAAAATTAACATCTGTATAATCAATTAATAAAGATACAGTGGTGCGGAAGTATCGAAAATGCATATAATCATCAATGATTATGACACAGGCTTCTGAATCCTTTTCTAACGACTGTCCGACGAAATCGGAATTCATATTCAAAATAATAAGAAAAAGTTGATGTTTTTTGTTTGCAGAGACTTATTTAACAGTGGTTTTAAAAGTACTGAAAATCGCCCTAGGTTTGGATTGGATAAAAATTTGCTGACGGTCATAATGTGTTGTTTCTTAAGTAAATGTATTAGTTTCAAATACAATCGGAAAAAAGACAACAGCCCAATTCACCACATTGCTTACTTTCTGCAGCCTATATTTTCGTTACATCAATTTTAGCAGCTTCATAGAGATGTTTTATATTCTATTCGGCATAATTTTTATGTGTTTATCCTTTTCTTTCCATATGTATGTTTTGTTTATCTTCTTTGTCAGCTGTACAAGTCCCTTTGATCTATAATTAAGGTCTCTCTTATTTTATTTTATTTGTCGATATTTCAGTACTCTTCGAGCACAATCTTCAGAATTTTTTTTTTATTTTATATAAATTTTAAAATTAATATTGGAGAGACAATAAAAGCATTTTGTCAATAAATAAAATAAAACATAATAGGCTTTAAGCTTAAAAATAATATTAAATTGATTAGACCCTTTGATTTGTTATTATAAAGTAAAAAATATGTTATGATGCTAGATCACTTGGAAACTATTGGGATGTAAATATTAATAAAAATTTTAATTAAAATTTATATTAATTTGGGATTATTAATGTTTGTTTCGGTAACTATTTGCTGTTGCTGTAGAATATATGTTGTATCTATCAAGTTTTGGATTTTCTGTGTCTAAATGCGCCAGTTTTTGTAAAGCACTTGAATCATGTCATTCACCCTTAAAAGTCCAATTGTTTTCATAGCTGAGACCTCAGATATTTTTCAAGGTAATTTAGCAGCCACTCGTTCAAAATAATTAATTTGACGGAAGATGTAAAAGACTTTGAGCCACAATTTTCTGGAATTATCCTCCAAATGATCTTTTAAAACATCCAAGTACTCATACTAGTAACGGTCCATTTATATATTGGATAAATACTAAATGACAAACGATACTGCGGGAATTATCGTTCACTTTCTTTAAAAAAAAATATGATTTTGAAACGCAGTTATGGCCTCACATTTCATTAAACTGACTTGTTTTTTTTTATTTTTTAACTTTTTAACAAGTTCAAAAGAGTACGAAACTTATTATTTTTCATTACGAAAAAATTTTACTTTGATTTACTGACCTTCGTAGACTAGTAGGTAGTGTACTAGACTCGTAGTGCGAAGGTCCCAGGTTCGAATCCTGCCGCAGAACTCTGGCAGTTGTGTTTGATAATTAAAGGGAGCGCACAACAAGCCTTCACTGGCTTAAGTGTATGTCGTATGACATGGGCTATCACACCCCTCCAATCAACCTAACCTAACCTAACCTAACCTACTGCACTCTAGTTGGTATAATACCCCGAACTTATAATTATTGGGAAATGCAACTATAGCCAATGTCCTTGTGGGCTAGTAAATATATTCACGCATTGTAATATTTTTCTCAAACTCTGTTCCTTTTTCCATACCCACCCCCTTTACTTGGATCGCTTTTTTGTTATCATTTCGACATCTTTGAAAGCCTAATCTAGTATTCAGTAACAGTTCCAAGTAGAAAACTAAAGTTTTCTTGTAACGGAAATGTAATTAAATATTATGCATGTTTATCCACATGAATGTTTTCACACACACCCACACACAGACAAAATGTGGAGATTTCGTTTTTCATGTAGATATAAATTAAAATAAAATATTCAAGCAAAAATTGCAAAATTTAAACATAAACTTTTTTCTTCTTTTTGGATTTTACAAAATTATGGTTAAACCTAGAAATCCATATTCCAAAATTATTACAAAAGAGACCAGAATAAATTAAAAGGAAAAAAACAAAAGCAACAATCTTCTGGTAGATTAATGTTACGGAAGTGTTGCATATTTATATGCATAAACACTTTTTCATTATGCATACAAGCCTCAGTTTGCAAACTTTCGTATACACTCACACATGCACACACTCATACTCACACTGATGAAAAAAAAATACATTTACTTGACATATTACTAAATAATAATGTGCATGTGTTGTATCACTGTCTGACTAGGCAAGTTTAAGTTTCATTTTGAGGATGCTTCATGGTGAAAAAAAACATACATTTTTGTTTTGAAATCCTTAACATTGTGACAGTTTTAATTATTAAACATTAGTTTTTTTAAGGGATTTAATTTCTACTTGCATTATGTATGCATTTTGTGTCTGTGTCACTCGAAAACTTTGACAGTTTTCGTATCCCATTTCTCTTTTACTCATTTAAAAGAAAAAGAAATTACTTGCAACTGGGGTAAGTGTGTGAAAAACGTTTTTTATATTTTTAAAAATATATGTATATGAATAAATTTTTGAAAAATTTAATTTAAAATTTGCTGCAGTTAATTGAGACTACAAAGAAAAAGTTTTCTCGAAAGTGATTTAATAAAAATGAAAATGATTTAATAAAAAGAATTAAATGTTTTTTTAAATTGTTGCAATGGCTTAATATTTTTAAGACACAATTAAAAAATTTGGAAAAAAATATATAAAAATTATTTTTTATTCTCTATTCTGGTAATAAATCATTAAATCATAAATTTGCACTCAAGAGAATTTCGTTGGTTACACAACTAGTCAGTATTAGAATTTTTACTTCTGTATCCACGCGATTAAAGAAGCCAGAAGATTTACAATGACTCCGTTTGGCCCTCTCCAGAAATTAAAGATATTTGAGATTTTTTCTCAAGTCTCAAATTTTTTTTATTCTAATCCTGGTACTCTCTTCAAAATTGTGAAGAATTTTGTTCAGCATTTATAATTTCAATTGAAAAAATTTCGCATGCAACATGTAGCATTAATTTGCCGATTTAGTATGCTTTTCTTTTTCTTTTAAACAACTTCCAAGTGCTGATTTTCCATCCCAGAACAAATTTTTCAATCGCTTTGGTTGAAATCAACTTCGGCTGAACGGCTGAATCGACTTAAAATATTTTTTGAAATCAACTTTTTGAAGTCTTCCTTCCACGACTTTTAAATCATTTCATCACGCATTATCACAAGCAGTCACGCATTCTCGCTAAATAAAATTTAATCACGCACTATCACGAATTCTTACTAAAACGTGTCTTTTGCCGCGAAGTCAAGTATCCTTAGACGTTACAATTTTAAAACATTCCTGTTGAGATCCTTAAAAATATCACGCCCTTAAAAAGAAAATTTTATTTTAAACATGAAGACTTATTTCAAGAACTGGCAACTCTAGTTAGACTCCAGACCTTTTCTTTTTTGAACTATTGATGCAGCTGCATCAAGAACCAGTAGTTACACTACATTGCTTTCATCTGCAGAGAGCTCCATAGTAAGCCCTCTTTATGATCTTTCAGACTTATGACAATATATTAGCTGCGATCTTCTAGGTCTCGTTTTAGTAAAGGCAGAATGCTTTTCATACTCTTTATTGAAGGAGGAGGAGTATTGCCTTGAAGCAAAACAGAATTTTGAATCTCACAAGTTCTAATCACAAAATACTCCTGAATGCTTTTTTAAATTTTTTGGAATTTTTGAAATATTGTTTTAGAAATTTTTGGTTTACATTGGCAACGCTTTTGTCAGCCAAGTTGATTGTCGCTCGCCATATGTTGGATAATAATGAAAAGAGTTTTAATGAAATCAAATACATATGGAAGTAGCAAATATAATTGCTTTCGGTATTATTGTGAATATTTTTATTTTTTATCTACAATCAACTTCTAATTTGCTGTACTCTCTATGGCTTTTTCTAACTCATTAAGCAATAGTGAACTAAACAAGAGATACACAAGATTTTGTCGCGTATTTCCATTATTTTCCATGATTCTTATTTTTTTTTTCTTTTCAATTTCGATTTTATTGATAATGACGAGTAGCGTGTTACTTTCAATAAATAAAAATTCCATTATTAATATTTCTTTATAACAATATATTTTACTTAAGTTCAACAAAATTTTTACACATCTTCATATTTATTTTTCTCTTTTATTTCATATTTATACTGGCTTTGTGAACAAGTATTCTCATATCACGCCTTTTAGTATTTTTCTTACTGATTTATAACTTTCTGTAAGTAAAACTCAATCAATTCCCAGGGAGTTTCCACCACACAGAAAGATAAAGCTTATATATCTTTCATATTTGTTTCTCTATTATTCTTCAACACTTGCATGCAACTTAAAAAAGTTTTGTTTACTATTTTTTTGTTGTTGTTGAAGTAAGTCAAAGAAAATATTTCAACTTCTCAATTACATACATGAGCGAAATGCACCAAATTTATTTTATATCTATTGTTAAGTGAAGAGGGTGGAAGATATATACACTGAACGAAATTTCATAGGTACTATTAGCGAAAAATTTTAATCAAAACTTAAAAAATTGAAAAGTCTGTAAAATATTTGCATAAATCAATATGAAAATTATTCAACTAAACAAATTTTGTTAAATATATATTTCCGTACAAAATGTTGATTTGAATGAAAAGTTTTAAAGCGTGCTACAATTATTTAAAAAAAATTTAAAACGTATGCGTTTATTTTAAAAATATTTATTGTGTAATTTTATGAACCTCAAAATAAGAATAAAAATAATTATTCTTATTTTGATGTAACGACAATTCATTGAAATAACTATTATTTCAATAAAATTTCTTTAAAAAAGGATCATCTACTTTTTAACTAATTTTCACCAAAACTAAATTATTTTTATGAAATATCAGTGATTTTTCGAAGTTAAAAGCTTGTAAAATGTTTTGTTTGTCGTAGCTTTAGTTGTTCATATGCCGACGTTTCATTACTCGCTAAACCAAATCGCCAGTAAACATTAAGCATTTTGAAAATATTTAACCTGATATACTTATGCCAAACAAAGTAAATACAATATGAGAATTCTATATTGTATATCGTTAGTACAAAATACATTAATCATAGTTGGCTTAGAATGATTTTATACAAACAACACAACAAACAATTATATTCAACATGAGTGCATTTTAACAAACAAAATATTTTGCAGAAATTCTAATTGTTTTAACAATTAGTTGGGAGAATATACCGAAATAATAAATTTCAATATTAAGTAATTAAAAATTATAGTTTAAAAATGCCCAGGATATAGAGCAATATATCTTGAGAGAAATTCGTACTGTTATGAAACAGTCTTATTTTCTTCGGATTATTTTTTTTGTTACTTCATTTAAATCCGTTTCAGTTATATTTCGGATTTTAATAGAAAATTATTTTAAAAATATGGGATGTATTTTGATTTTATTCCAACTTTTGTTAAATTATTTTTAGTGATATATAATTACCATCTATTATTTAAATAAAAAATTCTTGATAGTCATACAAATCTATACAAAACATTTATTCTTAAATAAGGATTTGATTCTTCCAATAGGAAAACTAACTCATAATAAATTTGATTAATTTTTTTTGCTATTTCTATAATTATAGAATGAAAGTGGTGAGAAAAATTAAGAATTTTGTTTTTAAAGTTTTCTTTATTGCATTTTATTCATCACGCCCCATATTAGAGTATGAAGAAACAAACCTCTCATCTTATGATATTCGTAAGATGAGAGGTTTCTTGGAGCGCCTTGACGAGACACACCAGCTTACGAGCAGATCTGCACCGGATCTGCGCTGCGGAAAATGACTAATGCAGGGCATGTAAGAGGATATTGAGTCAGTGCAGCACTTTCTGGATTATTGGTCGATGTTACGTCATCGGTATAGACTCGAGAGAATTAAGGAATTGCTCTCATGGACCAAAGTTTTTATATTGCATAGATATTCGTTGTAAGAGAGCATAACAGGCCTATATTGGGTTAATGTGCTGGTATTTTGACACGAGATAAATCATCTACTCTCCCCAAACTAACTTAACCTGCAATTGGTCCTAAAATTGTGAAAAGTGCGAAATTAGTCATTTCGTCTTATTATTTTGAATTATTATTTCTGGACTTCAAGTTGAATTTCCAGCTTAGATGAAATATTTTAGGCCCCTTCATAGCTTTCCTAATCTTCAAGAAGGAAGGCACAAAGATATTTAAAGTGAAACTGCTGAACACGTTTTTATACCTGAAATATAAAGATTAGAGAAATTCCTATGAGGATTTAATAAAACAATTTGCAAGTAGGGAAACTTAAACTTTCCACTAAACCACGGCTACATGTAAATTTCCAAAACGCTGATACAAGTGTACGTTTGTGTTGTCCCCTCTACCGGAATGGGTAGTATGAAAAATCTTTGATTTTGTTGTACCAATTTCACCAATTTTTATTAGTAAAAGTATTTTCGTAATAAAATAAGAAATTTTTATGTTCGTTTTAGTCATTTGTAAATATGACTGAAACCTCTACAACAGTAACATTCGCAATAATATCCCATGATATTTTATACTCAAAGAGAATAATTTCCAAAATTAAGTTCTATACGAGAATGTACTCGATATTGCACTGTATGTGGACAAAATGTACGACTTGATGTTATTTGTTCCGATTTTGGTAGTTGTGTGGCTCGTTTAATAATTCGAAAAAATTTGTTGATATAATTAAAATGAGTTGTATAAAGTTTTGTTGCATATCATCTTAGAGGTTCTTATCTATAATTTGAAAAGAAAATCTGATTTAAAATCACTTACCTGTCCCATATTGATAAAACCGTGTTTATCGGCAATCATATCGGCCATTTCTTGGCCAGCAGGTATATGAACAGCAAATTCATTCGTATACATGGGTTGACGTGGCAAACAATGTGTGCCACGAAAACTATCCAAAAGATCATCGTGCAACTGTGTTTCGTTTAGTTTTTTATGTAATAAATGATTTTTAGCATTTTGCTGTTCCTGTTGCAAAAAGGCATCACTATAATCATTTAGTATTATTCTAACAGCCAAATTTTTTGTGGTATCGTTGTTGTTGGTTTTGTAGTACTTTATATTGTAATCACTAGTGCTATTTACACTATGACTAATTGTGGCAGCCTTATCATATTTATACTCGTGAATTTGCTCTATTCCATTAGAATTAGACGTAGTGGTATTAGTATTTGTGGCCTGAAGGCTGGGCAAAGCCATAACGGTGGCAGCTGGAAAACTTGTTAGTATCACGACAAACATCACTAGGAAATATTTACAGACATTTTGTAATTTGAACATTTTGTTAATAGTTAGTAAATTCCATATCACTGGTTTATAATTTTTTGCAATCGCCTGCCCCCGTGGTCTCTGGCGCCACTTTCGTAGTGGTTGAACATATTGTTGCTGCTTGTGCAGCTGTACAGATCGTTGTTGTCGTTCATCAACTAAAGGGCAGGTATTATGTAATAATTTAATTGTTGTAGTTGTATGTCCTTCATTTGCAGTGGTTGCATTTGACATTGTTATAATTTTGTTTTGCAATATCCGGCCAGTTTGGCTATAACTGCAACGATGTGTGTGTTCTTGTCCATTGCCGTGCATGTAACGGCTTGAATATATTGCGTGGCCATTTTCCTGTTGCTGTTGTCCATGCAATTGTTGTATATGTTGTGATGATATTGAATTGTCACATTCATCATCGTTATTTGGATTATGATGTAAATTCATAGCTAGTTAGATTCCTGTGGGTTAAATTTTTCTGGTTTTTACGTTGGAAATTTCGTATGGTCTTAAAAATTTATTCTGAGAAATAGTTAATTTTATGTGCACTTTAGTTTGTAGGAGAAAGGGAAGCTATTTTCATTTGCTCGACGGTGTTGTGCTCAATAAATTTTTAAGGATCTTGTAGAGTTCAAGTGGATAGTTGTGGAAATTCGTATTTTGATATAAAATTGCTATTAACAACATGCGTGCAGTTCTTATTTTGTCAGTTTTCCTTAAAATTTTCCTGAAAGTTTTGATTTTATTTCATTTATTTCTTCGTTGTTAAAGGAATTAAGTTGAGACAGTCATAATGTTTATTGGATGAGAAATATCTGAAAGAATGGAAAGAAAATTACATTTACATTCACGAACACAAAAAATTTATTTATAATTAGTGTCTTTATGAAAATAAAAAAATTGTTTTGAAAAGACACAAATTTTTTTTAATATCTTTGGTAAGCATAAGCTTTTGTATGAGATTTTTTTTATAAAAAAACAGATTTATCATCTTTAATACACTTTGTAGAACATTTTTTTAAGGTTTTTAAGGAGGAAATAGTAAATGGTGTAACATTTCCCCTATATTTTCATTAAAATCAATTTAATTTTTCAAGGGAATTGATCTACGAGTATAAGCAACTACGTTAAAAAGTTATTTAAATCCGAGGAAGAGTAGAAATTTTAAAATTAGTTCTCTTAAAAATTATATAACGGCAAGAGTTAATTTACATAATTTTTAAAAAAGATTCCTCTGTTGCACTTGTTGATTAAGAACACAAACATTTTAGTTTTAGAGATACAACTATCAGGCGACGAACCTGATTTGTAATACTTGTAAATTTTAGAGTTTTATGTTTTTTCAGATAAGGAATCTTATATAAATTTATGATGTCGTCATAATCGGTGCTAAGGCAAGTAAAACTTTAAAAATTTCACTTTATTTCCAGAGTACCAGTTATTAGAACACAATGAAAAGTTCTTCATTATTTCAATACTGCGGCGAAACTTTATGATCCGTTCGAGAATCGGTGTACAGTAGGTTATGAGTCATCACCAAATGTTATTCGAACTGCTCGCACCGAACAAGCTTTGGATGTTTATATGAAATTTTTGCAGTAGTTTCGTTTAAAAAAATGTATATACAAGTACTTCGCACGAGTCAGTCGAAATTCAACATCAAGCAGGTTTTTCAAAATTTTTAGTTTTGCGGATTTTAACAGCAATATACGCATTTGATATCTTTCACTCCCATACCATACATGCTTCCTAAGAAACAATCAAATGTGTTTTATATATAACTGATTCCTACTTCTCCATGCGCGATACATCGTAATCTCATGCAGATTTTTCAAAGTTTAAAATGTTGAATATTCTAAACATTTTAATAGCAATATGAACAATTTCTATGTTCCATCACATTTCACCCTCTAGGAAATGTTTCTTGAGAAGCAATTATATATCGAGAGGTCATAGTCAAATTGTGCTATCTACAAAAATACAATTGTTCAGTAGACCAAAAAAACCGTTTCAATTTCTTATTAATAGACATTTACTCACAAAAAAAACATGAAAATAATGGTGATAGAAAAAAAATGTTTGCACGAAATTGATATCATAGATGCAGAATGGATTACTAAACAGTTTGGCAGCCAGAACCCATTTTAGACAAATTTGACTATAAGCCCTCGATATGCTGAATACATATTTGAGATCTACTTCTTTCTTGCTTCCAAAGGACTAACAATGCGCATTTTGGTAGCATTGTTCGAGTTTTCTATGATGCACTAGTAATCCTCGCCCTATACCGTAATCCCTGAGAAACAATCGAAGGTATGCTGAACGAAGTTAAGTTTGGCTCCCATAGAGCTTATCGGTGGATGTCTTGCAAGGTCAGGCGGGTTTCTACGAAATGCTCTTGTAACGCTCTAACCATGTCACATACCACCGAAATTTTCAATAAGTTCCATTCATTATAGCACCTCTGCTGACGAAAAGATTAAAACAACTATTACAGTTTTAATACCTTCCTGCAAGTGTCTTTTGATTTTTATTCAATAATTTTCTTTAGGGACGCTTTAAATGGCAATTTTATGGCTTCTAATACTAGTAGTTGTACATACATACGCCACTTTACCCTACAATGAATCTGCATACTACCATAAATACTCTAAAGTCTGGTCTCCCTTTGAACTTTCGGGAAAATGGTAGCAAGTACTCGAAACGGTTCTTATCCTGTCACGAAAATGCCTGTTTTGAGAGAACTGCAACACTTAAGCAGATGCAATATTTCAATAGCATTGTTAAAAATTTTATATAAGTATAGTGTTTTTAGTAAAATTTTACTCAAAAATTTTACATCATCTTAATTTTTAATTGAAATATATAAAACTGAGTTTTTCAACAGTGATGTGGAATATAGCCAAGTAAGGTGCGGAATATATTTAACTTAAGAGCTTATCATCATGCTTTCGTCCAACTTTTGAGGAGAAGTGAATGGATGTGAACAAATACAACAAAAACAAACAAAAGAGAACATTCTTAAAATACTTGATCCAAAACTAGAAGTAATGATCTACTTTCTTACGTAAATGAGAGACTGTGCAAGCAAATGGAAGTTAAAATAGTGCATGTTTATATATACCAAGAAGAAAAAATCCATTTTCAATATATGGAAGTCAATATGTTCCCTCATTTTGTACTTAATTCTTTTGTCATTGTTGACTAGCCTAAACAGCAAAACTCTATGAACATTGGCGGAGAGGATAATTGTAGTACAAGAAAATTAGCATTACCACTGCCAAACGGAAATAGCAATGGGAATTTAAGTTCAAAACTGTTTCCATTTTATAAGTTTTCAGTTGCATGTTATATTAAGTGTCGACAGATATTGGAATATAATAAATCACCGGATGGACCGAAGTTTTGAGCATAAAGAAAATTGTCAAATAGTCTTGAATAGTAAAAAAGTAACCTAAAAATCTCTATCGCAGCAAGTGGAATGCTCGTACTTAAATTTTGAAATGTATTCGTATTATATAAAAAAATAATAAAAATTAAACTTAATTCTAGATAGACTATATAACTTCATATACAGATACGAGAGGGTTTTGGAATGGTTACGAAGACAATTTTAAATAAACTGCAAATAACTTATATAATTGAAATAGAAGTAACAGTATTACAAACGGTTTCACTTACATCTTGGCATTTAATAATTACCATCCCTAGTGCAATATGGCGGCATTTAAAAATATTCGTAGTTATTTGCTGCACTGTTTCCAACAAAAATTTACTATTGTGTAAAATTTAAATAATTTTTTTTAACCAAAAACTATCATTTATAGTCAAACTACATATCTTCATTAGTTTGCAACTAAAATTTGACGATTTTTATGCTTAAATATTTTTTTAATATTGCCTCATTTTGTATGTGTCTTTCCAAATATTACAAGGGATGACATTAAATTGTTCGAAATTCAAGCAAACTCTGTGGGAAGAAGAACACAACTCTAAAAAACAAATATTATTGGGTGTATATCTTCTTTTCAATGTTTGTAAGACACTGACATTCATGACTATTAACGAGTTGTATGAAACTAAAATGAACATTGAACATGAACATTTTAAATTTCTACTACCTGTAGGACCTTCAAGAGTGTTTTCCCTTCTTGTGTTATCCTAGGACCAGTTTACATTATCAACTTTTGTTTATGCAATTTTTCTTTTTCTTCTTTATTTATGAAATCTTATTTCTTCTTCTTACAGCAATATTTTTACTTTATATGTATGTGTGAATATATAAGAATGAGAGAACAAAAAAAATTTACAAACATATGTACTCTTTATCCTGCACCCATGCCGACAAACTAAGAGTTGGTTCAACAAAAGTTGATAAGTGTAAACTCAGACTTAATTATTAGGTTTTTTGAGCCAAGGCAATTTTTCTAGATTTATTTGTAGATGCATCTGCATCACTTCTTCCCAATTATTTAAAAATATATTGAAAACAATAGATAACATATGGAATCTTAGTGAATCCACTGAATTGTTCTTTAACAAGAAACTATCAATTCTAAGTTGAGTACCTTCGTAGTCCAAGTAGTTAGTGTAGTGGATTAGTAGTGCGGAGGTAGCGGGTTCGAATCCAACCAAAGACTAAGCGTGTTTCTGCAGTAAAGCCAACCAAGTAATTTCGCAGTTTGTATTTATTAACTTAAAATATGTTTAATATGAAAAAAAAAAACTAAGATAAATATATCTTGGCCATTTTGACAATTTTTAATATTGAATTTGGCGAAAAGGTTAAAATCAATACGACAACTCTGCAAGTAAATAATTACAAGCACAAGTTATTTTTATCTCTTGTTTATGAATATGACTTTGAAGGAAAATATGAAACTGAAGATTATTTTATCATCTATTAAATTTAATTTTATGATCTATAGGTGTCAAATGTACAAATACATTTTCAATGACATTATCCCTATGAACATGAATGGCAGTTTATTTCCTTAATGTATTATCACATCTTCAATAACATTATCCTGTTATAAAATATCCTCGTTATTGTATGTTAAACATGTTGATAGGTGCGTAAAGGTAAATGTATTTAAAAAGACCCATACAAATATCTTGAAATACATATATATTTAAACTAGTGACATGCTTTCACATATGAAACTGTGTCACTTTATATTACCAGGTAATAAATAAAAGGCATTTACCTTTATTTACGCAACTATATAATATACCATGTATATGCAAGTATTACAAATACTTTAACACATGTTGTATATAAAGTTTTTTTGCCTCTAAATGGTGTGTGTCTGCGTTTTAACATTAATGGAATATTGTGCAGGTGTGTGCATAAATTTCCTTAACAACACTTTTATATGAACAAAGAGGCAAGGAAAAACAGAAAAAGAACCATTCTTTTATTATTTTTTGGATGAGCATACACTCACACACATTTAGCCAAATGTATTGTACAGAGCCATACATTAAACTAAATAGTATTTGCAAATGTATGGGAGCAATAACAATAGTAATGACAAATTTTCAACTACTATTACCACCTATATCAAAAAGGATTTGTACATACGAGTACGTATGGTATAATATATTTCTAAAGGAAGTGGTTCCCAAAGCCAAAGGGGCGACAGAGGGAAAATGAAACTTAACGGTTCAATGATGGACAATGGCATCATTGATTAGTAGGCATCTATATTTGCCAGACTTTATCCAATTGTAGTTAAAATAATTGCGATCACTTAATATTAAAAAATAACTAAAACAAAATCGGTACGCTTAGACGGACAATCAGAAGTGATATACATGGTTGAGGTAACTGTTTGTAATCGAAAATCAAAACCTTAAAATTGAATGTGATTATAATTAAATTAATATTCATTAATATTGTCATACATCATCATTCCATGAATATTATGCACTTTTAAAGAATATTATGGGACAGGATTATCACTGTAAAGTTTTGATAAAACAAATATATTGGAAGATTTATTAAAAACTAGCGGACCAGGCGAACTCCGCCTCGCTTCAATTTTAAGCCTTTAGACAAACTTTCTATATTTTTTTTTTGAAAAGCCATTAAGGAATAATTTCAAACAAAATTTCATACAAAAACTCGATTTTCGATTTTTTCCAATTTTCCGACTTTTCCGGAGGGATTTTCAGTTTTACAGAAATCTGCCAGGTCGTTCTCGTTTTATGAATTATTGGATTTTGCCACGCCCCTCCGCATACAGACCGAAAATAAAAAATCGGGCTTCAGAGAGTCACCCGCCCGAGTATTCTTCTGAAGGTTCCCTGAAAATTTCGTCAAAAGCGGCCCAGCCGTTTTGGAGCCATTACGTTACATACATACATACATACATACATATATACATACATACACACATCCTATTTTATATATATAGATTGTTTACAAGAAAAAATTTGCCTTACTCTAGAATCTATTATGATTTATTTAAGTTTTTATTCACATCTCGTGATTGTAATCAATTTCTGCTTTGTGAAATTATATGAAAGGAACTCGGAAGAGACGTTACTTGAGTTTATTTGTTAAAAGAAAAGAACAGTGTTACTCAGATCATAACGACATTCATCTATAACAAACTAAATCGCTCGGTTCCGTAGAGCTCGTTAGTAACGAAACCCCACTGTATTACAGTACTGCTATTGTATTTTTAAATCTATCTAAAAAACCTTAATATCTCTACATTAATACGTGGCAAACAAGTAAAGAAAAATGGCTAATAGCTGAACGGAAATTTCTTCTAGCTGAACGGTTTAAAAAAATTGCTACAATGAAGGAAAAAATTGCTAAATTGGCAACACTGCTAAAAATGTAGCTGGAGCTTATAGAGCAACTCTATAAGTTTGACTAAAAATAATATTTTCTTTAGACAAAAAATTTTTTTGCCAATAATTTTTTCTGCATGGAGGAGTAATTTTTAGGCAACAACATATTAAGGTTTTAAGCCTTCTTATAAAAAATCCAAGTGAAAATTTTCTTGCAACAAAATTGTATCACCTAGACTACTAGGACATCCTGTACATTGCTCAGTATTAACATTTACATTTCTTGTTAGAAATTCCTCTACCGTAACAATATTTAATCTATTTCACCAAAAAGAATCCTGTAAATGTTGTTTTTTAATTTCTTCCCACTTTTTTGTTTGTTAAACTAATTTCGTCCCTCTGTATCACATATTTTCTATTCCACTGTAAACAAACTGCACAAGTTATTTTAGCCATCAAACTAAGCCAATGGCTTGTAAATGACTTTAACAGTTTTTATTTTCCGTGGGCAATGACTCTTCAAGTGTCGAAAGGTCAATGGCTGGGCTTTTAAGAACAAACCACATACTTCAAGGTAGTTAAAATAAAAAAGGAAATAAATTTTATGTACACACGCATTACTATACGAGTAGTTAAACATTGAGAGGTTAAAGACTAAAAAGACAAGAATATGTTTTATAAATTATTGATCTTTTTCTGCAGGCAATATTCATTTGGAAATATAATTGTTTATATTATTGTCGAATTTAAATTTCGGAAGTATATTTGGAAAATTGCACACTTCCTTTTTGTCCTGAATTTTAAAATACTTTAAGTAACAAACTCTCATAAAGGTTTTTACATTTTTCTTTAATTCTCACAAATAAAATCGAATTTTTATATCCACGCTTTATCAATGGGATTTAATTGTTGTCTTTTCAGACTAAAATGTTTTTTTTTTATAAATTTGCATCACTTTCTCATTCTTTAAATTTAAATATTTTCTCGTTCCAATATAAATGTGAGTACCCACTTGTTTATATCCTTAAGCCTTCGGGCCATCATTTGTTCTACATATGAAAGTAAAGTTTAAATAAATGTATTTTCTTGTATGGAAATTGGTCAAGACATTATGTGTTTGTTTATTAAATTTCCCTTTTTAATAAATATAATTTTGTTTTGAAATTCCTTTATTTTTGGTGTGTTAAAAAAAGTGTTAAATAAAATAGAAGGACGAAAGGAATTATATTATTGCAGGGAATAAAAAAAGCAAAATTTGCATAAAAAGGTTATTGTTCCATCCTAAACGAATGAGCCAAACTTTTTATGTGTCTGCATTTGAATGTGTTAAGTGGTGCTTGAATTCCATGTGGAGCATTATGCAAAATAAGAGATTTTATATTTCCAATGTTTTGTATACGTATTATTGTATTTTATTTTCAAATGATTATCTGGCAAATGGCAAATAATACACTTGATTATTTTTCAAATAATATCGGATATAAAAAAGCTTTTGCAGCGATTAAATTTTTGATAAAGATTTGGATCAAAAAAATGCAAGGGAAAATTTAAAAATAAAGAAAATTTAAATTTAAGCTTTTTCCTTTTAGTTTTAGTAAAAAATAGTGCTTAAGAACTTAAGCCCAAATAACATTTAATGTATCTTGGAATTCTAAAATCAAATACACAAAGTCTGCATAATTTTACATGTATATTTAATTCTACTGTCAATATTTTAAATATTGTTGTGGGTGGGACAGTACAGGCGTTAACCTACAAACAGTTGGTGAAAATAATGACGAAAATATACTCAAAATTAATATAAAAGAAATTTACAAAAATTTACAAAATGAGAAATAAAAATATAAGAACAAGTGCAATAAATAATATATAAAAAACTAAAGTATTCATGCTGTTAAATCCAGTCCGTTCGTTCCGTAATTGAGAGGAAGAATATCACTCGAAATGATATCGTTTGTATAAAAAGCCCAACAAAATGTCAAAGTAATTCATCCCTGTACCGACGCTGACATGGATCTGATAAAATACAGAGCCAACTTGCACAACGGTGCGGTTCCCTTGGTCTCATATCGACAAGTGGAAGAAAACTTAGCTTTGCAGCTTTCCTAGAACGCGATTTCGGAGACTCCAGGCCCCACAGAAAGGCTGGGTCTGCTTTAAAAAAAAAAAATGGTAACAAGGTATGAAATAAGCAAGTGTTCAAAAGCAAAGATTCTTTCCGTATTTGGAGTTTTGATGGACATGTAACAGGAGCAATGGCTCGGAAAATCCAGCCAAACTTTTCACAACATTATGGCGGTTTTAATTTTCTTATTGAATACCAAATTACATGTTACTAAACTGTTTCGAAAACATTTAAATTCGCTTGCATGCCATAATAAACAGTTGATCCACTGTGTACTATCGCCTCGCATGCCGAAAAATAAAACTAATTTCTTTTATTAGAAAAAATTTTAAGTCTTCTTTAACAAAAAAGTAAGTCTTCCCAGGATATAATCACAAAAAACTAGAGCAGATCTAAAAAAAGTCTCAAATTTAATATCAAAAAGCAGCTTATCTCTTCGAATTTCCTTTTATACTTTTTTGCTTTGTAGACATGAGTATAAAAAGCCATAGACATTCATATAAATGCAAACTTTTTTCGTTCGTTAAATTTATTAAATTGCCAAAGTACGTGTTGCTTATTTTTACATTCATAAAAAGAAACACTTTTACCTCATGGCATCGTATTCCAAAGGGGAACTGTGTATGAAAACAAAAAAAAAGCTGCAAAAAAACAAATTATGTTTCATAACAAACTAAGCAGTTGCCACTCATTTACTCAGATCCAGAATGTCTGAAAATAGGAGCATAAGTAAGAGACGACAAAAAGACATCATGTCATAAAATTGCAATGAAGCATTAAAAATACAAAAAAAAATCTGCTCAAAAAGGAAAAAAAGTATAAAATGAAGTTCTTCCCGCACACACACAAGCACACATCATGTGACATAAAAAGGAGCAATTTAAGTGGAAAATATCTGTCAGTACAAGACGGGGTAACAAATCAAACTTTTCCGTGATGAAAGAAGCTGAATGAACCACCCTCATATGCTCTGGAGGCAATATTGTGTACAGATTTTCCATAACAGAGTAACATATCATAAATGGCATGATTATAGATGTACATGTATATAAGGGTTATCTCAGACTGTTGCTTTATTTAATTAATACCTTCATTTAAATTATATTTATTAAGTGACATTTCAAAATAAGCATCCTCAAGAAAATTTCTAAAGGAAACCGGCATTTTTTAAACATCTTTTCAATCACTTATTCCAGAAAATGTCATAAAAATCTTTGAAAATTCAACTTTAATTATACATAGTTTCTGTTCTGGTTCTGAGTTTTGGCCACATTTGCCAAACGGAGCGATGGAATGCACTGGCTTCATATTGAAAATGGAAAATTTAGTAGTCACTAGGACTAAATTAATTCTGATAGATCCACTTATGGTCTGCAATAGTGATTAGTCCACTTTCCATTTTTTATATAATGACATTGCTGCCACTTCTTTTTTTGGTCACAGTCGCCAAATTCCAGAACAAGAACTATGTCTGTCTAAAGCTGAGTTTTTAGGACTAATTGTCCTTCGCAGAAATTGTGCATGTTTAAACTTGAATCGCCACCAGGATTTATTACTTTCACTAAAATGATACTTTCCAATGAAAAAAAGAGATCTTCCGTGATCTTCTTTATGAACCGGACATTATGAAAGCTTAAAATACTTCTATCAGTGCAAAAAATTCTAGTATGTGACTCATACTTATTGAACTTACAATCATATTCTTAATTAAAAAAAAGAAATGTTAATTTTGTTTAATAATTACTTTGGAGAATATCGCTAATCATAATTTGAAACAAATAATTGTCTAATAATTTGAAAATAAAAAGATGCAAATCGAATTTAAGACATTTGTTGTGTTGTTTGTGTAAAACTTTTCAAGGACTATAATGCTTGAATTTTTCGTAGTTCATAAGAAAACAGATATGAATGAATTCCGAAACTTTCTTGTACAACCATAAAGTCTTGAATGCTTTTCAAGCATGATGGCCGAAGTGTACTGATCATTTTGAAAATGTTTATAAATATTTTGTACTTCAACAAGAATTATGTGGACTTGCAGAAGTAATTGAAATTTTAAGTAAAATTTTTGTTAACTTAAGAAGTCAAAAATGCATTTAGAATAACTTCATGTTTTTGAAATTGCCGCAGGGAAAATTAAAGTGCGCCCTTTTTTAAGTCCTATAGAGCTGTATTCCATCAAATGTTCATAAAGTTGTATGTTTGTAATAATTTGGGTAACCTTTGAACGATATATCGGATTTCAATTTTGCCTGCTCTTAGTTGCGGTCGGACTTAAGCGAATTCACAGAATTCACACCTGTTATGTTCTTTAATTTTTTCATTACTAAATATCAAAATTCCTTAATTTGTTTGGATTATTTGGTTGGATATTTTCCTTTGCCTTCTGCTGTTCGTCAACTATTTTTGACATTCTACAATAAACGTTTTGTGTGTGTTGTATTAGTGAATTTACATGATATGAATTCGCCTTGTTTGTAAGTATGCATACATTAATTCGACGCTGCAGATTTTGACATTTTTGTGAATAAAATTTTACCCAACGCTTTGATCTTAACCCAATTAAAAGACGTCAACTCCTGAAGGTTTTATTAAAAATTTTTAAAAGATTTTTTCGAAAACTCCGTGTTACGTGATGAAGTTACTGTATCACGCTATTGAATTTCATAAACGTCGTCTGGCAGCATGACATTCTTAAGGATCGACTTCTTTAATTTTTCGCCATGTGAAGAAAGTAAGAAAAGTATATATTTGTTAATTTTTCCGACCTAATGATATGTAATTTTTGTTTTTATTTTTATTCCGGCTCTAGGTCATATATTAAATAAAACTTCTTTTTTTGTTTTATTTAAATTTTATTTTTTATTTCATATTTCGATCACCATCGGTTCTCTTCTTCAGGAATTTAAGTAAAGCAAACTTTGATAACTATCACATGTAATTTGCCTTATAAAATATGATAAAGTTTGCTTTACTTAAATTCCTGAAGAAGAGAACCGATGGTGATCGAAATATGGAATAAAAAAATAAAAAATTTAAATAAAACAAAAAAAAAGTTTTATTTAATATATGACCTAGAGCCGGAATAAAAATAAAAAACAAAAATTACATATCATTAGGTCGGAAAAATTAACAAATATATACTTAACTAACGGAGGGCACACCGAAGAACATCAATATGAAATTAATAAAATATACATACTTATAGTAACAAACCAAACAAGTTTGTCATAAGTAAAAAATAAAATAAGCAAATTAAAAAAAAAAAAAAATAAGCATGTGTATGGTTGGTAAAGAATAAATAACAATGGTAAGACTGTTGTAAGTTAGTGAGGTGTAATTTGAGCTCTTCATTACAAAAAAAACTTTTCACAAATTGTGATACGATGAATCAAAAACAATTCTCGTATTACATTTACAGTGAGGGTTTGTATGAATAGCTGAAATATACATCAACTGACACCACAGAAGTGGACCAAACACAAGAACGCTGATGATGAAAGTGTAGCGGCTTTCGAAAACAGCATGTTGTTCCGTTCTGCTAGTGTTTGTCAGAATGATTTACACATTTGTCTTTGTTGTAATTTGTTCTTTGATAACTATCACATGTAATTTGCCTTATAAAATATGATAAAGTTTGCTTTACTTAAATTCCTGAAGAAGAGAACCGATGGTGATCGAAATATGGAATAAAAAATAAAATTTAAATAAAACAAAAAAAGAAGTTTTATTTAATATATGACCTAGAGCCGGAATAAAATTAAAAACAAAAAGTAAGAAAACATTTTTTAAAGGACCAGATTTTGTGCCTAAAGGGTAAATATTTAATAAAGCCGTAGCTATTAACTAAATCGGTTATTTTGATGGGTATATGTAGTTATAGAATAACTATGTTTTTTTAATTATTCTATTTCAAATCGAGCTCGAGCGAAAAGCTTGGGGTTATTTGGAAGGATTATTATTCGAAAGGCTTATTTGATTGGAAAGCTAGTTTAATTGAAGATATAAATTATTTGAAAAAATATTTTCATTTGAATAATACTTTGTTGTAAACTTTAATTGAGATGGTACCTCAACTGAAATTTTTTTTAATGTTGTTAAGGATCTTAGTTTAGTGCTTTATTTAACAGGCAGTTTTATAAAATAGCATGTTTATTTAAATATAACTTTCTAGAAGATTATCCTCCGGAAGTTACGTTATGTAAACAAACTGTATTATCGGCTGCATTTTGATGATTCATTTTACGACCATTAAAAAATTGTTTAAAAACCAAAAATATATAAGATTATGTGCTCCCTAATAACCTCTTTTTGAAACCCCTTACTCTACCAGCTCGACAAAATTCATTCCCCATTGTATAAAAGGAAAATAATTTAAATAAATTCTTAACGTTTAACTTAAAGGTGTTCCCCATTAGCACTGGTATTGTCTCTCTGAGACGTGTTATGTTATTTTATCATTTTCCACATTTTTGCCATACCTTATGGCTTTTTGTTTTAATATTTCCATACATTGAAAACAAAAACGCTTTTGCACTTCGTGCTTACGAGTATACGCCTGCCTTTTGACAGGAAGTGCGGAAGGAAAATTGAGTACAATACATGACATTTCCTTTGGATGCATGATTAGTTTTTCGATAGAAGATGAGTTCTATTTTCAAAATGGCTGTATAACACATTTTTGCTTTTTTTTCTTTGTTTTTCAAACACTTTTCATTTGCATTTTACCACGTTGTAAGTACAAGTGGCTGTAACTTCATTGCGAAGGAGCAGAGCGCAGATTTGGTAGCTAATAAAATTGTAATATTTATTTAAGAGATTAGCTGAAATTAGTGTAATGTTAGAAGTCGTTATTATATCAGCATAGACGTGACTATGTCATTGAATTTTTTTTAACAAGGTGGGGTGAAGAGAAAACAAGAGAAAAAGAACAAGCAAGTGTCTTTGTAAATTGCATCAGTGTTTTGTGATTTTTATGTAAATTACTTAAATATGTTATTAAATGCTTAAGAATGTGATTTGAGGCGCAGAAAACAGACATTTTTTTCCAACTTGGGGGGAGTTTTGGTTAATAAAAATTTTGAACAGAACTTGCATTAAGTAAACAGAGGCTTAAAACCTGAAAAACAAAAGTAAATGCCAATAAAAAATTAAAATTGGAAATTCTATTTTTATAATTTTAAAGCACAACAGCTAAAAAGTGAGATATAATTTATTACAAGCCAGAAAGAAAGGACATGCAGGCGAATCGTTAAGACATGAGCCTGTTACTTTAAGTCGTCCCAAAAAAAAAGCTGTCGAACGGATGAATATCTATAACGCCAAAATAAATAACACCCAACCAAAGGAAGAGATAGAGGCCATAAAGCAGCAAGCTACTGCCAAATGGAAAACGCGATGGGAAAATGAAACCCGTGGACGGTGGACTTTCAAATTAATTCCCAATATTACAAAATGGACAAACAGAAAAACCGGAGAAATAAATCATTACATAACGCAGATGTTATCTGGGCACGGATATATCCGCAAATACCTACACAAAATGGGTAAGTGCAGCACACCATTCTGCATCTATGAGGAAGAAGAGATAATAGATGACGCTGAACATACGTTCTTTAAATGTAGCTATTGGATGGATTGTCGCACTCAACTAGAAAACCATATTGGCGAATTAACGCCCGAAACTATCATTGACAAAATGATGAGCAGCGAAGAAAACTGGAAGGCAATCGCACGATACATCGAGCACGTTCTCCGCTCAAAAAACCGTGACTTAGACGCAACCTAAAACATGGCTATAAGCCTTAAATTGGAGCAGGATCATCGGAAGGGAGGCCTAGACGTGGGTAATACAAGAAGAGGTGTGCACATAAGTGCACATAACAAAGGAATCCACCTGGAAGTAATGCTAAGGCGGTGCCCAGGTGGGCAACACATCCCAAGCTTGACAAGGTGGGTTTTTAGCCGGTAACCATTACAAGGAATCCGGCATACGGCGAGGATGACGATTCACGTAACATGCATAAAGCATTTTCCCATCTTACCCCAAAAAAAAAAAATATTATTATTATTATCATTATTATTATTATTACTATTATTAGTATCTTTTTTTTTATTCAAATAAACATTTTTTTAAATCAAAAATATATTTTTGTTTGTAATTTGAATAGAATTAATATTAAAATATTCTATTATTAAAAAACTTAGTTCGTGTTAAGTTTTTAAGCTCAACTATTTTGATAAATTTGTTTAAATAAAAATTAAAAACCTTAAAGAGATTTCATATAATTTATTATAATTTGCTAACAAATCTACTTGCTACAAACTTATTAATTTAATGTTGCCATTGTAAATACCGCTAGAAACTTCTTCTTTGGGTTGGCACTCCCTGATCTCTGCTAACGACATAAAAAATAAAAAAAAACGTTATAAATACTCGTATATTTATTTTTCCAATTTTATTTAATTTGTTATTGCTATTACTATTACCAATTTTGTTGTCTTTTTTCATTTTAATCTAAACAAATTATTTAAAATTTCCGAATAGTTTTACTTTACTTTTACCCGTTTTACTTTATATGACAACAACTGTTTAGTCGCCATTTTCAGTGACTATTTAAGGTAAAGGAAACGGCATTTTGTTAGATTGGTTTAATTTTATTAATTTTTTTTTGGTCCTTTCCTATTTCGTTTTAGCTTAAATTTATTTTTGTTGCAGTAGAAAGTTTGTAGCCTTTGCATGCAATTATTTGTAATCATTTGTCTTGCAACTTGTCAGGCAAACTTCAACAAAAAACTTTTTACTTGAAAAAAGAAAGAAAAATATTCCGAAGCAAAATAAATCAGTAAGAAACTGAACTAAATGTAATTAATTTGCAAATTCAAAATAACATTAAAACTAGATTTAAGTTTAAGTATTAAAATAATATTAAAATTAAATTTGTTTTTTTTTAATAATATTTACTGATTTGTTATTTAAGAATATTTCCCTTAAATTTCTGTCACTTGCGGTTTTGAACGATATGTAAAATATTTTTACCATATTTACATTTTTTGTCAAACTGACTTCTAATATTAAATCAAAAATTTACATTTACTCTTACATTCTGTTTTGTTTATGTATGACCTTTTTTGCTTTTCGTTTCTATTATAAAGTGAAAGCGAAGGACATAAACATATTTTGTTTACAAGAATGCACTCTAAAACATTTGATATATGAGTCCATGAGATAATTTCTTTTATATGTTGCCAACAAAAAAATATATATGTATAAATACAATAAAATACAGGGTGTTTTTTTTGAGGTATAGAACTTCGAATTGAAATAAAACACAAGAAAATCTTTTTAATGTCCATCAATTTGGCTTTATTGGAAGGATAATTTTATGCCATTAACGTTAAAATATGATTTCGGGCATGTGGCCGCCGTGGCTGGCTGGAATAAAGCCAATTCTACAGGTCCAATTTTCAACCACTTTTTCGAGCATATGGGGCCGTATGTTGGCAATAACGCCACGAATGTTGGCTTCCAAGTCCCCTAACGTTTCTGGTTTGTTGGCGTAGACGAGCGACTTCACATATCCCCAAAGAAAATAATCCAATGGTGTCAAATCACACGATCTTGGTGGCCAATTGACAGGTCCAATTCGGGAACAAAATAGTCGGTTATCATGGCTCTATACCGGTCTCTATTAACGGTAACTGACTCTCCAGCATTATTTCGGAAGAAGTATGGCCCAATGACTCCACCAGCCCATAGAGCACACCAAACAGTCAGTTTTTGTGGATGTAATGGCGTCTCAAGGGTCTCATGTGGATTCTCTTCACTCCAAATGCGGCAATTTTGCTTGTTGACGTAGCCATTCAACCAAAAATGAGCCTCATCACTGAACAAAATTTTGCGATGAAAATCAGCATCGAGATCAATCATTTTCGGCCCATACACCAAAATCACGACGCATTGCATGGTCTCGCGGCTTTAATTCTTGCACAAGCTGGATCTTGTAAGGTCGCAAGCCAAGATCTTTGCGCAAAATCTTCCATAAAGTTGATGGACAAAGCTCCAATTGCTGTGCACGGTGGCGAATCGATTCATTCGGGTCCTCTTCAACACTTTGCTCTACAGCGGTAATTGTTTCTTCGGTGCGCACTGTTCGACGTCTCTGCGGATGCGTATTATCACATAGAGTAAACGTAGTGCGAAAACGATCCATGGTTAACCGAATTAATTGCTCTGATGGACGATTATGTCGACCATAAAATAGACGGAGCTTGCGGTAAACTTCGCGAACTGAACCATTATTTTCGAAATAAATTTGCACGATTTGCAAGCGTTGTTCTTTTGTCAACCTGTTCGTGATGAAATGGCAAACCAAACTAAATATTAATCACTTGACAGCTGACAAAATGGCCGCCAGTTAAAAAAGTGATGCCAACTTAAAGTTCTATACCTCAATAAAAAACACCCAAAAAAGTACAATAATTTAGTTGGAAATTAGTTTTTTTTAAATTTGTTTGCACTGCGTGGAAGGACAATTAAAACTTTTACAAGAAAGAATCGCATAAACTCATCCATTTCAATTTATATCAGATGCATTTAAGTATATATTTTCCGTCCAATGATTTCATTTCTTCAATCAATACTTTACACCTTCCATTAAACAGTTTCAAATTATTTTTATATGAATGATCCACTACAAAATTTTGTGAAAGCCCAAAGCTGTGTGATAAAATATTATCAAAGCAACTTCAAAACTGCGCCTAGACAGATTTTGTTTACAGTAAAATTTTATCAAGCACAGACAACCTTAATATGCCAATAAAAAATGGGCATTCGAAACACCATAAAAATGTAGAGATGGGTCCAGAAGGCTTGCAAGATATTTTCTTTTTTAATACTTGTCATACAAATGTGTGAAGAAAAACATTTTTACGAAAAAGTAATTTATATCAAATTCCTTGATATTTTTATCGTTTGTGTTTGAACTCGTACTTGGAAATATAGTTCATCATGACATGTTTAATAGTCAACCTGTTTATCACCACAGACACATGATCATACAGAGTATGAGTATTAGTGAGGGCAAATGTTTTGCAGACACAGTTAAAAATATCTTCTTAAGAAGTCATGAAAATGCAGAGATTCTGATTTAAAATATAGAAATTTAATAGATTTCCAAATAGTATTGCCATTACAGAATTCTCTTTCTTATTGCACTTAATTGGATTATAGATCCTTTTCAATATACATTTAATTATATACTAAATACCGGAAGTACTATTAACATTAGATATAGAAGTATGGAAATAATAAGAATTTGCAAATAGTCACAATTAGTTTAATCTTCTTTATAAGAAATATTTTGAATTAAAAATTTTAAAGAAAATTTTGTTCTCATGTAAGTCTAAATTTACAAGTACTTTGTACAATTTATTCCAGATTTTTCCCTACTTAACTTCCTAGGATGTGGAAAAATGTACTAAAAAATACTTTAAAAGAAATAAAAATATTGTGCCTTAATTATTTGCATTTTTACTTTAATATTTAATGAATTTCTACACCCGATTTCTACAGTAACTTTTTATGAAATTTGTTAAATAAACTATTAATTATTTGATAATGGAAGAACTAAAGAAGATATCAAAACGAAGCAGTTCCCACTTTCTATCAGCTATGAAAAGCGATCCCTTTGATCTATCGTTTATACACACATGTTCAAAGAATTTAAATTGCAAAAAAAAAATTAATTTAGCACAAAAAATAACGATTGGCAATTATGCAATCTCTTCTCCTGCAAAGGACGAAGGTGTAGTAACTGGCTCTGGGCTCAGCTAAAATTTTAAAAATTATATTTTATCACTCACAGAAATAATACATATTTTTTCTTCGAGAGGGAACCAAAGGAAATTTTTTTCCTTTCCCCGTTTGCGTGGGAGCATGAAAATTCTTTGCGATTGACTTTGCCAGCAATATTGGGATATTTGGTTTTTGACTAAAGGGACCAAGAGCGAACATATTTAACTCGAATTTGGGAAACTTACTTTTTGCCGTGATACAAGGCTCTGCATGAGCTTCATTTCGCCCTGAGTTTTATTTCCCAGGATTGCAATATTACGGAGACCACAAAAACTGCCAGATAATATGTTCTTAGTGGCGAATGCGAATCGTAAAAGAAATGTTGACCACCAAGGGAATATGAGATATGCCAACTCATTTACTCAACCAATCTTATATAAGACAATATTGGATTATTTTCTTATCCTTTATTTCAGGACTGTGCTTACCATTTTATACGGCTTTATATATATATGATCATCTTAATTGGAAAAGGACATTGTAGAAGATCATGTACAACAATAAACACAGTTCAGATAACAAAAGATTATAAACAACTGCAAATAATCTTCAAAAAGGGACAAAAACTATTTCGGCAACAATTTCTTAAATAGTTTTAATCAGTTGACTTAAATTCAGTTTTCAAGTCGATCTAAAAAAACGAATTTCTCATAAAATTAGAAGAGACCACAGCAGAGGACAATTTTAAGGATGCACATTTACATTCTTTATTTTCTGTAAATATTCAATGTTTATTTAAAGATATTTATCCTTAATACAAATTGATGAAATTAACTTTACTGAAATTGTTTACTTGCTAATAAAAGGTTTTTAGCAACGTTTTTGAGTGCAAAAAGATATGTTAAATATTTCCTTTATTATGTTTGAAACATAAATTTGCAAATGTCTTTTTATATTTAAACGACTCTTAAACTCTCATAAAAGAAAAAGTCAAATAAAAAGAAATAAAAAGTATGTAGTTCTTCTTTTAACACATTATCTCTACCCGAACCCGTTAAAATCCTTAACGTTTTCAAAAAGTTGAAGCATATTTTTATAGATTTTTTTGTAGCATGAAAATATATAGATATATTTTTTTCGAAGAATAAAAATTAAACTTTAGTACCCAACATCCACATGAATACCAATACACATGCCCCATTTCAAATATTTGTTACAAACGAAATACCTTTACCGTTTTTGTACCATCCCTCCACCTACAAGCGCTTTATGTTGCATCTGCTGGAAAATAACAATAAAAAATCATTCGATATGTGAGAACAATAACAATATCCTTTTTTATTTAGCAACCATTTTATTACAATCTAATAACATTTCAGCGCATATTTTTGTGAGAATAAAGTGAATGCAGAGAACAAAAAATAAAATAATAGGAATAACGGGTTTACCGAAATGTATCCTCCCAAAAGGATTTCACAGCTCAAACTGACTAGATTTGCAAATCTTAAAGGCTTTCAGAGGTCCTTCGTGAAAACTTTTTTTACATTTTTGTTAATAAAGTATTCATACAGCAAATTTAAAATCTTACATATTTTTTTTTTCTCAAATTATCTTCAATATTTCATTAATCAGTGAATTTAAAAGTTTATTATAGCCATCATCTATCAAATATTTTTGCTCAAATTGTTAATGTCAATCATCTCTTTATATTAAAGTGAGGACATTTATGGTTCTTCTGAAGCAAATGTGGCCAGTAAGGTTAGAGATGATGCAAGACAGGCTCAAAATATTTAATTAAAATGTGTCTATGTATATTGTATTGATCGTATCTTCCACTTTTTAATTAACCACTATAAGGCATAATTGAATGATATTTTAAAATAGTTAGAGTTTCCAAAACGGTTAACTCGTATCCACCTATTTAGTCCAAAGGAAAAACACTTGACCAACATTATTACATACATAATTCTATCCTGTATTCCGTTTATATGTGTTTTCAAAAAAAAATATCTACATTTTCTGTTTCATTTAAAAGCCACATACATTTTGAAACACCCTTTACATAAAACTATATTTTGTAACAGGAATTTGTCCTTTCATCAGGATATGGTTACTGATATGTATGACATGGTGATGGCGGCTTTTGAAATATTCAAACACAAAGATATTTTGGTTGTTTAACATTTTTTTACAGAAATACGAGGTATGGTAAAGAAGTAAAGGTACTGTTAATTTTGCAGGATAACTACACTCTACAGCTAAGATTTACAGTAACGGGTCTGGTACATCGTAAACAGAAAAATTTAATAGATCACAAAAATTCGAGCCGCTTTACAGACGAAAATTATCCAATATCTTGCCATTTTGTTCGACGACGAAAAATAAATTTATTATTGTATTAAATTAATTTTAAAATTTCTACTGAAATCATTATTTATTCTAGATTTGTAATTTATAAAATTATATTTTTATTCACATGAAAACAAAGAAAATCCTAAAAGCTGGCCTTTTTAAATTTATATTTATAAACACATATTTCAAGTTAATTCCTTGAAAAGGTATTTGTCAATAATCCTAAAAAAATAATACAAAAAATAATTGCAAGTTCAGTTGACATGCTTTTAGAGTAACATTTTATATGGCAACTACGAGTAAATCAGCCGTTTCAGGTTACGATGAACACGTACGCATACGCAATTACACATATTAAACTTTTAATGTAGCATTACACTGTGTGTAATTTTTTAAGTCGTGACCATTTTTTAATTTCATTTGTTTTTCACTTTTGCGGATACCTAAGCGCTACCTAAACGGTGTTCAGAATTATTCCCAGGAAGTTTATATGTTGTAGAAATTTGTTTATTGAGATCTTAGGTAAATTTTTGTAGTTGATTGTTTCCTTGAATTTTGAACGGTTTGCTACCTATGGACCTGAACAAGAGAAAAAGGTAAAAAAAATCGAATTTTTTTAAGTTTTTTGCGATTTTTATCTCGTAGGAGAAGTTTTTTTAATTTTATATGTTCGCAATTTTTGTTCTTTATGACAAGAGCTGCAAGCTTGCCTCAGAGAGTAAATCGAAATTCGGAACGGTTTGCAAGATATGAGCCCGAGAAAATGATCACTTTTTTGCGAAAATGATACCGAGGCCCGAAATCTTTGGCGGCCCATAAAAAAAGTGCATGACTTTGGGAAAAATTGGGAGACACGGGTCTTTTTTTTAGTCTTTTATCACGTAGTGGTGTCCGTATATGGTTATTTTTTATTTCGTGTTGCACTGTGTTATATTATTACATCGCTTGCAAATTATGTTAAATATGAAAAATTTTTGGGCTACAAGTGCAACATGCCATATTAAAAAAAATTCAAATCGCGCAGAAGAAATTATTAAAACTTTTATATAATCTTCCTTGGTTCCTTTCAACCCTTAGGCTTCATTCGATTTCGAATACATATACTGTCGTTTTTAGACTAAATGAACTAACTAGAAATTTTTACTCCATATGCTCTTGGTCAGAACACACAAATATCAATGATTTGACATCAGCTTAGGTAGATTGTAGGTTTTAAGTTAAGTAGTTTTAATTAAAATATTGAAAAAAAATTTCAAATAGGTCTTTTTAAAATTTTGCCTCCAGTAAAATTTTAATGTAAATATGTTTATAATTTTTTAAATTACTATAAATTATTAAGAAGAAAAAGTGCAAACCTTGAACTATTTAAATATAATTCTAAGGTGTAAATGCCAATGTAAATATTATATGAAGGACAATAAATTAAAAAATCTACAAGATTTGTAAATGTAAAGGAGTTTTGTTGAGTAGATATAACGATAATTTGCTTATAAGGAGAAAAATTAATGACCAAAGATAATATTTTCAATTCATTTTCTTTTAAGCAAATTTAACTATTTCTAAGAATATCTGTGCACTCTGACTTTTATTGATGGCAAATTTCCGATTATTATTCAAGTTTCGAAATTTTATTCATTTATTGTCTTACTGATTGTATGTCAAAAAAATTATATCCAACTACCAACTTGTATTAATTTTATACAAGGATATTTGCAATATATAAAGAATTTGTGTGTGTAAAATATTTATTTATATATATTTACATTAATTCTTATTTACTTATTTGTAATTTCTCACCAGTAACTGCTTTACATACTCTTGTAAATGATGATGATAATAATTGAAGTTAATGAGATTTTTTTCATGCTGTAGTTATTTTCCTTTTATTGAATTTTTGTTTTTGCCATCAAAAGAATCTACATTTCATTTCCTTCGAGCTGTTTTTATTTATATAATATATTATATAAAAATTATCATAAACATTTATGAGTTTTTACGTACTTTCTGACTTTTTTATCTGTTTTCTTTTTATTACACCAAACAAATCTTTCACTTTCCCTTCAGTTGGTTGGTTTTTGAAATAGAGACAAAATCAGATAATGATCCTTACATATATTTCGCTGTTAAAAAAAACTTCTGCAGGATTGAGTGAGAAAGAAAGTTTTCCTTTTTTTTTTTGCTAAACTTTTTGTCGTCTTAATATGTGTTGGTAACAATTTAATATTTTATTAGGAAAAAAATTTGTTGCCAATAATGGATAAGTTTGTTTTTATTTTGTTGTGGCCATTATTATATTAATACAATTACAGTGTTACAGTCAATTAAGATTCATGTGAACTTCATATCCAAGATGAAGGAAAATAAATAGTGACATGTTTAGCTAAATGACAGTAATACAATATGACAGGAAGTAAGTTATTGCTTTAGCCGTTTTAACTATTTAAGAAAAATATAATTTGCCAAAATTAAGGATATCATTATTTTTATCAGGTACAAACATGGCAATAAGGGTCCTTTTCTGTTACAAAGCGCAACATCTCTGCACACTTATATTGTAGTCATGAGTATACTTATCGCATATTTACGAGTATATACGAAATTCGCATGAAGTTGCGTATAAGTATGATTTTAATTTTAGCTCATACGCATTCTTAACTGTTTGACAATGACACATATCGCTCGTTGAAAAAAATTAAATTAAATGTATTTTAAGTGTAAATATTCACATCGAAACTTCGAATAACCTCAGTTTAGCTAACGATTAAATTTTAGTTTTTTTATACATCCAAGAGGGATATTTTTGAATACTTTTCCCGTATTATTTAAAAAAAAATTACTATTGTTTGAGAAATAATTTAATTGCCATATCAAATTTTTTGCTTGTTTATTTTAGCTGTGGATGTGATTCTGATTTTTTGTATATTAAGAGTATATTCAGGAATTGGGAAACTATTTCCTCATTAACCAGAAAATTTGTTTAAAACATAACTATATTGCTCTAAAGGAGCGTTATGTCCTTGTCTTTATTGGTCTGACGTTATAATCCTTAATATATCCTCTTGTGTAGTTTTAAATGCATTAATTTTATTTCTATTAAATTTTTTTAAATAATTACAATTGAGGAATATTTACTTTTGTTTTAGTTGATTATATAAAATTTTATGGCATTGTTTTTAGTCATGATTAAATTTATTGTTAAGAATTTCACTGGTAAAATAATCCCTACATCAGATAATAACGTCATTACATTAACAATAAAAACACACTTTGTCAATTTTTATAATTAATATTCCGAAAATTTTGAGGATAGTAAATCAGATAGTGATTTGTGGTATGTTGAAAATAATTTTAAATTTTGTTTACGAAATAACATTTTTATTTATCATTAATATCATATCATTATCCTTTGATATTTCGCCCAAAATTAATTATCGTTCGTTTTTGTCGACGTTCAAGTCGCAGCAGGCAATCATCAAAGTTTTTTACAACTAATATTTACTTTTCATTGTCCTGACAATATTATCAGATGTAAGTATCGGCTAAAGAAGAATTCATCTTGACATTTTATTTATTTAATAAGTAATAAAGCTTAAATAAGACAAAAATTCTGCTGATCTCAAATTTTTTATTTTTTATTGCCCCAATACTCAGATTGTGCTGAAACTAGGAAAAAAGGACATGGTAAGGTGAAAAGAGGTAGTAGAGGGATATTCGATTTGAACCTCTCCATATTAGGTATAGCAGGGAACGCAACTGAAACGAGCCCATTCCACAGATGAGCCGTTCGACCAAGGAACGAATTGTATCTGTAATGAGTACTGCGATTTTCTCATATATCGACCATAAATTGCTGTCTCAATGAGGAACGTGTTGTTCGCAAATATGAGCGGATCTCGGGAATATATTCTCTTACTTCCTTAGAGCACATTCTATTGTAGTAACGATAAAACAGAGTAACACATTCCACGTTGCTACGATACTCCAGTGAGTCCATAGAGTTGGCTACACAACTGTCACCAATAAGTCTTTTCGCCCTCTCCTGTACTCGGTCCAGTAGCTTCAAAATATACTTTGAAGCACCGGCCCATACATGAGAGTTGTATTTCATTTTTGGTTGTCGGATGTAGGTGGCAAAAATGGTATACTTCTTTAGTGATATGGAAATGTATGCAGTCCATCGAACATCACACTGAATTCTTATGCCAAGAACATTAAGAGCTTTTGGTTTCTCAATATATATTTCACCCATAATTACAGATACCTCGTAAATTTGGGCGTAGGCATACAGCACTGTGTTTTACGAGCGTTAAAATCGACTCTATTCGATAATTTCCTATGCTTTCTTTCCAGGTGCTTGCTCACGGCTCTGGAAGTTGTGTCTCCAATATGTGATAAAGGTATATTACTTTTGCAAACAGATTAGTTATATATATCAAATTGTGATGATATAATTATCACTGGGAATAGACTTTACATTTGGAAAGGCTGTCAATCGTCCCAATGCCTTTACTCTTATGAGAAATGTCTATTATTAATTGAAAAATAAAACTTGAAGATTTGATAGGGCTTTCACTAAAAGCGGGATAAGGTTTATCCAGCACAACTTAAATCAAAATACAAAGACTTCTACCTTTATTAGTAATTGTCTCGCTTAATAGGTTGCTATTTAAATTGGCGAGAAAATTTAGCCCTCTAATAAGTTTTTATAGGTTCTACTACTATCTAACAGAAGTGTTATTTTGTTTTGGATATTAGAGGTTAAAAAGCTCAGGAACTGTCCAATGCACATGTATTAATTTGAATTGTAGGTGGCAAGACTAAAATATAATGGAAGAAACTGACGCTAAGCTTGTTCATATTAAAATAGTTCGTGCTTAGAAATAGAAAACTTGTGTTGCCAATAAATTAATTACAGTACAATCAAATAGCCTTGTTGCACAACAAAAATATGATATTGATTGCCCTTTGACTGTGGTATAAACTTTAAATGAACCAAGTCCACCATAAGTATGCTGGCCAATAGTTACTCGTACTTCTATTATAATCTAGTGAGAATTAATTTTTAGTTTACATTATTCAAGACGGGACCAAGTGAGTTAAACATTTTCTTTTTCTAAGCCAAACCTTCTTATTATCATGGATTAAAGTTAACAATATCCAATGGAAAACGTAGGATTAAATTTCTGAGAGCAACTAACTTATAATAATGTGATTTTTTTACAACTTAAATTTTGAGTGCCTTTCACAATACTTGGTCAATATTAAAGTCTAATAAAAGGGCTGTTGTGCTCGTCATTACATGTCAATATCTTAGCAAAAAATCTCCGTAGGGTCCTCAACAACAACAACAATAGTCCTTAGAGGCTACTTTCTACAATATACATGACACTCTGAGGTAGATGCAATATGTCTACTCCAAAATGCAATAATATCAACTGTAGACGGTCGCATAGAAACTAGGCACCGAGTGAGGGGTGCGAGTGTATAAAAGCAAATTATACAGAATTTTTAACAATACGCAAAATTAGATTTTTTTCTTATACTCCTTTTTGTTATTATTATTTCTTTATCAACGAGAACCCTAGTACACTCGTTTGAAGAGAAATATTTTCGCTACTTCCAGATCACAAGTGTTGGATCTTTTTGACTGCTTTGGAAGCTCTTTGTTTTACTGGAATGCTAAGGAAACTTAGATACAATTTTGAGCTTTAGAGGTAAATTACATATTTTATAAAAATAAAATATTAAGAGCAATTTGCAACGAATAGTTTAAATAAATTCCAGTTAGAAATAGTGTAAGATCCCATACAGGAAAAACAAAGATATTGAGAATATTATAGAATATTATAGAATAGCGGCTACATTATCAATAATTTTTTCACATTTTTGACAATGCCAGTCCCCTATTACATAACAAAAAATTTACAGCATTAAGAAAATAATGGCCGCAACTGGACCAGTTCAAATTCGCTGATATGACTTTGTAAAATTTTTTTTTTTTTTTGGAATTTTCAAGTTGTAGCAGCAACTATCAACAATATGATAATCATCATTATATCTTTTCCCATCATCCGCAACAACTGGAGATATGAAAATACAATGAGTAAAAAAAAAACGTTATGACACAATAATATCAACACAATTGTACCTTAATAAAATATTAATTTAAAACAGAAGCGAAAAGGTTGTCAGCCAACAAACAGTAGCAAACAAAGGTGAAATGTTATACAATATTTCGTGACTACATGACAACGTGTTCTACATAAGCAACATCATACTTACGACATTCGTTTTTTTCCCCTTTCAGGGTGTCTAGTTTTATATTGTCGTCCAGCAAAATACTAAATAAAAATTAATGGAAAAAAGTGATCAAAAAGAGAAGACAAGATGTTTTGTCTTGATACGGGACAAAGTATTAAATATTACAAAATAAATAAAGGAATAAACATTTTGTTTTGTCACCAACTGACCGGTGTAGGGTTGATTTATTAGCATGATGCATCACCTTTTTTGGAGAGAAAACATCATGAATTGCAATTATTTTCCTAAGGAATTCTTTAACAAATATTTTTAAAAAAGAATCAATTTAGAAATAAGAGTAATTTATTTGAAATAAATGGTAAAATAAAAAAGGTAGACATTTATTTCAAGCTTATGATAAGGAGCAAAGAAAAACGTGGTAGAAACCCGGTGAAATTAAGAAACGAAGAAAATATTTTAAATTGGTACTTTTTGCTCAACAGCTTTTAAAAATCATTCTTTGAATTTTAAAATATTTTGTTATTTAAAAGACATGTTTCGCATAAAATTGTTGTTGAAAATATTATTCTCGTAGAACAATTTTAAATGAATTGCAAAAATTTTTCAATTTCAATTTCATCGATAAATGAAAAGTTGAAGTTCGTTTTTATATTTGTTAATGAAATACACACATAGAAATTCAACCAAAAAGACATAATCTTGTTTTATAAAATTTGCAAGAAATTAAATATATTTTATTATTTTTTTAAACGAACATTTATTTTTAAGAAAAAATATATTTATGAATCTAAGCCAAGATCCCACTATCAGTTCACGATTTTTGTCGCCAATATTAAAAACATATCTCGATTTATTTTTGCGGTGTCCCATCCTTATCGCATATTGCGCAATAATTTCCTTCTCTTACCGGCCAAAGTAAATGTTCAACAATAATTGATGTGATTACTCCATCGTGCTGTATTGGGAATATTAAACGCTGTGCAGGTTTGCTGTTTTATATACTTATGTTCCTTTTATTGCTCTGGGAAGCATAGGACCGCAACTAGTTGTGATTCCAATGAGCTCTATAATCAGCGCGATGTTTGACTTCTTCTCACTGTAGACGTCGTTTGTATGGTTCTGTTTTGATTTGGCGTTTCCCGGTGTGTAATTGTCGTCTGATGCGCCTGCTTTCCTGGAGGTTCCAGACTATGGCTTTCTTAGTGATATTGTCTAATGGCTTGCAGAGAGTGTGTCCACGCCAACCCCATTTACGTCTTCTTATTGCTGGTTTGTGTCTGATCAGAGTTGGGCATTGGATATTACGAAGGGCCACTAAACACGCAAGATTCTACGCAGGCATGTGTTAATAAATACCATAAGAGATTGGGTATCACTCGGTGCCATATTCCACTTTTCGCAACCATACAATAATGTCGATTTAGTGTTGGAATAAAAAATTTTAATTTTGGTGCGTCTCAAAATGTTAGACGATTTCCAAACAGGGGTAACTTGGGCCTTATTAATACGGCTAGCAAAATCTGCTGATGAACCACCGGATTTATCTAGTATACAACTTAGATAGCAGAAGGACTCCACATCATCAATTTTCTTGCCGAGTATCAGAAACTTTCGGGATGCATTATCATTTATCCCGAGTGTTTTGATTTTGGAGATGTTTATCTTTAATCCAGCTATCTTTGCAGTCTCGCTAACTAGATTTAGCTTTGACTGCATGTCGAAAAAAATGACTTATAAAGCACTACATATATCATCTAATTGCAATCGTGTCTTTCAGACCCCATGTAATCCCTCTCCTATGAATAGTTGACTTTAACATCACTACATCGAGGACACAGTTACGTTTTGGTTATATGTGTTTACAAAATTATTTATTTTAGAACTTGCATACCAATAATGTGACGATTATTTGTTCTCTTAATCGCATTCGCGAATATTAATCTATTTCATGACATTCGGATTCGTATTCGCCAAATTCAGGGGAATATTTGTAATATATTTTCGTATTAGAAAAATACATAAAGTGTAAAAAAACAATGAATATACGGCACAAAAATAATGATTTTTGATAACTGGTAATAATTTTTTTATTGTTTTTTGTTGTTGTGTGTTTCTTTAATAAATAACATTAAAAATATTTTTTTTAAATCATGACAAATCAACTATCAAACCACAATGAAAATTTTCTAATAACTTGTAGTTTTAAAATGAGTGCTGCATCACCAATTAATTCATCGGATGAGTCGAAGTCATTAATGATTTTTTTCAAAGTTGCTATTAATAAATCGGTATATATAATAACATACATATATTTTATCTTTATGATAGAAATTTCTATTTTCTCTCGATTTTTAAAGTAATCGAATAATGTCCATTACAATTTTTATAAAAATATTCACAAATTATATTGTACGCGAACAAGTGTGTTGACCGTTTTTTTTTTTTTTTTTTTTTTTTTTTTTTTTTTTGTTAGACATTTTTCGTTTATTGGGACAGTGGTATTGACTTTTAAATTTTTCGATAGTTCCCGACAATTCGCCATATTGAAATATAAAAAAATCACGATAATAAGATAGAAAATTAATGGGAGTTCTTGCACAATCTTCCACGACATTTTCTTCCACAAAAAATGTGCGGTATCCATGGAATTTTTTTTTGCGAAAAATCTCTAATGAACAACAGAAATATTGAAGACTGAAAAAGATTCTTGCCAATTAAATTTTAAATACTTAATTTTTCGCACGCATTAAACCAAATATAAAGTTTTAACTTTCGTCTTTTCGAATATTGCCTCAAATATTTATATTCGTATTCCCGTTTATCTAAAAATTGACATAAGTTACATCGGTATTATAGGTATATTCTATTATTATAGACTAATATGTAAATGTGTATATAATTTTATGCGATTTTTTTCACTGTGTAACCAGAAGTTGGGTTTATACGAAAACCAATCAAGAAACTAAGTGCGAATGTCAATAGAATTCAATAACAAGGTCTGTAGTTGCAAATATTTGCATTCAAAATAAAAATTAATGGGTTGCGAAATATGTAACCGGTACTCTGTATGGAGAATTTAATATGAATTTCAATATATTATATTAAAAAGTTTTACTCTTTATATCTGAACTTTATATACAATGTTGACTTCATTTGAATAACGTCACGAATGAATGAGCCTTTATTTCTTCCTGTGTAATTCACACTAAAGTCGTATATAAATCTTTTATTAATATTTTTTCTCTACTTAAGGGCAGGTTTCAATGTCTTTTTTTAGATTTAATCAATGGCAGAATAACGTGCCAGTGTCTTGATTGATTTGGAATATATGTGACTATTGAAGGTATATTTCTAAACGCAAACTCACTGGGAAAAAAATTAACTTATTGATTAATTAATGAAATAAATCAAATAACTAATGAAATAAATCAAATAAAATTGCGTGTCACTATTATTATGAAAGAGGAAAATGGCAAAAATTAATCAGTAAAAGTTCAACATTTAGATAAGAAATTGGAATAAATACAAACTGGGAAGCAATTTTAATACAAAATTTAATATAATATTAAAAATTAATTTAATTTTGTACATAGAACGAAATAAAAGCAAATGAGCCAGCCGAAATTTTAATTATTTAATATTTTACCGACATAAACTAATATTAGACATTTATTTTGCAGCTAGTTTAATTTCATTAAAAAATTAACAATTAATCAACAAAAAATTGATTTCTATAAGATAAAACACATGAAAAAAACTTTCAAAACAGCCTGGATCATGGGCGTAGCTAGGTATGGGCCTAGAGGGCCGTGGCACCCACCTAATTCTATAATTTTTTTTTAATGCATACAATATATAATTTTTAAAAATGCACAGGGTATTGTGGACGGATTGCTTTTTTCTATTCAAGAAAACACTGCCAATTTAGGAATAGAGATGTCGGTTCCAAGGATAGTCTCTCGTCAAATCCCTCGTTTTCATCACCTGCTGAATACTGGAAGCGATCTATATACATTCCTTATATAGATTCTTTAATTTCGTCACTGGAAAGCAGATTTAATGCTAGCGTTTGCAATTCATTGATTTGGAAGGAGAAATTGAGCTTTGGTATAATTCTTGGAAAAAAATGGGTAAAGACGAATTAGCCGACTTAGAGCTGGCGAGTATTTTGAAAGACGCTGGATTATTTTATCCAAATATAAGGAAGGCGTTATTAATTTCATTGTCACGGCCGTGCACTACTGCAACTGCTGAACGGTAATTTAGCACTTTCAAGCGAGTAAAAGCATTGTTGCGCTCCACAATGACTGAAACTCGTTTTAACGGTAAAATAATATGCATTTTTACTTATTATCAAAAAATAAGTATATTGTATATTGCAGGACTAAGTATGCTAAGCGTCCACCGAAGATTGGTAACTGAGAACAAGGACGAATTTTTGGAAAAAATTCTAAGCAAAATTTTCAGAAGATCCACGCAGATTACTCCTCAAATAGATCGAAATTGTAATAATCATAAAAAATCATAATCATAAAAAATTATAATTTTCGTGGCACCACTCTATTTCATATCCTGGCTACGCCCTTGGCCTGGATCCGTCGACTAGTGCCCTCAAGGACATTACAGCCCTTTGCTCAAATTCAAAAAATTCCAGATGATGGTTTTGATATTAATATCTATCAAATCTATGCCATCGCGGAAAGCCACAATGGACATTTGTTTCTTTGTCATGTCCCACACATTAAGGTTCCTTAAAGTAAACATAATTTTCTTAGTACGTCACGTACAATTTTTATAAAAAGTAGGCCTTGACAGTCAAGCTCAAGTAAATGAAATATCTGGCAAAAATTCTCTAACACTATGTAAAAATTCATATTCACACGTGTACATATATGAGTTTATTTAAGGGCTTAAAAGATTTTTTAAGTCCTTTTTAACCACAACAACTTCGTTTTAAGTACTATGATGTCCTGTCTGTCTCCTCTCGCAGTTATATATTACATTATGTGTTCGGTAAAGCGTCTAAAGATTGATTTTTATGTCCTTATGTCAATATTCTTTTAAGTCTTTTGCAAAAGGTTTTGTTTCATAAATACTCGTACATGCATTTGTATTTCATTGAACCTGTTGGTCGCTAGAGTCTGTAGCAAAAAAAATTTGTAAATAGAAGCCATAAGTATGACGCATTCATAGGTATAGAAAACATACACTATATATGTATATGTAGGTATATAAGTATGTGTATACTAAATATATAATCGTATGTGTATGTATGTATGCACATATTTTACCTTTTCCCATTTAAAGTGTTAAAGAAAATACATTTTAGCAATCGTTGTGGGTATTTGTCTTTGTTTTATCTCGGTATTTAGTATTTGTGGGAGGTTTGCAATATTTTTTATTATTTTTTTAATTTCAGTATTTTTATACAATATATGTACATCAGTATTATGCTTCTGTTTCTCTTTGGTCTGTTTAGCAAGTTATCCAAAATTTTTCTGTATATAATTTTTTACGCATCTTTTTAAGGTTGTCAGATATTTTTCTTTTGCCATTTTTAAAATTTTTTTGGTACTTTTTTCTTGGTGCTTGATGACTTTAACTTGAACGGATTTTCTTGTTTCTGTTAGTTTTTATTATTTTATTTATTATATTTTCAAATTTTTTATTTCCCTTAAAACTCTGATGTCATGAATTATTTCACTAAAATTTTTTGTTCTACTTCCATATCTGTTTTTTTAATATATGTATTTTATTAAAACATTTTATTTCTGTTAAGCACATCAATGCTCTTGGCAGCACACAAAAAATATATGTATATAACAAACTAAATTTATATAATTTATTAATTTTTACTATGGTAGCTCTAGTATTTGCATAAATACCGCTTGACATATCGCTCATGTGATCAACCATAAAAATAAAAAGAAAAAAATATTCTACAAAATTAAGAAAACTGGTGAAGTGAAGTAAGCTCATACCTAATTTGTGAATTTATTTGGTGAAAACAGGCAGCTTTCGCTCACTTCGCCCCATATTTTGATATCTTTGTACCAATTCAAAAGATTGATTATTCCTACACTACTATTTAAGTACTTTGGTGCCCGTTCTTTTATGGATCTAGCCATTGCCCGCCTATGGGCTATAAGTGTTTAACAAAGTCTTCAAGTTAAATTTATGGAATTTTCTTTGTTGAGCTTGGCAAATTCACAAAATATTATTGTAAGTCAAATATAAAGATTAAATAAGTAAACTTACTGACTTTCATATGACGAACCTAAAAAATATTCAGGGGTGTCATAGAAACCATGTCGGTTTTGCTGATTATTGTTTTTGTAAAACAATGTTGTTTTCATTTCGTGTCATGAAACTAAAATGGCTTTGCTAAATATGAATGTTATTAAAACCAATATACGAATCAGCTGTTACCTACATTTGTTTATTTGCTTACAATTTTTAATTTGTCTTCTTTGCAGAAAAATAAAAAAATTATTGTTTTATTTAAAATATCAATAAAAGTGTATAAATCTGTGAATAAAAGTAATTTCATTTTATTATATAATTAAAAAAGGGATAAGTCGCAATAAGTAAAGTAAAATGGCATCAGCAGTTGTAGCATTTTTGTTGTTAGAAAAATAGCATTAAGAAAGGGTGGCGCGGAAAATTCTGAGAGATTGCAGCAACCCACTTGAGCTGCCAGAGACAGCGTAAATGCATTTTTTGTATTGTGTGTTTATGTATATTTAAAGTAGCTTTGCAGTTGTGTAGCTAATCATCGGTTAAACAAAGAAGTGTTTCGTGTGATACTTGACGCTATTAAGGGGAAACTATCGCATTCCAAACTTCTTCTGATTTTGCAACTTGCTACTTCTTTGCGGTTTTTAGTGGATGGATCTTATAAGAGATCAGTCGGCAACGATCTCATAAGTTTATGTAGATGAACAGCATCAACAATTTTAGGTGATGTGCTCAAAGTTATGGAGCGGTTCATTTGTTCTCAGCAGATCAGGTATATCATTTTTACAATAAATATAAAATGCCATTTTCATAAAATATCCTGATGAAAAAAATAAAAACAAAGTACTCAAATGAAAACTGACTACTGATAGCTGCTTGGTTTATTTGCAATAACAAAACTGATAACATTGATTTTGATCACATTTTTTTTAGTTTAGAATTTTGTTCAAATAGTTACAACATGGCGATTAGAAGAACTATTATTTCTAATTCTTTATCAGCCATTTGTCGCCAATTTTCGGATCCAAAATATATACATATTTTGCAGTTTGCAACACTGTTTTGCTTGACAACACTGTTTTGTGACAAAAGCACAATTACTTTGTGACAAGTGTGGTTTGACAATTTATATTGACTAGAGTTAGGCGAGAGCAACGCTGATATATTATTTAATTTAAAAATTTGGGCTAATTAAAGAGAACCCAGTAAATAAACCCGCAACTGCTGCAAAAGGCATATAATAATTGGACATCTAAATTGCACCATCTAAGCGCCAATCATAGTGGCAACACGCTCGAAATCGTGTATAAATGCCAAAGGCTTAAAGTTGTATTTCCATTGAAGTCAGTTTGATTTTTAATGAAAATGTTTTTATTTATTTTGTTTTAATTTAAAATTGTAAACTTTAAAAACAATATCCTTTATATTTTATTACAGGCAAGTTAGTATAAAAATAGAGCTTTGGGAGAGGAGGTCGCTTAGTTAATTGGGCAAGAACTTGCAACTTGCTTGAACACATTTGTGTGAGTTTTGATTACTTTTATATACGAGGACACTGTAAGAAATATTGCGCAACATTTTGTTTACAAATATTGGGCAACTTATTGAGTAGTATAAAGCAAAACGGCAATAACAAAGGCCACAAAATAATCAATAATATTGTGTAGTCTATGGTTAACTTTAGAAGAATTAATAACAACTTCCACTTGTAGGACGATTTTTTTTCCTTTAAATTTTCAGGTTTTTTATAACTTTTAGAACTATATATGACTACCAGAATAAATCAACTGGGTAATAATCGGTAATGCTTCCAACTTAAATTTTCTCAAGAGACTCCTTTCATTAAAATTTTTCCAAAGGCTATCCCCAAGACCCGTATGATAGAAGAAATATTACGTGTACGAAACTTCAGCAACAAACAAGGTGAAATATATCATTAAAAGCAATAGTAGAAAAAAATTCAGTAAATATATACAAACATATCCTAAATACCATTATATCATATATAAATAAATTTGATTAAAAAATATAATCTTGCAAATCGAGGGATAGATGTACAATTTTTACTTTCTACTCACCCCAAATAAGCACACAAAGCATCTATGAACATATTTTGTTTATTAAATTTTGCAATTTTCTTTCTATTTTATACACCCAGTCTGACATTTTATTTTTCAATAAACTTTTCTAAAAAAAAAAAATACTCCAACTTTATGTCATGTAGCACATGCACTTTCTAAATAAAGGCTGTGGAAAAATAAACGATTAAAATTAAAACAAAAAAATATGTGCAAAAAATTAAAAAAAAAACATAAAATTCACAAAAACCTAAAACACTTCAGTGACAGACAGGGCATATTTTGTCACACAGTTTTATTTTTAGACTTTTTTCACCAAAATAATAAATTACATAGTGCAGTCCTTTTTTTGTTATTTTTATTTTTCGTTGTTTGAGTTTAGAAAAACTTTTAGTTTTATGAAAAATCTAATATATTACTTTTTGGGAAAACAGTCTGCATAAATTTAAATTTAGCTAAAAGGCAGACTGGGTGGAAAAAGTAAAACTTATGGCAACATTAAATTCTCAACAATGAATAAAATCAATGTTTAGAATAAACAATAGCGAAACGAATTTAAATTTCAACGAATTATTTTTTTAATATTTTAAATTTAGAATAAAAACAATATACATGCATTTAATGTATTGATGAAGTACGATGATTAATTATACATAGCCAATCCTTTCCAAAAGTCAACCTCTCCCACTGTCGTCAGACGGTCTAAACCTTAATACTTGCACGGTTAAATTCCTGCACATACTTTTCATGCCTGGTGGCGATGTTGGCATGCCCAAGGATCAGGATCGGAAGCTGTAGCCTAATAAGCTGTACGTCTTAAATAACTCTGAGATTAATTCACTCTTGTAAATTGAAACCCCCCCAGGGGGCGCGGTCAATTCATCTTGTCTTGGTGGCTTGGTGTTGAACCTCCTGGGGTATAGGGTTATCAGGTTTCCGGACCTAGGCCTTTTTGCTGATAACCCCTAAAAACTTGTATGTTGCTACCCAATCCCTGAAACAACAGGGCAACGGGCGCGCATGCAAGTAAACTAAAGGTAAAAGCGGGTTCGCTCGCTCGTTCGGAGGGGTAGTTGGTCTTTCCAGACCTTGACCTTTGGCCAATTGCCCTAAAACTTAATATGTTACTACCCAATCCCTGAATACCAGGGTAACGGGCGTGCATATAAGTAATTAAGGAAGTAGCTTGCTACGCTAGTCTGGGTAGAGGTGTTACCGATGCCTCAGGTGTGCAAGGAACCTAAAATCGGAGGTGCTTTTAACACGCGGCTGACCAGAGTCCTATCTGGTGTCACGGGAACCAGTAGCCCCTAGGACGTGTCCTAGACTGGTTATTGGTGAGGCCCCTTCGGGGATCACGTGGTGGCTGTGGTTAAAACCCAAAGATACGCGGGGAGAGGTATGGGCTGGATGAGTGTGTCTTCAATCATGGGCTAGTGGCATGATGTGGATGTTCTCTTCAGGCCATATATCTCTAGTTGCTGTTGCTATTCGACAGAGCTGCTCTAATGGTTACGGTAGGTGAAGCTTCAGGTCAGATTGGGGTAAAAGTTCCACTGCCGTGCCATTTGGGTAGTAGGAGGTTAGATAGCTCCAAGCATCTTAGCAAGGTGTCTGTACATGGTCCAGCAGCCTGTACGGAACTTGCTACCATGTTGTCCCTGTCAGGGGCACATGTTAGTTGGCGCTCCAGTCATGTGCCCTTGGCGGGGGCTACTGGGGCGGTGGTGAACGTGCTTTATTCACCCTTGTGCAATAGTGCACCGTCAGGTTAGGCCTTCGGGCAGGTACTGACGTGAATCTTTTGCAACTCTGTAAATTGAAACTTATTCTTTGAAGCTGTTACTCTCCAGTGAATTTTGGGATAATTAAAATCCAGTCGTAAAGCAGCTCTGGGTTGCGAAAACCCATTTTTGTTGGATCACTGTTTCCACTACGATGGTATAGTTCGAAAAGCAACTGCCCATTATTTATGATATAACCTGACATTCGATTCTGATTGGCCATATACGAGTAAGTCTATAAGGACATATACTTCCTGGCAATATAATTGTCGAGAACACTGCCATTTAATTAAATAAACACAACCACAAAATTTAAATCGAATAGTCTGTCTCGGGTTCTATTACTGAATTTTTCAATTTTCATAGATAATTTTTAAAAATTGTGTTTTTATTGAGGAATAAGTAAAGAAAATCCACTTACTGCACTAGCAGAACGGAACAGTACTGCCTTCCTTCGATCATAATCATCAGCGTTCATGTGTTGTTTACTAATTTTAAGATGACAATTAGCTTCTATTTATTTCTTTCTAATAAGACAATAATTTTATAAAATTCTGTTATAAAAACAATTGAAATAAATTTAACATGTATACACCTCAATGTTCCAGAAAATGAAAATCTTATGAGATGCAACATGCTTTGGCAATCGTCAAATTCAAGCGAATTTCTAGAATATGGGTGACAGTTCGAAAAATGGCGCTTATATTCACAGGTCAGTTGAATACTAAAATGGCAAATAAAATAAAAAATTACAACAAACATTAACAAACCCACACAGCCCAAAAGTCCTCAAGCCAATGGTTTATGTATTAAGCGATAAGAAGGATTAGGAGAGTAAAAACTATATGACAAATACATGGGTAGAGAGATATAAGACACTTTGGTATTGTCGTTAAAAGTATACAAAAAAACATTTTCCCTCATATATTCTTCCCTCATACGCAAGTGTGTTAAATGTGTGATGTTCTCAAATACTAGCAGCCGCCGGAAAAGTGGTAAATAAACAGACATATAAACGATAATGATGATGGTAAGGCGACCATTACTGTTCCAATCTGCTGGTGTAATAATTGATTATTTCTCAATTCTTCCTGAATAAAAAATAACTTTAAGAAAATTATTGCTGTGAACTTAAAAATTCAGTATTTGAGCTCGACCCGGACGAATTAATTTAAAAAGAAAAATTAATTTCATATGAAATAAGTGCCGTCCATTATTTCGCAGATTAGAAATATGTTGCTTTAATGTTGTCACATGCATTTCATCTGTTTTTACAACATGAACAGAGTACACCTTCCACTACATTTTAGTAAAGTTACTTTTAACTGAATCTTTATGTGAATTTTGAACAAATTGCACATGATATTCGTATATGAGATAAGGATATGATAAGGAGGGTGGTGTGGAAGATCAACATATGATGGGTCACTTTATTGGGAAGATCGAAATGCATCACTTCGAAGAACAAACTATACAACAATCTTTATTATATTTATATTTTTCACAAATTTCCTTCAGCCTTATGACAAAAAAAAATTTTTTTGGGCCAAATTTTACATATACGAGAAAAAAACTTCTAACACGATATCCACTTTTGCTCGCGAGTGAGTGTAATAGAGCTGCTAACAGGAGCATAAGTTTAGAACGCAATTATTATAAAGGGTCATCCAAATGTGACGCCTAGATGTCAGCACTATATAATTTTTACACGTGACATCTTTTCAAATGACATAAGCCATTTTGTTTTATTAGAAGGTAGTACAAATCTCTACACCCACAAAAAGTTACTGTTTGGTGTGCATTTTGGGCAAATGGAATCATTGGGCCATTTTTCTTCGATGATGATGCTGGAAATGCTGTTACTGTGAATGGTGAGCGATACCAATCAATGTTGAGAGACTTTTTATGGACACAGTTGAATCATATTGATGTGTCTGACGTTTATTTCCAGCAAGACGGTGCTACATGTCACACAACTCGAGAAAACATTACGCTTTTGCGATCAAAATTTCCTCAACGTGTAATTTCACGAAATGCAGATTTCAATTGGCCTCCAAGGTCATGTGATCTAACACCATTAGATTTTTTTTTTTTGTGGGGTTTTTTGAAAAGTCGAGTGTATGCTAACAAGCCACAAACAATTAATGATCTAAAGAACAACATTCAAGTTGCAATTCGTGAAATAACACCAGCAACATGTCGGAAAGTCATTGAAAATTTCGATATTCGGATTGATGTCTGCAGACGCAATCATGGTGGACATTTCAATGATATTCTATTCCACTTATAATTGTAATGGATCATACTTTTAATAAAAAAAACAGCTTGAAAAAATTGCAGGCGCGTTTTTTGGATGACCCTTTATAAGAGAAAAGTGTTTTGATTTGCTCGTAAAAATTTTTTTTTCAAAACCCGTACTGCTTCTTATGAAATATTTACTTACATGCTATTAAAAGTGACATACCTGGAATAGAGCAAAAAAGGAAAATTATTAGTATTTTTGTAGGGAAAAATATACAATAATTATACTTAAATATTTATATTAACTCAACAAACTTGCATGTATTTCAAACATGTAATATATATATAATAATACTATCACTTATCAAACAATAGAAATAATAGAAAACAATTATATTAATAATAACAATAATATAATAACAATGATAGTAGCAAAAATAATAATAAGAGATGATGTCACAAGAGATTTAGCCTATCTCGTATCCGAATGACCATGTTTATATATCATAACCTTGACTTTTTGTGAAGTAAATGAATTCTTTGTCTCCAACGTTAGAGCTGTAAACGAAAGTTTGCTTCAGAATACCCTTGCACGCACAGAAAAATTATAATTGGTAAATGATCATTGCGGACATTTTGCGTTCATACCAGCAATACATAATTCAGACAATAAAACAATTATTTTATTTTGTAGGATTTTAATGTATAACTTTACATCACTATATTATCGTTATTGCTACTATGTTCAATATAATTGTTGTAACAATATTAAAATAAATGAAATTTAGGGTAGCTTCTGTTAAAAAATTTATTTTCATCTTCTTCAACAATTTCACTAAAAATTGTATAAAAATTATTTTTGATTGAGAATTCCTGTACTGCAGCAAGGAAAGTTTTTAAATAAATTGAAAACAAAATATTCATGGTTGCATGCGAAGTGCTACATTTATATGAATGGTTTTACTATTCACCAAAAGGTTTTTGTTAATGGCCTATACCAAATGAGAATATGGAGATAGTTTTCCCAATTGTTGTGGGAAAGGCATCAAATTGTCCTAGAAGGTACGAACTTTTTCAGGAAGAGCGGATAACATGAGTATATTGAAGATGCCATGACCAATAATGTTCACACAAATATGCTGAGTACTCAAGTTAAGGTAATTGGCAAGGTTTTGTCAACAACATCACATTTGCAGATAGAGCACATTTGCCTAACTAGTCTGACCATCGTAGCAGGCAGGATACACCGCGATGAACCTCCTGATGGTGTCCGTTAGTACCCATAGACTATACGAGAAAATTCAACTTATCTTTTTATCAAAGTTATAACAGCTTATACCGGCACAATTTAAGTACAAATGGCCATTATGAGGTAATGTAACCCACAATAGGACTAGACTTTCCTTATGTAGACCTACATTGGACGATAATATTGTATCTTCCGCTGTATTTATAATTTATCTTTTCTGCCCTGTATTATTCCATACGTAATCAATTCACTAGAGATTCTCTTAGCCACGTTGATGCAAATATATATTTACAAAAACAATGCCATAAGGATAGTCAATAAATAAATTTCGTATTAAATACAAAATGGGGGGTACATATTGTGTATTTCAGAGTTGTGTTGCTTATGACTCTTCCAATCTTAAAAAAAATTTTAATTAGATTTTCACAAGAAATATGTAAAGTTTTATTGGAATAAAAGGCGATTTTATATTTATGACTAATTTTGAACAGTTCTTCTCAATATATGAAGATAAAAAAATAAAATAATTGGAATTTATTTATAACAAATAAGAATACTATACTGGCCATATACATCATATACGAGTATTGGATTTATGTTTAAGCTAACTTTTGTTTGTGAATTGAGAGAATATTTTATATTTTACCACAAAACTATTATACACCGTATGTGGCACACAAATGCATATAAATGAAATGAGTATAGAGTACAATTAAATATTTAAATTCAAACTAACAAACAACAGAAACATTGCGATAATTAAAATGCAAATGGAAATTATTACAGCTTCAGTTTGATACTATACGTCGCCACAAGTACATGCTACTGTCGCAATAAATAGAAAAAATATTTCTTATCCTGAAATTTTTTAATGTCATCATTAATAAAAGACAAGACAGATTGACTCAATGAAGATTTAGTATTTAATTTTTATACCGGTACAAGCCGGCCTAGGCCACTGACTCATTTATGGGGTCAACTCCAATACAGATTATCAAATGATGTCCCACGGTAGTAGTAAGCTTGTTTAAGAGCGCTAAAGCTCACTTTATGATGCAAAATTTCCGTTCACTGGATATGGTAGCCATAGTAGTTATGCGGAAAACGCAATATCGTGTGAATTTGTCAGCGAAACTGTTGCTAATCTGTATTCGAAAGCTAAGAGAACGCTTCTCCGTGCATAAGGCATGTTAAGTCGTTTCATCATTGTAGAATCCTGTAATTCAAAGGAATAACTTATTACTGAATACTGACCGCCTGCTGGTCATTTCCGAATAAAATATATTAAATGCATGATTAACCAGGCTTCCTCGTCTTCGCATACGCTACTAAATGATTATATCAAGTTGTTGTTTATTCGTACAAGAACCAAATAAAAAAGAGTTTCCAAAGAAGTAATAAAAATGTTGAGAAGTAGTCCAAACATGGATAATTTTCAACGATTTTCACATCAGCTCCTTATTGCAGGATATACCATTTTTCCTTTCTTACACACTGATTTGAAAGCTATTTTCATTATGTTGCGAAAAGTAAATTTTTTATGTTATTTTACAGATAAACTAAGTTTATATTAAATAGCCACAATTTCCTTCTTCTTATGCGAAAGTAATTTTATTATTATTTGTTGAAGAAATATATTGGTTTCATGTAGGATTATCATATCGATTAGCACAAATTTGTGAAAGTAAGTCCCATTTTAAATTAAGTTTTTCAATTGGATCCTTGAGTGTATAGATTCTGTATTGACTAAAGATCCGTAGCACAAAAGATCGCTTTGAAGTCACACAGACCATCACCAAGCCATCTCCAAGTGTTGCTGCGGTGCACAATGGGTCTTTTGGGCGCACAACAGGCAGCATTCATTAGCATAGTTACATATCTTTTCACATATGTATCATTCTCCTCTCACAAAGGCATTTACATAATATGTAAAGGTCCCTTAACATCCAAACATTGAAACACTAGCAAAGTAACACAGTTTATGTAGAGATATTTCCAGACACTCAAAAGTGATTAAATGCTATAAATTATTTAATAATAAAAAGAAACGATAGTTATAGAGATAAAGATAAAATCAGCAACTAGATTTATTATTATAAAATCCTGAACAACAAAAGAAACTCAAATGAAAAATGCTATTTAATTGACTAAAAAAGAGAAGAAGCCAAAGAGCAAAAGCTCCAGCCAGAAGTGAGTTAAATGATTTAGTGGCAAGAGCAGCAGCCAAGAGAATTTGAACGACACAAAATCATAATATATCAAACACATACCTCGGTTAAAAGAGACAACCACGCCAAGCTAAAAAAATATTAAATTGATTTAAATGCTTTAACACTAAAATAAATGCAGTATTGAAAAAGGAAGGATTGAAAAGAAAGCCGTAAAAATGAGACACTCGCCACTGTAAAAGGACACTCCAACGATAATATGCTTGAAAAGAAATTATACATATGATTAATGATGATGACCATTCCAGTTATAAAAAATAGACCAGCATAAATAATTATTATAGCCATTGGATTTCGAAGGGGACAAAGGAAAGCGAAGTGAAAGGAAGATAAAAAGGGAGCGAGTGAAATTTCCCTGAAAGTTCGCTGTAATATTCTTACAACAGCGCACTTTGGTATGCTGTGCGGCATTTAGAAATGCGTGTTACAAATTACTTTAAGCTTGAATGTGTGTGCATGTATGTGTTATTACCATTTTAGCATGTGAAAACCACATAAAAAATTGTTGGCAAGTAACCAGCAACATCAGCGTCAGCCACAGCACTTAAAACGGAAAAAAGTCGAAACTACAATACAAATATGGTGTACAATAAAAGGACGAAGAGATAATTTATACATATATTTAGAACAGACGTAAAAACGTAAATTTAAGAAAATACAAATTATGACGGCAAAAGAAAAGCAATTCTAAGCTTTCGCAAGCGAGGGTGGTAAACAAATTATTATTAAAAAAATTACTAAATATTTATTTAAGGTCAATATGGAGGGTTTCTTCAGTATTAAAAAAATTTAATAATACTTATAAACAGTATAGATCTGAGAGGAAAGTTCGTGATTGATCAGAAAGTGAATAGAACTGATATTCATTTAACGTATATCGAACGTTAGCCAATGTCGTTAAGCTGGTCTGTTACTTTTACGTAAACATATACGTTACGAATCAGCTGATCGGTGTTGCTTAACAAGCCCTCTTGTAAGCTATTCCTTCCTAAACATAATGTTGCTTTGCGGACGGACTTAATAAAATTTTAAGTTCTCTTGGTTTTTAGGTGTCAGTTGTTGTTTGCTTTTATTTTTGTTTATACACAATGTTGCCAATAAAGATTTTCAAGCGGATTTATTGACGATATTTATTTTCATTTTCTTTTGAATATTATAAATAAAATATGTATAAATATGTTATGAAGACTTAATTACTAGGAACATTCGTAAATTAATGTACGAGTATGTGCATTATTTATTAGAGTTGTCTTTGAATAATTAATGTAAAAATTACATCCACGCTCGCCATATTTGCAAAGCTCATGATGAATTATAATATATGAAAGATATGTTTTTGCAATTTGTCTATAGATCAGTTTGCCAACGAAATAGACTACCAAACTCATCAGTAGACTTCAACCAAATAAAATATTAAAAATTAAAAAAAAATTTTAAAAAATTTTGTACACATATATACTACGTTTATACGCACGTCTTATTTGCAAATAAAAAAGAAGAATGTTGCCGTATAACTTTTTTATTGTCACTTATTAATTCGCTTAACAAGTCGTGAATAACGACTCTATTTGCAAATAAAAAGTAGGACGTTGCCACTTCATGAACGTTTTTTGTGTTTTACTTACCAAACAATCATATTTTCGTCACATGGCATCACTAATAATAACATAAGTTCTGTATGCAATTTCCCGTATAAACAGTGAATTAGTTATTTGCAAATAGTTATATTTGCAAATAAGACGTGCGTATAAACGTAGTAATAGAGAGCAACAGCCTTTTCCAATAATAATTGGGAAAACATCTGGAGTATTTTTTTACACATTGTTGAAATACCGTGCGTTAACCGCCAAAAATGCTTAAACATGAAACATGATATTTGACAGGAGAACTGTTTTTATTGACTGCCTTCGCACTGAGTTGTATAGCTATTGCGAAAATAATTTTGTTATAAATTTGTAATGACACTTCTAGCGATTACGAATTTTTAAGATTTAATTTAATGAACGATTGCGATGAAATAGTGAAAATAAAATATGTTTTAAGGTTTTTCTTCGCGGTAAGGACACGATATGATATTTAAATTTTGGAAAAATAAACATGCTTATGAATGAAACATTACGATTCATATACAAAGCAATATGCTTATGAGTGAGAAATATAGCCTTCTGTAGTTGAAATGGTACCGATATTGTTTTACAATTTTTTTTTTATTTTATGTAATATATTTATTATGGTAGGACTCGTAATTAAAGATTATTATGTTACATTAAAAAAGATTTTTTTATTTTCAATAATATCTCCATATTTTTTGACCTTTTTGCAACAATCTTTATTAAAATATTATTTTGGCTAAAGTCTTATTTAGCGGTTAAACAAGTTTATTTGAAATATTTCTATACTCAGATGATACTTAATGTGTATCGAAATATCGATAATTTCAAATAAAATTGTTTAACCGCTAAATAAAACCCTGAGTCTAAATAATATTTTAATCAAAATTGTTTTACTTTCTTTATGAAATCAATAATTATTTGGGGATTTAATTTAACCGGGCACCATTCTGCATTGTTCTACAGATATTGTAATGTAGAAAAACAGAACGTCAGACATAAACAAAAGTTAGTAAGACGTTGCTTAATATCAGATTTAAGTAAAATTTTGCATTTGAGGAAAATCAATGCAAAGTTAGCAGCAAAGGCCTCTCGAAACAAATTGTATTTGAAGAACTTAGTCTAGACTATGATCATGAACTTAATTAGAACTTAATTTAGTAACTAGCAATATAGTCGTATTATTAGAATGTAATGCGCTACACCACATCTTAATGGCAATATTAATTATATTTACTAAATTAAGTTAATTTCTTATTTTATTACAACTAAATATTTCGATATTTGTTTATGAAAGGTTAAAATTAACGAATTTTGTGGTTTTATTGAATTTCTTCATAAAAAGTATACGAGCTACAAAACTATTTATACTTATCCAAATATGAATTATAATAAAAATTCAAATACATGATCAAAAAAAGGTACAAAATTTAATTTAAAAAATTCCAAATATTTTATCAATATTTTGGAAAATATCAGCAGATTTCACTTGAAATCTCATTCACGATAAAGAGATTGTAAAAAACATAGAAAATTCAACAAAAAATCAAATTTTATTTTAAAAAAATATTTTTTTAGGCTGTATTAAATAATAATAGGAAAATAATTAGGAAAATAAATTTTTTTGAATACTCCAGAAACACTTATGGAAGCAAGACTTAACCCTTTCACGACCCATGTTTTTTTTTCAATCTGGCAATTACACATATAAGACTAATATATAACATACATATAAGATATTTGGTATATTTGAGAAGTCAAAAATCCTTACTGTTATCATGAGATATATAATCACAAGAAAATTTTTCAGTCGTACATCATTTCCCAATAATGCTATAAACACATAGACACCAGCAGGCTACACGAACACCGACTACAAATCTCGTTGTCTACAAATTTCGTCATGTAGTCAGCTACTTAATTATTTTGAAAACGACAGCTACATGGTAAACAGCTGTTGCAACAATTCATTTATGTATGTATATACTTAGCTCTTTTAATTTTTTATAGTTCTTGTTCAGGATAGTTTTCTTTTCTTTACATCTTTGATAAATTTTACTAATTAATTTTTATGTTAAAAAGGGCTATTACCCTGTGATTTTTTTTAATCTTCATCAATGTTGGCATTTTTGGCTCAAGTCAATATGATATATAACAATAAAACAAATTATAAATTATAAAAAATTATAAAACCTTGATGTTTTTAATATTTTAATAAAATAGATGAGTCCCTGGATAAAGTGAACAAAAAATTCACGAAACGTCGGGAAAATATGAAATAAATAACGTTTGAAATTTATTGTCATAAAACACAAAAGACGCAAATCAAATCTAAATTGGCCATAAAAGGAAAACAACACAATAAAACAAATAAATTTATTTATTTAAAAATTCTTGATGCATATATATTATAACATATAAATTTTGGAATTTTTCTCTTCTATTTTGCAATAAAAATATTTCTAATCGGTAATTTGCTTTACATATATTCTTAAATTGTCAACACTGTTTTTGTTTTGTAGCCAACAAAAATTGAAATTAGTTTAATTTGACTACACGACAAAAGTAGCATGGACAACAACCTGCAGTCGTGTAGCCGTGCAGTTGTGAAAATAATCATTTTCATATCAACACATGTATTCTATTTTTGACAGGTTGTAGTCGGTAGCCTGCTGTCTCGAATGTGTTTAATGCATAAGGATCAAATAACCAAAACAATACTTTTAAGAAAAAATCTTTTTTTTTATTTTAAAATCAGAAATTCAAAGCTTGCAAAAACGCAGAAACATAAAAAAGGAATACATACATATAATGAAACTTATCAAACAAAAAGTGATAACTAATATATTTTTATTGGTGGAATGGTGCAAAACTGGTGTGACAGAGAAGTTTTGCATCCTGAGCACAGAAATTCGGTTATTGTCTCTTTCGTTATACATCGCTACCATCGCTACCATTCGGTTATTAGAATGCAAAAGCCATTCTGGAAAAATTTTCTAAAAAAATTCGATTTTACTGATAAAATTACACGACAACAGGCGAAAAATGTGTGTTTTCATATGAAACAAATGTACCTATGTGGCGTATCGGTGTATTTTAAAACAGTTTTATTAATATTGCAACAGATAATGCCTTATTGCACCATACCAGATATACAAATATAAAAAATTATGATGAATTGCTGGGACATATGATCTTAGTAGAGGCGAAAAGGTTAAACGGATTGCTGTAACTTTTGGCTACTGCTTCTTCCCTTGGAAAAAGTGGTAACTTTATGGATGTACTTTATTTTTTCCTAAAAGCTTTCTAATGGTTTTCTATTAACTACAAGAACAGTCCCTGTTAGAGAAGAATCTTGTGCTACTCTTCAAACATGTATAAGCTCACACTTAAGTCTTCTTGCATTTTTTTTTTTATTGTGTTACACACCGTAATGAAATTGGTGTTAAAATGATTGATTTTCTTAAAATTAAACTTCCTTTTGAACTTCCAAAAAAAAGATGCATGTCTAACTAACATTTAGGAAAAACTTACCGAGTGAAAGTAAAGAAATAATTAGACAAACAAAAAAGTTTTGCCAAGAATTTTTTTTTTTTTTGTGTTTCATAGAAAACTCATCTTCATGTTAAACTTCCATAACAAACTTTCAACCAAGAAATAATAAGCCATAAAGATTTTTATTTTTAATTTAGAAGGAAAAAAATATAATTAAAGCACAAAAAAAGTTCATGCTAAACATACTAGAGCACATAGAAAAAGTCTTTGAAACAAAAAGAAACTTGTGCATAATTTAAGACATAAATTTCAAAAATTTTATTTTTTTGCTTTCTCTCTCCCTGCAACTTTTTGAAATGCTTGCGGTCATTTTTGTTGGATGTAGAAACGGAATATGCCGGAGTATGAGTATAAAAATAAAATGTTAGAAATTTTCTTTGCATTTATTTTGTGTACTTACAACATTTTTTCATTATATAAAAAATATTTCTATTTTAATTCCGTGTTGGTGTTGTTGCATTTGCAGCAGCATGTACATGTGTTGCATGAATTATGAAAGAAAATAATTGTTTGTGGCAAGAAAAGCACTTAAATTGAAAGAAACGGAAATGCTAAAAATTCAAGAAGCTTTTAAAACTATATAATTTTAGTTTAAATAGGCAGGCCATTACACAGCAGTGGCACTTGTGTGTTTAAAAAGGGATTATTTTTGTGGCACAAATTTTTTCAGGTTTTTGAAAAACAACTTTTTTTGTTGTACAAAGATTTTGAAATAAACTGTACAGGATGAATTAAGGCAATATAAATGGTAGATTAAAGAAATTATAATTTTGAAGGTCTCAAAATATAAGTTTATTATTTCATTCAAGGTGAATGAAAGTTGTAAACAAGTTTGAAAATGTAATTGTGAGCTGCATCAGAGGAAAAGGATCTTGCAGCACTAAAACTACCCCAAACACTTTTAGTATTTGCACACAAAGCAGTCAACTGGTATTTTTTTATAATTTTAATCAATGATTTAACATGTTTTGAATCTTAGTCATTTGAAGAATTTACTTAAGTAGATATTTCACTCTGGGAAATTATTGGGGAGTGTGTCTCTTGATCCTGGAATGTCTTTTGATTTGAAACTTTTTTACACGCGTTTTATAAAAAATAATGTTCAAAGAGCATGTAGGGTATATGGGCTTTAAAAAAATTGTTCCAAATAGTTCATGGCACTTTTAGTAGTAAAACCGATTGTGGAATATTCTCTTTACAATATTTACATCGTATATATAGCATTTATAAAGAAACTGTTTCATTTCGCTTAATAGATATCCAAACTGAATATAAAACTTAACCTTCTATAAAAGTCAAATTATGACGAATAAAAAATTTATTACCCCTTTAGGATTTCATGCTCCTCTATAGTAAGACTGAGCCTATTAAAGAATACTTTGAAAGGGGACAAAGTGGTACAATTTTACATATGCCGAGACCATTGAAATGTGTTGCCCTGTCACTGACGTGTACCGAATTGGAGCAGATTTTTAACCAAAAATCAAGGAAACAAGTTTTCTGTTATCACGGAAATGAAATATGGCATATATTAATACCACATACTGTATTAAATGAACACATATAGAATTTAATCAGCCGTAAAGATTGTTTTTTTTTTCTGAAAAAAAACTTTTTTTGCCTTAAAAAAATACGTTCCACATTTTACATGTTGCAAAGTGATATATTTTATTAACAAAAATAGTCGCTTAATATTACATTTAATATCAACCGGCCGTTTCTTAGAGTAAGTCGTCAGTTATATTATCACAATTCTTAGTTTGCATGCGATGATTTTTAGCAATTAATTCTTTTATTTTGCGTTGTTTTCGCAATATATTTAAGTGAATTTAAGCATTCATTTCAGTTTTCTTGGACAAAAAAAAACGACTTAAATGTGAGCAGAACACCAACTTGCGCAATGATTACACCAGACAACAATTTATTAAATTCTTCATCATTGCGGAGGGCCAATTGTAAATGACGAGGAATTATTCTTGTCTTCTTGTTATTGCGAGCAGCATTACCGGCCAATTTAAGAACTTCAGTGGCCAAGTACTCCATAACGGCAGCTAAATATACTGGAGCTCCAGCACCAACATTCAGGATAATTGCCTTTACGTTGTATACGACCGAAGGAAAATTATTTCCAAAAATTTTGTTTGAAAAATTTAAGAAGTTCAGGAAGGGGTTTTACGATTTCTCCAGATTCCGATAATTTTTTTTACTTTACAGATGTTGATGTACAATGTCTCATGGGCTTCAAGGGGTCTAAGTGGTGTTATGCTCGCACTCTACATGAGCAGAGTAGTGCAATACACCGAAAGATGTGATTCTATCTATCACTTTATCATGACGTAGATGAAATGTTTCGCAATTTGTATGTCAAACAAAAAATTAGCTAAGAGTACTTCACTAAGAAAGATTAATTGGAGTTATTAGAAATTTATTGTAGATTATAAAGTGACTATAAACAAACGCACTTGGATTACAATTTGATAATATTTACAGTTTACAGCAAACATATTGAAATATCTAACACATTCTCAATCATAATTTCAAACTCTTTTCTCCAAAACAGCAAAGAAGCAAATGTAAATGGTACAAAAAGTAAAATGATGCTCGTTTTATAACGCTTTTATTTGATAATTTCAAATTCGCGTGACTAGATTAAACAAAAAGTGTGTTTTGCATATACATATGTACGTACGCATGTACGTATGTACATGCATGTCTATATACCACATTATTACATAAAATACCTACAGTAGCGTAATAAAGTATAGGTACAGTGCCACAAATTAAGCTTTCTTCTACTGAACTTTTAGTTGGGAATATTTGCAACAAAAAAGGTATGCATACCCATTTGAAAAAAAAACAAATTAAATCAATTGAATTGTTTTAAAATATAAACATGATCACAAACATTATACACAATAAGCTTCTGCTCAGCTTTTAAATCTTCTTGAAAAACTTTAGGCATTGAAAAAACTAGGTTTTCACTGACATCTGCATGAACTTTATTCCATTATTGTACCTATAAATCTTTCTACAAAGAAGATTTATAGGTTGTTGTAGATTTTGCTGTGTTCATGCCTGGCCAAATCATTAATACACCTTAACCAAATCATATTTGAAAAACACTTAAAACCAAATACTTAGGGTGTGTGCCAAATGGCAGCAGCAAAGGATACGCTTGAGAAAAATTTTGACAGTTCTGAGGTGAATAAGATTTAAATATCCCTGGGGGCTTGTAGAAATTTTGACATAAGTCTGAAAATTTATTACACACACATATGGTAGCTGCCAGAAAAAAAGGTTACAAAATCATCTAGTTTTATAAACAAGAAATAACGTAACATTTCGTTGTGTTTTCATTTCGATATGCTTTAAGTACAAGAATTGACAGTTTATTTTAAATTACTTTTTTGAGAAAAATTTATTATGATTTTCATATGTGCGGATATAAAAAAATCGTCGAATTCGAATAAAAAATCATCAAATTATCAATATCGAATCGTAACATAGTCAAAATTTCATGCTGTCCAAAAAAGTTATCAATTTGAACATCGGATATATACAATGTTTCCACGAAAGATAAAATTTATTTTTACAACAGTATTTTGCTACCGTTTGGTATACGCCCTTATACAAAAACCCATAACTATTATACATATGGGAATTACCTGGAATTTCCTAATTTTTTCTATACTTGTGATTTACAGATAAGACAACAAACAATCATTTTTTTACAAATCAATTGGTACAATAGCCATACTATATAATTCTTAATAATTTTTCTTTCCAGGTATTTTAGTTTTCTAACACGCCTGATTGTCCCGTATAAAAAATTAAAAAACTCGGTTACCACAGATTGTGCTAAACGACATATTTTTTAATGATTAAAATAATCCATATACCATAGTGCTAAAATATTTTTTCATTTTCATTTAGTTTTCTTTGTCAATGCAAGAGGCAGCTGAATTCAAACTGTTTGACACAAAATGTAATTGGCAAGAAAATTATATTTAGAAGTTTCAGGGAAATAGCAGTTAAAATGTTGTTTTTATATGATTTGAGTTAAAATTTTCTTCTTGATTGCTTTATAAAATTAAAGGAAATTATATATTGCTTTGAAAAATAATAATTATTATAATTATTTTTTTTTTTTCATTAAAAATTATTAAATTATCTAGTGGTGGTGTGTAAAAATTCTTTCAAAAGTTGTCCATTGTTTTGAATCTTCATAATGTTCCTCATAAAAAAATTAAAACGAAATTTTTGCCACAACTTGAAGTTTTTTGGATTCTAAAATTGATTAGTTTTATAATAATAATATTCCCGTAAATTCCATAAAACAATTTAAGAATAAATTTTCTACTCAAATTGAAAAAAATTTCTTCATTATAACTAATATACTAAAACTATTAGATTTACATACGATAGCTAAAAGCCTATTTTTCTTCAGTTCTGCATCCAATTACTTAAATTTTTGCTTTAGTGTGCGAGCATTCCTGTTGACTTTGTCTAATTTTATAAGAATTCATTTTATGCCGCTGTATCAAGACTTTATTGAGCAACTGTAGATTATCTCTATCGATTTTCAAATTCCTGCAAACACGTTCTATTTTAAAAATGACAAAACTTATAATGGACTTTCATTTTGCTGGTGGCCGTATGCAGGAGCATCTAAAGTAAAGGTTATCAAAACGTTATCTCAATAGGACATACATGAATAATTAACATCATGTTAAGAAGAAAATCACATTGTTTTTTATGAAAAAAAAATATATAAAAAAATTAAAAAAAAAATTAATACAAATTCAAAATCATCTGTGTTAGAAGTTTTATCATAACAAAATTTAAGTAAAAAAAAACATCATTTGCGTAATGTGAAATTCATTAAAATAATTGGCAACAAAATTTAAGTTGTAAACAGGTTGATACGGTGTTGATAGAAGTCTGATTTGAGACATAAAGCAACAAAAACAATTTTCAAAAATATAATATTAAATTTGATTCGAGTCTAAGTAATAGACCAGATGGTCGGTAAGATTATTTTATATTTTATATATAAAAATATAAAAAAAATTTCGTAAACTTTTTCACAAGCAATCAGACAATTTTATTCTCGGCTGTGTTGTAATCAATTCTCATTGCATAAACCTTATAAATGGTCCTTGGCAAAAACTCTCTAAATTCCTGACAGTGACCTTGAAATTGGAAAATATATTGTAAAATTCAACGATAACATAAATAAATGGTTCTTAGTTATATTGTAGGAAATAAGACACGTGGTCCAACTAGAGTAATTAATTTTTACTATGACGATAATATTATCACACTATAACTACTTGATTTTAAGCTCTGCTTAGAAACTGTTAATTTAATAGAATTGCAGCAAGTGCAACCAATTTACTCGTAATGCGCCCACCTTTTTTTCCGCATGTAGTTACTCTCCCCTTTTGTAAACTGTTTGTTAATAATGTAATTTCCATTAATCTCTAACTAGTTAATTTATATATTGATCAAGCCCTAAAGTTTTTAGATTGTTCGGGTAAAAAACCTCTTCAATACAAACGGGCAATCGAACAGATTACAAAACCGAAGCAGGTATGGGTTAATTTAAAACCAGATATATTCCATTTCTAGCTTATATTTTACTCCTAAGAAAGATTTAAATACCTTATTATATAAAAATAGATTGAAAATGGGGGAGTGCTGCTATAATCATTATTTCGATTTCTACCTAAATTTCCGTGAAAACAAACTGCAAGCTGCACTTTCAAATATTTTTTTTTCAAATTCCCATAAGTGGGGAAGTTATGCGATAATCAATATTTTAGGTAAGCAACTTGCATCTAATTTTCGAAAAAAATTCATGGGATCAAACTACAAGCAAACCCTTTCAAAAAAAGCTTTAATATCGGTCCATAATCGGGGGAGTTATCATCCGTTGGAATTAAAAAAAAATTATAAAATCAATATGCGAACAAACCCTTTCAAACAAACAAAAAGTTGAAATTCAGTTCCCAATTGATAGGGTTACGCGTGCACAGGAAGTATAAAAAATACTTCCTAATTGATAACCTAAGCACAATAGATCATCAACGGTCGCAGTGCAAAAGACCATCCTGGCCAAACCCCCATTACATTACATTACAATTGATAACCTGCTGCTTTTTCGAGGACGATTAAAAATACGTTGGTGACTTATTTTGCACTATTTCGAAAGACGAAATACAGTTTATGTTATCAACGTTTAATTAATTTGATATTAAAATTATACTTGAAACAATTTTGATTTAAAGCCCCTAATTTTGACACATTTATAATGCGAAAATCTGGTAATTTGTTAACGGATGATTATTATTAGGAACTAAAGTCCTTCGGAAGAGTCATTAATTATTTCTCAAAACACGCAAGGATAATTATTAACACAGCTAGAGATCGTAAAGAGAAAAAGTTTTGAAAATTAGTGATTTAACTTACATAGAAAAAAAAAGAACCAATTAGAAATATTAACTGAAATTTGTTTTTTTATGTTACCTTCCCGCGAATTAGTGAAGACTACGAGTATACGAAAAGACAAGACAAATAACAAGGAATAATTTTTAATTAAAAATTTATTAATCATTGCCAGATGTAACTGCGTTATTGGAAAATTAAGAAGGACCAAAAATATTTGATGGCAGCAAATTTATGTGCCCTAGAATTCATGATATTGCAGACAGATTATATAGAAAATTTAAGGACAGACTTGAAAAGTTGAACAAGTCGAATGTATCATACAAAACTCCATAAGTAGAAACAACAAATTCGAAGAATACACAAAGGACTAGATTATGAAGACAAAGAGCAGACCGAACGCACACAAATAATATTTCTACGCAAAAAAAAAATGGAGTTGTCAGTCAACTCATTGCAATAGTTTGAATAATTATGCTTTTTTTGGAAAAGGACTATTTTGAATACAGAGGAAAATTAAAAAAGTCGTTATTTGTTAGAAATGTTACAAATAGTTTATATACCATCAGATATGGCTGATTTGTCATATATAACTATGGACATTTGGAAACTGACTTCGACATTTTGTATTAGATTAAAGAAAAAATGTTGCTCGATATCATTAATCTCGTGCAAACTGTCGAATTTGAAGCAAAAAATCTTATACGTTAAAGTGGAATATTCTATTGATTTTTAGTTATTTGAACCTTTTGTCTATTTGGTTGCATTTACCACTTGTAAAATTTTGTGTTGGAAAACATTTTCTTCTTTCCAATACTTCTTTGATAAATTTTCTAAATAAATTTTTGAGTTGCTCAGAAATTAAGAGGCTTTACTAAAAAAATGAGCACTGAAATAATATTATTTTAGCTCAAAAAAAATATAAAAAAACTAATCTTCAGTTAATTGCATTTCTCTTCTTTACACATTTTAGCCCAACGTGGACATTTTGCACTAAATTTCCAGTTCAAATTGATTTGTGATTATTTCTGTACACTTATTCAAAACTTAAGACCAAGAACAATTAAATTGAACAACAAAAATTTAAAAATGGAAACATTATCCTCTGCTACTATTCTACACATTGTCCTTATCAGAAAATATTTAATAAAAATCGTATCTATTCCGCCCGTAACACCCATCACAAATGAAATTATTAAAAAGTGCAATTAACAAAACACTTGTGAAAAGGACTTAAAATATATATCCAATATAGTAATAGAATTCGGGTTACCTTCTCTTGATATGCTTATTGAAATAAATACGCCAAAATTAGCAACGAAACTTCTTATGCCTACAGAAACTCAAATACTACATTATAAGTCGAATTCGAAATGCAACAAAAAATTAAAATTAACTGTTCAAACAATCAGCGAATATATTACGATAGCAAATATTAATCCAAAACCCATAAAAAAATTACAAATTTACAAATAATAGTATTGACATATAAATTATTTTCTACCCTAAAGACTCAATGTCAGTTGAAAGTTTCTGTCAGAAAACGTGTTATAATTCAGCAGGTGGATGTGATTTTTGTTATACAGACGGTTCGAAGAGCGTGAATGGTGTTTCATATGCCCATAATAGATACGATATAGGTAGGCCTGCTGGATATAAACAGTACAATATTTATTGCAGAAGCTATTGCGATTATAAATGCTATCAAATGGTTCAAAAAACAAAGATCAAAGTATATAATAGGTTCCGACTCTAAATCATGTGTAACTGCAATATTAAATTTATCCAACAGAGAGGATGCGATCTGCAAAATAAGATACAATCTGATTAGATTTTCGTGCAAAATTAAACTTATGTGAATACCGGACCACTACAGGATTCCTGGCAATGAAAAAACCGATCGAGTAGCAAAAGAACCCTTCAATATGCCAATAATAGTAATAACTACTCAAAATAAACGCACGATACACTCTACAATTTGCAAAAATTTTTGTAGTAAACGAAATCGCGATTGGAATGCTCTTTATATCCATTTTAATAAGAATTTCAACTCAAATGGAGAATCACCCACCCGATATACCAGGATCATATCTACAAAAAATATATACTGCCGATTGATACACCACCACCTGATGGAAAGAATACAACAAACCCTATGGATATTCTGTAGCAGCTCAATAATATCAATTCAACACTTAGTTGACGAATGTTATTATTTTAAATCTTTGCATACTGCAAAGGACGATTTACTTAAACTGTTAAAATTATTAAATATCTATAACACAATTTGAATTTATCTTTGTTTTCCGGCTTTCTCTTTACTAATAGGAGCTGATGCCTTGATAATCAGCGTTCAATCTCTAACTTTATAATAATTTATTTATTATTAAGTTATGTAATAAATAAATAAATCAATAAATAAAATTTTGGCCTAAAGTTCCTTAAAATTATCAGATTTTCAAAGACAGAAGTAGATTATTCTTTTTTAGGCTTTGACAAATTTTTAAACTTATATGAGATTAAGCAACGTAAAACTGCTTAAACATTATTTATTTATAAAAAAGTTAAGCTCTTAAAAAAGCAAACATACTCATTCGTTTTACCTCCCTAAACTCTTTGGATAAAAACTATTATCCTTTTAAAAGATGGTTAAAAAGAATTTCTCAAATAAATTCATGTCTACTTCAAATTAACTTGAAAATTTTCTCCACTCATAACTTTTTAAGTTAAAATTAAAAAAAAAAATTATTTACAAAATTTACTCAAGTGTATAATTTTAACAAGCTTCTACAAGAAGTGAAGCCTTTTTTCATGTTATTTTGTTTTGATTAACACTTTTTAAAAATTAAATAGAATGAACAACTTAAGAAAATTTTCCTTTGTTGTTTGAATATTTCAGGATGTTTACATCAATACTGGAGCAAACTTTTCTATTTCAATAGTCTTTAGAAAATTTTAAAGAAAAACTTACTTCTTTCAATACACACAACACACATATTAAAGATATTGGGGGAAATATGTAAGAAATTTATATAAAGTCTTATTAAAAAAAGGTAACAAACATTCATTGAATATAAAACTAAAAAACAATTTGTTGATATTAATAATGTGCCGTGGATAGTATAAAATCCGTGCATCTTTAAAAATCCATCAATTCACTTGGACCTACGCCAACTGAATCTTAATTCCCAATTTTCTTTGCCTTTTTAGGTTTCAATTACTCTTACCTTCCATAACAAATATTTCCTCTCTCATAATAAATAGTAATCCAAGAAGCTACATCCATCTAAGGCAAGTGTGACCTGGCGAGATTGGCAAGAACGAATACATGTCACAGTTCTTGATGAGACATAGGGTAGAAACATGGTGAGCAGGTCGAGATGACTAACAAGCTGACAAGCGAGCTGACTGACGAAACAAATATAGTTAACTATACGAGAGCGCACACTATTTTCAGCTAACGAAATTACTAAATGTTTATTTTTATCAGTCAGGTAGTCGGCTAAATTTCAGAAACTACAAAATTTTTTCATAGATATAAAAAAATGGTGTGTGAGTAAGAAGGGTATATTAATTATTTCCGTTCACGATAGGGTCCCTACCTGGAAATACATGGGGGAAACTGTTAATTTGCCAGGTGTGTTTTATTTACATATGTATTTAGAAATAGTTATTACAAAAAAACGCTTAAATCTTTTTAAGGAATATTTGCGATTGACGACCGGTTATTTGCCTTGTTTAATTCCGTTGGATTTCCTTCAGGAACAGTTTGTGAGGGTTTCTCCTGGTTACTTAATACTTATCTTTCGATAATAGTGTTGTGTAAAATGCATGCGGCTTTAATTATTAAGTCAACCGTTTGTGCAGCAGTCTCGAGTGTTCATTCAACAGTTTTACTGGCTGAGGAGAGTTTATTATTAAACATTTCTTTTTCCCTATCCAAGGTGCGTGGGGCATAGGTATTTTACCAGGTATTTTATCAGTGGATAAGCTTCATCACCAATGAAGACAAATTGCAGTTTAACAGTTGAACTAGGCCAGAAATCATCTTCAGGTATTTTTAATTCATTTGATTCGATTAACGCCAATAGCGTTGATGCCCAAAATGTTCCACTATCACTTTGCTTCCCAAAGCCCCCAGTATCAATATTTGTGAACTTGTAATTAGCGTCAGCTGCAGCCTGTAGAACTATTGAGAAGTACTTTTTATAGTTATTATCAGGTAAAAACGACCTTGAAACAGAATAAAATAATTCATTAAATCCTAAATTATATTTAAAACTTTTACATTCAAGTTAAGAATTTACCTTTTATTAAAAATCGAATTCAGAATGTTTCTAATCGAATTGGGCACTTCGAACATCAATATTTGATATATGTATGTGGCGTTAAATTTAAGTAGCAGAGACAAAAACCAATTTCTTTGACAGTGTTAGTTTTTCGCTTTACAGCCCACTGTTAACTATTTAACAGTCATGGTAAATTTCAAGATATGAGGATAATCTAGGAAGCGGGACGAGATCCATATGAGATAACATATAGAAGAGGTGCTTCAGAGCATAGGTTATGTTAGGTTAGGTTGAATGGAGGGGTGTGATAGCCCATGTCATACGACATACACTTAAGCCAGTGAAGGCTTGTTGTGCGCTCCCTTTATTTATTAAACACAACTGCCTGAGTTCTGTGGCAGGATTCGAACCTGGGACCTTCGCACTACGAGTCTAGTACACTACCTACTAGTCTACGAAGGTCAGCTTCAGAGCATAAATGTTGGGCGAAAGTTAAAAGGACATGCGAAAAACGTTCGAACAATACAAGAAATCAATAATAATAATAGACTTCTTCTCTCCATCTTTTCAGAGAGATAAGTAGCCTTTAATGAAAAATAGTGAGTTGAGGGTAAAGATGTCCCACTATACAGACGGACCTCTAAGCAGTACATTGGGTGGTATTTCAGAAATAATTTTGGAATTTCAGAAAAATTAAAACCAATTCTAAATTTTTATAGAATTCTATTTTTTATTTGATATTTTCGAAATTTTTATTAACTTCTAAAGGAACTAATTACAAACATTATATCTCAAAATAAGTCTTAGCCCTATTATCCTCAAACCAGCTTTAGTTTTAAAAATCCATCCCATACATGCACTGACGGATTATAATAAAATATAAAATTAAGCTCAAAGTCCTTTAATTAAGTTATGACCTCAAATCAACAGAAAATCTAAGCATCTGAAGCATATAATTTCAAAAGAATTCACTTTTTTAAGGTAAACAATGAATTTTATACATTCACCACATACTTCTTTATCTCCAGAGATATTTCCAATGGTGAACAAAGAAAATTAAACTATTTGTATCACATATTTAACTTTCTACATTATTCTCTTGGATGCCTTAAATTTAACAAAATAATCTCCTGCTTGATATAAAATCAAAGCAAAGAAAGCATCTCTTATAAAAACTTGGGTGAAAAAAATTGTAAATAAAATTTAGTTAAAGGACCTGTTAAAACTATATAAATATTTGACAATATTTTTATTCATTTTTTGGTTCTTGTTTTCATTTCCTTATTTTCTTTCAATGAGTATACTTTCACAGCTATAGCCGTACATACACATCTGTATATATTTTCATATGTGTGCATGTGTGTGTGTGTGTTAATGTGTTAGTAAAGCACACAAAAAGACCTCATTTGCTCACAAATGATAATCACACATCAATGCTCGTTTTTGTTTGTTTATATACTTGTTCTTTTGCCTTTTATTTAGTTGTATTCTATCTTTGTCAACAACAAAACTAAGTTGGATGGAAAAAATAAAAAATATACATCAGGCCGGACAAAGGACATTGCATATAAAAACTAACAAGAAGCTATTTGATAAACTTTTATATAAACATTTAAACACTAACACCATTTAATGGACAATCTACTGATTGTGGTCTTCTTCCTGATCAAACAGTAGCATTAGCAAGAGGAGTCCTTTAAATTTCTCATTTAAGGATATATTTGCTTAGACAGTTTTAAGCATGAAAATGTTAAATAAAATTATAAAATCAATATGATACAAGCATTCTTTGTAAATTAGTCATGTTACACAATGTCTATCGAAGGATTTTGTGTGGCAGTCTTGTGTTGCGTCTTGTTATTTATTTTCAGCTGGTAAGGAAACAAAATTAATTGACTGTAATTAAGGATCAAATTTAAGAACTTCATTAGTTGGATATCTTTAACACTTTCATGTGCATATATATATATATATATATATATATATATATATATATATATATATATATATATATATATATATATATTAAACTTTGGACAGATGATTAAATAATATAAGTATAGTATATTTGTTGAGGGAAAAGGTTAATGATAGTTTTTAGAACTTTCGTGTAAAATTTAATTTTTTTTTAATATCGAAATGAAATAAGTTTTTTTATATAAGGCAAGAAAAAAGTAGAAATGGAATAAAAGAAAAAATTTTGGGAATTTGAAAATAAAATCTTTTTCATTCGAAAGATCTTTATTAATATACTATAAAAATTAATCTAAAATAAATTAATGGAAAAACAAAATCAGAAAAACTTGACTTTCATATTTTAAAACAAAATATAAGAACCTGGTCAAAAGACAATTATAGAACAGTGAAAAACTATAAAGAGAGCCATCATTATTTCTGCCTTCTTAAGTTTCGTACATTATTGATAAAATAGAGGTATGGTCATTGCTATTTATAATTTTTGTATTGGCTCGTCTATAGATATGGTAAAATATAGGAACGTCTATTTCGGTTTGCATATAACCATTGCTATCGATCAGTGGCACATACCCGATTTGTAAACTTTGCTTAATATATTCCTCATTAGCACAATAAGCTGCCATGATCATCAAGATCATGCTACGACAAGCATTCAAGACGATTCTTTGGTATGTAGTTCCTGATAATATGGATAATAAACTTTTAAATTTTTTTTTGTAATGTAATTTGTTTCAAGTCTAATTGGAAGTCTTTAGAGATCCAGATACACCTTTTCAGGTACTTTCTTTCAAATACTCTAATTTTTCCCATATATGATGGAAAAATATTCAACCATATTTGACATCGATAAGAGAGAGGCGTATTAGAAATTAATACTAATAACGACTTTTATCCTTCGTTTTATAAACTTTGAGAGAAATCTTTCTTAAAAAAGAGAATTGTCCTGAAGATGACACTCAATGAGTATCGAAATATCAGCATTTTTTTAATAAAATTATTTAACAAAAAATAAGACCTCAAGCTTGATTATTATATTAAACAAAGAAATGTATGAAATCCTTATTTGAGTTAATAGAACAATCTATATAATTCAATATTTAAAGATGATTTCATGTAAATGTTGATCGCGCCTACGCCTCAAATGGATCATACGCTAGGTCCAATTTTGGCCTACTCAATCCAACATATCGGTCGGTATCTCACGAATAAATTCTACAATATTGGCTTCCAGTGCGTCAACCCTTGCAGGTTTGGCCCTATAGACATCAGCCTTAACATAGCCACACAAGATATATTCTAAAGACGTTAAATCGCATCATCTAGTCGGCCAATTGACCGGCCCCAAACGTGAAGTAAACTCTACGCAATCGCCTCCCAATCGGGCCATTGTTTCGTGTGCTGTGAGCCATGTGTTACCGTCTTGTTGAAATCCTATGTCACCTAAGTTCAGTACAGTCATAGTAACGTTCCCACCTTCGTCGCCTATGTAAAAGTACGGTCAAATGATGCCACCAAACAGTGCATTTTTCGGGATGCATTAGCAGTTCTGGCAATGCTTATTGCTGCTCTTCACACCAAATACGGCAATTTTGCTTGTCCACGTATCCATTCAATTAGAAATAAGCTTCGTCGCTGAACACAAGTTTCCAATAAAAAAAGTTGATGATGCACTTTCTTAACCAAGCATGAATTTTAATAATAAAATTTGTTTGTAAGCCGATTTTTGATTAAATTATAGCACAAACTGAACATATTTGAAAGTTATACGAAACAGTTGCCAAAACAGTGTTTCCAAAGAGAAAGTTGCGTTTAAAAAATCACCCTTTATAACACAATACATTTTGTAAAAATGAGTATTTAAAAATAATAAATTTAAATATTATGTTTATGAATATCTTTTGGAAAAATTAACTTAATAAATACTGCCCCAATATTAGTTTGGACAGTGTGTATGTATTTAAGCAAAAGCACGATGCTTTAGGAATTCGGAAACAACTACATTCCATACAAAGCTATTAAAAACTCATTTATATGTAATAGAGGTATAAGCTGGAGATGAGTAACTCTTAAAAATTAAAAATAAAAAGAATCCTAAACTTACGAGATTTCATTGTTACAATATTTGTATTGCAATTAATTCACAGGGTATGGCAAGACTTTCGTTTTAGCTGCCTGTTGAACTCAGTCTTACCTACAACTTTATTAAGCACATTATAAAATTTCTGAAGTACTTGCTATATGGATGTATTTATTTAGAATAGCAAACATTTTTCTTTTGCCAGCTTAAAGTTGAAATTATGCTAACAAGTTCCTCTACATAAATTGTACCAAATCTTTTTCTACTTCCATTAACAGAGTTACATCTAAAGGGCGAAACTTAATAAATCCGTAAAAATCGATGTTAATTTTTTTTGTAACTACAAATGGAAACGTAAATTTACCGTAACACAACTCTGCGAAAATCCTTGTATAAAAGTCTTGCACGATAAAATAAAAGCTAAACTGCAACAGGATGAATAAAATACTGCAACTATATGAACATATATCCCTGAAAATCTGTTAAACATATGTGTAAAGTAGTAAAAAGAAACCAAAAGGTGAAAAAAATAGAGAAAATCCAGTAAATTCTAAAGAAATAGTTCCCTCTTTATTTCTTTAGCACAAAGAAAAAACTCAAATACAAATAAAAATTGAAATTACCATTCTATTTTCTTTTTAGCAATAAATAAATAAACACAAACATATGGACACAGTGGTAAGTATAAGAGGATATAGTAGTAGTTGTACTGGTATATACACGTATGTATATATTTGAGAAGTATGTATTTGTATTTGAGAAGTAAAATTTATCCTGAGACTACAAGATACATTGATGTTTTGCTAATATTTATGGCAACAAAAGAAAAATGAAAAAAAAGTAAACTAAGATTTGAAAATCAGGCTTTATATTCAAAGGAGTGAGATATGAGGGTACATATATATGCATTAAAAAAAATAAATTTTTTAAGAATTAAAAATATATTTAGACAATTCGTCGGTTTTATTGTGGTATTTATTTTCACTACATTTAGATTTCGATGAATAAGCTTGACACAACTATTCAATATATGTTTAAATCGTCTTAACATTTCATCAGAATCACTATATGGCTTTATCCATATTGATGCAGAATTGTAGTGCATTTATGGAAAAGGATTAAAAAAATTTTTATATCTTTTGACGTTTGTTAATAAATACAAAATGCAGCCGATACGCTGAAAATTACTATTTATAAGTATTTGAATGATTTTTTCAAATAAGCGATAAATGAAATCAGTGGAGTTTATGAACCGGACACCATTTTGGGAGAATGGCAGGCAATAAATTCAAACTGTATTATTTATATCATTAATTTCCAAAGAGGTCTTTTTTACTATCAACATGCAAATGCTCGCGGAAATATGCATGTAGACAATAGTCCATTGCCCAGTTCCTAATCTCAAAAAAGTCTTCTATCTAAGCACTTGCTTATTGCTCACTCCGGAATTACTGTTGCAAAAAATCTGGCGCTGCGCTCTCCAAAAATACCTCTATGAACAATTAAATTTATAAGAACTTCGTTTATCTAAAATCGCGATTACAACCACACAAAATACAAAGTTTTAGCAATAAAAAAGAACTCGTGGCTGGAAGAACAGCAGCCGTATATAAAAGGATTTCTTCCAGACGTTTAAACATTGAATTGACAACCCTGTTTATTTTGCAAATCACTTTGACGGTTACGATACCGATAGCGCTAAGTTTATTTTGTTATGTTTTTTAATGAAGAGACTCACGCCAGACAAACACTTGCATGTTATTGAAATTTGTTATATTATCAATTAGTATGCTCAAAGAATTATCTAGTGAAAGAATAATTCCATAAAATAGTTCAGGTAATTGGCCACCAAGATCATGCGAACAAATCTTATTAATTTATTTTCTTTGGGGATATGTCAAGTCGTCGACGCCGATAAGCCACAAAAGGTTATTAGTAAAAAGCGTCTGCAATTGCTGCGAAAAATAAGTTAAAATTAAAAATCCCAGATTTGGAATTTTATGCTTTAGCTTGGAAGCCACTTGACGACTTGGGAGCCTTGATGACACTAGTTATCCTTCCAAAAAAAGCCAGTATTGTTGATTTAAAAGTTAGTGTTCATTGTTTTGTATTAAGGCAAAGAAAAAAAAACTTCCATTGAAATGGGAAAAACCATTTCGAACTTTTATTTTTATAAAAAAAATTAATCTTCAAGAAGTATTTTTTGAAATTTTTCTTTTGCAAAATACATTATTTGTTGTGGCTTTAGCTGTTCATATGCCGACATTTAATTGGTCGTTAAACCAAATCGTCAGTGAAGTTTAAGCATTTTGAAAACATTCAACCTCGGATGTTTATGCCATAGAATATGATAATTCAGTATTGTATTCAATCAGACAAACATGAGAAATAAAATCATACACAATATTGAATTCTCATAATGGTTTGGCATAAACATACGAGGTTTAATGTTTTCAAACTGCTTAAAGTTCACTGACGACCAATGAAATGTCGGCATATGAACAGCTAAAGCCACAACAAACAATGCATTTTGCAAAAACTCGAATTGTTTTAACAATTAGTTTTAGGGAGAATATCCCGAAATAATAAATTACAATATTAAATTTTTCTCTTGTATAAGAAAAAAGTCTTACAAAAAAATGTAATTATTTATAAATGTAGATAATCAAATTTACTTTGATTTAACTTATAGCTTTTCTTAAGCCGATGTTTTAAAGTTTGTTTTAAAGCTAATGGATTGTGTGACGGCGAAGGCTTCAACATCAGTTGAATTTCTTGCATGTGTTTCACTAAATTATTCTCGACACGCTTAAGTTTTTTGACACAATTTTTTGTTTGTAATGGCCGATTTATTTGTTGTCAATTGGCTAAAGAATGGTAACAATTACTGCAGGAGCATGTTTCTTTTCATCTTTATAGTACGTACTTGAAATAAAAACCTTTCGTGTTACTTTTATTAAAGAAAAACTTAAAATGAATTTTCAAAAGCACTACTTTCCTTCCTCCAATTTTTTTTCTCGGAAAACATATTCCCTAGTTTCAATACTTTGAACAAGTAGAGGTCATTCCTTTGGATGTGGTGCGAAATAAATAACAATATTTTTTGTGTTTTTTATTTTATTTTTAGAAGTCCTTGTATTCGATGAAACACAGAGGATGTTTTAAAACCTGTTTTAACAATTGTAGAAAAAAGTTTTTTTTTAATTTAAATTAAAACCTAATGAGCAAAATGTATCATTCGTTTTATGTAGAAGAAGAAATCTCGAAGGCAAACGGCATAAAATATTTAGCACATACTCGTACATACGAGTACACAAACATACAAACATACACACTCACGTAGTCCTGCCAGTCGCATGGCTTGCTATTTCACCGAAGGACAAAAAAGCAGCAGCCAAAAGAGAGTTAAATGTTTAATAAAAACTGAATGTTTATTTAGGTTAAATGGAAAATGAAATTAATTGAAAAAGTTTTGAAACAATATATTTCCACTTCTGTTAGCAAAAAAAAACCGGGTTGCTCTTTTTTTAAACTATTACAATAATTTAAAACTTACCACGGACACTAGCACGAGATTAAATTATTAAACAAATACCTGAAAATATATAGAGAGAAAAAAAGAGGCAATTAGAATATATGCTAAATATTTTCCTTAAGTAATTTGATATTAATTGCTGAGTTTTTTCAACATATCCCCCATCCCTCCAACTGCTATAGTTGCCATTTTATACCATAAATAACCCTTTAGTAACTTTTGATCAAAAACTTTTTCCTATCAGCAAAAATAACTATTTTACAAATGCTTCTACCAGCTCCAGCTCCAACTCAAGCTCTACATTTCCTTTATAGCTTTTGCATTTTTCTTTCCGTTTCAATAGATTTGTGATATATCACTATAGTTCAAATTGAGTTCAAATTTTTTACTCAGCTGAGTTCAACTTAGTTTTTGCGCAGATTGCGTTGTAACGAAACAGCTGCTGGAACTTATTAAATTACAATTTCAATTAAAGTTCTATCAATAATATTTCTGTCAGCACCCCGAAAGTATTGATGAACAAAAACGGGTGTAACATTGTGCTTGCAAGAGAAAACTTTATTCCTCTCTTTTCTCTTTTTTGTTTGTTGTTCTTGTTGGTATTGCTTTTTGTCATACAATTAGGCGACTTGTGCTAAAATTACAATTGAATTGATATAAAGCAATCTTTGAGGTCATTATGACTGGGGAAGGTTCGGTAATAGTAAGAAGTCAAACTTGGAACAACGTAAGAGAATTTAATTACAAATTAATTAAACAACTACACCCAACTCTATATTTACAGGGTATTTTTGTACGAATTTTTCGTACAAAAATTTATTATAATTTCGACACTCCCAATAGATCAAAAATCAACTGGAAGCGAATGATATATTTAACCGAAAGGGACCTCCAAACAAACATGCTTATATTCGTATAGAACAAAAAGAATCATTACGAAACTTCTGTACAATTATAACCAGGAACTTTAATATATTTTTGTAAGTTTTCTGTTGTAATACATCTCATATCAAACTTTCACAACAGTCCAGAGTATTTTGAAACACATTTTGCAAATTTAGCAAATAATTGTCAACAAAGTGCTTGCTTGTACAATATACTGACCTTTCCAGGATAAACTTATGGCATTTTCGTTTCTGAAAAGGGTATAATTGTTTGACCTTTCGAACAGAAAATGGGAATCAAGGTTTGTTTTTTTAATAAACGCAAACATAAATTCTTTATATTTGAACGATAAATAATTTTTTTCTATGTATTAATCAATAAAATGTTTCACTTTTCTTAGAAACGAAAAAGACTTCAATTATTAGAAATTGCTTTTAAATTGAAAAAAATAATTAATGAAGGATTCTTTCCCCTTCCAGTATACAAGACAAAGTTAGTTGTGCAACAAAAGCTTTTTTTTTAAAGACCACAAATTAACTCAAGCATAAGAATTTCAATTAAACTTTTTACCCCACAAACTAATAGATTTATGAAAATCTTAGTTTTCAAATAAATAATTGAAACAAGACAAAAAAATTTTAAGCAAAAATAGGAAGGAGCAACACAAAAATCGGACGAATCCATAAAAAGTTGAAGTACGGAAGTAAGATTGTATTAAATTAAATTGTATAAAAAATTAAAATTAAATATAATTTCGACGTAACTCGCCAGATCAGACATATTTAGCAAATATGTTTTTCGTAATGTTTTCCAAACTTACATCTTTAGAAAAATATTTCGTATTTGGGACAAAGTTAGGACAAACTTGAAATTTGCTTCTCCAGTTTGGTCACATCACAAAGGCCTACGGTATGATATATACATAAAATTAATTCTTATTAGAATTCCTACCGTATTCATTGAAAATTTTCCACCAAACCTAAATTTTCTTTAACAACAAAGCATTTTTAGTATTAACGTTTTTAGAGGTGATATTTTGTTTTGTTTTTTTTTTATGAAAATGGCATGGGATATTTTTTCTTAAAAGCAGCAGTCTCTCAAGAGTACTAAATAGTTTTTTAATAGCATAACTAAAATTCTAGGACTTTATATGTTGTTGAAAGTAACCCATCATGTAACTAACTTCATCACATAACCATGCCGTCGTAAGGTTCGTGCGAACGAGAATGAGGCTGCTGTGGCCAGAAGTGTGCAACTCAATCCAACAATAACTCTCCATATGAATCTCAACAACTCGGTATTTCACTCATGAAATTATTTTGTACAAAGATGATTATTTTGTACAAAGATCTAGGATTATTCCCTTAAAAGTTCCAACTGAAGTTTGGACCTTACAGGAGCTCCTATCGAACGTCGAAACTGGTGGAAAAATTAAATTTCCTGACATTTTTAACAAACAAAACTGCTGCATTTTGGGATCGGAATAGTCACGCGTCATGTCGAGAAGTTATTACTTCCACAGAGACTGAAAGTCGAGTGTGGATTTTAGAGTGATGGCATCATTGACCAATTTTTTTTTTCTCAAAACAGCTGTTGGAAACATCATGTCAGTCAACGGCGAGCACTAGAGAGCCATGATTATAGAGTTATTGTGGCCTGAAATGGAAGTAATAAACTTGGATGGTCTTTGGTTTCAGCAGGATGTGATTAAACAATCGGTCGGTAATAGCTTTTCAGTGTTGGCGATGGCAACTGGCCGCCTAAGAGCTGCGATATAACCCCTTTATACTTTTTCATGTAGGGTAGAGTTAAAAGACGATTATATGCGAATAATCTAGAAACGATCTACACTTTAGAGAGATAGATAGAGAGAGAGAGAGAGAGATTAAACCAAAAAGCACCAATAAAGTCCTGTAAAATTTAACTTACAGGATAAGCTACTATAAAGCCAAACGCGGCAGTAACATGTATAAAATCGTGTTCCATAAATAATAAGGATGTTTGTTATTTTTAAAAAAAGCCAGCATAGACCAAAAGAAATTAAGTTTATGTAGTTAATTTTATTTAATTTTTAAAAAGAAATTTTTATTTGGGCCCGTTATTATGTATATAAAGAAATCTCCTTTTTTGTTTGCAATCAAGAACATGGATTCACGTCCTATGTACCTGAAAAGTCAAATAAATAAAATGAAAAAAAAATCAACGCCATCCTTAATATTTATAACATAGACACCATAAACCAGTTTATAAAAATATGGCTTCAATATTAAAACCAAGCGGCATATGGCCGAAGCTATAACAATAAAATAGAAAGGAAAATTGCATACTAAAATATTTTATTTGTCAGCCTTATAATGATTTTTGTGACAAGATAAAAAATTGTAACAAGAACAGTAAAATTATCCTGGCTCATCATAATATTATCGCTTCATATTACTTTATGGTTAGAGGACAATAAAAATCAAATCAAATGTTAAAGGTCATATTTACAAACAAAATCTACGTAGCCATGTACGAATATACTTGTATAAAGTCACTCATTCATAATACTAGATTAAATGTGTCACTGGTAACAAACCGACAATTGGATGAACACGTACGTGTAAAGAACGAGAATATATTATAAAATTATAAAAAAAGCAGAAAGCAGAAAAAATGTACATTAAATGTATTAACAAGCCAATAATGTGGCATTCAGAGAGCTGAATATTTTGCCAGCAGTCTGACTAACACGGAGCTGTTTAAGCAGAAGATATATCACATGTTTTCCTCCAACAAATCCTTTATTTTTAAAACCGATCTTCAGCTATAACTAGAAGCGGAAGGTTAAGCCAAATAGTACCGATTTCCATAATTAAACACTCAAATTAATTTTTGAATTTCATGCCAATCGGTGCAACGACCTACCTACTACCTCCTATATCCCCTTTAAATTAAAAAAAGAAGCAGGCTACATATTCATCAGTATGTCTGTTTAGAATGAAACGAATTTATCGATTCATTCGATGTTCCTTTTTTAGGTAAGATCTGATTAAAGGATTCGGTCAAATTGGTTGATAATATTTTTTTTTTTTTCAAAAATACTATTTTCGACGATCGGAATGAAATCACTAACTTTTCTTTATTTTATAGCGAGAAAAATATTACCTTCACAAAATATATACATACTTACATTATTCTTGACAAGGAAATCAATATTGTACATATGTATGTAGATGATAACGACGAGTTGATGGGATATTTTTATCAATTTAGTGCAAAATAATATAAATTTTTACTAAAAACCTAATTTTCAAATTTCTTAAAGTGCTTTCTGGGGATTCAGTTTAACAAATGTTAACAAAATGCATATGAAAAAATTAGAACAAAATATTAATAATATAATGTTGCGAGGTATTTTTGTAAAAAACCATTTAAAAAATATTAAAAAAACTAGTTTTTCAAACTTATTTCGCCTAAAATTGTATGCTATTTTGATACAAAAACAGCAAAGTATCAATAAGTGAGCTTTTCCTCTTACCCAAAGCTCAAGATCACATCACAATTTGCGTCTAAAAGTAAGAAAGACACAGAAAAGCTACCAAATCGTGAAAAAAATATTTCCTGTTACAAAAAAAAATTAATAAATTTTTAATTTAAGTAATTATGTATATTAATTTCCTCAACTGCCATCATATTTTGAGGAAAATATTTTTTCATATGTAAGTTAATAGGAAATAAAAAAAAAATCCACACACTAAATATGTACTAAACAATACACAAGTCAAACTCTTAATCTCCACACATAACACCTCCATATTTACCTTCCTCCAACTGTTCAAACACTATCATGACGAGCCTTCACCATATTCAGTCCAGAAATAAATACCTACAGTAAATTCTTATGGGCATATCAACTTGTTTGCCATGAACCGCAATTCTTTTCGAACATGTATGTGCAACATATTCGTTGGCACAGTCGCTTTATGGCTGTTCATCATACATATTATCTATACAGCAGACCAACCCTCCACAACAAATGAAATAACAAAACAAAAACTTAATTGTTGTGACAGTTTTGCTTTTGATTTACTGATTAAACGTCTTAATAAGAAGGGGTATTAAACAGCCAAAAAGAAGAAGCGAACGTAAGAGAAGCAGGAGAAAAACTCATATTTATAATAAAAGACACAGGCACAACACCTGCAACCAAGCCAGCGTTGCCGTTGTGACCCTAATGTGACAATTTTGATTATTCATTATATTATTCTATTGTATCATTTCTAACTACAACTTTTTGCTCCTTTCCTTACTGCTGCAAATGCCTACCTACTATTTTCTAAATATGTGTGCAAAACGACTAAAAAATTAACAATTTCTATATAAATAAATCTATTAAAAAATGCATTCAAGACTTCTCTTAAATTTTGTACAGTTCCAAGACTACATTCAATACTATTTATATAATACATTCTTTGTGTTTTTCTCTCTCTTTGGCAGAACTTCTAATGTTAGATGTGTGTTTTTAAAACTAATTTTAATATATGTAAGTATTTTGAAATAAACAATACACATTTAAATTCAAATATATTATTACATATTAAAATACTAAGTATTTGGGAAGTATGTAAAATTTGTGATTTTATTTTCAATTAAAACCAAATTTTTCAAAATCCAGGTTGCATTTTATTTAAAAGATTTTCAAATAAATATTTTGCGTTTTGAAAGTATATAAAACTTTTTTTAAATAAAGCAAGTATTTGTTTAATTTCCTTTATTGATAAAGTAAATTAAATAGCAGGTAAGGACTTCTGGCACAAAATAACATCGATCTTTGTTTGTATATGAGGTACAAAAAACATTACTGTAACATTATAGAATTTCAAATGAAAATGGAGCAGACAGATATATATATATATATATATATATATATATATATATATATATATATATATATATATATATATATATATATATATATATATATATATATATATATATATATATATATATATATATATATATATATATATATATATATATATATATATATATATATATATATATATATATATATATATATATATATATATATATATATATATATATATATATATATATATATATATATATATATATATATATATATATATATATATATATATATATATATATATATATATATATATATATATATATATATATATATATATATATATATATATATATATATATATATATATACAGTAGAGGCTCGAAAAAGTTAAGTAGTTTGTTATAGGGGTGCTTAACTTTTCCGAATTCTTAACTTTTCCGTGATATGAAAAATGCATGTGTTTATACGTGTATTTATACATTGTATATATTATTAATGTGTATTTAATACACATGTATATATGTATGTATGCAAATGTATTAATTTTTAGCTTTTAAAATAGGATCACTTAGTGGACAGTGTCTTTCACGTTGATATATGTATGTAAGAACCATTTGTACAACTGCTTCTCCAAATTCACGAATTCTGCCTTATGTAAAGTCTTTCTCTTAATTTCGTCACATGTACCTGACACTGCAACATAAATGTTTGCTTTATTTTTTTTAATTATCAAATTTGTTATTCGAGATATTCTCCAAAATAACTATTTTAATATGTTATTGTTTGTTGTTGGCTTAGCTAGGTATATGCCTGCATTTCATTGGCGCTAACCAAATCATCAGTACCCTTTTAGCCAAATCATGATTGAAAGCAATAACAATAACATATTAAAATAGTTATTTTTTTTAATTTTATAAATTGAAGATTCAGAATCATGAAAATCCATGGCCAATCGATTAGCCAAAAACGCCTTCATCTAATTTTTTTTTAAATCTTGCATTTTTCGGCAACTGATAACATTGTTACGATCAAAAGAAAACTAATAACTGATGCAAAAAAGTATGAAACATTACGTACGAATGTAAAAAAATTTATAACGGGAAATGACGAATGTGTTGAATTTTTTTATGCTACCCATGTACTTACATATATAGTACTACATACATACATATATTAATGCGACAATCGACATATGCATAAGAATTCAAAATGAAAAATTAAATAAGAACAAAAATTACTCAAAAAAGTTAAGAAGCACTTAACTTTTTAGAGTTCCGTATGGTGACAAAAAGCTGCTTAACTTTTCCGTATTATTAACTTTTGCGCGTCTTAACTTTTATGAGCCTCCACTGTATATATATATATATATATATATATATATATATATATATATATATATATATATATATATATATATATATATATATATATATATATATATATATATATATACATATATATATATATATATATATATATATGTATATGCGATATGAAATGATTACACGAAAATATACGGGATTTTTAGTCAAGGTTTTTGAACCGAGGTTAGCAAATATGGCTGGAATGGTTTCCTTTAATGGAATGGATGTCCAAATCCAACGGGGAAACCATCATATCTCGTTACAATCTCGTATCTAGCTTTTATGCCATTCTTTCTTAGCTTCCTTGGAATTTCACCATATTATTCGTATTATTTAAATATGTATTTTCCACAATTATCATATATACTAATCGCTCCTTTAAAACAACATAGTCAACGTCTTAAGAAATCACAATGTGTAAGCCACTTAAGAAAATATATTCCTCAGGAGACGCTTTATATGAAAAACCTATCAGAGTTATAGCTGCGTTAGGCCAAGGTTTTACCAATCAGTTTTAGTTTTAATGGCGTCTTGTTAAATTTGAATTTTCTTTTTTTGAGACGGAACTTTGATCTATATGATCTATATGTATACATATATTTTTAATATTAATATGGACAGATTTTCTAAGAAAGGCGAATTTATAAATCCCCTTTTTAAATAATAACTTACATTTCTAATCCTAACGTTTAACTTTTTATTACAGTTATATCGGTATTATCTCTTTCTCATTTTTTCCTTTTAAAACAGAAAAAATAGCGGTGTTTTTTTTATTAAACATCCTTTTTTTAATACTCTTTATATAACTGACCTTTTTCTAAATTTCTCAACGGCAACGCTGAAAAGATGAGACGAATAATTCAAAAGCGCAACAACAACTACTACTTCCTTGTTATGCTGCATGCCTGTAAACTAAATATAAAAAAATATTGACAGAAAATAAAAGCAAATAGAGGAATAGTTACACTCGATGGGAAACAAATTTCATACCGCCAACAATTATTAAATATATGTATGTATAATTTTACTTACATTGAAGGAGGAGATGTGTGGCGAAACTTTTGCAACGAAGTGTCTTAACCTTAGATTAAGACATTACGTCACAAGAGAAACAACAACAACAATGGAATATTATTTAATGTACTTATGTATGTATACATAACGATGTACATATTGATGTATGTACATACATATTTTAATTCGACACCGTACCGAACTGTGAATTTATATTTATATGAAATAATTTACACATTAAGACTTTTAACTTTGCTCTAATAAAATGATGGACATATCCATCTACACACATACATTTGTATGTAGAGAACTTGAGGGAATAGATATTGATTCTTTTTATGGGCATCAGCCTCTTTATTTTTAATTTTTCCCATTTAAATTCTGTTAAAACTTATCAAATACACAAGTAATACACTTTTTCACTTTTTTATTAATTAAACACTATTATTTTATTAAAAAACAAACTTGTTGCGGAGCTGCGATGCGAACGCGTCAAAGATTTCTTCAAACTAAATTTAACTCTTCCTGTTTATGTCGATCTCTTTTTAATAACTTCCATTATTGTTCTTTATTTATGTATGTACATACTTATATATGTATGTACCTTGTACTTCATGGAATTATCAATAGAGAGTCTGAAAATATCCCTTTAAAAATCAGACTTTAAGAGAATTAAAATATTCGTTAAGAGATTATTAATATATGGAGTTTTGAACGCTGCTTTTTGAATGCTACATGTTGTACAGGGTTGTCGGATGTGCCGATATTTTAACTTGTTTTGTGTCCCAATTTTCGATATGGCGATTTACCATAAAAAGAAAATAATAATGAATAGATGGATATTCAAATAATTTTGAAATATTTTTAATATGTAATTTTTACCTCAAATATGCTTAGTAATACAGCACCTTAGATCTTAATGGGAGTTCATTATTTTTTCATATGATTGAAAATATCATTAAATAGCACAATAAAATTCATGTGGAATACAAAAAATTCATAAATGTAAAAATAATATAAAAAGTTCGATACTCGAATGCTCATTTCATTCGATTAAAACAATCTTGTGAATATTCCTCTACACTCGTTATATGCAAATTTTTTGCTTTCCACAGAAAAATACATATGTTCTATTCTATTATCATAATAAAAGTTCACAATTTTTTTTAATTAATTTATTTTACTTTAAATTAATAAATAGTTTTTTTACGGCTACTCGATTGAAATTATAATCCTTTTTCTACATCTTCGCTTACAAATTAATTAGAGAACACAATTTCGTTCATATTTAAATTAGTGTTGTATATGATTTCTGATCGCAAGTATGTTGGGAATAAAGTCTTTCTTAACTATTTTGAACATCAAGGCTGAAGTAAAATGTTTTTTTTATACATCTATAAACTTTCTACTATTTTTAACTATTGGAGTGGTAATTCCTTCTCTTTTCTCTTTTTAAAGTTCTCCTTTCTATTGGGTTCTAACAATTTCATTATTTAGTACAAATTATATAAAAACTTTATGTAATTTTATATAAACCAACTTGATGAAGTTTCAATTCAGCTGGGAGAAAGATAAAGAAAGCAATACATACTCTCCCTATCGCTCTCCCAGCTGAACTGAAACTTGATCAAGAAAACTTGACGTGTGTGAAACAGCTCTTAATGAACTAGTGTATATTTGAAGCCAACAATAAAAAATTTGTCTATAAGCCACACGCATTTTGAAGGCCACATTGAAAATGTGTTTTTAAAAGTAGAATAATTTTAATTTCGATTATTGGAAGCTCATCACTAAAAAAAATTAATTTTAGTATTAAAGAAAAATGAGGAAATTGACTAATTTAATTGCATTAGAAAAAAGTTGAGAAGATACCATAAATTTCAACTTTATTAGATCCTTCACGAATTTGAATGTTCAGTGATTCTGTGCTGTATCTACTCGTATTTCAATCAATTATTGAATGAATATATTTTTACGAATATGGTGATGTAAAAAAAATTAACATTTATTAAATATTTATATATCATGATGTAAAAGAATGACTAAAATCTAACTAGAATATTTTAAAGAATTCGTTACTATTAAAAAAAAACTTCTGTAGAGAAACTAGTTCAAAAACTCTTTTTTTGCAATGTGTAAAAGAAAATAAAATACAAAAATTATTGCCTCAATATATTGTTCGTAGCATCTGCTGATAAATCCTCTGTCTCTATTTCTATAGATCTTTCAATTCAATTTCATTCTGTGGAGTAAATCACATAAAATATAAAAACGAACTTTATTTGCACAGCCTTTTGCAATTATAAATACAACTTCGTATGAGTCGCTCGAGGATTCATGCCAACAAATACAGCAACAAAAAATATATAATAAATTTATTTATGATGCCATGACAGGTCACCAATTCTCACTCCCTGTCATTGTTTATTTAACTGGACGCTTCTTATAATAATTCTGCCAACAAGATTAAATTTTAACATACGCACACAAACACATTCAGAATTTGCAAGAGTAGTGTATTTTATGTAACAGCAATATAATATACAAACACAGACCCAGGCACACACATATACAGCTTTTATGTCATGCAAAAGTGTCTGTGCGAATAAATCCCTGACTGTGTAGTAATATGAGCCATAATTTGTTAAAGTTTAATGTATGTATTTACGTGTATGTGTGTGTGAAATTAAGTATATCGGTGTGTACGTGTGTTTTCGTACAAAAAGGCCATGTTCGTATGAGAGTTTATTAACAAATAACTCCTTTATGATTATGATGATACTGTTGCCTTAATTTCGCTTCTGGTGTTTTGCCATCTGTTAGGTCGCGTGTGTGCTGTTAATCACAGCAACGTATGAAAAGGACAATGAGGAATTGTAAATATATGAGTGTGCAGCTTTTAGCAACTCAAATCACAATGGCAATATGAGCACAGTGGCCAACGCGGATATACGTATATTTTATTTACATTTGATGTTTTATACTTCTCCATTTATTTAATGTTTCTCCAAATTAGAAGTGATAGTCATTAGTTGGTGATTTTAATGTAAAGGAGAAATAATATATAAAAATGGATATGATATTAGAATTAATGCCAGTTAGTTAATTTAAAGGATATCAAAGCACTATAAAATAACTAACAAACTTAGAGACTGGAATAATAATAACTAAAATAAGACTTTCGAAATTTTTGATTTTAGAGCGAATAATATGATAATTATTGCTTCATTTAAATCTGAAATTAATAGCTCCCACCTTTCCACACAAACCATTTTTTGTTTCTTAAAGTTAATACATTAGATCGTTGCAGTGATAAATTAATAATTAGAATTACTGGTGACAGAGTGATAAATTTGCTATATATGATAAATTTACAATACAGCAGAGATAAAAGTAAGAAAAGTAATTATTTTCTAAGGAAATTAGTTTTATTTAGACTGATATAAAATATACCAGCAATAGTGAATATGCTTTTTAAGATTTTACCTAGAAAGATTTTCCTACAGAATTCATCAGTCACTGTGACAAATTCTCTGTAGATAATTTTCGCTAAAGTGATAAATGCTCTATTTGTAATCTCGTCATCATAGTAGTCACTTGGACAAGTTATCACACTTATTCAGGAGTGAAATCATAAGAAATCATTTTTCAACGTTAGAAATTTTTTTTAGAAGTTTTTTTATCACAGTACTTTAAAAGAACTCATCATAGAGATGAATTTTCCAGAAAAATCATTTTTTAAATAGAATTTCCGCACATTTTATAATGAGACTTTCTTAAGTATTTTTAAAAATTTATTTCCTGGAGAAATTCACCATCGTAGTAACTATTTTACAGAAGAATTTTTTATCACAAAAATAAACTTTACAAGAAAAAAATTCCAATTCAATTATAAATTTTACATGATAATTTGAAATTGATGATTGGAATTGTAAAAAAATAGTTCATTAATAAATACGCAATTGAGAAAGTTTCCATAATATGAAATATTCAAGGTGATCTTATTATTAAAAAATTAAAAAGTATCCATCGCACTTTTAGTTTTCTTTGGAAAAATTTTCAAGGTATTGATTAATGTTTTTTAATGAATTTTTAAACATAACCAAAAACGAGAATTATTACATGTTGCAGGTTAACGCTTTTGTCTTGCCGTAATAGCATTTCCTGGATTAATTTTGCAGTACAAGTCCCCGGAATATATTTTCGAAACTGCTGTTTTAAATACCACTTGGAAAAATAATCTTTCCTTTTTTACTCTGCTCGTATTTATATGCCATAATGATCTTCTTTCTCTTTTACCAATGACATGTTATCTCATGTTCATTAATTTATGCATCATCTATTTTTTTAAGAGAAGTTAAACTCAGGCAATTAACGCCTACTACTTAATTTAAGGTGTTCCTTCTTTTGTGAAAACTAATAAAAATATCCCCGTTAAACACTATTTATTATTAAATTTTCATCATATTCTTTCAATATGTATGTGTTTATTCCATTTTTAAAGAAAACAATATTTTCTCCAAAACCATCGCTGCAATAAAAAAGATGAATATATAACAATTCAATTCCATTAGAGAATTTAGCCGTTAAGCACGTTTCAAAATTGAATTTTGCAAATTGACGAAAAGAAGGAAAACATTATAATTTTACTATCACTACAGTTCTTTTTAGCATATTTTTCGCTCTATTTTTTGTTTGTTCGCATTTATTTTTCAATTTGGTCAATAAAAAAAAGTCCTCCTACCAATGAACGCAATTGCATTTGAGTAGCATTTGCATTTAGTCAATAACGTCAACAACTTGGCTTTGTTAAAGAGTACTCAAAGTTATCGTCGTCATGACAATATCATCATCATCATTTTGATCAAAACAACATTATATTGTGTATAAAATCCTTTACATACAATGCTCTTCTATTAAGGATATTGAAAACTATAAAATGAACTGGCAGTTAAGATGAACATTAAAATGCAGCCAGTCAGTGTATAAAATATTTATATTTTGAACATAGAGGCACCATTTCTATGTCATTTGAAATACTGCTCTGCGAAAAGATACAGAATGATGAAATGTCAAATACACATACGGCCAAAGGATGTTTCATGATAAAATATATACAAGTACGTTAGATTAAAAACTCGATTTCTCACCACAATGATACATTTTTTATTTAATTTTTTTTTAACATTTTTGTCAAGCCAATGACAAAAATTAAGTAAAAAGTTTATAGTTTTCTATTATATATTTCGAATTGACTGTGATAATTCTTTTAGAGATTTTTTTCTCGTCTTTTGATATCGAAATATTATTTTGAATATTAAAAAATTAATAGTTAAAGATATAATTGGTGTGGACACTAAAAATATCAATGAAATATTTTCTAGAGGACATTTTTACAACTGACCGAAATCTGCCACTCGTAAATTTGAATTGTAATCTTAGTCTGAATCTACACCATTTACATTATTCTTTTTTGAGATTTTGCTAAACTTCATACAGCAAATCTTCACTACAACTCAAAAGCAGCTGATGCGCACATCTAATCAAACAAATTATGCAGTGCAGTACTTTTTAGTACATTGTAAAAAAAAATTCACAGTTGCACCAATATTTACAACTGTGACAGATTTCGTGAGATTTTTTATCAAAATATAGCAAATACGGGAAATTTACAAATAAGAACTATATTTTGGTAAACAATTTTAATGTACTAGATTTCACTTAAGTGTAAATAAACTATTACAAATTAATTATTGAATGCTCAATAGCAAGTAAACTAACAATAAATAATCATATCCATACTCTAAAATTATTGAATATTAAAATCCAGAGAAAAAATCCGTTTTTGCAGCTTCCGCTGACTGAAAGCGAACGTCCCTCCTTCTCAGACGAGTGTATCCTCTATGGCATAGAATGTTGGGGCTTATTTAAATATGTTGCCACATGATTTGAGAACACACTTATTATGAAGCGTTATTATGAAGACTTTAATTTTATTGCCGATTGATATTTTCTATAGTTGATGCTGAGGCGGTGTCTCATACTTGAATTCCCTAGAACCATATTGGTTTTATAACAGAAGTTTGCAATCTAGGCTTATTATTAAATTTCTGTCAATACACCAATAAATTTGAATACTTCCATCAAATTTGCATCAATGTGGGTTATCCATATTATACGACGATCAAAGTTAATTAGTCTGACTCTGTTGCAGCACAATTTAATTGTTTATTGAGTAGGTAATATATACAAATGTTTGTTAATTGACCTTAATTTTCCATGATTTCAGCAAATTTTGCAATCACAAGATATATTCTTGTAGTTTGCGAGATGCTTCTATAGGATTTCTTGTGGAAGAAAACTAAATCGTGAGTGAATGTTGATGTGTGAATATGCTTATGGACATATTAGAGATATAGACCAAGTGTAAAATAGAACCCAATACATCGCCTTGGAGAACTCCTACTAAAATCGTCGGTTGTGTGGTTAGAAAACTACCTTCTTCCTCTTTGTGAAAACTTTTTATTATCACACTAAGAGCTTTTTTATAAAAAAAAATATTTTATGAATTAGTGATCCAATTTCTATGGAAAAGGTAATTATCATAATCAAGCTTAGCCCCTGTTTTAAGTGCAATAAATAATGCTTAGCTTATTTTCTCCTCTAATACGAGGTAGTTCGTTATAATGGCTGTCAAACACAAATGGCGCAACTACTTCATTAACATTTTTAATTAAAAAAAATTTTGAATGTCACAAAGTTTTCAAGGGAAAAGTTTTCCATGCAAAATTTAATCAAGGTGAAACATTTTATTTAATTAATTTTCCTAAATAGTCCTGAATTTTGAACAGAAAATGATAATATCACAGTTTTAAAATTCCGGTTGCAGTGATAAAACTTCGATGAACAATATGGAGATATAGAGATAATTTTTTTGATGAAAAATTTTTAATGTATAATTTTCATATATTTTTTTTTTGGGTTGACAAATTATCGAAAGAAAATTTATTCATCAGAGTGAGAAACTTCTCCATAGTAACAAACTTTCTATGAGTATACCTTTCAATACTGATAAGTTAAGTTATACTGATAAGTTGTTGTTGCGCTATTTTCACCAAACATGTATGCACAAGGATAATATTTTCTAATCACTGTGATATATAACTGATGCATATATGTACATATTGCTTGATTGTATATGATTTTCTTGAGAAAAAAAAACTTGAATTAAAATAGTTGCCTTTTTCATTTTAATAATATTTATCGTAGTGATACATTTTTTTCCAGGAAATATTAAAATCACATTCACAGAGTGAGTTTTGTTTTAGTTTAACACACATACATTTTTCTCTAACACATACATTCTCTCTGTTAGAAAATAGGTTTTGTACAACAAGTAAATTCGATTTGCGAGAGAGGATTTTCATCACTGTGATAATTTTAATATTTGTTTGTGCAGGTTTTCCATGCAACTTTGATCTTCTTTTGCAGCTTTCAAACAAGCAGGTGTGGAAGTTTAATGGGATTTTCATTTCAAATTAATATTGACTATAAAATGAATTGAAAATATAAAAATGTTATTAGGAATATAGGGTGAATATGGTAAAAAATAAATTTGCAAAAAAAAACTTTTTTCGGCAACGGTGTTTATTTTCTCACAGTGAATAAAATGTATTTTTTTATTTTTACTAAAAACTCATTCAAATTTCAACTAAAGACTGTTAAAGAATAAAAGCGAACTAATAAAAATAAAAATTACTTTCATGCCTGCAATTTGAAGGTATAGTTTATATGATTCTATTAAAAATTTTACTCAGGCATGACTGTCATAAAGTTGACATTCACTCTGCTGACTCACTGCTTTAATTTTGTATGACTGTCAATGGCTGGTTGGCTTTTTCTCTGTCTTTGATGGTTTTTCAAAAAAAAAAAAAAAAAAAAAAAAACAAATCGAAATATAATTGAATCATAATCGCATAGTAAATATATAATAATGTATTCGTAGTGTATTTTGTGCGATTTGTTGAAACTCAGTAAACATGCCCCAAATAGTTTCATTTTACTTTTATTTATTTCTTCAAGTTGCTGCTATTGAATTGCATATGGTATGTGTCTGAATGTATAACGAAGGTGTGTTTAAGCTGAATTGAAGAAAAAAATCTGTTTTATTGCGAGTATTTTTATTACAATTGTTGCAATTACTATTGCAACTGATTACCACACTTTAGCTATTACGTTTTGTTAGCGTTTTCTATTTTTCTTTACCATTCCCTTGTTTTTTTAAACTTATATATTTCAAAATATGGCAATTGCTTTTATGTATTTGCACGTTTTTCCTATATCGTATCTGTGTTACTATTCACTTTTAAGGTGGCAAGTGTGCTAGTATGTGTAGTTTGTGGTTTCTCATAACTTGGACTTCCTCAATGACTTACTTACATATCTTGGTCTTACTGAAGCAATGCTTCGTTGCGCATGCTCCTTCTATAATAAACAATTGGCAGGCATTTGTAATGATATTTAGTACAATTGGCTATTTGCTGCACTTTTTAGCTAAAACGGCTTTATTATTTACTATTTTTCATTTGTTAATATTTTTACTTTTCGAAATAAAAGCAGAATGGTGAAAGTACTTCCATGTTAAAATTATTGTTGTTCCTACATTTTCGAAAAGGAAACGAAAAGATGTCAATAAAAATTTTTTTTTAATAAATTTAATCAAAAACAAAAATTATAAACACTGATAAATAGCGTTCTCGCTTTTAACAAAAATCTTGCCCGCACATATGTTTTACTTTTTGTTCGAATGATTATGCCTTTTTCTAAAAAATAAAAAAAAGAAATAAAAGGGGCAAAACACTAAAATAAATCATGTTCTTTTCCAATAAATTTTGCTGAAATATGCAACAGGTTTGACCATCAATTTTATTTCAGGCTAAAATACTACACGTTTTGTTTTTATAACTAGATCTCTGTTTTCGTTTTATTTAATTCATCATCTGAAGATGACAAGTTCATTTTATTATCGTAAATGATAAGTGATGCGAACATTTCGCTTCAGCCGCATAATTTCGCTAAGTCGCTTAGGCAATGTAAAGCGAAAAATAGAAATTAATGGTAAATATAACAACAATCAGTAATTTTTGGTCTATTGTGGACTAAATAGAATATTACTTTGTGAGTGTTACATATTTTGAAAGATTTTTTTGTTTTGTTTCTTGAACAAAAAAGAAAGTTATATGTAAATATTTTCAGTCTTACTAGGAAAAAAATCATTAAATCATTAAACGAATTTCTGTACACAATTCACACACGTTTCATATAAACCAAAAATATTTTTTTAAGAATAATGCATTTCATAATTAGTTTTATTTGATATAAACTAATGTTAATTTTTTGGTGTTGCAAGTTTCCACCATTAATTTTTAAACACCGAAAAACCATTTTGTAATACTTGAGAGATTTTCCCATTCATTTTGGGAGAATCCGAATTTTAGCTAATCTGGCATGTCTAAGTACAATTTCAACCCAAACAAATGTTAATATAGACAACAACATTTTTTCGCATTTGCCAGATAATGTACAATTTTACCGTCACCACTTTAGCCACTTTAAAAAGCAACCAAAGGTAGACAAAAAAATAAAAAAAAAAAAAATATATATATATATATATATATATATATATATATATATATATATATATATATATATATATATATATATATATGTATATATATATATATATATATATATATATATATATATATATATATATATATATATATATATATATACATATATAGCAGATATTATGTAAGCAAACATAAACCAGATTGTGTTTGGAAAAACAGAAAAACGACACTTAAAACAGCAAAATAAAATAAAAATAAAACAAAAAATTATAAAATACAATAAGAAATATTAAAAGTATTTTGATATGTCTTGTAAAGTGAAGGCGTCGCTAATGACGAAACAAGGCTAAATTTCATATAAAAAAAATAAAAAGTAAAGAAAATTAACATGATGGTTTTTCATTTCCCCATTTTGAAATAAAATTAAACAATTCGTTAATTAATGAAAAAAGTAAGTTTTACTTTAAATGGCAAATGCTTTTAGCAAATTACAACAACACCATGCCACAATAAAATACTTTGTATTCGTAATTTTCATTTTTATCACAATTTACTGGTAATTTCAATCACATTAATATTTTCATTTTTTTTTTAATTTTTTCTTATATTTAACACATTGGCCTTCGTAGACTAGTAGGTAGTGTACTACACTCGTAGAGCGAAGGTCGCAGGTTCGAATCCTGCCGCAGAACTCTTGCAGTTTGTGTTTGATAATTAAAGAAAGCGCCTAACAAGTGTATGTCGTATGACATGGGCAATCACACCCCTCCAATCAACCTAACCTAACATAACCTAACACACTATAGAAACTCTTGAATTTTTATTTTCTAAAAAAATTAAATAATACCCATAATAAATATTTAAATGTTATCCACTACATTGAAAATTAGCCATAGAACACAAATAGTTGGTTTACGTGACACTTTATTTTTAATTAAAATTCAACGTTTTGGACACCGAAAAAAATTGTGAATTCTTAAGTTTTCTTTCACACTGAAATTTTCTATAGAACATTATTTCGTTTTTATGGTCATTTTTAGCAAAAGCAAATTACTAAACTACATCAAAAATATTTCTTGTATAATTAAAGTTATAATTTATTTAACAGTCTTTATTAACAAAGTATTTTTACATAATTTTCACAGAAAATAACGTATAATTAAAAAAAATAATATATAATTTTCATATAATTTTTTTTCACAATTATAGCTTTGCTGAGGCCCTATGTTTCTTATAGGAACTACAGAATATAATATATATTGCTTTGCTACCGAAATCAATTTGAAGGTAATTTGTATTTTTTATGGTAAAAAAAATTTCCTTACAAAAACTATATTTTTTTAAAAATTTATTTTTCATAAATTTTATATTATTGGCCTAATTTGTAATTCACATAATTGAGGTCATGCGTTATTACAAAGTAAATTTTCTATTTCTTTCCACATTAAACAATTGTGTTAAAACAACGTAACGCCTTTTCTCTTTGGGCCCCATATTCAATGATGTTCTTAGAAAACGCTTTCTTTAACACGGTAATAAACTAAACGATTTTCAATACAGCTGTGGTTTTTGCCTAGTGCTAATCCTTCTAAAATCTTTGGAACCGTTTTAATTTTTTTGAAGGAAAATTTTTTTCTTCAAAAAATATAAAATCAATTTTCATTAACATATATTAAATTTATTTTTATAAAATTTCTTTAATATATCAGAAAGCTTAAGTTGCTATAGTTTTACGTCATAGCTTTTAAATTAAAACGACTTTGTTTTACACTGAACTTACCTAACAGAAAAATTAATAAAGCATTAAAGTAAAAAATTTTTAAACGTTCTGAATATTTATTTATTTCAAAGTTTTTAATAAAATTACAAAAATTAACGAACATAGTAACAAAGATCTTAATTCATTTACAGTAAAGCAGATGAGAGTCTTAAGTGGAATTCGTACCCACAACCTCCGCATTGAATATTCCGAATTTGTTTTAAAAAATTGACAGCAGTAACATATTGTGAGGCAAAGAACACATATAATTAATTAAATTAAGTGAAGTTGATTTACAAACTGTATTCACTTATTTAACAAAATTTTGTTAATATACTTACTTTTGAATTGAAGACTATTCACTAAAACTAATTTTTTGTCTTCAAATATTTCAATGGCTTTTATTCCATTGACAAAAAAAAAACAATTGAAATGAAGGGAAAGATTTATTAGTGAAAAAAATATTAGCAAGAGAAAAAAAGGAAAATGTGAAACATGCAGTAAGGCGTGCTCCCCGAATGGGCACCCCGCTTCTAGAGCTATAGATATTCCAGTGAACTACGAACAATGCCCAACTGAGTGAAACGGGCTGGTAAACATTTATGATTTACGATTTTCAAATTAAATGGAAGAAGTGCCATTGAAATTTTTTTAATTGTTATTGTAATATCAGAAGATTTTCCTGAGGAAGGTGCCCAAAGAGGCGTCGAAGCATTGAATATAATAAATTTGTTTTTTTTTTATAAAAAAAAGACTTAAATCACGCTGATTTAAAAAACATATACTTAATACAAAATAATTTCACGTTCCGTTAAACAATAATTCTGCATAAACAAACACAAAAATTTTCTATTTCAAATAAATAAATATAACAAAAAAACTATAATATCTCTATTTTTTGACCTTTTTATAAAAGTTTTGATTAAAATATTATTTAAGCTCCAGGTCTTACGTAGTGGTTCAACAATTTTATTTGAAATTATCGATATTTCGATACTCATTGAGTATCATCTTCAGGAAAATTCTGTTTGTTTAAACAAAAATAAAAAAATTAAAAACTATAGGTTAATTTCAATTCAATTTGCATTTAATTTTCAAATCAAATGTTTTCTTTTGATATTTTTTCAAATTAATTAATTCTACTTTATTTATTAAAATATTTTTATTATTTATTACAACTTAATTGTGAGTATTTATTAATTAATTTACTACAATGCTGTTGGGAATAATTTTTATGGGGCCAAGTGAATTGAATGCATCATATTGAAAAGGACGTTCCGTGCAAACTTAATTACAATTATGAATTTATATTATTAAATTCACTTTTTTTATGAGCACATAAAATACTTTATGATTAACCTTCAGTCCGTGCTTTTAGAATTTTATGATATTTAATTTATTAATTCTGAGCCAGTTTGCTTTATTTAATAACCCTATAAAAATGCATAAAACAATGCATGTACTTTAACATACTTTTTCCTCTGCATGAGTGTCAATGTATGCGTGTGAATTGTTGAAGAGGGAATGTGCATAAGCAAAAACAATATTAATAATGCTCTATTCAACAAATAAAAACTTATGCAATAATAACAAAAACAAAAATGCTGTAATAAACGTTACAAATGGCAAAAACAAAACCAAATAAAAGCCAGCGACTAGTAAATGGCAAAAACAAAAACAAAAACAGAAGCGAGCAACAAACAAATTAAAAACTGGAAAATATTTAAAGAGCTCTACAACAATAACAAATCGACCACATTAAAAACAAGAGCAGCGAAAAAATTGCATGTTAAATAAAAATGTTGTAGTTGGTATTATGGGCAAGACTCAGTCATGATATGACTGATTGTTCCAACACACAAACGGTTGCTCATACTTGTTTGTGGTACGGCGGCAGGCCTATAGAAGATAGATTTGCCAGCAATCCAGACGACCGGCCAATTTATTCATGCTAATTATGGAGAGTACCATACGAATACACACAAAATGACAGCAATATGTGAAAAGAGTATATGAGAGAGGAGACTGATGATAAATATGTGCAGTGTCCAGTCATTTTTTTGTGTATATAAAATTTAACAACAACAATTGTGTATTATAAAAATAAACAAAGTGACAGGGTGGGGGAATTATGGCAACCTCAAACCATTAACATCAATGAGTAACTAAATAATATGGAGCGTTTTATAGTGAATATGATATTTTTTGCTTTATGTAAGAAAGCGAAAAAACAGACTTTGATGCGACATGTTATTCCGTTTCAACTTAGTGAAATTTAATGAAACTTTTCATTAATACAATTAAGAAATAAGCCTTGCATATACCAAATCAGCATATTGATTGCCTAATTTTTAATTAAACTATGAGTCACTTAATAACGTAGTGACTTGGCGTGTCACTTTCAAAGATAGTCAGCATATACATAAATGTTGAAAGGATGATACGTCTGGTTGTCATTAGTTAATGACAATATATGTTGGTACTTGCTTGTTATATCATTAAATTAAGACATTGTTAATGGTTATATATTGTTTATTTTAATAACTCTTCATTTAAGATTTTATTGTCTTTTAGGACATTTTTTTGACATCCAACGAAGTTTAGTTGACAAAATCTAGACTGAAATGAAAATGAGTTATTTGTTTTGTTCCACATAAAAAAAATACGGCTACTGGCAAGTTTTAATCCTTTCAGGACATCTATTTGTAGCAATTAGTAGTTTATTCGTTATTTAATTTTCAAAATTTGTTTAATGTAACTTTGGCTTATATAACTGACCTTCGTAGACTAGTAGGTAGTCTACTAGGCTCGTAGTGCGAATGTCTCAGGTTCGAATCCTGCCGCAGAACTCTGGCAGTTTGTGTCTGATAATTAAAGGGAGCGCACAAAAAGCCTTCACTGGCTTAAGTGTATGACATGGGCTATCACACCCCTCCAATCAACCTAACCTAACCTAACCTAACTTTGGCTTCGATAAATCAACTCGTTAGTGGAATTTCAAGCAAATCAAATACAAAATGAGAATTCTATATCGCATATAAATATTACATAATACATAGTCATAGTAGGCTTTTATACAAATACACAACAAACAATTATACTCAACATGATTCTATTTTATTTTTCTTGTATGCTTATTTTTCTTTCATATATACACATAGACGCGCTTAGGGCGCCAATGATCATATTTATCATGCAATATGCGAAATAAAATCTTTATTTTAAATGCTTAATGAAAAAAATATTCTCTATAAAAAAGACTTCTTATTTTAATACGTTGAAAATAGCTTTGTAACTTAGTATATATCTAAAAGGAAATAAAACACAATTTGGTAATGAGAATTAACTAAATTTGAATTTTTATACATTGAAATATTTGCATTTTCATAAGTGGTTTATCAATGTTTTCATGTAGCTGACACATATAAATCATTCTGACTGTTAAGCATACTCGCATCATAATGAAATAATATCCAGTCAACAACATTATAAATAAAAAATTTAAATAAATTATGCGAACAAAAATTATGTGTAAGAAGTAAAACGTACTGAGGAGCAAATATATTTTGAAGTACTTCCAAAAAATCGTTCTTTCATATCACCTTGAATATGAGTTCAGAGGTACAAGACAGAGAATATTTTGCAATGACAAGCCTACGGGTATGTAAAGGTTATTGGAAAAGTTCCTCACTTCTTCCGAATCACAAGTTGAGGATCTTTATGACTTCTTTGAAAGTTCTTTATTTATTGGAAACAATGAAAATGCTACAATTGTAATCTAGAAGTAGTGTAAATTCGGATAATTTCCAACGGTTTTATTATAAGCTTGTCGTTGGAAGATTTTATCTCATTTGGTATTAATTAATTATTCAATGTGGAAGCTGTCTTCAATACGTCGAGAAAAGTAAATTTTTATGTATTTTCATTTAAAAAAAACATTTAAAATTTTGTTGTTGTACTTTAAAAGTTATTAAAATTGTCCAGTGCTAAATCTAAAAGATATAGACTGTTTGTAATAAATAATAAAAAAATCACTTTGCCACTAAGAATGGGCTACATATCTTCAATGGTACAAACGTGCCAATAGTCACAAGTTCCTTTCAATAATTAATTGAAGAAATATAATGTTTTAAGGAAATAAGTATTTGTTTTTATAAGAAAAAAAAAACTATTTGAAAAACCAAGATAAAACTTCATTGATTTATAAAAGTAATACAGATTTTTCATCAAACTTATGCAAATTTTATTTATTAGAAAGTTTAGGAGATGCACTAATAGATTTTTTAAAGAAATATTTTTTTATGTGGACAAAAAAATGGGGAAAAAAGTTGTGGGAAGGACGATAGACAGAGTAGTGTCTGTGGACATTCGACATTAACCATTCCACATAAAAAGAATTAGGAAAGACCGTTGCAAGCATGTTATTCCACAGTAGAATTGTTCCATGTAATGCCTAAAGCGAGCCGCTGGCTCATCGATCACGAATGAATACGCTCTCAATGAAAAACGTGTAATTCGTGAAATGGATGCCGGTTTCGGGAACCCTAATATCATTAAAGTAAGGCTAAAACAACTTAAGACAACCTTTATTTTGGCAGTGCTACTGTGAGTCAATATAGTAGTAGACTACACTATTGTAACCGATGAGATTCTCGTGCACGCAGTCGAACACCTTCAAAATAAACGTTAAAGCACCAAGCCGTACATGGGAGTTGCATTCCATTTACAGACAGATATAGATTGTATAAATAAGAAGGAGATCAGAGTGATTGAAGTATCTCCTATACTCTCTTAAGAAAGCAAAGCCCTTGAGTGCTTTTATAGAAGCATGAGAAATACGCTCAGTCCATCGAACATTCGTGCCTAGAACATCAAGGGCTTCATTTTCCTCAACAACTATATCATCTCACGGATGGATCATGCCGTTCGGTCGTAAATGTTTTCGTAAGTTTACGACATAAATGAAGTTCCTAGAGAATGGCTGTAATTATTATTTTCTTTTTTTAATGGAAAACCGATTTGTTCCTCCAAAAAAAAAATTTTATTGATGTATGTACGTCAATAACGCTCAGATAAAATCTGTCAGAGTGCAGCATTCACCATATGTTCTTTAATTTTTTTCTTGTCTTGTTTTAATGAAATCAAGGACTTACTGACGGGAACTATCATTGCAAATCTCCATATGAAATTCCCCTTATATTGTTAAATTTAATAAAAATCTGTTGTTAAAACCAAAATTACACTCTGCCATTTATAAACCAGTTAAATCAGGCTTAAATTATTATGGTCGGTTAAAAAAAAAAATTTGTTGGTCGCTTATTTTGTTATGTTACAATCATATACCATAAAAATTTTTGTTTGTTACGAACTTGTTTACTTCGTTAAGTGTAAGTGTATGTATAAATGAGTGTGTATGTGCATGTGTGTATGTATATTAGTTTCTCCATTAGAGGATTTGTTGTAAATACAGCTGCGTTTAAATGTATATGTGTATTTGAGGACTTGTTTTTGGCTTTTAGTGGATTACGTTTATTTATGTGGTAATTGTGGTTTGAAAAGGCACACATTTTTTGACTGTTGCCAATTTTTATTGCCATTTTTTTTCTCTGTTTCTGTTATTTGAGTTTAACTTTTTGTTCGTTATAGGTCTTTGTTTTATGGCTAATTCTGTTACCAACTGCAGTTTGTGTTATTTGTTAACCAAAAACAGTATTTACAAATAAAAACTATAATAAAATGCAAAAATTGTTTAACAGCTTAAATTGGTGTAATAAGCTAAAAGATTTCAAAATACGATCGTTTTAAATACCTTTGGGTTTTATTGCTTATTTCCAGCAGCTTAGAGATATTCTGTGAAACAATCGACAGTAATATTTCAAATTCGACTTTTAAATAAACCAGCTCAGCTGGGATGGCAATAAAACTGTAACAACTCAAAAATTAGTTAACGCAGCTTCCGGCGTTTTTTTTTATATTTTGCTTAATAGTCTACACTGTTGTAGTGAAGGGTAAGATCTGAAATATTAAACTTGTTATTGATTACTGCTCAAGAGCTGCAATTAAAAACTTCTCTAAATGATCTTGATTATTGGTATTTTTTTCTTCATGTACTGGCTTTTGGGTTTGTTTTTAAATTAAATTAAATTTGAAAGTAACTTTTTAAACAGATTTGAATTAAAAATCAATATTAGCATGGCTATAAGTGTTGCTTTGGCTACTAAAGAAAATAAAATTGATAGGAGTATTAATATAATTGAACGAAAACACTTAAACATAAGTGTAACTGAATTATTTCAAGCTGTTTTCATTTAAGCTTTCAAGACTTTCAAAGCAATAAATGATTGTTTTAAAGAAGATGAAATATAAGTAGATTAACCTTGAGAACCCATGAGAAAAAATCATGTTATTGGCAAAAGAAAAAATCGTTAAGAAACAGTATTTTTAAAATATCGTTTTCTTTTTGCCATATTTTCAATAAAAATATTTAAAAATAAAAAAGCAGAGGATACCATATCAACATTTTCAAGTCTCTGTCAAACCAAATGGTAATTTTTTTTAGATACAATAAATATAAACAAATCAGACGGCCATTCATTAAGCGTTCTAGTATGATTGGGATTATATAAATCTCTATAAGCTGAAGTGATGGTACTCGAAAATGGAATTATAACATACATCCTTGACTTTTAAATATATTATTTAAAGTGATAAATCATATAATATTCTTGTTAGAAAATCTGAGTGCTTTTGCTATTTTTTTTTTTTTTTAATTTATTATCTTAACATTTGAAATACACATTTTCTCCTGAACAACATCATATTAACGCAGTGTGAGCTTTAGTTAAAAATTTTACGAAAACGCGGCCATCAAAGAATCAATCGCTTTATAATTATTGTAGTAATTACAGTCGGTAGTTGGCGAGGGCGATTATATATTTTTATATTTTACATATCCATTCGCATTCTCATATTATATTTAAAAATATCGCTAACATTTTCATTAACAGCTACCGCCTCTCTAAAACTTTAAGAGCATGAATGCTTTGGCAAACAATATACACCATTTTATTGCTGTTAGGGCTGGAATATGATATTATTTCCACATCAAAAATTTCTAATAAATGTCTGCACTGTGTTGAACAGAAAAAAATTAGATCAAAATCGATCGAAAATGTACCGCAATGTTCTCGTATTGCATTCGTTGAATATCTAGTTGAATATTTAGTGAATATCCGTCTCTTCTGTGGTATTCAGTATCGTATTTGCCAAATTCAAACCAAATGTTTATCAAATATTTTAATCCCATAGACATAAATAAAGTGTTAAAAACATTAAGTAAATGGCGCAAAATTAATTAATTTGTAAAACTGTTTAACTAACAAAAAATTAAACCTTAAATAATGATAAAATTATTTGTAGACTTAAAACTCTAATGTTTTATTTTAATTGCCTGTAAAAATATTATGTTACACTACAAAAGTAAATCGTCTATTTTCTTCATATAGTACTTTCGAAGAATGACACACTGTGAAATCGTAGAGAATATGGAATAAACTTTTATGATCTATCCTAACAAAACGTATTATAGCGAACCTTTAGCTTCTTAGTGCATCTGCCTAAAGCCTATTGATGTAACATGGCCACATTTTCTTTGCGACTTTATTTTTAGCTCTCTGACAAAGTTATACCATATTATATTTAATAGGACCGATAGTGCATTCGCGATATTCAAAGCAGATCCATCCTCCTTCGCTATTTCATCTGATCGTTCGTTGTGTATGGTTCCTAATACGAGTGACGTTAACTTGAAGTCCTTATAATTGCCAAGCTGAAACTGAAATTCTAAGACACGCATAGAGACCTTAACGACAGAATTGCTGCCTGAATATCGACAAAAAAAATCTGATTATATTGCTAGCATTGCCGTCTAACAGTACTTTCCCCTCTCCCTGATCGTTAGTGTTTTAGATTGCATTAAACTTGATTCATTAACAAAAGAGAAAGAATTTCGTTTTCAGGATGCTTGTAAGATACCCTAGACGATACCAGTCATTCTTGATAAATCAGTGAAAACCCGTTATAAATAATTTCTCGGGATATTTTTTTTTCGTTTTCCCATTCCTCCTATTACAAATAGAAATTCGCTTAGGGTATTCCCCTTGTCTACTGGATAAATTCCGACGGCATTTTAAATAATATTTTTAGTTTTTTGGCTTAAACTATTTTGAATTGAGCTAATTTCTGCGGATAAAAAATCCATCAAAAAAGGAGGATGTTATATATTCAATATTATATTTTTTGTAGGTATAGCGAATTTTCCGCCATTTTTAAACCGATTTTATACTTTTTTAGATATGAAAGAGTATGGTCCAGAGGAGAGGAGGAGAGGATTATAACCAATATGTGAAGTGACTGAGGTGAAGGGTTTCTCCCATGCAAAGTGTAAATTCTTTCGCAGCGCAAAAATATAGAAATTGTTCTCAAAGAATGACATTCTCACTACTTCAAAGTATCCGTTGGTGTATTTTTTTTTGACTTAATAGGAAATTAAGTTCAGAAAATATTTATTAAACTATATAAATAGTAATTCTTTAGGTTTGCATTAAAACAGTTTTTTAAATTAAACCATTAGTTTCACAGATATCGACTCTTCTTATTAAGTTGAAAATGTTGCTCAAAACTCAGTTAAGGATTTATAAAAAAAAACTTTATGATGAAAATAATATGCTAAAATTACTTGAAACGACCAAAATTTTAATTTTTTCTACAATAAAATCTCTTTTTAAGTATATATCTTCCAAGACTTTCACTCTCACAGCTGCTCTCTGTATATACTAGCTGATGTGGCTGACGTATACGCTTATTAACATTTTTTCGTGATGATATTCCCAAGTTCGAGTATATTTTGTAAACAGGTTAGTGTTTGACGCATTTGACCGATTACACGCTATATTTTACAGAAAGTCCTTCGCAAGTATTTTGAGACCCTATAATATGCATATGAATTTTTATTTTAGTTACATTTTTGAACTACAGCGCCCATAAAAAGTATATTTTCAAATATGTGATGGAGCAACTAATTGCTCTGCAGCGGATCACCATACCGCCATAGGATGAAATTGGACGTACAACCTCCAAGTGCATTCATTTCCATATTTTTGTGGTGCTTGCGAAAAATCTGTGTCGCACGTTTGGCTTCTATGATACTTTTAAATCTAGTATAAGAAGTCACTCGATGAAGACAACTCGGACTGTCGAAAATGTTTGAAGACAAATATAGGAAAATTAGCCATTAATATGTTTTCCTGTCATGTAAGGTTATTATAAAAAGAAATTATCTTATGGCTTATTTGCCATATAGCCTTGACTTGGCTATTCTTGGATTCTCGCACGTAAGAAATAAATTGCAAGTTCTATTGGTATGTGACGTGTAAGTTTTCTCTTCTTAGAAGTGCTTCCCTCCATCAGAATAGTAGTGAAACCATAAAACTTTCCTTTTAAAAATCATAAAACATGCTTCTTGCATTCTCATTCCTTAATTTCTTAAGCAATTAAATAATAATCTTTTCTTTCATATACGACTGGTTTGTTACTGCCGCATGTTTTGAAATATTTTTACAATGTTTTATACGTTTTGCATCAAACTTTTTTGTTTTGGTGTTTCTGTTTTTATTGTTCCTTAATTGCATGTAATGTTAATGAAATTTTTGTGGCTTCAATAAATTTCATTTTCAGAGCAACTAAATAAATGAAACATTTACAAAAAACAAAGCAAGAAAGTTTAAGAAAACATACATACACATATATTGCGGTTTTGCCACGAAGAAGTAACTTTTACAAAAAACTTCCGACTTCTTTTTTTTCTACAGCAATTGGATGCAGCAGCTACGGAAGCATGAAAAACAGTGCAAGAGTTGTTTTATTTACCCAAAAAAGAAAAGGCAGCATAAAAGCCAACTAATCGAATAACAAAAAAAAAACTCAACTAATGGAAAATTTTTAAAATTTAACACACAAACACATTTGATAAAGAAAATTAAGAAAAGCAAAAACATGCAGTTTAAAAAATTACATGTTGCAACAAACAAAATTTTTTTTTTTAATATAAACATAAGGAAAGAGCGAGAGTATGCCAGAGAGAGAAAGCTAGAGGAAATACCGGAAATGTGGTTTAAATAACACGGATGTAACACTCATACAGTCACACCTCTCCTCTTCCTAAAACTCACTTGTAACCTGTATTTTTGAAGAAAAAAAATAATAATAAAAACCAATTTAATAAAAAACAGAAACACAAAGATGTTTTTCCACTTAAATTTTACAATTTTCATAATAATAGCAAAATCAGATAAAATAAATGAATTTTCGTTTTGTTTTGTTTTTCCTATTTTTTTTTTTTTTTGCTCTTATTAATAAACGATTACCTGAATGTGAAGTTCAAAGCCAAGTTTAATATTCAAAAAATATTTTTTTTGTTTGCTAGTAAAACAATTTTAGTCTCCACAAGTGTCTGACTTATTACCGATCGACATCGAAATTTGTATTAAAAAACAAAACCAGCAAGAAAATGGAAAAAATGGCAAAAAAATAAAGAGAGAAAAGAAATGAAATTAAAAGTAAAAGTTTGCAATTTTTGTTTTAACTTGCGGCATACAAGTTAATATATATGTTATATAAGTTTTTGCTTGTCAAATTTATTCATATTGACATTGAATTACGTGCTGATAAACGAAACTTTTATATGAAACCTCTACGACTGTACTATTTACTTGTTTCATTTTGAAGTGGCGCTTTTAACGAAAGAAGGAAAATATTAAGGTCATATATTTTTTTTAGTTTGGAAGACTCAGGGAAAACCAATATTGAGTACGGACTTTGAAAATAATAAAGTTATAAGAAATATTTACAAGCGCAATTAGGAAAATATTTGCAATTAAAGACTTATTTGAATCCCATTTACCACACAAGAATTCAAGTAATTTTAAATCATATTAGGCTTAGACACAAACTGCAAATCAATTTAAATTCTATATGGATCCAACAACAAATTTTTGAAGCTCTAATTGTTCAAACGATTAATTGGGGCGCATTTTTTTTCCTCCATTACGCCTCTTGAGTACATTTGGCTTCCACATCTTACACGAGTTTTTGCAGTTTCATTCGCATTGGATAATGGGCCTACCATCTGTCGTTGCCTAAAAATAACGCCTTCTGTGTATTTGGTGTAGTGGTGAGGAACCTTGCTAATCTTTTTTACTACCTTTATTTGGGGAGAATATCTCGAAGAAATAATTTCAATAACATATAAAAAAAAACAAATAATTGAATTATTTTTTTATGAGTTTGGTGTTTTCTTTTTTATAAAAAACAATATATTCCAAGGCCATTTCGTCTGTTTTAGGCCATATCCATTTTTCTTGAACTAGGTCTTTTGTTTTTGCCCAAAATGAACCCCAAATTCATTCTTAAGTCAAGCGTTACGTACTTCGTTCAAGAAAATTCGTACTTACCGCAACTGACCTTCGTAGACTAGTATGTAGTGTACTAGACTCGTAGTGCGAAGGTCCCAGGTTCGAATCCTGCCGCAGAACTCTGGCAGTTGTGTTTGATAGTTAAAGGGAGCGCACAACAAGCCTTCACTGGCTTAAGTGTATGTCGTATGACATGGGCTTATCACACCCCTCCAATCAACCTAACCTAACCTAACCTAACCGCACTTTGGGCACCGCTTTAATAACATTCATATCGAAAACCATATTTTCGAAATTTGATATTTTGTACACTACAGGCGCTACAATACCTCGGCAAGTGTAAAGAAGAAAATTTAAGGTTCTACTTTTTTTTAATAAGTTTTCACTTTATGCATATTTACGAAAATAAGGAACCTCAGCACATTTTTTTAGTTACTGTTTAAAATTGGATAGGCCTTTTGCTGGTATTAATATAAGAATTATCTAAAATGCATTTTTCGTTTGGAATGTCAAACAGCACAATTTTTATTTCCAACGACAATGCAAGAAAACATTAGAACGTGCTATTTCAACAAAATCCCTCATTTATTATTGAAATTTTTAATTCATTAAATTTAAAATTCCAGAACGAGTGAAACCACTTTAAAATATATAAACTGTTTTACAACTCATAATTATTATCCACATTTATTCATTTATTTTGCAGAACTGTTTGTTAAGAAAGTACAATTTTTGCTACCGATACCGAAATCATAAGCGTACAAATATGCAACAATTTCAACTAAAATTTCTTTACAACTTTCAATAAAATTACATGACATTATCAGAACCCAAGCGTTTTTTTTCTGTTTTAAATTTACTAACCAAATATAGCAATAAAATTTTTTTATTTGCAGCTAAATTACTAAATGTCCAAAAAAAGGATTAAATGAATATTAAACTAAACCATAATATTTGCATTTCCTGTATATTTTCTACGCCAATGTGTACGTTTTATGTAAATGCTCTACAATTGTGGTTTTAAATGATTTCAAGTGTGTGTCTAGAAAAGGCCAGGATTAGTAAAATTGGGGTATTTAGTGTGTACCAGTATTATAATAATTCTGGCTCTATAGCCAAACTCTCCCCACAAAAGTGCGAACAACTACAAATTCAAATGAAATTAACATGAAAAAATTTCGATTTATAAAGGGTCTTTTTTTAAGTGCGTCATATCTTCAAATTTAAATGAAACAAGGAGTATGTGAGACAAGATTTATGATTGATTACGTTTTATATGGAATACTCGTACTCGTATAATATTGTGCAAATGCCTGCCGCAGCTTTACTGGGTGGTGCACATAAGAAATCTTCAATTTTACATGGCTCTGAAGCATAAATTAGGCTCAATATGTCCCACGACATGGATTATGTTGGCTTTGAGGCCCGCTGTGGTTTGCGATTTATTCGCATGGACCTACGACTTAAGAAAACCACACCAGAATAAGTCTATATGGATTAAATTGCACGGCCTCGGTAGAGCTGACCACCTAACCACATCACCTCTATGTGATTTGATTAGGCCCGCAAATCTCTCGTGCTGAATGTTCAATGTCGCATGAACTGTGTGGCAAGTAGCGCTGTCCGTTGTTCGTAATTGTTCATTACATCCAATTCAGGCCAAAAGAACTTGCTAATCATCGATCTACAGCGCTCACCGTTGGTTAATGATTTTTCGGGATTTTGGGACTTTCTCCGATTTCATGTAGATTGGTGTCGTCTCAAATTCGACAATTTTGTTAGCTGATGTACTCATTCATCCGGAAATAGGCCTAATGACTGAATATTATGACCGTTTATTTTAAGCTTCCGGGTCAGTTGAATTTTAAACGTACGCAGACCAAAGTCATGCCGTGAAATTTGATGTTGCGGTCTGCGAAAGATTGAGTTATTGTGAGCAGCGTGAAATCAACTGCCTCATGCGCACTCTCATGAATAACCGGCAATAATTTCGGCAGATCTTACGTTTCGTCATCGTACGGATATTGGTTAATTATTTGTTTAACCAGTGAATTGAAATTTATCCACTGCACTGCGACTAGTCCTTTGGGTAGGACGATTATGGCACCCGCAAAGTGGGCCAGGTGCGCGGAACACCCATTGTGATAAAACAATTACATCGTTTACACGCGTTGTTGAACGCTAAGTCGGTCCAAACATATTGAATAAATGGCATCCTGTTTTGCAGATATTGCTTTAACAATATGGCCGCTAATAACTCACGAAGATCAGGAGTCTGCTGTTATTCATTACACCATTATTTAGCCCATGGCAAATGAAATAGAAATTAAATTGATCGAATATAAAAAACAGAACAATTTGTGCTTTTTAACTTTTTTGGATTAGCAATACAATTTGACTTGTGTTTGTCCTTATGGGAGCACCAGTGAAATTGCGTTGGAGCATTTTTTTTGTTGCAACCAACATATGATAAAATTTCCTGATTGTAATGGCTTTGGATTTAAGAAAAAAACATCATACATATTTTTATACACATTCCAAGTCATTCTGTGCGTGTGTATGTGTGTAATTTTATTCAAACTATTTTCTATCTATAAGTACTTAAAATTTTAATGTGCATTTCTGTTAAGCTCTAATGCAAATTGTTACAATTGAATGAACATATGCATGTACAGTCGTCTCACACACACACATAATCTCACACACATACTCACATGTGCACACACTTATCCACACGCATGCTTTTATGCATATGATTGTGTATATATTATACTCGTATTCATGTGTGTGAAAACTTCTAGTTCACATGAAAATATATAATAATGTATATAGCGTATGCATGTATGAGTGTATGTATGTGCCAGCGTGTATATTGGTGGTTAAAATACTTGTCTATAAATGCTTAAAATTTGTTTTAAAATGTGTTTGCAACTTAAATATTTCTACCAGCAGAATATATTTATGCAATTGCTAAAGCTTAAGTACTTTTGAACAGTTTTTTTTTGTTAGCAAAATAAACTTTCGTTTTGTTTAGACTATTCAAAAAATAAAATAAATGAAAGGAGTTTTAATTATAGAAATGATAGCGTTTGTTTAAAATAACATAGATTAGGAAAAAATATACGTGGTCTGTTCAAAATAAAAGGTGAATTTTGGAAATTTCTTGGGCTACGTGCATTCTATTAGCGATTTTTTATGGTTAGTTTAGTTTTTTTTTGTGAGAGGCATAACAGTGGTATTTTGCTTGTTCAGCGACTTTGGTCTTAGCTCTCCTTTAGAATAGGTTAGGTTGATAGGAGGGGTGTGATAGCCCTTGTCATACGACATACTTTTAAGCCAGTGAAGGGTTGTTGTGCGCTTCCTTTTAATTAACAGACACAAACTGCCAGAGTTCTGCGGCAGGATTCGAACCTGGGACCTTCGCACTAAGAGTCTAGTACACTACCTACCAGTCTACGAAGGTCAGTTAGCTCTCATTTTGTTTGTAAAAAAAATTCGACTTTATTACACAATTCAGATGCCAGCGACTATATTTAGAAATGATGCCGTTCGAGCAGAGTTGGAGATTTAATACAAAAAATGGATCAAGGAATTTGTATCAAATTAAGTGCTCAACAACACTTTAAATGTTAAGAGTGGCATATGATGATTTTACTCTGAGTCAGAAAAATCTTTACAAAAGGTAAAAGTTTTTCAAAGAATGTGAATGAAGGCGATCGTCCTGGAAGCTCCATTACATCGAGAAAGTGAGGAACATTGCTTTGGATGTCGGCATATCGGTTAAATTATGTCATAAAATTCTTTTCGCAAATTTTGGGTATGAAGTGTTTGGCAGCGAAGCTTGTTCCAAAATTGCTGAATATTTAACAATTACGATTTAGTGCTTTCATATGTACGGACGTGTTTTTTTGTTTGCTCTGTCTTGATGTTTCGCATTAATTAAACACATTAATTGTGTCTGATTTGTGTTGCTGAATTGCATGTTTGTTTATTCTTCTGTGCATTTTGAAGTGTTTTTGCTTTGATCCGTGCCGTTTTGATTGATTTTATCTTGTTTTAATTATATATACATATATACATAATTAAATTTATTTTACAAAATATTATAATTTGTGTTAAAGAGAAACTACTCAACATAAATATAAACTAAACTCTTATACGAACAATAAGTAATGCAAATGCTCTCTTTATTTAAATCTTGAAATGCTTAAATCACAAAAATATCCAGTTAATAACACTAACAACTATCCTAAAAACTGATTTAAAAAAAAAGAACAACTACAAACAAACCAAACAAAATATTTCTTGTATAAATAAAAAAAAAAAAATAAAAAAAAAAATAAAATTTAACAACAGTGGATCAAACAGTTGAACAATTGCTTAATATTACACTGAACTCAAATTAACAAACGAATAATATGGACTGTTTACAAGGAAACTGCACTGCCTCTGGTAATGATCGTATGGTGTCATGCTGGTTATGCCTAGGTAACTATCATATTAAGTGTATCGGACTTAAAGCGCGTGACGCTGATGCACTTGCGGACTCAAGTAAATCTCTGCATTGGACATGTGCTCATTGTAAAAACATCAAAATTGATTTCTTTAAATTTTTCAAAAGTTATAAAGATGACTATGACCAACTTAATAAAGAATTTGTATCTCTTCAATCTAAACTTTCAATATTCGGGGAATTATTTACAAAATTTCAAAGTTTGGATCAAAATGATGAACGCATGAATCCACCATCTTCTAAAAACAATTCAACATCAAACATATCTCCTCCTACTCCGGGAACAATGGGCTCTATGATGGTTGTCCCTACAAATTCAGCCATTGCCAATGGAGATTCTGTTTTTTCTTCAGCATCATCTAATGGACCGTCCTCCCAACTTCTCACTTCACCATCAGTAATTACAGATAACGTTTCTCTTAACACAATATCATCACTAAATTTACCAGTACCTGCAACCTTAACTAATATTTCATCGAATAATCAAACAATTATCAAGCCACTAAAAGCGGTGCCACGTAAAAAATTTATCTTCGTGTCTCGTTTGGCAAGCGACACAACATTAGACGATATGGACTACTTCCTTAAATCGAAATTCGGCAAGAATGTTGACATTTTGATCCGTAAATTTGAATTCCCTCGTGAGAGGTTCATCTCATCTTTCAAATTAACTATTCCTGAGGAACTTATTGATCACATTCTGAACCCTGATATTTGGCCTGTAAACACTCTTGTCCGCGAATTTACTAACAATGAAAGGCGTAAACCTAAAAGGATTGGTGTTCTTCCGCAAAGGGAGGGAGTTGTGTCAAAAAACTAAATATTTCTCAATCCAAATCAACAGTACTCCAACCTATTACAAGCTGCTTAAACTTTTCTGGAGAATATCCCACGAGTAACATTTCTGCAACAACATGCACTGCACTTGATGAATTGAATTCTCGTTATACAGTTTATTATCAAAATGTTGGTGGTATGAGAACCAAAACTCGTGATTTTGTTCTCTTTATGTCAGCGCGCGAATATGACATTATTATTATTACAGAAACGTGGCTGAATGAGAATATTAAAAGTGAAGAGTATTTTGATAATTATTATACCGTCTATCGTCACGATCGTTGCTTTACATCATCAGAGAAGACTAAAGGTGGAGGCGTTTTAATAGCAGTTAGAGCTGATTTTAAATCGGAATTTGTTTCTCTTAAATTTACTAATGTTATTGAGCAATTATGTATTAAAATAACTTTTGCTAATAATTACACCATTTCCATTGTTAATTCTTATATTCCTCCTAATAGTAATTCTGATATATACCGATATCATTTGGAGAATATTCAAAACCTTTGTAATGTCTTGGACATTAACCAACATCTTATAGTATTTGGAGACTTTAATTTACCAAATATTCAATGGAATATGGAAAATAACGTTTTATTGCCTTATAATATTACTACTGATATAGATGAATATGTAACTGGATTCTTTTTGTTAAATAATTTAAATCAACTGAATTGTTTCAAAAATGATATCGGTAGGACTCTTGACTTAATTTTTGCAAATGATTTTATTAAAGCTTCTTGCAATTTGGCTGGTTGTACAGTTTCTCAAAATACGGTACATCACAAGGCGTTAGACTTTAATTTCGAGTTTTTTTCCTTTGTCAATGAAACTGAGTACCCCATATTGAATTACAATTTTAATAAAGCAAATTTTGGCGGTTTAAATGACTACCTTAAAGCAGTTGATTGGTCAGCGTTGCGTGACATCGATGATCCTGACAGTATTTATTACTTTATCTGTAATCATTTTGACATGGCTATAAGCATGCACGTACCAAAGTATGAACCCAATTACAACAATAAGCCTCCCTGGTTCAACGCGAGATTATGTCATTTGAAGAATGTAAAGAATAAAGCATATAGACAGTTTAGAAATTCGAATAGCGATGCGAGTCGTTCAAAATTCCTATTAGCGCGTAAGGAGTATAATTTCTACAGAAATTTTCTGTATCAACAACATATATTTCAAATTGAGAGCAAAATTAAATCCGACTCTTCAGCCTTTTGGCATTTTGTTAACAGTAAAAAGGGCAACAATGGCATACCGAAGCGCATGTATTACAATGACTTGCAATCTAACAGTAATACAGGCTCATGTGACCTATTTTCGAAATATTTTCAGAGCACTTTTGTTGAACCTCCTTGCTATAGTTCTAATTTTAATCTTGTCAATAACAGTAAGAGCGAATTTAATTTTCATGTAACCGTTAATGATGTTTCTGATGCTATAAAAACGTTAAAGAATGACACTAAATGTACAATAGATTCTTATCCTTCTATATTTTTCAAAAAATGTTCTTCTAATATTGTTGAGATTACTACAAAACTTTTTAATATGTGCCTCGCACGTGGTAAATTTTTAGATTGCTGGAAGCTCTGTTGTATTGTACCAATTTTTAAATCAGGTGATCGTAGCCTGATCACTAACTATAGACCAATAATTAAGCAAAGTGCATTTGCAAAGATTTTTGATAAAATTTTAAAGGATAAACTTTTCGACCGTGTTAAGAGTTGTATCTCCCCTTTACAACATGGTTTTATGCCGAATAGATCTACTTCTACTAATCTACTTATAATAAATCGTGATATTATAACTGCAATGGATCGTAAGTCTCAATGTGATGTTATTTACACTGACTTTGCTAAGGCATTTGATACTGTTAGTCATTACCTTTTATTACGCAAGCTTTGTAATTTTGGTCTATCTAATAATCTAATGCAGTTTTTTAAAAGTTTTTTGATTGACAGAAAACTTATAGTTAAAATTGACAATGCTTCATCATCGGTTATAATAGACGCTTATTCTGGTATTCCGCAGGGTACACATATTGGTCCACTACTTTTTATACTTTTTATCAATGACTTACCATTAGCTTTTAAATTTTCCAAATGCTTGTTATTTGCAGATGATTTGAAATTATATTCTTGTATCTCTAATTTGGCAGACTGTCATAAATTGCAGGCTGACCTTGACAATCTCTCCAACTGGTGTTCTAAAAATGGTATAAAAATTAATATTTCTAAATGTTGCACATTGTCCTACACACATATTTCTAATCCAATTAAGTTTGATTACTCCCTTAGCGGTATCATGCTTAAGCAAGTATATGAAGTCAAAGATTTAGGTGTTATTTTTGACGCCAAATTAACTTTTTCTAGACATATTGATTATGTGGTTTCTAGAGCTTATGTTATGCTCGGCTTCATTAAAAGAAATTCTAAAGATTTCAGGGACGCATATACCCTTAAATCTTTATACATTTCTTTGATTCGAAGTATTTTAGAATATTGTTCTATTGTCTGGAATCCCTATCATTTGGGTCTATCTAATCGCATTGAACGCATTCAAAAAATTTTTACTAAGACTGCTTTAAAGTTAAATTGGCAGTATGAGCTACCTCCTTATGAGGCTAGGAGAAAGTTGCTAGGCCTACAATCATTAAGCGACCGCAGAACCTGTTCCTCATTATTGCTAGCTTATAATGTATTATCCGGTAATATTGATTGTCCTGAAATAAAAAATTATTTTATTTTGTATTGTCCCCCCAGGGATTTAAGAATTAACCGTATGTTTGAGGAAAGTTGTCTACGAACTAATTATGCAAATAATGAACCTATTGCAAGATGCTTACATTTATGTAATAGCTTAACTCCCTCCTTAAATTTTGATGTCAACTATACTATGTTTAAATCTATGTTATTCAAATATTTCAATTAAAATAATTTTGTAATCTGTAAGAATATATTTCTGTAGATGAATAAGTAAATAAATCTAAATCTAAAAGTACCGTCGAATGGGAATCGCTCAGAAAATATTGAATTACGTTAACAATGATCCAGATTTGCTTAAAAGGATCATAACTGCTGACGAATCATAATTATATGGTTATGACATCGAAACCAAAGTCTAATCATCCCAACGGAAGAGTCAAGGAGAACCAAGACCAAAAAAACCACGACGATTTCGATTAAATGTCAAGGTTTTGCTCAATGTTTTCTTCGATAGTCGTGGCGTAGTGCATCATGAGTTCTTGCCACATTGTTGTACGGTTAATAAAATAAAGTCATGGCTTTTGCGTCACGATAATGTACCTGCTCACTCAGCATTGCTTGTTCGACGTTTTCCTGTTTCCAAAATTGATGATACCCATGAGAAGACGAATATTTAAGACGATTGAGGAGATAAAAACCAAACCGCAGAGATATGCCTTGTCCTTATAAGTAATTTGGACTACACATGGATATTTGCTCATGATGTCGGTTTGGACTTTCGGACGCGTCGGCTGCATTGGCGAATACTGGACTTAATGTGATTTACTGTACATTACATTCAAAGCCATGGACTAGTCCAATCTTCTTTCAGAAAATCATAATAGTATTCTATTCAAAAACTCTAAAGATTTCAACAAGCGAACTTAAAAAAAATTTAATAAAAACTGCAAATATCAAAAGAGATACGAAAATTAGTTTGAAACAAAAGTCAAAGTTTTTAATAAGCTTTTCAGACTTAACAATATGTAAGCAAAATATATTAGAGATTTGTTGAATGTTGTTTTACAAAACTTTTTAAATAAAATGTAAAAATACATTTCAGCCACTCTTTAAAAACTTTTTCCAATTAAATAGTCAGTAATCTGAATGCGTAAGAAAACTATAATGAATTCAGTGGCACAAGGAAAATGTTTATCCTTTAAACTCTAGTGAAAGCCTACGAAAATAGACAAATTGTTGAGGGTTGTGAAAAAAGAAGCCAGAAGTGGAAAACTTTTTTAACTGGGCATTTTTTCACTTTTAGGTTTTCACTTTACTATGTTACAAATACAACTTTTTTTACTCAAAACGTAAAAGAACAATATTACAACTTAAGCCATAATAGGACATTTAGTATTAAACTTAGGAAGCCATACTTCTTTACACACACTTTCTGTACAAAAATGTATAAAATTTTTCTACTCTCTACTCCGTGCTCTATCGGTTTTGCTTTGTCTTAAAAGTTTTCAATATATTAAATGGCTCGATTTAGGAAGAAAAAACTAACAGGAAAAAGGAAAAACTTATAAATTTGTTTAGTTTTAGTTTGACGGTGCTTTAAGTTTTCATTTGTTTTGAAATACAAACTAGAAACTTTAAGCCTTGTAACTTCTTAATGATTGTAAAATACATTTACCAAGGAGATAACCTTTAACTAATAGGACATTTAACCCACTAGAGGATGCAATGGATAGTTGAGCAAACGATCAGCTTAGGAGTTTCATGGAACACGCAATAAATAAGTTGTAAGATATACCTGATCTAATGCCAAGTTGAATCATCAAATAGAACGGACCAAAATAATTCCTATAAGGCACGATCCTCATTAACACTATGTAGTGGAAGTATCTGTTTTCATAGGATACGACGACGAATGGCATTACCAAGGGCTGTATAAGTAATTTTATTGCGCGAAAGTCGCATTAATATCTACATAGAATTGAGGGGTTAATAGTTATAAAATTTGTTGGTCTTCCTGTGAATCCAAAAGGCCAAGTCATCTGTTACTACGTTTATAGTTATTTGCAAATAGAACTATTTGCAAATAGAACTATTTGCAAATAACTAATTCACTGTTTATACGGGAAATTGCATACAGAACTTGTATTATTGTTAGTGATGCCATGTGACGAAAATATGATTGTATGGTAAGTAAAACACAAAAAACGTTCATGAAGTGGCAACGTCTTACTTTTTATTTGCAAATAGTGTCGTTATTCACGACTTATTTAAGTGAGTTAATAAGTTACAATAAAAAAGTTATACGGCAACATTCTTCTTTTTTATTTGCAAATAAGACGTGCGTATAAACGTAGTATGTGTGCATTTGTGTGTTTAGCATTACTGCCGTATGTCTGTAGAATATTTTGACCTGCTGTTGTAAAATTTTTAACAAAGTTACAAAAAAAAAATTAAAATTAATTTCAGACCACGAATTAATAAAAAAATTTCGTAATTAGAAAGACCTAATTATGACATAATTCTTTATCAATCTTCTTTGGACGTTATTTTTTTCATGGAATTTTGAAATTCACCTTGAATTTCTAATTTCTCAAATTTGTCACAATATTCCATATAAGCCTTGCAAGTTGCGAGCTTAAAATTAAAACATTTTCTGTTTGTGAGTTGAATCGCTCTAAGTACCAGAAAACTCTGTCGTGCCGCTTATTGTATTTTATATATATTTTTTACCACAACTCTCCGCTCATTGGGTGTGGACTCATCCGCCACAATTCGAATGATTAATATTTTACCCTCAAAACGAAGTTGTTTGTAAAAGAAACTTTACCATCCCTGCGGATATGATAGGACGTTGAATAACTATTTGGCAGTACTGTGTTAATAATTCAATTAATAACAAACAGCATTTTTTTGCTAGAAACCTTTTTGTCGTCGACATTTTAGAAATGAACTTAAACTGTGCCGTTTATCCACAAAAAAAGTTTGCTATTTTTATTCGCACATGTTCGTGTTTTTTGATGATAATTTACTGGCATATGGCAACGTGGGATTAAGCAGACATATGAAATGAAGTCGTGTGATTGTATTAGATTTTTTCACTGAAAATTAACAATAGCAAATGTGCACTACTCAGTTTATACAGTAATACAACCGATACAATAATACAAGTGGCTTGTGAACTGAACAGACACGAGGGCACGTCCATAAATCCGTGATTTTTTGCAGGTAGTCAATGTAGATTTTATCGCCATGACTTTATATGTCAAAAAACCCACCTGGACCTTCTTTGGCACCGAATCACCCCGAGAAACCCACTGTTTTAACTACTGTCTGGTAACTGGCGTGTTAAGGTTGATCCATGTTTCATCCACGGTTACGAAACGGCCCAAAAACTCGTCCATATTGCGGTTGAACAACGTCAAACACTTCTACGAAGTTATCACACAATTTTCAGCATATGCGGCTACAATCTTGGTTGTTTAGACCTTGACTGGGGGTCCAGAACATTCGGCATCTTGCGTACTTGTACGGCCACAACGAAATTCAGTAAATCACTTTTTTACCATTGAAGTGCAGAATTTCCATTGTATTTATTTATCAAGCTTTAAGTAATGGTGTTGCCCTTACGGTTAATAGGCAAAAAATTCAAGACGTCACGGACTTATTGATCCGTCCTCGTATTTATTAAAATTATTGCAAATTGCTATGATTTTTTAATTTTATTTAAAAAGTAAGTAATTGTGGTAAAAGACGATATTTTTATAACATACATATTACTGATTTGTATGTATTTTTTGTTTAACTTCGCCACTCCCTTTTTACGATGTAGTTGATTCTTTTAAACTTTTTAGTATGAAAATTCTCGTTTTTAATTGTTCTTAATATTTAATGTCAAAAAAGGTATGTTGATTTTGAGTTAAAAAAAATATATACTGAATAAGAGTCTTTATTATACGTATGTACTGTTTCTTATTGGACGTGGCTAGAATGTGATTCTCAAATAAATTGTGTATGAAAGTTTATTTCATACACAGTCACACGAGAGTAAGGAAAATCATACTAAGTCCGCAGATTCACGTGCAACATTTTCTTGGCTTATATAAGTCCTTCGTTTCATTTTTGATTGCCCCTGTTGATCCTTATGGATTAAGTCTTAGGTAAATGTTCAAAGGATTTCTTTGTTGCTATAAACATTTACGAAGGTTAAATTTTTACTTTCTTAAGGAAAAGTTAAAAAGAAGGCGGGAAAAATCGCAAGTAATAAAATTTAATTTTCTCAAAAGTTTTCTACGGCTTTTTTTTCCAATAATTTATTGCTGATTGTTGTTCACTGATGATGTTTTCCTGTATAAAGAATAACGTTTTATAACAAAACAAAATAGAAATACATTTTAATATTAATTTGTCTGAAGGTTAAGAAAACTTTGTACGTACTTTGTTTGAAGGTTATTTTCAGGGAATGAGAAAATAATGCAAAAAAGGCAATAAATTAAACCATAAACATTGTTTTTGAATTTTCAATATCCTGCAATTTAGCTTCAAAGAGCACAAAATCAACGACTAATAAAACACATAATAAATGTAATCTATGTAATTGTTGCAATTTCAAGAATACATAGATTAGACTTACAGGATGAAACATTTCTTTTTATAAAAATATTCATATGTTTATTCTAGCAGCAGGGGTCTCCTTAATTTAAAGATAAATTTTTAAATTTTATTTTTGCAATATTTTTCCAGAACCTCGAATGGCTTCGTTAGGATTTTATTCAATTTTTTGTTAACTAATTTTCGAAAATACTACAGACGTATTTTTATTATTTATATTATATTTATATATTTTATTATTTTTTTTTCATATTTTGCCAGTACTCTTTAATTAAAAAAAGTTTTTTTAAATAAATTTCTTTAATCAAAAAATATTTTTTTATTAAAAAGACCTGTTAATAGTAACAATTACAATTTTTATGTTTAACCTTAATTTTTTTTAATTTTTCCTTATCAATAATTTTACAAAAAATAATTCCAAGATTTTGCTTGGGCAATCAAGAAAATTATTGAAGTTGGGCAAAAAATTTGCTAAATTATTCATTAAAATTAAAGGGGATATTCTGCCAATTAATTCTTCAAAAGATTCATATATGTTACGGGCTACGGTAAGTATATGACTGTATTTCATTGGAACTATCCAACTTATCAGTTTAGGCATCATAATTGAAAATAATTCTATTTCATATTCTTGTATAAAAACCAACAAACACAATATGAGAATTTCAATCACATTTTACTACTTGTGAATTGCAATCAATCGTTAAAATTTAAGCATAAATCGACGAAAGGTGAATTATTTTTTGTTTCTTTTCTTTTGTCTATAATAGGTAGACCAAATATAAGTATCTTTTTAAAAATTAAATGAGATGTGATGACATAATGATTAGCTACATGATAGGGTGTGCCAACATGCTAAAATCACATCTTTCATTTCAAGCCATAAAAAGTCTGTAATTATACTCCTGTAACGCTAGCTGTTGACTGAATTGGCGTTTCCCATACTAAACAAAAATGGCCCAAAAATTCCAGAACCTTAAAATCCACACCACTCTCTGTAGATGCACTAATTTCTAAACTATGACGTGCGGGTGTTCCAATCCCGAAATGCAACAATTTTGCATGTTGACGTAGTCGCCAAGATGAACATCCGTCTTGTCTGAATATATGATTTTGCGATTATTTTGAAATATTGCCAAACATTGCTCAAGTGTGCAGCGAGTCATTTTATTCCACAGAGATATGATACTGACTGATGGTTAATGCAAAATTGCGTATGACTTAGAAAGACACTGGATTACCCTTTGTGCAGCTTAAGAAGTGTTGCAAACTCAAACATGCGAGTACATAGTACAGAGAAACGATTACAAATTGATAATTGTTAAGTTTTTTAATTCTAATTTAAATACTATTTGAATCAATCAACCTTTTAATTAAAACAAAAACATAATCTATTACGGGATTTAATTGATAAAAAAAGTTTATATAATTTTTTTATTAAGTATCGCCAGATGGGATTATACGTGTTTATTTTTATTAAAAAAAATGAAAAATAAATAAAAAAAAATAAAGGGAAAATAGTAGTCTGCTCATTAGGCCCCGCATGAATTTTTAATGTTTTCTTTCATTTAACAACTTTTCTAAATTTTTAGTTCAACTTTCTTGAGTGTAGATCATTGACTGTTCACTTTTTCTGCATTTCACTTTAGACCAACGACTCTTTGTCACTTTTATTGGGCCATTTAATTAACACTTTTATAATTGTTAATAAAATGTTATTAGATGTGTATTATGTTCTAGTTTCTGTCTTTTTATTTTCTTGTTCATTTTTAAATTGATATGGATTGACATAAAATTTTTTGGAGTGTTTAGTGCAATGAAAATGAAGCATGAACTAAAGGCCATACGAAATATTTAATACTTAAATAAATGACATGAGCTTACCCCTTCAATATTTTCTTAGTTCTTTAAATCAAGTACATGTATTCATACAAAAACAGTCTTGGTAGTTGAGAGTTAAACTCACCTGAAAAAAAGTATATAAAAGAAAATTTAATGATTTATTTCGAAAATAGTTTTAAAAATATTTTCAAAATTATTTTGCATATTCCCTCAATTATAAAACTTATTTATTATTTTTTGTGGAGTTTAATCTGGTCTATATGCCTGACACTTCACTGGTATGTATGGAAGCCAATTTAATTTAAATCTAATACAGTAATTTAATGTCCTAACGCTTAGGATAATAACTGAATATAAATTTAGATCCTGCAAATTGAAATTGAATCTGTAGATGTAAAAAATAGGATCACCGGGACATTGTACATGAAGAATGCTTTCAACTTTGTGGGGCCACATCTAAGTCTAAGTATTCCTCAGCATGAAGTACGCACTACTACAGATTCATTTGACTGTGTAATTTCCTTTTACAATTTTTCTCTTACTCTCAAGCCAATTTACATAAATTACACGTAAACATTTTTCGACTATACCCTTGTCTCAACATGAATAGTTTCCTAATAATATATCTATATTTTTTGACCTTTTCTTTATAATTTGTTTAATACAATAATAGATATTTTCAAACAGATAGAAAAATGTATATACAACGAGTAGGTTTACCAATGGGATCACCAGCATCTCCAGTAATAGCAGACATAGTTATGGAAGAATTACTTGATAGATGCATTGAGAAGATGGATATTAAACCAAAAATCATTATTAAATATGTGATGATTTGCTTTGTATAATTTCAGAGGGTGCAGTAGATAGAATTTTAGAAACGTTGAATGGATTTAATCAATCTATTAAATTTACAGTTGAGAAAGAATGCGATTCAAGATTATCAAATTTAGATACTTTGGTGATAAGAAAGAATGGAAGATTAGTATTTGATTGGTATCAAAAACCGACAGCATCAGGAAGAATTATTATTTATTATTTTAAACATAGCAAAAAAATCATTATTAATATAGCAAAAAATTTTATTGAAAAGGTATTCTCGATAAGTGACATACAATTTCATAAAAATAATAAAGAAAAGATTAAAAATATTCTCATTGATAATGATTTTCCATTGCATTTAATATATAAACTAATTAATCAATATAAATATAGGAGAGAAAGAGTAACAAATAGTATAGCACAAAAAAACTTATAAAAGAACGATCTATATACCAGGTATATCAGAACGTCCAAAGAGATCAGGAATATATGATAAATAAAAATATAGAATGGCTTATAAAACGGATAACACATTAAACAAATTATTTTGTAGAACAAAAGATAGAATACATAAGTTATATAGGTCTAATGTTGTATACAATATACCGTGCGATGGAAATAGTAATAATAATTGCGATAAGGTATAAGGTAGGTACAACAAAGAATAAGTTAAAAGTTAGAATTGTAGTACATAAGTCTGATCAAAAAATAGAGACAACAGTTCACAGAGAACGGCATTGTCTTTACATTGTCATCAATGTAATCATTATCGGAACTTTGAAAATGTTTCAATATTAAACACAAACAAATTATAAGAGAAGATATTTGTTAAAAATGCTTCACATCATTAATATTAGAAATACAAAAAGAATTAATTTTAAGACAGACACTGAAAATGTAGCGCACAGTTATAGGCACTTGTTACACAAGAAGTAACACCTCATATTATCATTTTATAGTTGTAAATATGTATTTATGTATGTTGGAGAACATTTATATAAATTATATGTCTACTCCTACATACATATTTATTTATATATATATATATATATATATATATATATATATATATATATATATATATATATATATATATATATGTACATGTTTCTAAATAATTGTTTTAATTACTTATATGTATTTGTTTTTTCAAAAAAAAAATACTTGTTATGTACATGTGTGTATATTTTTTTCATATATGACACAAAAACAATTTTCTCTTTCTTTCATTTTTGAAATGTTAATTTATTAATATCAAAAATTTGTTCTGGCTTTAGCTCTTCATATGCCGACATTTCATTGGCTGCTAAAACCAAATCGTCAGTGAAGTTTAAGCAGTTTGAAAACATTCAACCTCGGATGTTTATGCCACATAAATCAAATACAATATGAGAATTTCAATATTGCATATGAATTACAACAAATACATAATCATAGTAGGTTTAGAATGTTTCTATATAAACCAACACAACAAACAATTTACACAATGTGAGTCTATTTTATTTTTCTCTCAACACACCCATACAATTAAACGTAAGGATAAAATCACATCAAAGGATTAATTGAGGTACTTGGGTGTCTCTGCAGAATTTTGCCAAATACAATGAAAAATGCGACTTACTGTAGTTTACTTCTATACAAAAGTTATAAATTTTATTTTTAATTTTACTTTTATGGAATTTCACACTTTTTTTATTGTAATTTAAAACGCTTGAAACTTTTATTGAATGTATTTTATAGAGATTAAATTTTAATGAATGTAAACTAAATTAACTTCTGCTCAAACATCATAATTAGCCAAGAAGCACATAAAGAGATAAGCCGATTTCAAATATAAGTGCATAAAACAATATGTATGTATGTACATGTGGGTGTGTTTTCAAAAACAAATGTTACTACATGGTTTTGAGTTTTGCGAACGGCAACAAACATATTCATTCAAAATATTGATTGTGTCGCGTCAACATTATTAACGTGGTTTATGAAACAAAGCAAATATGGAGAAGTTATTAAACTATACAGGAAAATGAAGGTACATGCAAGGATATCATTATTATAAAATTTCACACACACACACACACACATAGAAACTTATTCAAAATACAATGTAAGCACACAAGATATAATCAAGAATTTTAGCACGTATTTTGTAGATAAAATTGGTGTAGTAATTTTTCGGCTCATTCTACGTTGTGTTGCCTGTCAGAAAAAGGATTAATAAAACAAGCAATCAATTTATACACTAAACGCACACAAACGTATAAACAACTATGCTGGGATACTTAAACATGCACACACTCTATTAGATGACATAAACATATATTTTACATGACACTTTATAACAGCGACAATACTGACACCATCATCTTTATAAATTACAAAGAACATATTCCTAAATTATCCATAATAAATGAGCAAAAGCTGGTATTAAGGCTTTTTTACTTACTCCATAGAATCTATGTGTGCTTGTGTGTGTGTGTTCTGAAACAGTGTTTGGGTTCGTGATTCATAAATTATCTTCCTTAAACAGTTTGTATTGAATAATAAAATAAATTTTCTGCACTATATTCCTTAGACACTTTAATATTTGCAGATGTATTGAGGCAAACACTTTAAAATTTAAATAAAGTGATTGAAATAGTATTGAAGCTGTAGCAATTAAACTATTATTAATATTTTTATAAAGATTTAAGTGAAAAGTGAAAGCAAGTTGAGATTTTTATAAAATTGTAATTTTGGAAAATATGATGCTCAGCATTTGATACAAATAAGGTTCAACAGTCAAAAGAGCCTATAAAATTTGCGTCGAAAATTATAGCTGTCGGATAAAATAAGGGCGAAATCGAAAAATTTTGTGAAAAAATCGTCAAATTGATTCATCCGAATCGTTAAAAATCGCTATAAAAATTACCGCATTTTTTTTTAAACAATTAACTAACTTTTATAACAAAACAATATTTTTATATTTTAATGCACAAGTATAATAGCTAAAAGACTTGATAAAAATTCATGCAAAAATTCAACAAGGAGATTCAAAATGTATTAGACACTTGTAAATTAATAAGAAAAAAATATTTCTGTGAGTAATATAAAGAAAAAACTTTGTCAAGCTTATTACAAGTATTTTACTTGTATTTGTTTTTTATGTTATTTTTAATGGGCCACCGCTGAGGGGATAAATCCTACTCGTCCAATACACTGTGCTGGCACTAGTATAATATGGTAAGGGAGTTAGAGGCAGCAGTGTCTGAGCACGTTCGATTTGAGCCTGTTTCCGCTAAAAATTACAGAAAACATCTCTGTATACAGGTTATTCCGCAAATGAATGGTCAGGTTAAAAACGAATTTTGTCTGCAAGGCGTATTCCGATTCGCTTGTAGATCGCTCTAAATGAGCATTATATAGTTCGTACAAAAAAAAAGGAAACACACTTCATTGAGAAAATAATAAAACATCGAAAGACATCGTACATTACAACGATGTTCCAGTGACTCAAAAGATTCGGTTACGAAATAAAATTTGAAGCACCACCGGTCCCTACAAGAGAGTTGTATCGCATCGTCGGACAGCTATAAGTGGTATAAGTCAAAATGAGTGAAGTATTTCTTACACCGCCATAAAAAACCGAGGCACTTGTGTATACAACACTGGATCTTACGAGCATTAAAGTTGAAACTATTGTACATTTATGAATGTGTGTAACAGGTGGCGCAAGAGTAATGCCAGAATTTAAACAGGCTGCCATTTTGTTATACACATAAATACCGAAAAAAGTCTCTTTTAAAAATTGAGCTCTGCTTATTATTAAAGTGTGTATCGCTCCATGGCTTGTTGACAATTAATTCTCTAAACGACTACATTATAATTATCAAATGCAAAAATGGAATCCAATTTAAATTATGACATTACTTTTACACCACTCTGTAGAAATAAACATAGTTTAAACACAAATATATGGTACATCACAATTGAACGTTTTAATTAAATCAGATACAATTTTGACATCGAAGCAATAAGAATTGTTTAATGTTTAATGATTTATGGTGTAAAACGCTGCTTCCAAATTCGGTGGTTTAAACGTTTAAATTTTTTCTTGACATGGTCATTAAGTTTCAGCTCTTGAGTCAAATGAACCCTGTCAGCATATAAATGCAAATCTTTATTCAAAATTCGCATCAGTGATGTTTGTGAGTTGTTCAATTGTTGGGCACGACGATGAGTTAAGGTTGATGGCCCTTCTGCCACGCTGTCGCGAACAACAGTAATATTATCCGGAGAACGAACTGGGCAAGCATGCCCAGCTGTTTCCCCATTTCCTACAGACCTGGTTTGCGCATAATTCTCCCGATTGTGGACACATTCGGTCGATTATGCTGACCAAAAAAATCACGAAGTGCACGAAATACATTTTGATTTAAACGCACATTTTCGTAAAAGGCTTCAACAATTTTAACGCGCTCTCCATAGTTAATGTTCGATAATTTTAATTATCTCGATTCGGACTCTATATCTTGAAAATGATTACATTTTTTTCAACTCTTAATTTATCTTCAAAGTCGAAGCTGACTAGTATTTGATCACACAATTTTATATACATATGCATTTCTTCTTGTCACGCTTATTTATAATTCCAATATATCATCAATAGTTCTACTTTTCGCTTGCAAACGCTATAGTTGTGGTTTTGTTTTCGTAAATTCAAAATTGCTTTAAAAGTATTTGTATAAAAAAAATCCCATTTTTTAGTAAATGAAATCTTAAAATTTCGGGGCAAACGTCGTTATATTTGTCATCAAAATGTAAAATCGTCAAAGCGACGATAAATCATCAAATCTGGCAGCTTTGCTTGAAAATAGAAAAGTGAGAGTAATAAATTTACGGGAAATGTGGCTTTAAAAGAACACATGTGTACTTTCTTATTTGAATACTTAAAAGGATGTTCGTACATTTGAATATTCATATAATAAGGAGAAAGTACAAGGCTTTTAAATACCTGATTATGCAAATGTGTACACAAGCAAATGTGTATTATATTAATGTTATTAATTTAATTAATAATTATAAAGAGCCTTTTTCTAGTGGGTGTCGTAGTAATTAATTTATCTATGGTTGCATTTTCTAACTAAATTAATTAACAGTGCCGAATGAGAAAAAAAGAATGAAGAAATTAGCACTAATCGATTTAATATCAAACGAAAGTATTTACATAGAAATTTACGTTCTTTATATTAGGCGAATGAAGATTAAATTTTCACATAATAAAACTAAAACTAAGTCAATCAGTAGTTATTCGTAGCCAGGGTATGATTAAGAATTTGTGTTCTTTCAACCGTAAAGACAAATATTTGAAAACATCACAATACGTCGGTAGCACATTGATATTTAGTATAATAGCATTACCAAATACAGGGCAAAGTAGGTCCTTCAGAATTTTAGGCATTAGAAACATAAGCAAAGCTAGAGATTTTTTAGGGCCACTCTAAATCCTGCGGAAATTTTTCAATTATTTTTTTCTTTTAACGGTCAGGAATATTATGTCATTTATTGAAAATTTTATAAAAAGAAAAATATCCAGCAGAGAATAATTTTCTTATGTGAGAGGGCGATATATGGATTTGACAACCATTATTAGAAGACTACCGGGTGATTTCAAGAGAAAATGAAATGCTATGGGAACTCTATACCATCAATTTTAATGATGAAAACAGTGTTTTAGCGAATTTCGTTGTGGCCGTACAAGCACAAAAATTCACGATATGCTGTTGACAGATCGGAGATTAAAAGTTAAAAGATCGTGGAAGCCATAGGTATGTCATATGGTTTAGGAGTTTTAATTTTGAATAATGTCTTGATTATGAGAAAGCTTTCTGTAAGATGGGTGCCGCATTTGCTAGCAATCGGTAAAAAACACAATACTGTAACATTTTCGCAGGAATAACTAGCGTTGGACGTGTTTTTCCGCCGTTTTGTAACAGTGGACGAAACGTGCATCCTGCAAAACATACCAGAGATCAAACAGTAGTCAAAGCAGTCGGATTCTCGGGGTAATTCGGCGCCAAAGAAGGTCAATGTGATTTTGTCAGCTAATAAAATCATGATGACCGTTTTGTGAGAAGCACGTGGTATAAGCCATATTGACAACCTTCAATATCATCTTAAAAATTAACACCTAAAGATTTATAAGAACTTTCCAATTATCAAGCGCATTTAACTCCCATTTCTCTACAAAGATCTCAAAAATAAATTTAATGCACACCCCTTGACTTCTAATAATTTTCATAGTACTAAAAGACCATGTAGAAAAATATTTGGTATAACTTGGAATAAGATTCATATATTACACAGATTTTTTTTAATTAGATTTCAGCCTTAACAGCGATATAAGTTTAAGGGACAAGCAAAAAAAAATGTTTACAGGTGAAGTACTTTTATTAACCCCTTTTGCACAAGTTGTATGGGTACAGCAAAATTAATTCTTTTTTCCCAATTTATGATGCCACTTCTACTGTTTAAAAAAGTTTAAAACTTCCTTTAAATGACCGTAAATTATCGATTGTGATGATTAAGTGAAAATCAAAAATTATGTTATTCAAGCTTTTCCCAAGTTCTGAGAAAAAGGAAAAATCATCAAGAAAAGTTGACGAGTGTAAACTTAAATGCAACTTCAAATTAGAAAATGAAAAATTTAATCAACAAAAATTTACAAATGTAAACTCGGCATTAGTTAAAAATTTGTCATTTTTATGGGAAAATATTCGCAAGTTATTAAAATGTTTCTCAAACTTTAGAGGATGACAAGGAAAATAAATCCTTTGGCAAGAAAAATTAAAAAAAAATTTAATAGGATATTATAAGGCAAAATATTTGCTGTTGATTTAATAAAAATTCATTTCATTTTATAGAGGCATTAACATAAAAAATACTGAAGGCTTAACAACTAAAAACCAAAAGCAAAAACAAGGAAAGAAACACAACAAAATAAAATAGCAAAACAATAGAGAAATAAGGAAATGACAAAATGTTTGGATATAAAAAGAAAAAATTTGCACACACGCATACACACACAGACTCAGTAAAGCATTCGCTCTCGCACATATTCAAACTGAATGCTCAAACGCGCTCGCTGTAATACAAATACACTTACATATCAACAACAACTACGAGCAGAAAGGATATTAAGGCAGCCAAATAACTAGTCAACGTTTTAATGCTAGTCGCTTTTTTCCTCTTTTCTAAAAGTCCTTATGTGTAGTATTTAAATGCAGAAGTGTTAGTTTTTAATAGTGAAATTGTTGTTGGCTCTTTGTATTTGTGGATGAGTAAATGTGTGCGTTTATTTAAGTTTCAGTTAAATCTTGTTATAATATGGGATGTCGACTCTACTATTAAGTTTTTTTGCTGCGGACCGTTCTTTTTTTAATTTTAATTCTTTCTATTTATTTAACCCAGTATTAGTTCAAAGAGTGAGCAAATAGACAAACGCTTGTAATGGCATTTTCTATTTGAATACAGTGGTGTAGAAATTTTTAGTTTATTCGATGTTTATTTTGGGCGGGTACGAGTGAAAGTAACGAAAATTTCAGCTTGACATAAGCTTCGGATATCCTTTTAGTTTATGTACAGGTTTAGCGACTTTCATACGGCAAGTCAAGTTGATCCAAAGGATATACCAGGAATCAATAATTAGCAGTTATGCAGTTTACTCCTGTTTTCCGTAATCAAAATATTACTTCAACACAAAACAGCAGAATGGAAGAATTCGATGATCACTTTGATCCCTAAGTCCGGGAAAGAACATACGATTGTGGAATCATACATTCCTATAAGTCTGCTCTCTAACATGTCAAAGCTTTTTGAGAAACTACTGAAAAAATCGGGTATATACGGGATCAACAATTAAGTTTCAGAACTAGAAATAGCACAATCGAACAAACGCACAGACTTGCAAATGTAGTTAGAACTGCGCTTGAAGGAAAAAAATACTATCCAGTTGTATTCATTAACGTTTCCCAGTCCTTCGATAAAGTATGGCATAAAGGTTTAAATAATAAATTTAGGAGGAAGCTTTCCACAAACACTCACAACCTATTGGTAATCTATTTAACTGGTCGCAAATTTGTTCTCAGAGGAGGTGACTTTCTTAAGAATAATAGTCGGAGCTTCTACAGGTAGTGCATTAGGTCCAATATTGTATTTGTTATATCCCCCCGACATATCAACATATCAAAGTTTGCTGATGAAAGAGCTTTCCTAAATTGATGGCATACATTTCTTTGCTGGAAAAATGGCTACAAATATGGGGGATAAAGGTGATTGAGCAAAAATTTGTTCAAATCACTTTTACATTGCGAAAGAAAACATGTCCTCCCCATTCAAATTAAGAGTCAATCTATGACTATAATAGATTAAACACATAGACGACAGCAGACAGCAATATGTCAAAAATAAAATCCATGTATTTAAATGAAAACGATTATTTTAACGGCAGCACAGCAGCACGTCCACACAACAGCATTTGCTGCTGCTGCCAACTTAGGCTATTTTCTATTTTGACGGGCAGCATTAAACAAATATAGTGTTGCTATTATATATATAAATTGGACAAATAAAAACAAAAAATTTTTTTTAATATTAAATATAAAATAACATGACAAAAATACAACAAAGAAATAAATTTATGTTTTTTAATAGTTTTCGTGATATTATTACATTTTTTATCAATAACTTTAATTTTATTCATTATAAAATATATATCCGGCATCACTGAAATTTGTATTGCTAAAATACACATCAGCTGATTATTATTTTGTTGCCGTGTTTAAAATAATTATGAAGCTGACTTCAGAGCAGCATTTGAAGTTGGCAGCATTTGAAGCCATGAAGTCGTGAAGTCTGCTGTCGTCTATGTGTTTAGAGCTTAAAGCAACAGAAAGAAGAAAAATTCATCTGGATCATCGTTTAACATGGAAATCGCTCGTAGACGCCAAGTTTATTCACATGAAATTAAAGACGGCTCAAATTAATTGGCTTATGGGGAGAAACTCAACACTAAGCCGAAATTGCAAACTTCTTCTATGCGACACGATCCTAAAATCAATATGATGCAAAGGAATTTATTTATGGAGCACCGCCTCAGCATCTAATATAGAAAAAATCAAAGGTGCCAAAGTAAAATTCTACGTAAGATTACAGCGGCTCCCTGGTAAGTCAATAATTCGCATATTCATAAAGACCTGGACATTCCGTTGGTTGAAAGGTTGACTTGAAAATACGTGATAATATATAGGAAGAAACTAGAGTATTACCAAAACCCACTAACCCGAAACATTCTAAATTAATGGGGACAAAAACGGCCGCGAGTGATAGTGTCCCTCTAATCCTGCTCTTAGACGACAAGAAGAGAGGTGAAGACATGGAAAGTTGAAACTAGTATCTTTTGTCCGGCATTGACTGGACTTAAGTAAATAATAATATTAGATTTAAGACTTGGATACTTAATCCTAGTTCAAATCAAAAGGAAGATTCGCATTTCTCATCTGGGGTTTTGGCGAAACAGAAAGTTTTGAAATAATACATTAAATTTTTAGACGGATTCCAAATGGAGGTGCAGGTCTTAAAAGTATTAAAGCGCGGTATTTGAAGGCGGAACAAATTTGCTTGAAGATCATGTAGTCGTAAGATTGAATGTCTAAATTTAAAAATTAAGCCGGGAGTAGGGTTATGAAAGTACTGGCACTTCAAATCCCTTCATCAACCATGTTTAAAGACGTTATCTTAAAGCCCAAAGAGAAAGCGATATTCTACGATTTTTTGTTTTCAATTATGATTTCAAACTTTTGTCCCGCATTGTCTTTCCAGCATCACTGCTGTAGTGTTTGCCAAAGCGAAAGTTCAAGTTTTAGTTTCTATTTTTGCACTTTGCTTACTTTTAGCCATTTTGTTGTTTTATACTCGTATTCTATTCTGCCTTAGTTTTATTCCATTTTTGTTGTTGCATATTTTGTGCTACGACCTAAATTTAATGCCATGATGATGCGGCTGCATTATATTTGTTCTAAAAGAACTTAAAATTGCTGATGTTTAATGGTAAAGTGTTGAAAATAAGCTGCTGCAAATTACACTGCCACTACAAGCAGTGTATGACGACAATCACTGCCACTACTGCCACCACTACAACTGTAACAACAACTGCATACATGCTATAAAAACTGCTGCTTACAATCCATGTTGCTGTTCTTGTTGATATTGCTGAGGCTTTAGTTTAACAACTACCATGATTACAACAGCGAATATCATCCCAGTGAACATATTTTGCCAAGATATCTGATGTCAGAATTACCCTGATAGTTATGGCGATCCTTTATATCCTTTGCTTTCAAAATATATGCGACTTTTACATCCCAATAGTGTTTTATGTTTATTTTTCCTAAAACATTTCAAGGAACAGATTGTAGCCGTTCGTTTAATAAATTAATTTATAAATTTTATTATTAAAATCTGAATGTTATTAAGAAGGATTTTTTTTGTCATAGGAAGAATAACAATGCAGTACATCCATTATTTGGTAGGAAATTCGACAGAGCTGTCCATTAAAATTCTAGTAGCCGATAATTCCGCATTAATCCTTTTCTTATATAAAGCAAAAAACTAAAATGGATAAAAAGTTTTAACGAAATTCTTGAGCTTTCGTTGATGTCATCACAGATTTTTCAAAGACATAAATTTCCTAAGGACTTGGTTTTGAGTTTTTGTTTTTGTATTGTTTGTAATCCAAAAATTTATTTCTTGCGAATTCTCAAATAGAAGGAAGTTAGTGATTTCGCTTTGGTTTTCATCAGATCTCAGCATTTCGAGGTCCTATTGTTACTGTTTTTGCGTTGCTGTCCTCATATTTTCATGTCTGTAGGAGTATATGTTTGTGTTTTTGTAACTCTTTGATAGTTATTGAACTACTACATCGATCGGAGCATGGTATTCTAAATTTTTTTTGCTTTACTGAAGCCGAGTAAGGAGTTTTTCCTTAATTGTACGTTCTCATGAGAAGTGAGTGTAAAAAAAAACTATGGGATTTTCTGTTTGCTGGTATGCAGTTCAAAATCAAACATACAAGGAATGTTTTACAGGGACGCCGTAGCCATTATCAGAGACTATTTATCCGTCAACTGTAACGAAACTAAGATGTTTTCGTTTCGTTTGTACAAAAAGGTAATTTTACACCTGTTTGTCCTTTCAAAGTGAATAAAAGGAAATTTAGTTTTCATTATCGAGAGCAAACTTGTTATCAGAGCGATAAAAAAGTTTTTTTTTTCTATAAATTTATCAAAAAATTTTGTCCGTTTTAAGGTGCAGTCAGACAAGTATTTAATGCGGAAATTTTTGACATTTTGTATTATTTGTAAGGAATTCAAAATTGATTTTTTCTATTTTTACTTAAAAAACTATTAAATTTGTGTTTATATAAACAAATTTCTTCACACAAGTTTACAAGATAATCTCTCCGTGTAGAATCAAATGAACAATTACAAAGGTGAAACTCAGACAGAACTCCGTATAATTTCGGTGTTATAAATTTTAAGATTTTTTGAAACTAAATTTTTCGAAAAAAAATTCCTTTAAATATATGAAACCTCAGTCAAAAAACAGATGAACCCAAATTTTATGAAAATCTACTGATTTCTTCGAGGGCCAACGTTGAAGAAATTTTTAAGAAAAGTGTGCGATTTTTTGTTTAAGTTCCAGACATAATTATTTGTGAATCGTTTTTCTAAGTTCGATAACTTTTTAGTATTTTTTCAACGGTGCTGAAAGCTTTACGTTTAATTTCAACTGACAAAGTAGTTCAAAAGATTTTAGTTATTGATAATTTTTTATGACCAGGGTTTTTTTAATAGATGCTTTTTTTAATATCGTAAACGTTTTTGACCTTTTTCATTTTCTTATAATATCGATGTGTCGATTTATAATTCTAAATAAATACAATTAAACCATTTTGACAGTTTAATTAGAACACCTTATGTTCAATTGATATTCAAATTGGAATTGTTAGAATTTTTATTATTTCTGAAATTTTTTTCTCAAGTCGATATTGAATCAGCAGGGAAATACTATGGATGACCCGCAAGGTAAAACATCGTTTTATTTTTTCATTGTCTTGTTTTAAAAAATTAAAAATTAAATTGTTTAAAATCAAATTGTTTGTTAATATAACGTTTTTCTAGCTCTTAATTAATTGTAATAAATTTCGATTTTTTTTTTAACCACGATCGACAAGGATTTTTTCACAATAAAAACTTTATAAGATGATCATGAAAAACAGTGTTTCTTTAAAGCTTTTTCAAAAGTTTGTTGTATTATATATTGATTTATTGATCATGTTAAATGTTAACAAATTAATTTATTAGTGTAATATAATAATCTTGTTTAAGAGTTCCTGGATAAAGTGAACAAAAAATTCACGAAACGTCGGGAAAATATGAAATAAATAACTTTGAAATTTATTGTCATAAAAACATATTAGGCGTGATTAGCTAAAAAACAAGAAACTAACGTAATCAAATCTAATTTGGCCAAGAAAGAAAAACAACACAACTTTCTTAAATTGTTAATATATAGCAAACCATTTAACTTCGTTTTACTCCGTTTTTTTAATTTTTTTATTACAAAATTGTAAAATTTTTTCCCGGTATTTTGATATTTTTTTAAAATGAAAATTAAACTAATTTTAATTTTCTGGGAAAAGAAATTGAAATATAATTCTCAATCAAAGTTTTTAATTTCTCAATTCCTTTTTTAACATATTATAAGCCTTAGAGCACCTATGCTCCTTATCGGAACGAGGGGTCCTATGTGCTTTCTGCACATTTTTTTCAAGCCAGAGATTGTCTTAATTAACATCCTCTCCCAAGTTGTCGCACTTTATCGTTCCCTGGAATTAGGAACAAAAGCCTAGTGACCCGAATCCCTTTTATGTATTTATTGAAGAGACGCAAATTGTTCCCTTTATAGTTCCAAATTCAACAGAAAGATAACGTTCTTCAACATAATGCGATCTATAATTTTTTGGAGTTTTCTTGTGGTCCAAGTGATTTATTTTTTCTTAGTAGTTTTTCTTTTCGTTTGTACAATGGAACCCCACTTACGACATTTTCTTGAAATTTTGGCAGTTGAATAAAATCGAGTTTATCAAGGATTCCGAGTAATAAATTTGCTTCTGGCAGCTGTATATATGGAAGAATATTATCCTTTGTGTTAAATAAAAATTCAATTTAAATGGTTTACTTTTAAAATTAATTCATTTATATTAATATGTATAATAGAACACAAATTAACAATAAAGTATAATTGAAATATAGGATTCAATTACTAAAATTATGCGGGTTAACGTCATGTTGCTCTGCAACATGACGTTAACCCGCATGTTGCAGAGCATGGGTATGAATGTTGCGATAACTGAAGTTATAACCGAAGTATGTATTGTTAGTTATGAGTTGAGGAGTTACGTTTATCGAGGAGTTGCGTCAATTGAGTGTTTCTTTAAGAGATGTATTTAAAATTCTTTATAACTAAGAATTCACGGTCTTATGTAATATTTTTTTACCAAATTCATATCAAAATTAGAAATTTCAAACTCACTGGGATATAAATATCGAAAGCTGTTGTGTTTGTGGACGACAATACATGTAGAGTATGTAAGAGAGTGTGTAATTGTGTACATTATGTGTTGAAAAATCAAAAAGTGTTTATTTCACTCTCCACTACTTTATTTATGCATGAAATTTTGATAGGTTTTGCTAATTCTCCATTGCTATCGTTTTAAATTACCCAAACCATTCAAACTCACATTCACACACAAAGTGGCCTAATACTAAAAGTTCTTTCAAATCTTAATAGTTGCAAAAATGTACTTTATAATTTTAAAGAACTTTTGAAACCATTTGCGTTGCAACTACTATACCAAGAGTTTGTTTTGTAGTTGCTGTTTATTCGTTTGTTGAGTGTGCCAAACTTGAAATTTTAGGTATTTTCTAATTTTAAGTAGTTTTTTGCACAATCAGTCAAACAGACAGACATAAGAACAGACAGACAGACACATTCAACTGTTACTTTTGCTATGTAGTTAAAGCACTACCATTTGCAATATTCTATTTCTATATCTATTGTAATAAGTATATGTAGAAACAATGCAGCATAACGAAGCTTTAGTAATAACTTTTAACAAAACTGGACGGCAAATCTCACACATGCATGTGAATAATTTTGTTCTTTTTCTTTTAACAAAAACTACATACAATAAGAGCTGAAAATATACTCTGATTTGGAAATATTCTAAGCTTCGAGTTGTACATACACATTCTCGCACATTATTTGTAATTATGATAGTACTTTGTTGGTTGGAGTACGAGGGAATATAAAGTGGAGTTTGTGTGAAAATGTTTTTTATTTTTTGGAATTTAAGTGTGAAAATTATATTATCTAAAATTGTTAAGACCATAATTTTGTTTGTATACTTTAGATAATTTAAACTAATTTAAGGGAGGAAGAGGGATTAATTTTTGGAAAAGTCCGTTTTCCTAAAAGTCAGTTTTATAATTAAGGACCTTTTAAGGATATAATTAATTATGAACTTATATAGCAATCTGTAAAAATGTTAATCTGCAGATAAATTCAAATTTAAAAAATTCTATACTAATCAAGAAGTACTTTACAGAAGAATAAAATCTATTTGACAAGTGAGTACGACAAAGGTAAATGACATCCTATAATCAATGAAAAAAGAAAATCATGCAATTAATACGACGTACGAAATTCTGGTGATATTAAATTTGTTAAGTGGTTGTTTAGCCCCGCAAAAGAATGGTCCAACTACACCAATGAATGCTATAATTTCTACAATTGTATGTCTGATTAAGTTATTCAAAGTGTATAAAATGACTTTAGTTGTAAATTGTTTAAGCAAAGTTTAATAAATATTTATAATTGTTGTCTTTTCTGGAATATTTTTTCACTATAATTACGAAAGTCTGAGGTTCATATGCTTATTAATCAGTTTCTTAAGGTGTCCAAATAAGAGCGTCACCGGATTGATGTCCTTAGGTAGAGAGCACATGCTAGTATATCAATATTCATTTACATGATTTTATATTTGAATGAAGATATGAACACTCAGTAAAACTGTATTTATAGTTTTGGATCATATAATGACTACTTAGGACAACATTATGATTACAATACTAAAGCAGTTTAAGTATGAAGAAATTTTATCATTTATAGTTATAATTTGATTTCCCTAAAGCATACTCTGCAATGTCATGGCTTCATCAAATACAGGATCATGTCCAATTACCGAATATGAAAAAAAATTTTGATCCGCTGATTTAATCCTGCATTGGATAGTTATCGTATCATCTGAGAACTGTTATTACTTTACCAAAAACGATTGAAAAATTTGTTTTCAAAATGTATAACCTTGCGGTGTTCAAAAAGCACTGATTTTGAAATTGCAATTGAAGGTGCATTCACATGCGATAGTAGGACATGGGAGGGAACCTACGTAAACTTTAGTTTAACTGATCAGAAAAAAATGTTTAAGAGTAGTTTCCACTTAATTGTAAAAAAATGCACGAGTTTTCTATCAATTAAACAAACATTCACACGGTACTCTAATTTATTCACTGACGCAATAAACTATACATCTTTAATTAGACTGTATGAGCCAAAGCAGCCTAATAAATAATGATGTGTTTATATACACAAATATTACAGAAAGATTAAATGATTCAAACTTTATAGATCAAAGCGATATACGTGTGTAAAATTTAATAAGAATAATCGAGGATATAAATTGAAATTTAATTAATTTTCATATTAAAGGATATCAATCAATATATAACTTTATTGTGAAAACATATGAACAATCAAATGTACGTTTGCATATTCATATGTAAATAATAACAACGGTGTACACAAGTGAGCAGTTTTATATACACATACATACTCGTATGAACAAATGTGCACACACATACACATATATTCGTATGTAACTAAATGTGCATGTATTCATTCTGAAAATATGATTTTTAACGATATTCGATAATAAATATATATTTTTCATATTATCATTTCTCATTTGAAGGACAACGGTTTGGTAAGAAATATTTTGGAAGGATATTAAGAGAATTCTTTGCTCTGCTTAACAATTCAGCATATTTTTCATAATGATTTACGAAAAATTATTGTAGTTCATTTGCCAATTAAGGGAGCTCATTTAAAAGGGTATTTTTAAATAATCCTTACATTTTGCTATCATCTTTCGGAAGACAATTAAATAAGTAACTTAATTACGCAGAGTATAATTAAGCGGAAACAACTATATTGGGAAATAATGGGTCTTCCATTAAGCTCGTCGTATCTGTTAGTTTTAATAAAATAAATTGTGTGTAAGACATCATTTAAATTTTTATTATGTTCAATTGATGCACTTTTGTATAAATAGTAACAATATCAAATTTTCGGCGGGGCTGCAATGGATACCGCGCATACGTAATGTCTGCGCATAAATCGGAGTTATTATGTATGTTGGCTTTGGGGGCCGCCGTTGCCTGTGGCTTATTCGCATATACCTCTAACCGCAAGATTTCAATGGCCAGTATACATGAGATGACCAAACTCTCAAAGTAATCGTAAAATATGACCAATGTGGCATGAGCTATGTTGCACATAGCTCCATTCTGTTGAGGCCACATGTCTTTGGCAACCGCTTCTCCAATTCAAACCAAAAAGAAGTTGACCAAATGACCAATAGTGCTCCCGGTTGACAGAAGTGGCCTGATCAATGTTGTTCTCAAAGAAATATATGTTCGTTAATTATTTACTGAACCAGTGGACTCAAATTTATCCTCTCGGTAAGACGGTTATGGCAACCATTAATTGGGCTAAGGGTCCGGTCGTCAAACCCATTTGAATAAAACCATTTCATCATTTGCACATGTTGTTGAACGCTTTATCCGTACGTGGTGAAATGGCAAAATTGATTTAGTTATCAACAGCCCATTTGAAAGATGTAGCTTAAAGAATATGGTCACTATTAACTGTCAAAGAGCACCCTTTACAAATATTTTTTTATCAAATAGAATAAAATGTGTTTTTTACGTTTATGGGTGCAAATTCTTTTAAATAAATACTTGAACAAAATTTTAAAAAAATCTTGGATACCGTTTTAAAAAGTACAACTATCCACATTCCACATTCCCCTGCTGAAAAAATAGTTATAATGGAATAATATGCATATAGTTTATAAATCTGCAATTACTTTAATTTCGTTAGTAAACACATATATGTATGTATTAGTCAGTTACTTGCATCTTGTATTCTTGGCTCGGTTTCCGTTTTCTATTTTCTATACCCAGCTGCTAGGCAAATCTACTTAATAGCACAAGTATTTTTTTTCCTAATAATCTGCATTCTTACTTTGAAAATATATTTATTTTCATTTAATTTTATTCCTTTTTTTGTTTCTTGTATCCTACTTTCGTTGTTTTGCAAACGAGAATAAGAGCTTAAAATGCTGCTGACTCTGGCAAATGTTGTTATAGACAGTTTGTTTGCAACAAATATTATATGGCATAAAAATTGCATTATTTGCATTAAAGTAAATAAGGAGAGATATAGTACAAATATTTTACATTTTCAGTAGTAATTTAATTTTAAATAACATCTTCTCTACGGAAGTTATAACAAAGAAAAGAAGAACTTCTACGGCTGTATTCATAAAAAGAAGTCCTAAAAGATTTAGAGAACACAATTGTTATTAAAGACTTTTTATCTTATAAACATGCCATTACCCTCGCATGTGTGTATTCATAAACGTAAGACAGATTTTAATCTACTGAAATGGAATTTGTTTTTCTTGAACTTTCCTTTTTAATATAATTGATGCTTAAAATGCATAAAAGATTAACCTAGTTTTCAAGTAAAAAATAAATATTTAAAATAATTTTATGCCAAATATGTATGCATATGCATAAGGATATTTTATAAATTACCACAGAAAAAATTAAGCGGGAACTGTGATGAAAAGCTCACAAATCAATCTAGTTTTTTAATATACAACACAGGCCGACGTTTAAAAAGTGTTTGCAAAAAAGTTGTATCACTGTCTAATTTCAAATGTTCATATTTAATAATAGTTCAAAAAAATTAGTTTAGTTGTTGTCGTCTACACAGTCTGTATGACTGTATTTTTATGGCTGACACCAATATATCAGTAGACCTAAATCGTCATGTCTGAAAAGTGTTCAACATTGTATCACAATGCAGACAATCTTAAATAAGAAGTGAACGTTTTCAAAGGGGCACAAAAGAGATGAAGAAACAATACCAGGGAATTTACAATATCAACGTGAGTGCCCACTCTTGGTATCATTGCAGAGAAGACTAAAGTACTTGTCTTTGTCTTTCTCATCTGCAACTAGTATGCACGGTCCACGGCCCGCGGTAGCAAAATTAGTAAGGCCACACCCATCTCTCCTTTAGTACACCGACAAATTTAAGCTCTCCTACGTAAATTCTTTTCAAAGTAACCTACAATAAATTTGGAAGACATTCACTATTGTAGTTCTTATATTTAGATTATCATCCTGAACTAAATACTATGTTTGGGTTGTGATCTGTTATTATAAAAACTGGCTGATGATATTCTGAATTCCATAGAGGTTTTCGCAAATATCTACATTTGCAAATAATTAACCTTTTATTTCATAAAAAGTTTAATTTTTGAAATACCCTTGATTTGTTACTTACATACATATTGTATGTGGATTAAACAAATCTATAAATATAACCAAATTCTTTATATCATCAATACAACCATAACAATTTATTCAAAGTATTTGATTAAAAACAAAAAAAGCTTATTTTATCAGCTTAAACTACAGCTCTTTTAATAAAAACCTCTTTTAGGTATTTCCTAGTAAATTTAAAACTTTTTAACCTTATCTTCATTTGCACCTCACCCCTACCTTATCTTCTTGTATTTCCTTTTTCATTAAGAATTGTTTTTTATACCATTTATTTGACATTCCATTTAAGGTTACCTGGATAAAAAAAATCCCTTTAAATAAATTATAAAAAAAAACAATACTAATGCCAATGACTTTTTACACACACTTTGCTGACATTGCCTTTTTATTTCTATGACCTTTTCGCTTACACTCTCTGTTAATTTACAATTTTGCTACCTTCAAATTTAGATAAAAGGTAATTTAGATAGAAAAATGTCCTTTGAAGCAACTAGAAACAGCATTAGAATAATATTTAATGAAAATCTTATTCATTTGCATTTAATTAAAAACAGTAGTCTACATCTTCCTTTTTTCAAATTTAAAAAACTAGAGTGTGAACGAAAGACTTAGACTAGACAAGACACGACAAGACTAAGCAAAACTAGACAAGACTAGACTAGACATGACTAGAAAGACCTAGACAAAACTAAACAATAAGACACTAGACTGGATAAGACAAGACTAGACAGAGCTGGACAAAAATAAACAAGACTAGACTAACTAGACAAAACTATAGTGGATAAGACTAGACAAAACTAAGCAATTCGACACTAGATTGGACAGAGCTACACAAAACAAAACAAGACTAGATGAACTAGACAAAACTAGACTGGACAAGACCAGACAAGTCTAGACAAGGCTAGAAGAAACTAGACTAAAAAGGCTAGACAACAATAGATAAGACTAGATACAACTAAACAACACTCAATAGTCATATGCAATAAAGAAATTTAAATTTCTATATTTATATAAGGAATTTAGTAACACTTTGCAGTAAAAATTACAATTTTTGTGGTGCTGGCTATGTTTTCCTTAAAAGATTAAAAAAAAGTTTCTTGTAATAGTAACTATGTACGTATTTACATTCGAGGAATTTTTAATGTTCGCCTTACAAACATTGTGGTGGACATCGATGGAATATAAATGCAACATCAAAACAATACAGAAAGTTCAGAGAACCTGCTGTCTTGGTATAAGTGGGGCCTTCCGAACGACATCAACAGGTGCGATGGAAACAATATTATCTATCCAGCCAATCGATATTCGTATAAAATACGAAGCGGCTCTAGCAGCAAAACGACTAAAGGTGATGGGTGAGTGGATCGATCAGGAACACGAAGCGTATCATCAACGAATCTTTACGGCCATAGGAGAGTCCATACCGGAAAGTGTCGCAAATGACCGCATACCGGTGACTAGACTAGAGGCCAACTGCGGAACATTGATTCCCGACATCCATTCCTGGTTGACCGATCCTTGGAACCAGATCCCCATGGGGCTTCATTGCTACACGGATGGATCAAGGTCGAGAGGGAAAACGGGACTTGGTGTTTATATAGAAAACACCACGGAACTGTTTTTCCGCCTGCCGGACTATTGCACAGTTTTGCAGGCGGAAGTTCGGGCGATAACGGAGTGTATCAGGGAACTCAATGTAATGAGGAGGTCAGGACTTGTGAATATATTCACAGATAGTCAGATGGCCATCAGAGCAATCTCAGAGGAACGCACTAAATCACGTACAGTTTGGGATTGCAAAAACGCCATTAACAGTTACTCGACACATGGTGAACTGCGCATCATATGGGTGCCGGGGCACGCGGGGATAACTGGAAATGAGAGGGCAAACTCACTTGCTTCTAGGGCAATAGAGTTAGGTAATATAAGCTTGGAATGCGCGAAACCTTTCGATGCAGTTAAATCAGAGCTAAAGACTTGGGCACAAAGGGCCCATTCAACTCTCTGGAATAACGGAACCATGGGAATCAATACAAAAATTCTATGGGGAGATCCAGACGAGAGAAGAACGAGGGAGCTGCTAAGACTCAGCAAGCTCGAACTAAGTAGAATAATGGGAGTGGTCACAGGGCACTCTCAACTACTGGCACATCTTAAACGCTTGGGAATAGCGGGAGGAGATGAATGTAGAGCATGTGGGGAGGAGAGCGAAACATTGGAACACTATTTGTGCCAATGCCCCGCCTTCTCACAAATAAGGTCCCGATATCTTGGGAGTGACATCTTACCGGACATAAGCCGATTACGGGGAATATGCTGGAGGAAATTAAGGAACTTTGTGAGTGACACGGAGTTTCTCTAGACCTTTGGTTCAATATCTTATGGTTAACTCAAGGTTAACTCAAGGGAGCGCACAACAAGCCTTCACTGGCTTAGGTGTATGTCGTAATGACATGGGCTGTCATACCCCTCCAATCAACCTAACCTAACCCTAACCTACAAACATTATCCTTATACCGTGAGATATTTTCTCAAAAATTTTTTTTACAAGAAAGTATATGTATAAATAAATTTCCCCATGGTGCAGTTGGATATTCTTAAGTTCTGTTTTTAATAAAAAGGAAAACAACTGAAAAAATATAAACAGATTTTTAAGAACAGCGGTTTGAGCTAAAGACATTAAGTACATTTGCCCAGATTTGTTTGTGTGTGCACTCCTTAAAGTTGCAAAAACAAAAAGCTTAATCCTAATATTTAATAAAGGTATTTGTTTTTAGCTTTTCGTAGTTGTATCTATTTCTTATTTATTTATTTATTTTTAATTAATAACTTAAGAGCATTAGTAAATCTTTACTTGTTTCAAGTTATTCTATCTAATTAAATTTTATTGCTTTGCACAGGAGTTCAAAGGAAGGAATAAAGCTCTATTTGGGAATATTCCTTTTGTAAGAAGTGTCTTGGTGGTATGAGCAATATTAATTTTCGAAATTTTTATATTAATCATACGCACGTGTAAAAATTTTATTAAAGTGAAGTGTTTTGGTGCTAATTGCCATTATGAACTAAGTTGAGGCGAATTTACTTACAAAATGTAAGAAACAGTTGCTTTTGATTTTTGTAGCCAATTGATGCAATTTTTTTGTTAACATAGAATATATAACTATGTGACAATAACAAAAGCGTTATAATTAAATTGCAAATAACTTGTGGAAATTTTTTTAACCATAAATGGAATTTTATTAAACAAATACAAACTGATAGAAACATTTATTCTGTGAAGTGAAAATAAAATCTACTAAAATAAAGTGAAATATTTATTAAAAATAAATAACTGACATACACCTACCATAATATCAAAATATCAATTGAAATAACCAACTAAATATATTCCATATAAAAATAACAATTCTTTTATTAATCAACATAAATGTGATATGCAATATTCTGTTGGTTTTAATAACAAGAACAAAATTCGAGGGCCGTCTTAACAAGAGATAATAGAGAAAGTTTTATAAAATTTATTTAGGATAAACAAATCCAAAATCGAAAGGGATTATTTTCTTTGCTATTTGTACGTGTATAACTATTTATGTATGGTGACGGAAATTAAATGATTTGCTTAAAGTTATGCAGAAGAATTTGCCTTAGAATGGTAAATTTAACAACTGGAAACGAAGAAAAATGTACATTATACTTTCAAATAAAAATATGATTTTATTGTTATACTTTTTAAGAAATGTAAGTAAAATGAAAGCTAAAAGCCTTTTCTATAACAAACAAAATTATAGAAACCTAAAGAGTCTTTAGATACAATATATATAAATAAATTTCTCGCACAAATATTTGGCGATAAAGTAATTCTGCAAACACCTACCGCACACAAAAGCATTTTTTTTTTCAATAAAAATATTTATTGAAATATAGTCCAAAAGAAGTGAATTTTTATTTCATTTTATATTGATATACACACATACCATGTGTACACAGCTCTTGCATGACAGAAATTTTACACAATTTCCATATTTAAATACTTTTTCAAGGACTTGACATACACAACGTTCCAAGTTCTGTTGTTGAAGAACAAAACGTTATAATGGATGGGGAGGTGGCAAGTAAGCGAGAGTTCAATTCTAAACGGATAACTTTTTAAATATTTTTAGTGTTTATGCTCTTTTAAAATACTATACAGATAAATATGTTTTATACTGTATATGAAAATATATAATATATTCAATTATTTTATAGTGGCCTTATGTGAAATTTAATCAAATAATTTTTCTCGAATAAAAAATGCCAAAAGTCAACAGAAAAAGGGCTTTGTTGAGCACATGAATATTTAAAAAATATATTTTTCGCGTGTTTGATGCGAATTTTATTACAAAATTTATTTGATTTACTTTGTAACTGATGAAGAGTATCACAGAGTAAAATAAACGCTTTTAAACAATTAATTTTAAAATACTATAAAACTTTATGTTTTCACCCTGCATTGCTAGATTTACAAAAATCTTAAAAATATCGTAGCGAGTAAAAAGAGATTTAGATTAAAAAAAGTAATACGAAAATATATAAAAAATTTAATTTATACTAGCATATGAGAACTTGCAATTACCAGTGTCTGGGGATAATTGAAAGTGACCTCAATTCGATAAGATATATTTAATATACCCAAAAGTTAATACACTTCTATAGACAGCTTTCAATAGTTTATTTTTCTTTATTTTCAATTTTGATCGAACTATATAAAAATGATTATGAGAAAAGCAAAGAGTTCAAAATGCAGTTTTCCCCACCCTCGGTGGTCATTGCAAATCCCATCTGTAAGATAGATTGGATTCCCTTAAATGTAAATGTAACTCAGGTAACAATACGCCTGTTTTATTAAAATCAGTCACACTGACTTTTAGCTCGAGTTTATGTAAAGGAACATTTCTTATTTCCAACAATTTCGTGGCGAATGTCTGTATGTATGTATTTGATTCATCGTCTAACCCATCCAGTATTTTACGGTACAATTTTTTGCTAATTTTGCGAAATAACCTTTTTATTTGTCTGCAGTTTTCATTCACGTCGTTCAAGTTCAATTTTACTCCTTAAGTCTACTCGTAGTAGATACTCTCCAAGTTGCAACTGCTCCAAATCATGTTGCGCGTGAGGTAAAGATTTTCTATCTTTGACGCTATAATGGCAGCGACCTCAGGCAAACATTTTATTAAATAAAATTTTAGAAAATATATAAACATAACAATAAGAACTCTTTAAAGTTATAATATTGCTCTAAAATATGTTGAATACTTTTACGATATAAAAAGTATCACATGCAAAAAAGATATATCTGAGGGCAAAATTTCATCCAAATCTATCCAGCCGAAAATATCCAATTACATGAACTATGATATTAGTTCCTTAGGGATTAAGCCTTGTTCTTTACCTATTGTTAAGTTTTTGCTATAAACTGTCTGTATTTGCGTAATACAATTCAATTCCAATTTATTTATAATTAATTTCCAATAAATGATTATGTATATTTCTTAAAGCAATTGTGCGATCCTAATCATGAGCGTAAATTAAAGAATCGTCCGTATATGTGTTTGCGTAATTGAGTACCAAATTTGTAATTTAAAAAATAATAGCATTAGTTGACAATGAGTTAATCTAACTCCTTTACTATTCTATTTGTTACTGGAACAGCTTGAAATGCGTAATTATACGTAAAAAGAATGTAGAAATAGATAACAAGATTAGCGGAAAAATTTTTGATCAGGTCGACTGACTTATATGTGAAAAATATGTACACAGAAGTTATTAGGGGTTGTAGGTCTTAAAGGTCTAAGACGAATCGATAACGAGAGGCAAAGATTAAATATTTGGACTCCTAGCAGCTCAGATACATAAGGGAAAATTACAAGTCAGATTATCATTTACAAAAGGATATGCTGCTATCTTTTGAGTTCCAGACTCGATCTGCATATAATGCATGTGGTCATAACATCAAAAAGCATCTCGACACATTGCCGTTTTTGGTTTTTATTTTGCAAAAACTTACTTTTCCTTTTAATAATAATATTATGGTAAGAATAATATTACTCTTTGCCATTCCCTTTTATATTGCATAATAAAATTAATTGCTTCGTGATTTGTATAAAACAGCTTTCAGCACCAACAACAAATGTATTACGTATACTTAATAAATGAAATACAAATCGATCATACGCCCTAGAGTATTCAATAACAATCGTAAGTGCAGTAATATATACAAAGCTAATCTCTACAAACAACCAAATTATTTTCAATTCTCTTTGCAAAGCGAAATAGTTAGATTAATTGAAGCTGAAGTATACAAGTGTATACTCGTATATAAATGTAAAGGATCAGCTTCTGAAGTCAATAATACGAGTACGAGTATACAAAATGAAAACTAATTACAAAATTATATTTCTTTATAATTTTTATACTTGGTTCAATAAAAAACACAAAAATAACGATGATGATGATGATGATGATATGAAGCAATTATCAAGTCATTTCGGCTTTCATCATTAGCTTAAACTTGTGCTGTTGGCCCAGCTGCTGTAATTCCTTTATATGTGTTGAGTTTCTCCCTCAAACCACTACAGCTCTGTTTGTTAAAAGTTAATTTGTGATATAAATTAGAATTTTATAAACACATCATTGAGCAAGTAAATCATACAAACTGGGTCAAGTTTCTGCTTCATGCAAATTAAGCAAATAAAAAATGAATAGACTGAAAGTAAAAAATCAGTAGTACATTTACATCCTGATATATGTGATAAGAGAAAGAACAAATCTTTTCAGGATATACGTATGCATTCGCGTTCTAAGGATGTTGAAAAGGCTATCGTAGATACACAAGCAATTTTTCCTCTAATTGCAAAGTTTGTAGTTTTACCCTAGATAATAAGGAATTGAAAAACTATACCAGAATAGAAAGAAAATAGTTGAAAATTACTTTTAATTTGCTAATGTCATGCAGGCTTTCATATTGAAGTTTGATACAAGATATATTTAAATTGATTGAAAGACGGCATTTTTCGATTTTAAGACTACAATCGAATTTTATGAAACCATAGTCATGGATAAATATCATAATGTATTAAAAAACTACAAAACATTTATTTAATATATACAACGTATACGGAACTTTGGATTATTTTTTTTTAATTTTTTAAATATTTGAAATTTAAATGACTGCTGCTTATGTATTTTTTGTAGCTAATTACGCAAATTTTATTAGTTTTCGTTTAGTTTTAAAGATAAAGCAACATTTCATAACAATTCACAATTTTAAAATTTTAGTTTTCTTGGCTAAATATCTTATTAAAAATCCTAGGTTCCATATCATGATTTTAATCCCTAGCAAATTCCTTTAATTTTTGAGTATAGTTTATTAATGTGTTTTTCATGCAGCAATACTACAATATATATTTAAGACATTAAAATAATGAACTTTTCTAAATGTTTTCTACATTTCAACGGCATATTTAATGATTGCAACTATGTGCAAGGAAGTCATAAATGCATTATGTGTTGAGAGACAAAAGAATCAAAGATTAGCGATGTTCCTCACCACTACACCAAAATACCGAGGGGGCGTTGTTTATAGGCAACAACAGATGGCAGCCCCATTATCCTAGAGCTGCTACAGCAGACCAATCATCTAATTAGCGGGAACAAGAACCGATTACCAAAACAGATACAAGACAACAAACAAATAATAACGATGGATATGCTTTGTAGAAGCCCTATACTCCCTCTAAGAGTGGAACGAACACATATAAGGTAAATTAGATATTGATGTTCTTTTATAAAGTGAAAGCGATGATAATGATTTTAGTCTCTCAGAACGATCCAAAAATTAGAACAAAACTAAAGAAAACATGGAGGCATTTAACAAGATTTTAATGCGGGCGGGAAATGAAACAAAACTGCGTTTTTGAGAAGTCCTTAAGATAATGATAAAGTAGAGATATTCGAAAGGTGATGTTTTTTCTAAATATTTCCTGTCTTAAAAAAACGTGCTGTAAAATGTTCTTATTATTATTATGATTTTTATTTAAAATTAAAAAACATCTATATTTAGATTTTTATACTTTTTGTATAAATATTTTTATATTCATTTCAATTATTCAATAAAAGCAAACAAAAAGCAAAGTTTTTTGATCTATAATTTTTACAAACTCTGAAACATAAATATATTTGCAAAAAGTAGTTCCCGATTACACGAACCCAATGTAATAAAAATTTTATAAATTTTTATTTGTTGTTAAAATGTAAAAAAAAACTATTGGGTAAAACGATTTTTTCATTATTACTTTCAGACTCAGCGTAGCATATAAGACAGTTAAAAAAAAATTATTTTAGAATATTCCTGATACATTTCAAGACTAATTATTAAATTTTTGTCTTTCATTGGCATTTGTTATCAAATTTGAAATGTATCTTGTTAAACTAAAAAGTAACAAAGTTGTTTAAAATATTTTAATAAAGAAAAGTGTAATACTAAATCTACTTATTTTTACTTGTTTTTTATTTTAATTTTCGTTTATTTCTTATTTCGTTTACCTTCAGATTTTATAGCCATCAAACAGGAAATTCGCTTTCTGTTTCCTTTTCAATTATATTAATATTGACGTAAGGTTAAGCAAAAAGTTAGATTATGATATTCGAAAGATCTAATAATATTATAAGCATAAAGACTTACAATAGCTTTATTAAGCATTGTCAAGTAAAATTGTATAAAAAAATTTTTTTACAATAATTTTTAAGTACATTCCACGTGTTAACAATTTTAAGTGGATATTCTCAATATACAATTTCTTACCACGAATATCTTTGGTACTGTGCTACAAAGGGAATCATTTTAAATCTTAAGTCTTAGCGCTTAGTGTCTGTTTATTTTTATACTTTCATGTAAAATGTAAAAGAATCAGATTAAAATTATGAGCAATTCGGAAGTGAAATAATAAACACAAAAAAAGTTTTACTGATGTTATCATACAACTAAAGCAACTATCAAAAACCTCGATTATCATACAATCTCTCAAGTAAATCTTGTTAGCACTTGTTTAATTCATTATAATATTATTGTTTTGATTTCATAGAAAAATTGATAAACTTTACTATTATCATAATAGAATCTCGAAATTTCTCATTTTATGTCGTCTACTTCAATAACAATAACAAATTATTTCTAACATAATCGTATTTGTTTATTCGATTGAAATTTTAATCGTTGTTGTACATCATAAGCCATAGAATGATGTGTGAGAAATATGGCGTGGCTGATAATGTTTGTTGTAGTTATGATTAGTTTGTCAAAGATTTGGTAGCATTAAAAATTTTACTTAAAAGAAAATCAATAATTTTTTTTATGAATTTGAGGATTGATTTTTATCCAGGTTCTTTTACTCAAAAATATTTAATTTGAAATAAACTTACAAAATTGTCATATTATATACTCAACCATGCATCCTAATTGCGCAATTAAGGCCTTAATTGCACTCAATTAATTATACAAGAACACAAGAATACAATATTTTGTACCACAAATTGAATGAAACTCTTGTGAAGTCTGTTTAGTGAGAAGATGCAGCACTACTTTAGAAATCCAGGCCAAGTTTGGAAATACTACAGACAAAAAGTCTTTGAGGTCGGCCAAACGCTGGCAATATGTAGTTACCTTGGAAAGCAAAGCAGATAATTGACATACCACAGAGAACATGATCCCTGCAACGACCCTAGGCACACATTTCTACATTTTGGATTTATTTCATATTTTTTCGTTTCATTTAATTAGAACTTATTTAATTTTTTTGCACAGTAATTATTTCATTACGACAAAAAGTCCCAAAAAATTTGGGTTTGAGAATAATATCATTATCCTTGGGACTTATTTTATTAAATTGTCCAGTGACTTGTATCATTTCTTTTAGATCCTAATTCATTGGGAGATATTCCATTGAGAGTTACTTCGTTGGGCGTTATTTCAAACAACCGTATTATCTGTAAGAATACATACTGTTGGGTGTAAATTTTATACAAACACAATTATTACTCTAAAATTAACGTTAATATAAAAAATTCCAATTGATAAATGGAACAGGCTACTATTTAAAAAATGAACTTTGCCCTAATTGGCTACCTGTCACATATTAACATATTTTGTGTGCATAACTTCATTTATCTTTCAGGATGCCAAACTGAGTTGACCAACAAATATAAATTTTTGTTTTGAACTTTGTAGACTTATTGCCGCAAATATATTGTTAAAATTGAGCCGTATGTTTTGGTACTGTACTTCTCGTATACCTGAAATCGAGCGTAAGTCTTATGCGAGACATTAAGCACATTCTATAGTATATCAAACACAATATGATTTATGATTGAACCATCCTTCTAACAACTACTGTTAACAAAGAAATCATTGCTATGTTTCCGCCAGAAAAGAGTCGTCCTGCAAATAAGATCTTTTTTTTTTTTTTTTTTTTTTTTGCTAAAATTTATTTATTGTATCTTCAAAAACTGAACTAACAATAAGTGTTCAAATCTTAAGTATAAATATTATAATTAGGCCCAACCAGTGTCGGACATAAACTTAGTGATAGTAATTAATAATACATAAATGTGTTAAGCACAAAAATATTCAAAAAATTTAATCTGAAGTGTGGCGTATTAAGGCCGTAGTATCCCTCTTTTTTAAGCGGATGTGTCCAGGAAAGTTCAAGATGTTACGAGCAAGGGGATTAGGATGGAACTCGAGTTTTGTTAAATATTTGCCTGCATATTTTGCAATTTCAGCGGACACAAGTGACATATTTAAATCACGATGTAAAATTGAATTTTTCATGTACCATGGAGCCGATGTTATTAACCTTAAAATTTTGTTTTGCAATCGTTGTATTCTCTCTACATTGGAAGCTGAAGCAGTGCCCCATAGCTGAATTCCGTAACACCATATTGGTTTCAAAAGCGACTTGTATATTAAAAGTTTACAATCTAGACTGAGGGTAGAATTTCTACCAAACAGCCAATGTATCTGGGTTAATTTAATCTTCATTTGTGTTAGCTTAGAATCTATGTGGTGTTTCCATGTAAGCCGTCGGTCAAGGTATATACCAAGGTATTTCACCTGTGAATGTTGAGGAACAACTTGGTTGTTAATTCGAATGGGGGAACAAGTGTGTCTTCGTAGAGTAAATGTGACATGAACACACTTTTGTTCATTTACTTTTATTCTCCATAAGTTCAACCACAGCTCCAACAGGTTAATATGTTCCTGAAGATAACGGGATGCCTCGTGAGGGTTTTCATGCATACTAAGGCAGGCTGTATCATCGGCAAATGTAGAGGTGAGGATATTACTGCTCAAAGGCATATCACAGGTATAAATCAAATACAAAACTGGCCCCAGTATACTCCCCTGTGGCACACCGGATGAGATAGTTTCAGGCACACTCATGAAGTCTTCTTCCATAACAGTGAACTTCCGGGCAAGAATATAACTTTCCAAAAGATTTACAATGTTTATTGGTAAATATGTCTTCAGTTTTAGAATTAGGCCTTCATGCCACACTTTATCAAATGCCTGAGAAACATCAATAAAGAGGGAAGAACAATACTTTTTTTCTTCAAATGTTCTTCTTATGAAATGGACCAATCTATGACATTGTTCAATGGTGCTATGCTGACTTCTAAAACCAAATTGATGGTCCGGTATGCATCCATTATCAGCTAGAATTGGGGACAATTTTGTCATGAGCAGCTTTTCGAAGAGCTTTGAAATTGTTGACAATAAACTTATAGGCCTATATGACTCAGCCTTGGTAAGATCTTTGCCCGCCTTTGGAATCATTTTGACCATGGCAAGTTTCCAGCTGTGTGGATAATACTCCACTCGTAAAATGCCATTAAAAATGAACAAGAGGATTCTAATAGCAATACGAGGCAACTTCATCAGCATCTTGTTACTAATTCCATCAATACCCGGGGCCTTCTTACGGGTTGGTTTCAGCAATTAGTTTTTGTACATCACGCATCTTAAACTTTATGGGTCGAGGGGGTAGAGCAACTACACTCGGCAAATCAACAGCACCAGTACATGAGTTTGGGGTAAATACGTGTTTTAAATGCTCAGCAAATATGTTACCTTTTTCAGTATTGGTTCTTGCCCAACCTCCGGTCGAAGTGCGCAGGGGTGGTTTAAACTCAACGGGTGTTTTGAGTTTCCTAGCAGCGCGCCACAAGGAGTAATTAGATGCTGCTGTGACATCGAGACCTTCCAGATAGTTCTTGAGAGAAGCAGATTTTTCAGATGCAAGCAACTCTTGGAGTCGTTTAGTGCATTCTCTAAGTCTGATTTTATGTTGGGGCGATCTGTGCTGTTGCCATTCCCTTCTAGCTCTTCTTTTTTCACATACGAGACGTTCAATATCCGCAGAATAAATTCTATTAAACCCAGTCTGCGGATGGGAGGTAGTGGCATGTTTAGCAGCCTGTTTAATATTATCGGTAAGATTGGCAATGTTGAATTCAATATCATCGGGAGTTCAAAGCTTGATGTTTTCCGAACAATGACTACTGAGATATTTTTTGAACCCCAGCCAATTAACATGGTTTATCATCTTCACATATGGGTGAGGTAATTCACTTCTTAGTGGGCTACAAATTGTAACGATCGTGGGAGAATGATCGGAGGACAGATCATGAGAAGCTTCAACATGAATTACATCCCTAGAGATATTTTTCATGACGCCAAAATCTATAACATCCGGCGTTTTTTGTGTGTCAGTAGGCCAGTAAGTGGGTTCCCCGCTCGAAATGACATCCAAACCCATTTTTGAAATAGCGTTGAACAATGCTCGACCTCTAGGTGTAATAAGACGCGATCCCCAAAACGTATGTTTTGCATTGTAGTCCCCAGCTGCTATGAAACAAGGTCCAAGAGTTTTGTAAAAATCCTCATATTGATCCTCAGTGATTGAAAATCTGGGAGGGGAGTAAATTGATGATATCACGAAATTTGTACAAAAATTTTCGATGCAAATATTTGTTGCCTGCAGATGGTCCTCACAAATGTTCTCAAGAATGTAGTGTTTGAGTCTTGACTTTATTAGAATTGCCGATCCTCCGCATGCTCTTCCTCTCGGGTCCTTTGTATCATATAAGGTGTAGCCACTCATTTTAAAAAGGCTTCTCGGAGTCAAATGAGTCTCAGATACCAACATTATATCAATATTCTTCGCCGAGAGGAAGTGCTCAAGTTCATATTTGTGTTGGCGAATGCCGTTTGCGTTCCAGAAACATAACTTTAACGTGTTCATGGCTTGTTAACTAATGCTAGAAGCAGAGTGTTCTGCATTCGCAACATTTCTTGCATCATGCTAGTCATATTTGTTGTAAAATTGTTTATAGTTTGCACCAGATTATCAATAGTAGCTTCACGGCGATTGAAATTAAAGCTTGCGTTTGCATTTGTTGTGTTATTTGGTGGTGACACTTTTTGCATGGGAACTGAGTTGATCTTCACAGCGTCAGTATACGATACTTGTGTAGAGATTGGTTGGGCCATAGGAGGATAAGTAGCGGAGTACGTATTTCCTGCTTGAGCTGGGGTTACTTTAGGCTTTTGACTCAAAGCCTGTTTAACGAAAGAATATACAGGACACCCCCTGTAGTTAGCAGTGTGATTACCTCCACAATTACTGCACTTTTTTTCCTTTTGATCCTTTGGCTTATTGCAGATTGCAGTGTTGTGTAATTCACCACACACAACACAAACAGTAGGTAATTTGCAATACGTTTTTGTATGGCCATATTCTTGACAATTATGGCATTGTACAGGTCCTGAACGCTTGTGTGGTTCTTCAACTGTGATTTTCCGGTATAACAGATATTTCAAATTATAAATGGGATGGGTCTCATTTTTCTTCAATAATATATCATTAGGCTCAAGTTCAACGCGAAATAAAGGTTGGGGGATCTTCTCCCTATTTATTATGTTGGATACATTTTTTACCTTGAATCCTTGGAGGGTTAGAGCATCTTTTATTTCAGCAGGGACAACGTAAGAATCTATGCCCTTCAAAACGACCTGTAAGCCTTTAGCGCTCTTAAGCTGGAATGTGTAAAAGCTTGTTTTATTTTTTTCTAATTCATTAACCATTTTGCGGAAATCCTTTTCTTCATATATTTCAATTTTAGTTTCATCAATGTTACCACGTTTTATTGGAATAAGATCTTAAAAATAATTTTTCGTTGAATTATTTGAATTTTGTGAAGAAACCTTTAAATTGTTTATACCTCTTCCTATGAACTATTTTATTCGTTGCAAATACAGTTAGAGAAAAATTGCATTGTATATTCCACACAGCCACACACGCACAAACACATGCACAAAATGTATGTTGCAACAGCCGTAAAGAGCAACAATAACAACTACCATAAAATAACAATGAAAACAATAATAATATTTCATCACATAAAATGGGTATAAGTAAAATTGTATTATTTATATATGTATGTAGATTGTTGCATGCAACACAGCAGCTAGAATGAAATAACGAATTTATATACAATCACATTTTCATGCATACAAAAGTATATTCATTATGCATGAGTATTTGTTGAACCAAATATATCAGAATTATACAATATTTTATGTATATCTTTTTTTTGTTATATATAAACGTATATGCGTATGTGTAACTATATGTATATACATACAGATATACATATAATATAAAAGTGGATCTATTCTCGTGTATCCATGTATGATTGCGAATACAGTGATGCACGTGTAATCATGAGATACAAATATTTAACGTACAGATGATATGCAAATGTTGATTGTTTGTTCATATTAATGTGTGTATTCGTGTGTAGCCTTATTTTTGCCAGTGGCAAGTGATTTTCACTGGTGGGAGGAGAGCGGCAACTCAAATGGCTTTTTAAGCCCAAAAAGGATTTAATTCACTGCTAGAAAGGAATAAAGAAATCTATGAAAAAAATTCACCGCAATGGTATTGCAACATGGTGTAAGTATGTGTTGCATTGGCATCAAATGTGCTGTATAATATATGCATTTATTATAATTTGTAATTGTACATAGTTTAGTTTTTTCGTATTAAGCTAAGCCATAACCCATAATATTAGTTCAATTTGGCATTGGAAAGATTTTTACATGTGATATTAAATTTAAAAAAATGCTGTTCCAAAATGTTAATTTGTTATTAACTGGGTATCTGTGTTAAGCTATACGTCTGGACGTTTTAATAAAATGTGTGTTTTACTTTAAAATGGGGATAGTCAGTCCGTGACTATAGTCAATGAAGATAGTCTGTCGAGGTTTTTAATTGCCTCTTATTTATTTGTTTATAATTTTATTGCCACTTTCTTATTTTTTTATAAAGACACCAATTATAATTTTTTCTGTTTAACAGAAGGTTTATTTAAAATTGTGAGTGCTTTTTCTACATACAGAAAAATGACTATAATAAGAACTATAAAAGTTTGACAGCTGGAATAATTGATTTTTTAAGTACTGAATGTGCGAAAATTTAAATAATTTTTTTTTCATTTCAATCGATATTATATCAATTCGAATAAATTTTAGATTAATATCCAATTCCTATTTCATAAATTTGATTGTCATCACTAATATATTCAGCCCTGTCGTGAATAAAATGTGAAATTTTTGTCTCCATGAAATTTTCATTCCCCAAGAAGGGGAATTTGCTATCGTGAAAATAATGGGAAGGTTTGTTCCCGCTATCAATAAGTAATGAATGTAAAAAAAATTTAAAAGTTTCTCTGTGGTGTAATTGTATTTTTTAAAAGTTTAAACGAAATTGTGAAGGAGTTTTCTAACTCCTCTACCGACTCTATCATTTCTATCAATTCATAAATACATAGCTCGCTAAATGACAAAATTCTGGTTTGGCTTGGCCCATCTCCTGTTCCCTGTTGGTTTTTCAAATTAGCGACATTTTTTGGTCCATCCCTACCTAATACAAGTTACATATCTCTGTATAAAAATATACAATATTTTAGTCCTTTTTCAAGTCAAGGAGTTCATATCTTTGGCAACTCTTACAAAACCGTATGCAAGGGTAAGTTATTTTGACTCCTATTAAGGGGGATGTCGCTTTGCACTTTTTTTTACCGATTTCGACCTAAAATAATTATTTTAAATAATCATAAATATTCAAAAGAAAATCAAAATTGCTTAAATTTTTTATCCAGTTCCCTACAGAAAACAATGTGTACAAATCAACGCAAAAGAGGGGAAAAGCAACTTTGAAAAAATTGTTCACAAAATGGCGAATTTTTTAATGCGAATAATTTTGTTATTGTTATTGTTTTGTTATTACTTACTGAAATACATTTCGCAAAAATGAAACACATTTCAAGACAAAAATTATTCACGATTGCAATTATAGAAAAGGTAAAATATGTCGAAGGAAAAAGTGGGAGTGACTCGACAGGCGTTATAAAACAGTATTTAAAAAATAATTCTATATATGGAAAAAATTGAAGTCTAAAGGCATTGCAGATTCATTGAACGATTTCATTTATCACGAAGATTTCATTTATTAAAAAAAAATAAATTAAACCAAATTAATTCAGGCAGCAAAATATATTGCGCGTCAATAATATTCGATTTTTAATTAGAAGAAATAAATAACTTATAAAAAAACTTTTTCGTTTAATAAATTCACTGAGGCGATTTGACATGTCTTTTACTACTCTGGCTGTAGAAGCTACCAGAATTCGATCCCTTCTTCTCGATTTTAACTCAGAGACTGATATTATTGTGTGATGGCGGCCGCGCCGGTCCTACTCATCCCACAAATTTTCCATCGAATTGAGGTCTGTATATTGAGCAGATATTTAGAGAACCTCAGGGCAAATTAAACATGACTCAAATGACTAGGACACTCTTTAAAATTTTGACGGAGTATATTTAATTATGACCCCTTATTCATAATTCCGTCAATAAGTACTAATTTTCCAACCATTTTAGCTCCCATACAACCCCACATCAAAACATGTTCATTTCCTTGTTATAAATGTTGAGGTTGTAGCTCCTCGTTTAGTTTCCGCCACGCCATTACCCGTCCATCCGATCTAAATATGTCAAATTCGCTTTCGTCTGCAAAATTAATATCAATCCATAAAATTTCAGGCTTATAAAGATATCCTCAAGCGATCTATTCTTCGGCTGCGTAAATTAACTAATGGAATGACTTTTTCGTAGAACTTATTAAAGACTTCAGTGATTAATTTTAATGCACTTAGGCGCGGTTTAGGTTTAATTTTTCCCACGATTAAGCTTTTTTTCTTCGCGATATTTCTTTTTTTTTTGGGCTACCATGTCTGCTTTATGAAGTATATTCTTTATTAATTTTAATATTTTCGAACTGTATTTAAAAATACAATTTATTTGAAGGTTCTATCTTTTTGGTAACGAAAAATCACAAGTTTTCTCTGCTCCAAAGATGGGCTTTTTTATACTTTTGGATGCGATTTCTATATCGTGCCACCAAATAGAATTTTTGTCATGCAACATAGAATGTGTTGTGCACTTTCATTTAGATCCTTCATAACGCATTTTTTTAATAAAAATTTTAAGAAATAACGGAAGCCCGAATATTAATGACAGCGCAAAAATAGTGTTAATAAACTTTTATAAATAAATGACGGTTGAAAGATTAACTCCGATCCCTATAATACACATATTTCAAGGCTCATACTGTCAACGATTTTTTAGCGGTTTTGTTCATGGTAGTCTTGACAAATTTTAATAGCTTGAACTGATTTCTATCTGTTGCTTCTACAATTACACAAAAGTCTCAAAGGCTGTGATTCTTAGCCCTTTCATTACATCAATATCAGTTTGACCTTCATAAATGAACACTCCTTCATAAATGAACACTCCCTGCGCTAAGGACCACAATTTTTTTTAAGAGAAGTTACACTCAGGCAATTAATGCCTACTAGTTACTTAAGGTGTTACTTCTTTTGTGAAAGCGATAGATTAGAGAGGACAGGAGGTGAAATTAGAAGACACAGAGAGAGAGAGAGAGCGACAGCTTAATTTCTGTTTAACAACTCCACTATTCCGCCTTGTTTATTATTTTTAAAACAGAATTTTAGTGTCTCTGGTGTTAAGTAGATGCGTTAGGTCTCCTAAATTGTTGATATGTTCAGTATGAACTTAAGTTTTTAGATCAACTGCTCTTTTTGATATTTGGTGTGCTAAGACTATTAGATGTGCACTTTCACTTAACTGAGATAATGAAGCCTCGCGTAGAATTGAAGTTATCTGAGTATATCCTTCGCAGCGTTGCAAAATAAATTTCAGATATACACATTTTCTTTGAACTATTGTTATTTGTCAATAATGTTATTTTTAAGAGCTCTGAGCGTTTTCTTCAGTTCATCCTCAAGACAATTTGATTTCTTAGAATTAAAGTTGCGCAGAAGGTGGGCACTAATGAACACAAAATTTTTTAAAAACTTTTAATGATACGTAGGATTAATGTTATTAATGACTCCTACTAATAGCCCTCATATTCAAATTAAATTAATTAATTAATTAATTAATAAAAAAATAACAGAAGTTCTTTTAAAACTTACATGGTACTATCGTACTTTAATGATTTTGAGATAACTGCGGAGTGTCCTCCATAATTGTGCAAGTCCTATTTCTCAGATCCATTGGTTAACTTTATCCTATCAGTCTAGTTAAGTACAAAAAGTTGTATCAGTTTAATGTCTTTAAATGTATTCGTTGAAATTTCAGGCAATTAGACTATTTCATTTGCCAAACAAACCAAAGGCCACATTTTTTAAAGCAAAACGAAAATTCATTGCGATTATTTGCATTTAAAACAATATCAAAATTTAAGTTTTTTATTGTCGTTTTAAAATTCAAATTAAATGAAAAGGACTTTTATAAAAATTTATAAAACAAACATCATTCCACTATCAGTACCTATAACACAATGCCACAAAAATAACTTGCCTCGATATAGAAAAAATAAATTGTTATTCACAGTTTAAAATTCTTAGCGACCAATCACAAATTCATTTCTAACAGTGACCTTTCAGAACTGATAACCTTAACAAACGTCCTGATGCTAAACTGCTTGTCATCGTAGAAATAAGAAAAAAATAAAAAACTTATAAATTGATGACATCTTACAAGAGACTTGCGAAGCTTTTCGCTTTATCATTTTTTCAAACAACAATTCCCCACTCCCTTCCTAGTTTACTTTTCATATTATTGTGGGCTTGAAGATATTAACATTCATGCAAAAGGAGTGCGTATGTGTTGAGAAGTATCTATTAATTTTTATGTTTGTGTTAGTTTCTGTGAACAACATGCATTTGATTTATTGTGTCGTTGAAATGTCAAGTACTGGTAGTGTCCTTTTTTGTTTTATTTATAACATTTTTTTATACGGTTCTATTGTTTGCGTGTCGTTGTATGTGTTCCACTGTATACTAGCAGTGCTGCCAATTCTGTTGACGTTATCGTAGTGGTCATTTAATATTGTTTATTGGTGTTAGTGCTGCTGTTGATATTGAAATACAACGTGTACAAACTTGTCATTGATGGATGTTTTTGTTCCTCAAAAAAAATGAAGTTTTTTATTTTAATATTTTTTTCTAGTTTTGTGAAGGTGCTCCAAAATTCATACTGAATTAAAATAAAAAATGGAGAACAAATACCAGCAAGGATAATCTCTTGGATGGAATAGTGTGATAAGTGATAAGTCACCTAGAATGTTTTGATGGACTTACCTAGTATTTTAAAGAAGTTTACTATTGAGATTTGGCAGAATTGCGTTTATATATTAGATTTTCAGCCCCTTACTTTAATGACCCCCAATGGCTAGGGGGCACCACAGGATTTAGAGGCTCGAAAAGAGAGATGAGAGACAATGCAAAAAGCTTTTTCATCAGTACTTTCGAATCACTATTTATAAAAACTGAATTACTTCTTTGTTTTTGACTGCTCTTTTGACCAGCCAGTTTTTAAACCAATTCATGACACTGAATCGAGGTGCGCCATAGATTTGCCTAGATGGTGGATGTCCTGTTATGTGAAAGGCTATATATATATCGTTTTTGCACGGAATAATTTTATTTTAAATTTGCAGTTTTTAATAAAATAACAACAAAATCTTTTGACACTCTCTGGAAGAAGTAAAATCGACATACCGTAAAAAATTTTGGAACACAAAATTGTTTCTATTTCTCAGTAAAAACGCTCTGTATTGAGGCGAAACGAAAATGTCATAAACGAATTCAGCTTGAATTGAGCACTAAGACAACTAAAAAAAGAAGTCGCAGAAACCAATTTTTTCCTCAAGCACTGGCTGGACTTAATTTTAATTTTGGGATGATTTTCTGTTATCCCACGTCATTCTCTTTCTTACTAACGAGAGCAAGAAACAAGGACACTGAAAATGGTCGAAATAGGTCGGTGATCAAATTAAATTTGACTTGGGATAAACGAAAATCATTCCGAACTTAAGCAAATCCCACACAATTCTCGGCTTAATTTTAAATTTTAGGATTAAGATTTGAGTGCTTGTTGTTAGTTTAATTTATATTCAAAGTGCAGTATATGGAAATAAAAAACGATGTCCAGTAAGACTTGTCGCTTTGACAGAAAGTACTAGATGAACACTTGTTAAACTATTATTGACGTCTTGTGGAAGTTTTGGAACACCCTTTTTTTAAGTAACAATCGAATAATATTGTAAATAATGACATTATTTGTAAATTGAGAGAAAAAAATACGTATATACACATTTTGTAGTCAAATGAGACATAAAATTAAGTATATAGTGATGAAGATAGTGACAGAGGTCAAAATCATCTACGTGCGTATTCAATCATTTATTTGATTATTTAACTTCATTGTCCATTGGGGATGTAATATAGTATATGGCAGTATATGGTTTAGATTAGATTAAATGTGTTCCTTTAGACATAATTTTTTTTGATGTTATTCCAGTCAATATAGATTAGATTTATTAAATTAATAAGATGCGACGAAGAAGTTATTTTCAAAGTATGACATAATTTATTACTTGTAATCTTTTTTAATTAATTTTTTAAATCCTACTTGTGCTAATGTTCTCATATATTATTATATACAACAATGTAATTATATACAACAATGTTGTGAAAAAGTGAACATAAAACTCACGAAATTAGTGAGAAAATACGTCCTAAAAATATAAATTTTTATTAACACAAGATACTCGTAAAACAGTCCATTCTAAGTAAAATATAGAAAACGATCCTTTAACGCGATATGTAGACATTTCCTGTCCTTACCGCGAAAAAAAGCTTAAGTAACAATATTTTTGATTTTCACTTTTTCATCGCGATCGATAAATTTATAATCACAAAAATTAAATCTTAAAATTCCATAATCTTTAAAATTGGCTTCACAAATTTAGAGCAAAATCAATTATGCAAAGGCTGTTAATAAAAATTGTCCCCCTGTAAAAGCTTGTGCCTGTCCGTTAAGCTTTTTTCAGTAGTTAAAGCACGATTATTCAAAAAGCAACAAAACTGGCCATATGCGATTAAAGCTTTTAAAGTTTCAGCTTCCACATCGAAACTTTTTGGTATAATTTCAGATATAATTCGGATTGTTTGTTTTAATACAGAGATAATATTGAGAACCTTTTCTCCATTAATGACTCAAAAAATTTGATTAACGAGATACGTCGATGTTCCATTGAAGAAGCGATATGTAACATGATTTCAATGTAATGTTACTGGAACTGAGCATATCCTCTGGCATGTCTAAACTTTTGATTATGCTTGATTGGCATCATGCAAGGATTGCAAAGGATTTTGGATATTGTGACATCCAGGCAAGTTTTTATAGCCGGTTTGGTATTGGACCTAGTGGAGTCGCAAAAGAATAATTTTATTCCCTAGGATGAGCTATCAAATGGATCTTAAGGCTATGCGGTGCAAAGGACATATATCAGATGGAAGATTTAGAGTTCCCCTCCTATGGCGCCCGATGCTGGAGCTGCTTCGAGGAGGAACAGCAAGCTTAACACTTCTTAAGCGATATCCCGGCTCTACCAGACCACAGGCTTAGACATTTAGAACCTGAACATTCTCGGGAAAGTACACTTGACTGACCCTTGGGGCCCTGTAAAAAATTCTTGTTGGTTTCCAGAGGCTACGTTTTTCGTATTTTGAAGGGAACAATTAGTCCTCTGGATAACACAGTGGTCCTAGTTGCGTCCAAAACTACCCGGGCTACCATGATAACATAAGCCCATTAAAATTATTTTCAATGAAATTTGTTTCCGCAATAGAAAAATTTAGGGCACAGTGGGTCAATAGTAAAAAAGTTTAATTTAAGTAAAAGCATCAATAATTTTTACATTGAGATTTGCATTTTATTAGCAAATGTTTAAATATTTATACATATTTATCTAACCATACATACGAGTATTTCTACTTACTTGAAAGAACTAGTTTAAATATATGCATACCTGAAACGAAATAAATTAAAAGCATTTAAAAAATTTTATTTAAATCTATTACAAAAAATTTTAAAATATTAGTGAATTTTATTTTTAAATTTTATTTTTGCACTTTCGCAGAAAAAAAGTTTTTAATATTTTTTAATAGGAGCAAATTTATTAGGAAAGAGCACGCAATCCCGAATAGAAGTTAAATTTTTTTATTTAATGTGAATAAAATTTAATTCATATAAGTATATTTTCATAAGTTGGTCAACAAGATGTTACACTTAAAAAATCTTTATGCTGTATTAATTTTCATATATTGTCAAATTATTGTCATATTACTAAAATGTATTTATTTGTGCATAACTTTATTGTTTGCCCACTTCGGGTCATCAAAATGAAAAAAATATCTCTGAACTTTTCTGGAAACAATAACCTCTTGGAATCTATTGAACTTTAACTTTTATTCCTTTCTGAAATAAAAAAAGGCACGAAAGGCCCCCATTTAAAAAGCATGCATCTGAACGCAACTACAGTCCAATAAAAATAAATGCATTCAAATACCAGATAAAAATCGGATTTCCTTTCCACAAAGGAAACCATGCTTTTGTATGACAGTTCTTTTGATCCCTTCTCCCTGAATTGAAACCAAATAAATAAAAATAAAATATAAAATTTCATAGCGAAAGCTTTACAGAAGAGAAATTTGCAATAAAGAAAGCGAAAAATTATTATTTCATTTTTCATACTTCAGGCTATAAAAAGTCAATATAATAATAAATCATTAAAATAAAAGCAACTAAAAAATATATATTCATATTATAACAAACAACTGAGCGTAATAAATAATATTTATTTAATAAAAATTTTGTTAAATTAAGTTTACAACACATTTTTGTTACACATTTGTACGCAGACACCCACACAATACTATTCGTCCTGTTGAGAATATGAAATGGAAAATAAATTATGTTTTATTAATTTCAATGGAAATGGAAATGTAATACGAACTTCGAGAAAAATAAGAATTCTTTACTGAATTCCATATGACTGTGCGGGTTTGATTAAAAAATGCGAGCAGGGAAAAAATTCAAAATCGTATATATTATTTTACAAGCGAATTGCTCGATTCTAGTAATAAAAAGTTTAAAAACTGTTAAAGTAATAATATGTAACAGACCAAAATTATGTAAATATCTATAATACAATAAATACATTTGCATAAATATAATAAATTGCGTCTACTCACATTGACATACCAGCGGCCTGCACTGTGGCACATCCTAAAGGGGACATCGAATTTTAAGCTCGATGATCCTTAATTATAATTTAAGAGCCTAAAAGTTTTATACTCCTTTTCTGGCAATATTTTTAAATATTTTCTTTACAATTTCCCATCAACATTTTCTTCCGACATCTGAAGGCCTGATGGTCTTATTGCAAAAAAAAATGATCTAATGATTGAATTCGAGATGCAATCGATGCCGAAGGCATTTGCCGATCCTTAATAAAAAGAACTTAAAAATAGCATTTTCCAAGATTTTTTTTTGAAAATATTGTCCAGACGGACGTCTGCACAGCATTACCTGTCCCTGAGAGTGAGCAGGAAAATCCGCGTTAGTCGATTCCGCATCGTTCACAAAAACTCAAATTTTCGCGGACTATAACTTGGCGAATTTTGCTTTGCGACTTAGGCCTGCATACATACAAAATTCAACTGATGCAGGAGCTAAAGGTGCACAAGCAAAAATAACGACATGTGTTCGCTGAAGGGATCCTGAAACATTTGGAAACCGAACCAATTTTTCAACGAAAAATTATCTTCAGCGACGAAGCCCATTTCTAGGAGAATGGATATGTCAACAAATACAGTTGTCGAATTTGGAACGATACCGAACTTCTTTTGGTCTGAACTGGATGATGTCAACACAGAGGACATGTAGTATCAACAGCATAGTACTGCGTGCCGTACAGCTCATGCCACATTAGATATTCGCAATAATAAACGGGATGCTTTGCTACACCGTTACCGGCTCACGTAAAAGACTTACAGTGAAAATAGAAACTTATAAGGCTATGAAAAAGACTCAGAACTTGTGACCCAGAGCACTACGCGAATACGTATAATTTTTAATGCCTTTCACATAAACTTGTGATTGCAAAATGTTTTATTTTTTTCATTCCTATTCATTGGACATGATGTTATGTGAGCAATTTGAAGAAAAACGTTGTTTAATTTTAAAATTTGTTGGGATATTTTCCTGAACTAATCGTCTTCAGATTCAAAAAATTTTATGGTTTGTTGCGGCTCTAGCTATTTATATTGCACTTAATTTGTTTGGCATAAGTACACTAGGTTGAATGTCTTCAAAATGATTAAAGTTTGACGACTGTTTGACTGACGATTTCGTTTAGCGTCTAATGAAATGTTGGCATATGAACAGCAAAAGCCACAACAAACAAAGAAAATTTTAAAACATTATTTTTAGAACTATGTACTAAAAAAAATATAAACAAATATAAAAAAAAATATAAACAAATATAATTCATATCTGGATATATATATATATATATATATATATATATATATATATATATATATATATATATATATATATATATGTACACATATATATATATATATATATATATATATATATATATATATATATATATATATATATATATATATATTTGTTTTTCATTATGCGAAAGTGATAGTTTCAATTAAATAATTAATTAATTGCTTTAATGTAAATTTAAAGAATGCATTTTTTTTCATCCAGATTTTGTGAATTTAACTTCCTAAGACCACGGAACACTGCACTCATGGGAGCAATGAAGAGATTTTACTTTTTTTCTTTAAACAGGATCTACTAATAACTTTCTTATACACACGCCTATTACACCCTACACACACAAAACGAACACACAATTGATTGTAATGGCATAAATTTGACTTCTGACAGTTGCTGCAGCAGCTGCTGCTGTTGCTGCTGCTACTACTGTTCAAAGTCAAAGCTGCTATTATAATCAACAGCGAAATCGTGTGGACTATAGACTTCAATTAAAGTTAAGTATGGCGGATTAAATCACTGATTGTATGTGGCGTGTAAGTATGCGTGAAATGAGGTAAGCAAATATTCCAATATATTGTTACACAGGCAACATTAAGAATTATTAATGGTAGGAAATATTAAAGCACGCCCATTAGCATACATCAACACAAATACACGCAAAAAATTTAACACATAAACACAAAAAGAAAGCAAAAAAAAAATAATGAAAAAATATGCATATTACTGCAGGCAATGAGGCGTACGATTTCAATATACATATCGTCAAATGAAATGCAGAGTAACCTACGATTATCGTCACAAAATTGAGATAAAGCTTTGTGTTGACTTTAGCTTCTCATATGCCGACGATTCATTGGCCGCTGAAACAAATCGCCGGTGAACTTTAAGCAATTTTGAAAACACTCAACCTGATATATTTATATCAAGCAAATCAAATAGAATACGAGAATTCTCTATCGTATATGATTATTACAAAGCATATGCTCATAGTAGGCTTTAAGTACGTCTGGTACAAACAGTACAACAAACAATTGTACTCAGCATGAGTCTATTTTATTTTTCTTACAAAAATCTCATTAAAATAGAATTCTGTATTGTATTTGATTTGTTTGGCATAAATATATAAAGTTGAATCTTGTCACACTTCTTAAATTTCGCTGACGATTTGGTTTAGTGACTAAATAAATGCCGGAATATGCCGCTCATGCTACTTTATCGTGATAAAGCGTGATTAAGGACGCAAGCCGATGAGACAAAGATTCTTCGCTAGCTATGCAGAACAATCTTCGTTGGAGTATCGGAAGTAGTTAACACTTTCTAGGGAAGGGGCTAATTAGCTCCAAAAAAATTTTTCGTTCTAGTGGATTTTCTAATTGCTGACATAGTTTTCCTCTTCGTCAAAGTGTTGCAACCCTGTTTGGAGAAATTCTCCAGGGCTGAAAACCGTGCTAAAAGAATTCTCGCTACTCCCTTTATCGGTAGCGTATTAATCATGGGATGACCTCATTAAGAGCATCAAATTCCAAAAGCAATGTTTTCTAGGCCATTGGTGCGAGTTAATGAAAATGCTCGAACCAAAAATGCGTTTGAAGATATGACAGATTGTATAAAATAATATGTTAAAAATTTATTATAATCCCCCATAGTTCTTTTGTACCACAATCTTCCATAAAATTGCTTGTCTGATACTATTTATTGATGATATTAACAAGCTGGCGCCGCACCAGACGCTTTAATTCTGTTTACAGCCACATTATTGAGATAAGCTCACGGAAGCTCACGGTCTTATAAACTAAAAGAATTTTTTATTTATAATTTGATTATTTTCAATATTTCACCACAAATAGAATGACAATGTCAAGAAAAAATTATAAAAATTTCTTTCCGATCTTCTATATTTCTTACTGATCTAGTGAACTATTTACTATTTGCTCTTAGTTTCTAAAGCAAATATGTATGTCATTTCGTTCAATAAATGTTAATTATAATAATAATGTAACAAAAGTGAATTAAAAATTCCTCTACTCCTTTCTATTTCTTTTTGCAAAATATTGCGATTTAGGCTCGACAAAAAAATCTTTTATTTCTAATATAGGGTTTTTATTACATTGTCTAATCCAGCTGTAACATTATGAAAATTGATATTATATTAATTGATATTATTTTGCATTTCAGTTGACGATATGAACATATTATATACATACATACATATATACATTGAAATATTTTTACACTTATACACCCTTAATGCATGTTTTTGAATAAGTCCTACAATATGCACACATACATGCGTTATAATGAGTATGAATTTTTAGGCCACTTTTTTAATCTCCTGTATATTCGAGTATGTGTTGAAGTAATTTAAATCTTAAGCACTTCTGTGTGTATGCGTGTGTGTGTGTATAAAAACATGCTCATAAATGTAAATGTATAAATTCTTTTTAAACATGAGTAGCTGCCTGCAAGTGTTTGCAGATGTTTAAAACTGTCTTCATTATGTAAAAGACACTGTTTTATATCTGTTACTGGGAAGTAAATTACACTAAGTCACATTTTTTGAAAATATGTTTTTAATCATAATTTTCCTCCTCTCCACCGAGGAGAGAAAAGCTGAAAAATATTTATATGTGATACAGTTTTCGAGATGAAAAATTTAAAAAAATATAAAAAAGCCCAAAGTGGTTAGAGGTAACGAACACCAAGCGAACTAATTTTGTTAAGCATAGAATCTAATGACTGCATTTTAAGGACAGCCCGATGGGTCGCAAAATTTTTTAGTTTAAATTTAATTTCGCGATGCCTTTTTTGTATGCGTTCATGTTGCAGAAGCATTAATTCGGCTTATTTTGTACACGGTTTTACGCTTATTAGCAATCCTAAGTTCTCCAGGCGCTGATGCTCTCTTATGCCCCTTGTCGTATTTCTGCTTCTGACTTTCTGATATTTACGCATGCTTGACTCGTTATACCGGATGCTGTTGTTTGCAATTCTCATGAAAACTACCCCTGGCATGCTCGATGGTAGGGCTACTTTTTTTCAATGGTGAAACTGATCTTGATTCCTTGGCATCTCCCAATATTTTTGTTAATGATAGGCTTGACCACAGTTGCAACGATTGGGCCGTGTTTTGATCTGCTTAGGAGTCATCGCTTCTACCGTTATCTCTAAAAATTTATAGGTCACATTGATTCCTTCCTCCGCATTCACTTCGGCACCATACACGCTTATGGGATACGGACCATGCGCCAGTATAAAATAAGCATTATATAATTTTTTAAAAATACCAGAACTTTTTTTTCTGGGACTTGGTACTGTATATTTAAAAAGATGTGGTAGTACTCAAGTCCGTAATGGAAAGTTAACAATACCAAGTCCTTCATTATAAATAATCCCAACATTATATGAATTTTTTTTTTTTAATATAATATAAATACAAAATAATGATATTAAAGTTCCTTAGTATATTCGAGATAAGGATAATTTTTAACACAGAAATGGAGAAGTTCTGTCGTTTTAAAAATGCTTTTAAGGACACCTGCAAAAGATCCAAAATGTGACTTGCTGTAATTTACTTGCCACCAATAGGTTTTATATTAAGTTTTATATTTTATTTCTTGGGCGGCTTGATAATTGCAGTGACTTTTGTAAAAAATTTTCCGTTCAGTAATAAGTTTCTATAGCCTATGGGTCAATGCAGCCATAGGCCATCACTTTCCGTCGGACTTTTAGTCCACATTTGCAGAGTATTTAGTTTACAAGAGCCATTGTTACTTAATTTCCAGGCCGCTCAGTTTATTTGTACATTATCATATTTCATATACAACTTTTTCTTGATTACTTGCCATGGCGATTGTATTATTTCTTTTCAATCAATATCGACCGTATTTTATTGAAAGACTCTATACAAAATTGACAAGTGAAAAGTAAAACAAATTGAAATTTAATTGGAATTATTTTTGTTCAAAGGTTTAAGTAAAATTAATCTATAATTCCACGAATTAACTTTAACGAAGTGGCAAGCCAAGAGAGATCATATTGTGTGAAAACCTGCCCCATTTGTGGTAATTGTACACACGTCAGTCCTTTGTCCGTAGACAAAAGCTCAGCATTTATGATGTTCAGCATTATGTTTGCAGATTTATGCAATTTTAATTACAACTGCCAGATGGACAACCCACCATTAAGTACAACGGAGAGAGGTTTTTTATAAAGCCGTGTTGAACAAAATTAGCTTTCTACACTCATATTTACATATGTTCATGTCCGAATAATACATATATTTTTCAAGGAATTAAAATTAAAAAAACAAACAAGGAATTACATCGGTATTTACATATTTGTTGCCAGGTTTAATTACAACTGAGAAGGAACATTTTAATGCATATCATGATCTTTATATTTTACAATAATTATTTTTTACAAGGTATTTTTATATAAATATTTTTATTTTTCGATTATTCAAGTGGCAGGAACAAGAACTGTTTTAACAAAAGTATCATTAATTATCTTTTGTGTTAATATTTCCTTCATAATTTTGCTAAGCAGATGTAATTAAAATAATACTTTATAGTTTTAAGTCATATTTTCTTTGGGAAATCCTGCAACATGGAAACATGTGAAAAAAGAAGAGCTAGAAGGGAATGGCAACAGCACAGATCACCCCAACGCTTAACGAATGCACTAAACGACTCCAAGAGTTGCTTGCATCTGAAAAATCTGCATCTCTTAAAAACTATCTGGAAGGTCTCGATGTTACAGCAGCATCCAATTACTCCTTGCGGCGCGCTGCTAAAAAACTTAAAACACCCGTTGAGTTTAAACCACCCCTTCGCACTTCTACCGGAGGTTGGGAAAGAAACAATACTGAAAAAGGTAACATATTTGCTGAGCATTTAAAATACGTATTTACGCCAAACACATGTACTGGTGCTGTTGATTTGCCGAGTGTAGTTGCTTTACCCCGTCGACCCATAAAGTTTAAGATGCGTGAAGTACAACAACCCAAAGAAGGCCCGGGTATTGATGGAATTAGTAACAAGATGCTGAAGTTGCCTCGTATTGCTATTAGAATCCTGTTATTTATTTTTAATGGCATTTTACGACTGGAGTATTATCCACACAGCTGGAAACTTGCCATGATTAAAACGATTCCAAAGGCGGGCAAAGATCTTGCCAAGGCTGAGTCATATAGGCCAATAAATTTATTGTCAACAATTTCAAAGCTCTTCGAAAAGCTGCTCATGACAAAATTCTAAAATTGGTTTTAGAATTCAGCATAGCACCATTGAACAAACTCATAGATTGGTTCATTTCATAAGAAGAACATTTGAAGAAAAGAAGTATTGTTTTTTCCTCTTTATTGATGTTTCTCAGGCATTTGATAAAGTGTGGCATGAAGGCCTAATTTTAAAATTGAAGACATATCTACCAATAAACATTGTAAACCTTTTGGAAAGTTACATTCTTGTCCGGAAGATCACTGTTGTGGAAGGAGACTTCATGAGTGTGCCCGAAACTATCTCATCCGGTGTGCCACATTGGAGTATACTGGGGCCAGTTTTGTATTTGATTTAGACCTGTGATATGCCTTTGCGCAGTAATATCCTCACTTCTACATTTTTCGATGATACAGCCAGCCTTAGTATGCATGAAAACCCTCACGAGGCTACTCGTTACCCCCAGGAACATATTAATCTGTTGGAACTGTGGTTGAACTTATGGGGAATAAAAGTAAATGAACAAAAGTGTGTTCATGTCACATTTACCCTACGAAGGGACACTTGTTCCGCCATTCGCATCAAGAATCAAGTTATTCCTCAACATTCACAGCTGAAATACCTTGGTATACGCCTTGACTGACGGCTTACATGGAAACACCACATTGACTCTAAGCTGACACAAATAAAACTTAAATTAACTCAGATACATTGGCTGATTGGTAGAAATTCTACCCTCAGTCTAGATTGTAAACTTTTAATATACAAGTCGCTTTTGAAACCCATATGGTGTTACGGAATTCAGCTATGGGGCACTGCTTCAGCTTCCAATGTAGAGAGAATACAACGAAGGCAAAACAAAATTTTAAGGTTAATTACATCAGCTCCATGGTACATAAAAAATTCAACTTTACATCCTGATTTAAATATGCCACTTGTGATCGCTGAAATTGCAAAATATGCCGGCAAATATTTAACAAAACTCGAGTCCCATCCTAATCCCCTTGCTCGTAACATCTTGAACTTTACTGGACACATCCGCTTAAAAAAGAGGGATACTACGGCCTTAATACGCAACACTCCAGATGAAACTTTTTAAAAATATTTTTCTGCTTAATACGACTCTATGTATTATTAATAAATATCACTAAGTTTATGTCCGACACTGGTTGGGCCCAATTATTATATTTATACTTAAGATTTGAATACTTATTGTTAGTTCAGTTTTGAGGACACAATAAATAAATATTAGTGGAAAAAAATACTTTACTAAACTTATATTAACATTGTTAGGAAATATACTATATTAAAGTTAGCAAAATATTGACAAAACACTTTTTATAAAAAAATAACTTAAACTTGCAAGAAATAATTAGGATATATTAAAATGAAAAACAAATAATAATTATTTAAGACCAAATTTACTTTTGAAAACTTGGTAAATACAAAAATAAAAATATTTTATTGTTTGTTGTTGGCTTAGCTTGGTATATGCCTGCATTTCATTGGCGATAACCAAATCATCAGTACCCTTTTAGCCAAATCACGATTGAAAAGCATACAAGCTCGTATAATTATGCCATAGACTACAAATACTATATGAGAATTCAAACAGAACTCAATCATATTTTTCTATTTGTATTCTAAAAAAAAAAACTTGCGACTAATTATGACAATATTTTTTATATTGATTGTCCACTTTTGTCAAAATTTTTTTATTCCTTGTGGTTTAGTTTATAAAAGGGATAAATGGGGGGTACCCATATCCTTACTGCAATTTAACAAAAAATCGTACAAGTCGAATTAGTTTCATTTTAATAATTTGTTGTTGTTTTTTACTGCTCAGTTTAAATATTTTTGTAGAAAGTATTTCGGGAGGGAGACACACAGTTGTACCTTTGACCGGATGTTTTTTAATACGAATTTTAGTCACTGTGCTTTTTAGATTAAAGTAAAGTTTTCGTATTTCAATCAGCCGACTCATGTAGACACCTTATAAGAACAGCAATCTATTTTTTAATGATTTCTAAACAAATTTTAGAAGAAAGTAAAAAGCTACAATTTTGGAAACAACATTCAAGATCGATTTTAGCTTTTTAATATATATTTAGGGCTTTACACATAAAATTTATGAAAGTTCTACAACGGGCTTTTGTATGGAAGTTCGTTTATAAATAAAAGTATAATGTAAAAAAGATTGGTTTATAAGTTTTTTTGATTTGTTATGGCTCAAGGCTTAAAACAAATCACACTTTTTTATAATTAATTCCTATAGCACCTCGAATAGTTTTGTTATTTTTTAAGATGGATTTTTTATAAAAAAGGGTTCCTTTTTTTGTTGCACAAAACGACGTTCTTTAAATAATGTTAAATAAACCACATTTGTTTAACAGAATCTTATCAAATAAAGTCTTTCTTTTTTATTTAGATAAATAAAACTTAAAATAAAAATTTCTAAGTATGCGTTTTATTTTGCTTAAATTTTATGATATAATTGCGTGTGTGCTTCTTGCGCCACAAGAGGCAAGATTTGTATTATTTTCTTTTAAGAAAGACAAAGTAGTTTCACGCAACAGCCACATAAGCCTTTAAGGGCATTTATGTTTAAAAGCATTATGGTTAATAACACATAATCCTACAGAAAAGTAATAACAATAATAAAAATGAAATAAAAATGAAAATAAATATTGTTGAAATTGCTGACCATAGAATAATCTTGTAAAAATAAAATTTATATTACAAAAACGTGAGATTTTACTAAAAAAATAGAATGCGAAAAACAGCATCCCAATATTCGTTTCTTTGTCTGAAAAGAGAATAATTTAACTAGATTCGAAATGCAAAAGGAAAATCGTGATGTCTATTCAAAAAGCTGCCATTATTCTTCCTTACTATTTAAGCTTTTAACAATTTGTCTCATTGATTAATTACAATTAATTCAAGCAATAATATTTTAAATAAATTAATGGTCTTTAATAACTGTCATCAGTATTTGTTTGTTCGTTAAATTGAAATTAATATTAAAAATAAACACAATAATTAATTGAAATAATAAATCATTAATGGAATAAAAAATAAATATACGAGTATACAACAAAATGTGTTTTTAATGTAAAATGTCAGAAACCTTTAGTTGAATTATTATTTAAATGAGCGCAAATGCCGATATTATTAACGTAACAATAATTTTTAACTATGATATATGAAAAGACATCACAACTGTTGCCAATTTATTCTCTTTATTATTTTTTCGAATTTAAAATTAAGGAGATATTTTTTTGGCAAATAATTTGAAACTAAATGTCTATTTTCCAATATTTTTGTAAATGATAATCAAAGCGAATTAAATTATCGAAAAATCCGCATTTTTATTGCAGGAAACCAAAAGCTTGAATTTACAATTTAATGGCGTTTTCATTTTTGATAAAAATTATGGCTTAAAAATGAGTAACGAGTTTTACATGTTACCCGAATTCTTCTTTTAAGATCACAATAGAACAGAAATATTCGGTTGATGTATATTCATTAATATATAACAGATTTGAGTATATAAATACATGACAAACTGTTCCTTTTAAGCACAAGACTAATGTGTTTGCAATAATTTCTTTATTAAGAAATATTAAAAAAAATTTGACTACTGTCAAAATTTTTCAACACGCTGCATCATTTACGAGTAGTTTGTGTTTGAGTAGAAAAAGGTAAGAGTCAATTTCGTTTGCTCATTATTTTTATTTGCGGTGAAACGCCATCACTCAAACCAAGCCTATGCTTGATAAATGCTTGTACTATGGAAATTCCGCATCATCGATTTCAATGGTAAAAAAGTTCTTTACAGAATTTCGTCGCGGCCGCCTAGTTGGGGTCTCTAAACCCGGAACAATTGAAAAACTTCACGATATGGCGTTGACCGATCGAAGATTAAAAGCGCTAAAGCACATCACATGACTCATTCGTTTCAACTTTGAATGATCACTTGGTTATGAAAAAGCTCTCCGCAAGGTGGGTGCCGCATTTGCTGACAATCGACCTCAATCGCAATCGTGTGACAACTTCGCAGTAGTGTTTGGTATTGTTTAACCGCAACGTGGACGAGTTTTTGCGCCCTTCTGTAATTGTAGATGTAAGATCGATCAACCACAACAAGACAGAGATCAAACAGTAGCCAAAACAGTGGGTGTCTAAGAGTGATTCGGCGCCAAAGAAGGTACAGGTAGGTTTGTCGGCCAATAAACTCATGACGACCGTTTTTTCCGCTGCGCACGGTATAATCTACATTAACTACCTTCAAAAGGGTAAAACTAATATTATGCGAATTTATATACTCGATTTAATGAGGATTGGGTCAAGAAAAAAGTACTTTTCGACCAGGACAATGCAAGGGTGCATACTGGTATACTTTCTATTGCGAAATTCGATGAATTAGACTACGAACTGCCCCCTCATCCACCCTATTTATCGCATTAAACCCTGAGTGACTATTTTTTGTTTCCAAAACTGAAGAAATGACTTGGCGGAACGTGATTTGACTTTAACAGTAAAATCATCTGGACGTTAAATCTAATTTTTTGGAAAGGATAAAAAATCTGCAAAAGCATTGGATAAAGTGTATAGAGTTTAGGGGAAAAATAAATTGACTTTTTATTAAGAAACTTGTGTTTTATTCAAAAAGTCACTGACTTAATGACCTGACATCGTATTTGCATGTTTCTTGTACTACATATTTAGATTTAGGATTCCTTCCGTAATGTATATGTTGTACATACATTGCCCAAAGGGATTTTTTAAAGATAATTTATAATTAAGAATTTTCAATGTTTATATGAGACATATTTTAAAGAAAGTTTTTTTTTTTATAAATGGTGTTTCTGTTTTAAGTGCAATCGATATATATTTAACACCATTTTCAAATTAGTTTTGATTGACTTTTTCATAGATTTTCTAATTCAAAATAACCTATTTCTGCCATGTCAGACTATTTCTCTCTTGTGCCCGATTTAGCCGATTTTGTAAGACCCGTAAGTCCCTCTACTTTCAATTTTCAAAAAATCTTCATTGTGTAACACATACAAAATTGCGGGTTCTTTCTTACGGACACATCTTTTCAAAGAAAGTGAATAAGCATTTGCTAAAATATGGAAACATTAAAAGGGGCTTGGTGTGACGCACTATTGGAAGTATATCAGTGTGGGGGTTCATTACAGCAAAACAACTAAACGCATATAAGTTTCTGAAGTAAAATTAAAAAGCAATTTGGTGTGTCAACAATTTTTTTTAGTTTTACAGCAAAATAAAAAGCTAATAATATGAAAGCTATTGGAGGAAAATATCCTTGCCTATTGGGAAGGTTATTGCTAACGTCACAGCAATCCGACAACAAAAACAAACATTCTTGCCTACCTAATTTTTACAACAATTGCCAGCCACGTGCCATTTTGTAGACCTTAGGGTATTGTTGGATTCCTAACTCATACATACATTTCTATTTTATGGAGATTCCTTATTTTGTTTCAAAAATACTTCCACTTGAACTAAATTTTCATTGAACTGTTAACACATTTTTTGTTATGCTCTATTGAAGTTCTCCATAAAATGTGTGATTTTAACTAAAGAATGTCAGTTATTTGTAATGACGAGTTTATTTTTTTAAATATATTCTTTATTTACAATCTATTTGTACAACAATAAGTAAATTTAATCATAAATAATAAATAACAGTTGTTATTTAGTGCAAAACAAGGACGAGTTTATTAAGTACAAAAAAAAACCATTTTTAATTTTTTTCCTCGTTAATACTTCTATCCTTGGGGCAAATATTTATAGTATTCAATATATTTCGAATTACATTTGCTATTCTTGCATCTATTTTGTAAAAATATTTAGTGTCCTTTTGTTCTTACACCTGAGTTAGAGAATTTAAGCTTTTTCCCTCAAGGGTTTGGAAACAAAAAACTTGTTGCGATCCTATTTGAAAGACTAAATAATTAAAACGACAACTGCTTTTCGGCGTATCACATTAAATTAATGGCCAGTGTAACAATCTAAAGGGTGTTGCAAGTTCTTTATCATAACCTATTTGTTTTGCTTTAAAAACCAAATAATATTATGTATGTATACATTTATTTAAAATCAATATTTATATAAATTGTTCAGGATATTCTTCTAAAAAATGTATTATTTGTACTGTTTCATATACATAGATATTGGCGACACTCCACTTCAACGAAGTCGAAAAAAGGCACTTCGTTCCCAGTAAAAAAAAAGACAGTCATTCTCAAGGCATAACATTTTCATTGCTTCCAAGGATCCAGTCGAGCATTTGTTCCATTTTCTAGGAAGCCGAGTTACCATAATTTTATTAAAAATTGTGAATTATTCCGAAACAAATGTGAAAATCGATTTGGAAGTACTTTTTATAAGAAAAAAGCTCTTCGCTAAATCAATATCAATATTTGATAAATAACAGTAAAATAAATGGAATTACCAGACAATTTCTACGCCTTCCAGATGTAAAGCTTATACTCAGTGGTAAACAACAAAAAAAAAAAAAATAAAAAAATAAAGCATCCAAATCGGTAAATAGGAATTAAATTGCCTAGAGTGCGTAAAAATCATTGGACACGAGCCAAGTTTGCACCACTTTCGCATCCTACTCTCAGCATTTGCCTAGCTTTTTTGAAACTTTCTTATAAATGTGTTTGGAAGCAATGTAAATGCCATTCCTTAAAAATGACTCCCACTAAACTTCCATCTAATACATTTCATCATTGAAAACACTAGCGGCATTTTCTTTGCATTCTAAACCTACTATGATTATGTATTTTGTTATAATTCATATACAATATTGAGTTCTCATACTGTATTTAATTTGTATGACATAAAAATCCGAGGTTGAATGTTTTCAAACTGTTTAAACTTCACTGACGATTTGGTTTAAGGTGAATTCACCCATTCGTTTTTAACGTACCGAACGCTTTTTTAATATGTAGTTTGAAGTCTAAGAGACAGGGAGAAAGAGAGTAAAAACCAATTCAAACAAAAATTTTTCCGCATTAAATTTACTGTCTTTCTCTCTCAAAAAAAAAAATAGAGACTTCAAACTACATATTAAAAAAGCGATCGGAACGTTAAAAACGAATGGGTGAATTCACCTTTAGTGACCAATGAAATGTCGGCATATGAAGAGCGCTAAAGCCACGACAAATAATGCATTTTGCAAAAATATTTTATTAAAAAAAATTATATAACACTCTTATTAAAAATATTAGCACAATTATCGGATTCTGTGCCATTTCTTATTTACTAATTTTTTATCTAAGGACTTGGTCGACAGCCGTTATTAATACAAATTTATTGCATTTTCGGTAGTTACAATATGCGTTACTTATAGTACGACGGTGGGTCAATAAACCCCTGACTTTCTGAGTATTCCAACTCTTAATTGAAAGGGCAGCACAGCTGCTGTCAAAAGGCATCTGTCAGTTGGTACCTACCTTAATTTGAACCAGCTGTACCATTTATGTTTTTTTTTTCAACAGCAGAAGGCTAAGCTTGATAAATACTCGGACTATGGGAATTATGCGTCGTCAATTTCAATGGTAAAACAGTTGTTTGCACGAGCATGGAAGTTGTCGAACGTTCTGGACGCCCAGTTGAGGTCTCTTCACCCGAATCGGTTGAGGTCTCTTGGCCGATTGGAGATTGAAAGTGCGAGAGATTGTGAAGCCATATACATATAATATGGCTCAGTAGTTTCAATTTTGAATGATCACTTGTTTATGAGAAAGCTTTCTGCAAGATGTGTGTCGCATTTGCTGACAATAGACGACGAACCCAATCGCGTGAAAACTTCATATTATCATTTGGCATTGTTCAACGGTAATATGGACAAGTTTTGAATACGCACAAACAAACAAACGCATTTGGAAAGCACCAGAATTTCGTACACCAGGACGAATTTCCGTAAATTAGCCTCCATCACCCGCCCTATTCTCTGCATTAAGAACAGCGCGACTATCTCTTGTTTCCAAAACTGAAGAACTATGAAATCATCTCGACGACAAATCTTATTTTTTGGAAGAAATAAAAAATAGAGAAACGTTGGACAAATGGTATAGAGCTTAGAGGAGTCTATGTTGAAATATAAAATGATTTTTTATCCAAAGACCTGTATTTAATTCAAAAAGTTACGGACTTGTTGCCCCGCACTCGTAATTTATTAACGAATTTTGACAGGTTTCTAAGACAAATTTCCATCAGCAAATGATTTAATTTTTTAAATAAAATTATGCATAAGATTGTTTATTTTTACTATTACAAATCATTGAATAAGCCTCACAACGTATGGCTTCTACTTAAAATAAAAATTGCCTGAAATCCCGTCTTCCTTTTTATTTTAATTTAATTAAAATCCAAATAGAATCAACCTGAATAATTTTTATATATTTTGTCATACTTTTTTAACATATTTACATTTGATTTCATGCTTTGTTAATTTTAGCCGCAAAAAAAACAAAACAAAAAAAGTCCTACATGCCACCTGCCTTCAGCAGTTTTTCTTCAATTTGTAGCAGAAAAATAAAAAAATAAATTTTTTATATGGATAATTATGCTTGGCAAACCGTATCATCAAGGGAAATGTTAACAGCAATCATTTCAGGCGCTGTTGTTTTTCATAAAAAATTTTAACGACTCCACTTTTTTTGTTAAAGTAAGAGACATTAAAAAAATGCAGATTACTTGAAACAACATTGTCGTTATATAATAAAGTTTACACAGTTGGAGGCAACGAGAAATAGCCAACATACTTGACGTTAAAAATATTCTGGCTTAAGAAGAGCAATTGTGCCACCTTAACATCAGAAAATTTTAATAAAGCCAAAATAGTTAACGAAGTCTAAAGCGATAAAGCAAACATTAAACAAAAATTTAGAAAAAATTAACGGAAATACAAAATCTACCAAGTGATTTTAATGGCTCGTAATTAGATCATGGATGTATTGGAGTATGAATATATATATATATATATATATATATATATATATATATATATATATATATATATATATATATATATATATATATATATATATATATATATATATATATATATATATATATATATATATATATATATATATATATATATATATATATATATATATATATATATATATATATATATATATATATATATATATATATATATATATATATATATATATATATTTAAAAAAAATAAAAATAAGCACTTTTAATGGAAAACTTTCGATTTTGAGGGTTTAATGAAATTTCTAACAACGATCATTTTGTATAAGAGTTCATAGCAAAAATAACTTGAATTATCCGAAAGAGGGTAACTAAAAGTCAAAAATTGCTCGATATTCACAACTTATTTGCTCGACTGTTATAGTTTCGTTCTAAAAAATAATTTTAGTATTATACATTATTCGCCATCCCATACAAGTTCCTAGACAAATTATAAAAACCAATTATAAAAGTAATATTGAAAGCCGAATTAGCCAGAACTTTAACGACTCGTGTTCGTTTGCATGTATAAATAATCGCAGTGCCTTAGTGTTGCTGATAACTACCAAATACAATATTGCACTCGTACGATCGTATTTAGTAGTAGCCGATATAAAGGCCTCCCGATCGTAATTAGTACTAACCGATCTCCAAGTCCTCCAAATACCTCTTGAGCTCGTAGTGGTTTAGTTTTTTTGAATGAATGTAAAAGCTCCCAATTATATTTTCGCATTCGTACTTCTAGAATACTTCTTGAGTTTGCAGTGCTTTAGTTTTGCTGATTGCAAGAGACGATTTAAGTCGAACTAATTGCAGTTAGTAGCAGATTCCTTTTGAGGTGGTAAATACAGTACCGACTTATAATACACCAGACATTACACTTTGTTTAATTTTTTTTTTACACAAACCATGGGTACCCACGGTCATCCATCGCATCGCATCAGTACACCGGTTGGTAAGCAGACTTCACCGCCACCTGCCGCTTCAGCAACACATCGTACCACCAGCTAATCCCCGAATAACCTCGTAGATTTATTATAAGTAGAATACATATTTAATACTTAAGATGTATACGCATTTTCTTGAGAGGACCTGAACAGGCTGGGAAATTAAACTATATGAAAACATTCATTTGTTTTCTTGCTACTATTTTCCGAAATAATTTTCAAATTGATAAATACATAATTCAACCGGTCGTATGCGATCATTTTTTAAAGGTAGTCTTTTTATAATAAATTTTAGACAAATATTTGTTTGCAAATAAATTTTTAAATTTTATAGATATAACGAGCTGTGCGGTTTTACAAAATGACTTTAGAGATGAGGATTCAATTAAAAGATTATTTGAATTTATGTTTTTACCGATTTTTACAGAAATAAACTCAGACTGCTAGTCTCAATTGGAACTAAAAAAGGAAACAACATAGAGGGTTTTAATTAAAAAAAATCCTCACATAATAGATGAAAACAAATGATCTTTAAGGAAATAAATTATTTCTCGTGACCAATAAATTTCAATGGTTTACTTTACGAAAACTGTCTTTGGCATAATACACATTTGGAAATATATATTTTAATTAAAAAATTATAACAAAATAAAAAAGGTTACTCATTTATTTTAATTCTTTTAATTACTGGTTTAAATTAAGTCCAAACTGATTTTTTTTTCTAATATAGAATAAATTTTGGCTCTACTTAAAATAGCAATTTTTTTTAATATTCTCTGCCAATCAAACGGTTGGTTTAGGTTGAACGAAAATTGTTAGTGGTAGCAACATCTGAATAAAGAAAACACTTAAAGTTAATGAAAATTTAAAACTCCTTAGAGAACTGAACAGCAAACCCTGCAAATGTGTGATATTTTAGCTTCAGGATACGCGGCAGATTACATGGAGACTAGAATGTTTTTAATGCAACAGCATTCATTTATGTAACATAAAATATAGACATATGTATATATAATATATATGTATATATAAACACACACACACACACACACACATATATATATATATATATATATATATATATATATATATATATATATATATATATATATATATATATATATATATATATATATATATATATATATTAGATAAGAGCAAAAGCTCGATGCTCCATTGAAGATGAAATTAAAGTTTATTTTCTTGTCTGTGTTGCCTGGTGGCAAAGTGAAAGTCATATCGTCCTCAAGGGTACATTCCTTTTGAATAGCATGTTATACCTTTTTTCTTTGTTTCAAGGTAACGTTTTATCCAATTTGTGTTTTGATGTTTTCTTATCTGTTTCTTTAATAATCTTACGTTGAAGCATAAATGAAAACGACGCACAGTGAGACAGCCCTATAGTAACCGCGGCAAAAAATGGTTTTTGGTGTGTCGTCCAATTTGGATGAAATTTTCACAGTATATTAATAGATATATGAGTAACAATTCTCTGAGATTTCTGCCACATAACTTCATTACTTTTTGGTCTAGAGCAAGTCAAAATTGAGGTATGCCAACGCGCTTGAAATACATACTTATGTTAGTTCAATATGTAATATTCAAAAGCTTAGTAATAAAAAAATGCATAATAAATATAACTTTAAAGTATTTTTTTTAATAATTTAGTTGTTGTAGAATGAGTAGATGAAAAAATAAATTTAAAAAAAGAAACACAAAAAAATTTTCTTAACAACAGAATTGTGGTGTAAAAATTGAACATTTTGCATTTTCAATGGACTAGGAAATATAGAGCAGCCCCTCGCTCTAGGTGCAGACTTATATCAAATGAAAAATTGAAGTCTCAGCTTTCATTTGAAGTAAAGGACATATAGCAAAAGTTTGTACTTTAAATATACAAAAAATACGCAATGCGCACATTTTGTCGCTATACGTATGTTAGCATTCAATAGCATGTTTAAAACTTTTTACTTTTATTTTTTTAATTTAATTATTTATTTTTTTTTTATTATTATTATTTTATTTACATTATTCATTTGATTGATCATTTTTTTGAAGGTCATTGACTTTGGCTTATATAGTTGCATAATTTTTAATTTAAATTGATAGTGCTAGCTGTTGTTCAAAATTTAAAAACGACAGAATTCGCAATGTTCAACAAGAAGTTTGCGATATCTAATAGTTTAGCTATGAATGAATTGCTCGATGGCTTTTTGTTTCATATGTGGAGCAAAACCTACTGAAATGAATAATTTGGATGCATTTATCTTGAGAACAAATTCAGCTGAAATATTGAAATTTGGAATTTCGTTGCTACATGCTCGAATAAAATTCATGGAATGTATATTACATATCAGTTATAATAAAAGTTTTAAAGCGCGGAGGAGAAATAAAGACACAAAAGAACAGAAAGCAGCTGTTAAAACAGAAATAAAAAAAATTCAAATTAGTTCTGGGTTTAAAAGTCGATGTGGTGAAACAAAGCATGGGAACAACCAATGATGGTAATGTCTTTAGAAGATTTTTTGAAAATCTTTAAATAACCGCTGACATAACTGGTGTAAATGTAGACTTAATTCATCGCTTTAAAATTATATTAAATACTATAAATACTAGTAAAAATATAGATGTTGGTAAATTCCATACGTGCTGGACACTGCAAAATTGTATGTAGAGCTTTATGGCTTGTATTAGATGCCTATCACTGTCCATAAAGTTCTCATTCACGGCATCAAAATGGTATCTGAGGCTATATTACCAATAGGTTTGCAATTTTTATTTTTGAAAGTATTTTTTTTTTTATTTTATTTAATATTAACTTTTTTTTGCTATAGGAATGTTATCCGAAGAAGCGCAAGAAGCAATGAATAAGGAGTATAGAAACTGTAGGCTATTCCATTCTCGTAAAAATTCACATATTTCTACGAATGAAGATTAAATTCACTATTTGAAAATATTATCAGATCCTTATATTAATTCATTTAGAATGAGAATTAAATTGAAAAAAATTAGAATACCATGATGATGTTAAAAAATTATTGATAGAATGAAAAAAAATTTATTTTTTATTGCATTTCAATGGGAGGTGGGCGTAATAGTGGGCGTGTTATTGTAATTTTTGCATGAAACATTTTAAATGATATAAATTACAGTAATATCAAATTTGAAAGTTAAAATTTGGGGGTAAAAGTGGGCCAAAGTTCAAAAATTTTTTTCCGATAATGTTTATAACAATATAACATTCAAGTATACCAAAATTGAAAGTTATATCTAAAGTATTACGGACAATACGGCATTTTACAAATTTCGATTGTATGGGAGGTGGGCGTAAAAGTGGGCGAATTTTCTTAATTTTTTTTTTAGAAACTGGAATTCTCTCAAAAATAACCTGTGCAAAATTTCAGAGCTCCACAATAACGCCTTGTATTTAATGCCGGCATTGTCTCACTGTGCGAAGGGAGAAAAAATATTTGATACTTTTTAACCTAAGGGAATCCAAGAAATATGCTGTAATGAATATTATTATTTCAATAATCTAATATAACAAGAGAAACAGGCGTAAACGAACAACTTCATCCCTTCAATTAAAAAAAAACATAATGGTGGGGGCAGTAGTACTGTAGAAACTTTGCGACACATTGATACTTTAAGCTTAAACCGCTATCTACATTAATCAAAGATATAAAATATAATTAAAGGTGAGGGAAACATTAATATGTACAATATAAAGAAGTTTGTAATGAAAAAATATTTAAAATTCGTAATGTTTTACACATTTTCCTATTTTGGTAAACGGGATTTTAGACTAAAATGATGACATTTTTCTTCTCATATTGCAAAAAGAAACTTCATTAATACCCGAATAGCCATTGTAAAGATAGACACAAGGGTAAAGTTATAGAAAATATTTTTCTTCTAATGTTTATCAAAATTTAGTAGAATTTATGAAAGTATAATATCTTTTTCATTTTTAGTTTGAGCTACACGTAATAAATTAAATGAGAAGTTTTACATTATTTTACAGCTGCGCGATAAATATGGACTAAACGCATACTCTTATAGTTATACAATTACGTTAGAAGCAGCAGAAAATTAAGTTGAAAATTTATTGTTTACTATTTGCGCACGGAAAAAATATTTCCTCCTCCGGTAGAATAATAGTAGCATTAAATTGTCTTCTAACAAAGAGTTGATTAAGTAAGGTTTGCTTGAATAATAATAAATAACCTCTATGTTCTCAGGGAAAATAATAATTTTCCCAGTCATCGTCTAAAATTTTGTTTGATGTACAGCGGAATCTTACTTCAACGAAAACAGAATGAAAATCAACTGATTTCATTTCCATATAGAGTTTTAAAAAATCAGACAGATTAATATTCCTTCATCATGATTTACATGGAGAGTTTTTCAGTGTACGCAGTATGTCGACATCGTCACAGTTTCCCCTGAGCAGCTCTTTGTCACTGTCCAAAGCTACTGTTGACATATGTCACACACAATGTCATTTATTGACATCAAATATCGGCCCTGTTATACAATTTCCACATAGACGTCGCCTTTCCAGAAAAACTCTGGCAAAAATTAAAATCTAAAAAAAACTGTTACTATAAAAAAAGCCCCATATTTAATTTAGACTTTTAATTTTGTTTACCTTTTTCACTAAATGTCGTGTTGAAAAAAAGCATAACTTTGACCTTTCCTCGCTAAGTCCGACATTACGACCTCTACAAGTTCATTAAGCTTCCTTTTACTTTAAAATGTCAATCATGATAAGATGTCTGAAGCTCAACCTTTGTGCTCTGCTTCATTCTTTTACTATATTTGCAATTAAAACTTATCCGACTTTTCTTTTAATAAAGTTTGCCTTAGTTTTTGACATTTTAAATTTAGCACAAAGACCACGAATAGATTGTAAAGAACATCCTCATTAAAGTTATGTTGTCCTTGAACAAACACAGACTGACATATTCTCATTCCATGAAGGCAAGACATTAAAACAGACAGCAAACGGTTTAACTGACACCACAGACAATAGGGATTAATTAAGTTTAAAAATGTCTATCGTGAAATAAACACAAATAAAACTTTCAGTCAGAAACATTCAAAGGAGGATGGTGAAAAGGCACGAGATAAGCGAACGCCTTAACTAATTGACACAATAGCCTACAGAAGGGATTTTTTTTAATGAAATTGATAAGAAAATAATTTCGATTTGTATTACGAAAATGTCATGGCTATGGTGATCATGACTCAAAAACATTATGTCGTGATTAGGCTATAGATAATTCTATATTTTAATAAAATTCGTTTTTATTTCCTTTAGCCAATTAATAATTTGGATTAATAATTAAATATAGCAGGTTATAGCTACGAAGTACTTGCAGTAAAAAAGTATGATTTAAAAATAAACAAGTATTTAGTCCCAGAGAAATAACGTCACCGTTTCGAAGAATGTTGCCTTTTTTGTTTCTCTCTGCCATACCTAAATTGGCGCGTCAAGCGTTGTCTGGCTGTCAAAAGTTCTCATGCCCATACATTTTGTATGGAGCATACCGAAATAACGCGGCGTCAACGCTTTGCTATTGGAAAATCCGATTTTGACAACGCGTTAAGAAGTGAAGTTGACTGCAGAAGTACTATTGTTTTTTTTTTTAATGTGTCATTAATGCTCAGTGCTGCCACAAGCAAAAAAATTTTACAACCAAAATTCGCTTTAAAAGTTACCAAATGAGAAAAAAATCTTCTAACTAACTAGTTTTTTCAAATTTTAATTATTTTATTTTAATTTTAATTTAAATAACAAGATTTTAATAACAAAATCACAAACAACAATGTCGGCCGGCAACCTGTTAAAATAATCAGGGTTGTTTTATTTGTTTGTTAGATAACCCTGTTTTAATCGTTTTGACATAACGTTGACGCTTTTATTTAGGTATGGCATTTCAGCGTTAAAGCTCGGCGTAAAAAAACGTTGCGCTTGACGCTTTTATTTAGGTATGGCAGTCTCTTTGCTGGCTGCTTCAACAACACTCAGCACTTTTGTAGCCTAAGATGCTTAGGTGTTTTTATTGCTACGAGGACGGTTCCAAAATTAGCCGGGAAAATTTTTCTTTATTGGTCAACAGGATCTCTTTTCAGCACAATAAAAAATTTTTTCGGCAATATTCAATAGCTTCGATACCCTGTTTAGCAAGCCATTTTTTAAGTTTGATAATAGAATATAATCTCAGGGAGCTAAGTCCGACGAATAAGGTGAGTGATGAAGCAATCCTAGCTTTAGTTCCTTGATTTTGGCCACTACAATAGTGGTGAAACAATGCCATATGGGGCCTATTTTATTTAAGTTCATCACTTAAACGTTGCAGTGACAGATGCCATAATTTTGCCTGCAGATGAAACTGTATTCATCTTCTGTGGACACAATTCTTCCATTCCAGTCAACTCATTAAAATGTTTCATTGTGTGATGATTTCATCGATAGAGTCAAGCCTGTTTCGGCTAAACCATTTGTTCAGGTTTGGAAACAAGAAATAGTCACTCGCAATACGTAGCCTAATTCATGGAATTTTTTCATAAAAACTGCACATATGTGTTGGAAAGTAATTTTTCGCTTGGACAAATGCGGTCGTTTTTTTCGTATCCTCATTAAATCGATTCCATAAATACGCAAAATCCTCTTGTTCCTTTCACTCCTGGAGTCAGCATAGTGCCATCGGTATAAAAATAGTATTGTGTCGTGTCAATAGGTGTGGATGAGCTAGAGCTTTGTGGCCAGATTTTTAAAGCGAAATATTTCTAAACGTTTGAGACTTGTATGAAAAAACTTCCTGTATCAAACGAATTCTCAGCATTTTTCATACAAATTTTAGACGTTCAGAAACGATTGCCCTTCAAATTGTTGCCCTTAATCACACTTTGGAGCGATATGTACTTTATTCAAACAAAAATATTATTTATTATAATATTTTTGAAGCAAATATGCATATTGAGCTTTATAGTAGTAATCACAATATGACAAATTGAAGCATTAAAATGCTGTAGATAAGAAATAAGTATATGTTGAAGCACTATTTCCATAAAAATAATTTGATCGTCTCAATTATTTATTACTGGAAGGAATTGAGCCCTAGACTACGGAAATTTTTAAAATTTTCAATTAAATTTTTAATAGATTTTCAAACAACACATGATGAAGACATTGATTAATTTGATAAATTACTTTATATCCATACAAAACATAAAAACAATATGTTAAAATAACTTTTTGTTAACTTTTGACACGATAATGTGTGTCGTAAGAAGATAAGTGATACGTGGGATTCGATTGTAAAGGACATAGAAAAGGATCACACGTATTAATTAGTTTTCATTATATTTATGAAACATTTTTAAGTGCGGATTAAATTTACTTTTTATCTTTCTTAGATCATTTTGCCAAATAATTAAATTAACGTTTTTGAAAAATGGCAGAAATTGTACGCAATACTGTGCCAATTTTCGTTACTAATAAAAATTCATTATGACTGTGAAATACTTGTGTACTTAGTACACAAGAAGTTGTCTGTTATTAACGAAAATTTACTATAGACAGAACAGATTATAAGGGAACTACGCTGCCATTGCATCTTACGAGTACAAGTTGCATATGCGTTAGACAGACTATCGTCCCGTTAAAATGCAAGATGTCCAAGTTTAAAATCTTCTTTTCATAAGATGTTGAAAAACATTTTGCAATTATTTTATTACTTCCAGTCAAGATTGCGACATTAATTTGACAAATAGAGTTTTTAATTAAAATCTGTTTTTTTAGGCTTCTCTCAGTTATATAAAAAATATATTTGCATGTATTAAAAAAATGGATATTAGAGATCATAACTGGGTAAATTTAGACGTACGTATATATATTGAACTTTTAAAAGTTTACCACTTGGAAATATTTTTAGCATCACAGTTGTGAGACTATAACTCAATACCCATATGAAATTAGATCGTCCCTATTCATAGGTAATGTTGCCTCAAATCAACAATTATATTTGTAAGACATGAATTTAGTGCAATTATTTTTCCCCTCCTTCCCATAGTTAAAATTTGTATGTCCTGCTCATCATAAATTCGTCGCTGCTGTTGTTCGCTTGTCGTCACTACACAGACGCTGAGAAGTCCTTATTCATTATTCTTGACGTGAAAACTTACACAAGTAAAAAAATGTAAAAAAGGCAATTGGCTGAAAAAGGAATTCATGAAAAAAGGCTGGAAGAATTTTATAAAAAATGTCCTGATATTTAATGAGTTTAATCAACATCATAATATGTGTTAATTATATTTTGAATGTTTCTGTTTTATAAAAGAGGTAGCAAGACTGGGATAAATAAGAGTTTTATTTATTAATTTTTTTATCAACTAATATACGTAAAGTTGAATTTTGAAATTTGTGTTTGTGTTTAGTTTATTTGTTGCTGCTGTGGAAAAATGGATCAAAGAATTTGCATAAAATTTTATGTAAAAAATGGCATCGAGATGTTGAGAATGGTATATGGTGACTGTACTCTGATGCAGAAAAATGGTTAAAAGTGGTAGAAGATTTTCAAAGAATGTCGAGAATATCTGAATGACGAAGCTCGTCCTGGACACTCCATCACATCAAAAACCGATGAAAACGTTGAGAAAGTGCGGAAAATTGCTATGGATATCGGCATATCGGTTGAATTATGTCATAAAATTTTTTTCGCAAATTTTGGGCATAAAGTGTTTGGCAGCGAAGCTTGTACCAAAATTGCTGAATATTGAACAAAGAACCGTCGAATGGGAATCGCTCAGAAAATATTGAATGACGTTAACAATGATCCAGATTTGCTTAAAAGGATCATAAATGCTGACGAATCACGGGTTATGACATCGAAACCAAAGTCCAATCATCCCAATGGAAGAGTCAAGGAGAACCAAGGCCAAAAAACCACGACAAGTTCGATTAAATGTCAAGGATTTGCTCAATGTTTTCTTTGATTACCGTGACGTAGTACATCATGAGTTCTTGCCACATAATAAGAGCATTATCTTGAAGTTATGTGCCGCTTGCGAGAAGCAGTAAGAAAAAAAACCATTCGGAAACGATAATACACCTGCTCACTCGTCATACCTTGTTCCAAATTTTTTGGCCAAGAAGAATACCGTAATCAGGCCGTAATCACCGAATTAGCGCGAATACTTTGAAGGGGACAAAATAGAAATTGATGAATAAATAACATTTGAAAAATACGAAACTTCACTTTTCTGTTGAACAGACCTCGTATACCAAAAATAGATTAGTTGGAAAACAGTTATATTCAAAATTTTATTAATTATTCATCAAATTTCCAATTTTGAGAAAAAGATATTAAATTGTTTTGATTTTTTTATTTAATATTAATTTTTATACTGCTACAGTTTCGTATGTTTGTATGTTGCATGTTATATGTTTTTCTGTTACATTGAATGTTAGTTTCTGCCTGAGGAACTTTATATTAGGATATGTTCAAGAGGCAGCTTTCGCTCAGTTGAATTCATAATTTGGTCCCCTTGTGATACTCAAAATATATAGAGAATGGAAAATCGGTAAATATGACGGAAATCAGAAAACACCCGAAGTCTATGGCAGGGTTCAAATATGTGACACTAATAGTTTAGTAATAGTTTATTACACTTGCCATAAGTCCACTAGGGCACTCGTGCCTGAATTAAATATGTTCAAAAACTTTTGAAATGGTCAATAGTTATAAATTACATTGGAAATATTTAATAACACAAAAGGATTAAATATAAATAAACAAATGGCGACAACAATAATTACCAAAAAATTTTCGCAACTTTGTTCCCATCTTTGTTTAAAGTTTCATGTATTTACTCGTACTTGCAATTTTCATTTATTTAAAATGGATTTTATCAGTCTCGTAAGAAACGTTTTTGAAAACATTATAACGAAAATTTGCTTTATTTTAAACTTGTTTTTAGTTTTTGCATTTTAGGTGGAGAATATGAATTTTGAAAATATGTGTGTCGACTCGTAATTTCGAGTAAAGGCAAAACACTTCGAAAAATTTTGAATCGGATGACTCGCAGAGCACTGCAAGGTGATTTCAGAACCACACGTCGTTGGATTTCATTTCATTATTTTTTAACAATGATTCTAATTTGATATCTTTCAGAAAGTTTTTAATTAAATATATATATATATATATATATATATATATATATATATATATATATATATATATATATATATATATATATATATATATATATATATATATATATATATATAATTACGTTTACCTGACGTAGAGCACATGATTTATTCTAATACTTTTCAAACTTACCTAAAGACGAGAAGAAAATAGAGAGGTTAATTGTAAGAAACTTTGTCTATAATTAGATAATAAGTAGAAGTTAAGCGTCCAAATTTTTTATAACTATAAACTAAGCAAAATTAATCCTTTTAATGGTTACAAAAGGTCACCAAAAAAAATTTTATATAGCTACGCGTGCAATATGAAATGAGTTTGCATAATGAAATTTTTGTTTTGTCTGACCTAAGTAAGCATTTGAAAGGATTAAAAAAGGATTTAATATATTTTAAAATTATGATTTCAACTTTTTATATAAAAACTTTTTTTCTTGCATATTTCAAATAAAACCCAACTTAAAAATGCACACAAAAAGGGTCCAGTTAACACTGGTAAGCACTAACTACTACATTGAAAATAAAATCCTGTTTAAATAATCCATTTATTAAACAATGCGTTTTACGGCTTATAGACACTATTCAGTGGCGATTGTAAGTGTGTTTATGTACGTGTGTGTGTGTGCATGTAGCTTATTTGAAAAGGACTCCCTTTTTTCTTTCTTTATTTCTTTCTTTCGTTTTCATTTTTAATGTTCAAGTTTATTTTGAACGAACAAAAATAACACACAAAAAAGAGTGGCAGCAACAGAATCAACTCACCCTCTGCTTGTGGCACTTGTGCGTACTTGTACAACTGACTACAACAACAACAGCAACACACATTATGGGCAAAATAATATATATATATATATATATATATATATATATATATATATATATATATATATATATATATATATATATATATATATATATATATATATATATATATATATATATATATATATATATATAACCCAGAGCTTTGAATGCGAATAACAACTATCATCATCACCACCATCATCATCATCATCCATACAATTCCGTTTCTCTTGACCTAAATTTCCTTTGCAAATGCTCAACTGAAATCCTTATTTAAGAAATCCCTGAATAAAATATTATTTAGTACACACATAAAAGGAACACTGAAAAAAAATAAGAGAGTTTGCGTGGGTAATATAAATAAAAGTTGTTTTTTTTTCCTTGTAAATAAATTATGAAGCCGTTTTTAGAGCCAATATCAACGAAAGCAACTGTAGTATCTGCTAACACTTTTCTATTACTCGTATATAAACACTTGAACATGTGTATCTACAGGAGCATATAAATATTATTTATTGATTTTCTTTTTAAAATCTAGTGAATAATATTAATCACACGCCTGAAGTGATCGTACAAATTAGATACAATCGAATGTTATTCCTCTTTTAGAAAAAAGAAATGAAGATTAATGATAAAAAATAAGCTCGAATTAATATGACACTTGACTAGGCTTTATTCTGGGTAAATCCCATTGAACAGATACTAACATTAGTTATTATGGGAAAAATAGAAGTAAGAACTATTATTAAATACTTATAGAAATCTTCACATACACATAGATGCTGATGATAATGCTGGGGCGAAGACTTCTCCCCTTTCTAGTGATTTTTGAAAATTATATTTATATAATTTTCATATTTTAATTCTTCTTGGCTCACATTTCCAGTGTGTGTAATTATTTTCGACCAAACAATATGATTTAAGAATTAAAATTTTTAGTAAATTTTAACAAAATTTCGAATTTTAATTTTTCCATAAATTTGTTTCTACAATATGCAAATTTTTTTATTAACAGTTTATTTTCATCTTTAGCTTAATTTTTGTTTTTCATATTGCAAACTACTGATTAAGAATTTAGGTTTTTTTTAAATGTTGTTCATATGCCGACATTGCATTGGTCGATAAACGAAACAAGCTTGATAAATACTATTATTATGGGAATTCTGTAGAATCAGTTTCAATGGTAAGTGGCCGGCCGGTCTTTACACCAGGAACAGTGATTCCAATTCTGAAGGATCATATTGGCATAAGAAAGTTTTCCGCAAGATGAATGCTGCCTTTGGTCACAATCGAACACAAATGAAATCGTATGACAACATCGCAGTTGTGTTTGCCGTTTCTTAACAGTGGAAAAAACGTGGGACCATCACAACACACCGGAAACCAAACAGCAGTTGAAATAGTGGCCCTGAAGAAAGCCAAGATAGGTTTGTCAGCCAATAAAGTTATGGCGACTATTTTGTGGGATGCACACGGTATAATCCACAGTGAACTATCTTCAAAAGTATAAAACAGTCAATGGCGAATATTATACCAACCAAAAACTACAGTATTTGGCCAACAAAAGAGTTCTTTTCTTCCAGGATAATGCAAGGGTGCACACACTAATTCCATCAAATACGTTAAGAAACGCTCTCTCATATGTGCTGTTTGCGGGATTTAGCCACGAGTGAATATTACTTGTTTCCAAACTTGAGAAATGGCTTAACTGAAAGAAATTTGATCACAGCGATGAAATTATCCCACAAAAACTTGTCTATCTGGATGACTTTGGGCAAAGTTTATAGAGCTTAAAGCGGGCATTGTTGGATTTTATTTGTTATCCAAAGACCTGTGTTTTATTCAAAAAGTCGCGGACTTATTGACCAGGACTCGTATTAAGATCTAGCCATTTTCCCCTGATTTTCGCTATTTTATACAATTAGCAAAAATGTTTTTTTTTTATTTTGCAAAATTTGGTTTCATTAATTCTATTTTGCGGTTTGAAAATATATTTTAAAATTTATGCTTTCTCTTTGAAATTTTCAAAGTTGCAGAAATTTTAGCCATAAAATAAACCTTAAAAATAATATACTTATATTTAGATCAGATTTTCTTTAAGCTAAATAAATAATACAAATTGGAGAAAAAAGTTACCAAATTAAATTAGTTAAATATAACCAAAAACGACAATGCTGAGTATGAGTTTTAAACGAAGCCGTTCACGCTTTGTCCCAAAAAAAAACCTTTTGAATGCAAAAGACTTCTTGAAAAAGTACGAAGCATGAAGTGTTCATGCCGGACCTATTTTTTTAAGCCAGAAATTATTAGCAATAGAAGTTTTTAGAAACATCAAATTTAAATTGAAATGGCCATTTCCAGCTTAAACAACTTTGCTTTTATGTATTAAATTTTTTTACTTCATTGTGTGTATAACATTTTCTATTTAAAATGATGAACGAAAATCATACACTAGCAAATTGGGTTAATTAAAGTTCATTGGCAGCAGGAAATGTGAAAAAATAAAACAAATTAAAGTTCTAAACAACTTCAAAATAAATAAATTAAAAAACGTTTTTCGATTACAAAATGCTAAAACTAAAACAAAAATATATTTTAATAAAAAATACAAACGAAACAATAGAAAAATCAAAAAAAAAATTAAGCTCTTGAAAAATGAAATGAAAAACTAAAACTATTTCCTTTTTTTATAAATAAAACCAACCTACAATACATTACGATAGTTATATAAATGGTACAAATCAATTTATATGCCACAATTGGAGCAAGGTTTTTAAGTTTAAATCTAATATTCAATACTGGGCCTCTAAATAGCAGTAAGCGACCTTCAGAAGGGCCTTCATTGTGTTAAAATAAACAGACCATTTTCACTTAAAGTGTTAGATCTTAAGCCGGTCTTTACCATTTCGAATCCATACATGTAATTTGTTTGCCCTTATAGCATTTGTTAAAATTTCCATTCATATGGAATTTGTGTATTGAAAGCAAATAAAAAATAAAAAAAATTAATAACAATCATGCGTATGATGTACAACAGAAAGGATTATTTAAAACACTCATACGTACGATGGATGACCTTTAAAAGCAATTTTGTAAAATTGTAGATAAACCATTTTGCTCCATTTTCAATGAAACCATACAAAAAGGTACAAAAGGACTTAAGTGCTAACAAGAATAAAAGTTTTCTGCAGAAAACGAATAAAGTATTAAAGTTAAAGTAGGCGAACAAACGATGACCTTCTTTTGTTGAATCTTTTTTATTATTATTTTTTTTTTTTTTGGTTTGGCTTCTGATAAAGATGGGTAGATTGCCTCGTATGGATTATAAATTTGGCACTGCAGGTGAAGTTTTTTTAAATTATTTTTTTTTCTTATTAGTCATTTTTAACAGCTACGAGAAAACACAAGATAAAAGTTTTTATGAGGGAATAAAAACCACCAACACCCTTCATAGGGTAAAATAATATGGAATTTTAAACGTGCCAAAATGTACTCAAGTCAATTCGACTAACAAATTACTCTAATTAAAAGATTGCTAATGCGTTTGGATCGAGATGACCAGATGAATAGTGCCATTTTGCAGAGAATATGATGGCTTCATTCAAAAAATCTGTGTTGGGCTCGTTTGTTGGCATAGACATGTATAAAACAATTTCAAGTTGAACGTAAGTGTTAGTGTGGATTACAGTGGCGTAGTGTCATCGGTCATATGCATCTCAGTAGCATAGATCCGTATACTGGCTTTGGGGAATTACACGATCCTTGAAGCAGTTTCACTAGCAAACCAGGGGGGGGGGGGGGGTAATCCTATTCTTGAGTAGCAATAGAATGTATGAAAAATTTATGATGCGGTATATATAATGATAAGTACGTTTTTGAAAAAGCCGTAGAAATTAGATTTTTTTATATTACTATCGGAACTTAATAAATAATTTTAGAATTAAGATATCAACGCTAAAAATGTCAATTTATTATAAAGTCAATAAATGTATAAAAGAAACTTGGACATTTTATATATTATTGTCCTTGTATATTATTGTCCTTGCAGTCAATACCATATCTGAAAATTTCCAATAAGATCAATCTTGATGTCAGAAGGTGTTTAAAAGCAATTAAACAACAACAATTACGAAAATTTACGACGACATCTTTCAAACTAGTTAGGCGATCTACACAATTTTAACGGCATACCACGGAATTTATTTAAAAAAAATTATCGAGTCTAAGATACCGATTCAATAAGAATTCAAAAAGTCGCGGACTTATTGACCAGGACTCGTATTAAGATCTAGCCATTTTCCCCTGATTTTCGCTATTTTATACAATTAGCAAAAATGTTTTTTTTTTATTTTGCAAAATTTGGTTTCATTAATTCTATTTTGCGGTTTGAAAATATATTTTAAAATTTATGCTTTCTCTTTGAAATTTTCAAAGTTGCAGAAATTTTAGCCATAAAATAAACCTTAAAAATAATATACTTATATTTAGATCAGATTTTCTTTAAGCTAAATAAATAATACAAATTGGAGAAAAAAGTTACCAAATTAAATTAGTTAAATATAACCAAAAACGACAATGCTGAGTATGAGTTTTAAACGAAGCCGTTCACGCTTTGTCCCAAAAAAAAACCTTTTGAATGCAAAAGACTTCTTGAAAAAGTACGAAGCATGAAGTGTTCATGCCGGACCTATTTTTTTAAGCCAGAAATTATTAGCAATAGAAGTTTTTAGAAACATCAAATTTAAATTGAAATGGCCATTTCCAGCTTAAACAACTTTGCTTTTATGTATTAAATTTTTTTACTTCATTGTGTGTATAACATTTTCTATTTAAAATGATGAACGAAAATCATACACTAGCAAATTGGGTTAATTAAAGTTCATTGGCAGCAGGAAATGTGAAAAAATAAAACAAATTAAAGTTCTAAACAACTTCAAAATAAATAAATTAAAAAACGTTTTTCGATTACAAAATGCTAAAACTAAAACAAAAATATATTTTAATAAAAAATACAAACGAAACAATAGAAAAATCAAAAAAAAAATTAAGCTCTTGAAAAATGAAATGAAAAACTAAAACTATTTCCTTTTTTTATAAATAAAACCAACCTACAATACATTACGATAGTTATATAAATGGTACAAATCAATTTATATGCCACAATTGGAGCAAGGTTTTTAAGTTTAAATCTAATATTCAATACTGGGCCTCTAAATAGCAGTAAGCGACCTTCAGAAGGGCCTTCATTGTGTTAAAATAAACAGACCATTTTCACTTAAAGTGTTAGATCTTAAGCCGGTCTTTACCATTTCGAATCCATACATGTAATTTGTTTGCCCTTATAGCATTTGTTAAAATTTCCATTCATATGGAATTTGTGTATTGAAAGCAAATAAAAAATAAAAAAAATTAATAACAATCATGCGTATGATGTACAACAGAAAGGATTATTTAAAACACTCATACGTACGATGGATGACCTTTAAAAGCAATTTTGTAAAATTGTAGATAAACCATTTTGCTCCATTTTCAATGAAACCATACAAAAAGGTACAAAAGGACTTAAGTGCTAACAAGAATAAAAGTTTTCTGCAGAAAACGAATAAAGTATTAAAGTTAAAGTAGGCGAACAAACGATGACCTTCTTTTGTTGAATCTTTTTTATTATTATTTTTTTTTTTTTTGGTTTGGCTTCTGATAAAGATGGGTAGATTGCCTCGTATGGATTATAAATTTGGCACTGCAGGTGAAGTTTTTTTAAATTATTTTTTTTTCTTATTAGTCATTTTTAACAGCTACGAGAAAACACAAGATAAAAGTTTTTATGAGGGAATAAAAACCACCAACACCCTTCATAGGGTAAAATAATATGGAATTTTAAACGTGCCAAAATGTACTCAAGTCAATTCGACTAACAAATTACTCTAATTAAAAGATTGCTAATGCGTTTGGATCGAGATGACCAGATGAATAGTGCCATTTTGCAGAGAATATGATGGCTTCATTCAAAAAATCTGTGTTGGGCTCGTTTGTTGGCATAGACATGTATAAAACAATTTCAAGTTGAACGTAAGTGTTAGTGTGGATTACAGTGGCGTAGTGTCATCGGTCATATGCATCTCAGTAGCATAGATCCGTATACTGGCTTTGGGGAATTACACGATCCTTGAAGCAGTTTCACTAGCAAACCAGGGGGGGGGGGGGGTAATCCTATTCTTGAGTAGCAATAGAATGTATGAAAAATTTATGATGCGGTATATATAATGATAAGTACGTTTTTGAAAAAGCCGTAGAAATTAGATTTTTTTATATTACTATCGGAACTTAATAAATAATTTTAGAATTAAGATATCAACGCTAAAAATGTCAATTTATTATAAAGTCAATAAATGTATAAAAGAAACTTGGACATTTTATATATTATTGTCCTTGTATATTATTGTCCTTGCAGTCAATACCATATCTGAAAATTTCCAATAAGATCAATCTTGATGTCAGAAGGTGTTTAAAAGCAATTAAACAACAACAATTACGAAAATTTACGACGACATCTTTCAAACTAGTTAGGCGATCTACACAATTTTAACGGCATACCACGGAATTTATTTAAAAAAAATTATCGAGTCTAAGATACCGATTCAATAAGAATTCAAAAAGTCGCGGACTTATTGACCAGGACTCGTATTAAGATCTAGCCATTTTCCCCTGATTTTCGCTATTTTATACAATTAGCAAAAATGTTTTTTTTTTATTTTGCAAAATTTGGTTTCATTAATTCTATTTTGCGGTTTGAAAATATATTTTAAAATTTATGCTTTCTCTTTGAAATTTTCAAAGTTGCAGAAATTTTAGCCATAAAATAAACCTTAAAAATAATATACTTATATTTAGATCAGATTTTCTTTAAGCTAAATAAATAATACAAATTGGAGAAAAAAGTTACCAAATTAAATTAGTTAAATATAACCAAAAACGACAATGCTGAGTATGAGTTTTAAACGAAGCCGTTCACGCTTTGTCCCAAAAAAAAACCTTTTGAATGCAAAAGACTTCTTGAAAAAGTACGAAGCATGAAGTGTTCATGCCGGACCTATTTTTTTAAGCCAGAAATTATTAGCAATAGAAGTTTTTAGAAACATCAAATTTAAATTGAAATGGCCATTTCCAGCTTAAACAACTTTGCTTTTATGTATTAAATTTTTTTACTTCATTGTGTGTATAACATTTTCTATTTAAAATGATGAACGAAAATCATACACTAGCAAATTGGGTTAATTAAAGTTCATTGGCAGCAGGAAATGTGAAAAAATAAAACAAATTAAAGTTCTAAACAACTTCAAAATAAATAAATTAAAAAACGTTTTTCGATTACAAAATGCTAAAACTAAAACAAAAATATATTTTAATAAAAAATACAAACGAAACAATAGAAAAATCAAAAAAAAAATTAAGCTCTTGAAAAATGAAATGAAAAACTAAAACTATTTCCTTTTTTTATAAATAAAACCAACCTACAATACATTACGATAGTTATATAAATGGTACAAATCAATTTATATGCCACAATTGGAGCAAGGTTTTTAAGTTTAAATCTAATATTCAATACTGGGCCTCTAAATAGCAGTAAGCGACCTTCAGAAGGGCCTTCATTGTGTTAAAATAAACAGACCATTTTCACTTAAAGTGTTAGATCTTAAGCCGGTCTTTACCATTTCGAATCCATACATGTAATTTGTTTGCCCTTATAGCATTTGTTAAAATTTCCATTCATATGGAATTTGTGTATTGAAAGCAAATAAAAAATAAAAAAAATTAATAACAATCATGCGTATGATGTACAACAGAAAGGATTATTTAAAACACTCATACGTACGATGGATGACCTTTAAAAGCAATTTTGTAAAATTGTAGATAAACCATTTTGCTCCATTTTCAATGAAACCATACAAAAAGGTACAAAAGGACTTAAGTGCTAACAAGAATAAAAGTTTTCTGCAGAAAACGAATAAAGTATTAAAGTTAAAGTAGGCGAACAAACGATGACCTTCTTTTGTTGAATCTTTTTTATTATTATTTTTTTTTTTTTTGGTTTGGCTTCTGATAAAGATGGGTAGATTGCCTCGTATGGATTATAAATTTGGCACTGCAGGTGAAGTTTTTTTAAATTATTTTTTTTTCTTATTAGTCATTTTTAACAGCTACGAGAAAACACAAGATAAAAGTTTTTATGAGGGAATAAAAACCACCAACACCCTTCATAGGGTAAAATAATATGGAATTTTAAACGTGCCAAAATGTACTCAAGTCAATTCGACTAACAAATTACTCTAATTAAAAGATTGCTAATGCGTTTGGATCGAGATGACCAGATGAATAGTGCCATTTTGCAGAGAATATGATGGCTTCATTCAAAAAATCTGTGTTGGGCTCGTTTGTTGGCATAGACATGTATAAAACAATTTCAAGTTGAACGTAAGTGTTAGTGTGGATTACAGTGGCGTAGTGTCATCGGTCATATGCATCTCAGTAGCATAGATCCGTATACTGGCTTTGGGGAATTACACGATCCTTGAAGCAGTTTCACTAGCAAACCAGGGGGGGGGGGGGGGTAATCCTATTCTTGAGTAGCAATAGAATGTATGAAAAATTTATGATGCGGTATATATAATGATAAGTACGTTTTTGAAAAAGCCGTAGAAATTAGATTTTTTTATATTACTATCGGAACTTAATAAATAATTTTAGAATTAAGATATCAACGCTAAAAATGTCAATTTATTATAAAGTCAATAAATGTATAAAAGAAACTTGGACATTTTATATATTATTGTCCTTGTATATTATTGTCCTTGCAGTCAATACCATATCTGAAAATTTCCAATAAGATCAATCTTGATGTCAGAAGGTGTTTAAAAGCAATTAAACAACAACAATTACGAAAATTTACGACGACATCTTTCAAACTAGTTAGGCGATCTACACAATTTTAACGGCATACCACGGAATTTATTTAAAAAAAATTATCGAGTCTAAGATACCGATTCAATAAGAATTCAAATAAGAAAAACACTTTTTGAATAAATCGATTTCAAACTAATCATGTGGCATTCGAAATACTTTTCTAAGGTTTTAAAAATGTTTAGAATCGGCAAAAACTTTAAGAGTTGCTAAATTAAATTGAAATTATTTTTTCTAAAATTTTTCCTAAAAATATCCAATGAATCACTCAATTTGGCAAAAATCTTCCGTAACTGGTGGTCTTTTCTTAGTTCAGGAAGCAGCTGATTATATTAAGAATTCAATGGAAAAAATATTTTTTCGAAAAATTTAACTTTGAACGGATTTATATCCACATGATATTTAAATAAAGTAAAAATCTTGAGGATATCATAAATTTTATTTCGACCCATTCAGCCCTTAAAAAGGTGTGAAAGGTTTACACTTGCACACCCATACGCTTGTAATTAAAAGTACAGCAAACATTTTTAGAGTAACTTCCTAACATTTCAATATGTCGATGGGTAATGAAAATTGGTCTGCGATCCGATAGCGAACATTTTCAAGACACAATTACTGCATTGCGACCAATACCCATTGTGCAAATGCGCAAACAACACCTAAAGGCATTTGTAGAAAAACAACTTCCAAGAGAAGTAAAAGTAGAATACTTTTAGGGACAATAACAAAATCTTATTTATTTGTTTATTTAATCTTTTTATTTGCTACAAGTGTTTAGAACAAAGCCCAAGTAAACGATAAATATTGGTGTAAAGAAAAAGTTGGTAAAGAAAATCTTTACTCCTGCGGTTACCTTCGCTTAGCATAATGGCATCAGAAACACCCACCGAAAAAAGTCTGCCACAAAAGAAATACTTTTTGTAAGTTTCTAACTTTATTTGTTTTTTCTTCTCACTTTTATTTGTTTATTTACAACCACGAACTTTTTGTAGATTAAGCAAGTTGGAATCTCCTATTCAGCTGCATCGAATATAAAACACCTTTCGCCAGAGATATTTGCGTATAAATCATAATGGTAATTATTAAAAGATAATCAAACTTTTAATTTGAAACTACAAGGCGGCGCAAAATTAATGTCCTCATTTGAACAGGTTGCCATTTTTGCAGATGGCAACAAATGTTACTGTGCTTTGGTATTTATTATAAATATATTTAGAGATATAGTTGTCAACAACTCTTGCAGCGATAACCACCTCCACAACTTGGAACGTCGACCAAGGTTAACTTACTGCCATTAACTGTGAGACTTGATGCAAGACGAAGATAATTTGGTATGAAAAATCATAATGAGCGACTATTACCATTTCCACTTAAAAGATTATGTTAACAAGCAAAACTTCCGCTTTTCCGCACAGAAAATCCACATGAAGTGCATGAAGAGTCACTTCATCCCCTTCAAGTGACTGTTTGGTGCGTCATTTCCTTATTATTATTTTTTTAAGACGCTGATGGCACCGCCGTAACCGTAAATAGTCAATGTTACAGGTAGATGCTAAACGAGTTTTAATTTGCTGCAAGTTGCTGCATTGGCTCTCGATCTTTGTTGGTCTCAATAGGACAGAGCAACCGCTCACAAAACTCGAACAATGATATAGAGTTTTAATTTTAAACACCAATTTCCAGGTCGAGTGATTTCCCATTTGGTGATTTGAACTGGCCGTCCAGATTATTAGATCTAACAGCACCAGACCTCTTGCTTTGGGGATTGTTTAAATCTCGAGTTTACCACAACTAATCACGAACCTTGCAAATCTTGAAAGCAAACATTTAAAAGCAAATGTTTTGCGAGCAACAATTCAAGATGCCGTAAGACGAACTTAATTACGCATCAACTCGGGAGGTGGCCATTTGAGCGATGTAATTTTTTCCCAATTAATGCCATTAATTCAACACATAGAAAGAAACTTTTCATGAAAACAGAGCTCTTCAAATTTTGACATTACTATTGCGTCACCTTGCAAATAAGCTCCTTCTTAAGCTACGGCCATTAAATTAGTTTCTATAAATTAATAATTGATAATTAAATAAATTATCAGTCAATATTTCTTTCGTATTCAAAATATACAGGATTATCCGTTTTCTCCTTTTGCAGGATTACTTAAATATGAAATGATGAAGATGAAATTGGAATTTGGAATACGAGTAATAAGGTGATGATAATATCTCAGATTGCTTGGGTCATCGACCGCGCCAGATGTAGAGGATTGATTACAGGTAATGTTCCGCTGACAACTGTAGTGTGAATCCAAAATGGAGGAACAGTAATTTTAATTAAGAAATTTTGTTCCTCCTTACCACCTCAATTCTCCATCATCCTCCCAGCCGTAATTAAAAGCTTTAATTTCTGTAATAAGTCGTCAAAGAGTGGCAGTCGTGAACAAATTGATATGAACAGCATGGAATACAGTACGAAGAGATGAAAATGATTGTTCTATAGATTACAGTTCGAACCAAGCCCTACTAGATAAAAGTATTATATTTGTAAAACCACAATTATATATTAGAATGGGCCAGTACCCATACCGAAAAAAAATGATTGCATTTGAGTGATATGAGTACTTTAAAGCAAAAGTTGCATTATTTTAGTAAAATTTTATTTCGTGTTAATAAAATATTTCAAATAACGCAAGCGTTAATATAAGTTTAAGATCGGTATAAGGAAACTGAGAATAACACGTTTAAATCATTATCAAAACCCTATAAATTTTCTTCACTATATTGCGGTCGGACTACAGATTGGACAACGAAATATATTTGGTTCATAAAGAACCTCGTTTTGTGCCTTGGTGTTGGACAAAGACTACCATACACAATTTGATGAGCTGTTCTTTATTATTATTATTATTATTATTATTATTTATTATCATATTTACGAATTAGTTTTGATATACATAGATGACATGGTTTGAGTTTTTATCTAATGATATTACAGCAAAAATAAACAAGTGTATAAAATAAATTTCTTACTAAAAACATATTATATACATTAATTATAGGAAAAAGATATTAAAAACCTATACTAAATACCACAAGAAGGGCGGGGGAAAAAGAAATAAGAGATTGAAAATAAGTAACGAAAGCTAACTTGACCTATGTCTAAATAGGACACCTAGCTATCGTTCACCAATCTCCTTATATGTTCAAAATTTGAGTCTCTACATTTTGATGTGAATAATAGAGTCATGTCTCTGATAATGGTTTCTATGATTCTTTCGTTTGCTAAAGCATGCAGATCCCTTGTGGGAAATCTCTTCGGTAGATTGTATATAATCTTAAGGTTTTTATTCTGAATTATTTGTAAACTTTTTTTATGTGATCTGGCACAATTATTCCAAACAGGGCAAGCATATGTTAGTATTGGTCTTATGCACATTTTATATAAAAGAAGCTTATTTTTTATGCTTAGTTTACTTTTCCTATTGAGCAAGGGGAAAAGAGATCTTCCACATGCCACTGCTTTTGAGCATACGTGATTTAGGTGATCCTTAAATAGTAATTTGCGATCAAGGGTAACACCAAGATACTTAATAGAGTTTGCATATGGTATTATATTACCCTGAATAGAGAAAGGGCGAGTCGGATTTCTTTTAGGAGAATTATTAAATGGAAAAATGATTGCCTGCGATTTTTCTTCGTTTATTTTTATTTTCCATTTACTGAAGAACTTTTGTGCTGATTTAAGTGAACTTTGCATGCGTTTAACTATTGCATTTGAGACCTTGCCTTGACTAACAAATGCACTATCGTCTGCATAAAAAGCTACATGGTTACCACTTAGAGGTTTGAAATCTGATATATATATAGCGAATATAAAAGCGGGGGAGCTGTTCTTTAAAATTAAATTGTACACTCAAAAAAGACAGTCAGAAATTCATTACACTTGAACTAGTTGAAATATTAGGCAAAAAGAGTGAACTTTTACTCAGGGGTGCTTTCGAAGTGGCAAATCAAATGGGTGCTTTTAACTCCTTTTGAGCTTAAGTTATCATAAGAACTTATTCCTCATTGCCACTGATATATATAACGAACAAGGAAGTTTAAGTTTTTTCTCTCCATTATGCCTCTTTGTAGCATTTGGCTTCCGCAAAGCATCTCTCCATCCAACATGAGTTGTTAGCATTTCACATTGTTTTTTTTTCCTTGTATCAGTTTGATTAATCGGTTGTTGTTTCCAGCTAAATAGATGATCTAGGATAATGGGGCTGCCATTTGACGTTGCCAAGAAACAACGCCCCCTACATATGTATTTGGTGTAGTGGTGAGGAATCTTGCGAATCTTTGATGCGTACCTTTTTTCCCAGGGGATGGTGGCTGCCTGACCTTTGTAATTATTTTATCCTTTTTCCCAGAGAGAGGGGTGCTCAGGGGGAGGCTTGGATGGATTTTTGGAGGGCCGTGGTGAACAGTTTTTGTCCTCTGCTAGGGAACGAATCTGGTGTACTCTTGGTGTTGTAGGCTAACACTTTAATCATTACACCACGACACCACCCAATTTGTGGGTTTTGACATTTTATTTAAAATTTTAGAATTAAAACGGAATAGAAGATATTACAGAATGTGAAAGAAATTAAATTTATTTTTCTGTTTTTTCATGTCTTTTAAATTTAACCCCTTCCGATTTTCAAAATCTAGCAAAGATTTTTTACCTACAAGGGTGAAATCATTAGGCCAACAAGTGGGAAGCAATAACACAAACTCAAACGAAAACTCTAAAAAAAAACACTCTCGTATGTATGTCTACTGAAAATATGGTTTCCTATTCTTGCAAACGTGTAACGACACAAACACCAAAAAATCTAAGTATCCCTTCATTTACCAAAAAAGTAAAGAAAAAACAGTAAAATATTTTCTTTTGCTATTCGTAAATTTAGTAGTAACTGTCAAAAGCAGTATAATAAGGATAAAATTTTATTAAAAATAGAACAAAGTAGTGGCACACATATGAGTAAAACAAAGTCTACTATGGCTTAACTAGAGACAAAGGAATATTTTAAGCAAAGCAGAAAATCTATATAAAGAAATGCGCATGAAGACATGCACAAAATCCTGGAAAAAAACAAAAAATAGTTTTGTCAATACCTCGCTATGCATTTAAATTAATTTTCAAATATTAGATATGAATTTTGCATTTTAATATATGAAAACATGTTGTTTATAAAATGTGCTCCCATTGAAAAGATAATAAATAAATGCAGCTAATAATCCTGCCTTAAACTCATATGATGATATTATGAATAATGGAATCACTCAGCTTTATTGTATTTCCTGCAAAATTTTAATATTGCCACAAACTCATATGCGGTATAAGTATGCAAAATATTCGAGAACGCATGTTGATTGTTGCTAGAAATTGTACTGAAAAAGAATTTAATTAAAAACTATTATGCCATACTTATGCTTCCCTGCTGTAATTGTGGTAAATATTTTTTCGCATTGTGTTTTTAATCGTAGTCATAATAATAATAATATTTTAATTTAAAAGGTTTTGCAGTTATAAAAAATATTTTTCTGTTGAATTTTGTGTCAAAAAGCGAGCAATTTGCAAAGGAAAAGATGATACAAAATATCTAATATTATCATTTTGAGGAAAAATGAAATTCATGATACCAGGTAATGAAATACACATAAATGAGATTTCAAAGAAATAGTAGTTCAAGTTCAAATTTGTACCATAAATTATAGATAAAGTTTAAAATTAACTAACAAATTTATGATTCCTTAAGCCATCTAGTATGGAAATTTACAAGCTGAAAATTAATTTAGTAAAACCAATTATTACATTCGAAAAAAAAACGGGTACTACTTTTCTGGTAGATCTACATCGTTTAAGCCAAGTATATAAAGAATGTTGCCATTTCCCACTTAAAATTTGTAATTGTATATTCATTAACATTTTATATTAAATAAGTAATTCTGTTTTTTTCAATTTTATGCATTTAAACAAGTTTTGTAACAAAATTTGCAAAATGTATGTCGGGTTGTCCATTTCGTGGTTTCAAAGCCACCGGTCTAGCAAGGCTGTCAGCTGTTAACTATTTGTCATCTAAAATGTCATTTATTTAGTAAAAGGTTTGCCATTTACGAATCGCTAAAGTACCGAAGAACGCGTAAAAATAGTTTAAAACTTACTACAAAAGTGGTCGTTCGAATTTGGCCACTTTTCGAACATTATGGGGTTATTATGGTCGTCATAATCGACCTACTGTGCAAGGAATTGCCAAGATTTATAACAAAAAAATTTGAAGAGACTGGAAGCGCTGGAGACGTGTCCAAGCTTGTGCATCTTCGCAATATGCAAACTGATAAAAAATATTGCTTCTGTTAGTGAAAGTGTGGCGCATAATCCGAATATCTCGATTCAATGTATGGATTTCACTGCACTTGGGCCTATCTTACGGCTCGTTGTGGTGTATCACATTCGTACATTTGAATTCGCACCTCCATTCATATAAAGTCAAACTCGTGCAACAATTTAAGCCGGCTGAACATTCACAACGTCGTAGATATGAATGAAGTTCATTTCTCACTCGGTGGTTACGTCAATAAGCCAAATTGTTTCGAATGGGGCTCGGAGGACTCAGAAGTGATCATCCGCAGTTGACTGTTTCATTGGGCCGTATTTGTTTGAAAACGACAGAAGTAAAAATTATGAACTAGATGATATGTGGTTTCAACAAGATGGTGCCTCGAACCAACAACATCACCGAATTTGGATTTATTGCATGGAAAGTTTCCAGAACGCACAACTTCTCGATTTGGCGACGTCGATGGGCCATGCGATTTGATGCCGTTAAACCTTTTTTGTGGAGCTACGTCAAAGACCGTGTCTACACTGGCAATTTCCTAATGTTGGATCATTTGAAAAACCAACATTCGTAAACCTATCGCCGACATACCACCAGAAATGTGCGAAAAAGTGGTCGAAAACTACTGCTGCAACCAATCTAGAGGCGGTTATTTACATTTTATTTCAAAGTTTATTTGAAATCTTACATTTATGTGTATTTTATTTAGATTAAAACCAAAAAATGGATAACCCTGTAAATTTTCAAAACTAATCAAATTCAATGTTTTCTCAGCATCCTGGCTGGTAATGATCGAAGCCAAAAAAAATTGATTTCTCTTATTGTAGAACAATTTTTAAAGTCTTACCTATTAGAGGCAATTTATTACTATAAGTTTGTACTCAAAAATGTATGATATCAGCTGTTAAGCTATTGAAAGTTTTATGTTTGTGTACGACAATTCTTTTAATTTTATTGTTTATCGCTTAAACATGCAAGTAAAAGTAAATGTTAATAACAAATACGTATTTTAATTCTTAAAAAATCACTTGTAAATTGATTTAAGGTTATTCGGATATCTAGCTCAGTTAAGCTTCCTTTACATCACTATAACAACAAAAGCAATTAAATTTCCGTTCACAATTTATTTATGTAATGATTTTTTGTATTAGTAGCAGTAGCCTGCACCTCATTTCTTAAGATGCGAAATTGAATATAAATATTATATTGGTCTAGTAAATATTAAAGTAATAATATTTTATCGGCCATTTTCATGATCCAACATAGAAACATTTTGATATGTTTATTTTAATACTAACAAGAGGGTGTTTCATTAAGGGCTTCCTTTCTTTTAACTGATATAAAACAAAGTGTGTGATTCATTTGAAGAGACTATTAATTCCATTATGTATTAAATATAACATTGTGCAAATGTTCGCTTCGGTTTCGCTAGGTGGCGCGTATCCGAAATGTCCAGTTTACCATAACTATAGCGCATAAATCAGTTTGAATTTCACCAATTACACAGTTTATATTGGCTTTGAGAGCCGCTGTGATTTGTGACTCCACAAGAACAGCTCTAATGTAGTCATATCGCACGAATTCGCAGGCCAGTTCACATCACCTCCACATGAGATTACCGTACTCGCAAATCGTTCGTGCAGAGTGTTGTCTTATGTTACACGTACTGCAACACAGTACGTTGTTGAAATCACATATTGTTTGTGTCTCTATTACCCAATTCTGGCGAAAAGAAGTTGGTAATCATCGATCTATAGCCCTCGCCGTTGACGGTGATGGCCTGGCCAACGTCTTGCACAAAGAAATATGGATCGTTGAAGCTGCCAGCTAAAATCCACACCAAACAGTGACTTTTTCCGCATGCATTGCACTCTCTTCGATCTGGGTACTGTCCTAAATTCGATAATTTTGTTCATCCAGAAATTAAGGTCGATTATGACGACCGTACAAAGGGCGGAGCGCGCGGAAATTTGCCGAGCAGAATACTCATTTTGATTAAATAATTTAATCATTAACACGCGTTGTTAAATGCTATGGTAATTTGGAAAATCAGACTAAATAAATGACAGCCGATTTGACAGATATGGCTGCAACAATATGGCTGCTATCAACTGTCAAAGTTTTTGATGTACCTACTGAAAGACCCGATGTATGCAGGAGTAAAATGTTTAATAGATTAATAAGTTTTGTATCTTTTATTTAATATATCCTGCTGTTTTATTGGGTTATAGGATTCAAATTTAACACGTATTAGCAAATTAGGATCTACATCAAATTAGTGTAGATTGTTTCATACAAAGTGACCATTTGCGCAAATTCATATGAGTTTTCAACTTTTAATAATTTGCGCGTTATTGTTACTCGTATGTGATCAACTAAAGTCACGGTGCAAAACTTCCACAAAAATTTGTTCACGCAAATAAGCTGCGCCCTAGTAAGCATATATAAAATAATTTCTGAATGCCATTTTGCCATTATATTTTTGATATTATACATTATTATTGAAGGCCTTTTAGGGCCACAGTTTTACGTAATTTTCCTACAAAATGGCTTATACGCCTTTTATAATTTTTTTTTTGTATATGAGTGTAATAATTTATAATGTTTATCTTTTCTAAAAATCAAATTAAAAAGCTGTCCATGAAAAGTACATACATGCAATTATCATGTTAACACTTTGAAATTGTCGTTGTTGATATTTACCTTTTGATATAAAAATGGCTATAATTTCAACCATTTTAAATTAATTGAAAATTTCGTTTTATTTCTATTGCTCTTTACTTTTTTTCTACAAATTATAATGTTGGTTTCTAAAAACTAAACACGAAGTACAAATTAAATAAATGTTATTTTTTGACACTCAAATCATAACACAACTAAAATGTGGCTGACAACAGCAGTAAAAATAATTAACGGAAATACATATAAACATGGCAATAAATAGTGAATAGATAGACATCCATAGATAATAAAACTGACATGGCAAGTTATTTTTTTCTATTTTATTTTAATAAAAACAAAAATAGCTTTTTCTATAAACAATATACAGCGTTCAACTTAAATCGTGTTTAAAATTGTAAATCTGATAAGGAGCAAATTGATTTAAAAAAAACAAGAGACGGCATTGCTTCAAAAAAAAATCCTTCTGGAGTCGTCAAATTCAAAGTCATTTCGTTTTTATTTTTATTTCTAAGCATGCAATGACTTTGAAGGTCCTGCTATTAAGAACAATAAAAAATTTATAATAAATACTTTTTTACAAGATAGAGCGACTTTAAAAAGAGTCAATACCTTAAAAAGCTTGAGGTCAGGGTGCGCTCAGTAGTCAGCTTTCTTGGCATTACCTTCAAAGGATGCATGAAATAATGCTCAAAAATAGAAATGGAAAAACTATAGAAGGGTTTAATATATAAATTCTAGGAGTTGCTGCTGAATTTTTTTTACAATAATTTTGTTTGTTTGAATTATTTCATTTAAGAAAATATAAAATTCTATTTATTTATTTTAAATGTTATTTATTAGCTTTTTTGAAGCGGCATAATTTTTAATCGACTTCAAAAAAGGAGGATTTTATCAATTCGTGTGTATTTTTGTTGCAGTTTTCTTTTGAATAATTTTACACACAGAATTTTATAATTTGTGAATTTGAAAATTAGTTGACCAAATTACAGGTCAAATAATTTTTTCAACGAAATAGGAGGAGAAATTTTTACGCCCTATATATAGACTTTTGACTCCTCCATTTATGGACAGATTTTTAAAACCTTTTTTATTTGAAATTGTAGCTTGCAGTTTGATTTTACAGAAATTTAAGTGGAAATCGGAAAGACAAAATGGCCGCCCGAAGAAACGATTATAACAAAACCCCTCCTTTTATAAACCCATTTTCAAAAAATGTTTTATTTAAAAATGTATTTCAACCTTTCCTGGGAGTAAAATATAAATTAAAAATTTATTATATCGGGTTTTAAACTAATCCCTAATTGCTTCGATCTTCGGTTTTTTTAAAGAATTATTTTTAATTTTCATTTAAAAATTTTTTAATGAATATTTGTGAATTCGATTTGGAAACACTCTCGCTCCTGAAGTAAAAAAAAAATATGCAAGTTTAAAAACTCCATCGATATATGACAAAAAACCACTCAGCATAGGAATCTTATTGGGATGTTACTGCCAAAGTAAAATTTATAAGGAAACGAAATAAAATTTTGAGATATTCTATTTTTTTTTAGAATATAAAGGGATCAGGCATAATTTAAATTTAATTTAAAAGTTTAATGAGTCCCTCTTTGGGTCTAGTAAAGAAATCTGCTCTGTTCATTTTTGTGTTTTTCTTCCGACGGGGTTTGTTTGAATTTGGGACGATTTTCCGTCATCCCACGTAAAATTTGGTTTGTAAACAGACCGGTTTCGGCTTTGTGCCATCTTCAGTGCTCTCTTGAATACTCATTGTACGATATGTTTGGTGTTATTATTTTGGTTGCCTTTTTGATTATTTCTTTGACTTTCGCCTGGTATTCGTCTGTAGGATCTTTCCTAATTTTCCGACATTTAGTGTCCTCTATCAACTGCTCCGTTTTGGTAATGTAATCATTCTTGCTGATTAATACCCTTGTGTTTCCTTTATCTGCTTTTGTTGTTACGACATTAATAGATTTAAGTTTTTGTTTTAAATTTCTAACAGCTTCGCATTCCTTGTTTTGACTCCTCTTAGATTTGATCTCCTTCTCTATTATGCGTTTGCAGGTATATCTGGCTTTATCCTGCTCCTCGTTTGGTAGCATCGATATTGCAACCTCTGTGTCCACAATGGTTTGCTCTATTTCCCTCCTTTTATTATTTTCTCGGATATTGTGCTTTAGCCCCTTTTTCAGTAACTGAGCCTCTTCTTCATTGAGAGCAATTTCAGTTAGGTTTATAAATCTAGTGTGGAAGTTGTGTTCTTTGTGTAGCTTGCAGTTTGCCGATCCTGTTAGTTTGTCGAGCTTTTTGTTTAAATTCTTGTATTTCTGTTCAATTGCTCCCGCGTTCGCTGTGTTTACTTGGTCAAATATGTCCATCAGTATGTCGGTTGGGACTCGTTCTGCTAATTATAAGTGAATGTGTAGAAGTTCAGAGTTCGTCATTTCCTTTTTCTTATATAAGCTCTGGATTTCAAATTTTACGAAACTTCTTTCCGCTATTCTAACAGTCTTCTTACTAGCTACTGTGTTTGTCTTTAGTTGTATTCTAGCGTATTTTGGTGTGACATTCAATGCAAGGCATTGTTTGTTAAACCAAATGTTTGCTTTTATTGTACTTATCTTCAGTTGACGTAGTTTGTAAATTGTTATAAGTCCGATTGTGTCCGAGTTATAAGCCTGACAGGCATTTGTTGATTTTTGTGTTTTTCTTCCGACGGGGTTTGTTTGAATTTGGGACGATTTTCCGTCATCCCACGTCAAATTTGGTTTGTAAACAGACCGGTTTCGGCTTTGTGCCATCTTCAGTGTTCTCTTGAATACTCTGTTCTGCTTTAATTTAGGTATTGGATGACTTTTCCATACATAAGCTCATAATCATAATTTAGATCAAAAACAATAATTTTATTGTTAATGGTTTTACCGCAGCTGCAAGAAATATGAAATGGCTTTTAAATGGCAATGAAATGGAAAACACTACATTGTAATTTAAAACATACAAAAACATAATTCCCCAAAACAATGTAATATTCGCAACTACACACTAAAAAGTCTTGCAGCAATTTCCGTTTTTCTTTAACGACCTCCCATCTAAAATGGTATATATGTATATTCCAGCTTCCATAGTAATTTATAAATCTATTAAGTTTACATGAAAATAAAATTTAAATAAGCCAGAGATAATTACTAAACTACGTTTGAAAATTGAAATATTTTTTGATAATTAATGGCTTCTACGCCAGTATTTTTTTACATTGGATACTTTCGCGCCTGAATCATTAACGTCTAGCCATAATATGATCTAAAAGAACTTGTAAGAAAACTCAAGTTCTTGTAAGGAAGTAAGCTTTATTGTTAAATTTGTTCCTAAAGTGTTCGTTTATCTTTTTGGTGGAAATTCGTTAAATTTCTAAGCCTACTCAAAATTTGAGGCTGGAGAATGCTTATGAAATAAGCTTGTAAGTTTCAGAATTACCTGGAGAGGAAGTCAGATATGATAACAAGTCCTGCTTCAACTTATTGCAGTACACCAAAGAATATTTTTTAATCGCACAGGCGAATATCAAAATTTTTAGATTTTTTTAAATCTTCCAAGATTATCATTATGTTAATAATTTGTCGCATACAATCTTTTTCACTAAATTTCCAACCCTTAACCACATATAAAATGCCTCAGTATGCTATAGGGTAGTGCACTAGCTTATGAGGTTCATTACAAACTCATAAAACTTAATAAAATTTAAGTCCAATTATACAACATTCAAAATTAATAAAAAAAAAAGAAAAATGAAATGATCATGAGCGCAACTAATTCACTCAGTCTAGATTGTCGATCTCAATTTGTCTTCGATTTTGTCAATAATAACTTCAATACTTTCGAAAAAAATTCAAATTTTAAATAATCTCAAGCGTTTTTATAAATACGAACTGGCTTAATTAGATTGGTCGATTATTCAAATAAAAACTATTTTAATTTTCTTTGGAAAATTATTTTAGGAAGTTTATAAAAACTAGGCGGTCGTATTGTGCAACCTGATTTTGTTTAAATGCGATTTAAACTGAATACTTATTCATTTTACTAGTACATATAGTTGTAAGCCACAAAATCTTCTTCTACAGCGCCAAACAGAAGCAATTGAAATTGGCAGCCTGTGGTCCTTTTAACTAGATTTTAATTGCAAGCATTAACGATACCAAAATTAGCAATTATATTCAACATCTGAAATCTTATCGTAGGCGATTTCTCATTAAGCGTCACCCCAAAATTTCACATGTGCAGTGAAACTCAAACCACTTTCAATATATATTTTTCAGAAAAGTGTATGTGTAACATAATTAATTTTGTTTTACCGCTGCAACAAACAGTTCAAGTATCTTAAAGCAAGTATAATTTAATTTATATGCAACTTTCATACATATAATTTTTTTAAATATCAAAAAATACTAAATATGTGCAAGAAATAGTTCCAATTGTCCCTTTATTATGCGAAACAAATAATAATGATTAATAATGAAAATAATATGAATATATTATTTTTTAAACTATTTCTTAAATAAGTCCTTGAAAAATTAAACCGCACAATTTCCAGATGTTATCATCCTTTTGGAGTGTAGTTAGTACGACACCAATTTATAGCAAACGTGGCTCTCGTGCAATTTTTACTTTACTTCACGCATTAGCCGAGCGTGAGGTAAATAGCCAACGCACTATAATCAAATGAAGGCATCTCCACTTTTCTTGAAAAGAACTGGATAATAATTTAGTCATTCTACAAGTTGAATACGGCCGAAATTGAAAAATATATAGACGTGGAAAGCATATGGTTGCAGCAGGGCAACCAATATGCCTTCCCCATAACAAATTCTCAACAAAGTTAAGAGATTGTATCTTCCTCAGGGGGCATATACTCGTACTCGGAATTTGAACGAATTAACTTCTTTTAGACTCTCTAATGGGAGGATTTTTTGAAGACAGGAAATTTTCATTAACATGACTGCAACATAAAAGGCAGATAGGTCAGACCACCGCCCGAATTGTGTGGGGTTCTATAATTTAGACTCGTCTGGTGAAAAAAATACCCCCAGAACCCGTACAACCAAGATCATACAGTGTCCTGACATCGAACTAAATTGAACAAAATTAGTAGCAGAAGCAATCTTATAATACTTTGTGTCTTCTATATATAGATTTCGGCTAAATTAAGCAGCAAAGAGTAACAAAAATTTTTCCAAAGTTGCGAAATATGCGTGTAAGTTTTAGTCTGTATTTGATATTATCTTATGCCCCTATTGCGGTTCACCACTTTTGTGTCAGTTTGGTCGTCTTAGGTGATTTCGCATTGCCGTTCTCAACTAAACTGCCAGTTGACTATTCAGTTGTGTATCTGTTTTTTCGTGGTATTGCCGTTCTCAACTTTGTAAAAGTTTGGTCGTAAAAAACGTTGAATACACACAACTGCTTAATTGTAGTTGTGTCATTATCAGTTAGAGTGAAATTTTTTTAAAAGCGGTGAAAATTTAAATCAAAATGGAGAGATCGTAAGTATCAATTTTTGTAATAATTTTTTCACAATTTTTAAACACTTTTATTAGTTTGAAAATAACAACGAAAGTTCAATTTGAGCGGCTTGTTCAGATTATGGACAGGAATCCGGAAATTGCTCGCGGAAAACCAAATTTTGGTGCAACGGAAAATACGTGCAAGGGGTTATGGGAAGAGTTTGCTGTAGAATTAAATAGTTTGGGACCACCGACAAGAACATCTCAAGAATGGCAACGTGTAAGTGTGTCAGTAAAATAATATTGAACAATTACAATATTCTTAATATAATTATAATCTTTCACAGGTTTGGATCCACTATAAAGCAAGCATTAAGAAAAAATTTGCAAACAATAAAAGAAACACTCAGGCGACAGGTTGAGGCCCATCACAAGAAATCCCATTAAATAGCCTTGAGGATACTGTTTCACAGCTCTTGTCTTTGCAAGAGGAAGCGGCACCATTAAATAGCCTTGATGATACTGTTTCACAACTCTTGTCTTTGCAAGAGCAAGCGGCACCATCTGGCCAAGTTTTTGGCTTTGCAGCATCCACTGCAAACGTTAAAAAATTAGAAAAAAAAATTGCATTGTTGGAACGACAAGCAAATGAGGCTACTGATCTCCACAATCTTAAGGTGGAGTGCGATAAATTAAAAATAGAAAAACTTAAGAATAAATTTAAAAATTAATAATATTTTATTGTTTGCTGTTGTAGATAAATTTCATCTTATTTTTTATATATTAAAATTCACAAGTGGTATTATTTTTTTAATAATTACAAGTTTTTAAATATATGTACAGAATTCTTTTTTTTTTAACCTTTTAAGACTCAATTAACAAATTGTTTCACAATACATAAATAAAATATTTTACACTTTTTATTCCCACAACACTTTCAGTTTAATTTTCTTCAAATTTCACTTGTCAAACGTGATATTTAAAGTTGGCAATTCGATATTTTAGGTTGGCAATTTTATGACAAACTCAACTAAAAACAGTTGTGTATCGCAATAACTAAAATGAGTTTGGTTGTGCATAAGTTGGGTTGACTCTCACACGACCAAACTGAGTTGAGTGGTGAACCGCAATAGGGGCATTAGTCACAGTATATATATATATATATATATATATATATATATATATATATATATATATATATATATATATATACATATATATATATATATATATATATATATATATATATATATATATATATATATATATACATATATATATATATATGTATATATATATATCTTTTCCTGAAATATTATTTAAGCTAGAAATAGTTTATAAATATAGGAATTAACAAAAAATGCAATATTAAACACATGTACTACATTTAACAATTATCATTGCAATTTCATATCCTCTTGTTTACTCCCCTGTTTCTTTAAATAGATTTTGAAAGCACTCGTATACTAAAATAAATAAATTGTACGTGTGTTGTCATGTTGAATAAGGATATTTGCACACTCCATTTACATATAGTATATATTTTTTAAAGAAAACTCTATCTTCTACAGATATTGCTCAATTCGTTATTATAATTTGATTTAAACAATTTACAATTCTAAAATTTAAAAATATTTTTAGGATATGAACAACACAAAAGCAAAAGTATACTTCTGCCCAATATATGATGGCACCGTCGAGGAATTATCACTAAAAAAAACATTAAAGAAATCGAAAAAAGATTAAAAAATTAATTTTTTTATATATAACAAAAACTTGCTAATAATGACGACCGTACAAAAAATTAGGTTTTCAAATACTATAACAAAATTCAGTATTCAAAAAGCTCTAATGTTTTTCTACTATTTATTAAATGAACACCTCCTCAATAATATGAGGAAGGAGTTCTAGGAAAAAATTTCATAAAAATGTATGACAAGCACCAAATTATACATTTGGAAAGTGGTAAATTTACCCTTAAAAAATTATAAATAGAAAAATTCTGTTTTAGTAAATACAGTGACTCACAGTGAAAGTGGTCCATTTGTAACCAAAAAAGTATGAAAATAAAAAAAGTATAAAAAGCTTAAAATAAATTTCAAAGCACATAGTTAAATTATTGGTTTGTCTATTGACTTTTTGCAATACATCAAAAACTGACTCAATTAAACTAAACACATAGAAGTTTACGAGTATACCAAGTTATGACTGTCCCGGCAGGTAAATAAGTCAGTAACTTTTTGAATCAAATACAGGTTTCTAGATAACAAATCATTTTGTTTTTCAAAACTTTATACATTGTCCAACGTTTCTCTAATGTTTTACCCCTTCCAATGATAAGACTTCTCGAGGTCATCAACGAGATCGAGGAATTTGTTTGTGAGATGATTTCATCGTTGGAGTCAAATTTTTTTCTGTCTAGCCAATTCTTAAGGTTTGGAAAATAAAAATGAATCACTGGGTGCTAAAGCCGGAGAATAAGGCGAATAAGGGAGCGATTTGAACTTTCTTCTCCGAAAAATGCGATCTTTTTCTGGTGTTTAATTCACGGTTACGCGAAGGCCCAAAGACTTGTCCATATTGCGTTTGAAACAACGTCAAACATTCCTGGGAGGTTGTCATAGGACGTCTGTGTTTGACAGTGAACCAACGCGGCACCCATCTTGCGAAAAGCTTTCTCATACCAAAGTGATCATTCATGTCGTGTGATATGCTTCCACTATATCTTGCAATTTCATTCATCGATCGGCCAACATCATATGGTGAATTTCTTCAATCGTTTCGGGTGTAAAGGCCTCTACCGGGCGTCCATAGCGTTCGGTATTTTCTGCCTGTATGGCCACAACGAAATTCAGAAAACCACGTTTTTACCATTGAAATTGATGGTGCAGGATTCCCATTTAATTTATCGAGCTTAGGAGGATTTTTTCCACAAAAAAATGAACACATGGTATTCACTTTTTTCCATTTTCCTCTCTGCTATCAATGGCTGTCAAACACAAACTAAATAACACCGAATTACCCTCGTATATATGAACATTTTCGGTTTTCTGCAGCTAACTTCACTTCTTTGCGTTGTCTAAATCGGATTTTCCTATCGCTTAACATAAATGCTGCGCTATTTCTGTTTGCTTGATACAAATTTTATGGGCAAGAGAGTTTTGGGCAGAAAGAAACATTTTCCCCTTCGTTTATATTTGTCTAATATTTTTTTAAACATCTGATGAATTTTTCGTCATTGATGAAAAACCAAAGCACTGGGGGTTGTTTACATCGCAATAACTTCTTACAAAACACATTTTTGTTCATTGATAAATTTTGCACATCTTATTTTATTCTATCGAATCCCTACGAGTAGGTTTCTAAAAGGCCTTTATTTAAAAGTTATGAACTAAATATTCCTGCTTTGAAATATTTTTATTTTTCAAATGCAATTTTCATAAAGAGGAACAAAAATAAAACAATACAAAACGCAAAAAAATAACAAAAAGTTGTTGCAAATAAATATTGTGGTTAAAGAAAAACGCATCAATTGTTTACATTCAATACACAAAATGCGGTCAATGCAATATTCGACTATTCAACTGCCTGTCTGTAATAATCGCTTGTTTTATAACTAAACGTTGATATTTTTATTGTTGTAATTTTCAGCGGGCAATCTGAATAGATATACGTACTTTGTTAATGAATTGAAAAATTAAACTTCTGGCTTGCTGTTTTCTATTGTTTCTTTCCAATCTAAACCCTTCCAGCGATACACTGTACAAAAATAAATATTTACTCGTAAAATAATACATTGATTTGTGTAAAATTGCAGGAAGAATATTTCATGTGTTTTCTCATCCATTAACTTAAACACTTGTTCGTTAATTTAATTTATTAGAATGAATTTAATGAAAACTCTTTTGTTGTGTTTGGCAGGTTAAGGTTTTCATTATGTGTGTGTGTGTATGTAGCGTTGAGTTGCATTGTTTGCACTTTTGTATTGAAATACATAAAACGTTGAGCGTTAAAAGTTAAACTATAAACAAGCATTAAAACCTGGCTTTTAAAGTGTTGCTAACAAGGTTAATTCAGGTTGAAATTGTAATATTCATTGTATCGAGAAATAAAAAAAACAGGCATTTACGAATACAGTCAACAGTGATTCAAATTGCAGCTGTTTTGCTTCTTTTACAGTAAAAATATATAAACAGTTGTAAGAAATACTCGTATTCTCTAAAAACGTCTATAGATTTTTTTCTTGGTGACTTAAAGGTTTGTCTAACATTGTTGCCTATTCATCTTGCACTCTAACAAATTTCAATAGATTTTTTGTTAGTGTAGGCTTTTTAGAAAGAATCAATCTATGTTTTAGGATCAGGTTCATTTTCGAACCCAGAAAAATTTTTGTGCATAACAGCAGCTAACACTAACTTCGGAAAGGATTAATATTTGGTTAGTCACGGTGAAACATCTAGTGTGTATTTCTTCTATTGTCTGTTGAGAGCAATACAGATCAGTAATAACCGATATTTTTTTTTATCTTAAATGAATGATATATTTGAAGCGGATAAAGGACTCAGCAGGACTTCGATGTGAGCTACATAAAACTAATTACAACATCAATATGCTGCATGACCAACTTACTCAACAGAAACAAATCGTTCACCATGAGTTTGTAGACTTTTGGATTTATACAAAAGAAGAAAAGTCCTTCCAAATGTAAACTTCTTCTTCATACTTTCAGTGAAAACTCTGCTAAAACCTTTAAGCACGTATAACTTAAAATTTATGATAGAATTCTGAAATCAAAAACGAAAGGTTTTGATTTTTTTTACAAGAATATGGACTGTTATTAGCGCTGAGGAAATAAAGGCTTTTGCTTCTGAATGTGTCACAAATAGGAAGGCCTGGGGTTATGACTAATATCAGAAAGAAAACTTAACACAACAACAAAATTCATGATCTGTTAAAAAATTGTGTTCAACGACGAACCTCATTTCTAGTTGAATGAATACGTGAACAAGCAAAATCGCCGTATTTGCTGTGAAGAGCAGCCAGAATCACTGCATCCCGAAAAATGCACTGTTTGGTGTGGATTATGGGCCGGTGGCATCATCGGATCGTAATTTTTCAAAGACAATGAAGGCAGGAATGCCACTGTGAATGGCGAGAGCTACCGTGCAATGATTTCATATGTTTTTTTTCCAAAATAGAAGATCTGGACTGGGCTGACATTTGGTTTCAACAAGGAGGTGCCACATGCCACACAGCATGCTAAACAATGGCCCAATTGAGAGGCGAGTTCGGTAAACAGTTTATTTCACGTTTGGGACCGGTCAATTGGCCGCCTAGATGATGCTATTTAACGCTTTTATACTTTTTTTTGTGGGGCTATGTTAAGACTCATGTTTATAGGGACCAGCTTGCAACGGTTGACGTACTGGAAACCAATATTGAAGAATTTATTCGTGAAATACTGGCCGATATGTTGGAGAGTATATATGAGTATATATACAGCTTATGAACCATTTGAGGCGTAGCCGCGGTCAACATTGACATAAAATCGACTTTAAACATTGAATTATATAGATCGTTCTATCGACTCTAATAGAATATGGATATATGAGAATGTGGACAAATATACAAAGTTAAGGCCCGCACTCTGTGAATGATACACTAAGAATTGGGACTCTCTGTCAAATGTACAAGTTGCAAGTTCTTGTCAAAAATTCAAATCCCATTTCTAAACAATTTAAAAAATCCTTTGGGAAACAAAAATTTACATATTAGTCTAGATGAATAGGATAGTGTTAATAGCGTTTTTACTTTAAAAAGTGGTACTGTCCCAAGACAACAGGGAATTTTCTATTTTGAACTACAGAGCAGAACATTAGAACGTTGTTTCCAGCAGCCGCCATACACTCTTGACACTCACCGCTTTCTAGGTTGTAATGCTTCCATGTAACACTTAGAGACTTGGATAGCGGATGGAGTATGTAAGCGAATTCGAGCGACGGTCTGTAGTATGTCCTAATGGCCAGTTAAAATATAGGGTCACGGGAAGTAGGCATACTCCCTAACATTGCTAATGACTGATCACCTCAGGCTAGTGGCTTAGCTAGCTTGGGGCAGCACTAGCCTAGGGGAGCTACGGGCCAAACACCTATTCTTTCCGAAGTTAATATGATTACTGAAATCTATACAAATGTAAATAATAATATCATAGACACTGAAGTAAGAATAGCTGATATTTATGGAATCATAACGGGATCATGAAAAAATTATATAATTTACGCGAGCAAGAAGTAGATCACAAATCAAGAGACGAAAGTTTTAGTAACAGCTGTCCTCTCGCGTAAATTATTATTCGAAGGGAGTTCCGCTGATGTGGTGGCGTGATGTAGTGGTTAAAGTGCTTGCCTACAAAACAAATCATCCCAGATTCGTTCATGGCAAAGGACAAAAATTCTTCATCGTCGTTTTTCGGGATTTAAAATAAAGTGGGTTCAACCCCCTCCAAAAATCCGTCAGGAAGCCCCTGACCATTCCCTGGAAAAGAGGATAACATCATGACAAGGGTCAGGCAGCCACCACTCCTGGGAAAAAGATAGAAATCAAAGATAAGCAAGGTTGCTCACCACTACACCAAATACACAGAGGGCGTTGTTTCTAGGCAATGACAGATGGCAGCCCCATATCCTAGAACCTGCTACATCAGGGAAAAAAACAATGTGAAATACAAACAACTCGTGTAATATATAGATGCTTTGTGGAATCCAAATGCTCCCAAGAGGGGTAATGGAGAAAAAAAGTTCCGCTGATAGTGGTGAGGAAGGACTGTTCTGACATGTTGTGGCTATTAATTGTTTCCCTTAGTAGATCTGAGTAAATACATTTGGGGACGATTGAATAGTGGACCTTTCACAATTTTCAGACTTCCAGGTCAATAAAATAATGATAACAATATCAATCATGTATGCCATCAGCAATTCCGTTTAACGTGTGCACTATTCTAGCCAATTTAATGCAAACTTGGTTTTGGCTGATAACAATTTAGAAATCTCGCTCTATCTAGATACGGCCATTTTTTATAAAGTCAATCCGGCTCCAACTTATTGTTTTATTTTGCTTATCTGGCACTCAACAAAAACTAAACCCATTTCAATAGCAATTTTGCAAACTTCCATCAATTCAATTAGCAGTTAAAGTTTAAGCAGAACTTATATAAACAATCAACAATCCGAAGGGGTCAAGTACAATGGGAGGAAAAAACTCCCTACCTAAGAAAAGAACAAAGGAGTGGTATGTATAAATAACAAAAACTTTCACTTTAATGCAAACAAACAAAAAAGGAAGAACAGAACATGATTTTGACATTAGATTAATCCTTTATATGGCATAAAAGACTTTTTTCCTGCCAGCTTTAAATAAGTGATGGGCTATTTTTGCTTGTATCTCTTCCACTCTTCCACAATTATCACATGTGCACAGATTGTTGAAAGTTGTTTTACCTTAAAAAACAAGAAATAATATTTTCTTTTTCATATAATCGTATCTTTTTCCTCATGCCGTTTGTATTTTATATGGCAAATGAATTCCTCTTTGGAAAATATATGTTGCGCTTTATTGAAATTGTTGTATTTGTCTGGCACTGTGTAAATTTGCTATTTGTTTCTTCTCATTTTATTATGTCTTTTGCTTTTCCAAATATCCCTTAAGAAAAAAAGGTCAAAATGGTTAACGAGAAGGAAGAGGGCGGTGGGTTAGGGTTGAATAGCAAAGTGGGGGTGTTTCAAAATGTTGTAAATACTCATCTAAATTGAGGGCGTATATTAAACATGTCAAAATATATTAAAATGCTTTTAACTTTATTTCAAGATACTTTTAAGTCAACATTATCCTTAATGCTACTTATATCTGTTTTCTTTTGAAACCGACCGACATCTAGTGGAAGCCAAAATAAAAACCTCCAAAATGGACAATAAGAGTTAAGAGCAAAAAAAGGATAAAAGTTAAAGCAAGCTTTTAGTTAATGCTTTTTATGATCAAAATAAGTTGTATTATCATCGCCAAGAGATACTGCCATATTGACTTTTAAAATATTCTTCATGTGGAGACAAGGACAAAGACAATTTAGCACTCATACATTAAAAAAAAGTAACAATACAAGCTCTTTTTAAATTTTATTCAGAAATGTGATAAAAAAGAGCAACTGTTTACATTTAGCATTTATTAGGTTAATAGATTGCTATGACAAACGATTTTCAAATGACAACCTTGTTTAGAGATTCTCGTATGGCTTATTTTTGTTCAAGTAGTCAATTAAGCAAAGAAAACAGTGAAGCAATATATATTTGCATGTGAAATGTCGTCCTTTAGCCACCGGTGAAGCAAAAGAAAAAATTTTTTTTCAAAAAGCTGTCTAGATCATTAGTAACGTATTTGTGTTGAACACAAAACATCTGTCTTGTAAACACAATAACACAAACATTCGCGAAAGTTTCAACTTTTCTTTTACAACTTTACAGGGGTATAACTTGGTGAATCCACTATTGAACCGTGTGAGGATTTAATCCTTATCACATCGACATGTGTCTCTGGTACACATCATGATTTTTATTTCAACGGAATATAAGGTATCACAAAAATTGCTCTAAAATTGTGGTTACGATTACAAGTCAATTGAATAACTTGTTAAGAAGGATCGTAATGATTTTTGAATTTTCTGGTTGAGGATTTCTGATTTTACTTATTAATTATGTTTATAGATAGTCTTAAAAATATCTTAATTACTTAAAATTATGACAAAAATAGTGAAAAGAATCGAATGTTACTTAAAACAATAATATAACTATTCTAAATCTATTATGACTATTTTCAAAGTCGTTTGCATTTAATGTCATTGTCAAGTGCAGGGACGAACATAAAAAAATTCCTGAAGAAAATTCAAGCGGTATTCGATTTAAGCTATTTTTTTTTTTTTTTTTTTTTTATTTGAGAGGCGTAATGTTTATAAGACTTTTTTTCTGTACCACTCTTGGGAGCATATGGCTACCACAAATCGCATCTATCCTATCTCTTTTTTTAAGAAGAGGTGTGGTGAAGGGGCTTCTTGAATGGATTTTTTGGACGCGAGTTGAAACCACTTAATTTTTTAAAACTCGAAAAAGAGTGCTGAAAATGTTTTTGTCCTCTGGCAGGGAACGAACCTGAAGTACTTCGTTTTATAGGCAAGAACTCTTGGCTTTATAGGCACTACGCCACACCATCACATGTTTATAAGATTATTTCTTCCAAAAGCTGTGTAACAAATTTATAAGCCATACAAACGAAATACTGAATAAATCGGCTTTAAAATTTAAAATAAATCTAAGAAATTGGTGTCTTAATGCTCTCAATGTTAGACATCCTAAACAGGTATTTTACTCGTAGAAGGATAACTATGACGTATATATTTTTGGATGCTTAGAATCATGCATTCATTGTGAATTTTTCTTGATGAGCAACATAATTAATCTTTTATTTCATTAACTAGTTTTAGGTCTTTATTAAAAAACACTTTGACAATAACATATCTTTTTAATTTTTTCCTGATGAAGACACCCAAAAATGTGCGGAAATAAAATACGTGTTTTATAAAAATACCTAAAGCTTGTTATACAACAAAAGGTAGAACAAATAGTGTTAATTAATTGTAACATATTTAAGATTATATACATAATTTATTAGCCTAAATTATAAGCAATTCGAGGCAGAAGTGGGTTGGAAATCAGGGAAGACAGCTGGCGATTTCAAGGAATAGATTATTAGAAGGTTTCGATAATGATCATATTTCCTGAAATTGGTGAAGTACAGATATAATCCAAGTGTAAGTCCGAATTCCCCCCGGGGGGCACGGTCAATACATCTTGTCTTGGTGGCTTGGTGTTGTGCTTCCTGGGGTATAGGGTTATCAGGTTTCCGGACCTAGGCCTTTTTGCTGATAACCCCCAAAAACTTGTATGTTGCTACCCAATCCCTGAATCAACAGGGCAACGGGCGCGCATGCAAGTAAATTAAAGGTGAAAGTGGGTTCGCTCGTTCGTCCGGTAAGTGGGTAATCTGGTTTTTCCAGACCTTGACCCCTTGAACTTAATATGTTACTACCCAATCCCTGGACATGACAGGGCAACGGGCGTGCATATAAGATATTTAAGGAAGTAGCTCTGCCTATGCTTGTCTGGGTAGAGGTGCTACCGATACCTCAGGTTTGCATGAGACCTAAAATCGGAGGTGTTTTTAACACGCGGCTGACCAGAGTCCTATCTGGTGCCATGGGAACCAGTAGTCCCTAGGACGTGTCCTAGACTGGTTATTGGTGAGGCCCCTTCGGGGATCACGTGGTGGCTGTGGTTAAAACCCAAAGATACGCGGGAAGAGTTATGGGTCAGATGAGTGTGTCTGCAAGAGGTGCTAGTGACTGATTGTAGATGCTCTCTTCAGGCCGTATATCTCTAGGTGTGTTGCTATTCGACAAAGCTACCCTGATGTTTTGCGGTTGGCGAAGCCTCAGGTAAGATGGGGGCACTATTTTGCTGCCGGGCCATTGGGGTAGTAGGAGGTTAGATAGCTCCAACACTTCAGCAAAGTGTCTGTACATGGTTCTGCAGCCTGTACAGAATTTGCTACCAAGTCGTCCCTATTAGGGGCACATGTTGTTCCTCAACCCAGTATGTGCCTCTGGAAGGGACGACGGGACGGTGGTGAACGGCTTTATTCACCCAGTGCGAAGAGCACCGTCAGGTAAGGCCTTCGGGAAGGTACTGACGTAAAATCTTTGACATATTTGTAAGTCCGAATTTGCTGAACCAATTATGGGGTCAACAGATTCTCATCATGTCATTATGACATGTTTTGTACCTCCACTGACTTTAATACAAACAAATTAAGAACAGAAAATTTGAAGGATTGTACTTAAGGCCATTCGTTAAGCAAAATTATTTATAGAATATATTTATATTATATTAATGCTATGATTTCGATAGGTATGCTCTATTATTATTATTATTTCTTTTATAATTAAATCACATGTTGCACTTAGAAAAGCCCAAATAAACTTTAGGTCATCTCATGTCTAAGGTTCAGTACAGATATTTATGATCGTAAGCAAAAATTTTGCCCAAGTTTTTTACTCTTTTAAGTCATATTTTCTTCAAAAACACTTAGGGTTTCGTACCATAATTAAAAAGATATTTTAATTAAAATATCGTATCTTTTTCGCTTGTGTTATAGAAAACTATTTTATGTACTACAAATATGTTACATAAATTGACTTGCAAAAAACACGAACTTATGAAAAAATAATACAATCTTTCAATATGTGAAAAAAAACGAACACCAAAATTGAAAATAAGTCAAGCATTGAAGCTTTTTTTAAAAAGTCGGCTTTAGTTTATTAGTTGCCATTCAAAGCCATTTTTATTTGCAAGTAAATAAAACGAATTATTACGTTACGATTTAAGCTTTAATTAATCCATTACAGTTGTTTTATAGAAAAAAACATGCATTTATGGCATCATATTAGTTGAGCCAGCATTTTTTTTTTTTTTTTTTTGCAACAACCAAATCATCTAAAGGGAGCACAAAGTAGTAAACGAAAAAAAATTAAACAACTTTCGCATTTACTATTTTTTGTTCAGTTTATGTTGAAATAAACAAACAAATAATTATCAATAACCAGCCACAACATCTAATAAACTAATTAGCTTTCAATACATCCCCCACACACACACACAGACACACATAAAAGAAAAAACTTGGCAAAAACTACAGAAACTAAATACGTTACGAGAAATTGCAAAGCGAGAATTATAAAAATTAGGTCGGTTAAGAGATACTCGTACACGAGTATGTCAGTTAATGGAACATAATGGAGCTCCAAACAGCAGCCGACTTAGCCCCGTTACCAAGGTGAACAACGAATAGTTGCGATATAACAATTACTAAAACTTGTTAATAACTTTAAACATATTTTTGATCATTTTAAAAATAAGTTTTTATATAAACAACTTTTGTAACGCTCAAATTTATATTTTTAATACTGACTGGCAGAGAAAATATTTTTAATAAATCTGACAATATTTCAATAATTCTTGAAAAAAATGTAAGAAGCCCTGCGATACGAATTAGTGTTTCTTTAAGCTGCCACATATGTGGTGAGTGCAAGACTAAAAATAAAATCACACAAGGCACAATGTGGAACTTATGTATTTAATTAACATCTTTCGGTTTGATTATAATCACAGTGTGTGAGGCGTGGAAGTATTTCTAGCAGACACTAGACTAAAATCCCCGTGGCAGTCGGCATATCGGAAGACAAGTTCTCAGTAAGAAACATCAAATTACTGCAGAAATATTTTAACTGCTTCGAAATTGAAATGATAAAACATTGAAAAGAAATATCAGGTCGTTAAGGCTCTATAATTTTTGCAAGAGTCATTACTTCGATGAGAAAATTAAATTTTTTTCCTATATAATATATAATTTTTAATGACGATAAGCTTTTTTACCACTGACAATCACAAACTTTTGGATGTAATTGTCTATGTTGTAAAATCAAGAAATGTAATAGAGGTATACACAATTTTGTGCAAATGGTCTTGCATTATAAATTTTTGCAAAATATAGGAGATTGTAAATGCTAAAACTTTGTATAATATCCAACACCTAAAATCATAAGCGGAAATTTCTAACGTTGCATATGTACAATTTAAGGATATATACTATAATTTGCTGCTGCAAGATGCGAGCAGTGTCATTTTTAAGTGGTTAGTAAATTTATAAACAACAGCTGATAATTCAAATAAATTGAGTGGCAAGATTACATTCACATTTCTAACAAATTCATTTTTAAGAATTTGTTTCAATTTAACAACTAATACAAGATAAAAAGAAAACTTTTGCTTGAAAATGCTGTTGATATTATATATATATCTATAATATTGATATTATATATATATATATATATATATATATATATATATATATATATATATATATATATATATATATATATATATATATATATATATATATATATATATATATGTATATATTTATATATATTATTTTTTTTATTTATTTGTTTATTTTTTTTATTTTTTTTTTTTTTTTTTTTTTTTTTTTTGTAATGCATTACTATCGAAAATTACAGTTTCATATGTTTCTTTGTTGTAGTTTTGCAGAATGTAGAATATGTGCTAGATATTTTACCTTATTTGAAAACTAACAGCTGACATTTGTCAGCAAACAAAAATAGGCATTGTGAAATTACAAAGGGTGGTAAAACAGATAGAAAAAACAAACAAAAATAGACGAAGGAGGCCATCATATAATTATTATATTATACCAGTAAAACATTTAAAAAAGTCACGATAGTGCAGGGATTATGATTTAGAATGTTCACTTACATTCTGATCATATCTGATAAAGATATCTGATAGACTTATCCTTGAAGGAATTTCTCATTTTTGATGCCTTCTCACCGATTTGAAAGCTGTTTTCAATATGTTTGAAAAATTAAATTTTTATGAAAATTATTTAATATTCGATAGGAATGGATTATTTACCACTAACCTGCCAATTGTTACAATTTCTTTTTCTTACAGACGAAATTGTAGATTTGAAGAAAGAACATGTTTTTTATTAAAAAAAAAAAGTAATTTGAAAAGCGAAAAGAGTGTTTCACAATTTTGCACACTTGACTTCGTGTGAAGTTAAGGAAATAAACTTGTGGGTTTCCATGTTCAACAATGCGTTCTTCAAAAAGCTCAAAAGGAAAGAAAACTCATAAGCAGCTGATAAACAGGAAGTACTACAACCCCTAACAGAAAAGTTTTGTTCATAGTTATACGAATTTACAAACTGAAATGTAAAGGCTGATGAAAAACTTTGTGCGGAACTGCATAGATTTGAAGAAATTATTTAAATATTTAATTGCAATACTCTGGGAGCCATTATTAAGATTGGCTTCCATTTCTTCACTGTGACTACTTTAAACACTTTAATTAAAAAGTACTCACTTTAAATTTAACTTATGAATTAGATAATGATGTGTACGTACTGCGACATCTGGTAGAAAACATAAGTGATTCCTCTAAATGCCTTTAAGATCATGTAGGACGCCAGCAATGTTTTGTGAATGATGGTGGCTTATGAATGATGGTGGCTTATGTATATATAAAATAATTTTGACAAAACAATTTCGATATTTAAAGAGTAGGTTATTCAACATTTCCTTTTTTTGTATGTGCAGTGATTTCTTTTATCATTTGTGGACCGATTTTGAAAATTCTCTTTTGAAATGAAAGGCTATGTTACAGAGGTTGTTTCATTTTAACCAATAACTGATAGAACCAGGATAAAGAGTACCTTCCATACAAAATAATATCCAATTATCATATCTGGCTGACTATAATAGGGGGAGTACATAAAATTGGCGTGGATCGCTAAGCATTAAAGTGAACGCAGCCTAACGAATAAAAGACTGGATAAGAGCAATAAATGTGACACATCTTCCATACAAATAAATATATTCATTCAATAATTCATTACACTGTACCTTCGTAAAAAAAATTGGGTAAAATTAGTGAAATTTCGCTGAGAGTTACTATTGAAGTAGCAGATCACAACGATGCTTGCTTTGTGCTCACATAACATTTACTACCGCATAATTCCTCCACTTAAGGACCGATATTCATAATTATTTTTATTTGAAAGGATAGTTTGGCGCCCTCCCGAAATATTGACTAGAAACTTTTTTATTTGATAATAGTGTAGTTTCACAGAAATTCAAGTAGAAATCAGACGGATAAAATGGTTGCCCGAAATAATTTTCAAAATTTTTATTTAAGAAGGTATTCCAATCTTTCCCGGGAGTAAAAAAATAAAGCAGAAATAGATTATAACGGTTTTTAAACTATTCCATAACTGCTATGATTTTGTAATCCCTTCCATTGGCTCTTTGTATTTGAGTCAGTTTTTTTTTTGCCAGAATTATTTTCTATTGTGGCCTTGCAAAACATCAGAAGCCCTCTCATCGAGAAAGTTCTTAAAATTTGTTTCAGGTGTGATGTATGCAGTCCAGATTATCTTATGTGCATAGCAAGCCAACCCTCGTTATAGTCAAACTACAACTCTTATTCTAGTCTTTGCAATGAAGTATTATGGAAAATATGAAAATAAATATATTGGCAAAAGGAATTATAACTTCTCACATAAAGACTATTTTTTCTTTCATTGTCTGCATGATGCCTGGTGATGTTAACTCGTTTTTGTTTTTTGTTTAGTTTATTATTTTTTATTCTTTTCCATTCAATATTTTCTGTTATTAATTACGATTCTTCGTTATTTATGATCCTGCAATGGAATTCTCAGTATGAAGTGTTATACAATTAGAATTAATTAATAAAAATCTAATTATAATCAAAGAGGCTTCAACAAATACTTATTTATTTGTAGATATAATGAAAATACTTAATTGAAAGAAAAAAAAAACAAACTGATATTTGTAGTTCAACAATGATGATTCTGTTAATAGAATATAAATTTCTCTGTACATTCTCGTATATTTCACATTGATTATTATTTGTTTGCAATCATTTAGTTTATTTGTTAAGCAAATGTTGATAATTTAATATGGAAATTTGTGGAAAATCACTTCATTGGTTGGCTTGTAAATTAAAAAAGATAATAAAGATACGAGTATTTTAATTTTGAAAAGCCTTCATTTAACCCTGGATTTTGTAACAAATACCATTTAATTTAATGCAAGATTGTCCATTTACTTACTTGGAATCTATAAATTCCTTAAAATGTTTTGTCGATAAACGTACCTGCAAAAATAGGAAAAAGGACATCAATATTATATGGGCATTAAAATAAATTTTCAGCGAAAGCATCTAAAACTATAATTGAAAACTATAATACTTAAAATAAAAACTAATAATTAGATTAAAGACTAATAAATTTACACTACGATTGTATTATATAGTTTTATAGAAGAAAAATAGTTTGATTTAATAAAATATTTGCCATAAGCTGCACAATATTTTAAGTGGAAATGATCAGTGAGTTCACAACATATTTAATACTTCATTCTAATGTATTACAATGTATTGGCCCAAAAACATTCTAGTGTTTTTCGGTGCAATTCGGCTCTTTCTAAACTTCCCTCAAAGCAGATTTGGCACCTTCTTTTGCAGGTTTAGGCAACACTCGAAATATGTATTCATAGTATTAATGTAACAGCCTCATGTTATTTAAGAGATTCCTTAAGATATATTGATGAAGAAGCTACAATCAATAGCTCGATCTACATGAGCTGAGTTCTGGTTTTTTAAGATCTTTCATATTTGGTTTCAAACTTGGTCTTGCTCACCTACTGCTTATTTTTTATATAATATAAGTTAACAAGTATTAGTTATAAATTTAATCATTATTTATGACCAGCTTATGCTAGCCAAATGTCTCTAATGTCGGTTACCGTACAAGCCCAACGGTGGTGTTAACACCAGCTGAAGAAAGCGTTCACCACAGCCCATGTTATCAATCGGTACCAATGGCAGCGCCCCTATTATTAACTCCACATGCACTCAGCGGTGCGGTAATATGTTCCTTATTTAAAAGTAATATAGTGAATTATTTTAAGGCTACAGAACCACTTAGAGGTACCTTAATGAGGAACTAAAGCTATCTAGCCTAGTGCTACTCCGACGTCCAAGATGATTAATAACCAGCAGAATCTAAAATAATCAGGGGACAAATTATCGCATTCGATATATATCGAAATATTTTTTTAAATGCATTGAAATTTCTATCGATTTCCGATGCCGTAATTTATCCCCAGACAGTACACAGAATATCCGACCAGAATCTCACCAATTAATAGTCAAGAGCAGGTCTTGCAAGCTGCTAGTTCTTGTGGCACCAGCGCCTGCACTTTGAAACACCCGTAACGCATCTATCCATACTAGTGTTGCGTCTTATACTTATATATACGAGTACGCCCGTTGACTGTTGATCAAAAGCAATATGTAGAGCGGCTGGCTCACCATTTCCATCAAACTTTCGTATATGACTACACCCATTATAAACGGAATGTTGACAATGCAGGGTGCACTGGAATATATTTTATGTTTTAACACTTAACACGTATCACTATCACCAGTGAATAAAGCAGTTTCTTGGAAGTTTGCATATAGAAAGGCTAGTAGATGAAGAATATAAGTTAAGAGTCTCAGCTTCACTGGGTAAGACATCTATCACTCCAATATCAATATCTGCATTTGATGGATACTATAATTTCAGATGCCCAGTTGTAATCACGTTGATGCTGATTTTATCGATTAATGTCTTGCTTTTTTTAGAATTACCCTAAAAAAGTAAGTCTAGGCAGTTCAATAAATATTATTAAGAGACGCAACTTCATATACACTGTCAAGCCATCATAAGCTCCTTCCAACGAGTCCTTTAAATTCTTTTTACAATATATTATTTCCATTATTGAAAATAACGCTAAAGGCTTCATAAATTTTATAGATATTCATTTACTGCCTTATTATCATTGTTATTATTTTTATATTCTTGCCATTTTAAATTGATAATGTAAGCAAATATTTGATGTTAGATTTCAAACCTCAGGCAACTTCAATTTGATGAATTTTGTTCATATCATCATAACAATAACGAAAACAAGATGTTTACATCGAAAAAATTACCTCGAGCGGTAATTGATAATTTAATTTTGATTTTTGAATTTGTTTATTTTTCTTTTAGGAGTAACATTTCAGGAAATGATACAGATTTGTGATGCATAAGATAAAAATATAAAATTTTAAATAAATATTTCCCTTCCCTTACAGTAAACACTTTGACCGCCCCAAAAAATATTATGTTGTAAAAGTATGGCACTTTTCGCTTTTATTTTAGTTTCCTATGAGGAATATTGTCGAAGCGATTGTTAATTGTTTCCCTTTCTTCTTGATAATTCTTAAGCAAATGAAAAAAGAAATGTTGTCAAAAATTTTACATAAACACTTTTACCTGCGGTTGTTCCAGGTATATCCTTTTTATACGTTATTAATTTTTCGCTGGCCAAAAGACTGCATTCTCATTAAAATAAGAAACAAGTTGATGGTGATTTTTATGATGACGCTGATGATGATGATGATGGCAGCAACCATTGTTTAGCCAGTTTATTATTCGGGTTCATTTTTTCTTCTTTTTTTCAAGGCAACTAAAACTCGAGCACTTTTACTAATCAACACTTAGGGGAAATGAAAGCACGTTCAGGTACAAAAGCAAATACAGAGATAAAAAAGGACGGTAAAAAATGTTTTAACAACAAACAACGGCGACAACAACATTGTATAAACTAAAAACCGCCAATTGTTTCCGTTTCCTTTGGTAAGGAAACAAAAATATGTTTTAAACAATAGAAACATGTTTTAGCCTGGTGGGTTGTTAAACAAAGAACAAAATAAATAAATGAAAAAAAAACTCAAAATAAATGCTGTATATGGACGAAAGCAATATGGACAGTTTCTAGTATTAAATATTTAATATTTGCAAAAAATAACCACAGAAAGCGAACTTTATTTTAATTTAAAAATGGAGCCCAAGCATATTTAGTTTGAAATTTGTATAAATTTATGTATTTCATAATTTTTGAATCATTTTTATCTATTTTAATTTATTACACTTTTCAAAATCTACTTCCTTTACAGCTGGGAAAGGCTGTTTCAGAAGTTCGGAATGTTACTCATGGTCTGTGGCATTCACGTTATAGTGGCGTTTTCTGTAAAATATATAATTTATTATTCAATCACTAATGGGAAATATTTATTGCTATAGATATTATCGCAGATTTGGTGGACAAACTTATGGCTACCGCTATGAAAAAATGCATCGCATTAATGTATCGATTATAAATGACTACCGAATTTCCATTCGGTTATCAGTTGCCAAACGTTTATGTGTCTCTTAATGTCTCCGCTAAAAATGGTAATGCAGACGCCCTTTGAAAACTGAGACTGGCAACTACAGATTTATAGTTATCGAACACCAACACAAATGAAGTTCGGTTGCCATCCACAAATGGAAGAAATGCCTGATTGATTTTTTTTTGGACTTACATTTTGATCAAATCAAATGGAAAATAAATAAAAGGCATGTGATTCCAGCAAAACTCCCTAAATGAAAGATTTAGAGATTTGATTACTTTTCGTGGAGGTGACATGAATCAGCCATCACAATTAAGTTATTTAACACTACTTTATATTGTATGCACATACAGATGTAAATGGCAATATCTTATCATCCACCAATGTTCATAAGCTGAACAGCCCGTTATGGAAATCGTACCTTCGTTATCTATCAAACTATAAATAAGACGAATAACAAAGCGCCAAGCAATTTCATTATATAAAATAAATACATCGTTTCTACCTGAAGTACAGTTTATTGTTCATTGCTTTCCATATCGTTTACCTGCCTTAATATCTGTTACAGAGTCCCTTAGAAAATATACAAGGTGCGGCAAGAGTAAGGCCATAATTTGAGCTATTTGCCATATAGTTGTAAATCTAAGAAAAGAGCTGTGTTTTCCACAAAAAGTTTATTTGAAAGTGTAAAATTGATGGCATGAAATGGAAAAAATTATTTCGCTAAAATGGCCACCTGCCGGGTTTATGTATAATTGCACTCGTTTCAAGGCACTTTGGCTCCAAATTGGCGATTTCTTCTTCAATGACAGCTTTCAAGACTTGCAAGACTCGTGATTTTAAAAAGCCACACTTTGAGTCACTTTGGGGAATGCAATGGCTCTTCATGCATTTCATGTGAATTCTCTGTGGTCCAAAAACACAAATTTTATTTCTTAAGTATAAATGGGCTTCGTCGATTTTATAATTTTTTATGGGAAATTATCCTCTTCTTGCACCAAGTCGAACAAAGTATGGCAGTAGGTTAACCATGTCAGACGCGCAGTAGGCACCGATTCGTGAAAAGTATGCACTTTCAACGGGAACTTTTTCAAATCTTTCATTAAAATTATTAGCAACGCACGTCTTGCAGACGACTTATTGTGTGCATCGTCATCTCATTGATGTCTGTGGATTCTCTCTCACATCGTCGGCAATAGCAGCGATGTTCTCGGTCGAGCGAGCAATGCGAGACGGCTTCTTCTTGTGACATCTTTGGTAGACCCACTTTGCACATAGAGCACATGGAAAACGACGATAACTTAAATATCGAAGCACGGTGACATTTGGCGCTGCATATGCTTTCTGTTAAAAAACGTGAAGATTTTGTACGGACTGATATTTTTTTTTTTTTGCTTTCAGGGTATCTATTGTTACTTTTTTTATTTTCCAGGAACTTAAGTCTACAAAATTATGACAACCGTATTTTTCATTTTATTTATTTATAATCGAAATTATTATTTTTATACATGAACAAATTGAGGTTAAGGGTTCGAAATTTGCACAATTGTGACTTTAATTCGATCCTTGATATTTAAGTTATAGGACAAGTACAGAAACTTTCTGTGAAACACTATTAAGAACACTTTTGTGGACTATTTTTGACTTGTAGCTCTACATTTTAACATTATAAATCTGGATTTGTGAGTCCTTATTGTTTGCTTTTTAAAAAAAGCCACATGACAGGCTTATATATAAATATGTAAATATATATATAAATATCTATCTTAAAATTCTATCATAAATTTTTATATACATCAGAACTAGAAATTCCATTTGAAAGACAGAAATAAGTCAAAAACTGCTTAAGGCTTAATTTCGTACTTAATAACATTTGGCGCTAAATTTTTGGGTTTAAGCTCGAATTACACAAATGCTAACATATAATTTTACTCTAACTCACTTTAATAAAAAAAAGTATAGATAGATATAATATAATATAATGCAACAAGCGGCAGAATAAACCTTTTACCTAAAATAACAAAGGGGAAATGGCAAACTTAAAATGCCAGACACGTGTATGGTTTTTTGCCCCTCTGTCAGGATCTGCCAATAGATGACTGTTATTTTGAAAAGAATGATTTGGTTTTATAGTGTAAATCAAAAATCAAAGTCAACCTTTTTTATAGCAACAGGATTCCACGGAATTCATGTATTAATTGGAACTACTTTTTTATTAATTTGCCTAATTCGACATTTAAATAATAATTTTTCAAAAAATCATCATTTTGGATTTGAAGCAGCTGCTTGATATTGACATTTCGTTGATATTGTTTGATTATTTCTTTTATGTCTCAATGGATATGGATATGGACGATACAATATCCAAAAAAAAAATTTGCTTGTTTTAATCTTAAAGCTGGGCTGAGTACTTCTCAATTCGTTCTCTTTGTGTTTAAGACAATCCTTATAAAAATTAACTCTATAAAACATAAAAAACAAATCCTGAATATAATGAACAAGACCAGAAAAGTTCTCAAATACAAAATAACAATAATAACAACAAAATAAGTATATAATAGTTACTGCTATTAACAAGAAGAAAAAAAGTTTAGCAACAAAAGAAAAGAAAAATAAAGCAAGAATAATAAAAACTCAAAAGCGTATGGTGTGAAATGTAATCACAATAAGCTATACTGCTTACAAAACACACACTCACACACACATATACGCATAAAAGTATGCAACAAATATTTACAAAATGAGTGAGAGCTACTAGCACAATGCGAGTACATGTGTGTGTGAGTGTATGAGTCAGATTCATAATACATTATTTATGAATGTGTATGAGTTGCAACTTTGTAAATGTAATACATTTTGTTTTTCATTTTCACTCGTATACATACATACCAACATACATGCATACACATGCATGTGCATACACACATGCACATTTCTATAAAACTGACATTAACGTGATGATGGCACTACTTTAGCCAGGCGAAACGTTGCTATTTTTTCAATATCCTCATCTTTTCTTACTTCTGCTATACAAAAAAATGTGTTACGTAAATGTGTTGCAAATGACACATTTTATGTCTGTTTGTATCGTGTGCATAAGTACGTTATTATTTTCATGCACATTCTATTAAGTATTTTTTTCCTCCTGCAATGTTTTATAATCTTTTGTCGGAGTTTTTATTTAATGAAATATGTGAAAAAAAAGTAAATTTACGTTCTGGTACCAGAAATAAAACAAAATTAAATACAAAACAGATGAAAAAATATCTCGAGGACAACAACTAAAGTAGTATTAAGATAGAAAGAGTATAGAATACAATTCCAACGAAGCTTACCTGATTATTTTATACACCCAATGGGGAAATTTATGCTCTTTATCGAAATCACATACATAATTGCGGCATTAGAAGAGACTTTGCGGAAATGTAGGACCAACAGATTATAATAAATAATGTTATAGGAAACTTTGATAGAACGTATTCCACAATTTATACTCTACGTAGAACGAGCTGCTATTTGATTTACCATGACAGTTCATTAACACAAGTCTTATGCATAAGAGGAAGGTGTGGCCATAAACTCATAAGTTGAATAAGATGCACACCTTTGATAACTAGATTCCACCTATACTTAAAAATAACTATTTCAAAAATACTTAATATTGAAATTTATTATTTGGGAGAATATCCCGACCAATCGTTACAGAAAAATAAAATAGACTCACGTTGAGTATAACTGTTTGTTGTGTTGTTTGTATAAAAACGTTCTAAGCCTACTATGATTATGTATTTGTTGTAATTCATATGCAATATTGAAATTCTCATATTGTATTTGTTTTATGTGGCATAAACATACGAGGTTGAATGTTATCAAACTGCTTAAACTTCACTGACGATTTGGTTTTAGCAACCAATGAAATGTTGGCATATGAAGAGCTAAAGCCACAACAAACATTTTTTCTATTTCAAAAAATATTTAAATATTTGAAATTTTTGTTGACATTTAAAATAACACTTCATTTTTAAAATGTTGTAACAAAGTCATTAAAATATTGCATTATTGGTGTTTTCGTTTCTAAAAAAATGTAAGATCTTCACCCTTTAAAAAGAATTTTAAATTTATTAGGATAAATGGATTAAACTTTGTATACAAGATATATATGTCACATATATGAAGAATTAAAGCATATTTTTAATAACGATTTTATCGACTTGACTTCCCAAAAATTTGGTAAAATGCACTATTGCAGTCGTGGAAGCAATGAATGACTTTAATTTTTCTACTGTGGTATAAACGAATAATAGTATGCTTGAAGCAAGAATTAAAAAAGTCTTCAAAAGAAGACTCTATGAATGTTGACGGTGTCTTCATTCGTTTTTCAGGATAAATGCTACAACAAGTGGAATATAAGAAAAAATTTCACGAGTTTAATGTTTTAAACTCGTGAAATTTCAGAATCAAAGAGTTATAGGTTTTTGGAAGCGATCTACATGGGCGTACTATACATCGCTTAAATGATCTAAGGGAGAGAACAGAAGCTCTTGATTGTTTCTCGGAGAATATTATATTGAGAGTGTAGGGTGTGTGGAACGTGAGTAGTGCACTAGATTAGCAGTCAGTGGGTCGCAGGTTCAACACCTGGTGTTTTCCAATGTTTCCAATTTTCCATTGTCTACCCATCACGGATATAACACAAGGACCAACTCACCCACCCAGCTTGTTAAACCTAATCTAACCGTACCGAGACAGGTTCGTATGCTGTCTAAATGGGTCAGGTGCGCGATAGTACCTGCAAGGGATGTAGGGAAAAGGGGGTGAATGAGCATCTACTATGCCATTGTCCGGCTGGTGCTCATACTTTCCAGAATCTTGAACTTTAAGCAAGAACAGGATTGTGTAGACTGGTTAGATTTGCTATCAAAGCGTAGGAATGTCACTCCGAGAAATTCCTACGCTTTGACGCTGGGAGGGCGGATCTGGCTCTAAGACTGGACAGGAAAAGCCCACGGACGCTGGTAGGGGCGCTCACAGGCCATTACACCTGCAAAGCCCACCTATACAGAACGGGCTTATCTGACACGGACATCTGGAGATTTTGCGGTGAAGATGAGGAGTCGATGCAACACTTGATAACAAATTGTGGGGCATTGTGCCACAGGAGACACAGAACTCTACATGCATATACGCTGAGTGAAGAGGATCTGCTAATGCTCCCACTGAAGGAGCTGATCCTATTTGCGAACGTATTAAACTGTTAGGGACAGGGAAAGCACAATAGATCAGCAATGTTCGCAGTGCAAAGGGCCATCCTGGGCCAAACCCCCATTACATTACATACATTACATTAGATTTGCTATACGTGTATATACGTGCTAGTCGTTCGTAATGGGCGCATACAAACCCCGATTTCATTGTGATAAGTTTATTTGCATCCACTGGTCTATGCAAGGAGTAGAGAGCACAGAAACATTTTTAAAATAGTAGAACATCGAAGACACGTCTTTCAAAAAAGATGATGTTATAAAGCAGTCGAGATAAAGTTGAATCCTGATTTACCCCGTTCAACGAACCCTTTTTAGCTGTAAACACTCCTGTCCAATTTTTTCACAATGACAAATAAAATGGAAAAAATATTATTGTTACTTGTAAGTTAATCTTTCATAGCAGACTAAGTCTAAGGCTTCAAAATTATTATTATTTAAAAGTTCCATTAATCTACTTTAAGACATCACTTTTAATGGGTTAAAGATATACTCATTACTTTTCACCCTCATAGTGGCTCTTAATTTAGGTTTACATCTAGGCATTTGTTCGAATGTGAAGAAAAATATTGTTTTTGTCTTCTACACATTTTTATGTCTGACTATTCTTTTTAATCATGTAATAGAAATATCGCAGGAAAAATGTATAGAAATGAGTTTCTTTTATTTCTGCACCATAATACACAAATACTTGTAATGCAGCAAGAAAAAAATTATTGTTTCATTAATAATAGTTACAAAAGTCATTGTATTGAATACAAAAGCATAAAAAAGAAATGCACTGAGACAAAACTCTTATTACCCAATTCCATTTATACACCTAGAACAATAAAATAGACGCATAGAAGAATGTTTGCTTTGAAAATAGAAGGTAATTTAGGTAACATTTCAAATTTAATATGAAACTTCAACGCGAAATATTTGGTTTAAGCCAATACATAACTTGGCTGTCTATTTAGTAAGTTTAAAAATTTTTTTCTTAAAAAAGCGACTGTCTTTATGTCCCCATAGTATTTAAATTTGCGCCCATTAAAAAAATTCAAGTCATGGAAGTTTTTTATAAAAAGCCACAATCTCTCCAGTTTATTTCACTTTTATTCCTTTTTTTAACAATAGCGCAACATATAAAGAAAATAAAGCAAAAGGTTTTTTTCTACAATAAACAGTTAAATCGCAGCGCTCACTTCTAATGTAGTCATGTCTTTCACATTCATATCATGTTAAAAAATTTTTATAAACACTTTTAGCACCATCTAAAACAAAATACATGCTTAAAGCCATTTTCGAGAAGCAGAAAAGGAAATCGTGAGTTATCCAAGTGACACAAGAAACAACAGACAAGAACGCGAAAAAAATCGATAAAATAAACGAAAATAAAACAAAATATATTTGAGTAGAGCTAGAAAAATAAAGGAAAGCCAGGAACAGTTACAGTTACATAGAAGAGTCATTTCGAAAAATTTAAAGAAAAAATCTCAGTACGTGGCAAAAAAAATTGTCACCAACAAATACAACTAAAATAAGCCTGGAGGAGTCTAAAATGAGTTGCCATTCATCAGGCTGATCAGTAAAGAATCTGCTTAAAACTTATCGTACATTTGGTATTAGTTGGCTGTTTGAACTCTATTTGAAGATAATTAAATATTAAATATTAATCATTTATTTACTGCCATCACAGCATCCTTTTACTGCATACAGAGTTGATCACTAGGAAAGGTAGTAAAAGATGAGACACAAGTCAATTAATGCCTACAACTTAAGGTGTTACTTCATTGTAAAATTCATAAAGGAAGAGAAGAGAGAAGACAGCTGATGAAACGAGAAATATAGAGAGAGAGGGAGCTTAATTCTTATGCAACTCTGCTATTGCGCATTTTAATAGAACATTTTAATAGCAATTTTGCGGTGCTTCCGGTGTTAAGTAGATGCATAAACTTTTCTAAAGTCGTATAAATTGTAGACATTTTGTGAGTTTTTCTTACTTCTTCAATGCTTCTGCTAACATAACCGCTTATAGATGGCGCTATGTGTGCATTAGCATATCAATCGCTGCCGCTACTGTTCAGTGAGTTATGCCTTCAGTCAAACAATAACTAAGACAATGCTCAGTTTCACAAGTGTATGAAATATAATGCGTGCTATTACATTTTTAATGATGGGTACTAATGTTCTATCTGCTCTACCACCTTTTTTTGACAGATGTGTAGGTTGGCACACTAATACAACTACGTTCTAATTTACTTATTTTTGTTAGTATAAGTCAAGCAAAACGCGAAGGCACCATGCCTTATTACTTGAGTGATTATATGATACCGATCGATTTGGTAATTTTAGTCAGTACCTGTGAGTACGTACGCTTGAGAGTAAAATAACAATAGGCCAAATGGGAACCGATTTATCCCTCATTGGTATAGATACATACGTGGGGACAGAAAAATTACCTCCAGCCTCACACCAATTCCATGTATATAGCAAAAGGAAGGACGATTAGTCGCCTAAATTTCATGTACGACTTTAATATTTCGTCCTCTGAGCCATGATAGCTGAACAAAATTGATTTTAGTTTGTAAAAGTGGTAAGTTCTTGAATACTTTATTAAAAGTAAAGAGCATACTTTTTTCATATTTTTACAACATTAAAGGAAGAAATTGAAAATATTTAAGATAATAGAAAAAAGAGAAACGACAGGAGATCAATTTTATAGTGATCATTAACAATACGCTCAATTTATAATAGTGATACTACACAGAAAGAAGTCGAACTATCTGCAATGAACTCCGGCATCATGTCTGAGAACTCTATTTCTAAAATATCATTTTGCCTTTCACTTTGCCTTTCAGCAAAAACCTAAAAATGTAAATAAGTTAAAAGATTTGATAAAATTTATCACCCGTTCTCTTTCAACTTATTCAGTTTTTTCCACGAATAAAAATATAATTTTTTCGTGCCACATCCTTTTCAACAAATCCATAAAAAAAATTCTTTTCAAAATTGCGAATATTATTCCAAAACGGCTTTTTTGGAATATCGTAACATTTATCTAGATCGGTTAAATGGTTTAGAAGGTTTGGTTCCCGAATAAGTCTTTTAAAATGGAGTTTGATATTAAAGGAAAGTTCCAGGGATGAAAGCAAAACATCAGAACATCTTCTTAAAAATTTTAAGAAAATTTTTTACTAACTTGTAAGGAAAATTTCTTTACCCAAGTTTGAAGTAGTTATATTCTTTTCCGTACACTCGTACGGTCGGTTTTTCGAGTCTACATTAAAATCATAATATTAAAGCCTTTTTTACAAATTTAAGCATAAAAAATTTTACAGGACATTCAATGAATAGATTGCTGCGCCAATAAGGAAAAAGTTCTTAAGTCTGATTTTTTAGTAACTTCCGGAAAAATTTCGCAAAATGAGAGAAATTTTATTCACGGGTGCTTTTTAAGTGACAAATCAAAGAAAAACGCTATTAATTTTAAAATTAAATATATTCCTTATTGCCATACATTCCAGAACAAAATTTTAACAGAAAAGAGTTTTAGAAATCCTTTCCTGCCCTTTATGACGAACAACAACTACATTTGGCTACCCTGCCAAATAGTTGTTATCTGCCGTCTACAAAAAAAAACAAACATCTCCTAGAATCATTTATTTTGTTTTAAATTTCTGTATGAATGTGTAAGCGAGCGTGTTTTATTACACATACACATGTACACACGCGCACACACACACACACACACATAAATAGTTACGGATTTACAAAAGTGGGTTGCAGACTATTTATGCCATATTTACATTAGTTTGTTGTTGTAGCTATTGTCGCTGCTATTGTTGTTATTGTCGTTGAGCACGATATACAAAAATGTATACGGCATATAGATGTTTGTTTTACATTAAATTATGTCGTTGCGTTGCCAACATGAGAATTTTTGCTTCCCTTCTAAGCATACAATCTGTGTTTGGTGTGTGTGTGTGTGTGTGTGTGTGTGTGTGTACGAGTATGCAAGCATGTATACATGTGATGGGGGTAGTAAAAGTACCTGTTATATTAGTTTGCTGTATTTTTCATTTTCAAAACACAATTTTCTCCAAATAATATGAAACAAAAAGTCTCTTCATATGACGCACGTACAATCTACGTGTCCGTCTTTTTATTTTTTATTATTTTCAATTTTTTTTAGTATTCATCTTTTTGAATGCATTTGTAAGTACGAATATTTGTTATAGGTTTTTTGGCCCAAACATGTATCAATGCGCTTTATGAGTTGGTGTTTACAGATGTGCTTTTGTGAAAGTGTATGTGAGTGTGAGTATGTTTGTCTGCATAATATATCGTATTATTTTGCTTTAAACAACAATTCGCACTATAATTTAGTAGTTTGTTATAGACAGTAGATGATAAACTTTTTGTATGTGAAGCTTTGTAGGTCAATAAAACAGTTGTTTGCTTTACACTCTTTTCATTTTTGTTTGTTTTTTATTTGTGTTGGTCTATATGGATGATTTTTGGTAAATAAGTCTATTTGCAATTTATTTATAGTGACATTTTTATGTATGACCGTAATAAAAGTTGGTAACTAAGGTTCATAAATAAAATTTTGAAAATTTGCTACATCTGTAAGAAACTAGAATGAGTTCTTGTAAAGAACGCACTAGGTATTTATGTTGCTAGATATTTCATATTTCAAAGAAATTTATTTTGCTTGACCAAAATCTTATTAGCAAATTGAAAAAAATATGGAAAAAAATATGAAGACAATAGAAATTTAGATATCCTTTGATACCAAAAAAATTTTGTTGATAAATTAATTTCTCTCTTGAAAATACAAATACAAGATTGGTTGCTTATATTTATGCAGCTTCAAATTTTCCGTTTGTCTTCAAAAATGTCATCACGTAACCTGCTAATTTTTTTATTTTTATTATTATTATTATTATTATTATTATTTTTTTTTTTTTTTTTCAAAAAATATTAATAAGAAAACTTGCAAATATTACAGACAGACAGTCAGACTGCAATTATATCCCTGAAGTTGCTTTTTCCTACGAACGAAAAAAATCTTCTAGAATACCAGAAGCTCAATTATGTACAAAGAACTGCATGAAACTAGTCGCTGCCACATGCATAGTCTCAGGCAAATGAATTGAAAATAAAATGAAAAGTGTGGCACTCATTAAGAAATCCCTCCTCATCTCCGTAAAAGCATATTCATATGTAAATATTTAGGATTTCTTAAATTGTAGTATAGCCAATCTTAGCTTGCCTTATGTAATTTGGCACTGGAATACCACTGTAGAACTCATTGTTTACAATATCGGGTCATGGAAGATTCGAAATGTTTCTTCAGTGATGACTATTGAAATCTGTATTGAGGATGGTCGCAAGGAATGCCTGGAGTTTACTGGAAGGTCTTTACAATTATTTAGCCGGGAGTTTGTTCCGATAAATACTTGTTGATTCCTCCGGCCTCTGATTTGAAGAATAATATTTTTCTCCCTAAAAATATATAGAACTTTCGTTAAAAGTCTCAGATATAAAAAAAATTCTTTTGCTCTAAAAGACAAAATTTTATTATTGATCACTTTAAGGCTAACAATCCTTTGATAAGCAATTCTCAATTCTCGCCCTCACCAACGATTAAAACCCGGGGTATAGCGTGCGAGCTGATTGCTTTATTTTAATCCTGGAGCAGACTTGATTTAACAGTTTTTAATATTAAAATTTCTTTATTCTTTCTCTTATTTACTTTTTTATATATCAATTTCTCATTTTTTTAGTTTGCATTTGTATTAACGACCTCGCATAAAGGCCTCCTTAATTGTCGTATGTTCAGAAGCAAAAGCATATAATGCTCTAAGACATTTAACATATCGGCAACACCTAGTCAATATACATATAAAATAAATGAGACTTTTTGTACTGATCTATGATTTCCAGAACAGGTCTAGAGTTATTTAAACTTACACTTTTAAAAACGTTTTGTTTTAGTAAAATGAGGGAAAAAATTTCAATTTAGGATAAGTTTCTTTCCTTTCTCTGTCAAAGGATTTTGGGCATTTATAAACTTATGAGTACTGTCAGGTATTACTTGGGGCTGATATTTCAGTTGCCCATTTCGACATTCAATTTGAATTCTAAATCAACTGCGACTTATATGTTATATCAAATTCATATTTGGAAATTTTGATAGTTTAATTTGAATTTTAGTTGAAATTCAGTTTTTATTTAACTTTTAATTATTTTACATTATTTTACATTATTTAATATTTATGTATTTTAACTACAACTGATATGTTTGCTTTTCAAAATAAGGGTACGATTTTTTGCCCCTTCAAAGGAAGAAAAGATAACGTAATGTCCTTTCATAACGTCAAACGTATTACAAAGGGAATGGGGTCCTTTAAATTTTTTTAAATTAAAATGATTTTCTTCATAAAATCAAAATATATCATTATGTTTAAGTTGAAACTAAATAGTACTATGAATATTTGTGTTATTAATTTGCTGTTTTTAACTTCATTTTGCTACTCGTATAAACAGTTTGGTCGTGCATATTCAGTAACTTTTTAAAAAATTATTATGGACCTTTTGATTTTCTACTCTTTACAACATAAATTATATTAATTTACACAATTTGCTAAAATCAGAAAAAATTTCATATTAGAATGTATTTACAACATCCAACAAATGCAATATTTATTGCATGCATCTAATCGTTTGCTGACAAGGTGTTCAGATGGGAAATGAGGCAAGAAGAGTTACACATCCATCATTATATTTTTAAAACTGTTGACCTTTAAGGAGAAAAGCATTGAAATAGTTCCTTAAAATGATTTTTAATTTTTAAATGGGAAAATAAATTACAAATGAAATATGTTAGCAGTGCATCCATAAACATTTACTGCTCGTGGAAACATTGTTCTGGAATGCTTAAAAAAATATGTTGGCCATTAACAGCAGCGATACAAACACGTTGCCATTTATTTGCTCCCAAACGAAACGATGTGAACCGTCGTTCTCCCATGACGGCGATAAGTGCCATACAATCAATAATACAATCATTATGTAGACGAAGGACTTGGAAATGTGTACTAACAATATTATAAATCTAAATGCCCCAGAAATGGCCAAAACGAATTTAAATGAGATTTAATATGCACGTAGCTTGTAACCCGAATTAGCATATGAGATATTTTCTCCTTTTAGCCTGTTCAGTAACAAAGTTTTAAAAGTTTTATAAATAGGAATTGTGTGTAAATTGAATGTGTGTTATAAATTGGAATGATAAATTGATATTTAAGATTCAGAACAGAAAAAAACCTTCATTAATTTTAGCTTTTATATATTCAGGGATATGAAATATATCCAAACCAATGAAACATTAGAAAATTAAAAATATGTATGTGTAGTAAATGTAAATTCACGTATATTTTTTTTTAAGTAAAGCGTCAAAATAGATTTCTACCAAAGGAAAATGTTTGAAAAGAAATAAATTTTACCAACTCTTCCATTTTTTTTTTGAATCATCTTAAGTAAATTTTAATGGCTGGAGAATAAAAACAACTCTAAGTTCACACACACACACACATATATATATAATATATATATATATATATATATATATATATATATATATATATATATATATATATATATATATATATATATATATATACATATGAATACGTGTGCATAAATATGTATTAGAACAAAATTTTAACTTTAATTTATGCTTAAGGTTTTTAAACAATGTCTTTAAGGTATTGTACTCGTATGTATACATGTAAATGTGAATAAATTTATGCATGTGTTTGTAACAGCCTTAACAATTTTATACAACTTCTGTAAACTGTTGAATATTAATGTATGTGTATGTGTAAATAAAATTTTACGAGTCACCCATACAAATAAATTGAGGCTGCTTATTTGTGTATGTAAACACAAAATTAAATGTACATGCGTTCAACACGTTTGTATTTCTTTTTTATGTTGCAATACCGAGGGATGTAGGTGTGCACGAGGATGTTTGTTGTATTTAAACATTTGCATTGAGACAGAGAGAAAAAAAGGACAATATATTTTATATGAATGTAAGGATGTACAAGGAATACTGGCTACATAATGATATGTTAATATTTTGTATGGGCGTTTGTATACATACATGAGTGGTTGTGCGTTCGTTTTATGTGGTGTGTATTCGTCAGCGTTTTAGAGTATGTTTTTTTAATAATTTATCTTTGGTTTGTTTAACGTATGTTCACATGGACATGTATTTATAGTAGTTAAAGAGTTGGAGCTTAGAATTTTGTTAAAGTAATTAAAACTTAAATTTTGCAGCAGTTTTTCGGCGACAAAAATTTTTTCCAAAAAATTAAGTTTGATAAGCTGGGATTGGCAACAGCAAAAGGCAGCCATAAAGAGTACATTACGCCACAGTATAAAAACAATATTTAAATAATTTATTGGCAGAATATTCCAAATAAATATGTTAAATTTCTTGTTTATATTTAAAGAAGTTAAATATTTATCAAATTGTTGCGTTTTTTTTTTTCTTTTAGAAAATTCAAATCTTTAGATGTATTAGACAAGAATAGAAATCGTATCTGTTAAATTGTATTTATAAATAGATATTTATATAAATGTTATGTTTACTTAATTAAAATCTATCGAAAAATAACGACCTTGAATGCCATCGATATTTTTTCATGCCCAAATGATTAAGAGTGGTATGGTAAATGGTGAAATTTATATAGCAGAATATTAATACAGGGATTATACATATATTTATTTCCAATTTATGAATTAATAAGAAATACTATGTTTCCCATGTTAAACTGCTCTTGCTAATGATCCTCACCCTCATTCAGATTTTGCAGTTTGAGTGCTTAATTCAGAGTCGGGTATCTGTTTCCTTTTGTATACATTTTCTTTTAAATGTTCATCATTTTCGCAATTAAAAGGTGTTTGAAATGGGATTATTATTTTTGAAAAGAACTCGTTTATATATAGTTTCTCTTCTAGTGATTCAAAGTCATAATTTTCGTATTTAAATTGCATTTAAAATGTTATTATTATTTGCAGAAAGAGATTGGTCAATACATACATTAGATAGAATAAATATCCGTACACTCATTTCATACTTACACGTCTCTATAAATCGCACATAGAGTAATTATAGACTTTATTTTTGTGTTATACTAAAGCAACCCTCGTACCTAATATATTCTTTTTTAATGCATTCACAAGATTGTTGCAACTTAAACGTTTGTCACAATGCCGCAAAGACAATATTGCAAAATTTTGAAAAAGAAAAAGTATCCGTACATAAATTGTCCGGTAAGTCCGTAAGTTAGTGGCACCTTTCATAAAATTTAAAAACGTTTTTTTTATAATGTGTGTGCTCTAATTTAAACGTGTGTAATGTATTTTGCGTTCTCAAACTGTTTTATGTGAAAATGTTAAGAAGTCACTCCGTTGCTGACGAAAGGAAAATTATTTTAAAATTAAGAAATGAGGGAAAGTCATATCGCGAAATAGCTGAAATATTTAGACGAAGCCACTCTTCAATAAAATACGTCACTCAAAGTCTTAAAAACACCAGCTCAATTCTATCAATATCTCGTTCAGGAAGATCTTCTAAGTTATCCATCCGGGAAAAGCGTAAAATACTATCTTCAGTCAAACAAAATCCTAGAATAGCTGCTTCTCAAATCTGTTTAAATATAAAAGAAACCTTTGGAAAAGGTATTCACGAAGACACCGTCCGAAAAATACTAAAAAAAAGAAAACTTTCACGGTCGTGTGGCACGTGAAAACCTTTTATTTCTAAAGTGAATAAAAAACGCGAGGTCTTTGCAAATGAACACGTATATAAGCCCTTCGAATATATCATTTATTGAGTCCACAATAGATCAGATTGGATATCTGAACATCCTCAAACAAAATTTGAAACAAAGCGCCGAGAAATTAGATCAGCGGCAAGATTTTTGGTTTCAGCAATATAATGTTCACACACACATGGTGCATATTGTAAAGCTTTGGTTGCTTTACACCACTTGAACGCAGAATTCGTGAGCGTAACATTACCTCAAAGGAAATGCTAAAAAGTCATACCGAATTCAAAATTACTGAAAACTATGCCAAACCGGCTGGCTGAGGTTTTAAAGAAAAGGTTATCCTACAAGTTATTACTTTTTATTTATTTTTTTTTTTTTAAAGTTTAATAATTTTTAATTTTACTTTTGTGTACGAAAACTTTTTCTTGTAAACTCCGCTGATATTTTAGTTTATTTTTTTAATGGTAAGAATTAACAATTTATTTTAAAACATTTAATTAAAAAATGGAAGTTTGTTGAAGAATTATTTCGTAAGAATTTTTTTAATTTTCTCTTCATAATTTGAATAGTTAAGATTTTGGGTGCCATAGCTCATGTTTACGGATATTTATTCTAGCAAGTGTAGTTTATTTTCTACTGATTATAATAAAAAAAGACGATCTTGCAAAGAACAATTTATATAAGATTCAAAGAAAATAACAACAATTCTTATTGTTCAAGAAAAAAAATTTAAAAGTTTCGTGGCATATCTATACTCTCTTTTGAATAGACTGAAATATTTAAAATTTCATTGCCTCTAATGTCGAATTAGTATTATTAAAAACTTTGGATCTTGTCGTATTCTTTGATTGATTTTTCCCTTGGTTTTTAACTTTTCTTTTTTTTCCTTTGGTTTTACGGGTGTGCAGAGCCATTGAATTTATATTTAAGAAAAACCTTTAATAATGTATTAGTAAAATATTTTATTTTTTATGTGTTACGCTGTCTATAAGCCTGCCTTACCTTTGTGCTGAATCCCATCTCATCCCATCAGTAGACGTTAACCATCATAATTGAAATATATTATTACGAAAATATTTACATTTACACAATTTCAAATTATTGGCATGATAATTCCTTACCTATAAAAAATAATAATTATATTATTAGCAATTAAAAAGAAGTTATATAAAATAAAAATATTTAAAATAAAAATATTAATATATATATATATATATATATATATATATATATATATATATATATATATATATATTGAGCTCTTCTTTAATAATTTTAATTAGATTATTACCTAAGATCAAGGTCGTATTAAGTGGTTAAAATTTTGTGTTTTTAGGCACAAAATTTTTTACCATTTAATACGTCCTTGAGCTTAAGTATTATAAGAACATGAACAAATTTCAAAATCATTTTACTAAACATTAATTTATAAATAATTTTATGTGTGTGAATATAAATTTAAATTTAAGTAGCAGAGACAAGAACCGATTTCTTTAACAGTGCTCATTTTTCGGTTAACAGAGAGCTGTTAGCCACTTAACAGTAATGGGTAATTTCAAGAAATGTGGATAATCTAGGAAATGGGACTGGAACCGTACAAGACAACACATGGAACAGGTGGTCCACATTATACATATTGGACGCAAGATAAAAGGACATGCCAAAAACGTTCAAAACAGTACAAAAAAGCAATTATAAAAATAGACATTTTCCCGGAGAGATAATTGGTCTTTATGGAAAAATAGGGACTTATAGGTATGTATATACCACTATATATAGAAATGGTGCTCCAGACGGTCCTCTAAGGAGCAGATTAGATGGTATTTCTGAAATAATTTTGAGATTTCAGAAAAATGAATTTGAAACATAATAATTTTTATTTTATATCCAGCTTCTGAAAAGATTTCAATATCAAAACTTTTGTTTGAAGGAAACAATTTTGATAATACTTTGCAACATTAAAAAAATGTTCCTGCAAATATTGTAATTGAATTTTTATTATGAAAATAACTGCCGTAAATATATAAAAAAATAATTACTTAAATTATTTAATTAGACTTCATAATTTTTATGATAGTGTTTTATCTGTAATTACTTTTTGAAAATCTTGGTTAAATTTAATTTGTATGACTGTTTTGCTGCTCCTTTTTTGTTTTGTGTGTAGAAACTTTTTAACATTCATGTATAATTTTGTTGAATATTTTTTGTTTGTTTTAGCAGTTTCCACAGTCAGTTGTTGGTTAATTATTGGTCTCCAAATGTCAGTTTTTGTATTATTTCAATGGTTTTTTTTTGTTTCTGTTCTTTCCTCGCTAAATGTGTTAACTTTGCATTACTTTGGTATTTAAAGCCGTTTGTCATTTTACCACTAATTGCGAAAGCAAGGGACAATGAGTGCCAGTGTTTGGAATTACTTTTAATGTTTTTAATTTTTATTGTTACTTAGAGGCATGGTTGAGAATTAATTGCTTTTTAAATATTTATATAAAGAAATTAAAAAGAAAACTTATGCAATTTAAAATTAAGGCGTGTTTTTTTTCTACTTGTCACATAAAAGTTTTATCGTGAAAAGTGATTTAAAATCCTTTAGGGAATATTGCCTTTAATGAAATAAACATTTCAATAACTGGAAGATTAGCTTGGATGGAAATATATCCACCAAGAATTTGAGAAATATTTTTTCTATAGATCCTTTTCCTTGTTTTTTTTTTTTTTTTTTTTTTTTGATTTAAGCAATTTGAGTTTCTGGATTTTCTAAATCTCTTTTGATTTTAAGCTTTGACTACTCAACAGCTTCTTCCAGTTCGATTTTCCCTTATATAAACCTTAAACATTTAGCGATAATTACTTTTGCGAAATAAGGCCCTAAATGATATTCAGTTTAAAATATTTCTAAGCCATTTTAACTGAAAGCTTTTCAGCAGTTTTTTAACTACAAGTTTTATAAGGGAAACGCTAAACGCATTAAAGGCCTTTTGCAAGGCCCCAATTTTCCATTTAATGTGGTCTACAGTCTCATGTACTAACGTGTACGAGTATTTGGTTGGCTTGACTTGCGTGTCATAAATGTCATTAAAATTTGCGTGCTTTAGTAAAGTTTATAAATTGTAACTGAAACAAAACTTTGTTTAACTTGTTCGAATTGTGGTTTCGGTTTTAAGTTCAGCAATCTTGCTAAACAACAGCAGCAAGAACCTTGAATTAACCCAGTTCAAGCTTAATTATTTATAAATGAATAATTGGTAGTACTTTTTTTATCGCCAAATTGATTATTAGCTGTAGTCGTTTTTTGCTTTCAGGCAGTAATAACTTGTGAATTGGCACATACATAATGAAAATATCCGCCGGACATCAACAAGGGGGGTACCGAACAATGGGAAACATTTTATATTCGACTTTGAAATGATTCAGCAAACGCAGAGAGAACAAATAAACAAATTTAATTCAAATAGATTTAATGAAACTGCTACAGATATGAATATATTTTTAGCTTAAATCTTTGTGTTTACAGGCGTTTGTTAAAAAATCTTCACATGCATATGGCGTTTTTAATATGGAAGAACATCAAAATGGGTTTGATGTGCAGTTTAGAGTTGTTGCAATTTTACATTCATTCTTGAAACTAAAGGATAGTTAAGTAATACACATGCTCAGCTCAACCAAAATACGACCGGATGTCCTTCCTGCATTGAACATAATTAAACATCAGATTGTAATATTCATATGCTAATGTTTGGCAAACCTTTAAAGTGTAAGTATATCCCATATTGCTGGGATAATCATGAGACCAAAGGAAAAGTACATCAGATTGTAATATTCACATGCTAATGTTTGGCAAACCTTTAAAGTGTAAGTATATCCCATATTGCTGGGATAATCATGAGACCAAAGGAAAAGTACATACGTAAACTTACATATTTTATTCATAAGTAAAATAACTTTCGAAGTAGAGAAAATAAGCCAGTCTGGGGAAGTCATAGAGTAAATTCTGACTCAACAGCATGCAGTTAAACTAATCTGATCTTTACTGTGAACTGATATCTGAAACAAGTTCGGAAGTCTATACTAAAATGATGACACTTGCAAGGATTTTTATAGATGAAGTTTCTTACTTTTGCCAGTGGCAAATTATAGCATTCGATATCGAGCGAAATTTCAAACACAATTTCCTTCAAATAAATTGAAATTGCGGTCGGTATCCAGTGCCGTAATTTGCCAAAATTAATGAAATTAATTTATGGGCTTATTAAAAACTTTAAGTGGAAAATATTATTTTCTATTTACTATTCCTGACGTCTCTTTAAAATATCGCACATCAATGCAACCAAGAAAATTTCTTTTAAAAATAATTTATCTTTCCTAGCCAAAAACCTCATTATTGTTTATGCCTTGTAAACCACTGACCTTCTCCTCTTATGATCTCTTGCGTTGTGTTAGATATTTATGAAATATTGCAAAGTTACAATATCTTGTCAAATCCTTACATATAAATACTACTCTAAAATTATTTCAGTTTCGTAAGGAGCACCACAGAAAATTTGCACAAAATCTCTCAAATTCCAATACAGAAGATGCCATACTGGCAAAAGTAATTAAATATGACAACGATAAATCAATTTCTGAAGTTTTAACGACAACAACGTTTTAAGGCCTAAACAAGGCTTGGTCAACGTTACGTTGTATTTAGGATTACAAAAGTACACACTTAAGCGCCATGAAATATTTAAATAATTAAAGGAGTTACGAGTATCTAAGAGATAACAGCACAAGAAACTTAATATCCCTGCAATGTTACGAGTATCCACAAACACTTTTACGAGTGTAATAAACTTGAGGAAGGAATTTGTAAGTGTGTACAAATTAAGTTGGTTACTTGAAGGACATACACAAATTTCAATTAAAATAGAACAAAACAAAGCACAATGTCATGTTGCTGGCACAATTTCATTTACGTTAACAATATTTAGCAAGTAAAAGGCAATAAGTTGGAGCAAAAGGATATTAATATTGGATTGCCAAGAAAATTGCAAAGGAGTCTAATGCAAGAATAGAAATATACTAGTAAGTATAAGGATTCCACCAACTACTTTGCCACACAGTGATGCAGATCCACAACAGTCTATTACAATGGTGTCCTTTAGCCAATTGCTAGTTTATTTTTGTAAACTGTAGAGCTAAATGCAAATCCTTCGCCAATTATATTTTCTATTATATTTGTCTATTTAATTAAAGCAATAAAGGATACAGAAGATCTCCAAGTGACCATACTGGAAACAGCTACGGACACCTAATATATTATGCAGCAGGATATTGATTCAATATATAAATTCTCTCCTTAAAGGTGGCAAGGATAAAACACCAACATGGTCACTAGGACCCAGTAGGATCAACCAACAAACAGCTCAGGTTCAGTTCTACTTCCAGTGCGAATGGTGTTCTTGAATAAACTGAGAAGTGTCTGAGTTACAACAACTACTGAAGGGGGAAAAATAATTGTGTCGATATCTGGCCATACCACCTTTGTTGGAGATGGTGTGTATTGAAGTAAATCTAGCCAAGCTAATAATTTTCTTTGAAAAGTCCGAATTGTTTAATAACGCGATGAGACGGAAGAATGAAGGCAGCATTTGTTTTTTCAGGTCCTGGTACATAAGAATGTCATCTCGTGATAGTGATGACTCTAAACAAGAGAAGCCGCTTGAAAAGCTTTTTCATTTTACACGATGCAACAAAGGCTGTCAAACATGTTTCAGAATTTCGATCATCATAAGGGCATTACGACTGCATTATGCAAATATTCAACAGTCCTTTTGGTACCATGCAAACTAAAATAGCTTACAAGGCGGCTTTTCTCGTTGTAAAATACGAGTATATAATAATATTGTGTACTGTTTTAATTCGTATGGTCCTTCAAATATCTCTGTTATTGTGTCTGTTAATGTAAGGAAAATGGCTTGTTATTTGTCATTAGCTACGAGCCCTTAAGTCCTTGTTGCCATTTTAGCTTTCTCACTTACCATCTGGCTCACTGTCATTGTGTCTTTTGTGGCTTTCGCCTAATGCGTTTGCTTAACAACAAGTAAACAACATCCAAACATCACTAAAATAATTTCTGAGAGAAGTAAAAGTAAAGTGGCAATATTAGCAATTTCGTTTCTAATGTAAAATTCTTTTTGTGTATATTTACGAGTATGTGTTTCAAATATTGCATGCGTGTGTGCGCATTATTACACAGTATTATGGAAAATGAACCACTCGAGGGCCTTTTTTGTAATTCTGATTTCTGAGTGCATAATAAAGAGGCCGTTGTCATGAAAATAATCGCTGTATGTAGTGAGGTAAACAATAAATACTCGTATTTAAAGCTTATACGATCCGCAGTACACAAAAGTTGATTGTGAGATTTCCAAAAGAATCTTTTATTTGTAGATCTTTCCGATCTGGACTAATAGATTGTTTAACATTCTCAAGCACAGCTGTAAAGAGTTTTGGAAACTGCACCTGAGAGGCATTGGAATGCTTGGCAAAGAGAAGGATTTGTAGTTGCCTGTTCCAAAAACAACCAGCACAAGAACTTTTCTAAAGCTGGAAATAGCTAAAAACATCAAATGAAAGACAAAGGCAACACAATAATCTCTATTATGTGTAATGAATTAAGAGAAAAGAGTTAGTAGTTAAGTGTGATGCTTTTAAAAAGGAAGTCTAAGTCTTCTAAAAGGACTGGAAGGACCTGATTTTAAGTCCGTTGCCAAAATTTTGTACAAAAGAAGGGTTATAGTCATAATTAGATAATGTTTAAAACAAGATTGCATATGAATGCAAGTTAGAAGAGTATGAAATAATTTAAAAAAGTATGAATCCTTAAAACAAAATCAAATTTCACGAAGCACTACGCAAAGAATTTTGGCAAAAGACCTCCACTTTCATGCTTACAAAATTTGGCTTACTCAGGAGCTTAAACCACCGGACCATGGAAAGCGACGGCAATTCATTAAATGGTTAATGGAGCAGAGTGAAGTCAATGCCAATTTTTTGAAAAAAGTTATCTTCTCCGATAAAGAAAATCTTCATGCAATCCATGAGAAACAAATGCACCCTCAGCAAGGAACTGGCTGGTGGGGATTTTGGTCAGGATTCGTGATTGGATCTTACTTTTTTGAAGATGAGGCTGAAATCGTACTGGCTGTGAACGATATGCGTTACAGGAACATGATAACCAAGTTCTTGTTATCTCAACAGGATGGCATGGAATTATATGATATGAGGTCCCAGCATGAAGGCGCCATCTGCTACACTGCGCATGAAACAATCGATTTTTCGCAACGGTTTCCAGAAGAAATTACATCTAGAAATACTGATGTCAACTGGCGTCTTAACGCCATGCGATTTTTATCTTTTGGCATTTTGTGAAATTTCGTTTTCATTCGAAGAAACCAGAGACACTTCCTGAGCTCAAATTCGAGATCCAATGCGTCATCGGGGCGATTTAGCTACATCGCTGTGAAAAAGTCATTGAAAATTTTATGAAAAAAGTAATGGTCTGTCGTCAGAGCCGGATATTCGATTGCATTTTAATCGATACAGGTCTTCTTTTAAATCCATTACAAAAATCACAACTATCTAAAAAATACGTGTTTTCATTTTAAAATGAAAACTTGCATTCTTACTGAGACACAGTTTATTATCAATTCAATTTCTGTTTTAAGTTTAAGGTCTCTGTTATTTTATTTTTTTTATCGATATTTTATTACTCTTCGAGTAGGATCTTCAGAATATTTGTTTTTCCTTTTCATATAATTATTATGATACTAATTCCTTGTTAGCACCAGATAAGGAAGTTTAGGGGATGTATGTTATTATTGTTGCATTATCTTTATTTTTGTTTCCATGAATGACAATAATTGTATTTCTTAGACCGAATAAGAAATTACATTTTTATTCCCAAACTTTATGCAAATTGTTGGGGTTGCTCTTACAATTACATTATAAAAAAATTTTATCTTTTGGGGGTACAGCTAAACTATGTACCTGCATACATTCAAACGTGATCGTCAAAGATCCACTGATGAGTTGGCATTGGTACAACCCATATTTCTTAAAATGTTTCCATAAAATAAAATATATTCTATTAAGACATTACAACTAAAAAAGGCCCTTCAAAACAAATCCCTTGGGATTTTGAACATACTTCAAGTTTTTTAGACTTACGTTAGTACCTACGAGTACGCACATACATAAACGTACTCGTATTTATGAAAATGCCTCTTCCGACACAAGCAGTTGCGAAGAGTATCGCTTTTACAGTAAACTTCCTCACTAAAACTTGTTTCATTTACTTATTATTGTTTTTTTTTTCGTAAGGAGAGGCGGTATTACGTCGTGTTTGGTTGCTGAAATTTTATGGTAATAAAGTAGTACTCGTAGGTTGCCGTTTATATCAGTAAAAGAAAAAAAAGGTAATTGAATAGTAACAGACTGGCATATATTATTTTATATTTTACTCATACAAAGTATTTCAAACGTCTTGAATATATGCAAATTGTTTGTTTATGTGTTACATTTTCATGCATATTTTTTTGTTTCGTTATGAATAAATAAATAACAGAAGAAACTATTTGCTTGGAGCAAATGAGTGCATTTAATTTTTATTAAAGCAGAAGATGAAAGACGATAAATATATAAGATTTTAGTTCATATTGTAGGGAAAAACATAAGTTATTTATTTATTTATTTTTAAGAGTGCAACTTTATTTAAATTGCAGAGTCTATTTAAACAGGTAGGACTGAAAATAACTTATATAACTTAAGAAATACGAAACTATTCCTTGAAATGTTGCAAAATTTCGTAAAGCGGAAGTGAAAGATTACAGATATAGGTTGGCTTTAGGAAAAATTATTGTTGGAAATCGAATGGTTATGTTGAACAGATCATAAACTAAAATATGATTATCACATTTGACGTTCCTTTCAAATTTCTCTAAAATCTACAGTTTTTCGTTTTTACAAGTTTCGACGATTTTTTTTTTTTAATCCAAAATTGCATTACAAATATTTCACCAACACTTCTTTGGTCCTGCCAAACATAAATAAAAGGATCAACTGAGATCTCTACATATGACTCCAACCTAAACTCCAACACTTGCAACAGTAGCCCTCATTGATACTGGATCAAGAGTTAATAATAAAGTGTGCGCGAATATTAAGTTTTAACACAATTGCAAGTTTTTTTCAGGTGTCACTTTAGTGTTCTTTGAAGTAGTTGAGAAACACTGCCCTTGAAAAATAGAGGAGCAATCAGTTAAATTCCTCCAGCCAAGCAAAAGAATTTTGTGGGAGTACTGAAAATCTTTTTTAATCATCACCTCGTTTAATATCTTTCACTTCAAGAAACTTGTCTTGTAAATAAATGAAAATAATTTCAATCGAAATGAAAAGTTGCAGCAACAACAGAAACGCAAGAAACGAAAATAAAGCACAAAAATTAAGAAAAGCTAATGCGAGAAATAGTGTAAATTAAAGAAGAAAACAACGCAAGAAAATTTTAAACATTACATCAGAGTAGTAATCTGTTATTTTTAATATGAGGCGAACCATCCAGCCAACCAAGCAACAAACATTCAGCCATCTATTCAATGAAGCATCCAATCAACTACGTCTCCCACCACGTCCACCCACTAAGAAAATAAACAGACAAAGGAAACAAAAAGGAATCGAACAGAGAACAACATTTAACGGTAGCGAAGAGAAATGAAGGAGAAAAAAGTGTAGTTAAACATCAACATAAAAAAATAACTGAAATTAACAAAAGAAATGATTACAAGCATAAAAACTTACTGAAGTGCGAAACTTTTGGTACAATCATAAACAACAACAACAACAACAGCAATAATTATATTAAAAGGAATATGAGATAGTACTTGGGATAGTTTATGATTGATAGCGACTTTTCTTCATTCTTCTTCTAGTCCGTTTCGCTTTTTTTTTTTATTTAAATAAACTGCGTTTATAACCATAAAACGGATGTAGACTGTTTAGCTCCTCCTTCTTGTCGCATAATTATTATAATTCTTACCATATTAAAATATTAAAATAAGTCAAGTTTCATAACAAGCTGAGTTAGTATTATAACTACAGTGGTACATAACATGTAATACCAAAACTGCATCATTATCATGTATTTTGTTTAGTTGGCCGAGTGTAGCAATTCTCATATGGTTCGCACATCTGTTTGCATAGGTCGGGTAAGCAGCCGCCAGCGAGATAACAACTCACTCTGTTGGCTCTGAATCTACATACATTGAGTCAACTGAAGTTTCCGTAGTGGAAACTAAAAAAAATTTAACATTACTCTAACCCCGGGTTGAAGTATTCCAGAAAATTTTTCGACTCAACTGCATCAAGGGACTGTTTCGGCACAGTTGCTTTGGCGCGCTATTACGGCACAGTTGCTTTGACGTACTGTTTTGCATTGCACCCTCGACTGGCTTTTTCGGCACACCTGCTACGTCGATTCCCGCGCAGCGATTTCGGCTGACTGTATCTTTAGTTTCCCGGAAGGCATGGTTTATACGTCCTATGTTGGTGGCTTGATGTTGTTCTTCCAGAGGTATAGGGTTATTAGCTTTCCGGACCTGGACCTTTTTACTAAAAGCCCCAAAAACTTGTATTTTGCATTAGGTCGACCTAGGATTTCTCCTGGACTGGTTATTGGTAAGGATCCTTCGGGTATAACATGGTGGCTGTGGTTTAAACTCAAAGATACGCTGGGTGAGTTATGGGTAGAATGAGTGGATCTGCAATGTGTTGCAAGTGATCATGTTGTAGACATTATCTTCAGGACGTATATCTCTAGGTATTGTTGCTATTCGACAGGCCTGCCCTGGAGGCTGCAGTTGGTGAGTGGTGCATGATAGAGGGACCTATTACTGGCTGGCCCGTTGGGGTGAAGACCTCCAGCATTTCAGCAATATGACTATAGAAGATTCAAGTCCGCACAGGATTTTGTTACCATGTCAGCCCTATCTAAAGCACATGTAGGGCCTCAAACGCTGTGTGCCTCTGGAAGGTGCGACACGGCCGGTGGTGAACGCTTTTTCACCCAGTGTAAAGAGCACCGTCACGTTAAGTTACATAACAGATACTGTTAAGTAACATTGTAGATATTTCGAGAAGAGAGAGTGCCCATGTTCTGTAACATGCGATATGCGAAATTATGTCATCCGGTAATAGACAGGCTGAATACGAAAACAAGAAGTTATTTTTAATTATTGTTATTGTTTTGATTCACATGTTATATAAACCATTTATAATCATTTATAATTTTTAGCTTTTTTTGATGTAAGGGCACATCACAAGTTGAAAAACACAAAGTTCTACGATTGACTACTGGTCAATAAGTATATTAAATACAAAAATTCACTGCTGGTGTGAATTCACTGTGATGTCGTTCATTCTAAATGATCTTTAAACTTTTTGATTTCTATTCATCTATTCAAGAGCTGCTTTCGTTACTTTGAAATAAGTAAATTTTCATGTTTCTTCAAAAGCAAATAATTTTATATCATATCAGAATTGGTGATTTACCTCTGAGAATAGGCGGCCTTACGTGTGGAAGGGGTACATACGTGTCACGATTTTTTCTTTAAATGAAAGTTATTGCATTAAATATTACTTAAATAAAACTAATTTTTCCATGTGAATAGATTTTCATAGATTTGTAGAAGTAATTCGGATTTTGAATCAGAACGTTGTCAACTTGGTTTCATGGGAAGTTGGAAAAATGCACTAGTGCCTTTTTGGAAGTGATAAGGGTGTCGCTCCTTATGTACGAATACGATTTCGATTTTTTCTGTGGTATACTCTGCATAAACGATTTGATTGTGTGATATTTTTTTGCGGATTTGACATGATTTGGCTACCGAGACCATGATGTTGCGATCCGAGCAAGATTTCTCCATTTTCCAAATCAAGCCAACTCCATTAAACAGAATCTTGACATTTTTAAATTAGGTTAATAACATCGGCTTGGTTAATAACATCGGCTCCTTGGTACATGAAAAATTCAATTATACATCGTGATTTAAATATGCCACTTGTGACCGCTGAAATTGCAAAATATGCTGGAAAATATTTAACAAAACTCGAGTCCCATCCTAATCCCCTTGCTCGTAACATCTTGAACTTTCCTGGACACATCCGCTTAAAAAAGAGGGATACTACGGCCTTAATACGCCACACTTCAGATTGAATTTTTTAAATATTTTTGTGCTTAACATATTTATGTATTATTAATTACTATCACTAAGTTTATGTCCGACACTGGTTGGGCCTAATTATTATATTTATACTTAAGATTTGAACACTTATTGTTAGTTCTATTTGAAGATACAATAAATAAATAGCAGTGGAAAAAAAAAATTTTAAATTTCACATTTTCTTAAGCGGTACAAAATTATATACATAATCAATCAGAATATTCCTATTAAAGTTAGTAAGACTTTAAAACGTAATATTAAAAGTAGTACATCATTTGCGCCATTGTTCCAATTTTAAAGCCATAAAGCGGGAGGAAAAAAATCATTGGTATTATTTAAGCTTAACTAACACAAAGAAAGAAAACATCAAAAATTAAAAAAAGATTTAAGCATCAAGTAACAGCAAAATCAAAAAAAAATAATACAAATTTAAACAGAAAAAATAGCTTTACAACCATGAATTTTTAGATTGCAAACTAGTGAAAGGGATATAACAAAAGCAACACCAGCAACACCAGCAACAAAAACTAAAATGATACATAATGAAACAATGAAATGCAAAGAAGTTAAACTAGATAGATCTAAAGTGAACGGTTTATGTGTATGTGTGTGCGCGTGTGTGTGTAAAGGGATGTGGACGTAGATGTAGATGCTCTGCTTTGTTTTTGTGACTACTTATGTGGTCTTTACGGTGTTAGTGTACGAGCATCTGTGTAATTTTGTGTTAATGTTGCCAAATATCACTAGTCAGTCGTTTCGCATAGTGTTTTTGTTATTTTTTAATGTAGATTTTTTCGTGCATTTTTATAATTTTTTTCTCAACTCATTTTACTTTGTATTGTCTTGATGAAAGCTTAAATGTCAGCAAGCTGTCAAGAGCTGTTTTATACTGTGTAACTGAAAACTATATTTCCGTGGCAAATATGAATATGCGCCATAGTTACAATGGCAAACCACCGTCATACTCTCTGCATAGTGGGTCGGACATTGAAATATAACTATTAATGGTGATTAGCTTTTTGGAATTATATTGATTTGACAATTTTATAAAAAAAAAATTATTAGTCATGCTTCGGTTCGTAAATATGACATTTATTTTTTTGGTCCCAGGAAGAAAATAGAAAAAAAGAGGAAGCCACACGGCCAACTTTTGGTGAATGAACGCTGGCAAAATTGGATGAAGACCGAAAAGTTGTGTTCAGCGCCGAAACCTATTTCTAGTTGTATGGATACGTGAACAAGCAAAATTACCGCATTTGATGTGAAGAGCAGCCAGAAGCATTGCAAGAAATGTTAATGCATCCCGAAAAATGCATTGTTTGGTGTGGATTATGGGCCGGTGGCATCATTGGACCGACGAAGGTAGGAACGGTCCTGTGAATGGCGAGCGCTACCGTGCGATGATTACAAATTATTTTTGTCCAAAACAGAAGAGCTGGATTTGGCTGACATGTGGTTTCAATAAGACGGTGCCACATGACGCAGAGCACGCGAAACAATGTCCCGACAAGCAATGGTTGAAGCACGTGAGTTACCGGCTGATATGTTGTATATAGTATTCCAAAATTGGACCTAGCGTATGAACCATTTGAACAATATAGATCATTCTATCGACTCAAATAAAGATTTCATACATTTCTCTAAATTTTATGTTTTTTTTTTAATCTGAAAGCTATTGAAAAATCACCCATTACAGGTTTTATTTTATTCTAGCTTATACTTTATAGATATTTTAATGAAAAATAAGGTACTCATATGGGACGAAGAGTATGAAAGTAATCTTTTGAATTCATAGAAACATTTAAACATTGATAGAAACATTTAAACATTGACTGACACTGTCAGTTTGTTTTTGTCTTCACAATTGGAAATTTTTTTCTGTGTTAATTTTTTCCTTATAGTCGTATTTAACACATTTTTATTGACTATAAAAAATTACATTTTTCAATGTAATAAGTTTGAGAAATTTATGTCGTGAATATAAGAAATTTTAGTAAAAGAAATTAAGTTTAGGAAATGATTTAATTCCGTATAGTTCATAAAATTTTACCAAGTTAAATTATAGTTCTTACTTTGCCCTACTTTACTAAAACTTTCTCAGACTTTATGAAGTAATTCTTAGTTCATTCCTCTCCCGATGAAAGAAGTGTAGTTTTTTTAAGGCATATTTGTACCTAAAACCTTTTCGTTTAAAATAATTTCACTGTTTATATAAAACGCCCTGATAGTCATCGTGGTAGAACATTAGACTATTTAACAGCAGATTAATATTTGTAACCCATCATGGCTTGAGTTTTAATTGTTTTATAATTCGTTATGAATATTAAGGATCAAAGAAATTATTTTAAAACTTTATTCCCGTGATTTATTCTTCCACCCATGAAAAAATAAATCATTCGGGGGTAGGCATTTAAACGAGTAGAAAAATGTTGTTCTCATATTTGCCCACCAATTCTTCCTCCGAAGATATTCACCAGGCATATTAAAGAAGCTCATAAATTAGAAGTAAGGAAAATTCAGCAAATTTTGGAAAATTTATGATATTACTATAAAAAAATTTTAAATATTGAAAAAAAATATTATTCGGGCCTGTTCTGACGTCATGATGAAATAAAACCTCGAATGAGTTTGAAATGCGCTGATGATTTCATGGTGTTCTGCCAATCACACGACATAAATTTAAAAAAAAAATAATTCAACGGTGTCCTGAAATCAAATGCCAAATGATTTTAAAATCACGTTGCTATTTTTTTTTTTAATTTTGTTATTTATTTACTTATTGAGCATATGTCAGGGAGTGCTACTCCAGAGAAGGGGCTTCTGCTAATTACACGACTTAAAAATGTTTGACGAGCTTTTCCTTTTTTCGAAGTCATGAGTAAACAACGGATTTTGTTTTAATTAAAATTATGGATTTACATACGTACAGATAAGTAAGATACGTATATATTTACTAGTTAAAATAAATATAAAGTGAAAAAAATATAATATGTGAAACTTTGTCAACAATAATTTCTTTAATAATGTAGGAATAATTATTCATTTTTTATTTTTTTCAGTAAAACTATCAATATTCAGTAAAACTATCAAATCCAGTTCTGTCGATTAATGTTCGACTGGAAATGTGTAGCGACATTGAATATGTACTTACAATCAAGTTGTCGGCAAAGAGTTTTTCGAAATGTGTGGTATATCTTGTAAAACAACTAACAACATTGTGTCTTTGCTTGTGTATCATGGATTAAGAAGGCTCTCGGACCGGACTCAGTAGGATATTCAATAAAACTATCAAATCCAGTTCTGTCGATTAATAATGTAAGAATAAGAAATAAAAAGCTCACCAAATTCATTTAAAACAAATGAAAGGGAACTTTAAGCAAAGATGAAAACGAAGTTGCCACAATATTAAAGTACTTATTGTTGTTGCCATTTTCTTATATTTTATGATTTTTTTTTTCACTAAATTTATCTAACAAAATTTATAATAATTGGGCATTTAAAAATTTTCTAAGCATATTTAAATAGGGTTTGCTTTCAATAACCAGTTCAGTTCAATAAATTAGTCATATTTTAAATGATTATAAAATTTTTTGATTCTGCTACCGCATCTATGATTTTAAATAAAACAAATCAGCTGACGGCCAAATAAAGAGTTAAAAAGCCAACAACAAGGAATATCAGATTTTTTTTATTTTTACAAAATGATCAATGTCTTTAAACATTTGTAAAATTCAAAAATATTTTGTGCAATCGACATAATATTGTTACAAAAATAAATGTAAAATTATAAATACAAAATATAAGAACAATGTATTTTTAAGTTCAAAGCGCAATTTGTCAAGTGATTTGAAATTGGCAGTCGCTTTACTGAACCATTTTAAGTCACAACATTAACGACATTTTTGTATACAGAGCACCTTCTCAGTGATTCAAAATCTTTTTATAGAAAAATGATTTTCAAAATAGGCCTAATTGAAATTATTAAAAAAAAATCAGTAACAGTTTTACTAAAATTAAATAAAATTATCTACAAACTAATTTTTTTTTTTTTGTAATGACATTAAGAAAAATGTTTTTCTGGCAACGAGCAAATTTCTACTGGATCCCAGTAAAAAAAATACGTCTGTAGCGCCAACAGACAACGATTTTAACCTCAAGTTGAGTAAATTTTTCTAGATTTTAGTTCATTATATTTTTCGGTGTGATGTTTATACGTCAATAATCATGATGTCTGCATCAAAATGTATTATTCAATTCTCGAAGCTCTTCTGACACGCTCTTATATTGATCTTTAAGTTTCTTTATATTTTCAATCTTTGGACTTCTCAATTCTTCATTACGTTCTTAAATTTTTGGAACAGAAAAGTCTCAGGGAGACAGTTAAGGCACATTCTTTGGCTGAGATGCGATGATACGATCATGTTGTTTATGGTTTAAAAAAATCGCTTAAAAGTGAGTGAGTGAACATTATGTATTGGAAAAAATTAAATTATGCAAAACAAGAAAAAAACACCATTAAACAAAAAATAATAATATAATGGATTGTGGGTATATCGAGAAACTCAATTAATCAATTAATTAAACCCAATTAATTTTTTGTTTCCATCTCGTAAAGTAGCAATTTTAACTTTTAATTTTTCTTATCATTTTTTATTATGTTATAGTTCATTTTAACTTAATGCATATATCTTGTTATTTCTGTCTGTTTTTTTTTTTTTCATTATTGATATTGTCTAATGTTTTGCATTTTATTTTTTTCCATTTTTGTACCTTTGAAATGTTTTATTTGCTAAAAATTACCGCATGTGGAGAAAGCAAATGTTTTATGCCTGTTTATAGGAGATAAAATATGGTGGTTGTAAAATTTGAGGAAACGATATAAAATTCTGCATTGAAAAGACTTAATTTAATACTTTGAAAAATGTCGGAAGCAATCAAAGTGTACACGTGCTGGCCCCGTGTTCTGGTATCAGATAAATTCCTTTAACTCATAATTAAGTTCTCCAAACTTTGTGACAATGATACGTAGAGCCTTAACCTCGAAAGATAACGTAAGTGACATATACATAATTTTATAGGAGAGCCTTCATATTGATTTTCTTTGCTAATGAAAATTTTAAGTTTCATATTCCACCTTCAAAAGTTAAAAAAAATTGTTAGAATTAATTTTAATAAGAATGAAGTAACGATTGCGATGAAGGAGTGCAAATCGAAAGTTACGTCTTTTACCTTTTTTGGCGGTAAAGGTATGATAAGTAATTAATTTTGAAATATTTGGACTATAGTTTAAAAAAAGTATTTTTATTTAAAAAAAAAAATTATACTCGTATAACACTTTTTATTATTTATTGTGGATTTAGCTGTTCATATATCGATATTTCAAACGGTTGATTGGGCCGAATATCCCAAACAATAAATCCCAATATTAAGTCTTTATAGCAAACTTTTAAATTATTTTTGATAATATGAAAAAATTTTATGTCCTTTGAAACTTGTTTAGTTATAAAAAAATCGAGAAGTACTTAGTGAAACTTACGCTTTTGTATTTAATTAAACATTAGACAACTTACCTGCAAAAGAAATAAAAAATAATGTAATTAAAAATACAATTAAAATTCTTAAATAAGACTAGACTTAAAGATGTACGAAGATAAAAGTCAAATCTGTCTGAAAAGTAAAACGAAAGCGTTTTTAGCTTCTCTAGAAATTGTAAAACTAAAAACATTTTTCGTTTTATTTGTTTTATTCATTAAAATGAATATTTAACAAAGATGATGCGAATACTTTTAGAAGCAAATTGTTAAGTCTTTTAAGCTGTACTTTAATGGAGAAAGTTTTACTGAAAATATATTATGGTTAAAAAACATTCTTTAAATCCAACGAGTTGAGCTTTATAATACGAAGATTTCTGTGAATTTCGAAAGCGGATCGAACACACATATAATGTTAACAAAGTAGAAAACGCATTCTGTTTTTTGCTTTATAAATTTTTCTTTTGCTAAAACAAACCTCAAATCTCCATATATGTAAATATACGTATGTATGCTGCTTATCATTTATTTTGCTTATTTGGGAAAATAGGTCTGTTCGTTTACTTTACCAATAAAAACTTGTAACGGTAGTGCGTAGTGTAACGCAAGGATTCAAAAAATTGCTCTTCCATTTTCTTAAAAGCAAAAAAAAAATATAATAAAATGCTTACAAAAATTTGCTGCTCTGCTTAATGCAGCCGTTAATAAAATAAACTCGTGTCTTGTTGTTAATAAGTTTAAGAACAATTTCATCGCCAACACTAAAATTCACAAAGAATTATGCATCATTTAGAATTCCTTCGTTTAATGAAACATCCTTTGTCCCCAAACTGCTACATTCTGCAAAAGAATGCCATTTGCTTTATGCTTAAGAATAGTTTATTTTCTCAAAAAAGTTATGAATTTATTTTCGTTTGTAAAAATTAAGACGTACTTATGATTTCTTCAATATCATAAAAATGTTTATAAACTTTAAATTTGCAATCATAAAATGGGTATTAAAATAATTTTTACAATCCAAAATTTTACTTCTAACTATTTTACACAAGTATTTTGTTTCTCAATTGCTTAAGCTCTCGTTAACAATTTTACGAGTAAATGAACAGGTTCCAGTAACAATTAGTAAAAACCTGTATTAAATGGTAATACAAAACGTTGAAAATCGAATCATCACAAGATGCAAGAGGCGGGAAAGTTAAACCTCACCAAAACTCAAACAGAAACTTTCAAAGTGCCAATTCACCTAAATGTTTTTGGTCTCCTCTCTCAGAAACCGCAGTCACAACATTGCATTTTTTTCGTATTCCACTGTGTAATATTCTTATAAGGATTTGTCTCTTATAATTACCGAATACACAGGAGGGAACTAAACCCCATTTCTCCACTCTGCTCATTTTTAGCTGATTTTTTTATTGAAAAAGCAAGGAGGTTTTGTATTTGCTAAAATTAACAATTACAAACACTTGCTTTATATGGAAGCTTTACGTGCGTTGAAGGCGTATACTTCTTTCTGCACTTTTATTTTTTTTCTTTAGGGAAAATACTCATAAAAGCACAACCTTTTAATTTTATATTCTTTACGGTTTTTCAAGTAGCATTAGCAGGTTTTTTAAGTAGCATATCAGGTTACTCTCTCTCTCTCTCTATGGCTTTTATTTAAAGGACAGATCCTGTTTCTATAGTGATTGAGTTTATAAAAATGTTCTTTACGCCCACTGTCATATTAAATTAATTTTTTTTTAATTAAAAAAGAATCAAAGAAAAATTTAAGCAACAAAAGTATGCATTAAAGAGTTTTATTAAAGGCATTCTTAAGCTGCATTAGCAGGTTTTTTAAGTAGCATATCAGGTTACTTTCCTTATGGTTTTTATATAAAGGAAATATCCTGTTTCTATAGTGATTGAGTTTGTAAAAATGTTCTTTACGCCCACTGTCATATTAAATTAATTTACTTTTTAAGTAAAAAAGAATCAAAGAAAAATCAAAGCAACCATATGAACAACAAAAGTATGCATTAAAGAGTTTTATTAAAGTAATCCTTAAGGTTTTCATTTTGTTGATGAATTGCGATCAAACCCGTTTCACAGTAAAGACTACTAAATAAGGACAGTGTTTAATTAGTCGTCGTAAGCAAATACGAGTACAACAGGTTGAACCCTCTTTATTTAAAACAAAAAGGATATTTCTTTATACTGCTTTGTCTTCTTAAATTGTACTTGTTGTACTAGTATATAAAAGCAGCCTTTGTTGTTATTGTTGTTTCACAATTGTACTTCCGACAAAAGGTTAATTTTTTGGTCTTGAGCAAATACTTTTTGTTGTCCTCGATTTTAATATCTCTGCATTTTATATTTGGGGTCGTCTATTCAAATGTCAATTCCTTTGCGGCCCTTCGTCATTTGTTTCTTCTTAAACTGTCTATTATTTTATCTTAAAGCATGAGTATTTATTTCTAGCAGCTGAAGTTAAACACTTTTACGGTGTCACTACTTTGCCTTTTTACATCGGTCTGTCGCATTGTCCACATCGTCAACCTTAATTTTACAGAACTGAAATTTAATCCAAAATTCTGCCCTTTTCTACCCATCTTATACTCTTCTTATTGTTGTTGTTCTTTTTTGTTTGTTTATCTTGTACCTAAAATGTGTTGTGATGACATTTTTGTAAATGTTTTGTAACGTCGGTTACAAAGATTTTTTTTTGCAATGAACTTAATTTTCTTTGCTGTTTTCATTTTCCTTAAAATTTTAATTAAGTTTCGTAATTTTAAGGTCTACATTTTCCTGCTGTTTGTAATAATTTTTTCTTTAAGTTTTCTTCTTCATTCGTCTCGCTATGGAGTACTTCTGTTGTCAATTACATTTAACGACACCCAAAAAATTGTGCTTTAATGTTTTCTTATTTGCTGTCATCAACTCATCCCTCATTCACTCGCTCATTCACTCGCTCACTCACTCACTATTATTTCAGTTGCTGTCATTTTGTGTACGTTGGAGTACATAAAAAATAGGATAAGGATATTTAGTTGGATTATAAAATTATATTACGAGTTGTAAATTCAAAAAAATTAATTATATTTTTGGGAATATTTATTCAAATAGAGATTATAGTGCCTGCCTAAAAGGTTTAAGGACATTGAGGACATTTAAGGTCGTGACTTAATTTCGAAATGAGTAAATTTTATTGCCAACATTCACAGTTTTAGTTAATGATAGGAAAAAAAGATTAAATAAAATTTTCAAGCGATATAATATAAATATAATGAGTTTTTATTTTAATTTTATGGTTCTCTATGATCCTTGTCATTGTAAAAACTATTTCATCATCTGTTGGTCATATTAATTTTTCAGTTACGTGTTAAGCCAAATAAATGATGTCTTTAATCAAATTCTGTACCAATGAAAGGACAAGTTCTGAAGGACAAGTGATGAAGTTATTGGTGCCACAGGATATAAGCGCATTTCTCCAACTGGTCAGTTTTAACGGGTTCATGATAGAATTATCATAATGATAGAAAAGAAAACATTCTATTTCAAATAAAATAAGTATAATAAATGCGTCCTAATTCGAACAAATAAAAATATATCCATATACTTAAGATGAGAATGTACTTCAAATAATCCTAATAACAACTTAATTATTCACCAACCGTTTTTGAACCCTTCGAAAGCACTATATTTAAATACATTAAAAATGATACAAAATTAGTTGAGATTAGGAATATGTAATAAAATTTTTGCTAATGTCGGCGTTACCGAAAAGTCGCATTTTTGTTACTTTAATTAATTGAGTAGATTTGACTTCTGAACGCACCTACATCGCTGTATGCCAAGAATGTATAAGAAATTTTTAATTGAAATCAACTCGGATAGATCAGTCATACCTTTAATGAAGCAAACTATAGACAATTGATCATTTTTTTAAACACGGTTTTCTGTATTTCACTGATTGCGAAGACGTACTCGACATTTCGAAAATAAAGTATATGAAAAAAAATTGAATGATTATTAAAAGTTATATATTAATGAATATAAAAAGGTCAAACCAGGAAAAATAAAATTAGCTAATAGAAATGTCACATTTATATTCGGTTGGGACTTATATAACCCAAATCAGAGCAATAGCCATAATGTGAGGTTAAATACCTTGGCACACAAGTTTATGGCCATCTTACACGTTTGAGTCACTAATATGCAAAACTGATTAATAGGAAATCGAATGTGGTTGAAGTTAATTGGCTTATTAGAAGAAATTTCATAATAGGGCTAGATTTCAAGCTTTTACTTGGAATTCATTAAGAAGGTTCTATTGCGTCGGCATCAAATAGACAAAAATCAAAAGGGTATAGCATAAAATTGACAACTCAATAGGTTGCTCCCTGGTATATCAGAATTTTACGCATTTGTAAGGATCTACATGTCCCGACGCGACGACGTTAAAGACATATTAAAGCATACGTGGTTTGTTCAAAAGAAAAATTTAATTTTGAAATTTCTTGGGCTACGTGCATTCGATGGCCAAATTTTTTTTATGTTGGCAAACTTGTCTCTAACATATGTTCTTAGTTGAGTTTGCTTGTGTTTACTTTAGTTTGTTTATGAGAAGCATAACAGTTAGACGTGTTTTTCTTGTTTGGCGATTTTGGTCTTGGCTCTCCTTGGTTTTTCCATTGGGGCGATTGGATTTTGGTTTCGATATCATAACCATATACCCATGATTCGTCACCAGTTATGGCCCTTTTAAGCAAATCTGGATCGTCGTTAACGTTATAAAACATTTCCTACGCGATTCCCATGAGACGGTTTTTTGTTCAATACACTTCATGCCAAATATATGCGAAAAAAGTGTATGACATCATCCAAACGATATGCTAACAACCTCTGCAGCTTCTCTAATAGTGATTTGATGATTCTCCATAACAATTTTCCTCACTTTCTCAATGGTAGAGGGGTAGATATGATTTCATGTAGAATTCTAAGTAACTTTGATCTAAAAACCGGACGTCTAAAATGGGTTTCGAACTGCGGAAATTGTAAGATATGTGACAACTAGTACTCTACTGCAATGTTTGTGTATTATGTAAATTACTTTAACAGCCAAATATTCTAAGCCAGGATAATAATTCTGGACTTTATAAACGTCAGTTTTCATCGGCTTTTCTTATTAAAAAATACAGAAAGATATTTTTACTTTTGACTAAAACTGCTCAGCCTAAAAATTTTTAATATCGAAAGCACTGAACTAAAAAAATTTTAAAAATTTTAATATGTATTCAAAAAAACAAGAACAAATGAAACAGCTTCAAAATGAAAAAAAATCAAGAGTTTTTTAAATACTTTCTTTCGAAATAGTTTTCTTAAATTTGCATGCAATACCTGAAATTTTTTTAATTAATTCTTCGAGAAACAGTTAAAGTTTTAATTTATTTTTTTGTTTCTTGCATATGTGCCCGCAATTTATGGGGCAGGAAAGGATGGTTCTTTTACATACTCTATTATTGCAAATTTTTCTTTAATAAACGTACAAATACAATCACGGCCAATCAATCTGGTACTTGTTATAAAAACCTTGTAAGAAAAAACAACAAAAGTTGTTTGTTGTGCTTTTGAGCCTGCTATGGTTACACTTTTTTTAGTTCTCAGATTATTTTTGTTAATGTAATTCAATGTATTAAGTTATACATTAGCAACAAAAAAAAATATAAATAGTCCCTACTCAGCCATGTACATATTGATGTTTCAATTCAATACAAACGTATCTAAAAACCAGGACTCTTGCGTTATTGATAAAAAAAATGTGTTAATTAAGATCCCTTTCAAGTCAAGCCGAAATAATACCGAGAATTCGCAATGTCGCCTCAAAATTAAGCTATTTGTCATGCTTTTTTATATTCTTTATATGTATATAAAAAAGCATATATCGGAAAGTAAACTAAAGTTATACTGAGAAACTTCGATTTGGAATCTAAAACTTTAATCGCATTTCCCAAAGTTCGTTTTTTATGACATGTCTATGTTGCATTAAAGGAGCGATATATATAGCATATATTTTGATATGAGTATGTATGTATTTGTGTGCATTATATATATATATATATATATATATATATATATATATATATATATATATATATATATATATATGTATGTATATGTACATATGTACAGTTTTTAAATAAAAAAGCAATACATCAGCCGAAAAATATGCTTTCCCAAAAACCATTAAACATAATGAAAATTCTGTAAACAAACTTATTGCAAATTAATAAATAAAAGAAATTCTACAAACTAAGCAAATTTGGAAAATTATTTAATTAAAATATTCCATTTTAATTCCTATTTACTTAACGTTGATTGCTAGATTGACAAGTGTTTGTTTCACAATAGAGAAATAAATAGTATATTTGGCTTAACACCGGCTTCGCATTTGAAAGTGTATTGAACACAAAACAAATACATGAATTAAACAATAAACAAACAAACAAAAAAACAAAAGCTGGCTTGTGTACTTCAAAAGAATAGAAATTTTATTTATTTACCCACACATTGATATGAACATGTAAACAAAATATGTATTTCTTTAAGAACTGGGTTTCCTCCCTAAAAAAAACAAGCTCTGTACCACATTCAAAATAAAAATAATGATACACAAAAATGTGCATTGAAAAAAGTAAGTACATCTGGAAAAAGTAGAATAACAATTTTGTTTTGCAAGGCACGTTTTACAATGCACACAAATACTGAATATGAATGTATAAATACAACATGCATACTCTAGCAAATAAATTTACTAACTCACACACATCCATGTAGTTTATCTATCACACGTAACACACACAACAAGAATTACTACCACAACTCGACATGAAAAAATTACAAGATGCAAGAAAAAAAGTAAAGCTGTACAAGGAGAAAATACAAGAAAATAAGAAGGGATATAAAAAACCTAAATGACTTTGAAATTTATCTACCAAAATATTTAAACATTCCTTATTTATAGAACTTTTTTTTGTTTTTTTTTTTTTTTTGTTGATGTACATGTATACGTGTTGGCGTGCCAGTGTGCGTATGTGCTCCATAATAAACTAAGAATTAAGAAGATATTCTTTCATTCCATCATTTTGATATAGTACCAGAATTATTATAGAAAGAGAAATTTTCATCGCCAGAAAACAAAAATAACAAACAAAAAATGTTTTGCAAACATTTCTGCTTCTGGTTTATTTTATTGAGGAAAAAATCATATTCTTAACGATACAATAAAAAAATTTACACAGTTTACGTCTTCTATTCAAGAAATGTTTCATAATCAATCGGGAAAAAGTTAATTCACGTTCGAGAGTTTGAAAACACTTTTATGTGCCAAAAATCTATTTGAATTACTTTAAAAAATATACGATTTATTTACACGCAAACTTTTCTTTAGTGGGAGAAAAAATAATATTTAACCGACTTTAAAAAAAGGAAGAGATTATTAATTCGTGTCTATTTTTTACTTTTCTTTAATTGTCAACACTTTTTTGGTTTGAGGGGGCGTGCTTGAAGGATGCTCTCATTATTATTATTTATTTTTTTTTTTTTTAATCGAACGGGTACTTTGCCCGCCCGAAATATTAAATATCGCTTCATAACTCCGATTTAAAAAAAATTACTTTTTTATTTGCAGGCATAACTTGCAATTTGGTTTCACAGAAATTTAAGAGAAAATCGGACGGACTAAGTGTCGCCGAAATGAAGATGAAGAAGTCCTACATCGTCTTTTCATATATGTACTGTTTTTTTTTCTGCATTAATAAATAATTTCTAGTTAAATATTTTTATTATAAACTTATAAAATTTATAAATTTGTATTATAATTATTTATAATAAATTAATATTATATTCAAGATAAAGGTTTTTCAACGTGTAACAAACTCATTATTATTATTTACAATCTTTCTTCAAAAGTATATTGCCACACACAAATTTCCTTTTGCCATAATTTGAGAAATGGTGTAAAATTGAAGGCAAAGCAATAAACAACTAAGACTCATACTTAAAATTTATGATTTTTATCTAATAATAAAGAAATTTTGATTAAAATGTACGCAGGTATGTACATATATTTTCTCATTAAGCTTAAAATATTTAACAAAATATTCACATTCTGCAGAAACAGCAGAACACATTATAAATGGAACAAATAACAAATTTTAGCAAAAACAGAATTTACGTCAAGTAAAATGATTTTAACTTTAAATCATCAAGTTTTTGCAAGGAAGTTTTGTACAGTATTATATCTTTACTTCTTTTATTAATATTCCCATTGTGCATTTGTCGCAGATTTTTATCTAATTGGTATATGCATATAATGAATGATAGAATTTTAGGCATAATCCCAATTAAGGCTTTTTTTCATTAAAATGCATTTCTTAAATTAATAACTTTTTGTCTGAAGTCCTTTATTATCCACTTAAATCCGTCCAAGCTTGTGAGTGCTTATAGTTACGAGGCTTAGGATATTTTTTATTCAAAACATATTAATGCATTTTATTCTATTTTTTTTTTTAATTAATTAAGGCTGCTTGAAAGATATTTACGAAAAGAAAATGGCAGTTTATATTTAAAAAACGTATACATAAATATTCTCAACAAAATTTCGTTTAAACAATTAAGATTTTGAAACATGTATTGTTTTTTTGGATTTTAGCTGTTCATATGCCGACAAAAAATTGGTCGCTGGGCCAAAGTGAACTTTTAACAGTTTGAAAACATTGTAAGCCCACTGCCATTATGTATTTTGTAATAATCATATACGATAGAGAGTTCTCATATTGTATCTGATTTGATTGACATAAAGGTAGAGGTTGAATGTTTTCAAACTGCTTAAAGTTCACTGACGATTTGGTTTAGCGACAAATGAAATAAATTAAATAAATTACATTATTTATTTCACTTCCACCCGAAAATATAATAAGAACTTATTGACAAAAAATTCAACCAGGACTAAAATATTTGAAGCAGTCGCTTTTAGTCCATTAGTATTTTGATGGTCACATTACATAAATACAAAGGATTCGTAATACTGTTTTCTGGATGTATGGTATTCAAAATTATTTTCCATCAGTATCGCCTCTCCTTTAATCATAATCTTTACGCCAGTTGCGCATTCAAGTTTTACAACGAAATCTGCGGATTCAAGTTTTACAACGAAATCTGCTATTGCAGAAATTTGTTATAACCAGAGTAAATATTATTTTTCTCCAATCACTAAAAATATACAACTATAGATCATGAATATTTCTTGTTTTTCGTTCTCGTATTGTCATAAATTTCACTTAATTTCTAAACATTTTGATTTCTTTGTCATACAAATTAAGTAATTATTTTACTTTTGTTCATTATTTGCCTAAAAACTCACAAACATTTCCGTATTTCGATCCAAATACGATTGGGATCGGCGGAATCATTCATTAACTATGAATGATATAGGTATTAAGTAATCAAAAGCTCTCAATGTTCTTGGCATAAAAACCCAAAGAGGCATTTAAAAGCATCAGTTTTGTAAGACGTGGTAAGAGATAATTCTGTCCTTCTTAACTCCTTAATATTTATACCATCTACATTCGTCCGAAGACGGAACAGAGCTCTCATTTATCGGACGGTGCTCCGCGTACAGCAGAGGGCGAAGAAGTTCTACGGTGAACGAAATGTAGCCAACTCCGTTGACTCATCGACACAGTATGCGGGTGTGTTTCACTATTTTATCGGTACTATAATGGAATATTCTTTATAAAAACAAAAACCCAAAACCCACACTTATTTACTAACGACTCGTTATTCATTAAGGGCCCATCCATTTGTAGTGCATATACCAGCGATTCGCACAACACATAACAGAGGAAATTTGTTTCCTGCGGAGGCCTTTCCTGTCACTTCCAGCATGGAAGGGTTCAAGTGCAATGTTCACAAGCAAGGCGTCTGCTCCTAAGACTGGTCCAATTAGAAAATAAAAATTAAAATCAAGCATACGTTACACTGTTAACACCCATGAATTAGTTCAAAATATGAAAATAGCACACGCCATTGGGCATTCAAGACGGATTTATTTCTCGTATATTTGTTTTGAATATTAAGTATACGTTAAGGATAATTATGAATTATAGCGCACTGATAAGACATGCACGCACATATGAAATATATAAGGAAAATTTTTATAGTCCATCTCTCCGACTGCCTGTCTGTCTGTTTATAGCCACACGTATCACGCAGAAAGTAGTTAGTGGCTTGTATCGAAAAGGTTGCAAGCCTACAGCTTAATTTGCAATATATTATGAAATAAAAATATAATATATAATAATATAAATATAATTTATTCCAATAGAATTTTTTATGCATTATTCTTTATTATTATTACACCAGTACTTAAACACACATTTCAACATTTTATACCAGCGTCCGTGTAAATTTTCAACAAAAAAGTTTCAGTTGATCTTCTGAAATTGTTTACGAAAAATATTTATACACATTGAAAATAGAGTCCAGAGTAATCAATAATAATCCCAATTTCGTCGGGCCAGGTGTCTTATGATAAGTCAAAACTTCTGACTGGTTCTACTTGGTGAATCCAGAGTAATCCCTATCAATTACACTTCAAGTCGACTCACAAGCCCCCACGTGGTTGTCCCTAGACGATGTTCTTGACACCCGTCAAACATCGGCGAAAAGTGAGAGGAGTCTGAAGCGTCTGTTCTCCTAGGTGGGGCGGCTGCAAGCGGACGTCTGTTCTTATACTAAGCGGTTCGCTACATAAAATGTGTTTTGCACTCTGCCAGTCTATTGGCTTTGATGGCAGCCCCATCATCAGACTAGGATGCAGTAGACTAATCATTTGCTTATCCGAAATAGAATGATCAACGAAATCTCAAACAAAAGGACGTATGCTCCTTATTGGATCGATGGGCAAATGTATATAAATAAAACTTTTCATATATAAAGTGGTTAATGTTTTGGATTCACAAAACTATCAAAAGGGAAGTACGAGTACCTTGGAGCATCTTCAAAAACTCTATAACAAATTATTATTTTTTTTTTGTATATGTTCAATTGCCATGCCTTGTTATAGTGTTGATTTAACTAACCATTGGGCTGTAACCTAAATCTTATTTCCCAAAGTTTTTAAGACCTTAAGAGCAAAAAAAAAATAACGAAATTTATGCTTAATGTGTTTTACAGACAATTAGTGTCGCTGATTTTTGTTGAATGTTAATTTATTTGACTTAAAAACGCAAAACTTCCCTAGATTAGAATTATGACGGAAACCCGTTAAGCATTAAAAAATAAATATAAAGGAGAATATATGACTTCATCCTTTTGTGAATTCGATTAAGAATGAAAATGATATACGGTATACATTCTAATAAAAGGAAATCAAAAAAATATTTTCCCTAATCTATTTTGTTTTAAAAGCAGTTTAGGCTTAAGGTATTTAAGATTCTTGTGGAAAAGTTTTTTTTTATTGAAAAGCATTAAAAGCTATAAAAAACAACACATTACAAAATCTATAACTTGGCTAATTAAGCCCACTTAATGATTTTTTGATATGCTGTGCTTAAAATTATATAACACTGAAAAAACTCCTAAAAGAATGTGCTGATTATTTAATCTGTAACAGCAATCAATATCAAACTTTTTCTTTATTACGGGTGATTAATTAAATTTTCTTGAAAAAAGGATTAAAATTTCCTTTGAAATTTATGAATACAAAGAAAGTGTGTTTTTGTGTGTTTAAAATTAAAAACAAAAAATTAAATGAAAACGTGGCAAGTTGTACGGTTAAGTAATTAATTAAACTTAATAAAATGTGCATTAAGGGAACTTAGAAGTATGCAACACTGGATAAACTCCTAAATATATGTGCTCTTACATAATTAAAACCCACAATAAATGTAATATTTCTTCTATGTAATGGAAACATATGATTTTTAAAGGCATGATGGTTATAATTAACTTTGAAATTTGTAATTTAGAAGTGTTATTCTTGCTGTCTTTGTTTAGTCATAAAATATATACTCCCATATAATCTACAATTTGCATCAGGGGTACAAAATAAATATTTTCTGTACTAGTGCTTATTTTACAAGCATGAATGATGCTTTGGGTTTCGTTTAAATTTTAGGCTGATTGTAATGTGAGCGTTACTCAAGGCAAGCGAAACAAAAACTGATATAAAAGCGTACTACGCAAATGCTACATAATGTCAAAGTGACAGCTATACATATGAAAGCTAGTTCTCTTGTTTATATCAACTTTTAGTGCTTTGTCAGTTCTTCTATAGTATGTTTAGTTTATTTAGAGAAAGAGTTTCAAAAGTCGATTTAAATAATGGATGCAGAAAAATGGTTGAAGCATAATAAAAAATCAACTAATAAAGAGAAAAAAACGAAAATACACGCTGCAAGTAATCACACAACTTACACGCACTAACCTTCGCTTCCACTCCAACATCTTTTGAGCGAAAATGTAAGAAAAATAAAAACAGTGGCTTGTAGAATAGATTCATATCGTCGCTTGTAGCGAACACTTCGATATCATGCATAAGTCTTCACGAGCCATCGACCTGGACAAGACATGAATATAACGCTAACAGAATGACAGTATTCATTTTCTTATGTTCTTGTACGCGGCGACAACATGTTGATGTCACTGTTGAGACAAATCATTAATTTTTTGTATGTGTGTTTCATTGCATGCTGGTATACGTGTTTCGTTGTCAATTCGAATATGGTTGTTCGAACAAATTTTCAGGTTACGATAGTGGCACATGAATTAAACATGAACAAGAGCGGCCTCCACGATCCGAATTCATAAGCAAGATGTGTTTTACTAATAAGTGTGAAGACAAATTTCGAAATTTATAACCCTAAACACAAGTTAGCGCTGTTAAATATGACAGACCTAGGAGTATGTATTCCAAGTGGAATTACGGGATTGAAACACAAAACGAAAACTTGAATTTTTCACATAAAAAAATGTTTGAATTCTCCGAAGGATGGGAGAAATAAGAAGATAAAAATTGATGCAATTTAAAAATTTAGTGCTCTCTCGTCATCCCAGTGACCAGAATACCGAACAGTGCGTAATAACAACGGGTGTGTGTCTAGGGTTATACAAATTCGAAATTTATCTTCACACGCAGACACACACACACACAAGCATTGTACAATGTTCATACCAATTGTATGGCTAATGGAAATCTCTAGTCAGGGAAGATTAGAAAATATTTGACCTTAATTCTTTAAAATTGGTGTCCTTAATAGATTGCTCCTTACAAAGCTTCCAAACTTTATCCTTCATTTGACAAACCCATCCAGTTTTTTTTTAATCATAGTAACAGGGTTCTTTACAGTATTACAAAAGAATTTAAATCGCTATTGTAGCGTTTTCGAATATATACAATGGAAAAACCCCGCTTAGTTGAGCGAAATTTTTCCATTAATTTTTTTTTATGAAATAAAAAAAATTTAAATGACGATACATGCTGCTAAAACTTATGCACGATTAAAATTCAAAAGAGGAATTGCTCTTTAATATCTTTCTTCGTTTTCAAAAAGCAATAATTACTGAACCAAACAGTAGTTCTTATAAGACAAATAATAGTTACTGGAACCATCAATCAGAATTCGAGGTAGACATTTGATCAAGACTATATTTCATAGGTTCATTCCAAATCAAAATTTTTCTTCAAGAACTACTTATTAACTTTGAGAAGTATTAGATAAAATTCGTGTATATGTGAACATATGTATATTGTTCTTAAATCGTGGTATATTATTTTATAAATTTTGTATTAATAAAATATTTAAAAATAGTGTAAAACTAAAAAGTAAAAAAAATACAAGTGTCAACGAAAAAAGTAATTTACACGCTGATAACAGAAGCTATAACTAAATAACTTTTTGCCTTTAACATTATCAAACCCACAAACTGGGACCAACTTTAGAACACTATGCCGAGAACACCCACTTATATACGAACGCTCATACATGCATGGATGCAAACAATGCGTTTTATCAAATACCCAACATGTGCAACTGCAGAAATTGTTAGTGTAAATGTGTAGCACATACAACATTTGTAAAAAAAAAACTGAGAAAAAGCTTTGGTAAGAGGCAAGACACATAATATATGTAGTCATTTATTATAAAAATTTTGCACATGTGTACGAGGGTAGCTGGACATGAATACACCACAACAAAATTTTACAACCTTAACAAAAAAGTATTAGGAGCCCTTAGCTTGACGAAGGCGTATCTCGAAAACCATTAATATACATATACATTTCATTACCTTAGTGGGCCTAAGATTTTCGGCACCACCTTCGTATATGTGTAGTGTAAGTGCATGAATAATGAGTAAATGATGCAACTTCTGTGTTAAAACTACAACAAAATTATCACACACGCAATTAAAAAAAAAATCCAACTCAACTATCTATCGAAAGGGACGAAGAGTCAGAGGATTTGAAAATATGATTATTATGTAGAAAAAGTAAATAGAAAAAAAACACTTTTAATAGAGAAGCCAACAAAGGCAAAAGAAAGATAAATATGGATAACATCATACAATCTTTGTGAAACAAACATCCCTATAATAGTTCATACACACATACATATAGTCACTTTAAATGGGTCTTTGGGGAATTTATCTTTATGACACACATTTTACCAAAGAGTTGTAAATGTTGCTTTTGTTGTTTGCATAATTTAGTTACCAAAACAACAACATTTGAAACAGTCTACGAAAATTAAGTTTTGTTTTACTTCAAAAATATGTATATATATATATATATATATATATATATATATATATATATATATATATATATATATATATATATATATATATATATACATACATACATATATATATATATATATATATATATATATATATATATATATATATATATATATATATATATATATATATATATATATATATATATATATTTGAAAATAAACACTGCAACTAGGTTCCTTTGAAAAGGAGTTAAGAAATGTTATTATTCCTCTTATTAAAATGATGTTGTTTAACTTGCAAATTCATATACAAATTCATAAAATGTTTGGGGAGGATCCATGAACCAATTAAATATTTGGTTGTGTCGAGAAGAAAGCAGGCAGAACGGGCCACCAGTTAGTGGCCTAAAACATGAATAACAAAATTTAAAAACTTATCAGCTTGCCTACGCAACTACTGAGTATCCTTTTCAGAAGCAGCAAATGAAGGACAATAACGGTGTTATTCTCTTCTTGCTACTAGCGTATGAAGTGCTTTATACTTGTTTAAATGTTGTTAGCAAAAAAAATATTTAACAACACAAATAGGAACTGGTACAAAAAAGTGAAGCGAGTAGTGAATGATAAAAAAAACAAAATTAGAGCAATACAAGTTATTTACGTTGGGTGGGGTCTGGTTTTTGCTTTTTTCCTTTTTTGATATTCCACCAAAGAATACAAATAGTTTATATCCACAATAGTTTTTCATTTATATAAAATATGAAAATGGAAAAAGGAAAAAGGAAACAAAACTCTTTTTTGTTAGAAAGACTTTTGCAATTTTAGTATCACTCTCACACAACATATTTTTACGTTGCGCTTGCTGCACACATAATGTAAATATAAACTCGAAAGAAATCTTAAGACCAAAGAAAAATACAAAAAAGGATAGAGTTCGGAATGGGGTATAATTAATTTGGAAGTAATACGAGTACTTGCTGCTTAGAAAATCGATGGCCTCCAGGGATTTCATTTAATTTTTGTTTCTGGTGTTGTCTGCCTTATACAGAGATAATAGAATAAATAATAGATGCAAAATTTGTGAAATTTAAAAAAAATCTTCTATATATTCACCCTCGTCGGGAATCTCAAGAGAATAAAATTTTTATTTCCATGAACAATAACTTGATATGGCAAATTGTTAGAGAATAAAATAATCATCTGTGGAGCATTTCGCTCCGATTTATATTATCAGAAGAACAAACAAAACTTATTGGAGGAAATAAAAAGAAGAAATTTGAGAGATGTATCAAGTCCACGGTGTTTATCGGAAGTAATGTAAGTGAAAGCATAAAGCATTGCTCGCAGTATGTACTTATATAAATAAATTCTTTGCAGGTTCCAACAACATTTCAGAGTTAACAAACCAGCTTATAAATACTTTTACCAGATAGAAATTCGTCAGAAATTCTACGCTTTTTTGCAGAAGGAAGTTACCAAAAAGGTTTCGGGCGGCAAATGGACATTAGTTTAGCGCAAACGACTTTTAGTGAAGCAGAAGTCTTAGGAATTTTTGAAAATAAGCTTTGTCCGAGGTGGATTTATTGGCCGAATATAAAAATAAAAAATAACAATCAAAAGGAAACTTTTACATTGTGCTTCTTTTTTTATTACCAATCAAAATGTGTCAAAATGTCACATAAATATTGGGGAAAAAAGCACGGGAACAAAAATCGGACATGCCACATTTTCTCGAAAACGCGAGTTTTTTTCAAAATTCGAAGCCGATAAAATGATAGAAGGTATTCCGTTTCTCCAAAATTATGGCATGGATTTCATATAAGGGAAAGAGGACAATTTGTTGGCAAGTCAGTTAATATATGAAATTTTTAAGCGAAGCTGATTCGTCTATAAGCTAAAGAATATATTAAGTCCCATTATTGGAGGCATATTAACTAAGCTTGCGATGCAATAAAATGCTTTTTAAAGCAATACATAATAGAAATGGATCAGCATTCGAACTTTGTCTGTATTTTGAGGATCGGTGCGATCAGGAGTACCTGCTTTAGAACCACTGTGAAAATTTTTTCAAATAACCACACGGCGCAGGCGCCTTTCATAGGAACTGAAGCTATGTAACCTCCAACTCACGATACTTATAGTCCGATCAGTGTCGACGAAGGCTACTGTAGAAATGAGAGATCACTTAGAATTTTCTGCAAAACTAATACCTACAGGTAGGTTTCAAACAAATCTACCAAGTAAACCCAAAACTGGCCTTCGTAGACTAGTAGGTAGTGTACTAGACTCGTAGTGCGAACAACAACAACCTTAAGTGTATCTCGTATGACATGGGCTATCACCAAAACATTGAATGAACTCTTTTTTACTATGAGCCCATGCAGTGCCAGATAGTCCTCAAACACAAAAACATCATGGCGGCAGGTTGCATCAGAAAATTTTTCAGGGAAAGCAATGCTTAAAAAAGCATACATCTATATATATAAAAATAAGTCCGTATATGTACGTCGCCGAACTAATCATAAACGCGTCGAGCGATTTCAACCAAACTTATACACTACGTAGGCAGTGGCCCATATATGGTTTATATGAAGTTTGGTTAAAATCCGATAACGCATGTGTGTGCGGTGCGTATGTGAAGTGAGTGTGTTTTTGGGAACAAAACCAACTTTATTAAAAACAAGTGTGTTTCTTTTCTTATTTTGTTTTGCCGCGCGAAGCAGGCAACGGGCCCGCTAGTTAAATATAAAAGGAGACTTTATTGCCCAAGGGTGGTGAGACTTCTCACCATTGACACGAAAGAGAAGAATACCGTTTTCCACACGAGGACATTAGTGCCCGCTACTGACAATTCCCCGATGAAGGTGATAGGGATTTCAGTGCTGTGGCACAATATAAAATTAATACTGTCTAAATTTCGGTGCAACCCAATCTTACATGTGCTGAGACTCGAATCTTTCCAACATACAGTTTGTATAACAGTTTGGATTCATAGCAAGGATATATTTAGGTGGAAATGAAAGCCAGGCAAAATGCATATCCAAAATCTTACCATGTGGAAGGATCTAAATATTTGAAAAATCAGTAAATGAAAAGCGTTGAGCTGCATATGAAGACTTTATATTAAAAAAAATAAATAAATATTTACCGATTTTGTTCCAACTTGAGTTTGCCTTAAATACGACTTTAATATTAGCAGATTTATGTAAATTCAATTTCCATTCTGTTTTTACTCACACATTTTTTCGAGTGTTTAAACACTCTAAATTATAGTTTTATGATTTTGAACAACAATAACAGAAATTACATATACAGACAAAAATAAAACAACTTACTTGGCCGATAGAAAGAAGTTAGTTGGTTGGTCATTAGAGAGACAGAGTGTGAAAATAATTTTCTGTTGTTGTTTTTACAACCATTTTACTTACAGAGTGCGTGTTCGCCATTGCTGGTCCACATTTTATTTTGCATGTTTAACGTAAATTTTAAATCATGTCACTGGGTAATTAGAAGAAGTGTGTTAGAGATTGTAAGTTTTGCGTTTATTTCTTTTACATTAAACACAAACAAATGTGTGTTGGAAATAAACAGCATAAACATTATTTGTTTAAGTTCCTTCTTTTATGGTTCATTTGAATATAAAACATTAAAACTAAGAAAAGCTTTATGTTAGATTTACCACAAAAAAAAAATTACGCCTCATTTTGTTAATCTTAAAATAAATAATAAATATTATTTATTTGCTCGTATTAAAATAAACAAAAGCAGAGTGCAACAAATTTTGAAATAAATAAGGTTGTAACTATTAATGATGATAAATGATTATGAGGTTTAGAACGTCCCATGCTTATAAAAACAACAACAATTAACATAAAAGTTAGCACATAAAATTAAACATTAAAATTCTAAACTCTAATAAACTGGTACCATAAATATAAAATTTAAATTATTAAGAAAAGTTATCTGGAAGTGAATTTATAGATGAGCAGGTATTTTGTAAATATAGTTTAAGAATTTAATTTTATGTTTATATTTCACAAAAAAGATTATAAGAAATTGCTGTAAGATTTTTCGAAATACAAAATGTGAATATCAGACAAGTGCCAGAAGTGTTTGCCTCATTTTATTGTGGATTTTTTATATTTTAGGTTTTATTAAGTATTCGTGAGACCAAATCAAAAAAATCTGAATGGCATCGATATTTTCTTCATGCAGGATAACAACCAGATCGAGTTGAGATTGTAGATAAAAAATCTATAATTAGACATTTTTTATTACATCATCGACGACGGCGAAATGAATGCGTACGTTGATGAAGGCAATAATATAGAAGGTGTTGGAATACTCTTTAAGATTTTGAAAGCGATAATGAAGTTCCTTTAGTATTTCTAAAAATGAGCAATAAACTATTTATCCCGCTCCAATGTGATTTTAGTTCCTTATCAAGTAGGAAAATAGACTTCTTCCGAACCTATAAAAATATATAAAAGTTCGAGTGAAGCAACACAAAACATCATCTCATCAACCAATTAGAAACACACTACGTAGCTGTGCTCACTGTAGTACTTTGCGACAACAAAAAAAGGAATCCAGAGATGAGCCCAACTTGCAACTTTGCCAATAAAACAAACTTTTTCATCAATAGTTTTTATAAACTAAACATCTATTTCAAGGGCAGCACTACAAACATCGAATCGTATCCTTGCGTTGAATCCTGCAAGGGTAATTTTTTTTTCTACAGATTTTTACCAATAAGAGTTTATATATTTAATATTGAAATATATTATTTTGGGATATTCTCCTCAACTAGTTGTTACAACAATTAGAGTTCTTTGCAAGATGTTTTAGTTGTTGTGGCTTTAGCTGTTCATATAGCGGCATTTCATTGGTCGCTAAACCAAATCGTCAGTGAATTTTAAGCAGTTTGCAAAACATCCAACCTCGTATCATTATACCAAAAAAACAAACACAATATGAGAATTCTATATTGTATATAATTGTTACAAAAAACATAATCATAGCAGGTTTAGAATGCTTTTATGCAAACAACACTGACGATTTGGTTTCGCGACCAATGAAATGTCGGCATATGAACAGCTAAAGCCACAACAAACAAAATATTTTGCAAAAACTCTAATTGTCGTAGTGCCTCCTTTAAAAAATAGTTAATAAAGTTTCATCGCTTGAGATGATGGTTTGCCTTCAAAAACTTACCCAACTTAAGCTATGTACAGATGATTGTAAGATCTGACAATGTTGTTTGATTTACCAACGTGCTGGCAATGCTCTGACAATTCAATATGGCTACAAAAAGGTACATTGTTAGTTCAGACGAATGTAAGAAAAGCTTACCATTTCATTGTCAGACAACTGTCTGGCAATAAATTTACCTACACTTTAAAAATTGTCAGTTCACACGGTTGTCAGATTATTGTACAACAAATTTGTTGTTCGGCATTGCCAGAAAATTTAAAGAAGTTATTAATGGTCAATTGTGTGTGTTTGTAAAACAAAATATAATATGGAGCCCGCGCAGTGTTGCCAGTAGAAATATTTATCTGACAATGATGCCATTGTCAGGTGCATTACTTTAAGCACACCTACCAATAACAAATGAACTTACAACGTCTGACAATTATCTGGCAATAGCAAAGAAGAGTGTTCTCACGATTGGCTGATATCTAACAATATTACTGGCTTACAATAGGCTGACAATGCTTTTTCTACCAACGTTGTAAGCCGAAAATTGGCAGTTCACACAGTTACAAGACATTGTAAGACATATTTTACTGACAATATTGTCAGATCTTACAACCGCCTGTACATAGCTTTACTAACCCCTATTGGAAAACAATATTAACATTTCTGTGGAAATCACGAAAAATTCTATGAAATTTTGCCAATTTATAAACACCGCTATAACTAGTACAAAAAAGTTAATTTTAACTTCATGTTTTTTTAATAAGATGAAACCCAATAGCAAACAATAATTAAATTTGTTGTCACCAGGCATGACTTGAAAATTTAATATTCAGTTTAGCGTGCATTGTCAATCAACTGCTCTCTATATTGCGGGAATTTCACCCGCCATGTTTGCTTAATTTTGATTAATGAATAATTACGATGAAGCGAATCTCTTGTCTACATTAAATTCTTAAAGGCAATAAACACAACTTCCATGATAACGATGGTGATGAACATTATCATCAATCAATACTTTTTTCTATTTGTATGTTTTTGAACGTATTTAAATGGCCAAGAATATTAAATTTTGTTAGTAGAACGTTTGTTAAAAGCACGTACGCACTTTAAGTAAAATTGAGAATGAACAAATGAAAACAGAAGAAAAACAATTGTAAACGTTCTCGGAGCCAATAAGTGCTAAAATATAATAAGAATGTGAAGAAGGTGGTCTTAAAATTGTGCGCACCTAAAAGTAGCAACATAAGAAATTAATAATATTGCGAATGAATATTTAAATGCGATTAATATTGATTAGGTAGGTGAAAAGAAAAACAACACTCGTATTGATTTCATAAGCCTGAAAGTAGTATCATAATGAAGTACAAGGTCAGCTTATAATTTACATTTTAAAAAATCCGTAAAGAAAATCCATCATTTTTCCTAAAGCATTGAAGTCGATCTATTGAATTAATCAAGTTGGAAGAGTCAGATTAGGTTAACTCAAAGAGAGCAGAATGATACAGATGTCAAAGAGACATGCATTTAAGTCAGTAAAAAGCCTCTTGTTGATTTCCACTTGGATGAACGAAAACCTATAACCTATAAACCTCTAACCTATAAATCTGCCCACCCTAATCACTCACCCTGTGGTGAGTAATATCCTGCAAGGTATCAAGGGAAGAATTCTGAGAAATGACAGTGGAGTCACTACACTATCTCAATGTTCTCCCCGTAACCCCTGCATTTATTATCCTCCGCAACGCTGATCCCATGCAGATGTGCTCGTAATCTAGAGTGACCTGTCAAGGTAACAATCAACTTGCTTTATTCAGGCTTTCTTAGCCCCAACAAGACCTTATTTTATCAGGGCATCTCTTGACGCACAAGTGATTACGATACATGTTACGGTTAAAAGGTTACAACACTCTAAATATTGATATATCGGACATTTTCGTGAGAAACTAGCAACAGTGAACACTTAATAATTTTGGAATACTTTATCAGATTTATGTCGCTGAAAGTCGTTAAATACATTTTAGGAAAAAATTTGTCAAATAGAAAAGTTTTTCTTCTATAATTTTGTTACTCTCTTTGGACAAGAATTTTTGAACCGCCCTCGTACCCTTTTTGAATAAAAAAAAAACCAAGAATTGACTACTCCTGAGTTGGTTTGCAAACGACTGTAACTGACAATAGAATCTACTAAAGAAAAAACAGAAAGAAAGACAAATTTTTTCCAAACGTTTTTATTCGTTTGTGTGTTAAAATTGTGTCACGTAAGAAAAGTGAAAGGGCCAAAAGCAACGACAATAAAATGTACACAAAGTTAAATGCTGATAATGATGAATGGATAAAAAATCGTTTTTGTTTTTATTAAAAAAAGTGCGTAAAAATTATACACGTACAAGCAAATGACTTTTTGATTAAAACGTTGTAATTTTTCTGTATTAAATAATTTTTTATTTATTTTTTTTCTTTTTGCATTTTGCTTATGGCCATGTGGTTTTTAGTTTTGCTAAAATTCAGGCAAGTAGCGAACGAATATCATTGGATATTAAAATTATCGGGAGACTTTGGTACTGCTCCTTATTTTTTCTTGATATTTTTTAGGTGATAAAATTTACCAAAAAAAAAATCGTTTGATTTTTGGAGAATATAACGATATGGAAAGGCGCAAGTGACATCTTAGCTAATAACTGTATGGTGAAATGGATTTTCATTAAGCTTTAATTTAGTCATTTTCCTTGGACTATGTCTCTCTAAAAAAATTTTTATAGAGATTCAATTTGTAATTTGTGTACTTTTTCCTACCCCGTAAGCTTATTAACGTTGATCGCCCATAAAGTCAAAAGCTATGGATGAATTGTATCTTGGAGAAATTATTAAATTAAAGAGAGGTGAGGGTGCTGTGGGCTGAATTATTTAGCGCGTTGACTACAAAGCAATTTAGGACTGAGAGCCTGTGTTCTATCCCTATTCAGGACAATTCATCAACATTATGAGCTTTTTTGATTAAACTAAGTGTAGCGCTATGTTAACTGTGTTGGACTGTTTAAACGATAAAGGCATATGCTTGATCAACTGAATTGTACCGGCAACGATAGATACTCTTGTAGGCTAATATATTACATCGCAGCGCCCTCCCTCGTCGGTAATGTTAACAGAATCGTCGGCAAATTAAAATAATTGGTAAAATGGCTACAAAACACTGCTTAAGAAACTTATTGCGTCTACTTAATACCAGTGGCGCTTCTACTCTTTTATATAAAAAAATTAATAAAAATCGGAACAGTTGACTTATAAAACAAAAATTAAGCTCTCTCTCTTTCTCTGTCTTCTAATTACACCGCCTGGCCTCTCTTTCACAAAGAGGAAACACCTTAAGTAAGCAGTAGCCAAGAACTATTCTTTGGAATGGCCTTCGCCCGTACATAAGCACACAAAGAGGGCAGCAAAACGTATATTTTCGAAAGTTATTTAAAGCGGCTAATTAAGGGCTCCACCCTTACGAAATCAAGCGATTGACGTAAGATCCTACTGATACAATAAAATTTGCTTTATAAATTTTTTTCATAAAGACGATTATGAATATGCGAAAAGCGTTAATTTCTTTTATAACTTTTTTGTATAAGTTTTATTGTTCATAACATCGACTTTTAGTTTAACGATAATAACTATCACTGTTATGCACGACAAACAAAATATTTTTGGAATAAATGCCCTCATTGATTTAATAAAGACATTACATGTTACTCCAGAATCCTGGTACGAAAACTTAAGAGTAATTTTTTTTCTTGGCAACGTATGCAATCATACCGCCATGCATGACCACAAAATCGCCGTACATGACCAAGCGTTTATCTACGAGTGTATTTTAAACTTTTACCGAAACGCCTTCCGTATTTGAGATGGTGTAGGTCGTCAGCATGAATATTTCAACACGCATATTTATTTGCTATTCCCATATTTTGTTCATACAATTTAAAACCATGGCAGCTTAAAACAATTGGAAAGGTCATGGAGGAAAGTAAATTAAATAAAAATAAACGTTAATGGAATATAGATTTCAACAAATACTCATAAACAGACAAAAAAAATACAGCGTATGAAATTTAAATGGCCAAAACACCAGCGTAGAAGAAAACTCGCTTCAAGTTACAAATTCAATCAAAACTCGTCCAACCATTCAAATAAGCTAAGACATATTTTTCTTATTATGGGCTGGAAGCGTGAAACATTTAAATATAAATATCATGAAGCATACGAACCTTTTTGATTATAAAATTTTCTCCAAGTTTTTATTTTGATTTCTTTCAATAGAAGAAAGTATCGCTCAGCGTAGTCCTCGTTTTTCGTTCTTACCAGGAATTATGCAAATTTTTTATTATAACTTTTTTAGCATATTTTGAATAAAACTTTTTTTGATTCTCACTTTATTTATTTAGATTGTTGTATTCGCGTGTTTCTAATTCTCTTTTTCTTTGGCCTTTTTCACAACTTTAATTTTATTTCTTGATTTAAATTTGATTTTAATTTTAACGTTCCTTTTGTATAATAAATGTTTTATATTTTTATTAAACTTATAATGTTTCTCTTTATTTTTTTATATAATTTTTTTTTTTTTGACAAATTACCTCATTACCGTGGTGGAGATTAAAGAGTTGCCATAGTCGATTGCTGAGGGGATTTAGCGCATCTGAAAAATAGAAATTACAGTTGTAAATGAATATATAAGCACATATAAAATAATTTATTTTAATATATATCCATTAGAGTATTATATGAATGTTCAATGTTTTAATTTCTCTTGGTTGCGTTCCACAGCCAATAGATTCATTGACTAAGATCTCCTTTAAATTTCGACTTAATCATTATTACTTTTTTTTTGCTAATTTGTTTAAAAGTAATTTTTTTTCTGTACTTAAATTTCTTTATGTATTGAGTAACATCAAACAATTAATTTTCAAATTAATATATATAGCTTAACGGCTATACTGAGAAAAAAATGGCACGATAAAATATTTCAAGTACAATTTATAAATCTTATCGGTCATATTTGTAAAAACTTAAAGCAGTGCCCTTTCAAAAATAATTATTATCCAAAAATTACAAAGTTAGTAGATAAATATTTTTAATCTACAGATTTATATTATTATTTTTTTAAACTTAAATTTGGTGGTGGGGGGGTACCTCTTTTACATCATCAATTAAGGCTAGACGTCTTAAGTCTTAGTGGAAGCTTATAATTTTGTTCACAGAATTGAAATTTTTTTTTTTTTTTTTTTTTTTTTTTCACGCTAATATATGTTTATTGTATCTTCAAATAATTGAACTAACAATAAGTGTTCAAATCTTAAATATATGAATAATTATTAGGCCCAACCAGTGTCGGACATAAACTTAGTGATAATAATTAATAATACATAAAATTCATGTTACGCACAAAAAATATTTTCAAAGAATTTCATCTGGAGAGTTGCGTATTAATGCCGTAGTGTCCCTCTTTTTTAAGCGGATGTGTCCAGGAAAGTTCAAGATGTTACGAGCAAGGGGATTAGGATGGAACTCGAGTTTTGTTAAATATTTTCCAGCATATTTTGCAATTTCAGCGGTCACAAGTGGCATATTTAAATCACGATGTAAAATAGAATTTTTCAAGTACCATGGAGCCGTAGTTATTAACCTTAATATTTTGTTTTGCATTCGTTGGATTCTCTCTACATTGGAAGCTGAAGCAGTGCCCCATAGCTGAATTCCGTAACACCATATCGGCTTCAAAAGCGACTTGTATATTAAAAGTTTACAATCTAGACTGAGGGTAGAATTTCTACCAATCAGCCAATGTATCTGGGTTAATTTAAGCTTCATTTGTGTCAGCTTAGAGTCAATGTGGTGTTTCCATGTAAGCCGTCGGTCGAGGTGAATACCAAGATATTTCACATGTGAATGTTGAGGAACAACTTGATTGTTGATTTGAATGGGGGAACAAGTGTCTCTTCGTAGGGTAAATGTAACATGAACACACTTTTGTTCATTTACTTTTATTCTCCATAAGTTCAACCACAATTCCAACAGGTTAATATGTTGCTGAAGGTAACGGGATGCCTCGTGAGGGTTTTCATGCATACTAAGGCAGGCTGTATCATCGGCAAATGTAGAGGTGAGGATATTACTGCTCAAAGGCATATCACAGGTATAAATCAAATACAAAACTGGCCCCAGTATACTCCCCTGAGGCACCCCAGATGAAATGGTTTCGGGCACACTCATGAAGTCTCCTTCCACGACAGTGAACTTCCGGGCAATAATGTAACTTTCCAAAAGATTTACAATGTTTATTGGTAGATATGTCTTCAATTTTAGAATTAGGCCTTCATGCCACACTTTATCAAATGCCTGAGAGACATCAATAAATAGGGAAGAACAATACTTTCTTTCTTCAAATGTTCTTCTTATGAAATGAACCAATCTATGACATTGTTCAATGGTGCTGTGCTGACTTCTAAAACCAAATTGATGGTCCGGTATGCATCCATTATCAGCTAGAATTGGGGACAATTTTGTCATGAGAAGTTTTTCGAAGAGCTTCGAAATTGTTGACAGCAAACTTATTGGCCTATATGACTCAGCCTTAGTAAGATCTTTACCCGCCTTTGGAATCATTTTGACCATGGCAAGTTTCCAGCTGTGTGGGTAATACTCCAGTCGTAAAATGCCATTAAAAATAAATAACAGGATTCTAATAGCAATACGAGGCAACTGCATCAGCATCTTGTTACTAATTCCATCAATACCCGGGGCCTTCTTTGGATTGGTTTCAGCAATTAGTTTTTGTACATCAAGCATCTTAAACTTTATGGGTCGAGGGGGTAGAGCTACTACGCTCGGCAAATCAACAGCACCAGTACATGTGTTTGGGGTAAATACGTCTTTTAAATGACCAGCTAATATGTTACCTTTTTCAGTATTAGTTCTTGCCCAACCTCCGGTAGAAGTGCGCAGGGGTGGTTTAGACTCAACGGGTGTTTTAAGCTTTTTAGCAGCGCGCCACAAGGAGTAATTAGATGCTGCAGTGACATCGAGACCTTCCAGGTAGTTCTTAAGAGAAGCAGATTTTTCAGCTGAAAGCAACTCTTGGAGTCGTTTAGTGCATTCTCTAAGTCTGATTTTATGTTGGGGCGATCTGTGCTGTTGCCATTCCCTTCTAGCTCTTCTTTTTTCACATACGAGACGTTCAATGTCCGCAGAATAAATTCTATTAAACCCAGTCTGCGGATGGGAGGTAGTGGCATGTTTAGCAGCCTGTTTAATATTCTCGGTAAGATTGGCAATGTTAAGTTCAATATCATCGGGAGTTCTAAGCCTGATGTTTTCCGTACAATGACTACTGAGATATTTTTTGAACCCCAGCCAGTTAACACGATGTATCATCTTCACATATGGGTCAGGTAAGTCACTTCTTAGTGGGCTACAAATTGTAACGATCGTGGGAGAGTGATCGGAGGAGAGATCATGTGAAGCTTCAACATGAATTAAATCCCTAGGGATATTTTTCATGACCCCAAAATCTATAACATCCGGAATTTTTTGTATGTCAGTAGGCCAGTAAGTGGGCTCCCCACTAGAAATGATGTCCAAATCCATTTTTGAAATTGTGTTGAACAATGCTCGACCTCTAGGAGTAATAAGACGCGACCCCCAGAACGTATGCTTTGCATTGTAGTCTCCAGCTGCTACGAAACAAGGGCCAAGAGTTTTGTAAAAATCCTCGTATTGATCTTCACTGATTGAAAATCTGGGAGGGGAGTAAACTGATGAAAGCACAAGATTTGAACAAAAATTTTCGATGCAAATATTTGTTGCTTGTAGATGGTCTTCACAAGTGTTCTCAAGAATATAGTGCTTGAGTCTTGACTTTATTAGAATTGCTGATCCTCCGCATGCTCTTCCTCTCGGGTCCTTTGTATCATATAAGGTGTAGCCACTCATTTTAAAAAGGCTTCTCGAAGTCAAATGAGTCTCAGATACCAACATTACATCAATATTCTTCACCGTGAGGAAGTGCTCTAGTTCGTTTCTATGTTGGCGAATGCCGTTAGCGTTCCAGAAACATAACTTTAACGTGTTCATGGCTTGTTAACTAATGCTAGAAGCAGAGTGTTCTGCATTCGCAGCATTTCTTGCATCATGCTAGTCATATTTGTCGTAAAGTTGCTTATAGTTTGCACCAGATTATCAATAGTAGCTTCAAGGCGATTGAAATTAAAGCTTGCATTTGCGTTTGTTGTATTGTTTGGTGGTGACACTTTTTGAACGGGAATAGAGTTGATCTTCACAGCGTCAGCATACGATACATGTGAAGTGATTGGTTGGGCCATTAGGGGATGAGTAGCGGAGTACGTATTTCCTGCTTGAGCTGGAGTTACTTTAGGCTTTTGGGTCATAGCTTGTTTCACAAAAGAGAATACAGGACATCCTCTGTAGTTAGCAGTGTGATTACCTCCACAATTACTGCACTTTTTTTCCTTCTGGTCCTTCGACTTATTGCAAATAGCAGTGTTGTGTAATTCACCGCACACAACACAAACAGACGGTAATTTGCAATAAGTTTTCGTATGGCCATATTCTTGACAATTATGGCACTGTACGGGTCCTGAGCGCTTGTGTGGTTCTTCGACTGTAATTTTCCGGTATAACAGATATTTTAAATTATAAATTGGATGGGTCTCATTTTTCTTCAATTTTATATCATTTGGCTCCAATTCAACGCGAAATAAGGGTTGGGGGATCTTCTCCCTGTTTATTATGTTAGAGACATTCTTTACCTTAAATCCCTGGAGGGTGAGAGCATCTTTAATTTCCTCAGGAACTACATAAGAATCTATGCCTTTCAATACGATCTGTAGGCCTTTAGCACTCTTAAGCTGGAATGTGTAGAAACTTGTTTTATTTTTTTCGAATTCGTTAACCATTTTGCGGAAGTCTTTTTCATCATATATTTGAACTTTTGTTTCATCAATGTTACCACGTTTTATTGGAACAATGTGAAATGACTTTTCACCAATGGCCGAGATTAGTTTTTTAATAAGTGTGTTCGAGTTTTTTTGTCTCAGATAGATTGGTGGTGGTTTTGAAGTTTTTTTCGAAGATTCTTCGGGTTTATCGCTGTCATCTTGTAATATTTTAAAAAATGAAAATTTAACTAAATTATTTACTTAATACTCAATAAAATTCAAACAAAAAATTAAAATTTAAAAAAATGTCTGTGATAGTCATGCAAATCAAAACAAATATAAAAGGTTCGATATTCGAATACTCGCTTCATTCGAATCAAAGAAAATCTTAAATATTTTTAGTTCATTCCAATTTTCTTGCAACTAATAATTATATAAAATAATTTATTTTTCTTCAAAACTTTTACTCTATTGAACCTGTAATTGTTTTGTAAGCCCACAAACCACAGCACGATTGTATTGCCAATAAATTCTTCAAGTCTCAAGGCTAAAGTAATATATTTTTAGAATAGCGCGATCTTTTTAACACAATATTTGCGAAGATAAAATAAAATTTTAGTAGCAAAGATAAATTTCAATTTTAGCAAAGATGTAGCAATTTTCAGCAACGTTCATTTAGCATATGTGTAATACTAAATGTATAAATCAAATTTCCTGATAAGATTACTTACTGGTCTAGTAAATACTAACTAAACATATGCTAGTAGGGTTATATGAAATAGTTTTGAAGGTTTGATAAAAGCTTATTTTATTGCATTAGAAGACAAGCGATCATAAGAGAGAAACGGAAAGGGATTGATAGTACATTTTATATTGGGCTAAAGGGAGGACTTGTTATAATAGTGTAATATCTAATATAGCTAGAAGAGATTTCTTGTGATTAGTGACCATATTGAGGATAAAAAAGTTTTATTGGTACTTGTAAACACTACCGTGCTCAATAGGGACCAATAGTTAACAATTTTTGTTTTCAATTAAACGAACTTTTCTTTTAAACGGCGTTCGTTTATTGCAATTCGACAGTATTATGAAATTGATTTAAACATCAAGATGTTTGCTCATTAGCAGTGATTATTCTCTGTTAGCAACGTATGTGTGTGACCACTTTTGAGTTTCACTTTACAAAAAATTCACATTGCTAAATAAATTGTAATATATTTCTTTAAAAAACTGTTTTGACGCATATCATAAGAGTGAGTTTTCACCACCCCTACTTTGCACCTTAAAGCCGATTTGAAAATTACAGCTACATAGTTTGCAGTTTCAACCGTGACGGCCATTATTTTTTAATTTTAATGAAAAAATATAGTGGTCACTCTTAAGGAACAATATTTGCATTACTTCTAAAAATCCAATAGTGTATTTTTCGCCTTAAAATTTTAATTATTTATAATCCGGTGGTGTTTATTAAATACACAGCTGACTAGAGACATCCTTGGTACTGCAGCAACCAATAGACCCTACTTTTCTATTTCTCTAGGTAATGTTCGATAGAGATGCCCTGGCGGTTGTAGATAGTAAGTGGCTGCTTCCTGGGGTCGGAAAAAGTCGGTCTGGGCTGTTGGTGGTGATGAACGCTTGTTTTCACTTAGTGCTAAGAACACGGTGGGTGTGAGCCGTCGTGATAATTACCCATGTAAATGTTAGACACCTCTGTTCAACATATCTAGAAGATTAAAATTTACACAAAAGAACTGAAGATCATTTACTTTTAGGGAAATTTTCACTGGACTTACTTTTTTAAAGAAATTAATCGGGAAATTAATGCGTGCTACTTACACAGTGCAACACGAAAAAAATAACCATATACGGACACCACTACGTGATAAAAGACTAAAAAAGACCCGTGTCTCCCAATTTTTCCCAAAGTCATGCACTTTTTTTTATGGACCGCCAAAGATTTGGGGCCTCGGTATCATTTTCGCAAAAAAGTGATCATTTTCTCAGGCTCATATCTTGCAAACCGTTCCGAATTTCGATTTACTCTCTGAGGCAAACTTGTAGCTCTTGTCATAAAGAACAAAAATTGCGACCATATAAAATCAAAAAAACTTCACCTTCCAGATAAAAATCGCAAAAAACTTAAAAAAAATTCGATTTGCATGTTAACAACATTTTTGACAGCTTTGTTAATGTTAATAGCGTAGACAGACGACAGCGTTAATTTGCATTAGCAGTCTTAATTCAAATTAACTTGTGAATTATCCCCATCGCAATGTGTATTATGTTTGATATAAATGCACGAAATCAGACTGAATTTATACTGAATTTAGCTTTTTCAATATGGCAATGCTATTGCCACTCTCTTATCGAGTGGAATACAAAGCCTCATGTTGGTATTCATCCTCTCCATATTTTGAACTTTTTCACAAACTTTTGGAAAATATTAAACCTACAAATTTCCACAATTGCCTTTCTCTTATTTCAGACTGTCCTCTTGCTATCCCAAGTTGTAGCAACACGTTCAGATTTATGGTTGCTAGTGCATGTACAATTCTTACATTATGGAGCAGTTTCAGCAAAAGTAATTTCAACTTTCTTTCAAATATATAGTGATTTTTCACCAACAGCATAGCTGCTAATCGTACTTTTTGCCTTCTATCCATTTGATTTCGATGTAAATGCCAAAAAAATTAGTTGACAAACAAACAGCTGTTTACTAAATGCAGAAACTGTCGTCTGTCAGCGTTAAATTTTAATTCACATTAGTGAGCTTCTAATGCAAATTAACGCTGTCGTCTGTCTACGCTATAACATGCTAATGTTAAAAAATCGAATTTTTTTAAGTTTTTTGCAATTTTTATCTGGAAGGAGAAGTTTTTTTGATTTTATATGTCCGCAATTTTTGTTCTTTATGACAAGAGCTACTAGTTTGCCTCAGAGAGTAAATCGAAATTCGGAACGGTTTGCAAGATATGAGCCCGAGAAAATGATCACTTTTTTGCGAAAATGATACCGAGGCCCCAAATCTTTGGCGGCCCATAAAAAAAGTGCATGACTTTGGGAAAAATTGGGAGACACGGGTCTTTTTTTTAGTCTTTTAACACGTAGTGGTGTCCGTATATGGTTATTTTGCCACGACTTAAAAAATTACACACAGTGTTACTTAAGGGGTTACTTCTTTTGTGAAAGGGAAAGATTAGAGAGGGCAGGCGGTAAAATTAAAAGAAAGAGAGATAGAGCTCAATATATGTTTGACAACTTAACTAATCCGCGTTTTTTTTTTTTTTTGATAGCAGAGTAGGAGGCGCATTAAGTTTCTTAAATTTTACTCGTTCTTTTGAATGCTTATTAAGTCAATTGTTTGTTTAATATATGACTTGCGTTGCATTTGCTACATCAATAATGGCACCATTATGGATGGCAACCATTGAGATTTGAAATTATAATGAAAAGCCTTGCCCCTACAACTGATAGATGTATGGAATTAAGCTACATTAGCATAAAAAATATCAAAAAATTCTGCTATTTATATTGCTTACTCTAAACCGCCCTGTATTTGCAAACCGATTAAAGTTAAAACTCGAAACCATTGCACACAAAAACAAAACAAATGTCAACTGAACAAAATCGAAAGGTGGAATTTTCATTTTATAATACACCTTATATGCGCCATTGATTCAGATAGAAACAGAAGAACTGGTGCACGACCTCGGCAACATAAATTTTACTTTACAGTAGAAAAAACGCGCAGACACACATATACACACATGCAGTAAAGCAATTATTACAGTCCACTCCAACACAATCAAAGAGACAAAACTTATAAGAGAATTACAGAAAATTAAACTATTCTATGATTTTTTTTTTCAATAAGAAATATTTGTTCTACAAAACCAGATTTTTGTAACGTTTCTTTTTTAGTCTTCTATGGCAAAAAAAACTTCAATATGGAACTGATTTTGGTTTTTTTTGCGTGTCTGTCTCACTTGGTTTAGCTTTAGTGGCAAGTAGTACAAGTTGCATGTTTGAAATACAAAAGAAACAACACAATATTAGCTGCAACAACAATTGCAACAACATTTGTAACAACAAACCTGTGAAAAAAGTTTAAAGCTTCAATTGTTTCTTAACAAATGAACGAAACCATAATGACAATTTTTAAAGTTTTTTCTTTCTGTTTTTACTATTGTTACTTCGTTGTGTTCTGAATGTATCTGGGAGTGAGTGAGTTTTTTTTATTTGTATGTGTTATTGTGTGTGTGAATAAATGGGTGTGTGAGTGTTTTTACAGCAGTGTTCACAATGCCCCTAGCTATTCCATACGCAACTGTAAAAAAATTTTTACAATGGAGAAGAAGTGCACCAGATTCATCCCATGGGTGGGACATAGGCATGGTTCATTTGATAATATGGGGGTCTAGGGCAGGACCACATATCTCTTTTATGTATTACATTGGCCTAATATAAAAACTAATCTAGCCTAACCCGTCCATGGACCACTCACTATCGTAGCCAAATTGGACCATGTACTGCAAGGTCTTTTGCATTGGTTTTAAAATTTGGAACTTAACCAGCAGAGACGTTTTCTATGAAAAAGTTAAGCTTTAATTTGATTCACATAAAAAATTAATTTACCATTCTAACTTTAAAATTTTACTATCTTATAATATTGCATGCATGCCAAAGGAGTTTGCACTCATTCAAGGACATTAATTTTCCACTTTTCCCTTTGAAAAGGCAAACAATTTTCCTTTTTTTAATAAATAATATCATTTTACATAAATTAATACTCAGTTCATTCAGTTGTTGCAACCGAAGAGTTGGGAAAATAGTTCCAGAGGTGTTTTGCAAATGCGAAAAGGAAAATATTGGATCGAAAATATAATTTGTTATAAATTTTAAAGGTCCTATCGCAAGAATGTTGAAAAGCTGATACAGCAGTTAAATTTTATTAACCTTGACTTAATTAATATATTAATGGATTAGCCTCTGAACCACCGGTTCCAATATTGTCTGTTGTACAGGTCTCTCACTGTTCCCCCAAAATGCTTTCTCTTCAAGGCACTTAAAAACAATGCCTGATTTTCTACTTACTTTAATTGCTATTTGCCACCCCCTTGACGTTTACCTACTGAGTTACACTCTTTTTAACCATCACTGTGCCTGACATCGATACACACTCACTGTGGGTCTATACGTGTGTTTCACTAAAACTTTTAAAATGTTTAAGTGACATTTTTCTATTTTTTTTTGTATTTGTATTTGTTTTTTTTTTTTTGTTTGTTTTTTTTTTTTTTTTGTTCTACGAAACCAAAGTTTTTTTATTTCAATTTTTTGCAAATAAAACTCATTGTTAGTTGGTTTCGTTTCTTATTAAAGTTGTAGAGAAACAACATCATTGCGAAAATCAAAATATAAAAAAGCAATGTTTACAACATTTGGAAACAATCGTTAAGTAGATGAAAAAAGTCAAAACTTTGACGCTTTAAATTTAGTTTTATAAAAGTTTTGTTTAAATCTCTTTACAATGTTGTCAGTCATTATAATCTATGATTAGCATAAATATAGAAATGAAACAGAATTCAAGACAGAAATCCGTATGGAGTTTTTCAATGAAGGCGGGTTGATCAGCACCTTAAAATGGGGAAACTTTTATATAAAAATAGCTGTTTGCCAGGAATATTGCTGAAAGTGTTGTTATGCTTGAACGACAAGCTCTCTGAATCACAAATTCGTCTCTGTAAAAATGAAGGGTCCATTAGAGACGGCTTTATCGATATAAAGTGTTCGTTCACATACTTGATTTGACAACACTTTTTTGTTTGACAACCAATTCGACAGCCAACAGTTATTTCGTGATTGGTTTGGTTAATCATTTTACAGTGAATAGACCTACGCTAGAGCAACGCTTGCTAATTATTAGAGTTACGATATGAAATGGTTTTTTCTAGCGTTTACATTCCTGAGTTGACAACGCTTTTTTTTTGACAACCAATTCGACAGCTGAAAGTTGCTTTGTGATTAGTTTGGTTTACCATTTTATATTAAATAGACGTACGCTAGAACAATGTTTTTTAATAAATCGTATTAATTAATATTTAAAATAATTCACTCAAATTTTAAATAATTTTTCTGGGCTCTAAGCACCCCCAGAAGAAATTTAGCACCCCTTGGCAGAATTTTTTTCCTTTTTGTGCAATTTGTAATAAAATAACACAATTTTCTTCTTCGTTTAAGTGCTGTTGCCCACCCTCCTTCCCCTCCCTTTGGAAAAGTCTCAGAGGCTGTAAGCCCTTCTGGTAAATTCTCTATCTGCGCCTATGAATGAGATATTCATTTCGAAAAAAAGGCCTGTTAATTGTCCACGAAGTTATTTGATGTTATTTGAAAATAATTCCAAAATAATTGTTATTTTCTTTGGGAATATGTCAAAAAAGCAGAAACAGTTGATAGGCGACATTTGAAGAGTAATTGGTAGCTGTGGCAAAAAGTGTGTGAAAGTCTTACTGTCTACGCGCCAGCCCCGGCGGTCACATTAACGAAATCATTTTCAAACATCAATAAAATAAAATTATCATACCAATATATCGAGATTCATTATTATTAAAAATGTTTTTCTTTGTTTTGTTTTAATATAAGGACACAGATCGTGATCGCTGTTCAGAAGGAGGACTTTCACAAGTTACATTCAACCGGGTCGTATGTCAGGATTAAAACTTTGAAAATTGATAAAGTATCTTTTTCGATAAATAGGACTTGGAGCACTCGAAAAGCACTGACGTTACTTTTTTTTAAACAAAATCAACTTCATAAAGCGGATGTCTGTTTTAGTTAAGTGATTAATTTTACAAACAAATTTAATTCAAATTTTGATTGGCAAGAATACGTGTATTATCCTTTATAATAAGTCGAGGCCCCTCTTCGCAAAAATGTTTGGGAAAACGAAGACAATTTTTGATATACTCGTACCATAAAGGAAAGACTTTATTTTAATCCAAAAATAATATCAAACCAAAGAAATTTTATTGCATTTATAACATTATTTTTATGAAATAAGACCCCCTAAATAAAACAAAATAACTCCCTCAAAAGCGAAATAACCCTCAGAAATCATTGTTTCTATCGGGTGTGTGTGTGTGTTATTTTTTGTGGACTTATTTAATTTTTTTTTGAGGAACCATTTCTTGGAAAGTTATTTTAAGCCACTGAAATTCACATCCCAGCAAAAGGATTTAAGTTATCATTAGCGGACGTGATGGGAAAAATTGTGGGACTTGACTCCGTTATTTTTTGGCGAAATTTCATATATCTGAAAATTAATCTCCTTCGCTATTTTAGCTAAATAACAATTTATATACAATATTATATAGACATATACATATATGTTTTTCTATTAGAAAAATTAAATTTTATTAAGACTCCAAAAAAAATTGAAAGAAATATAATTTATGATTTCTTTCTTTGCACATCGAATAAACACATTTCATAACTCATCCTTTACACACAAAAGAAACAAAAATCATGATGGCTAATTGATCCTGATGATCATCTTTTATCCACTACTGTTATGTATGACTTAGAAAATAAAGTGAAAAATAAAGAAATTACTTTACCAACAACCCAATACTAATTTCTTTATTTCATTTTACATTTGTTTCCTCACTTAGATATTAGAAAATTGTGTATGTATTTGTAAAAGGTAAACAAATTTTGACAGTTCAAAGCCAAAACTTATGCAATCATATCGCTCATTTGCCCAGACAATGTTATAATTCTGAAAAAAAACTAATTTTATGAAAAATTAGTTGAAAGTTTTCATCTTACATGTACAAAGAATTTAATACTCTCTCAAGAAATGAGTTGGGAAAATATTTATGATGAACTTTTTATACAAGGTGAAGGACGACATGAAGATTAATCCTGCATTATTGGCTAAAGGAACAGCATTATGACGTTGTTTAAGCAAGCGAGCGATGAGGTAAGTAAATGCACCGTGTGGATGAAATAATAAAAAATAATAATAATGCAAATGCTCCGAAAGGTATATATTTATGTATGTGCATATTTATTGTACATATTACGTTGTCATATGTATACTTATATGTACGTATAGAATCATGTTACATTTTATTAATAGAAAATATATTTAAAAAGGCATTGCTACATATCAAAGAGCATAACAACATGTTTCACATGAGATTTTCTTTATTTCTTATGAATATAATAAAATGTTTGATGTAATCTAATGGTAATTTCGTGTTCAATTGCAACAACCAAGTTTTTACTTTGCGTATATCGGGCCTAAATCGTCAAAAAAAGCTCGAGGTATAAACACAAAAGTTTACAGGAGAAGTATTTTTATTAACTGTACGATATATTCCCCATATAGAGCTTGAGGATACATTAAAAATAGTGAGAAGCCTTGAAAGCGTTAGGAGGCGACTTTAATTAGATTTAATTTAATATCCATCCCACAAAATATTCCCTCCAAGAAACGGAATATTCACACTAAAAATGAGTTTTTGTTAAGGGAAAGTTTAGGTTTGGTGAAAAATGTTGAAGTATACAGAAGGTACTTTAATTAGCTTTAATTTATTATATGTACACCCAATCCTTTAGGTATTCTTGGTGTAAAATATTGCTTAAAAGAAACGGAATGTACATACTAAATTTAAGTTTGATGAAAAATATTAAAAGGATACGCTAATAATTTAAATAAGCTTTAATCTGATATACATCCCACTCCGTAGGCATCCCTAGTATGGTCACAGCCTAAAATATGCCCTCCAATAAAACTGAAGTTTTGTTAAGGAAAATTTAGGTTGGGTGAAAATTTTTTAAAGGAGTCGGAAGGTATTTTAATTAGCTTTAATTTGATATACATCCCACTCCGTAGGCTTTTCTGGTAAAATATTGCCTCCAAGAAACGGAATATTCACACTGAATTTAGATTTGGTGAAAAATATTAAAAGGATATACTAGGAACATAAATAAGCCTTAATTTGATATCCATCCAACTCCGTAAGCTTCCCTGGTATGACCATAGCCTAAACTATTCCATTTAAGAAACGGAGAACTCATACTAAAACTGAATTTTTATTAGTTAAAATTTAAGTTTGATGAAAAATATTGAAAGGATATGGTAGGAATTTTAATAAGTTTTAATTTAAAGTACATATCATCCCGTAGGCCTTTCTGTTGTGACCATAACATAAAATATAACAAACGAAAATATGAAATAAACTTGTGGTAACTGTCAGAAAGAGGAGAAATATATTTAAAAATAGTCCCAAATACGAAATTTTTTTCCAAATAATTAAATTCGCAAAGCATTACAATAAACAAATTTGCTAAATACGTCTGAAGTGGCGAGTTACGTCAAAAACATATTTAACTTGGCATAGCGAATTTCACTGCCTTTCCAAAGTAAAAAAAAGAAAATTGTTTTCGTATTGAAAACAATATGACAAATTTTATTGTAATTTTTGTTGAAGTACGAATATTTGAAAAGGGAATATTTATTTTGCCAATTTTTTTAACCAAAAAAAATTTACTTATAAAATTTCCAGAAACGGTATATTCTTTCATATACAGAGAAAATAACCAAAGTTTCAAAAGGAGTTGGAAGTATTAAATAAAATATAAAAAGAAACAAGGAACTCATTCACATATACGGCTAATAAGCGAATCTGTTAGATATGAGGCCGAATAACTTTCTCATTGTAAAAATATTAAGTCTATTATTTATCACCAGGACTGCGTAAATTTTAGTGATACAAAATTAATTCATGCAATAGTTAATGTTTCTTCCTATTTTAAGTTTAAAATACATTTTTGTATGTACGAGTATATAAATGTGAATAATTTATTTTTATTGACATTTATCCGGTAAACTTTATTGATCAGGTAAATTATTATTAAAGTGAACAATATATCATTTTTGGAAAACAAATAACATTAACGTATAATGAAAACATTTATATTCTGGCATAAATCAGTTTGGAAAAAAATTCATGCATAAAAATAATATAAATTTTGTTTCATAGTCCTCATACAACTAAATGTAGTCTTGATACCATGGATAATATTTTTAAAATGTTTTAACACAAAAATTTAAAGAACGATTTGTGCTTTTATATATTCGACGACTTTGTTCTCGAAAAATGATTTTTTTTCTACTTTTCATACAAGTTTTTACAATATAACTTTTAAACAGCTTTATTTTTAAAATTCTAATTTAATTCCAGTTTTTTTTTTCTTCTTTTAGTTGGTGCTGTTAAAAACTTGGTCAAGTTCGTTAAGTCAGTTATTCTAAGCACTTTATGCCTTAGAACTAGTTTCTTTCAACTAGAATTTAATTAAGAGATTAATTATTATAAAAAAAAAGAATCCAATAGAGTCAATAAACCAAGTTTTTTTTTGATAAGATATAAAATTTTAATAAAAGTTTATACAAATATTTCAAGGTCCTTCTACAAAGTTTAATTTTTAAGAGAAAATTTTAATATTTAATATGGTTTTTAACATGTAACTAGCAGAATTCCTATTTATTAGACTTTAACTAAAAATAAAATGATCTTGGCCAAGGCAATTAATTGCTCGTCATACGAGTATATCTAAAATATTCTTTTTTTACAATAAAAAACAAAAGCCCAAATTCATATTGACGTCTTAAATTCAGGTTCTTTAATAATCATTAAAAAAATATTATATTTTTAAGTTTTCTTTTGTTCTTTTTGTATCCGTGGCGTGTTTTAAAAGTATTCGTATTTATTTATTTATTGATATTCCTGTTTTTCACTCGTAGACTTATCACGCCTTTTTCAGTCTTCGAACAACTACTGATAAGTACATTTTCGTATGTAGTATTCCTAATTTTTGTAAGGTTTTGCCTTTTCATGGGTTACTCCCGCTTTTATAGCCATAAAATTTGCACGACTTTAAGTCCAGTGCTTATAGCAGCCGAGACAGCTTATACGATGACGATTTAACGATAATCATACACCATTTCCATTCAATTCTCCAGTGTTTGAAATAATTTTCAACACACTGGTGGCAGTCCAGAACTAGGTTCATTAATAATTTGTACCACTGACTGACTTACCGTATGGAAATATCAATATCTCAAGCGTTTTGGAGCCTTTAATTTATAAAATGTAACACAAGTTTTTTGATCAATTTTTTAGGTGCACCAAATACGTCTAGTCTTTAAAAAAAAAATTGTGAATTGTTTTTATCGTGATAAGTGTTTCAGTAAGATTAAAAATTTCTTCCAGGAATTCTGTGAAATTCACAAGATCACCTCATTTCTTGAAGACACCACGTATGTCTGTTTAAGAGCCTCAAATATACTGCATTTCAAATTTTACTAAGAAATCTTGAGGGTTATTTTGCATTTAAAACAACTATTCATTAGATGTTTTATAAATTTCGCAAAAATTCGTTAATTTAAATCCAGCATTTAGAACTCATGAAGTCATAATTTGTTGGAAGGAACAACTTCTTACTGAATAATACGGTGTGGTTATTGCGAAAGTGGCATTATAGAAATATGGAAAAATGTTCTTTAGAGCAAAAAAACTCGATGCGAAATTTCTTTTAAAAATCTGAAACTTTATAAGGCAGAAAATATATTTATTCACAATAGTGTAGTCGCCCATTTGGCGATAATTTTGGAGTTGTGGCATCATTGGCTATTTTGATAATTTTTTTGTTTTTTGAAATGCTGCTCAAAACGCCATATCATTCAACTTCGAGGGCTAAAGCGCCATGATTACGGAGTTTTTATGGCCTGGAATCGTGAGTTGCACTTGGAGAGTCTTTGGTTTCAACAAGACAAGTATAAGCATGTCCCACAGCTCACCAAGCAATCGATCTTGTATGCACTAAGTTCGGTAATCGTGTTGTCAGCCGTCTAGCAAATGTCAATTGGCTTCCTCGGATTCACGATTTGATCCTTGTAGGATTTTTTTTGAGATGCCGTTAAGCATTGATGCTATGCAAATAATTCAAAAACGATCGATATCCTAAGTCCAATATCGTCAAAGCCATTCGTGGGACAGAATCGGAAAACCCCAACAATATTTTGGAAAATTGTAGTGACAGGATGAACTACTGTGAGGATAGCCGCGACAGTCACATGAATGAAATCGTGTTGTAAAAATAATGGGAAAATTTGTTATTTCTATTTAAGCCCTAATATACCAATTTTACAGCAGTTTGAAAAATATTCTTGTATTTAGACCCCAGGGTATATAGACAAACAGATATGTTTCTACTATATAAGATGGAAGAAATTAAGGACAGAACTCTAAACTAAATTTTTCCAGTCGATTGTCTTTAAGACCCTGATCATGTTAATTCTTCATCTAAATTATAGGGTATTGAATGACAATTAGGATAGCAATTGCAGAATATAAATGTTCCTCTAGTGCTGGTTAGACCTAAATAATGCCTTTTATTAAATTCAATTCATATTTCAAATTAATGCATTTGCAAAACACACGCCTACCATGAAAAAAACTGTTTCAATAATTTTAATTGACTCGTTATTTAGTCTGCTGATTTTTTTAAATAATAATAAAGACATAGTAGCAATTTAATATTTCAATAAAATACTGCTATTTATTGTGGGTTAAACTGTCCTTAAAGCTTCCTAAATAGACCTCAAGCAATATGTTTGCAAATCGTTCCATCTCGTATACATATACTAGATCTTTTAAATTATTTATGAGTATTACAAAACTACTGACTCATAATAAATAAATTATATTATATTATTATTCGGAATTTAACTTCACATTGCCGTGTCAAAGCACAAAGCGTCAAAGGCACATTAATGATCTATGTTCATTGCATTTGCTTTTTTTGTATTGAAAGCGACAATCAAGACAAATGTTGGGATCCTAAAATTCCACTTCTTGAGAAATCATATTGAGTTGTTTTCACGAAGATGATATGAGTGAAAAGTTAGTATGGAAAAAAATCTATTCAAGAAACATTACAGAGGAAAAGAACCCGAAGTACAGAAAATCTTAAAATAAAGGATTTTTTTTTTTTAATTTTCAATATATGAATTTCTTTTTCTAAAAGTTTGGGATCCTTTTACTCCATTTACAATGTTTTCACAATAAAGAGCTCATTTCAATTGGAGGATTGAAACGGCAGTCATATGTCATAAAATAATAACACGAAAATATATGACTGCTGTGAACAACCCGGCATAACTAGTATGCTATTTCAGAATTCGGTCAGCTGATATGAACATAAAACATTTATAAATATTTGACATTAAAGAAAAGAAATTAAAACATTTATAAATTTTTTTTTTTTTTTTTGAAAATGCCAGAAACAAGCGAAAAAACTAAAATAATACACAGTTTGTGAGAAAGGGTTTTTAATAAATGTTGCTAGTTTGCTCACAAGCCGCAGATGTGTCCACCTTGGGGTTCCAAAATCTCTATTTACGACTTTTCTTCCAGCAGATTCCATTTTTCAGTTGGATTTGTGCGCACACGTTTAACTTTTGGCTCAGATTTTTTCCATTATTTTATGACAAAACAATAAACATACTTGAAAAAGTTTTATTATTTTATGACTTTTTGGTTTACAGCACAATAACAATTTTTTTTAAACCATAACAAAATATTAAGACATTATGACAATATGACTTAATAGCATACCGTTTGAATCCCCCAAATACTTTTTTCCGGCATATTTTTGATATACAGAAAATAGATTCTTAATCTCAGTGCTTCAAGAGTTAAATAAAAAAACACGAATTTTCAACATCCTTGCAATGCAAGTCAGATATCCTGAAAGACACATCATAAAATGGGCAGACCTTTTCCTTACTAAAATGTTTAACTTCAGTTTAAAGTGATAACGCCTGCTGACGTCGGGAATAAATTTCAAATAAATCTCGGTTCTATTTAAAAACATATATAAATTGATTTCCATTTTCTTTACAATCGACCCCACTGTTTTGTGTTAATTTTTTTTTTCAATATTTCGAAAATTCTAGCTTCTAACAAAAGTCACGTTGTGCACGAAATAATTTACAAATTACCTTTTCACATGCATATTTTTTATGAATACGACTCCATTGTTTATGTAAATTTTTATTATTTATCAGTTAAGGTCAAAAAAGATTTACAATTATCTTTTTGAATTGCGCCGTCATTATTAGTGTTGAAAAAGTTTTTGAGAAACAAATAACACTTTTAATTTTTTCATCTGTAGTAAAAATTTAATGGACAATATTAAATTGTGTGAGTATTTTTGACAACCGAGTCAAAAACGTTTCGTCAAGTGCAAGTCATCAGGTCATGGCATTAAACAGTACATTTTAGTACTTTCATTACGGCTGACTGGCCATGACATTCAGACAACAACTGCTAAGCGAAAGCTTTCATTGCAAAGTAACGAATGGTTTTAAACATACAATTCCCTATTTCTGAGTTAAAATTTTATATCATTATTTTAATACAACGATGCAATTGGTAACTATGAACCAGATAATTGCCACGTACATGTATGTATGTCGTTGGGTGTGCAAAATAAAATATAAAAATAAATTGTTTTTAATGTTTAAAATTATACTGAATACAATAGAATACAACCAGATGTGTGTTTTTAACTGGTGTTTTGTGGTACGAATATCTCTCCCCCCTCTCATAATATATGGCGATGACGGAAAGGTTGAATCATAAGTTGCGAGAGGGGTAAATCTAAAAGAGGTGTTTGAATCGTACTGGAATAAAAAAACTAAAGAAATTAGTTTTAGGTCGTATTCCTTCAGCTCTTCTTTAAATCTTATAAAAATAATAATTTGGCAATATGATTCGTTTAATTTAATACGAGATGGGTTTTATATTTTTTATATAGGGTGATTTTTTAAAACCTTTCAGATTCGATTTAAAAATAACACATAAAATTAAGAGAAATGTTTGAAATCTTTATTTGAGTCGACAGAACGATCTATATAATTCAATGTTTAAAGATGATTTGCTAAATTTTTTTGTACCCCTACGTCCAATTTGTAATATCTGTGTAATCTCTCCGCCATATCCGCCGGTATTCCACGATTAAATTCTTCAATATTGGGTTGCATCACATCAACCGTTCCGGGCTTGTACCTATAGACATAAGCCTAAGCATAGCCCCACAAAAAATAATCTAAAGGCGTTAAATCGCACTATTCTAGACAGACAGTTGAACGGCCCCAAACGTGAAATAAACTGTTGACCGAACTCATCTCTCAATTGGGCCATTGTTTCGCGTTTTGTGAGGCATATGGCACCGTATTGTTGAAACCAATTGTCAGCCAAGTCCAGCTCTTCTATTTTGGGCAAAAAAAAATTTAACATTCCTGCCTTCATCGTCTTTGAAAAAGTACGTTCCAATGATGCCACCGGCCCATAATCCACAGCAAAAAATGCATTATTCGGGATGCAATGCTTCTGGGAGCTCTTCACACAAAATACGGCAATTTTGCCAGAAATGAGTTTCCGATAAAAAAAAGTAAACGATGCACTTTCTTAACCGAGCATGAAATAATAAATTTCAATAAACTGCGTTGTTCTTTTGTGAATCGATTGATAGTTAAATTATAGACCAAACTGAACGCGTTTAAAGGTAAAATGTTACACGAAAACAGCTGAGCCGCCAAAAACAGTGTTGCCAAAGAGAATGTTGCTTAAAAAAATCACCCTTTATATGTTGATATTTGTTTGTTTTTAGTATTCAAGGTAACACAATAACATCAAGTTAGTATGTAGCATAAATACTCGTTAGAAATTGTATTGGTTTTGATATAAGTCTAATCCAATTGTGGTTATTTTAATCTCAGGTAAGTAAAATATAATTCTGCAAAATAACGATAAGTTATGTTTCAAGTATGAACGCAATTGAAACCATTATAACAAACATAAAATAATATAAAAAAATTAAAAATATAAATTATTTTTATATTTTTGTTTGGATATATTTGTAACATATTTTTTTATATTTATATATCATTGTCCTTTGGCGGAATGAAATAACTTTTCAGTAAATATATCCGCAAAAGAAATATAAAATAGTGCAAATGATGGAGGATTGGAGGTCTTTATTTAAAAGTAGTGAGTTGTACGTAAATAGTTAAGAAAGAGATCCTGCATTGTCTTTTTGGAAAGTTTAGTTGATAAATTTATGTAAATAAAAAAATCTATTCATGACCGTCATTTTAAAAGTTGAACTCCTTTAACGAATTGCCTCTCTCTCTCTCCTTCAAGTGACTTCAAAGAAAGAGGAGGTTATCGATTTATTGTTTGTTTTCTGATAATGTTATACGTGTACTTATACACGTAACTTCATCATTTGAAAAGGTTTTCTCGTAGTCTGATCCCACGATTTTTTTCCCAAAATCTGACGGCAATTTGCCACCCAGAAACACTCATTATCGCATAAATTCCCTATTTTATGGACCGATTTAAAAAAATCTTTATATTTAAAAGTGTAACTTACAGTTTAGTTTCACAGAAATTTAAATCTAAATCGGACGGACAAAGTTACCGGTCGAAATAATGATTACTACACAATTCCACCATTTATGAACCCATTTTCAAAAAATATTTTATTTAAAAAGGTATGTCAACCTTCTTTCCTGTGAATAAATTAAAAACTATGAACGGATTATATCGGGTTTTAAATTAACTCATAGTTGCTTCCGTTTTTTTTTTTAGTCTGTTCGATTGACTTTTTATATTCAAATCGGTTTTTTTCTACAATTATTTTATATCAAATTTTACACTATTTTTCAAAGAAAACGCCCTAGTTTTAAAAAAGCACACAAACAGAAAATGCTAATTATATTACATTTTTTGTTTCAAAATTTCTTCAAATTATGTAAATTTTTTTACGGAAATTAAACAACTTGTGTAACTTCTTAATAGCAGATACTAAATAAAAACTGGAACTAAATTAAAATTTTAATAATTAATATTTTTAACCTTGAATAAAAGGAAAATACATATATTTGTTTGAAATCATACTCACTGGATAAAAGCGACCATCAAAGAAAAACCGGCGTAAGAATCATGAGACTTTTGGACTGGAATACACACTTAGCTAAAAAAAACGTATTTGTGTGCATGTACTTGCCCACATTAATGCTTAATTGTAAAAAAAAGCTGTTTAAAACCAAACCTCATCGTTTTCGAAAACCTAGTGGCATTTTCTTTGCTAAAATAAAAAAAAAATTGTAAAATGTTTTCCTTTTAAAGCAAAAAACGAGAATTACGAGTGCAAATCTATTTTAGAAAAACAAGCATTTTTATAAATTGGTTAAATTTATTTATTTAATGTTCAACTACTTTTTATAAATTACTTCAGAAAATAAGTATGTCCACAAACGAAAACGCTATAAGTTTATAATAAGTTAGTGCTCTTCTTTTCAAAACATTCATAATATCGAGATAGCAGCGTGTTATTTAAGTTATAAAGAACCCAAATCTTTCCATTATAATTTTTTGCTATTTCCTCTCCAAAAATTAACAGACGTGAAATTTTGTTGATTTTATTAAAAATTGTCTGCTTTGTTACATTCTTTTGCAGTTCAGCTAACAAATGTCAATAATTATCTAAATATACATACTGACATACATGTACTCGTATGTATGAATTTTAAATAAAATTTAAATAAATCAAACATCAAAGTTTATATAAACTTGTGAAGGACATTAATCATCTATCGTTGATATATTTTATATATATTTTATATATATATATATATATATATATATATATATATATATATATATATATATATATATATATACATATATATATATATATATATATATATATATATATATATATATATATATATATATTAATTTTTTTTTTTTTTGATCTGTCAGAAAAGGTAAATTTAATTTTTTTTTATTGAAAAGGATTGTTTTTTTTCTATTTTGATTTGATCCTTTTTCGGTGTGTTTTGCATACCAACAACGCCTATCGAAAGTAAATACAGTGGTGTTTGGCTATAACGAAAATAACAAAAAAAATCTCTGATCTCGGGCATTTTTTGTCCGTTACTAAGTTCGTTACTTTAACGATTTGTCTAAGTTTATATATTTGTACATATAGTATATATGAACTTTTTTTTGAACTTCTTATTTATAAGCTGATTTGGAGTCCTCTTTTGCAGTGCTCGAAACGATATATGTACCTTAAAAATGTGCATAGCGACGCCTATAAATGTTCTATTTCGAAAATAAAAGAGAATTTCAATAGCGAGTAGTACTACACCTACAGAGAGTAAATAATTAACGTGTTACTAATGAATATTACTCGCAATTTTCATTAAATTCTGCTCACGCATTGTGTCCGTCCTGTGACAATATGTTACACCGAAAAATATTCAGTGCCACGCCCACGCAAACTAATAGTTTTTAGGGATATACTATATATATATATAATAATGCTAAAAGAAATCGGAATTCCATTTAAACATTTCTTAGTTGATGATGAAAAAATTTGCTAACATATGTTTAACAACTCATCAAACATTGAGCAAATAATCTCAACTGTAAAAAATTGCTTCCAAGGAATTTATGCAAATGGTGAGATTATGGTCCGGAAGTAGAGCGAATTGGAGCCATTTGCAATGATTTTAGCTTGAGCTGGGCATTGTAGTATATGCTCTTTTTTTGATTCTTGATCACCGATTTGTAAGTTCTATTCAATATATTGAAAAAAGTAAATTTCTTATGATTTGTGTGTGTAAATATAAAAATTTGGCAAAGAATTTGTTCTGATTGCCATTCTTTTATAAATGAAAGATGAGCTTTGTTTTCATAAAAAGTTTATTTGAAAGAGTAAAATTGGAAAATGGTCACCTCCCGCGTTGATGCATAATTGCGCTCATTGTACGGCTTTTACGGCTAAGGCGGCGTCATCGGCGACCAACATGCGACCAACAATGCCGCACTATACATTTACTTTGAAGGATGAAATGGCTTTTCATGCACTTTAGGTGGATTCTCTATGTCCAACAAACGCAAATTTTTTTTATTAACATAATCACTTAATTGGAAATTGGTTTCGCCGCTCACTATAATTTTTGATACGAAATCACCTCTACTTGCACCAATTTTAGCAGAATGTGGCATTACGTTAACCTTGTGCGACAACCAGCAGGCAGCAATTTACAAATATGGGGAACAATTGCAATCTTTCACCACTACTCGTTGTAAAGAATGTCTGCTAGATTGAACGAGCAATACGAGGCCGGTCGCTTCTTACGACAATTGTAATGGCCCAGTTTGCCGGAGGCGGTCAGCCAAATGCTTAATTGGTCGAATCTGGGACGAGAAAAACGAAGACAAATTTGACGCTGCATTAAAACAACAGACTGAGAAGTTATCAAATAAGCGGTAACAATAATTCCATGTTCTTGAGGTATGTATACCTCTGTGATATGTTGACAACTAATTGTCTATAAAAAATGTTAAAGCACAGTGACATTTGACGCCAACAGCAAAAATGGCAGCCAATTAAAATTATGACATGTGGATTGGTTATTCATCACTGTTACTAGACTTTGCATCTGGAAAGGCTACACACTTGCCAATAATCACGAGTTCCTCTGTTTTATGTGGAAGTAAATGTATAAAAATGCAATAATTTGTTGAATAAAAATAATGGATTCATGTAAATTTAAAGAAAAGTGTACCAGATTTTCACAGGTTTGCACAAGTAACTTAGGATTTTTTACTAAAATTTTGTCAACTTGTTGTCCTGGGAAGTTAAAAAATTATATAATGGATTCTTCAATGTACTGAAAAAGTCGTCCCTGTGGAACGGCTATCATTTTTTCTCCATTGAGCTTTTAAAATTCTGTTTTGTAAAATTCTTTCAAAATCACAGATAATAAAACAATTAAATAATACAAAATTACGAAAATTTATTGAGCTCTACACAGTTGATCAAACCTCAGAATTAATTTTCGCTGATTTCTTTTCAATATATTTTTTTTATAAATTTTTTATTTACTTATAAACACTTGTATGTCAAAAAAAAAAACATTTTATTTGAATAGTTTATTATTTGTTGTGTACCTGGATTCCATTGGTGTTAACCAAATTATGGATACATTTTAGCCGAATCATGTTTGAAAAGCATTTAAACTCATGTATTGGTAAAAAAAACCCACAAATGTTATATGAAGATTTCATTGAATTCCATAATATTTTATTTGTGAATTAGAAAGCAAATAATATATTATAGTTTTAGAAAACTTTTATACAAACACAGCACAATAAACAATTATATTTGAATGGCATCTATTCACTTATTTTTTTACAATTTAATTAATTTGGAGAAGAACAAACTATATTTTTTTGTTTGAGAAAAACAAATTATATTTCATTTTTATCCGTGTGTGCAAACGTTTACTCTTTTTTTCTAGAAATTTGTTTTAAAAAAAAATCGCTACAAATGAAACGACGTTGTCGCAGAGTTTAATTTTTTTCTTGTAGGAAAAATAGTGTTTTTGTACGCGTACATCTGGTTTCGAAGAAGACATAATAAAAATAATTAAAATGCATTTAAAATTGCTTAAATTTCATTAAAATTTAACATGATAAAGTCATCTTTTTTATGCTGACTAGATTTTATGTGAAACATGATTCAGATTTTTCTAATGCGACCGTTTATTTAACAAAAAAAAAGCAAAAATTAGATGATAAATACGTATAAGAAAAATATTGAAATTATGTATATTAAAAAATTCAAATCGGATTACAGATAAGCACGTAATTGGAAGGGATTTGGAATAATAAAAACTACGTAATTATGTGTATAGAAGCAGCAAAAGTAAGCTTAATTCGGTGAATTTTTCAAGTTTATGAATATAAACTTTTTTATTTGAAAGTTCATGAAGACAACACCAGTAGCTCTGGATATCTTTAGCAAGCGGAAAACTTTTAAAGACCTTGAAATATTTAAGAAAATTGAGTTAGAAAAATTAAAAAAAAATTAAAACAATATATTATTTATATTCGTTTAGTTTATGGAGTTTTAACTTTTGGCAGAGTTTCAGATTTATATTTTCTTAATGATTTTGATATTATTATTTTTCAATTTTGTTTTGCGAAATTATGATTGAATTTTTTTTTTTCAAATCACAACATATGGCACCTTCAATTTGTTTCATTCGTAATAATATTGAAGCCTAAGCGGAAATCACAAAGACTAGGATATATTGCTGATTCTTGACATTTCTAAAAATAATAAAATATTTTCTTTAAATTGAAAAATAAATTCCTTGAGGGAGAACATCACGTTGACGAAAAGCAGCCAATTAAATAGTGACCCTAGAAAATTATCTGTTTTTTAGCAAATAAATGCAATTACTGCAGTTTTATTTAAAATATAAATATATTTTCAGGTTCTTTGACCGTTTTATTTTCATTTATAAGCTTAATTTATTTTTCAAGCTTAAGGTCTATTTAAATTTTTAATGGATATTTCGGTACTCACCTTCCTGAAGATGGTACTCGATGAGTAGCGAAATATCGATTAAAAAATTAAAAGAGACCTTAAGCTTGAAAAATAAATTAAAATATAAATTTTCACTAATTTATATATGTATGTGTATGAAAAATGGGCGTTCTAAATTCTAATTACAAAGCTCAAAGTATTTTTAAGATGCGCCTAATGCTTTTCAGTTAATCATAATCCTTCTTCTGACGTAAAACATATTTCAACTATTTATATTTCTAGACACAGAATTTCTTTTGGCCTTAACTTAATTCTTATTTCCAGTAAAAAGGAAAAAACTCCGATTATTTGGTTTGAGACAATGCAAAACAAAGAACTAGCATAATTTATGGCTTACAAAAATGAAGATAGAGGCCAACAATAGATTTAAAATCTAATCCAAACACTAAGTTATTATTCTTTATCATTTTTCCCCCTCTTTAGCCTCTAATCGCATTAAACCGAATGCTCATTGTCTTTTCGAAGCCAGACTACTCGTATAACGTGCTAAAAATCTTAAATGAAATTAAATCCATATCATAAAGTAAACTTTCCCAATAATCCCTCAGACCAAAAGCCAAACAAACACACATGACTGGAGCGCGAATGGCAGCAATACAAAAACAAATTCACTACAAACATTTTAATTGCTCACAAATTCCCTTAATAATAAAGTATTAGAAATGCTCTGGGAATTATTTAATAGAATGAAAGAAGCTTCTGGAATGCCATTGAAATGTTGTTGCTGTAAATTAATAAATGTGATAATAAATTTTGATAATAATACAAGCGAAAATAAATAAATTAGAACATATAAACAACATTCTTCTTAATCAATGGCAGAGAATAATTATAGAAAGTGGGAGGGGAGGGAATAACTGAAATATATTTAATTTTTCCTAAGCGTTACGTCAAAGTGATAAAGAGATGATGGAAATATATGTATGAAACATGAAAATTTAAATAAATTTATTTGCAAGTTAATAAAAAAAACTATTGTTATCTATTATTAAAAAAACATATTATTATTATTATTTATTAGAATAATATAAAATATGAACCTAATTTACGAAATAAAAAAAAAAAATAAAAACATACATTAAAAAATATGGTAATATGTAATATGATTATTTCTGGAGTCATACGACAATAAAAGATATAAAAAAAATATTTATTAAGATATATATTAAAAAGTTCAGACCCTTTTGTTAAGTTGCTATTCAATCGCACCAAAAAGCTTGCTATTGCTAATTCAAAGAGCTTAATTTCTAACCATGCCCATGTAACAATAAGCCATTAATACCTTTACTATTTTTACACAAAATTTAACAAAAAATTTTATAAAATAATTATTAGTAATAACGGATGGACTTAAACTTATATTGTTTTTTCTATGCGATTTCAAAGCAACCATAATAAACATTCAGAAAAAAAGTTTTGTTAAATTATTTCAATAGAAGAAAAACACAGCATTGCGAAAATATATATTTCTGCTTTGATCCTCCGAATGGAGAACTTTAAAAATTTTTAATAATTTTTATTAACCAACAAAAGAAGCAAACTAATTATTTGACCACAGTATGTTCAATGTAATTAAATTATGTTAACATGTCCGTTAAAAGTTAAAAGACTAACAGCCTTATGCAAAAAAAATCTTACTTGAGACGTTAGCTACCAAAGACTTTAAGGCTAACAAACCTATGTTAAAATTTCGTATGCAAAAACAGTTTATTAGCTATAATAAATTTTACATGTTGATACTGGCAATACCATCATTCTCTCTTGTCTCTTTATAGTTAACGATGCAAAAAAAGAGTATTATTCATCCGGATAGTCGGATTATTGATAATGGATTGCATAGTTTGATAATGGATTGCATAGTTTTAATATAAAATGTCATTTTTCGTTACTTAAGATGTAAATTAATATGTATAACACATAAAAAAGATAAACTAAATAGGTTTATCGCAATGTAAAGTAATAAATACGCCTATTTTTGGAAAGGTTTCAAACCGATTACTTGAAGAACGAGCTTTGTTTACTTGTGTTGATTGTATGTACATCACTATAATGTTTTGTATATTTACATTATATTTTATTATTATATTTTTCATAAGATATTTTAACATGGCTTTAAAGTAGGTGAGTAGCTGCTTTAAATTATTTGATATTAGCATTGGTTTGTTAAGCTAACAAATGTTTTTGCATGATACTTTAAGGAATTTTGCTTAACATTGGTTTACGAACCTGTTTTAAGTTTTTTTTTTTTTTTTTTTTTTTTTTGCATAAGGCTGTAATTTTTTTATCTCATCATTTTTATATACAATGAATTTAATTTCTTGAAGCACCCCTAAGATATGCAAATATATTCGTTTATTATAATCATATGTTATTGACAAAAACCCTATCAATTGCAAAAAATACGCGTAAGGCATACAATTCATTAACGTTTCATTACTAATTATATCAATTATATTCTACACATCCAGATAAAAATTTTTGTGAAAAATCCTAATGTAATTAAACACTTAATACAAGAGTCCTGTAATCCAGTAGTATTAAAGCAGTAGTAATGTAGTGTTTTCAAATTAAACGAAAAAGTTTATATTAGATACGGCTATAAATTTCGAATGGAATCAAATTAATTAAACAGAACTGACACTTGGCCAGGGCGATTGTTTCTTTCAACTTGTTATCACAACGTCAAGCCTCCTCAAAATATGCAAATTTATTCCATTATTTACAAGATATCGTATACGAGTATGTATACATCCAACAATAGAATAAATTAGTGTGCCTTGGGTAAATAGGCAACGATAAAGAACTCAGCAGGTGTTCTAAAAGCAAGCGATTAATTAATCTTTCATTGCATACCCTTAAGGTTGGAATAATTAAATAAGAGTCACAACGAAAAGTTCAGTGGCAAAAATCTCTTAATGGGTTCAGAGAAAATTCAGATATATTTTACGAAATGGCCATTTTTTAAACTGGATGTTTTGTTTAATTTCATCAAATCAGAATTTGTAACACAATTTTGATTTTGTGGCTTGTTTGTTAATTTATGCAAAGCATGTGCCGAGCCACAGCGTGCGGATATTGAAAAGGAATATAGATATAAAGGTTAGCTGCAAATAATTTTTTTGTTCGCTAATAGACAGTGAGGTAAGTGAGTAATACATACTTTTCGAAGCGGAAATCCTTCAAACATCGCAGTTTCTGCTTACCCAATTGTTGCGGCTGCAAGCGCACGTCTGCACTTTTATTAAGCGGTTTCCTATACAACAGCGGAATATGTACAGCCAGTCTGATGGCTAACCATTTGCTCATCCGAGATAGAATGACTAACGAACCCGCAAACAACATAAGAGGCCATAGGCTCCTTAAAGAATCGAAGGGAAGTTGACAACAAAGAAAAAAATTAAATATAAAAATAATATTTCGACCGATTTATATGTGTTTTTATGTAACTCGCCACGTCAGACATATTTAGAGATATAAGTTTTTCGTAATACCTTGGGAATTTACATATTTGGAAAAAAATCGTATTTTATTTGATATTTTCATGCATTATATTTTATCTTGTGATCAAACCAGAATGGTCTACTGGATGAAATATATCTCAAATTAAAGCTTATTAAAATTCTTCACGTATCCTTTAAAAGCTAATTTTCTTTAACAAAAATTTATTTTTTGTGTGAACATTTCGTTTTAAGTTGCAATTATACCAGGAAAGCCTACGGGTTGTGATGTACATTTATCAAATTAAAGCTAATTAAAATACCTTTCGTATCATTTTTCACCAAACCTAAATGTCCTTTAACAAAAATTCATTTTTATTTACTGAGTTTTCTATCACTTATTTGATGGGATATAAAACTTTTTACAAGCAACAGCAAAATATCACACAAATACACAAGTCCATTAGCAATATGTAAGGAAATTTTAAAACTGGAAGAGTAAAAAAAAATAAGACCAACTTCTTATTCACGTTTGATTAACTTAAGTATTTCAAACCAAAAAATTTCAATAAAAATTTTACAGTAATATCTTTTTTTTTAATTAACCAGCCATCATATAAAAGTAATTACAGTAATTAACATAAAACTTTAGGTAATAATAATATTCATAATTATAAATTTTTATGGCCGTTTGTGTCACACTATAGATAGTTTTTAGCACAATTTAATTTATTCGAAACGCTTTGTGTGTTAAAAATAAATATTCAAAAATTCTCTACCGAAAACTGATATTATGTGATGTATAAGTAAATCCATTAGAAAGAAAAACTTTCTGAGATGAGGCATAATTTTTTTTCTTAGCTATTTTTAGAAAATTTAGTTCTTAAGTCCTTAGCATAAGAAGAACTTCCAAAGAAACCAATAAGATGAACAACTTGGGAACCGGAAGTAGAGCAAAATTTTACCATTTGTAGCTTGTCATTGCAGTCTTATTTCTTTTGATTCCTATTAATTGGAATTGCAATCATATCCACAACGTTATGAAAAGATGTTTGCTTTTGGAAGTACGTGTACTTTAAATTTTATTCGTACCAAAATGCACAAAACATTGTGATGCAAATAAAAAGCATCTTTATAAGTTCCAATTAAAAATCAAAGTAGGAAATTTTAATTTATCACAACTTGTCTTAAAATAATCTCAGGGTACATCATAATCTAAAAAACAATAATAATAAAAGAACTTATATAAGATAACTTTCAGAGTTAGTGCAGGAGTAAAATTTTTTGCAAAGCAAATAATTTCACATTAATTTGCCATACGCTCTTTTCTATTGGAGTTCAAAGTCTTAAATGTTCCAAGGGTTATATGTTGTCAACAACTGGTTATTTTTTTCTTTGATTTAAAAGTAAAATTTTCTGTTGAAAATTAATGGAAAACAGTATTTTGTTTAATTTAACCAAGATTTCCTCAACTTATGCAATAACTTGAGAGTTGAAAAATACACCAAGGGATATTTTCAAGTAATGAAAAAGTTGTTACTTAGCAGATATATACATATATATATATATATATATATATATATATATATATATATATATATATATATATATATATATATATATATATATATATATATATATATATATATATATATATATATATATACTTATATATTTGTTTATTTTTATTTAAACTTATAATGCACAGTATATTCTTAATATATTCTGCAAAAACATCTAAATATTTTTACGAAAAAAAACAAAACACAAAATCATAAACAAGGTTGTTATATTATCAGATTTCAGATTCATATTATCAAAAGCTAGCAAGATGTGTTATAAATTAGCTTTATGCCAACGAACTGCTGCGGCAAATCGTCAGTCTGGAACTTTGTGGGGAACGTATAAGCTGAGGCCAAATTTTTGTTTCGTATGAAACAAATAAATATATAAATTTTTTTAAAGTTCATTAGCTTAAATTTTGTAAAGTTTTTTAACTTTATTTAGAGCAAAACTAGGTAAATAAATTTATCTTCATAATACTTTTTGAATGTAAATCATTGTCTTTAGATGATGCCCAAACCTAAAACATTTTACGAGCTTTTTCTATTTCAATGCCCTTTAAAACTTCGAACAAAGAAAAATATTTGTCCATAAGGACAAGGCAAATTTGGTGCTATTGATTTTAATTAATCTGCTATATTATTTATTCTATTGTGAACATTCGATTATATTCAGAAGATAAACTAAATATTACTTTATGAAAAGTCCAAGCCCTTTGTATGTACAGTTGTACATTATGAGCAGTAAGCACAAGAATTTTTGAATATTATTTAATTCCAAATCACACATTTTCATAGTACACCTCGAAAGAAATCCTCCGAATGAAATTGTTCCCTAATTTTTGTAACCGTTATGTTGCATTACTTCTACGATCAATTCAAGTATGCAGAGTGCCACACTAGATCGTATGTTCTTTGACCACTTGAGTTTGTGAAACATGGCTAATTATTTATTAAACTATTCAGATTTGCTTTGACTTGTAAGGGCCATTAGGATTGTCATAAATTTAATCGTAGTAGGGACAGACTTCTTTTTAACTTATTATTATTATTGTATTTTCTCAACTAAATATTAAAATAAATACAGACTTTGCAATAAATATGTATGTACACATTTCTTAACTATTGAAAAATTAAAAATTAAGACCTTGTTTACACCAACAAACGCAACACTCAAACGCACTCTCAAAAACTTGGTATCAATTTTTGTTATATAGAAATAAATAACACACTGTCTACGTTTATAATTAATAGGCAAAGGGAATTTTTCTCATTACTCATTAATTAATATCAAAGCTTTTGCAAACTTTTTAGAGCCTACTTTCGAAGTCAGTTTAATTTTTTGTTAATAAGTTTTTGTTATCGTGCTAGTTTTTTGACCCTTTTGTTTGAATTAATCGACTTAATTTGTTTTTAAAACTTGAGCTCTTTTATTCATTTATTTTATTATCTAACATTTGTATGTACTCGTACATAGAACTGAATGTGGCACAGTGCAGCTATTACATATGTAAATACACCTGATTCTTGTGCTACATGAAACTTTTCTATGAATTCTGGTGGGAACGTGTTTATCGTGTAGTATATATACAGTTGAATCGCAATAGAGTGAACTAATTCGCGCAAGGCCTGTTCACTCTATTGAGAATGTTCACTTTAAAGAGTCTATAAAAAAAACTTTTTTATACCAAAAAATTCTATATTTATTAAATATTATTATTTACAAAAAAGTAAAGTTATTTTTGAGAGTTTTTTTCCTTGTACAAGCATTTTTTTGTTTTTTGCACCGCTAGGTCGCGAAATTTATGCAAAATTAAAATATTTTCGTAATTGTCTGGCGTCGGAAATTGGAAATAAAATTTCAGCATTGTTTCATTCCCTGATCTCATCACTAGTAAAAACTTCCTGCAAATGTAAATTTTTATTTAGTGGGTACTAAACAATTTCACGTTTGGATTAGCAGTTTGAAGCATATCCAAAAGTTATTCCAGACGTTGTTGCCGAAGTGACCTTTGCAATATGTTTAACGGCATATTTTCTTCGTCGTAGTCACTATCTTCTGCATTTACACTTTCAATTTTAGATTTGTTTTTTTATACCACTTATTGTGGACTTTGCTACTCCATATTTCTTTGCAAGAACTCTAGCTCCCACACCATTGGATAGTTCTTTAATTATTTCTTGCTTTATTCTAATAGAAAGAAATGTTTCACATTTATAAGAACTCATTTTATTACTTTTTGGCTGCACATAAACACTTAGCGAGAAAACAAAAACCACTAAAGTAATCTAGCTCACTATTTTCAAAGATCTTCAAAAAAAGAGAAGAAAAATTAAAATTTTTTGCAAATTCATAAAAAAGTATGTAAAAATATGATTACTTCTGTATCTTCGTCAATTTTGTATAAGAAAAACAAAAGTTCACTCTATTGAGTTGGGTATTGTTCACTCTATAGAGTAACTAATGAAAAATATTGGGAGTTCGTAACATCGAGTAGTTCACATTACCAAGTGTTCACTCTATTACGATTCAACTGTATATTAGATTATTTTTTTTCTTTGTTTTCCTTTCCTTTCCTTTGATATTTGTTCGGAATCTCACAACAACAAAATGCATGTTGTTACCTTGATAAGTCTGCCTTGTTGTCAATACGCATTAGTAGCGTTTGCTTATATGTTTGGTGATAAGAAGTGTTGAGAGGAAATTGAGGTAGAAAAAAAAATCGGACTTCCAGGCGTATATGGGAATTTCTTTCGTTTCTGCTTTGTTTTATTATTTGTGTATCAAAATGCACTTTATATTTCAGAAGTTCTTAACATTTATATAAAAACGCATTGAAACTGATATTAAATACACCTGAGAATTCAAAATAAATAAAGTAATTAAAATTTAAAAAAAGAACTAAAACATTACAATTTAATTTCAGGTAATTTTTTTCTTGTTAAATTTAAATCAATTAGTCTGGCTTGAGTTCGAATAATGAATGGTCAATTCAAATTAATAGTTCTTAAAATTATTTTTATTAAAAAATAAGTAAGGAGAAGCCAATTACATTATCTAACCGGAAAAGAATTGTTTTTGATGATCGTCATGCCATAATCATGTCTATACTATTACTATTTCATAACATTTTGTTATGACACAACTATTACTATTATGTTAAACGTACGAGTTATGTATTTGGTATAAAAAATTATTGCAAAATCCCAAGAAAAAATTTTTGAAAAATATATGAAAGACTATTGATTTGGCAATAGGGTCTTTGTAGAAAAATACTAACAAATTAATTAAGAAAAAAATAAATGCTTTGAAAAAAGCACAAATGTAAAAATGAATGGAGTTTCGAAGCAACCTTGAAACAAAGTTGTAAGAAAACGCTGCTTTTGTTAAAAATTTTTAACACAGTCTGACATAATCAAAATAAATTAATAAAGCCAATATCGACACTCTTGTTGTTTTTGCTTTTCTTAAAAATACTCGTAGTGCAACATTTTATTGATCAGTTTACAATCACTTTGATAAAAAAGTTCACTTATTAAAGAACATTAAATTCACTTTTTTCTCTTTGAAGGTGAAAAAATTTTTTCACTTCCTTTTAGAAAAGAAAATATTACTTCAATCATTCACAAACCCATAATTGTTAATTTATTTAAAAGATTTTCACAACTAATCATTGTTCAATAGCTATTGAAGTGACGGTACCAAAATAACAATTCCATCACAGGACACAGAAGCCTTTCATAATAATGGTTGCGTTGCCATAAGTTGGGTTTTAAAACAATCTCCTTTATTCACATTTTGCTTTAAATTTTTACCTCTGCTTGATTTATTTTTTTAAATACCCGTATAACAAATATTGGGGGAAAACATTGTTGACCTCTTTTAATTTTAATTTTTAATTATTTAAACATTTTCGTGTTAAGCCACATTAAAAACACAATTTCCTCTACCAAATGAAAATTGCCCAAGTTTTCCATTAATATTTTATTTATTCAGTATGATAAATTAAAATCACTTTTAACTCAAATGCCGGTTTCATTAATTTGAATATTGATATTTTTTTCAACTCTGCATCCTAATTTTCAATATTTCAGTTTGAAAAAATTATGAAATTAGTTTAATAAAGACAAAAACGTTTTCTCAAGCCTAAAATTTGCATAATTGTTAAAAATTATTCATTTTATATTTAAATTTATACATTTCATGTAAAGCTTCCAATAACTTTTTTTTGCTTTAAGTGTAAAATACTATTTAAAACGAACAGTTTAAGCACAATTTATTTTAGTAATTTTTTTTCAATCTTTTGAAATAATTTATTTAACCGGTAACCGGTTTTTTTTCAATTAAATCGCGTACCTTTTTAAATAACTTCTTTAATAAAAAAAAGATGTTAAAGGTTACTTGACTAGAGAAGCAAAAACTAGTTTCAAGTGTCTTAAAAGCTTAAGATTTCTTAAATCATACTTAAAAGTTGAAAAATTCAACTGAAATCCCTTTTCATCTTGTGTTTAATCATTTTTATACAATTAAGAAAGTGGAGAAGCAACACATGGAAAAAATTAAATCAAGAAGCAGGGGCTTAAATACAAAATAACAATAACAACAACCTTAAGACATATTTAATGGGGAGATGATTAAATTAAACCCGTAAATATTTTTGAAGCAGTGTGAGACAAAGAGAGAGTGAGTGAGAGAAGAAAAACCAATGAAATGAGAAAAGGTCAAAAGAAATTATTAAATTTCAATGTTATTATAGCAATTATAGACAATAACAACAATTATACGAGGAAGGTTTCAGATTTTTACCACTTGATTTGATTAAAGCAACACATAATATGTAAAATTAAAAAAAAAAACTTAAATTAAGATTATGCAAATAAATTGAAGTTAAAGAACAGTTTAAAAAATCTAAATATTTTTAAGCGAAATAAATAGACAGCGTATGTATGTATATTCTGAGAGGCGAAAGAACCCTTATTCGCACTTGAGCAGTGCTTATTTCCTAAAAGTCAAACCTGACGGAATCATTAAAAATATTATTGCAGAAACACTTTGAACACTATTTCCACCGAGCGATTTTACTCAAAATATATATTTAGGTGTTACAAATCACAAATTTTTACAATATCTAAAACATCTCTAACCGGAAAATATATTTTTTGATACACAGTCGCATTTTACTGCATAGTATTTATTGCTTTATTGCTAAAGTATGCCATTCCTCAATCGTTTAATTAATTGAAAAAAAAAATTGTATCAATAGATCGAATTCTTAAGTTGAAACAAAGAAGTCGTTCAATCGTGTATTCGATCAAAGTTAATTTATCAATAATTTTTTTGTTTTATAGTAATATTTCTAACAGATTTTACAAATAAGTTTTAAGATATTGTATTTAAGACGAGCCAGTTTTAATGATCCATGCTCTATTGACTCTCATCTCATAAGTTCTTTTTTATTTTTAATTCAAACATATTTTTGAGACAATCATTGGTAGAAATTACGAGTATAAAATACATATATCGAAAAACTAAACAAAACCATATTGAGTACATACTAAATAAAATAAATAACTTCAAACTTTTTTTAACTACATATTAAGATAAAAATTATTAGGTAAGACAGCACTTGCTCACTTGGATCCTCATAACTAGAAACTCTTATTATAGCCTGACTTTTAATATGAAATTGTGAATTATAAAATATTAGTTCACAAAAATTTGCAAGAGATACGGAATTATTCGAACTTGCTTACAAGTACATATTTTGATATGTTCACTTTTCTTAGGCATTAAAAACCGTTTCGATTAGTGAATATGCAAGGCCAGGTATGATAAAGAACATAAACAATTTCGGGAGCTTTCGCCCCATTTTTATCGACGAATTAGAAATTATAAGGAAGCATTACGCATTTTTTCGATATTCCTTCCAGAGTGTTTCATTTTTTTTAAATTTTCCGTAAAACAAATTATTCCACTTTAAAAAATTCTTCCAGCAGCAACATGCTTTGAACTAACTATGAGAAACGTATGAAAATAGTTTTTCGAGAAAAATGCATCAAGCTTCAAAATGTGTAAGGAATAAAAAATAGAACTTGAAGCAAATTCATAACCATGTCATATTATGCAAAATTATGGAAACCCCCTCGCAAAACTAATGATTAGTAAACTACACAACATAATTGAAAGTACTTTTTGCGGATGTTGAAATTCATGATGTTGTTTTAGCATGTTTTCACAGATTGTTAAAAATAACACTTAATTTTTTTTTTTCAAATTAATTGTAGTCAAGACATACTATATAAAAAATAAACACTTATTAATTATATGCTAATTTTTCATTTATTTTTTTCCCTGACTAAAATTTTTTAACTTGTGTTATTTATTTATTTTATTTTAAAAAATCACTTACAATAGTTTAGCTTTACTTTTTGTGTAAAAATTACATTAAAGTATTTGTTTAAAAACACTTTATTGGCGATTTCAGGTGCATTGAAAGAAAAATCATACACAGAAACGAATCAAGACAGAAAAAACGTATACGAACAAACAAACAAAAAAACAAAAACAACACGACTTTTACAACGAATTGCTTCTTGACACAGGACTGAATCAAGCGAGAGTAATATTAAAGAGGTCGTAGAAGCAGTAAAAGAAGGCAAAATAAAAAACGAGGAAATCACGATTTTGTTTTAAGCTTAAGAAACACGACACACACTAACATAATCTTTTGATTTCTTTCATTTATTAATTTCATTAAATTTTTACTTTTTATAATTTTTGTACATATATTAAAAATAAATTTTGTAATTTTTAATTTTAAACGCGTTTTTATTTCACAAACACCCAAATTTTGTAAAAAAAAATTCCGCCCGCAAGACTGCTGTTGCACAAAATTCAAACAACAACACTTAGTGGTGGTAACATGAAGAAGAAGAAAACGTTATAGAGGTTTTAATAACAGAAAGAAATATTACGAATTGACAAGCGACGCTTTAAAAACGTACCGTTTAACTATACGCTCCAACTATAACTGAAGTTTCAAATTGGATTTCATTTGGTTGGTGTCTGTCATACAACATCTCTATACTCTATAATACACACTCACACACAGTACCACACGTAGCCAGCAAGTATCCCAAAATACGACACCAACAGCAATAACATTATCATTAACATACTCCACGTACAATCGTGGTTGGGTACACACTTTTGCTTTTGCTGCTGCCTGCCAGTTGTATGCAATTTTAGTTAATAATGAAGTTCACAATGATAATAATTTTAATTAAAAGAGAACAAAGTGCCAAGTACATGTACATGCGATTTGCGAGTACATATGTACATCCATACACAAGAGCATTCAATGGTACAAGAGAACAAGTTATAGAATTTTTAACGAAACAATAAAATGAAGCTTTCTTTGGATGCAATTTAATAAGAGAACTATTATTCAGCTTAAAAGAGAATCTGATAATTAATCAATTTCTCTTTTATTTATGGAAATATTTCCCCAAACAAATTATTAGAGTACACATCCGGACATACGTATGTACATACATATAAATTATTGCAGCTAATAAAATGAAAAGCCCAAAATCAAAATATATGCGAAGAGTCGTAGTAAAACCGGTTCGTAAAAGGAAAATTGATAAAAAAAGAAACTCACATAAAATCAAAAAGGAATACTCTCTTCAAAGCATTAAGGAAATATTTTCCTTTTTATATCAACACGTTAAAAAACAAGAGAAAGCCAATTTTAAGGTAACAAATTATAAAACCAAGGTAACAAATTATTACTACAGCTGTGATAACAAACATTGTGGCCGTTTGGACGTTTAGTTTGCAGTTATATTAATCGTTTTTTTTTTCGAAAGCAAAACTGTTCCGTTCAGATAGTGTAATAATTGAATTCTCTACTTCCTTCAAAAAATAATTTAAAAAAATTGTTTACCTGAATTGTCAAATTTAGAACTCGAACCTGAGCCAGATAAACTAAATTTTCAGTTTAAGCATTTTTTATAGTGTAAATTTTAGATAAAAATTTTACTCTCAATGTACGTATAAAAATTTATATGTATAACATTTCAATTTCCCTTTTTCGTTACATATTTTAGGCGGCAAATTGTGGCATTCGATATCCATCGAAATTTCTATATAATTTAATAATGTTCCTCTAAATGCGAATGAAAGTTTCGTTTCATATAAACACAATTTTCAGTTTTTTATTACTATTATCAATATAAACATTTAGAATTACAGGCAGTGAATATTATGCAAATTTTGGATTTTGAATGATGTTTTACAACATAAAGCGCTCAGTAGATTCTCAATAGAAAAGGACTTTGGTTATTTATGAGCACATTTGTGAGCTGTATGTTCGGTGTATTTTTTAACACGCAACTGTTGTTATCTATTTGAAAAGTTGTATAATAATACTCCAAAGAGTGCTTTTGAATTTAAGACATTCTTTTGTAATTAAAAACACTACATATTTTTTTTTTTTTTTTTTTTATACACATATTCGAAAAAAGGAGTTTTTTTTTAATATATAATATGTCTGAGGAAGAAGTTTTAGCACCTATTTTGGTTATTGAATTATAAATAAAAAAATATCATCTGTGGCAAAAAAAATAAAAATATGTAATAATAATAAAAAATTTTAAAACTTTCGCTCAGGACACTAATAAGAAAATGAAATTTTTGCCAAAAAAAAATTTGAAAATCAGTGTTATTTCCGCACAAATGAATAAAAAAATATCAAAAAATAATCAGCATTTCTGCTCGCAAAAGAAGCGTGTGATATTAAAAAAATCTGGTTTAAAACGGCTTGACTTCTTGCATTTGGTTTTTTTTTTTTTCAAAAAAAAATCCAAAAGTATATATTATTTGTTGTCTGTGAGCTCAACTTCTTTAGATGTAAAAAAATTGTGTTAATTTTATTCAATTACACGAATGTACGTACAAGTATATATAAATTTTCTAGTTTACTAATTTTTTACAATACATTAATTAATTTTTTTTAATAAAATTTTTTATCACTATTGCACTAAGGTCATGTTGTAAAACAACAAGTTTCTATACAAAACTCTCATTTCAGTTTCTCTTTTAAAATAAGTAATACATCAAAATTCAATTTTGTTTTTCTCTTTTAATTCTATTTAGCTACCTGGCGTTGCCACCCTTTAAATTACTGAAATTTAACCATTATATTTTTGTTTGATTCTTGTTTTGTTCAACTCCTTTAAAATTTTAATTATTTAAAAAAATTGTATTTCATATTATTTTAAAAACATTTATTTTTATTCATATTAGGAGTTTATTTTTATCATTTATCAACGCTAAGACTTGGCAAGTTGTTTTTTTAATTGTATATGGATAATGCGAATATTAATTGTTGAAATTATTTATTGAAAGGCACTTCCAAAATTAAAATCAAACAGAACCAGATAAAATATTAGTAATAGTAAGAAAACGGACAAGGTTTAAATTCAATAGATTATTTTCAATAAACTTTCTGGGACGTTGTCACAGTAGAAACGATACCATAATTTATATTTATTTTTAAATTTATTTTGCATACAAACTTTACTGTTCTACAAATGAAGATATATGTAGGTATAGAAATTCATGCAAAATATATCAGAACCAAAGTTCAGGCAATATAAGAATTGGTACTTAGCTCCGAAAAAATTAAATACATATAATTAAGTAGGCAAAAAGCTATGTACATACATACATACATACGTCCTCGATTTGTACAACCCTAAATTATAGCAATTCCTCGCTAGCCTATTGCAACAGCTAATATTTACACATTGTACACTCCATTAGCAAACCATTTTAAAATTTTCAAATTCAGTTATCGCAATTTTCCATTTTGACTCTCCGACTTTCTTTATGACATAACCCCCGAATTATCTGAAGAAGAAGTTTATTTTGAGTTTTTACAAGCAACCATATCAGTTTATACAACATAAGGTAAAATCGCATTATTTTCTTGAATGAAAATCAAAAGAGGTTATTCATTCTTCAAATAGTTGTATTTAATGAATATATGCAATTGTAAACGTAAACGCAAATTTAAATTTGAAATTTCCAATGCAAAGTAAATTTTATCAACAAAACTTTATAATGAGAGATCAGTCTAATTTTTAATTTTTTTATTTATATGTATATTATTTAGTATTAATAACTTTTGGTTTGAAATATGGCACCCATTTTCCTACCGAAATATTTTCCAATATTCCTACAACAGCAACCACAACAACATCAGGTGAATTAGAAAAAAATATTGTTGTTTACTTCCGGTTTCTTCAAACAAGTAGATGTATGTATATATAGTTTCATTCCTATGACCATTGCAACAGCAATTTGTTGTAAACGAACATGTTTGATCATACACAAATGTTTATATATCCGGTGAAATGTTGTAGCAAGAAAAAGTGCTATAAAAATTTAACGAACGAGCCCTAAGAGAAATGTGCATTCAAACAGATAAAAGGGGGCTGCATATAAACAAATGCAGAAGAGCTGGAATATATGTATTTGACATTAAAAATCGGGATGAAATGCAACAAGCAACTGTTTTATTAGTTTTTTTTTGAGCAACAATTCCATTTATTAGTTTTTTTATTATAAATACTATTCTCAACGAAGGCATAATATTTTATAGAAGAGCTTTTGAATGAAATACGCACCAATCAAATTTGCAAAAACAAATTGATATGTGGAAAAACATCGCGATCTTTTTTAAGATTTTCTATTCAGAGCTTAATTCCTTCTTAGAGTGTACTTTAAATTAAAGTAAATAATAATAATATTCATGACGTTACCTTTTCTCATGTGATAGAAACTAAAGTTTTCATTTTTTTCAATACTTTTCAGGCTTAATACAAAATTTGAGTCCAAATCAATAATATTAGTTTTTTTAAATAATTAAAAATTTCATAAATAAATAACCCAGGTATTAAATTTTTAATTGTTGTCATTTATATAAGTATAATCAAAAACTATTCTAATTACTTCAAGTATAAAAATATTTTTTAATTCATATTACGAGTTTCGTCACTTAATTTAAATTTTTTCGATAGATTACAAAGTCAGTCAAATATCGTATGCATACTGCGGCACAAGCACCTGCGTAAAAAATCAATCTGAAGAATTGCATTATTTTATTTTAATTTCTATGATTTTAATTAATAGAAAAAAATCAGTTCTTCCTCCAGTAAAATATATGTATGTCTGCTTCCGCCATTAGGCACAAGTTTGCAACGCCTAATTTTAAATAAATCTGCTGGAACCAGTTAAATCCAGTGGCATTGTCCGGCTGGATCTTAGAAAAGCCTGAACCACAATGGTTGCTCATTTCAATTGACTTTCAAACCGTTCTGGCATATGATTCGTATGTAAAATGTTACAAAAAGTACAAGCCAACGGTGTTGTCGGCATAAGACTATGTAAAGAAAATAAGTTCTTTATGGGTGAACTGCTTCTAATGGCAATTTGATTTGCAAACAGAATTTTCGGGTCCTTATCAAACGCCTGCAAGGCTGCTCAGCTAGCAGATATCATTAGCTTGGGTTATCAGAGTTTTGCGTGAGTGCGCAGGGCTCGATGCCTGCGGCTGATGCGAATGATAATGCCGATCATATCGACCGTCCAAATATACACCATTTAATTGAAAATTGAAAAGCAGTACATGCAGTTTTTAATCTCAAATGCAACACATCAGTTGATTACGGTATTGGGAGGGATGTATAATTTATTGGTAAGAATATGAGAAAATGGACAATATAATAAGCAAAAATTCTAAGAAGTAGAAAATTTATAAAAAAGAATATATATTTTTAAATATTGAAAGAGAATAGAGACAAAGATAAAGTAGCAAAACAAATCACTTGGATGCATTTGCACAAATTTGCATACCTCTAGAAGGTTAATGTCAAACCAAAAAAAAAGAGAAAGAAAGATAAAAATAAAAGAATTATAATAAATCTTCTGTTTTATAACACCTGCATAAGTTAGCGTTCCGGACAAAAGTTATGCCGAATTTTACTACATAAGTTGCACGAGTTTGATGTGTATTACATGTATTTACAAGAGGACGAAGAATACCATAAATCCCGTGACACATTTAAAGATTAATTTATTTTTTGATAACAATTGGGCCCCTTATAATGAGACTTAAAGTCTTCATCAACGTCTTCGACAATATAGCCATAGCACATTTAAATAATTTATTCCATAAACAGTGCCATCCCACGCGCCTTATGCTTTCACAAAAAATTTCACTATTTGAAAATAAATTCAGTTCCCAATTAATTTAAATATCGTGTAAATTTACCAATATAACGTTTTATTTTACAACCTTAAATTATGATAACGAGACTAGAGTATCTGTAGTTCTGGTCGTTTTTGTAAACTTCTGCTTTGAACAGAAAAACCTTTGTACAATTTGTATTTCCGTCCACTTTGAGCGTAACAAACTTAATGAAAAGGCACAAACAATCCACTCCAATGACCCTGGTCAACAGGAAACAATACTGTTGATGGTTCTACAAAATGAACACAGCTGGTCTTTTTTAAATATACTTTTTTTTAACAAGAAACTTTAATATTATTATTAGGGACCAAAACAAAAAGTATGCTAAATATAGACGAAAAAAAATAATCCAAAAACGCACACACACAAAAAGTACTTCAAACAACAATAAATGACAAAAAGCCTGGAAGCACAAAAAATATATCAACTATGGTACATGATGTTGCGCTATACATTTTGTTGTTATCATTTTTTTCTTGTTGTGTCTTTTTTGTCCAACTACAGCAAAAGTATCAAATGCTATTCCTCATTTTCCTTTTTGATTTTTTTTATAGAGTTGTGTGCACAAGAGAAATGCAAAAATTAGGTCAAATTTGCATCACTTTTGGTTTCAAACTACATTTATAAGTGGTAATGACAGGCCAACACCCAGACATCCATCTCTATGTCCACCACCTGCACCACCAACACCCCTGCAAAAGTCGTCATCAGCATCCTTTCTCGTTCCGCCATTATCCTAGAAATTTGATTAAGTGCTCATTTACTTTATCTGGCAGCAACGCAACTGCGGTGTGATTATTATTTTTTTTTGTGTTAGAGAAGTACAAGGTTGCTATTGGAATTCTTTAATTCAAATTTTATTTATTTAAAAATGCATCAGTTGAAAAACATTTAGTTGCAAGTTGTGGGTACAAGTATAAAATCATAACGAAATACAGACTATAAGAAAATAAATTAGAGATTTTATTTTACTTATATGGAGTTTGATGGAGTGACTACGCTCTTGTACACTCGTATGTCTTACTAGGGGGCCAATAGCTTGGTTAAAATTTTCATATAAAATTTTTATGAAATCTTAAATTTAATGAATTCTTGCACGAGCAATAATTATTAATAATTTCATTAAATTTCAATACTAAATTATTCGAACTGAAGCTGTAATGCATAAATTGTGCAGGAAGAATAAATTATTCCATTTTGTAATTCCCTGATATTGTGCATGATTGGCATCATTAAGAACAATTTGTAGCACTTGAAATTAAATAGCTTAGAAATCGTCATTAGACATTCATAATTTGTCTTTTAATGTGGCAAGAACCTCTCAAATGAGAAAATTTACTGTTCCAAAAATGTGACTTTTTGTTTTACTTCCGTAATTGTATCTTGTAGAAAACACTCCACTATCAATTCTTCATTGATCAAAAAATTATGTTTCTTATGGCTCTTTCTTTATTGTTGTTAGCAAATGTTGCATGTAAATGAATCGATACAATACTTCGTATGTTTTAAATTGCGGAAAATATATAATAATCTTTGAATTAACCGATACTAAATAATGTTATAATTTAAACTAACTGTCATTCTGTTATAAGTGGAAGAAGTGGGCATCGCTTCATAGCTTGCTGACAACGATATTGATAGCAGAGTACCGCGAGATTTGAGAAGAAAATGAAAAAAGTAAATTTTCTGTGATCATTAAGCATTATTTTTGCGGAAAAACCTATCACTCAAACCAAGGCTAAGTTTGATAAATACTATGTGGGTTCTGAACCATAAATTTCAATGATAAAAAGTGGTTTACTTAATTTCCTTACAGTCGTACATGCACGTAGGATGCCCAACGTTCTGGACGCCCAGTAGAGGTTTCTACAGCGGAATCATTTGAAGAAATTCACGATATGGTATTGGCCGATCTGAGATTGAAATTGCGAAAGGTTGTAGAGGTCATAGGCATATCGCATGGCACAGTGGTATGAGAAAGCTTTTCGTAAAGTGCGTGACGCGTTTACCCACAATCGACCACAAATGCATTCATGTGACAGTTTCGCAGGAGTGTTTAGCGTTATTCAACCGTAATATGAACTAATTTTTACGCAGTTTTGTAAACGTGGACAAAACGTGGATCCACCACAACACACACCAAAGATCAAACAGCAGCCAAAACTGTCAGTTTCTCATGGTGAATCAGAACCAGAGAATGCCAATCAATAGTCATGGAGACCGTTTTATGGGATGTACGCGGCATAGTCCACATTGACTACATTTAAAAAGGCTAAAAAAATCACTGGAAAATATTATACCAATCACGCAAATATTATATGTCGAATTAAATGGAGATTTAAAAAAATACCGAATTTTGCAACGAAAAAGTTCTCTTCCACTACGATAATGCATGTGTAGTTTACATAACAAAACTCCATGATTTAGGATACGAATTGTTGCCTCATTTGCCCTATTCTCTGCACTTAACACCAAGTGACTATTTTCTGTTTCGAAACCTGAAGAAATGGCTCCGCGGAAAAAAATTTGACTTTAGCGATGAAATCATCTCACAAAGAAATACCAGTTTTGAGGACCTCGACAAATCTTATTTTTTTGGAAGGGCCAAAAAAATTGGACAAAGTACATAGAGCTCAGAGGATATTATCTTAAAAATGAAAATGATTGTTTATCCAAAATTCTGTGTATCATTTAAAAAGTCACGGGCTTAATGACCCACACAAAAATTCAAAAAAGGCACTCAAAGCAGAGAGAAATAACTCGATTGATGATTGCAAAATCGGAAAAAGCTTGATTAATGAGAAGGGAAAACCAGCACACCTCAAGAGTAAATAGCGAAATACTAATGAGTTGCTTGCAATATCTGAAACAATATTATGGAAAAACTAACTATGGACTTGATGAATTTTGTCTTAGATTTTATAATACAAAAAGTCTTCTTTGATCAACATAAAAAATTCAACAAGAATTAAAACAAATGGATGAAGGATTTTGGCAACTAAAATTCTTTTGTTAAGGAAAAACTCTATCAGTACAATTATTTTCTTGGGTCAACTAATTTTGCCCGATTAATTTCTAATGCAACAACAAATCACATGAAGGCGAACTTAACTTCGCTTTTATATTATATTAATGCCTCAAGAAATCAATAACAGAATTTAAATAGTAATCAAAGACTTCAAATATTTTGTTAATTTATAATTGCTATTCAGAGGCCAATCCTTAAAATTTTGGATTAATTATTTCTCTGAAATAAAATTCTTAATAAAGTCTGTTTTGACTTACGGCATGTGGATATGTAATGATATAAAAGGTACAAGTTGCGAGTGATAATGTTTCAAAACAATTCAAAAATTAAAAGGGCGTTAAAATTGTAGGAAACAGAACTACAAAAGCTCGATAATCCTTTTACTATTAATAGCGAGTTTATACAAATTTAATTATTTTTTTTCGTACAGATAAAATATTAGAAAATGTTACACTTTCATCTGTTATCCTTCAGAAATAAGACATATCCTGTGATAATAAGTCCTACTGTGTTACTTAAAGGCTTGATTTAAAAGTTAACACTTTGTATCTAAATAGTATGAGGTGATGTCCTTCCCAATGAATTCGTCACGTTAAAAAAAATTAGTAACGTTCACATAAGAACCAATCACGACACATGTTTTTGCCACTTTCCTTACCCCTAAGAGCATAACAAGAAATATTCAAAACCCAATTTAAAAACTGGCTATTAAATTTGTTTGAAATGCCTAAAAGGACAAAAGCAAAGACACCCATACATAATTGCAATAGAACGTGGAATGGGGATATTGATAATGGACACAACAAGTTATTTAACCTTCATCTTTAGCAAAATTTAACCATTTTACAAGGCCAAAAATATGACAGATGAATTTTTAAATCAGCATTGTAAAAACAGAACAAAGTCCTTTACACGACGCACAGGATTAGGGGAAATGTCATAAACATTTTTTTATTAAATGATTGATATGCTAGGAAACCATAAAGATATACATGTATACCTGAAAATGCTGACTGATTTGGGCTAAAATTCTGTATCAGCTTGTTTCAGAGTAAAATCAGTAAAAAGGAAAACATCAACTTTTGCATCTGTCAATCATAAGGATGTTTGGAAAAATTCTTTAAATATGGTTTGTTGTTGTTCCATTAGGATCCCTTGCATATTATATGGGTGTTGTTAGTAGTTTGTCAGGGCGCATGCTGCAGTTTTTACGCTCACAAACGGTCTTGTTCTCTTTCTCTTGTTAACGCTCTTTGCCAAACTGCTAGAATAACTTTTCGAGAGTAAATTCTCTTTCAAATTAACTTGGTAATTGGGCTTTTTCTTTTATTGACATTTCACATGTCATATATTTTCTTGACTTTTGTTTTGGTTTCCACATTTAATTTACGACCACAGTTAAGAACTTTTACATTCTTCCTTTTTATGAGGATGGGAAATAAAAGATTTTACTGCCAAAGGGCTCAAATTGAAAGTAAAAAGTTCAAACCTAATATTACACAGTTGTATGAAAGAGTAGTAGTATATGTATGTATTAGTGTCTAACGAATATTTGCATTAATATTACCGAATAAATTTCGTGATATTCGAATAAGTATTCACCAAATCAGGCGAATGTATTTCGAACAATTTCGTCCCAAAAATATTTATGAAGTGTAAAAAGAAAATGTTGAGTAAATGGTACAAAAAATAGTAATTTGCAATAATTTGTCAATCAAAAAAACAACTTTATTTTGAGTTTAAAATACTAATCTTCCGGAAGTAAAATTAAAACATATACAAATCGCTGTGAAGTGCAAGAAATCGAGATAAAATGACAGCAAATGGTGTCGATTATGAAAGACGAGAAAGTAATTTATTTTCTGTAAATTTTATTTTTTTTTTTATAAATTAAGAATCAAGTCCTTAAGGTCAGATATGATTCATATTTCATACAATAGAATCCTAAAAATTATATGATGCTATGAAATCTGATTGTGAAGCACGGCCTTGGCATTTCACAGAGGCGCCGAAATAAAATCCTCCGTATGATTACAGTCGTTGAAAATTCGAGAATTTATCAAGATCCAGACGTTATATTGGTTAAAATAATGGTTTCAAAATACGTAAGGACAAGCATTAAAAAAACTTGAGTACCACCGAGCCCCGCAATATTCTATTCTACAGAGGCTACGATCAGCTAAAAAGGAGGGACTCTTTTGCTTTTAGCTGAACACGATAAACTTGAGGACCTGAGGACACCTGACTACAAAAGCTGCAGAAAGTATATTTTTTCTTTAACATTGGCTAAACTTATATATGTATGTGTGCAATAACCATTGATCACTCAAACTGATTTAAGCAACGTCGTTTTAACGCTAATGCTAAAAGTTTCAAAGCCTCATATGCATGATTATACTTTCGTGTGGGCATAATACAACAATATACAGCATAAGAAAACCAATCTTCCTTAAGTCGACTTAGGAGATTAATGTTTATTGCCACACTTATAATTAATAATTTTAGAGTTACTTTCGATTTATATTGAAAATTCAATAAATAAGAATAAATCGAAAAAAACTAAGAGGTATGACAGCAATATGAATGACAAATAGTTACTGAAGGAAGAATATTTTAATTGCAATTGACATTTTTTTAACTTCCTGGGAAGGCAAGTTCACAAATATTTATTTAAAGTATAAATTACTTCAACAAATTTGTAAAACTCGTTTAGAAATAGTTTTTTTTTTTATAAAAAAAAGAGACTTAATTTCTTATTCTATATGAAAGCATAATTTTTCTTCCATATCAAAGTGATAAAATAACTTCCACATAAGGAAAAAGAAATCGTGATTACTGGAAAATTTCTATGCCTCCCAGATGTGAAATTTATTCCCAGTGATATATAACTAATACCAAATTTGATGACAGCTTCCAAATCGGTGAATGGGAATTATTACATAAAACATCCTGCAATGACCAGCCTCTATTGAAATCATTCGAAATTATCCGAATTTGCACTATTTCTGGATCCTAATCTAAGCATTTCATGACATTTTTGGAAGCTCCTTTTTAACGAGTTATTTTTTAAAATATCCACTTAAAGTAGGTTTATTGTAGGAGAGATCTCACTTAAGATTCTTCATAAAAGTTTTTTAAATAAGTTTTTACTAAATATTTTATATATTTTCAAAAAATTTTATGAATTAAACCGCAAAGACTTTTTTCTGTTCTTAAATTAAATTCTAAAAAAATCATTTTCAATATTTGATAAATTTCGGTTTCCGTAAAAAAATTTAAAATATTGAAATAATCTTGTATCATGAACGGAAAGTTCTATAGTATTAATGGACATGCTGAATGCAATTAGAAAACTGTACAGTTTTACGAAAAGTAATAAAAATTAGACTCGAAATTATGGTATTTTAAATTATGACGATTATTCATAAACTTATAACCTACACTCACATGAGGTGGGTCCCAAACACATTTTGTTAAAATAGTTTATGAGCCCAGCTTCGAATAGTGTAATAAAAAATATTTACTTTATAATACGAACGTGTAAGTCGTTCTTTTAATGCAACAACAACGCATTTAAAAAATCAAAATTTTTGAGTTGTTGATGAAAAAGTATTCCTCAATATACTGTTTATATGAGGGAAAAACATCATGATCATATCCGAAAACGGGTCAAAGTTAAACCAATAAAATGTCGATATGGTCTTTAAATTAAGTTGTTCTTAAATGCAATGTACTTATAAGTCAAAAAATAAAAACTTGCAAATTACCGAGAAAACAGTGTTCCTCAATATCAACATTATATATTATACCACAAAGTTTCGATGTGGAATAAATTTTAAAAACCCTTAAACGCATTTTTCCAAGTTTGGTGTATAAATAAATGGCTTCCGTTTTAATAGTCCTTGATTTTTAAATTGGTTTAATGTTAATATTTAATATTCACTAATATACTTCAAGTGTAGAGAATGAAACTTCTAACACTGGTATGTGTGCAGCCAAATAAATGTTGCACACAAAGTTACCACTTTGAAAACAAATTTAATGACAAGAGTGTGAAGTATTTTCCACAAAACTCTTGTTATCAGTGACAAACAACTGTTTGAAATCCTCTTATCAGTTATAATTTGTGCACTAATGTCATCATTTTATAACATCGCAATTATAAATGGAAAAAAGTGGGTCGGTATCTCCATCATCGTTATCATCATCGCCATCATCCTTTTCATCGTTTGCTTTTTTCAGCTATAACATCTGTATCAGCAGCATCAATAACGTCGTCGGCACCATCGCAACAACATTTTTAATATGTGCTGCCATGACTACGGCAATAATATACAAACTACATACATATCACTCACTTGCTGCAAGAATGTAATATATCAAAAATTTAGGATTCAGTCTATTATGAAAAAAATTTCACAATATAAACATTTATTTAGCTCTTGCTAGAAGAATATTATTTTGTTTTTCCATAAAAGAATTTTAAAATTTACAACGTTGCACTTGTTTTCAACAAAGCTAGTTTCTTGGCGATATGATGTCCTTGCAGCAAATAACCCATACATGACAGTATATGTATGTATGTGTGTTTATGTTAGTAAAACTACTAACATTTATGTATTGTAATCTTCAAACCAACAAAATAGATACTTATTTCCAACCAAACCACTAAATCCGGCCAACCAGCCAACCAAATAACCCCCAGTCATTCTGCAACAAACGTTAGAACGGCTGACTGAATAAACGAATGAATGAGAATGTATAGATAGAGAATGATATTGATAGCAGCCACAAACCTTTAATAGAAAAAAGCAAAAAAAAAACATAACATTTTTAACTTGTTTGTTCGGCGGTTCGTGCTTATATTCATTCGAATTTGTCGGAAGGTTTTATGGCCAACATTTGTAAGGACGCGTTCAATTTTTTTATGAGACATTCAAAAGTACGAGTACATGCAGTGAACAAAGTCAGTTTACTTTCCTAAGACGATGAGAAACCTAAATTTAAAACAAGATAATATTATAAAAAAAATTTTCTTCCGCTGCTTGTTGTTCTTGTCTTTTGTGGTTAAACTATTTAAGAAAAAGTATTCAAAGGAAATGTTTTTAGACATTTCTTATGTTAAAGGGTAGATTAAAAGAACTGCTTCTATTTCTAGCAGAAAAAAATCACTATAAAAATTTTAAGTACTCGTATTATATAAAAATAATATCGACAACTATTTCAAAGTTTACAAGAAAAACTCCTTAGGCTCCGTTCTATTTCCTACCCTGTTGTTTCTTATTTTTGTTAAGTACATTTTATGTAAAACTTCCAACCCTATCTACTCCTTTGCAGATGACAGCGACATAAGCAATTCTACTCATTTGACCATAGGCCAAGTCCGTTGGAGTTTAGGGCGATGAGGCAAAATATGGATGATACACTTAACCAAGATCTTTTAAACATCTCTGAATGGGGTCATAAGAATCGAGTGGATTTTAATGCTCGTAAGACACAGTGCTGTAGGCTTAAGCATACACTTATTACAGTATTCAATTGTTTGTTGTTGGCTTAGCTAGGTATATGGCTGCATTTCATTGGCGCTAACCAAATCATCAGTACCCTTTTAGCCAAATCATGATTGAAAGCATTCAAAGCTCGTATACTTATGCCACAGACTACAAACACTATATGAGAATTCAAACAGAACTCAATCATATTTTCAACAAAAACACAAAAGTATAAATAGCTTTAGAAAGCTTTTGTACAATCACAACACAACAAACAATTATAATTGACTTGGGTCTTTTTGTTTTTTCTTTTTACGCCTTTATACAATTAATCGCCCTTTGGGTGATATTGAAAGTAAAAAGAAAAAACATCCGACATCTACATCCGACTGAAAACGGAATACAACTCTCATGTATGGGCCGGTGCTTCAAATTCTATTTTGAAGCTACTGGACCGAGTACAGGATAGGGCGAAAAAACGCATTGGTGACAATAGTGTAGCCAACTCTATTGACTCACTGGAGCATCGTCGCAACGTGGGGTGTGTCACGCTATTTTATCGTTACTACAATGGAATGAGCTCTAATGAAGTAAGGGAATATATTTCCGAGTTCCGCTATTATTTACGAACAACAAGTTGCTCATTAAGAGCACATTCGTTTCTGTTCGCTATAACAGCGAATCGCACTACGCATTACAGAAACAAAACGCAGTTAGTGACGGGTTGAGGTCGTCGCCATCACTGTCGTCATTCAGAAACTGTCATAACGAAAAAAAAAACGCGAAAGAATATCGAAAAAAATGAAACACTCAATGGATATTTGATGAAAATTAATACCCATGACACACAGACACATATTTGGAGAGACACGTTCACACACACACACACACACACGTATTATCAAAAAATATCCTTTTGGGGGGTGTAGGAAATGCCATTGAAACAACCATCATTTGTAACAAACTATCAAGCCGGTATTTTACTTCAACTAACAATAATACAAAAGTGTAGCAGAATGCAAACATACGAGTACAGATATACATACGTGCCAATGCATGTGACATGTAGCCATTTAGACTGGGGCAAATATACCAACATACAACACCAGTAGCCAGTAATACGAACAATTTATTGTTTCTATATTCTAACCATTCCAGACCATCACACCATTCAATCAATTAAGTCAAGCAAGGGTTTGGTGGAAAAACTCATTTAAATTAATGGAAAAACCTTTATTGCAGCATATAAATACAACTACTGCGGAATAGGACCAAAATCTTTTATTGTGATAACATTTTGCATATTTAATTAAGAAATTGTAACTTATCAAATGCCAGCAGGAGATCTTGAAATTATGGATTTAGTTAATTGGTAATGATATTGTGTGTGATGACAGGAAGAACCATTGTTAAAAATTCTCTCCAGCGAATAGAACTAAATGACTGATAATAATGAGGTGCAAGTTAAAAAAAACACACTACTATGTGGTTGCATGTAAATCTGGTAGTATTAAGGATCGATTATGTTACACTCCTGGTCGTTCAACGAAATAACATATATTTTTATCGAATTCAATCAATATCACTGAATAATAAAAAAATTTAATTAAACCAACAACAAAAATTTTAAAATAAGAAAAACATCACCTGGAATGACCATAAAAAATTTTATAATTTGCCAACAATTAAAATTGAAAATTTTACAAGAAATCAGAGACTGGCTTACAATTAGTCGGTTATGATTTTTATTCTCTACAAGTACAGAAAGGTGTTTGCTATTATGCTCGGAAAACTAAGTTTTGTATCTTGATTATTAGTGGCACTCAGCTGAATCGGTAAAAATGGTATTAAATACGAAAATTGGCAACTAGTCATCGTAAATTTTATTTGAACTTCACGGGCAATTATGTAAAATTTTTCCTCGGTTTTTAATTCGATATTCTATTCAAAATTTCACGTGAAAAATTGTCAAAGTCCATATGAATAAATTTAGGCTGAAATATTTGTGAAATATTGCTGAGAAAACTCTGGGGGCAAATTACGATATTTGCTATCGATCGAAATATTAAAACACTTCAAGAATTTCTTTAGAAAATCTCGATCGATATCGAGTGGAGTAATTTGCCCCCTGTACAATATCGACAATAATTTGCTATTATTAACAGTTTATTACTATTATTAATTCTTATAAAATGGCAAGTGACCGTCAATAATAGCCAATACTTAACCTTAATTAGAAAAGAACTGCAATTTTTACTGTCGACTTGTTTACGTACGTATGTAAAACACAATTTTTTATTACAAAATATTTTTTGTCTTATGTTCGCATATGTACGTATTTTGTAATAATCATATACAATATAGAATTCTCATATTGTATTTGATTTGTTTGGCATAAGCACACGAGGTTGAATGTTTTCAAACTACTTAAAGTTCACTGACGATTTGGTTTAGCGATTGATGAAATGTCGGCATATTACTATGTTGTAATAAAATTTAAATTATTATGTTGTTTGAAAATTTTGCATGATGATTTGAATTATGTTACTTCATTATCTATTACCAAATAGTTGTATGAGGTTTCAATGTTAAGCAATTTTTTTGTTTTACTCAAAATAGTGTTCGAGTATATATACAGCAAATTATTTGGAAAATTATATAAGATGATGCAAATATACTTTGTCAACATTTTTCGTACCACGAGGCTGAATAGATTAATACACTTAGTCGCGATATTGTAACAATATCTGAGTGGGGTCGTACGAATATGGTCGATTTTAAAAAGACTCAGTCCATGGTGCTCCATCCCTAGCTAAGTCTGATATTGAGGAATATCTTCAAAAAAATCTGTGCAAAGACGGAATACTCTTATGCCTGTTTGACCCACTGCTTCAGAGACTATTTTGAAGTTACTCGACTGCACTCAATAAAGGACGAAGTAGCTCATCGGAGACAGTATTGTAACTCTTTTGACTCACTGGAGCATCGACGCAACACGGTATGTATTTTATCCTTACTAAAATTTAACGTGCTCTAATGAAATCAGGGAACTTGTCCCTGAAACCCGCTTTTACTCACGAATGACTTGTTCATTAAGGGCACATCTATTTGTGATTCATATTCCAATGAATCGCTTTACGCATTGCGGAGAAAAATCGTTCTTTAGTCGAACAGCTTATATGTGGAATCAACTTTCATAGGTCTTTCATGTCACTTCTAGCGTGGAGATGTTCAAGTCGGATGTACTTCAGCAGTAGTCCGTCTATCTGTCATAACGTAATTCCTAGTAGCAGACCAATGCACAACTTTAGTGTTGGTACGATTTTTTATCGAATGCCATTTTTATAGTGATGATACTAAAATAATCGAAAGATGTGGAATGGGACAAAATAAAACTGGAAAATCTTAATATATACTTTGATTTGGAACACTATATACTTGTTATGAGAATATGTTAGATGTTAGATGTGCTCAAATGCAAAGAGGCTTTAACTTTTAATATTAAAGAATTTCGTTTTCTTCCATTATACTTAATTTTATTATATATTTTAAGCATACGATCCTGTTGTATGTGTACACATTTGCTCTCCACTGACCATTTGAATATAAATCATGCATAAGTATGTACACAAACAATCATGGGTTAATCCGAGACAACCATCAACTTCAGCTGCAAAACCAGATCGATTCGTCAGGAAAACAATGCTGTATGTCTGGTGGGACCAAAAAGGTGCGGTGTACCACGAGCTCTTAAAACCTAGAGAAACCGTTAATACAAACAACTACCGACAAAAAATTATCAATTTGAACCATGCATTAATCGAAAAACGACCAGAAAGGGCCACAAGACACGGCAAGGTAATTTTGCAACATGACAATGGGCCAGCATAAAAAGCAAACCCAGTTCAGGATATAATCAAAGTATCAGGCTGCTGCCCACCCGCCCTATTCACCAGACTTGGCTCCTGCCGATTACTATTTGTTTTCATCGATGGGACACGCATTGGCTGAGCAGCACTTCGAGTCCTAACAGGAAATCGAAAATTGGGTGACTAACTGGTTTGCTTCAAAAGGCGAGCAGTTATATTGGCATGGAATCAATTAATTGCCTGAAAGATGGGGAAAAATGTATAGCCAGAAATGTCCAATGCTTTGAATAAAATGTTTTCTACTTTCCCATGATAAATTAGTGTTTTATTTTCATAAAAAAAAACATTCGTTTCATGTTGGTACACCTGGTAAGTACATCTATATTTATGTACATATGTATGTAAGTATGTGCACACTGCTAGTACTATTCACACTACTGTATGTTTTAACAAAATGCATGTTAATTTCTTAACACCTCATATAGACTTAGTTCACTTCTGTCCCTTTTTCTACCTGCCGAAATAAAACATGCTTAAGTAAAATTGCCCAGTCGTAATGGGGTGTAAAAAAGGTCAAAAAAATTTAATGCGCTTACCGCTCATGAATACAGTAGATAAACACATATGTACATACATCATATGTAAGTATGTACTTATTTACGACTATGTAAATAAGTACACATATAGATGTACATACATTGTACATCTATATGTGTGCATTTAAAAACATACATAAGTATGTAAGTACATATTCAAATATGTATGTATGTATGTGCATGTGTGGTTGCATTTTTCGTCATAATATTTTCCCAACTTCTAATGCATGGATGGATCAACCTGCTGTTTACGAGCCATTCCATCATATAACACTTAGTGGGGCAAGCAGCAGCAAGTGGTTTTTTTCTGTTGTTGTTGATTGAAATGTTTTTTTTTTTTGTTTTTGAAAAATAAACCAGTTACTATTTATTCGTCTATACTTTAATACACACAACAAACAGGAAGCTTTCGTTTATTTCTTTCATTTTTTAATAATTTTTTTGCTTATAATGTTATTACAATAGAAAATGCACAAACAACAATGAACGTTTTTTAAATCAGGAAAAGAACAATAACAAAGCATCTGAGACGCTCACTTTTCATAAATAGAGAAGAAGAAAAACAACAGGCATAAATAAATAAGTGAAACAAAAACAAAAGAAAAGCAATACAATTTTTGTCAAAACAAGAATTTGTTATTTTTTAATATATGTACATATACATATATGTATGTACATATGTACATATTAATTTTTTTTTTACTAAAACATTCACTCCCCTTAGGACACAACAACACAAGCACAATCCCGTTTTGGTGGCCAAATTTATTTTTTTTCTTGAATTTTTGCACAAAGAAATTTGCGATTAAAAATGACGTGATGCTTTTTATTGCTGATACATACACGTATGTATATAGGATTATTATTATTTGGAAACTCCTACTTTTTTAGCAACAATACACAAGTTTATATAATTTATTATATTAATTTATCGATTTCAGGTTTATTTTTTATAAAACAAATAACAAGTCTGCAAACTAATATTAATTTTACGTCCAACTTACAGCTGTTTTTAGCTAAACTGTCAAAATACAATAAGCAAAAAAATGAGAAACACTAAGCAAAAAGGAAGGGAATATAAATATTTATATTCTCTCTTTCACTCTCTCTCTTTAATTTGAGTGAGAATAATGCCTTGGAAAATGTCCCAAGAATACCTTAAACCAGATTTAAATAAAACGCAGGCAATCAGTTTTAAAGCAGTCATGCGCACTGCATTTTAGCTTCCACTACTGACTGGATTCAAATAAGAGCCAGCAGCAACAAACAACAAATCCGGTCTAAGAGAATGAAAAGCACGTGATTTTGTTTAACTAATAAGAATAGCTGGCATTCAATTAAACTCTTATTGGCATATTAGGAAACATGTTTCTAAAATATTGAAATGTTGCTTCGTTAAGTTGAAATGTTGATAAGCTTTGTTGCTTAGCAATTGTACACAATGATTTAAAAAATATTTGCTATTGTGAGGAAGTAAAAGCTAAAGGCAAACCTAAATAAGGAATAAGGAGCGAAATACCGAAATAAAAAAATTTACCGAAAATTTAAAATAAAAGAAATTTCTTAAAAACTGTATTTGAAACTTCAAAATCCAAAAAAAAAAAATTAAATCGAATAGTTAAATTTTACCAGAATAGTCACAAAATTTCGACGAGAATTCTTTTAAAAATAAACACAATACATATGTATGTATATGTAAGTAAATTTGTAAGGATAAGAAAAAGATGTAGAACATTTTCCTGCAAATGGAAGAAAAGATACGAAACCAAGCATATGTCATTCGTTTAGGAAAACAAAGCTCCAACATGTAAAAAAGTTTGGGTATTGTTTGGGTATGAGAATTTTTGACAGTTAAAAAACGCTTGCCGCTCTTGTCTAGTCTGTTACAATTTTTTAATTCAGTTGCAAAAGATTTCTTGAGCATGAACAGTTTAGAGGGACAAAAACTTTTAGCCATACATACTCGTACATACATACAGTAGACCGGAACAGAAAACCGGTTAACGTTTTCTGTAAATAAATCGGTTTCGAGTAGTTTATATTATGTCGGCCGTTAGTTGTCGATTAACCTTTTTTCGGACAGAAAAAATATTTTTTCTTCTGTTTTTACATTTCTACTTTTTTTGCTTTCATGCAAAGTATATCTGTGGGAATATATGCTGGTAAACACCTGGTCATTTGTAATGAAACATAAAGTATATTTTTTATTTGTGGGATGGTTTTATAGTACAACTATGTCTTTTGTTTTATTCAATTTCAATAGATTTGGATGATTCAGGTTCATGTATCTAAAATTCCAACAGTTTGATTTTAGGACTTGCAACCAACAGCATACAAAACCTTCAAAAAAGTGTACAATCAAAGTCGTCCAGACATGACGATGTTATATACTTGGATAAATGCAATAAAAGGACAGATAAGCTAGAAAACTTATTCATCTGCTTTTTTGACATTTTCTACAAACTCAACTTTAAGCGAGTTTCATTAATAATATGCATCTATACATTTGGAGGATTCACAAGGATTCACACAAATATTGTTATAATGTCTAAAAACTTTATAATTGTTTTCTATTTGTTTTAAAAAATTTAATTAAAAAAAATGTATGACCTTATGACAATCTGAAAGATAGCAAACCTTGTGAATCACTAAATTATTTTTAAAATACTATTTTAAAATATAATTGAATATTTTATAAATTTTAATTTTTAGTTTCAAATTTACTGACCTGTTTATAAAATAAAATTAATTAAAAAACTTTATGTGAAGAATTCATCTCAAGATACATTTTAAACTCAAATTAGGTTTCATGAATACGGCAGTTAATTTTAAATCAAGCATGTAATTGATTTATTTAGAAAGTTATTACATTAAAAACACATACGAGTGTTCAAAAGTACACGTACATTCTAACATTTTTTTTGATTAGTGCACATACATATGTATGTATGTATGTATACATATATGCATATATATTGTTTATATGTATGTATGTACATAAGTATCCATGTGGACACTTGTACTACATGTATTTCACGCTTGTTAATGTACAAGTATGTGCAATGCAAATTTATTAATTTTTTGTATTTTCTTGTTGAACTGTTTGTTCGTTTATTTTTTCAATGAAGTTATTAAAAATAAAAACTAAATGTTTATATTTAAAAAAACCGGTTATCCAGTTTTTTTGCCAAAACCGCAGTCGAAACCGGGTTTATTAGATTCTTTCGAATATCGGTTTTTTGATAAAGTCGATTTTTGGCATACTTTAGTAGTAGAGCAATGTAAGGGCAAAAGCACGAGGAAATTATTAAATTAACATCCAAGGTGGGCTAAATTCTGCCCTCATAGAATCAGATTCTTTAAATTCATTTAACTTATGAATCTTAAAACCAGCGATTAAAGACTTAAGGACATTTCGCAAAATTCTTTTAATTTAATAATATTTAAAAAGTACTAATCGAATATAAAATTTAAGAAATATTATATGTATTTACACCTATCGCCCGCTTTGCATCGAAGAAACGTTCCTCGAAAAAAGGAAAAAAGGTTCATCGAAGAAAGGTTCATCGAAAAAACGTTGCAAACTGAAAAATTAATATTTATATGGAAAAACCGTGCAAAATGCCAATGGCTATGGACGAAATTTTTTTTAAACAAAATTTATGATAAATAAAAAGTTCAAGTATGTGAACAATCCTGAAATTCGTTCTATTGGTTAAAGTCAACTAATTTATAAAATAAAATTTTTGTTTTGAACATTAAAAGGCGAATTCCCAGTTTATTATATTTGTTATTAAACTAATCATATGTATAGATTTTTGAGAGTACAGTATGTACCAAAGTAAGTGTAGGTGTTACCAAAATTATAGCGAGTGAACTCAAAGTTAAGAAAACGAACTTCAATTCGTTTGTTAGCTGCTTTAAATATTGGATCTGTGCTAAACATCATATTATAGTTCATGAAATGACCACAATAATTATGCTGAAAACGTACAATATAATAATGCAGAAACTGGCGACTACAAACATAACTAGTAGCGTGTGAAACGGGGGATAGATGTATACATTATACATCTAAAAAAATCTTATTCAACTTTACTAGTGTTTTTCGTTACAATAACGAAGAACTTTCGTGAATTTGCCTTTATCGTTTCGTCCTTAAAATGTTTATTTAAAGCGAAAAGTTTTTTTATTTTTGTCAGCTGTTAGTGGATATATTTTCATCAAATAAAAACAATTTTAGCAAAAATGAAATGGAAATTGTGATTTTAAAAGAATTTGTGGAATTCATTGAGTTTATATACATATTAATTTGGGCCTACGAAAAGCTGCAAAAGACCACGGAACGGAAAGAGAGTGGTATTTTTGCTGCTTCAATGTAGGAGAACTCCACTGTAATTGAATAAAAAATAATAGATACAACAGAGGTGACACTCAGTACACAAAAGTAATCGATAGCTAGAATGTATTTTTATTTAATGAAAAAAACTATGTTAAAAATTGATTTTAATGTATTTTATTCTTGAAAATAGATGTAAAGTTTATTACGAAAGCTTTTTCTTTTATTAAAAACTATTTTAATGCAAAAAAAGAAAAAATTAAAATCCACCAAAATTTTTTTCATAGATATTATTTAAAATAAAGTATAATTTGTCATCCTTGGCTATCGAAAACAGCTGAGCTTTTTTCATGATGCATGATACACATGCAAAGTAGAAAGTAAACCTACTGCTATGCGCATGCGTTCTATGCGTCTTTATGTTCTATGCGTTTTTCTCTGCAACTTGTCACATACAATTACTCTGATTCCACTTTTCAACGGATTGTATGGTTTTTCAGCAGCGCTATCGCTGATGTACACTACATCACGGCACTCTCTTTCATCGGTATTGTTAGTAGAATCGTTGACGAAATAACACAGCTTAAGAAACTTAATGCGTCTCCTTAACACCAGAGGCGCTGAATTCTTAGTCAAATTAAATAACCAAATAGTCACATGAATCTATAACTTTATTTCAATTTAGAAAACTTATATTTAGATCTATTTTTTTTAATGGAACCTAAATGTTTAGGTGAAAAGAAAAATTAAGTGAGCCGTGATTTAATCAAGCCCAAGCGGTGTCAATAGAACTGTAAGTGCAGATTTTCTAAGAAACAGAATATAGAATAAATTAGGGATTGACTAAAAGCGAATTATTTTCAATGAAGTTAGTGTTGATTTAAAGCCAAAATGGCTTATAATCCAAGTGAAGCCATGCGTATTGATTTGTTTTATTTCAATACTGAAACCGACTTCTTTTAACAAACTTTTGACGCCGCAGTGCAGCTCAGAAATCACTCTCACATTCTAGTCACTTCTTTAATTTTCCATCGCTCGCTGCTCATTGCGCGGCCACGACGTAAGCACCCTACGCTCATCAACGTCTCATATACCATATATGTATGTATATCAAATTTAGCTAACGGTATGTATGTATTTATGTATGTATCCTTTATTTTCTAAATTGTTTCTAAATTAAAACAACTTGACTGTAATTAAAAAAATATTAACTTTCGAAGGCATAACAATAAAAGTCCATTATTTTCGTTATTAAAAGAAAAGTATTCTGCAACAAAGAAACAAAAAATAATAATAAAAAAAATTTTTTTTTGGTTCAATCTAAACAAAACCCAATGAAGATGCAACATCTGCAGATAGTAAGTATTTATATACCAACTGTATTTATAATAAACATAACTTTTTGTTCTTACGGTTATTGCGAAATACTCGTAGTAAAAATATTTCTATTTAAATGCAAATTTTTTTCCAAATCCAAATGCACTTGGTTGGCTTGAAAAATAGAAGAACAAAATGTTTTTTGTACATTATTTTTCAAATATTTTAGATTTCCAATACATACACACAATTTCTGTTGTAAATACAAGTAATGCTTTGACCAACATCCATCCATACTACAGGTGTGTAGTGGTGGCATTGTTACAACATAATGGCAGCAAGTTAGTACATGTTGTTGTAAGTTTTTATGTTTTGGTCATGGAATATTATTCGCATATTGTAGTTGTTATTTGGTTTTTCTTTTTAATTCAACATCCAGACAGACATTCATTTGTTCATTTGCTTGCTTTTAAGCAAATTGTATTTAATATTGTACTTAACATTTATTTTACTATTTTCAATATTTTGTTGTTGTTTATGTTGCCAATCAAGCTCATTCATGAAAAGTTTTTTTTTTTATTTTAACGAGGGGGTGAATTACTTTGCAGTATCCTTAATAGATTGTGGCAAGTTTTAATTTAAAGTTTTATGTTGTAAGCAATTTAAAGAAATTAAGTAAAATTAATGACACAGGAGGGGTTCAAGCGTAAGAGAAATAATTTCAAATATGTACTCGTATTTGCAAACTTATTCGTAATAAAAAGTAAACAAAAATTTAGCACTGAGTCTACTTATAATGCATGTGGCAAACGCTGCCTTTCTTTTTCTAATTATTAATCATATTTTTCATTATGTTTATTTGATAATTTTATTTGAATTTGTAGCACTTGAAACTGCTGAATAAAAAATTTTATATTTGTAAAAAATACTTTTTATATTTATCAAATTTGTTATTCGAGATATTCTCCAAAATAACTATTTTAATATGTTATTGTTTGTTGTTGGCTTAGCTAGGTATATGCCTGCATTTCATTGGCGCTAACCAAATCATCAGTACCCTTTTAGCCAAATCATGATTGAAAGCATTCAAAGCTCGTATACTTATGCAAACAATTACAAATATATATGAGAATTCTATCAGAACTCTATCATATTTTACTATTTGTAATCAACAAAAACAAAAGTATAAATAGCTATAGAAGCTTTTGTACAATCACAACACAACAAACAATTATAATTGACTTGCGTCCTTTTGTTTTTTCTTTTTACGCCTTTATACAATTAATCGCCAATGAAATGCAGGCATATACCTAGCTAAGCCAACAACAAACAATAACATATTAAAATAGTTATTTTGGAGAATATCTCGAATAACAAATTTGATAAATATTGTTATTATAAATTTTGTTTTTTCATTGCCTTATAAATACTTTCATTATCACCCAACGGGCGATTAATTGTATAAAGGCGTAAAAAGAAAAAACAAAAGGACGCAAGTCAATTATAATTGTTTGTTGTGTTGTGATTGTACAAAAGCTTCTATAGCTATTTATACTTTTGTTTTTGTTGATTACAAATAGTAAAATATGATAGAGTTCTGATAGAATTCTCATATATATTTGTAATTGTTTGCATAAGTATACGAGCTTTGAATGCTTTCAATCATGATTTGGCTAAAAGGGTACTGATGATTTGGTTAGCGCCAATGAAATGCAGGCATATACCTAGCTAAGCCAACAACAAACAATAACATATTAAAATAAATACTTTTTATATTAAAAATGGTGTTTTTATCACAGACGAAGTTTTAAAGCTTAAATTTGATTATTTATTTTAGTTTAATTTATATTGAAGATAGTCGTCCAATAAATAATATTGAGCACTTCTAATATTGCACTTCTTGGCTGATGAATGACACATGTCCAATTTAGCGTCGCTGATTTCGTATATACTTTGCGGTGTTTTTAACGGCTTACATTATTATTTTTGTATTATTTAACTTCAACTTGACATGACATCGTCAAGAAGAGTTTGTGTTGATGAACTAAATCAATTCTACTTAGCGCGATAATCTGTAATAAGTCAATTGTCAATTGTTGTTTATGTTTAGCGAACTTACATGGCGTTAATCAAACAAAAAATTCCGAGCCAATGGAGTTAAAAGGGGATAATCTCTTTGCTAATTGCTGGTTCCAGGCCAATATAATATTATAAGGTGCATTTTGGTATTAAGGAACATGTAATTTTGACTCCGTTGCATACAAAAATTAGTTCTTATATAAGAATTTGTTAAAAAAAACTTAACAAAAATTGGAATTATTTCCTTATTCTCTCAAAAAAAAGTTTTTAAAACTGAGTGCGATGATTTGGAAGTGGGATTTTTTTACAGGCCACTGATTATTAATAATACACAAATTACACTATTACAGGGATTGAGAAAACAGAATTGAATGAGTTCGTTTGGCTTGTTCAAAATTATTTTTTTTTATAAAAAGTTCTCACTATTCCCAATTAATGAATCACTTTTATATACTCGGATGTAACATGAGCATCAAATTATAATTTCTTTACAAATATCTAGATTCGATAGTCGTAGGAATCTAAGTAAAAAGCAGGGCGAGCAGCTGCACTAAGACCTTCGAGCAGGTGATAGAATTTTATTAAGTCTAGAATGCATACTAAGTGTTGCAGCGTTCAGAAGAGCTTAATAAAATCTGTATATACAGGCAAGTCTTACACTTTTTTTAAAATTAAGATCTCAGTAAAATAGAATTAAGTTTAAATATGTGCGGTAAAATTCAAAAACAAATCTTTAAACTGCTTTTTTAAACAGTGTTAAGTATAATTTCTTCATTTTTTAACAAAAATTTTAAAGTGAACTTATTTTTACAAGAAATCTATTTTAATAACATAACATAACATAATTCTTTACCTCAAATACGAAATCTCGTATCTTTGTTAATATACCAGATAGGGACTTATACTTATTTTTATACAACAAAAACATTCGAATAAAAAGAGTACATTCAGTGCGTCCTTATTAAGGATAAAAACTCAGTTTTTGAAAAAAAAATATATTTTACTTTGCCCTTTCGTCAAGCACACAGATACTGGATTAAGTGAAATCGGTAATAATTGAAAATTTTTAAAATAATAATTTTTATACAATTACTTGAGAAAACAATCCGAATAATATCAATAAATATTAACTCTTTATTTAATTTGAGTCCTGAGTGTATTTCAAATTTTTGTCTTTAGCTTAACTCAACAAACTTTTATTATCATATTCTCTTTCCGATCAACTCCTGTCTTATTCATCATCAAGATTTGCTTAAATTTAGGATAAAAACATCATTTTCTTTTCTCATGTGGTCTTTAATCTCTTAATTAAATCTCAAAATGAATTCATATTAAAAATATTTTTACATTTTTCTTATTTTAATATCTACGTATATCCAAAGTTAAGAAATAAACTTATTTAATGGCCCCATTTGACACAAAATTTACCTGGTCATGAAAGTTTAACAAGTTCTTAAGAACCTTAAAGCACTTAAACCAAATAATAAAAAAAAAATTTCATGGTTATAAAAAAATATTTGTACGTATAAAAATATATGATGATACATATTTTTATAGATTATGTTGTATTAAGAGGGATTTGTCAAGCACACATATGCAATACATATTAAATATTAAGGCATTTATACATCAATATACTTATATACATATATATTTATATATCCAGTGTGCTTCGCTACCTCCATTATCATAAAACAAAACATATTTATAAATAATTATTTAATATATATATGTATATATATATATATATATATATATATATATATATATATACCGTTTGGGTTTTTCTACTACGACTTTTGTTTTTAAAGAAACCAATACAAAACTTCCCTCGTGATTTAGCTATCCTACTGAATGATTTCCTGGCATAAGGACAATCTCCCCCTCTCCCTGCTCCTATCTTTCAATGTTTCAGCCTAACTACACACTTTATCTTAAAATCAGCCATTAAACTCGGATGACTCACTCTTAGACGTAGATCCTCAAATTTCTTGTAATTAAAATCTACAAATTTACTTCGCTTTAGGGGGGAATCGCATTAACCTCAAGACTTTTGCACTTTATTATCTGAGTAATATACGTTAAATTTGGAGAGTCTCACTACTGTAGTCCTCCATATGAAGCAAAATTATTATATATTTTGTGTAGGACATATCTATTCATATAATTAAAGGCCTTAGTTTGAAAATAAAACTATTTTCACAATACCCCACACTTAATTTAAAAAATCTCTCCATTGTGCAGGCGAGACATCGAAAAAAAAACACCTTACCAGACATTGCTCACCCGGAGAGAATCGTGGTATTACTTTCATATTACAGGGTTCCTATACGGTATAGGTTTCTTTTATTCATTTCTGGTAGCAGACAACCAGCCTCTAGAGACTTAGGTGCACGTATGTATGGTATGTATTAATATCCCTCGTCCAAATAACCTCACCTAAACTGGTAATGAGTAATATCCTATAAAATCTTGCTAGAGAAGACATGAATGAATGGTAGGTTGTCTTAATGCTACTGCTTGGAGACAAAATATTGCTGATTGGTCAATCTGGCTCCGACCACAAGAAATCTATAGTTCCAAGAGGGTTTATTGTGGAACTTAGTGGCGATTTTTACTGGGTATTATTATATAAATGTACATGAAGAAGATTGTATCCCCCTCCAAGGGTTATCGTAAGCAGGATACCTCTCTCTTGGCATACATAGGCACCCTATGGCTGCAAAATCTAGCTAAAATATCGACAGACTTGCGATATCCTATCGTTCAATCGCGGATCGCCGTGGTTCAACACCGAATTGAATTGGTATAAATAGACCAGAAGGTCTATTATTTCTTATCTAATTTCCCACTCTCGATATAACACAAATGGCAAAGACAAGATTTAAGTGGGAGAGTTTATGTCTAATCTAAGATCTAAGCCTTGGGTGGAACATAAACGGAAAGAGAACTGAAGAGATAGTATAGCGCATGGTCTTTACGCTGGACACAACTGCATTGCGTTTGAGAGGGAAAAAGAAGGAAGTCATAAAGCAAGAACTGTGTATGTAGCAGTTTGGGCCAGAAGGTCTCGCTATAGGAATCACTCCAAGTAACCTTGTAAAATTTATGGACAACAGATGGTTTGAAAATTAAGTGTTAGTAGAAAATTTAAAGGGAACTACTAGAACAAATTCGCCACAAACTAATTATTCTATACAATAGCACCTCACTATGAATCACCAACTTCTATATTTAAATATTTTAACATCTTAACACATAATGCAACATTTGCTTGAAATTGTATTCTTCAGTACATCAAAAAAAAAATCATTTAAAAATGTTCTTTGAAATTTACATAAAAAACCCCTGTAGTTCCATTCTCCAAGGGATTTGATTTAAAAAATAAATAATATTTAAATAATATAGAAAAATGAAAGCTCATACCAAGAAACACACGATTTGTTTACAAAACGCTTGTATGTGTTTATATGTATTTACTTTTTGTTCAACCATTGAAAAAGGAAATGGGAAATTTCTTAATATTTTGTATATCCTCAAGTAATATGCCACATCCGCTACACAAAAAAGTTAAACTTTAACAAATTATACTCACATATTAGTTGATTGTATTGTCGGTGTGAGTGCTAGAGTTTGTGTGGAATCTCTGTGTATGTGAGTGAGAGAGTGTATATATATGTGTGTGTGTGTATCTAGTTCAATGAACATTGTTGTATTTAGGGATTCGTCTGAAAATTGTAGCTTTTTTATTGTGTGATATTTTTCTCCTACTACATTTATTACTTGCTTCCTTATTCGTATAATCATAAATCATTTTTCATGTATTCGGGCACATACACACACACATATACAAATGCATATACATATGTGTGGGGTACAATTAGGATTATAATAAGAAGTAATAAAGGTGTTTTGCCCATAATTTTATGAGTTTTTAAGCAAATAATAAGAAAGAGTATCACAAAAACACTTGCGGTTAAGTGTGGGTGTGTGCAAAAATAACAAGGAACTCACACATCTTAAGTATATGAAGGTTTTTTTGGGGGTGGGAACTTAAATAGATTCGATAAATAAGATTTTCCTTCCTTTCATTAACCTAAATCTGGTATGGTCATTATAAAAATATTGTCTAATATAAAATATATTATGAATGACGAAACGTATTAAATATTTAACACATTTCCAAACACTTTCTTTACATTTGATCACGGTATGATTTTCGGTTGTGAAGGTTTAACGTTGTAGAACTTGGCAGTATAGATCTAAAAAAATGCCTATTATTATTAATATTATTTAATATTATTTATCCAACAAGACATCTACAAAAATCATTTTGTTACGCAAAATCTTCGTTTTTGGTGGGTGTATGCATAAAATTTTAAGTATTAATAATAAAATTTATTTAACTATTATTTTCATGTTTAAAAGAATATTGTCATTGATAGCTTTAATTGTATTCGTAAGTAATGAGAATAGCTCTAACAGGATTCCCCCGAGACACTTCTTTATTTTCTTTTTTATTTTATGGTTCGATTGCCAAGTGTTCATTTCCCTGCTAATGTCTTTACTAAAAATGATAATACAGAACAGATAATCCCTCTTATTATGATTGTCACGTCGACGTAAAAAAAGACAGCAGTTCTGAACTCGTTGTAGGCAATAATTAATTAATATTGATGGCCAATTGTAATTTTATAAGCCATAGTAGTAGTAATATCCTATTAATAATATATAATAATTCTCGATAACGATTCCTCAATTGCCAAGATATTGATGTCGACTTGATGTGACCTGGACGTCGACAATCATAATAAGGGCAAATATCTATGCAGAAAATGCAAATCTGATAGAATAATCTTCCAAATGTTAACGCAGAGGCCTTTTAGCAACTGAAACTGAGACTGAGACTGACACCTACAAATTTGTGGTTGCCGAATAGCAACATAACTGAAATTTGATTGCCATCCGTAATAAACCAATTATTTAATCCAGCACTTTTACAAGAAAAATGTGTTTCGCTTAAGCGAATTTCCGCTAAGACGGACTTTCTTTTAAGTAAACTAAAGTCTTTTCAATTTAATAGTTGAGAATAATATGGTTTGTGCAGCAAAATAGGTCATACATATGTCGGTGAAAACTTTTTTTCAACTATTTGTTTTATTGAATCTTCAATTTAGTTGAACTAAATTATTATTTACTTAAGTCCAGCCAATATGCCACACATGACGTCTATTGACTGTGACTTATCAGTGTAGGCCATGTATTCCACTTAGCCACAAAGGCCAGGTATTTCACATAGCCAGTGCGTGACAGTGCGCAACGGTTCGTTCACATAGTACGTCTATGAGGCATGTTGCATCGTTGATTTTTAATAGCCCAGAATCACATTTCTTTCCGCAAAATAAGTTAGATGGACTCAGCTGAAATTGTGTAGCATGATCCCAAATGGGTCTTCCTCGATGGTACGCACTACAGCAGCAACAGCTTCTTCGGTACACACTGTGCGACGTCTCTGGGTACTTATTATCATGTAGAGTAAAAGTGGTGCGAAAACAATGTATGACTGCTCGAATTAATAAAATGGACAAAATTTTGACGGGTTTTTGGAACTGCACCATGTTGCACATATTGTTTATATGTCAGTCTATTCATGATGGTAGACCAAATTTTTTTTAGTTCATTAACATTGTAGTGTATACAACACTAATATTGACAGGTTGTATATATCGTTACAGATTAAATTGGTTGATCAAAACCTTATGCCAGGTTATATCCCAAGGGACACGTGCTATTCGACCTATACCATCGAACAGGAATCAGTGAGCCCACAAAAAAATTGTTTTGCACGCCAGTACAGTTAATTAAACAACATTACATTAACAAGCGTGAGAGCGAGACGCAAAACTCTACAAGGCCACGCAACAAAAGCTAAAGCCTGACCGCACTTCAAAAATAATTACGATGAGGCGAGTGTTGTTACTAAACTTAAACCAAAGCAAATAGCAGCTGTCAAAATAGACCACTTATCAAGCACTACCGCTAACTTAAAATTCTATACCTCTAAAAAAATTACTTTATAGTATTTATATACAAAATGTTTATTTTGAGCCGCATTCATCGAAGTCAGTGTACATTTTTCTTATTTAGTACAAATCCTTTTAATACATCATTATTTTCTTCCGACTGTTTGCAGATGTGTTCCAGGATCTAAATATCGAATTTCCTGTTGAGAAAACTTCATAATCAGAAGAATTTCTGTTATTCTTGTGAAGTGCATTTAATAACTCATTAAATATTTCATATTCTTGTTAACGCACAATGTTTTTCATGTTATTATAAGCAACACTAAATAATATTTTTGCAGAAATAAGAAAAAATTTATTTAATTTTTTAAAAGGGGCCACATCGTATAATATCTATGTTGCACTGTGGAAGGCAAGTGCGAAATTGCCTTCGATAGAAATTTCTTCCAACAAATCTCAGGGATATAAGCAAATAAGAAAAGCAAGATCACATTGTTTAATTTGATGTTTTTTTAATATTAATGTTTTAATACTTTTAAAAAATACATATAATTATCTGCTAAGAAAATCTAGTTCTGGTCCCATTTTACAACATGCTTCACTGTGTGTCCTTAGCAAACAAGCTCTTCCTTATGGCAGATGAGTTAAACGAGCAAAGAAAATATTTTCTACAAAGAATTGAAATTTTTGGCCAATTTAAGGCTTTGCTAAGCCCTTGTTGAGCGAAAAATTTATGACACTTTAAAGACCACCAAAGCAGTTTAGGTTTTTGACTCATACGTTAATGGCATTTACACCTAAAACACATACTTACTTTTATATATTTACAGCCATAAAAACATTGAAAAGAAAGCACTTACACATGGAAACCGTTTTGCTTTCGCTTTATTTCGGGGGAAATTCTTTTCTTGGATTTCCTTTGTTACTTTTACATCAAGAGACTTTCGTAGTTATTTGTGTCTTTTTTTACTCTTGCATGTGTTAAAATTTGCTAGGATATTTATTTTTACCTTTTGTCCTTTAACTTGTAATAAAAGTGTATTTTGGAATTCTTTTGCTGTAAGAGGAAAGGACTAACGTACAAAGTCGTATAACCTGTAATTTATTCTTTGAGGATTATCAGTGGCAATTGTGTTTGTGGAGATGAAGAGATTTTTAAATAAGATCAACTTAATGACCCGTGCTATCTTTTTCAATTTAATTTAAATTGAGAATATGTAAAGCAAATTAAATTGAAAATATGTAAAATATTTTAAATTGGGAATATACAAAATACTTCTATTATTAAGATATTATATTTTATATAATACTTCCGTAATTTCTAATGCGTTAAGGCAAGCCAGTGTTTTTTGGTAGGAATGCAATGCATTTAGTTTCAGAGGACATAATTAACAATCATCATGATGAAGTTGCGTGTGGTATATAACTAATCGTTCGGAATGGAATAGAAGAAATATCATGTATTTACTTAAATTTAAATAGGCTACTTAGTTCAATCGTATTTTATAAGCTTATAAAATACGATTGAACTAAGTAGCCTATTTAAATTTAAATAAAAGGATTACAAACAAGAAAAATTTTCATAAATAAAGAGAAATCTTAAACCTAAAATATCATGTATTTACTTTTAGAGGACACGATGAACAATCATCATAATGAAGTTTCTTGTGGTATATAACTACTGCTTCGGAACTTCTAAGACGAGATATAAATTACAATTAGCGACATCAGTTTTTACGGTCCTTCACACCAGACCTTAGTTAAAGACGTTGATGACTTACACGTAGATGTGGTAGTTAGCAGTATTCATTTCAATTACATCTATAATATAAACGCTAAGATTTACTTGGCCTTCCGACGCATGTTCAGATTAAGATCAAGAGGGCACAATATTTAACTTTCATTGTATTTCGAAGCACAACGAATAATGTATGTTCTCTAAGGTGCATAAACCTAATTCACAAAATTTTACAGCTAAGCTTAAGAATAACAAATAACTATTCAACTTTTCATGGTCGTTTGAGCTTTTTGATTAACCAGATTCTGCTGACTGGCACCAAGATTCGCAAAGTTCTCTAAACTACCTGACATATATTTAAACTATACAACAGATAACTGCAGCCGTGAAAGCTGGGCACAATGCTGGTTTCAACGAGACCTAATTATAGTGAGTATTTGAACAAGAACTGGGGGTTTATTCTCTATGGCGATGCGTAAGCTGGTTCGATGCGTTTGATATTTTGTTAGCGCAATATATTTAGTTTTAAAGAACGATTTTAACATACGCTTTTGTATTACAGATTACACTGACGAAAGGTTTGTGAGAGTGAAAAAATAAGATGCGAAATGACGCAGTAAAGGGTACCAATTATCCGATTAGGTACCATTTTTCTTACGTATCGCAATAGAGAATAATCCCCTAGTTTTGGCCTTACGTAATAGGAGCAAAATAAAATAACAACAATATGCAATTGATGAACATTTTTGGGGAAGGAGGAAATGCAAACAACTAGTTTCATATTTGTACTAAAGAAAATCATAGAGATAATTATAACCCGTACTTTACCGATGTCAAACTTTGCAAACGTCACCACAAATATTTAAACGTAATAGAAGGTATAAACTCGTTTCGGTATATATATATGCACATGTATATGTATATAATAATATGTAATTATCCACCACAAAAGCTATAGAACATTCTTTTAACAACATATAAGTATGTACCGACATATGTATATATGTACTTATGTAGATATATACTATTATATATTATATTATATGTAAGTATGTATATACTATTATATATGTATCTATTCATAAAAAAACCTTTGATATGATTACTTAGTTGTTAGTTTTTCTATTATTATATGTTCTCAATACAAATGCAATGATCCGATTAGTTTGCATTTTTAGTTTATGTTTTGAAAAATAAATGATATATATGTACTTGAATGTGGTATCATTCAAACACAACAACATTTAAATCTCCACAAGAAATTCTTAAAGGCAAATCAACTTGTTACGTCTAAACGACGATTCTGTTCGAACATGTATGTGCAACATATTCATTCAGGCAGTCGCATACTACATATCTGTGATAAACTAGATCAACACATTATTATCTGATAGAGAATTCTCCCCACAATGACTGAAAGACAAAATGACCCAATTGTTCTGACACCGATTTACTTGTGACTGAATGAGAAGGGGTTAAACACCGAAAGAGATGTTGCACATATTTATAAACGCAGCAAGAGAAAAACTCTTATTAGACAAAGAAACACAACACATGGAATAGAGGAGACGAATAATGCAAAAACAAGCCCAACAACAATTATGTATATAACTGTTTTGCATGTTAGTCAATGTGTTCGGATGTGTGTGTTTTAAATATTAAAGAATATTGATAGAAAACAAAACAAAAGATTTTTATGCTGCCAACAATTATTAAATTATTAATTTTACTTACATTTACGCCAAACAGAGCAACAACAACAAAGGAATACCATTTAATATAAGTACATATTTTAATTAAGAACCGAACCGAACCGAGAATTTATATTTATTTTATTGCTTTTAATTTCCACCAATAAAAATACACATACACATCTGCATTACATACAGACATTTGCATATACATATGTATGTATAACACCTGTGGGAATAGAAATTGCTTCTTTTTATGGGCATCTGCCTCTTTATTTTTAATATTTCCCATTTTAATTTTACTAACACATCAAATACACAAGTAATACACTTTTTCGCTTTTTTTATTAATTAAACACTATTATTTTATTAAAAAACTAACTTTTTGCGGAGCCGCGATGCGAACGCGTCAAAGATTTCTTCAAACTAAATTTAACTCTTCCTCATTATGTCGATCTCTTTCAAATAACTTCCAATATTCTGCTTTTTATTTATATACATATGCAGTTGTATGTACATACATAGTATGTATGTATATGTTCGTATGGATGTGTGAACGCAATGGAATTATTTGTATGGAGATTTGAAATATTCCTTTAATATTCGTAATGATTAAGGGAAATAGAGTTTTTTAAGAGATTTATTCTTTATTTGTTTGTTGTTTTGAACGGTGGTTTTAACTAGACTGTGTACGGTTATAACAATAACAACTAGAATGTTATTTGTTGTGTGTGCTGAACAACAATAAAGAGCCTATTAATTTTGCAGAGTGGGTTCACTTTGAATTAATTTTTGACCATTTACTTAACTGCAAGAAGATTTAGTGTCAATACAGCAAAAATGTATGTATGTATGTATGTACATATGTATGTATGCGAGTATGTATGTATGTAAGTGACTTCATAATTTAAATGAATTGCGAAAAGAAAACTACTTGGAAAACAACTTACATATGTATGTACATATGACATTGAAAATAAATGACATATGACTTCCTTAAAAATATGTATGTACATATGTATACATATGTACTTATGTATGCATTTAAATTTAGAAGTTAAGTTTTGTACAGAAGCTTTAGAAGCTTAGACCATTGTGCTTCAGATACAGCTTTAACATCAGTGCCGAAGTTTTTTATGGTGTATTTAATGTTGCGATCAATACTTTTTAAAATGATAAATTCATTTCCATATTTTTACGCAAAATACTTTCAAATATGTAGCTGCCTTGTCAAATGAAATAGTAATATTCCATTATAAAAATATATTGAGTTGCAATATCTACATTTGCATTTTAATGGTCGATATATAAAGTAAATTTAATTCATATATTATTCAAACAGAAAAGCTATTAGTTAATTAATTTATTAAACAATCGATTGGACGCAACTGGGATACTTATATTTCTAAAAGTGGGTGTAAAGTGCTTTAAAGCAAATTCTTCATTGAAATGTTGTTAGTAAGTCCTTAACATTTAAAACAATATGACAGCTCATAGACGAATGTCATGGAGAACCAAACCACTCTTGGAGAGCTTTGCTGTACTATTTTACATTTGCAAAATATTGTGCATAAACTCACAAGATTGGAAAGAGTTTCGCAAGTACAAACATTTAAAAAAATCTGCTACTGGAGATGGTCTAGTTGTAATTGGGTTCATACTTACATTTATAAATTTCAATATAATGATAAAGCTGTTCCAACCTCAAAACTATCTATTTGAGAAAAGTAAGAAGAGAAATTGTCTTTTTCATTAGTATTTTTATTAATCAGTAATGTTTGATGTACTTTATAACAGATGCTCTGGTTATTGGAATCAATTTCATATTGGCTTATTACAGTCTAGCTCTATTCATATGTGATCGTGTCAATGCTTTGCTAAAACAACAAGAATTTTCAAACATTTTTACACAAATGGAAGAAATTGACCAAAATCTAAAGGACATTGGGGATATTGTTTTGAATAATAAATATATCACGTATCGCTTAGTAGTGGGACTATTTTTGGCTGTACTTGCTGAAGTCATTACTTTTGTCTTAAGTTTTACATTTTATGTGGACAAGATCAATTGGACCGCTTGGCTATGGACATATGCTTATATACCCACTTTTTTTAATACCCTGGATAAGTTATGGTACATTGGTATATTAACCGCTATTATGAAACGTTTTGAGGCTATTAATAAGGCCTTCGAAATCGAAGCTTTAAGAATGGGATTGAAGCGCTTGCCCTTGTCTGCAAAAAAATCGAAAAGAAATAAAAATGGCAAGAAAAGTATTTCGAATAACCAAATACGACCAGGTAGAGTTTGATCTAATTTTATGTAAACACTTAAGTCTATAAGTTTAACAAAGTGGTTAAAAATTTCCCATTTGGTTTTGATGAAGTAGTAGTAAATTCTTCCATATTATCAACATAAATTACAGACAATATCTACACAATTCCTCGCCATGGTTATGCTTTTGCTGATACATCAACCCCGAACACATCAGTTGGCATCAGCTTGGAAGAAAAATTTATCAAATATTGCCAACTTCATGACACCTTATGCGGTTTGGCTAAACAGCTTAATAAAATTTATGCTCTTCCAAATATATTACAAATGGGATACGGATTCTGCACTATAACAGCGCAGTTATATTTTCTTTACAGCGCCTATGACGACCAGGTACGACCAGCTACAAGGTCGATGATTAAAACTTGAATTTATTTCATCTTTTGCAAAACTTCTAGGAGATTCCTTCAATGTTTTGTACAGCACGAAATTGGTGTATATCTCTTATTTACATATCATACCTATCCGCAAAGTGCATTAGTATCCTATATATAAATTGGCTAACACGATTGGAATCGAAAAAGACAGGCATCTGTATACATCGATGTGGCATAGCGGCTGATGACAATTACTCGTATGAAATGGTATGAAACACTGCAACACTCTTAACATCTTTTGACAATCTATAATCTAATACATCTTTTAATTGTGATTAATTTCTTTTAAGATAAATCATCTTTCACTGAAGTTATTAAATCATCATACAGAATTCAATAACTGCGGCTATTTCCCATTGAGTATGAAAACTTTATTTAGTGTAAGTAATTCAGAATACTGGTCGAACAATCAGTAGAATGGCGGACACCACTTTATTGCATATTTATCGATTTTGCAAAAGCTTTTGATACTCTCCATCACAGTGCCATCTGGCAAGCACTGCAGTGTAAAGGAGTGCCAGAAAAGATAATCGAACTCATCCGTGCCCTGTATCGTAATTCGACATCAAGAGTGCTGCATGAACACCACCTTGGAAACACATTTAGCGTAAATACCGGAGTCCGACAAGGGTGCGTTTTGTCTCCTCTGCTGTTCAACATAGTGCTTGACGTTATAATGCTGCAGGCAACAACCGATAGACGGGGTATAACATGGGGCCTCAATGGGCGGTTAGAAGATCTAGACTATGCTGATGACATATGTCTCCTCACCCACAACTTCACCGACATGTCCGGAAAACTACAACACATAAACCGTATCGCCAGGAACGCCGGGTTAGAAATTAATACGGAGAAAACTAAAGTCTTGCGCATAAATACAACCAATACCTCAAAGTTTATGTTAAATGATGCTGAACTGGAAGATGTTCAGTCATTCGTATACTTAGGTAGCGTCATATCTTCAACCGGCGGCTCCAGCGAAGACATAAAAAGTCGTATAAATAAGGCAAACCAGACATTCGGAGCTCTACAGAAAGTGTGGAAATCGTCACAAATACATATCAAAACAAAACTCCGCCTTTTCTCATCAAATGTACGTTCCGTTTTATTATATGGGTGCGAGACATGGAACACATCAGCTAAAGACATGCAAGCACTTCAAGTCTTTATAAATCGGTGTCTGCGAAAAATATTGAACATATTTTGGCCAAATGTCATCTCCAACAAGAACCTGTGGATACGAACAGGAGAGCTCCCTATCCGTGTACAAATAGCTAAGCGAAAGTGGAGCTGGATTGGCCACGTTCTGAGAAGAGCGGACGATGATATTGCGAAAGTGGCGATTGAATGGAACCCCCAAGGCAGCAGAAGAAGGGGCAGACCAGCTAATACTTGGAGAAGACAAACTAAATTTGAAGCGAACTCTATCAGAATGTCATGGTCTGAAGTGAAAATGCTGGCACAAGACCGATCAAAATGGAAAAGCTTTGTTATGGCCCTTTGTTCCACCATGGAACTACAGGAATGAATATATATATAATTCAGAAGTGCTTCCAAGTTTTCAGCGAATTGAATTGAATATTGTCTCTTGTATTTTCGGTCGTTAAGTTTTGTGGTGGCATTACAACTTATTTAATTATATTGATACAATTCAATCTCGAGCAACAGCAAATTAAGTTCAAAAGTGGAAATGGTAAGCTAATGGCACTAACGGGAAATGATAGTTTTATTACAAAGGATGTGGGTAATACAACTAGTAGTTGAAATATGACGTCACTATTGTATATTTCTTATCAAACACTAAATAAGTACTTCTACAACTTATAAAATTTGTTTTCAGTCCATTTAATAAAATATTCTTAAAAATTATTTGCTTGTTTAATTCAATGTTGGCGATATTGGCGTGAGTGTCAGAGGAGTGACATATCTGGAGGGTGCCCTATCAATGTTTCAGAATGAACGCTTCGACAACTAATTCTCCATACCATTTTAATACTTTGCCGTGCCCAGTTATTGATTTATATAATATTAGGTATAATACCTAAGTAAATTTATTTAACAAATTACCTAGTGATTTCAAAGTATCAATACTAAAGTTTATCTCAATAGAAAAAATTTAACAAAAGCAAATGTATAGTTTATCGCAATTCTGCTAAATTATATAGAAAACATGTTTCAGTGTAATAATAATAAAAAATTTCTAAACACCTAAATTGAGAATTTCCTAGAATAATAAATTTATATTAAAATATTTGAAAATTTTTAAGATTTTTCATAGGAACATGCTGATTAAAAAATATCTAATCGGTTTTAAGTTAAACTGTTTTCGCTTGAAGAAAAGGCAAATCACTGAAAAAAAAATAATACGAATTTGCTTCGGCATTAAAAAATATCATTTTGGAATTCAAATTTTTTGCGATATCTTTACTATATTCGGAACATTGAACGAATTTTTTCCTAACGTTATAAACTTATTGTTATAATATTTTTACTCTAAAAGCAACTATTTAATATTTAAAAATTTATATTGTCCATATAAAAAAACGTTATTTTCCTTTATAAAAAGAAATTTTCTGGAAGAACTCTAATAATGTAGCTGAAGGTCTAATTATGATCTGTCATAAGCACCAGTACAACCTTGATATATGAATTGATGCTGGCAGCCCTTGACCTCACTTAAATAGGCCTATATTACAAAAGAAGAAATATCTAGGTCTACTTTTCATAAAATCACATCACTGAAATCGACATAGTGATATAGGATGAAGAAGTCTTATATTATTATACCGGACCTTACGTGGTCTGTTCAAAGAAAAGGTGAATTTTGAAATTTCTTGCCCTAAATCATTCGATTAGCGATTTTTTTTAATGTTGGCACACTTGTCTCGAACATATGTTCTTTGTTGAATTTGTTTGTGTAGTTTTATTTGTTTGTGAGTAGCATAATAGTTAGACGTGTTTTGTTTGTTCTTCGATTTTGGTAATGGATCTTCCATTGGGATGGCTGGGCTAGTTGTGGCCTTTTTAAGCGAATCTGTGCTTGTCGTCATAAAGCACTAAAAAAGTAATTGTTACTTCTCACAAAATAATAAAATATATAATAAAAAAATTATTAAATTTTTTTGCTCATTTTCTAAAAATTTTTTAAGAAAATATTTTGTTTGGTTACAAATCTGCGCTCAAGAAACGTAAATATTAACAAGTATAGAAGAAATCCCACCTTCAGTACAATAACCAGGAAATAGTAAGTCAATAATCACACCTACAAAAATTCATCCAAAAACATTAATATTCACTCACTCTTCTTAAATGAAATACCAACAAAGTGAACGAACTTTTCTGATGATTTGCTTTTTACCAAAGAACAAGGGGTGTTAGACACACAAAAAAAATTTGCAACATACATATGTATGTAAGTATGTACTTAGAAACGAATTTAGCCAACAAGTTTTTCTTCTTATTCCACAAACAAATACAACACATGGAATAGAGGAGACGAATAATGCAAAAACAAGTGCAACAACAACAACTATGTATGTCCATAAAACTGTATAGGTATAACTGTTTCCCATGTCAATGTGTTCGGATATCTGTGTTTTAAATATTAAAGAATATTGATAGAAAACAAAACAAAAGATTTATTCTGTCAACAATTATTAAGAAATTATTAATTTTACTTACATACATTTACGACAAACAAGAGCAACAACAAAGGGACACCATTTAATATACATACTTACATATTTCACTTGGGAACCGAACGGAACCGAGAATTTACATTTATTTTTAGGCTTTTAATTTGCACTAATAAAAAGACACATCTGCATACATACTTACATACAGACATTTGTATGTATAACACCAGTGGGAATAGAAATTGCCTCTTTTTATGGGCATCAGCCTCTTTATTTTTAATATGTATTTGCCATTTCAATTTTACTAACACTTATCCAATACACAAGTAATACACTTTTTCACTTTTTTTATTAATTAAACACTATTATTTTATTAAAAAACAAAATTTTTACGGAGCCGCGATGCGAACGCTTCAAAGATTTCTACAAACTAAATTTAACTCTTCCTCTTTATGTCGATCTCTTTTAAATAACTTCCAATATTCTGCTTTTTATTTATATAAGTACATATGCAATTGTATGTACATACATACATATGTACATGTTCGTATGGATGTGTGAACGCAATGGAATTATCTGTATGGAGATTTGAAATATTTCTTTAATATTCGTAATGATTAAGGGAATTAGAGTTTTTTTTTAAGAGATTTTGTTTTTTTGTTTGTTTTTTGTTTGTTGTTTCGAACGGTGTTTTTAACTAGACTGTGTACGGTTATAACAATACAATTAGCATGTTATTTGTATGTAATGTAATTGACTTTATGATTTATGTACATAAATACCTCGCAAAAAACTACTTGGAAAACAATTTTCAATTTAAGATTTAGAATTTGTAAAAGTGAATAGTATTGGAATTATTTAGTATAAATTAAGTTTCTCGTCTTATAACGTTAGAATTAAAATGATAATAATAATAATAATAATAATAATAATAATAATAATAATAATAATAATAATAATAATAATAATAATAATAATAATAATAATAATAATAATAATAATAATAATAATAATAATAAGAAGAGAAGGTGGAAGAGGGCTAGTCGATCTACAAACTCTACATGACAACCAAATAGAGTCTCTACGCCGGTACTTTGAGCTTAAATCAGACAGATCTCGACTTATAAAAATTATAACTGAAGCAGATCAAAATTTAAGACCTCTCCACCTGAATGGGAGCTTCAACCGACAAGCTGAAGACAACACTTCAAGGGAACGAAATTGGTCAATAAAAGCTATACACGGCCGATTCTACAGGTCCATTAACGCCGATAATGTTGATAAACTCATGTCAAACAAATGGCTATTGAATGGAAACTTGTATGCTGAGACCGAAGCTTTTATGATCGCTATACAAGACCAAGTAATCCCAACAAAAAACTACAGGAAGAATGTCATAAAAGATCCAACTGTCACTAATGACGCCTGCAGAAGATGTATGAGTCAAACTGAAACCATTGATCATATAATATCAGGATGCACGAATCTAGCCCAAACAGAGTACACAAGAAGACACAACAACGTCGCGAAGATCCTCCACAAAAACCTACTCAGCAAATATAAACTTCAAGCATATAAACTACCCTACTACAGATACAATCCACAAGCATTATTATTACACAATAATAATAATAATAATTATTATTATTATTATTATTATTATTATTATTATTATTATTATTATTATTATTATTATTATTATTATTATTATTATCATTTTAATTCTAACGTTATAAGACGAGAAACTTAATTTATACTAAATAATTCCAATACTATTCACTTTTACAAATTCTAAATCTTAAATTGAAAATTGTTTTCCAAGTAGTTTTTTGCGAGGTATTTATGTACATAAATCATAAAGTCAATTACATTACATACAAATAACATGCTAATTGTATTGTTATAACCGTACACAGTCTAGTTAAAAACACCGTTCGAAACAACAAACAAAAAACAAACAAAAAAACAAAATCTCTTAAAAAAAAAACTCTAATTCCCTTAATCATTACGAATATTAAAGAAATATTTCAAATCTCCATACAGATAATTCCATTGCGTTCACACATCCATACGAACATGTACATATGTATGTATGTACATACAATTGCATATGTACTTATATAAATAAAAAGCAGAATATTGGAAGTTATTTAAAAGAGATCGACATAAAGAGGAAGAGTTAAATTTAGTTTGTAGAAATCTTTGAAGCGTTCGCATCGCGGCTCCGTAAAAATTTTGTTTTTTAATTAAATAATAGTGTTTAATTAATAAAAAAAGTGAAAAAGTGTATTACTTGTGTATTGGATAAGTGTTAGTAAAATTGAAATGGCAAATACATATTAAAAATAAAGAGGCTGATGCCCATAAAAAGAGGCAATTTCTATTCCCACTGGTGTTATACATACAAATGTCTGTATGTAAGTATGTATGCAGATGTGTCTTTTTATTAGTGCAAATTAAAAGCCTAAAAATAAATGTAAATTCTCGGTTCGGTTCGGTTCCCAAGTGAAATATGTAAGTATGTATATTAAATGGTGTCCCTTTGTTGTTGCTCTTGTTTGTCGTAAATGTATGTAAGTAAAATTAATAATTTCTTAATAATTGTTGACAGAATAAATCTTTTGTTTTGTTTTCTATCAATATTCTTTAATATTTAAAACACAGATATCCGAACACATTGACATGGGAAACAGTTATACCTATACAGTTTTATGGACATACATAGTTGTTGTTGTTGCACTTGTTTTTGCATTATTCGTCTCCTCTATTCCATGTGTTGTATTTGTTTGTGGAATAAGAAGAAAAACTTGTTGGCTAAATTCGTTTCTAAGTACATACTTACATACATGCATACATACATATGTATGTTGCAAATTTTTTTTGTGTGTCTAACACCCCTTGTTCTTTGGTAAAAAGCAAATCATCAGAAAAGTTCGTTCACTTTGTTGGTATTTCATTTAAGAAGAGTGAGTGAATATTAATGTTTTTGGATGAATTTTTGTAGGTGTGATTATTGACTTACTATTTCCTGGTTATTGTACTGAAGGTGGGATTTCTTCTATACTTGTTAATATTTACGTTTCTTGAGCGCAGATTTGTAACCAAACAAAATATTTTCTTAAAAAATTTTTAGAAAATGAGCAAAAAAATTTAATAATTTTTTTATTATATATTTTATTATTTTGTGAGAAGTAACAATTACTTTTTTAGTGCTTTATGACGACAAGCACAGATTCGCTTAAAAAGGCCACAACTAGCCCAGCCATCCCAATGGAAGATCCATTACCAAAATCGAAGAACAAACAAAACACGTCTAACTATTATGCTACTCACAAACAAATAAAACTACACAAACAAATTCAACAAAGAACATATGTTCGAGACAAGTGTGCCAACATTAAAAAAAATCGCTAATCGAATGATTTAGGGCAAGAAATTTCAAAATTCACCTTTTCTTTGAACAGACCACGTAAGGTCCGGTATAATAATATAAGACTTCTTCATCCTATATCACTATGTCGATTTCAGTGATGTGATTTTATGAAAAGTAGACCTAGATATTTCTTCTTTTGTAATATAGGCCTATTTAAGTGAGGTCAAGGGCTGCCAGCATCAATTCATATATCAAGGTTGTACTGGTGCTTATGACAGATCATAATTAGACCTTCAGCTACATTATTAGAGTTCTTCCAGAAAATTTCTTTTTATAAAGGAAAATAACGTTTTTTTATATGGACAATATAAATTTTTAAATATTAAATAGTTGCTTTTAGAGTAAAAATATTATAACAATAAATTTATAACGTTAGGAAAAAATTCGTTCAATGTTCCGAATATACAAAAGAAAAAAATTTAATTTCACACTGATATTTTTTAATGCCGAAGCAAATTCATATTATTTTTTTCAATGATTTTCCTTTTCTTTTTACGATATCTTAATCAAGCGAAAACAGTTTAACTTAAAGCCGATTAGATATTTTTTAATCAGCGTGTTCCTATAAAAATCTTTAAATATTATTTTATGAAATTCTCAATTTAGGTGTATAGAAATTTTTATTATTATTACACTGAAACGTGTTTTCTATATAATTTAGCAGAATTGAGATAAACTATACATTTGCTTCTGTTCAACTATTTTCTATTGAGTTAAACTTTAGTATTGATACTTTGAAATCACTAGGTATTATACCTAATATTACATAAATCAATAACTGGGCACGGCAAAGTATCAAAATGGTATGGAGAATTAGTTGTCGAAGCGTTCATTCTGAAACATTGATAGGGCACCCCCCAGATATGTCACTTCTCTGACACTCACGCCAATATCGCCAACATTGAATTAAACAAGCAAATAATTTTTAAGGATATTTTATTAAATGGACTGAAAACAAATTTCATAAGTTGTAGAAGTACTTATTTAGTGTTTGATAAAAAATATACAATAGTGACGTCATATTTCAACTACTAGTTGTATTACCCACATCCTTTGTAATAAAACTATCATTTCCCGTTAGTGCCATTAGCTTACCATTTCCACTTTTGAACTTAATTTGCTGTTGCTCGAGATTGAATTGTATCAATATAATTAAATAGGTTGTAATGCCACCACAAAACTTAACGACCGAAAATACAAGAGACAATATTCAATTCAATTCGCTGAAAACTTGGAAGCACTTCTGAATTACTTACACTAAATAAAGTTTTCATACTCAATGGGAAATAGCCGCAGTTATTGAATTCTGTATGATGATTGAATAACTTCAGTAAAAGATGATTTATCTTAAAAAATATAATCACAATTAAAAGATGTATTAGATTATAGATTGTCAAAAGATGTTAAGAGTGTTGCAGTGTTTCATACCATTTCATACGAGTAATTGTCATCAGCCGCTATGCCACATCGATGTATACAGATGCCTGTCTTTTTCGATTCCAATCGTGTTAGCCAATTTATATATAGGATACTAATGCACTTTGCGGATAGGTATGATATGTAAATAAGAGATATACACCAATTTCGTACTGTACAAAACATTGAAGGAATCTCCTAGAAGTTTTGCAAAAGATGAAATAAATTCAAGTTTTAATCATCGACCTTGTAGCTGGTCGTACCTGGTCGTCATAGGCGCTGTAAAGAAAATATAACTGCGCTGTTATAGTGCAGAATCCGTATCCCATTTGTAATATATTTGGAAGAGCATAAATTTTATTAAGCTGTTTAGCCAAACCGCATAAGGTGTCATGAAGTTGGCAATATTTGATAAATTTTTCTTCCAAGCTGATGCCAACTGATGTGTTCGGGGTTGATGTATCAGCAAAAGCATAACCATGGCGAGGAATTGTGTAGATATTGTCTGTAATTTATGTTGATAATATGGAAGAATTTACTACTACTTCATCAAAACCAAATGGGAAATTTTTAACCACTTTGTTAAACTTATAGACTTAAGTGTTTACATAAAATTAGATCAAACTCTACCTGGTCGTATTTGGTTATTCGAAATACTTTTCTTGCCATTTTTATTTCTTTTCGATTTTTTTGCAGACAAGGGCAAGCGCTTCAATCCCATTCTTAAAGCTTCGATTTCGAAGGCCTTATTAATAGCCTCAAAACGTTTCATAATAGCGGTTAATATACCAATGTACCATAACTTATCCAGGGTATTAAAAAAAGTGGGTATATAAGCATATGTCCATAGCCAAGCGGTCCAATTGATCTTGTCCACATAAAATGTAAAACTTAAGACAAAAGTAATGACTTCAGCAAGTACAGCCAAAAATAGTCCCACTACTAAGCGATACGTGATATATTTATTATTCAAAACAATATCCCCAATGTCCTTTAGATTTTGGTCAATTTCTTCCATTTGTGTAAAAATGTTTGAAAATTCTTGTTGTTTTAGCAAAGCATTGACACGATCACATATGAATAGAGCTAGACTGTAATAAGCCAATATGAAATTGATTCCAATAACCAGAGCATCTGTTATAAAGTACATCAAACATTACTGATTAATAAAAATACTAATGAAAAAGACAATTTCTCTTCTTACTTTTCTCAAATAGATAGTTTTGAGGTTGGAACAGCTTTATCATTATATTGAAATTTATAAATGTAAGTATGACCCCAATTACAACTAGACCATCTCCAGTAGCAGATTTTTTTAAATGTTTGTACTTGCGAAACTCTTTCCAATCTTGTGAGTTTATGCACAATATTTTGCAAATGTAAAATAGTACAGCAAAGCTCTCCAAGAGTGGTTTGGTTCTCCATGACATTCGTCTATGAGCTGTCATATTGTTTTAAATGTTAAGGACTTACTAACAACATTTCAATGAAGAATTTGCTTTAAAGCACTTTACACCCACTTTTAGAAATATAAGTATCCCAGTTGCGTCCAATCGATTGTTTAATAAATTAATTAACTAATAGCTTTTCTGTTTGAATAATATATGAATTAAATTTACTTTATATATCGACCATTAAAATGCAAATGTAGATATTGCAACTCAATATATTTTTATAATGGAATATTACTATTTCATTTGACAAGGCAGCTACATATTTGAAAGTATTTTGCGTAAAAATATGGAAATGAATTTATCATTTTAAAAAGTATTGATCGCAACATTAAATACACCATAAAAAACTTCGGCACTGATGTTAAAGCTGTATCTGAAGCACAATGGTCTAAGCTTCTAAAGCTTCTGTACAAAACTTAACTTCTAAATTTAAATGCATACATAAGTACATATGTATACATATGTACATACATATTTTTAAGGAAGTCATATGTCATTTATTTTCAATGTCATATGTACATACATATGTAAGTTGTTTTCCAAGTAGTTTTCTTTTCGTAATTCATTTAAACTATGAAGTCACTTACATACATACATACTCGCATACATACATATGTACATACATACATACATACATTTTTGCTGTATTGACACTAAATCTTCTTGCAGTTAAGTAAATGGTCAAAAATTAATTCAAAGTGAACCCACTCTGCAAAATTAATAGGCTCTTTATTGTTGTTCAGCACACACAACAAATAACATTCTAGTTGTTATTGTTATAACCGTACACAGTCTAGTTAAAACCACCGTTCAAAACAACAAACAAATAAAGAATAAATCTCTTAAAAAACTCTATTTCCCTTAATCATTACGAATATTAAAGGAATATTTCAAATCTCCATACAAATAATTCCATTGCGTTCACACATCCATACGAACATATGCATACATACTATGTATGTACATACAACTGCATATGTATATAAATAAAAAGCAGAATATTGGAAGTTATTTGAAAGAGATCGACATAATGAGGAAGAGTTAAATTTAGTTTGAAGAAATCTTTGACGCGTTCGCATCGCGGCTCCGCAAAAAGTTAGTTTTTTAATAAAATAATAGTGTTTAATTAATAAAAAAAGCGAAAAAGTGTATTACTTGTGTATTTGATGTGTTAGTAAAATTAAAATGGGAAATATTAAAAATAAAGAGGCAGATGCCCATAAAAAGAAGCAATTTCTATTCCCACAGGTGTTATACATACATATGTATATGCAAATGTCTGTATGTAATGCAGATGTGTATGTGTATTTTTATTGGTGGAAATTAAAAGCAATAAAATAAATATAAATTCTCGGTTCGGTTCGGTTCTTAATTAAAATATGTACTTATATTAAATGGTATTCCTTTGTTGTTGTTGCTCTGTTTGGCGTAAATGTAAGTAAAATTAATAATTTAATAATTGTTGGCAGCATAAAAATCTTTTGTTTTGTTTTCTATCAATATTCTTTAATATTTAAAACACACACATCCGAACACATTGACTAACATGCAAAACAGTTATATACATAATTGTTGTTGGGCTTGTTTTTGCATTATTCGTCTCCTCTATTCCATGTGTTGTGTTTCTTTGTCTAATAAGAGTTTTTCTCTTGCTGCGTTTATAAATATGTGCAACATCTCTTTCGGTGTTTAACCCCTTCTCATTCAGTCACAAGTAAATCGGTGTCAGAACAATTGGGTCATTTTGTCTTTCAGTCATTGTGGGGAGAATTCTCTATCAGATAATAATGTGTTGATCTAGTTTATCACAGATATGTAGTATGCGACTGCCTGAATGAATATGTTGCACATACATGTTCGAACAGAATCGTCGTTTAGACGTAACAAGTTGATTTGCCTTTAAGAATTTGTTGTTGATATTCATTTCTGATCTGAGTAAAACTAAAGTTCGTTCAGGTGGTGTATGAACTGTTTGAATGGATAAAAACCCAGCCAGCATTTACATATAAAAACAAGTTTTGTAAGCGTTCAAATGTAAGCAAAACACTTATAAAACGCTGCTGTGACCTTTACAAAAGACATCAAAGCAAGGGGTTTATAATCGAAAAGGACCCAACTTCATAAGCGTTAAAAAGACAATTGCAAAACATGTTTTTTAAGTAACGTAATTACACGTTTTCTAAATGCTTAAAAAACATGTTTTGAAAATGCTTAAAAAACATGTATTTTTAATGAAATTAGTAAGCGTTTTAAACATTTACTTTATTTTAGATATTTTTTTATCGATATACATATTTAAAATATTATTTTTAATATTACATTATTTTCTTAAAAGAAAAGTATTAAATTGAAATATAAAAATAGGAACTACATTGTTGTTTCATTTAAAAAATCATTATTAGTTAGGAATTTAATTTACTTTTTTTGTTGTTTTAATTTTAATACGATTTTTTGCTTACTGGAAATATGACTTAGAGGCAAATACAAAGTCCTCTTCCCTGCCTCCATTTTCAGCGAAAATTTCTGCAATAGAATTTAAATATCAATATAAAAATGTAACTAGAAACCTATTAAACCTATTTCACTTACGACGAATGGCAGTGGCGACAGTGAAGGCCCTAATGCACTTCTTATCTGCAGTTCCTCGCCAGGAAAAGCTCTCAGCAACGTTGTCAGCCATGATCTTGTGCCACGCTTTCGTAACAAATTCTCTCGAATTGGATGTTGACAATCTTTTTAGATCTGCCTTCTAAAAATAGAAATAAAATCGACATCAGTATACAGTCACCGTACATTTCAAATTTAAATTCTTACTAGCAAGGAAAATTTATCAAATTTTATTATCAATATTAGCAAACGGCGAGAATGACACGTTTTGCTTAAATTTATGAAACACTTGCATTTGCAAGCAAATTGTCAACGACATTCGCAAAACACTTCCATTTGCAAGCAAATTGTCAACGACGTTCGCAAAACACTTGCATTTGCAAGCAAATTGTCAACGACGTTCGCAAAATTCTTATTTATGCAAGCTTGCTGCAATCTTAATTTACAAAACGCTTGCCAATATGTTGGTTGGGAATGGATGTTGCTGTGGCTGAGTGCATGTTATGTTATTTTCCTTTTTTGCTTTAGGGTTTATGTTTTTTTGAGGGTGTGTGAAATTAGTTTTGTGTTTGCATTTAACTGTTGTTGGTATTTTATTAGAGTGAATATTAATTTTTTCATGATTTTGTGATTATTGACTTAATGTTTCCTGGTTATTGTACTGAAGGTGGGATTCCTTATAAATATTTATAAATATTTACTTATCTTGAACACACAAAATATTTTCTTCAAAAATTGGTAGTAAATTAGCAAAATAATGTAATAAAGTTCATATTTTTTTGTAGTAACTATTATTTCCCGAAAATTAAACATTTTTAAATGTGAGAATTTGACTTAAAGCAGCTAGAGAAAACTAGAACTGATTAAAAAAAAAAAAAGGGTTTTAATCACCACTATCGGGAATAAGAAGTCAAATTTTTGTTCACGTGGAATTTCACGAGAATACACGTGAACAATTTTTTCCACAACTTGAACAGCTGTTATCAGTGCAATTTGAATGAACATTTGAATATAAAAGATATATGTACATATACATAAGGGTGCAGAGAAATATTGCAGAAATAAAGAGAAGAATGTCACTTTGAAATTTATTTACCGATTTTGTCCTAAAATTAGTTTTTATTAGCCTCAAATTTCTAAAATACTTAAATGATGTATGCATTCCCCAAGCAAAATCAAAGTGAACAAAACAATGAAAAATTCCACATATGGCACGAAAAAACAACATTCACGATAAGGGGAATTTTGTTTTAAGTCGAATTTTTTCGAGGGAAATTATTCACGGTTGCAATAATGTGGAATGTGGAATGATTTCATGCGGAAAATTATTCCCGATAGGGGTGGATAAAGTGGTAAATACACGTATATTTCGTAAATAACACTCGTAACTAAGTGAAATTTACCTGCTATTGCTTAATTTGTATTTTGTTATGTGGTAAATATGGTGCCCGGACATAATCCCCACGGACATAATCCCCTTTCCAGAAATGGGGATTATGGCCTGTTTTTTTCCGGTCATAACCCCCATAATAAAGTGGGGATTATGTCCACTTCCGAAACGGACATAATCTCCATGGGGATTATGACCGTTTGCTATAGAGATTATGTCCAACGAAAATAAGTCGAAATTCTTTACAAAAGACAAAATTCTTAGTTTAACTTATTAACATATTATACCATAGCGAGATCATTGAGCCATCCCGGCCTGGTATAACAAACACCGGCTTCGCTGACTAAAAGTTTTCTCTGTAGCCAGAATAATGGAATAAGTCCTAATTAAATAGCTTCCATTAGGTGACTCCTAATAATAGCTCTTTAATTAATTAAAATGAAATAACTTCTATACCACACCTGAAGGTTGAAGGAGGAAACTTTTTTGTTAGCGAAGCCGGTGTTCGAAATACCATAGAGGTGAAAATCTTTCAGCCCGGCCGAAGGCCGGCTATACAGAAAAAGTTTGTAAGCGAAACCGATTGACGCACAACAAGCTTTCACTGGCTTAAGTGTATGTCGTATGACATGGGCTATCATACCCCTCCAATCAACCTAACCTCACCTAACCTAACCTAAACCGATGATTGTGGGGATTATGACCTCATTGGAAATAGCCATAATCCCTATAATGGGGCTTATGTCCGTAATCGTATTGGACATAATCCCAATTTTTATGGGGGTTATGTCCATTACTTTGTGGGGATTGCGACCGCTTTATTTTCAGACATAAACCCCATTCCTTTATGGGGGTTACGACCGAAAAAAAACCGGACATAAGCCCCATAATTGAAATGGGGATTATATCCGTGGGGATTTTGACACGTCACCGGTAAATATCTCGTGAATATTAACAAAAACCTACTGATATTCACGTAAAGCTGACACAAATTGATTGAGCAAATGAACTCTGGCGATGAGTTGTGTGGTGGCCTCTGCTTTTCGTATACACGAAATTTTTTTTGTACATTTAATGCTTAAAGATTTATGAATTTAAGAACTTAATAAATACATATAGTAAAAAGAATTAAGCTTAGAAATTTTTAAGTGCATAAAATGTTTTATTTGGTGTAGCTTTATTAAAGATATGACTTTTTAAATTTTATTTTAAGTAATAAAAATTTTATTTGAAAAACGTTTATTTAATTTTATTTGTTTTCATTTTTTCTCATTATTCAATCTTGTTTTATTAATGGCAATAAAATAAATATTTATTTTTCCTAATCATTTATTATTAATTTATAAACAGTATAATTTGGGCTTAAGTAAAAATATTTTTCTATTTGGAAATAATAAAAATCTATGTTATTTATGATCAGAGTTGTAAAAGAATGACTAAAATTTTCTTTCTAATCATGAATCATCATGAATGACAAAAATTTTTATGCATTCTTTTTACCAAAAAAATTAATTGAATTATAATATGAATTCTTTCATAAAGAAGTAAAATACTTGAATGGATTGTTTAGTGAGAAAAAGAATTGAATCAAATTCATGACAAAAAAATTTTTATATGCAATCATTTGAGAAAAAAATAAATTTAAGTTAATCTATTAAACATCAGAAATTGTTTTATGGCAAAAATAATAAATCAAACTTTAAAAATAATTTTTTTAATATTTTATATCAAACAAGCGTATAAAAATTAAGGCGTTGTTCTAGTATGAACGTTTTCCAAATTTGTATAAAGTGGTTATTACTCCGCGAACATGTTGCCGAACATGTTCACCCATTGTTTCGAAACATAATTTTTGAAAAAAAAATCAAAACATTAAAATTCATTGCTTAAATTATTTGCTTTTTCATTAAAAAAAAAAAATCAGTCATTTAAGGCTCTATTTATGATGCAGAAAAATGCAGCAAAATAAAAGGATACCTAATATTTTTTAATACTGCCTATTCTTAAGGCACTTAATTAATATAAGATTTTGTTAAAATTGGCTTCTCTTAGAGAGGCTTCCGGTAGTAAATTACGATTTCAGAAAGGTAATCCAAAGATGTTCCCAGATTTCGGGAGCTTCTCTAAAGTGTCTTGTAGATTGAAGTCATCATAAAAATCGATCAGTTTCTATCCTGTTTTATAAATCGATATTAATTAAATCAATTCGATCAAAACATTTATTAGTTCTATTAATTAATTTGTCAATTTTGATTATAGTTTTTTTTAAATTATTATTTTTTTTATGAAAGACGTGAAAAGAATTAAAAAAGCAGAACGGGTCAACACTATTTACTGTTTGCTTCGTATATTTTTTCTTCATACAAATCTTTAAAAGGCTAATAATTCTCAAATTGTAGATATATTTTGCCATTTTTTTTAAATCAAAAATTGGTTTTAATGTATTATGTTTTGTCTAAAATTAGTCATCTGTGTATGATGTCAAAAAATAATGCAACGATTATTTATTTTTTTAAATTTTTTTTTAATTCGACTCAGTCTTAAGAATACGCTTCACAACATGATTTAAAAGTTCATCTTATTCTCTTGTAAAGTTTTTTTTTTTAAGTTGAGTGCGGTTCTTTGGATGAGACTACATTTCTAGTCATTAAGAATTAAAAGTTTTCCTTAGTATTACTAATAAAAGATAAAAATATAGTGTTCCGGATTTTTCGCATATATTATGCTTAAAATTTTGGGGGAGTTCTAAGGATAAGTTCACTTTTTTTTATTATATACTTTTAGTGCATTTTCCTATTTACCGCATATAGAAAAAACACTTTTCAAAGAACTAATTCCTTTACAAACTGTTGTCATTTGGAAAGTTTTTCAGAGCAAATATTTGGTATTGTTAATGATAAATTGTTATTCCTTGCGTTATTTACGACAGCAATGTCAACCAATAACAATTTATGATGGGCTTCAAATTAAAAAAAAATAATAATAATAAAAAAACAGAAAGAAATGAAACAAAAATTTTATTACAAGATAAAGCGAAAATAAATAAATATGTAAGTGAAAAACGTCAAACAAGAATCTTAAATTATAAATAATGTTATTTCCAATTGATGGCATTTCTACACAATTACAACAACAATGGCCAACAGAAGCAATCTCGAGCCGAAAGAAAACAAAAATTTGTTCCTCTTCACCCTCTAAGAAAATGAAAAATTATTTTGAGATGTTGTTAAAGTGGCCACATAAGGGCAATTGCATAGACAAGGCCATCAGGGTACAGTGGTACATTTGACTTTTTATCATTGTACAAATCATAAGTTTTGAAATAATGAAGGTGATTTTTAAAGCAGTGGAAAGAAAAGCTTAAGAATAACTTGGATCGGTTTTTCGTAATCCCAAATGGGTTTATAAAAAGGGATGTTTCGGCAATCTGCCATCTTCAGTGTTCTCTTTCTTACTAAATCATTTTCCTTTTCTTCGTTGTATTTATATAGTCCTTTTGGTCGTGTACATTTGTGAGTCTTTGTATTCTTCCCGATCTTCCTGTGTCTCTCTTTCTATCTGTGTTTCTAGGTGTCATCACCATCCTTTTCTATCACCAACCATATGTGCGTATTCCGTATTTTATTACGTGGGAGCGTATGTGCATGATGTTTACTCCCTATAGAATAATACTTAGAAATGATGCCACGTTTTAAGTTTTTCAATATTATTTTTGGTAAACATATTACAGGTTTAATTTATATTAAATATTTAATTTTTATTGCAGGCACACATTTCTTAAATATATTTAATACTTAAATCTATTTTCTTTGTTGTTCTTGAGTAATGACATTTTCATTGCTTTGATAGGGTCCGTTCGTACATTTTTTCGACTTCCTAAGATCTATTTGACCAAATTTTATTTTCAAATAGGAATTACTTCTATAAAATTGTGAGAATCCATATGCATCTTCTTTTTTTATTAATTGAAATACGTGTCTCCATAACATTTTTCCTTTCTCAACATAATAAAAAAGACTTCTTAATCGAAACAGAGAACATGGTGCAATGACAAGACTATGTTGAAATCATTGTAAATGATTCAAGTTTTCACTACTTTCGGATGCTAATTTCAACAATTTCAAAACTTCTTTGGAAGCTCTCTTTTACTTTGTAATTTGTCTTCTTAAGTTATAAAATCATTATTATTAAAATCAATTTTTATAAATTGATTCTCTTCAAAGTACTCAATACTATTTAGCTCTATATCAAATAAACTTAACATTCCAGGACTATTAGTATGTTTTTCCAAATATTTTCATTATCTGACGTATCTTAGTTATGAGATAAGTGGATCGGAAGAGGATTGCCAAGATCACTAATCAGTCTAACGCATGAAGTCTTGCAAGTATTTGTCTATCTAGAATTTTGAGAATTATTGTTTTTGCATTTTTGCGCTTCTTATGTGTTGTGCGATAATTTTTTTCTCAGAATACTCTTGAGCCGAAAGTTTGACAGTTTTCGTGGAAACTCATATAATATTGAGCCTTACAGCAAAATCTTAAGGAAAGTAGCAGACCTTTTTTAATATTGATATTGATAGGATGTCATTTCCTTACTGTCAGCAGTCTTCTTTCAGACCAGACTTCTTGAAAATTTTTATAATTTTTATATAATATATAATCTATACAATTTTTTATATAAACTTTTTCCGAATGTGTCGGGCCAGAAAATTTTAACTAAATTCTTGCATTGAACAGCAAAAAATATTTAGGTTTTATCTCGCACTTTTTTAATTCTATAATAATAATCGGCTCTAAATCTTCCGGACATTTCAACTGGAAAGTGTAAATGATCATAATCATTATCCGATTTCGAAAAACACTTTGAATTCTGAGTCATTTATGAAATTTTAATATGATGGGTTTTTCCATTTCATCAGAATCTTTCATCAAAGTTGTTGATTCTTGCAACATTTTCTGAAAAATCAGCCACTGTGCAATTTCAAAAGGAAAAGCTTTATGAATACAGGCGGCAGCAGCAACGGTTCTCATACAACCCACATAAAAAAATAAAATAAATTTCTATGATCCCTGTTCATTTAGAAGTACATGTGTCTTATCATTCCTGGAGCTGCTAAGGACAAGGAATATTTAGAAAAATAATATATAATCTATCTATGTTAGTGCCTGTGTGTGTGTGAGTGTATATTAACGTAAAGAGATGACTATGCCTGCGTCTATTCCAATTGTGTGTGTGTTTGTGTGTAAATAATTGCAGCCTTGAATAAACATAAGATCCTTTATTTTTTTGATGATGCGTGCGTGAAAAAATTGTGAATTAATTTTGATTATCAAACATCTCGAATAAACTTAAGTTTAATTTTAATGGAAAACCACATTCTATTAAAAACACTCATGCAATTATTTCTTCTCCTTTTGTTACAATGATGTTAAGAAAATTAAAAAAAAATGTTCAAACAATTAAAAAAAATCTTATTTACGTGGCCATGATGTGAATGATAAAGGATAATTCCCTGTAATAGACATTGAATGATAAGAAGAATTGTATTTTTTTAATAATGGAACATATCTTTTTTTAAATTAAATTAAACTTTATTAGCGATAACATAAGACTTATTTAAGAGTGAAATTTTGATGGCTGATTGAAGAGGGACAATTTTTATTTTGACTAACACTCAAATGATATTTACCTACTGCAGACGCATTATGCTGGGATAAATGGTGGATTCCCACACACATGATTCCCAAAGGGGGATATTTTTTCGTTGGTCATCTGGAAAGTGAATTTGTCTTATTTAGGTGAATTGCTTAAACGAGCTTCATACGATGCCTTTCTTACATGATGTTAAAGGCGTGAGATTTGAGCGTGTGGGTGATAGAAAAAACATGACTCAGAAATTGATAAGAACGAATTTGATACAAAAAATCATAAGCCATATTCTCTAGACAATACCCAATTTTGTTGCTTTTAAATTGTATTTATATACCTTAAACTGTAAAACAGTTGCAAAAATAAGGTCATTCTGTAGATAAAATGTACTCTGAAAGCGGCTACTTCCAAAAAAATGGCAAATTTTGACCATTTTGCTGGAAAAAATAAAGTTAGAATACATCTTTTTCGCCTTTTTACTTAAAAAAATCTAAGAATTGTTAATATGGTTCCAATAAGTCCGAAAATATTTGAAGTCGATTTCGACTAGAATTGTATTTTTTTTATTGTTTTTTACTTCTTTCGATCTTTTTCCCCCTCTTTTCTTTTGAATCAATATATATAAAAAAAGTTCTTGTATATTTAAATAGAAGATGCAACTATCTATTCATATTTTTTTATGACAGAATTAAAAATGGGCGCAAATGTAACACTTCAAGTAAAAATTGTGGGTCTTTGCTACTACTTTGACAACTGCTTTGCACTTTTGTGACCTCTCATATGATATATGTACATACCTGTTAAACTCTACAACAAAAGCAAACTTTTTGTTAAATGTCAGGGTTATAACAACTGATCCTTGCAGAGGGTATAGAAGGAAATATAAGTACGTATCAGTTTATTTATTTTGCATTTTGTTATAGTATATCGGCATATGAAATCAGGTTACTTTTACAGTTTAAGTTTAACGTGGGCTCAAAATTTATATATAAAACACTACGGGAAATCTTTTTGTTGAATACTTAAGCCCTCTAATTCTTCGCAATTTTCTTTTTGCCGTTTAATTGAAAACATTTCCTTGTTTCTTAGTAAAGCGTGAAAATACCCTTAAACGGTGATACATCGCGCAGAGATGTTCCACAATAATATTTGTCACAAAATCTTACTAAAAATTCTTAAAAATATCTAAACTCTAAATTTTAAATGAAATAAGTCAAAACTTAAATTGCGTTTGAGGGTTAATTGTAACACAAATTCTACCACCAATTGTAACCCTCATAAATATTACAAGTACAAGATGTGTTGGCCAGTTTTATGTAGAAAACCACGAGGAGTATTTTAATATTCTAAACTTACATTTTAACCATCTTTCTCTTGATGTTCAACAGCAATTTTTCGGTTGGAAATGTCCTGCAAAAGTACAGGGTTATCCATTTTTCAGTCCCAAACAAAAAGAGAAATAAAACACACAAGGCTATGATTTTGATTAAACTTTTATTTTAATATAATGCCTAGCACCTTGTCATTACGTACAAAATACAATATCATTTAAATTGTTACCTCTAGATTGGTTGCAGCAGTGGATCCTTTCGAGGTAGTTCCGGTCTATTTTTCGCTCATTTTGAGCGGTATCTCGGCGATTACTTTGCAAACTTTGGTTTTCAAATACATCAACGTAAGTGAATTATCCGCGCAGATACGATCTTTGACGTAGACCCACAAAAAATATATCAAGGTGGCCAATTGGCATCGCCAAAACATGAAATGACGCGTTCTGGAAACTTCCCATGCAATAAAGCCAAAATACATAGGTCATGATGTGTGGCCCGTAGCACCGTCTTATTGAAAACACATAACGTCCAGTTTAAAATCTTCAATTGCAGGCCAAAAAAAGTAGGTTATCTTATGGCAATAGAGCTCTGAATTGACGGTAGCAATTCTTCCAGCGTCGTTTTCGAACAAATGAGAAATTACTTTTCCACAAACACTGCTGTGTTCTTCCAGCCCCATATGCGACGATTTTGCTTGTTGACGTAACCACCGAATGAAAAATAACTTCATCGCTGATATTTTGTTCGGAATATCAGCATTGGAAGCTCGTTGCTCTAGCACCCAATTAGCATATCTACGGCGTTGTGAATCGTCAGCCGACTTTAATTGTTGCGTGAGTTGGACTTTATATAAATGAAGCCTCAAGTTCAAATGTAAAATACACCATAATGAGTCGTACAATGGGCCCAGTTGCAGAGAACGCCATGGAATCGACAAATTAGGTTTCTCCGCCACACTTTTATTGACAGAAGCGTTATGATGATGATGGTGATGATGCCTGACTTTATCTGTAATTCTTCCAGTCTTTTTAAATTTCTATATAATCTTGCCAATTTTTTGCACAGTAGTTCGATTATGACGACCATAATCACCCCGTAACGCTCGAAAAGTGGCCACACTTGAACCACCATATTTTGTACTAAGTTTTAATTATTTCTAAGCGTTCCTCGTTTGTTTAATGGTCCATATTCGCAAAAGGCAAACCTTTCATTAAATAAGTGACATTTTGGATGACCGATATTGACAGCTTTTCAGATCGGCGGTAGTAAAACCACAAAATGAATAACCCGTAACAAAGTAGGACAGTAAACATTGTCCTGCGGTAATAGATGCTCATATTTAAAAAAATACCATTAATAAAAATATTGATGTACCTCTGTTTTAAACATGAGCAAAATATATTAAATTTAATTGAGCATAATGCTCAAAATCTTCCAAATATCTGGAAAAAAATTGATTTTACATTTTATTGTTAATCAGGACTCTTTAATTTGTGGAATGTTTAATTAAATGCATAAATACTTTTCATTTTTTCAGTTACATATTTCATTAACTTAATTACATATGAGAATGTATAAAATTGGTTCACATTTAATAAAGTTAAATATTTTCAAATATTCAATATGAGTTTTTTTTTTTATTCGACACACACCTCTCAGCCTCCACAGGTCCCCTATAAATGCGGCCAACAGATTGAATAATTCTATTTTTTACTTTTTTGTTACAACTCGTTAACGCTTCTGGATACATTTGATTTTTACTAACGAGGTGCAATAATATTTTTCAGGCAACTAATTGAATTGTGTATGAAATTCATTAAAATATTTTATTTACTTTATTAATTTGCATATAGACTTAATTTTTTTGCAGGCGTTAATACTCGTTATACAGTAATGATTCAAATAAAAATCTAGTTCATCATAATGTGTGATATTTTCACGGATATAGAAAGCTTTTCACAAAGTAACAGAAAAAGCTGCTGAATGCGTTTTAATTCTGACCATCGTCGGATATTATTAATTTTTTTTAGAATACGAGTATTTTTCATAAGAACTGAATTTTTTTTACTTATTCAATCAATTATTTATATAAATTTGTGAATTTGTTTCTCCAATAATGCATGTTTTTTATGAAGTGGAATATGCAAAGGATTTTTTTGAAGCTATTCTTAAATATTATTATCTTTTGTTTAATTAAACATTGTCTTATTGAAGACAAAAGGAGTTTCGAAGGGGTATGCAGTGTCAACTTCATTCATCCTCTAAACGGAAATTTTTTTGTCTACATTAACGTTTTCGAAGAGGTTATAAATATCTTTAACGTTTATATTTAATTGGTTGAGTGTTTTATATTGGAGTACATTCTTTATATTCCCGAGCTTCGATGTATGCTGTGTGTTGTAATGGGACGCTTTGTCATAAATTAATTTACCCATAAAAACCATCACACATAAGATAAAGGACAGTATAGTGTCATTTAACTTATGTGTGAAAAGTCGTTAAAATATTTCCACTGCCATAAAATCATTATTTGTGGGTCAATCAGTGTTTTTCAATATGTTGACAACTTTAATCCAAACTTTCTATTGAGAAAATAATTGGAGTTGGACGTTTTCTGATTTTCGCTCGCGTTTTCTTTTGCTTCTTCACTTTCAGTTAAATATTCAATTAGTAGTTTTTGTTGTTGTTGTGTATAGTTTTTTTTCTTAATTTTATTTACCAGAATCTAAAATGGAACAACTTATTGACATTTAGTTTGCACTAATTGTAGTAACTAACTGGTAGTACCTGACACCAATTATTTAAAAAAGTGACTAGTTACTACGCTCATAGCTACTAAAATTTTATAATATAAACTGTACACGAAACAATTTTTCATGAAATTTGTTGCATGAAACTTTATCTATTTGCCAATATAAGGTAGAGTAAAATAGTTGATATAAAAAATTTTATGTGCAACCAGTGTTGCTATCCCGTTTGATTTAATATCCCTGCTATCAGCGAATAACAGAATTTGCATGCAACAAATTTCATGATCAAATGCATAATGTAAGTCCTTTACGCGTTGGTCACAAAACAGTTTATGACTGAGAGCCTGGGTTCGATCCTTGTTCAGGACAAGTCATTAACATCATGAGGTTTTCTGATGTGCATTAGTGTGGCACTGTGTTAGTTGTAGTCTGGACTGTTTAAGTGATGAAGGCATAGCATTGATCACTGAAAACTTAGTACCGGCAACGATTGATACTCTTCTATGCTAATGTACATTACAGCCCTAATGCGTGTACTTAACACCAGAGGCGCTGCAACTTTGTTATAAAAAATTCTTAAAACGCGCAGTACCTGATTTGTAGAAATAATTAAGCTCTCTCTTCCATTTAACCACCTGTCCTCACTGCACTATCCCTTTCACAAAGAAGTAACACAGTGCTATTTCTCCTAAAAAAATTAAGGAATTTATTTATTATTGACAATTTATTCTTTTGAAAAATAAAATAGACTCTCGTTTAGTAAAATTGTTTGCTGCGTTGTTTGTATAAAAGCATTCTAAGCCTACTATGATTATCTTTCATATTCATATTCAATATAGAATTCTCTATTGTATTTGTTTGTTTAATGTCGTCATACGAACAGCTAAAGGCTGCGGCATATAGAATCCATCATCCGTCGACTTTTTCAACTGACGTTAACGCAATGACGGATGAGGTTGACACAATGGGTCTCATGCATAAAACGTGAGCTTGAGCTCGGACTCGATTTTTTGAGTAAAAGGTGCTTGTCGTATGCATAATAAAATTTTATGTATTTGCTTTTACTCACTGCTCACGTTTGATCTCGTCTTGCTCAGTTTGAACTAAGTTAGATGAGCTTGTGCACATTTTCATATGCATAAAAACAAGCTTTTGCTTTCTTTTGTGAGCTCTTGCTCAAATTTTGTTGAGCATGCCTTATAGTTGACTCGCGTACAGTAAAAAGGAATCATGGCTGAATATTTTATGCCACAAAGAAATACAAAATGTTATCAACAGCGTAAAGCAAATTTAGCAAGTGAGGATAAAAAATTATACAGGTTTGTATTCTTAATTAATAATTTATTTATATAATTAATAATAAAATGATAAATACATAGGTTTGATGATAGTAGCATCTGCTGGTTGCCTAATTATTTTTTTGAGAAGTCAGAAGAAACACGTGGTGGTGTCCTCAGCAACATTGATAAAATTCGACTGTATTTAAGATTTTGTGCAGATCCTGGATTCCAAAATGGTATAGCCACAGATATTGAAGTCCATCAATCAACTGTGTCGCGAACTATTGCGGAAGTTGGGAAACTTATATCTGCCAAAGCAAGCGAGTGGATAAAATTCCCGAAAGATGCACATGAAATAAAAGATGCTCAAATGAAATGGGAAGGAAATTATTGCTTTCCATTTGCAATTGGAGTGATCGATTGTACTCATATAAAAATTAAATAACCCACAAATCAAAGCGATGAGTATATTTGTAGAAGAGGCTTACACTCTATAAGTGTGCAGGCAACTTGTGATGGGAAAGAACTTTTTACAAGCGTTGACATATCCTGGGCTGGTTCAGTTCATGACTCACGCACCTTACGAAACAGCGAGGTATATAGAATAATGCAAAATGCAACAAATAATGCATTAATTATCGGGGATAAGGGCTATGGAATATGCCAATGGCTAATGACACCATTCCGGAACCCAACAACTGACATAAAAAAAAACATTCAACAAAGTGTTTACAAGGGAAAGTGTCATTATAGAATGGTGTTTTGGGCAATTGAAGTAAAGATTTTCGATACTTCACTACAACAAACAGCAAGAAATTGACCCTTTTATAGTAAATATTTTTGTTTTAGTTTTTCTACTAAAAATTTTGAAATGTCGTCAGTTTCTCTTTTATTATAAATATTTGATTATACTTCTACTTCACTTTCACTTGACGACATGCTTGTACTTCAATAATAATTAGACGTTTGATCTCCCTTTGCTCAAGTAATTGCAATTGGTTTGAACTCATTTTTATGCATACGAAATTGAGCAAAAGCTGTTGCTGTGTGATCGAACTCGACTTACGAGCAATTGCTCACATGCCTCAACTCAGCGCTTTTACTCGTTTTTATGCATGAGACCCAATGAGTACTTTGTTAACGTGTAGAAAATCAGCTGTTTTTTACATGTTTGCAACATTTCTTTTTATTAAAGAGTAAAAATTTTCGATGGATTTTGTAGATATTACGGAGTTTCTTTTAATTATAATTTTGCTTTATAAAGCTCAAGCTTCTCTTGATATAATGGATAAAAGTCGAAGATTTTGGTTCAGATCTCTAATTTCAAATAATAAATAAAAGCCATAAAAATTTTTTCACAAAATTCATTTTATTCGCTATTATGTACATATGTATGTATGTACATACATACATATATGAAAATTAAGGAATGGTTAACAAGCTAATTCATTATTAAATAGGTTATATTGTAAAACAACAATAAAAAAATAATTAATAAACAAAACTGTCTTCAATGACTAGGTACAAACATATATAAATAGAAAATTGGTTTTCTAAAACAAAACTAAATTTTTATTTAATTTAATTAATTTTTTATTTAATTTTTGCCAATTTTTGCCGCCACACAATAAAAATAATTATGTATATGAAAATATACAAAAAATCAAATGTTAATTAAAACAAAACATACCAAAAAATCAACTGATAGTTGTCAAAGTACTCAACGTACGTCAAAAGTTAAAAGTTGACCAACTTTCCTACGTTGCGTTGAAGGAGACGTACTGTATGTAACAAATCTCATAACAAAACCTGTATTTTAACTTAGCTGTCAGTTGAAAAAGTCGACGGATGACGGATGACGGATTCTATGTGCCCCAGCCTTAAACCCTCAACAAACAACACATTTATTAAGGAACTTATTTAAAACTAGTGGCATGTCTCCATATTACATGTGTAAAAAATAACTAACCAGGGCCAGGTTAAGGGTTAAAAATTACGACGATACCGATCGGAAATACCTAAGCTGCGGCTAAAAGCTTCTTTCTAATATCATGTGGTCCCAAAACAGTACGAGTGTTTACAGCTCATGTAGTTCAAGGTTCAGAAAACAGTGGGAACTCGTTACCTTCTTTTGAATTGAATATTAGTGAATGCTCTTAGTGGGTTGAGCGAGGGTTGAGTTCGGAAACCAGATCAGAGCAAGAGTGAAGAAGCTGAAAAGGCTGATGTTTCGGATAGTGGTAGATTTAGCCCATAAAATGTTACATTTTCCGGTGGAGGTAGGGGTAAGAAATTTAAGCAGGGAAGGTCTTATGCCAGTTATCTTATGCACAGGCATGACTTAGGCTTGTAGTATCAGGTTTCCAGAATTGATTGTCAATTTAATAAAATACTGATTATATTTATCATTACAGCAGTTCTCTTTTCTCTTATTAAATTCATATATAATTTTAATTTAACGAATTTTGCTACTTCCTTACACTTTAAAATAATAAATAAATGTTTTTATTATTTAATTGTAGCGAAACAAAAATAGTGCTAAAATAATATGTATGTATATGCTATTGTTACCATTTTCTTTTCTAAGGACATCGAGACATTAAATAGACTTAACGCTTTTTGTTTTGGTAAGAAATTCTTTGCTTTTTTAAATGCACAATGTCTATATTTGCTTTTACGATGCACTTTTTTATTGTTATAAAATAAAGAAACGACGCCATCTAAAGACAAGCCACCAGCCAAGCAAACGTCCAATTGCAACGAAATATTCCTAGAATACAAGTAACTTTTATTTAGGCAGAGTTTCCTAAATGGACGACAGAGAAATACTTTTTTACTGCAGGGACTGGTTATGTCATACTAAAGTTATAAGTAGACTTTTTTCTTGTTGTTGCTAATATTGAAAGCCTGTTATATGTTTTGTTACGATTTTACTCGTAATTAAGCCAAAGATAGGAAAAGCTTGCGGAACTACTGCTTTAGATTTTTCTGTGCTCCTGTTTGCCTTTTGCTTGGCTGCTTCTGCTTTCAAATTATCCTTTTATATCTTCTTTTTTAACTGAGTTCATTTTGTCTGTTTCAACGCGTATAAAATATAAAAATTATATGTATTTTTAACGCAGACATTTCCTATGGATTCGTATTTCTTGTTTATACGTATTTCTATTGCTGGCATTGAAATTGACTTTTGTTCGGCTGATGGTTATTTTTTAAATCAACAAATTTTGTATTCCTTTCTCTTCACTACTCATCCTTGGTTGGCTGAGTTGTGAAAAGTTGTTTAAGTAAACTAGTGTTCATTTTTTCGGGAATACGTGTATATTTATAAGATAAAATATTTTTCAATAGGGGCGAGTCGACTTTAAGCCGTTTGTGATTAAATGAAAACAACAAGGTAAAATTTTGAGATTAGGTCGTTTGCTTATTATTGTTTCTTATGAATGAAATTTGGTATGGCAGAATTTTTAAATTCAAGATTAAATAAAATTTAAATTCAATGACACTTTTTGTGGCAGATGGCAGGCAGAACGTTTGTGCTTGGGAATATTTTTAGCAACTTGATTGACTCTATTTAGTTTTAAGTTCTGGATATTTGATGAGAGTCTTTGAGATGATTGGCAAGATCTGTTTATACCGGTAATCGCAAGAGCTCAAGTGACAGTTTTTGTTTGCATTAAATAACTGCCAAACAGTGTTTACTTTTTCTTCTTCTACTTTCTTTTGTATTTATTTATTATATTTAAGCCACCATTATTACAAAAATTTTTGTAATATTTTGTGTTTGTTGTAGAACTGCGACCATCTTTGTAGATAGACCCTGATTTGATCCATGTCGTGCGTTTTAGAATATATATGTAAGAGTCATACATTTCATGTGTCACACAGTCAATCCTTCGATTCCAATCCTGTACAACGATATTGATTCTCTCTTTATTCTATTATACATTGGAAAAACACTTTGGAATATGTGTGTAATTTCTACTTCTCTTTGCAGTGAATGTTGTGTTTGGAAATATTAATAATATATCGATTACCTTGTTTATTTCATTTCCTACTTCAGTACTTATATACAGGATGTATGAAAAATAAAGCCTAAAAGAATAACACAAAAAAAAAATTAAACAACTTCCAAAGACTTTCATACATTTTGAGATTTATTATACTATGAAATAACTCGCTAGTTTTTATATATTTTTTGGTAATGGGTTCAATTCGTATTTCATTATTTAATTTTATGAAAAAACCTAAAATCAAGCATTGTAAACTTTAAAAAGGTGACAAGCGCTATGCCAGGTGATCATTTTTGAATTTTTCATAAAATCGTATATTTCTGTTTAAGATAATTATGGCAAAAAACCAACTTCAATACAAAGGCCAATTCAACAGATTATGCCGACGAAAAATTAAAATACGTTCCTAAAAAAATTTTGAAAATAGATCCATATATGGCGGTGTTATGTTATAATTTGACCACTTTGCCCATCCTTTTGAATTGCTGTGAAACCAAACTGCTAACGACACTTTCAAAGCTTCTTTTTCAAAATCGCTCCATTAATGGGGTGGGGAAGTTATGCCAGTATTATAAAAAAAAATATAGGTCTAACCTGCGACGAAGTTTGCAAAACCAAAGTTCTTAAATATTGTATTCGCAAATCCATAGTTTGTGATTAAATGCGTTTGTTTTTCTTCGAATTAATAAAATCTTTATTTTAATTACACGTTTTCTTATTGTTTTTAGTTATTGTTATTATTTGTATTAGTTCTTACATTATGTCTATTCATTTACTATAAATTTTTACTAATTCTAAAGTAGTTGCTACTGTAAAGTGTTCTTTAAACGAAGAAGTTGTAAATACTAAATATCTTTTTGTGAGTTTTCGAGACCAAAGGACTGTTTGCGATGAAAAGTTGTATTTTTCTTAAGCTTTGGAACAGTAACACCCCATGAAGATGTTTGAAATAAGTGAATGAAGCAGTGCACCAACTATGTCAAAATCATTGGAAATGATAAAAGTTTTCTCTAATTCCGGTTATTAATCTCAACATTTTCATTACTTCCTTGGAAGTTCTTTTTTATTGTGTATTCATATAGAATACTTGCAGTATTTTTTATAACTTTCAATGTTATAAGAATTGTACAATAGCCTGCAAGCATATTTTTTTCCACGCTAATATTTATTTATCTTCAAAACTGAACCAACAATAAGTATTAAAATGTTAAGTATAGATATAATTATTAGGCCCAACCAGTGTCGGACATAAACTTAGTGATAGTAATTAATAATACATAAATGTCGTGTTAAGCCCAAAAATATTTCCAAAAAGTTTCATCTGGAGTGTTGCCTAGTAAAGCCGTAGGGTCATTCTTTTTTAAGCGGATATGTCCAGTAAATTTCAAGTTGTTGCGAGCAAGGGGATTAGGATGGGACTCGAGTTTTGTTAAATATTTGCCTGCATATTTTGCAATTTTAGCAGCCACAAGTTTCATATTTAGATCACGATGAAAATTTGAATTTTTGATGTACCATGGAGTCGATGTTATTAACCTTAAAATTTTGTTTTGCCTTCGCAAGGATACATATGTTTATAAACTTAGTAAATAAATAAAATTTTTATTTGTTAAAAGCACACATTTATTACATTGAATCCCACTGTGCATTATGAGCAGTACTACGTGAAAAATCCTTTTTGCTAACGAATGCAATTATTTAAATTTTAAAACAATATAGACAGAAAAACACTTGAGAAATATGGCAAACTTCAAATAGAAAATATTTTAAAATAGAAATTTAAAATTTTATTTAAAATATTCAAGCTCAAGGTCCTATTTAACGCTTAAACAATTTCGTTTTGTTAATATCGATATTTCGATACTCTTCATGAAAATTGATACTCAATGAGAAGCGAAATATCGATATTAAAGCAATAAAATTGTTTAACTGTTAAATAAGACCTTGAGCTTGAACAATATTTTAATTAAATTTGTTATAAAAAAGTCAACAAATAAAGAGATATTATTAGAAATTTCAAATTTAAAAATTGTAAATTTAACCCGGTGTCTATGGTTACGAAAATATTGTTGCATAAATTTGAACATTTAATGAATTAATTACAAAATAAAAAGAAAACAGTTTATTTCTTTTTACCAATTCGAAACTCTTCTCCATAATGCACTTGCATTCAGTCATGTTGTACGATGTTGAATAAACAAAGAATTCAATTTAAAGAAAAAACTTTCATGAAAATTTCCTTTCATTTGTGCCATGAAAAAATTGCACAAACTACAAGAAGAGCATAAACAGAAAATTGAAATGATGAAAAAGAGAAACAAGTACGCAAACAGCGGAAATTAATGCAAGAAGTGAAGGCAGACAACAGCCAGAAATGTACAAAACAAACAATAACCACAACAACTGAAGACTTTCGGTATTTTCTAGACCGGAAATGGTGTAATAAAGTGACAGTAAGAACATCCGTTTCAAAGTCATCTTCATTGAGTGCAATTGTAAACAATTGTATGATTGTGCTCGTGTGCACTCTTGCAATACACTCTGTACGAGTGTGTGCTGTCGCCCATATTTTTGAGCTTTTGCAAATGTGCGAATGTGTTGGATAATGTTGTGGATTTAACAGAACATTTGGTTTGCGTGATTTTCCTTTCGGATTTAAGTATTAAGGGTATTCCTTAAAATAAACTTAGAAAGTTTTATTGAGTTGAAAGAGATTTGGTTGATAATAATATATTTCTTACAAGTTCACAGCAAACGCAAGAAATTGTACAATTGCAATATTATTTTTATTAAATATTTCAAAACGGAAAATGGGCTTACAGCTCTAGATCTAAGCAATAATAATGATTACATAGGATGTTTGGTGCACTAACAATTATGCGCTATAAGTGGGCTTATGGTTTGAGGTTTTATTTATATCATTTATTATTTATAAACTTAATATTGAAATTAATTGGGATTTTACCCATAAAATATCGTAGCTTTTCGAATTAGTTTGTTGTGGCTTACTTTAGCTGTTTATTAATCATGCTAATGAATTGCAATATAAAGCTTAGTCTAGACGATATGTTGAATCAGCAAATATATGCTTACACTCATATGCTTTCAAATAACAACAAATGCCTCTACCAGCATATTCAATTTGTTGGGCGTCTACACAATATGCTGAAAGTACCAAATTTATTAAATTCAACATATGCCAACATATAGTATTTCAACATATGGGTTACCATATATTTTGTGTGTCTACACGATATGTTGAATTTCGTATGATCATATTTTTGTTGGGTCGTATGAACATTTGTTTAAAAATAAATTTGACAGTACTATTTTTTTATTACTACTTTGTATCATTGTTATTCAAAAATAAAACATAATGTCGTCAAAAGACGTAGCACTAGCAGTTGTTTTGACTGGATTAGTTTTTGATGATGATGATCAATTAAAGCAAAAACGACCTAGAATTTGACAAAAGAAATGGGTTTAAAGAACAGACGAGGAGGGATTCTGTGCAAAATTATACAAGGAACTAAAAGAAGACCAATTTTTATACAAAAACTTTCTACGTATGGATATTCAACAGTTTAACCATTTACTCTGTTTGGTGTCTCCGATAATAACAAAAAAGGACACTGTAAGGCAAAAAAGTATAGCAGCAAGTGATCGTCTTATTTTGACACTTCGTTTCCTAGGTAGTGGTGATTCGTTTTCTTCGCTACAGTACCTGTTCCGCATTCCTAAACAAACTATTAACACCATTATTCCAGAAGTGTTGGATGCGATGTATACAGTGCTTTTAGACAAATATATGAAGGTAAGAGGATTGAATCATTGCTTTGGTGTCGCATATGAAACCAAAAAAGTAGTTTTAGCAGCAATATAAGCACCAAAAGCGTCGAATTAGTCTTTCGCATCTGTTTTTTCTTCTATTGCACAGATGGCCTTCGCATCTTCTCTAAATGCATAAGAATTAGAGGATGATGATGATGAATTTCAATATTCACTATATTTTTTATATTTTTAACAAATTGTCTACCGTTTTCTTTTAACCAGTGGTACTATAGGTATTAAATGCCGTAAATTGACAAATATAAGTGAAAATATGCCAAATAAGACAACACTGATACATAAATTACCAATTCTATATGCTATAAAATTTGCCGTATGCTGAAAAGCTTGCATAAGGTTTTCAACAAATAACATATCTGTTAACATACGTTGGAAATTTGTTAAAAGATAAAAATATGGTGTCTACACGATATGCTATAATTGTGAACATACGTTTGTTGGTATCGTTAACAAATACCCATCATATATGGTTCAACATATGTATGTTGAAAAAATTTAGTGTCCACACGATATGTTGGCACTTGCAACAAAATTTTCACCTAAAATATGCTGATTCAACATATCGTCTAGACTAAGCTTAAAGTATTTAAAATAAAGACTTTATTATTCGTTTTGCTTTGATAAATGCAATGCCCTGACAACCAAAGGGTGTCTAATTGTATACATGTTGTATAAAATCATTCTAATTCATCAATGATTTTTTATTATGTGATATTGATATGAGATAGAGAATTCTCATATTGTATTTGATTTATTTGGTATAAACATACGAGGTTGAATGTGTTCAAACTGCTTATTTATTGAATCTTATGCATATTGAACTTACAATAACTATTCAAATCTTATTGATTATTAAAGTCCAGCTAGTGCTAGACAAAAAATCCATTTTGCTCAGCTTGTCTTCAACTCCCCTTCAAGCTAGTGGGGGAACTTGGAATATATCAAGAATGTGGGTTTGGATATTATTCTACTCTTTTTATGTATGTTTTGCTATAAAACAATAGTTCTTGCCAATGGAACGTCTGAAACGTCGTGAGCGAACTTTTTATAGAGAGCGGCTGTGGTCAAACGGAGGTTTTCATGTTGTTCTCTTTAAATTGTTTGTATATAAAATACCGAGACTGTGTTTGTATACTGCATCACTTAGAACTATAGGATCGAGTTGTATAGAAGAAGCTTACAATATAAGTTCAGTATAGAATTTCTTCCAATAAACAAATTAAGTAGAACCACTTTTAATTTAATTTGGATCATCTTTGCATCTATGTGACCATAACATATTAGATGACGTTCAATACAAATACCTGAGTATTTTTTTATATATTTATTTCATTTATCAGACCAGAGTCCTAGATGGGAATCGAACCCACAATCTCGGCACTGAGAAGGTAGTACATTACCCCCTAGCCTACCGAGGCACCCTCGGGGTGGACAAGTTTCACGTTTCGCAATGTAAAAGAAATATGTACACACATTTATTCGTTGTCCTTTATTCTTCGCAGATTTAACTATTTTTTCCAGTAACGATATATGTTGCTGTAACTTACGAAATGCTTGCGGATTTTCATTGACGCTTAAAAAGGCTGTATCATCAGTAAATGTGATGTGAATTGAAAGTATACCGTTTCTCTTTGTGTTGGCAGTAAAAAGCAAATCCCTAGTGGTTTGTTGATTCTTACCAAAACAGTTGGGAAAAAGCAAATGACGAGTGGAAACAGAGCATGGGCAGAAGAAATAAATCTTTGATATGATTCGGGTTAGAAAAGTGGGCTAGACAATGATTTATTATATGCGATGATGATCAAGATGGAAAGTAAGGATTGCATTTAGTTTTGAAATCAGCAAATTTAGATAGTCAAGGACCCATTGTATTATATTGATGATGTTAGTCTTCGAGGATAGTCTTGAAAAGAGAGTCCTGATAAGATGAATCAGAGCTAAAGAGTTTCACAGGAAAACATAGCACAATATTTTGTGGATGAATGTGCCACAACTAGAATTAAACTGAAAAATACATGCTGCTATCGTTTGTGACATAGAGTGTCCTACTGCTGAAAGTATACATCGCTAAAATCTGATGAAGATGATGGACTTACTAATAACATTTTCCATTTAGTGTAAGAAAAAACGTTTTATGGATGCATTGCCAGCAGTTGAACCTCATGTTCACGTTCATGAACTTCATAATATTTATTTAAAAACTTTATACTTTTAGAAAAGCTTCTCAGTTTCCTGAGAGATGTAGAATCACAAAATATAAACTGTACATTTAATAGACATTGGCAAAACTCCCAGCTAATATGTTAAACTATTTTATTTCATTAGAGAAGTATAAGGCGAGTTCAATCCTCTTAAATGTTTTTAATTCAAAAAGACAAATTTAAATTATTAATAATAATCTCAAATTTCTATAAGAATCTTTTCCCATTTTCATTTAACATTTAGGCAGATATAAATAACCATAGCAAAAAATACGAGTTTTCCAACAATATTCTTAAGCTTTTAAACAAATTATATACCGATATGACTTGCCATCATGCAGTCAATATGTCAACAGGACTAAAAGTAATAACAAAAAACATTTGCAGGAAAACCATACAATGTAGCAAAAAGGGACTCAACGCGACGAACCAACTCGAACAGCAGCAGAAATATTTTCTAAATTAAAAAAAAATATATATTTTTAAAATAACAGACATTTATGGTCAACACAGCAATGTATTTTAGCCAGGAGGTCTTAACCATTACAAATAGGAATTTTCGCTTGCAACGTCTATGACTTGAAACATTTTCTATTTTTTTGCGTGTTCACTTAGTTACACTTGCAACTGTTAATTTGCATACACACATACATAAACTTATACATATGTGCATGCACACATTCGTATGTGTTCGTAAAAAGGCAATATGAAAAGGACACATTTTAATCCTTTTAAATTTTGATATTTGAATAAAAAAATGCAAATATCAAGTTGGATTAAAAAAATTATTTTTTTCCGTTTTAAATGGAGATATTGCTGCAAGCTGCACTTTTATACATTAACGTTCTTTAGATCTTAAGCATAAACGCCATAAACTCTCAGATCATAACAGGCCAATATGGATATAGAAAATCAAAATTTACTTTATATAAACAATCAGACAAGGCCCTAAATAGTGGTATTGTAAATGCATACAATACTAATAGAGATAAGATCTATTTTATTTCTAATTTATTGGACTCAAAATTTATTAGAGCCTAATGCAAATAAAAATTTTTTAGTTTAGTTTTTATACAGAAAATCCCAATATCAAACGAATTCAAAATATCTATTCATAGTATTTTGAACGTGTAGTCTCACAAAATTTTGCCATGAATAATATGAAATTAAAAAGGAAAGTTAAAATACATTATTATTGAACACTTCACATTGTTTTGAATGTCCAAGCGGCCCATGCAATTGTTGCGCGAATTATGGATCTCCTTGTTGGGGTTCAGGGTATAGAATAATGCAAACGGGCGAACGATTGTGAATACATCTCGGCAAAAACAAAACAGCGACGTGAAATTTGTTCTGCACTTTCCGAAGTTAGGGTAAGTACGATTAACATTTATCTTGTGAAGTATTTAGAGTTTAACAGTCTAGTTAACGACTATTGTTATGGTTTCCATGAGTGATGCTCTATGGGTGGCCGAATAGCACTTCTATCGGAAAATGGTGTCATTCCATGCAACGTTTTGGCAAAAGAGAGGCGGTGGCTCGCGATATTTGTAAGCCATATGTCAGAATGTGGCATGGCACATTTTTATCAAAACTTACTGCTTCCGGTGCCGGTGATGACCCTTCTCGATCTATATCGGGCTTCCTGCGGTATCGTACCATATGAGTTGTTATAGATGGGATTTAATTTAGCCAGCTTAATATCAATTCAGGGGTACCACAAGGCTCCGTTCTTTCTCCTATCCTATTTCTAATTTTTCTCAATGATCGTGTCTGTCAAACGTCTAACAATATCCTTCTTCTTTTGTATTTTATTGTTTTATTTGTATTTGTCATTCATATTTATTCTATAATAGGCCAAGCCTGTCGGAGATTGACGCCATGGGCCAAAATATGAATAATACTATTAATGAAGATCCTGCAACAATATCCGGAGGGTGTGATATGAGTAGGGTAGTTTTTAGTGTTCGTAAAATCCAATGCTGTAGACATTGAGGAATTAGAGGCTCCTCATGTTATTGACATACAAATTTAGTGTGATTTCTGATAGACTGAGGATATTTTTAATGTTGCTAAAACAGCACTCAAGTGTCTCGGTTTCTTAAGACAGTCTAAGAGATATTTCACTGCTTTCGATTTCCTTACGATTTACACCATCTAGATCCGAAAGAAATTGTAACAAAACTCTTATGTATGTATGGCTCGTACTTCAGCGTTTATTTGAAGTGACTCGTTTTTCATCGTTTTTCATTAAGCGCACTTCCATTCGTGGTTGATGAGCCAACAAGTCGCATTATGCATAATAGACCGAATTCTTTCTCTCTTGGAATAGTTTGTGAAATAATCTTCCTGTGGTGGTATTTCGTGGCATTTTCAATGTGGAAAAACTCAAATCGATCATCCAAAGACACTCTTCTCTCTAGCATCCTTTTTATCAAATAATTTCCGATTAGGGATCATCTTCTAAGTGCTGGTTCATCTAAGGATGAAGGATGATGTTTTTATTGCATCAATGCAATGACAGTGTTTGGATCACATTTATACGAAGGTAATGTTCGTTCAAATTATCAACACAATTATTTCTTGCTCTATAAAGCAATTGGTTTGATTGAGGTTGATAGAACATCAGTAACAGAAAAAAGTTTGCTATTAAAACAAAATTGGATACAGTTCACCCAAGGAATACAGAGGGGCAATTGAAACTTTCATTTATGGCGTTTTTGTTTCTGAAAAAAAAATCAATTTATAATAAAAGTCCTTTAAGGGCGCACATTCAAAAAAAAATTTAACTACTCTTAATTATAAACTTACGCTTTTACTAAAGAATATCCACGCCCATTTATCCACTTTAAAAAAGTCACACAACTTTTTATTTTTCTTCAGAAACGACAACGCCACACTAATCTAGGGCGTTAAAGCAGATTAAGGTTTATTCGAAAAATTAAATTATGTTGGTAATTTTTGGAAATTTTGCATCATATGAACGAGTTTAATTCCATGGTGACACTGTCTGCTGACAGCCTTTTGAGCAGAAAGATTTCGTGGTGACACTAATTTTAATTTATCGACGAGGAAAACGAATAGGGGAATTATTTTCATTTTTTGCTCAATTAAGATTTGTAAAGAATTTTTTATAATAACAAAAGGATTTTTCAAGCTGGCCCTTTGCGAGTTTATTTTTTTAACGTGTTTTAGTTTTTCATGTCATCGCTGTGACGGTGTCAAATGCTGTTGTTGTCATTGATGTTTCAAAGTAATCAAGGGATATGACTTTGTGATAAAATCCTTTACTCTATTGAAAATAACACAAAAAAAAATTTTTTATGTAGAGTCTGATGACTATTGAAATTGCTTAAGTCGAAAGTCAGAGGGTGAGGAAAGCATTGTGTTTAAACTTCGATATTATTATATCTAATCGCATTGGAGCTAAGAATATGCTTTTTTTTCATTAATATTCTTTCTCCTTCTTAGCGCCCATAATCTTGACAAACGTCTATCAATTTATACTCCATCCATTTCATGTAGAAAAGTACTGCCTCATTTATAATTTTTTTATTGCTTTTTAACTTCCCCATTTTTTAATATTTGCAAACATTTTTGTTGACATCTCCCATTGCGATTGAAATCATCACATAAAATTATTTAAAATTGAAACTACAAAATATTTGCTATTTGTTACTTTTAATGTTCCTTGCACTCCTTCATACATAAATGTGAACTCATATTGTGTTCTTTTGACAATATTCGAGTACTATTTTCACTATAATAAAAATATTATGCTTCCTTATGAAATTTGTTTTCTGTTAATTTCAAAATGATTTTTATTTCATCCTACTGACAAATTTCTTTGTACAAACGGGGAAACTTGTATTACGAAATAAATTGAGAAAAGAAAAGTTTAACGCTGAACACTTAAATTTTTCAGTGTTATTTTTATCTTTTTTTTCTTTATGAGTCTTAAAAATGTCTGAGATTTTAAGTTGTTTGTCAGGAAGGGTCGGAGGCAAAGAAATGGAATACAAAATAAATTCGCATGAAAGTCGTCATATGTGGTTTTATAATAATTTGAAAACTTTTCTTATTACATAATCTACATATCAAAATGGCAGTAGAAGGAAAATTCATAACAAAACATATAAACTCAAACAGATAAAATATTGCAACAGACAAAATGCAGATAAGTAAAAGAATGATATAATATGAGATACATTTTATGAAATTTATACAAATATAATTAATATGCTGATGGCCTGCTTAGATAGGGAAAAATAATAACAGTAGGTTATACTATATACTGCATATAATTAGAAAACAACCACATAAATTAGGAGTTCGGAAATACTATAATTAAGCCTTAAAATGAAGACAGGCCATCGTAGACTAGTGCATCCGTAGACTTGTCGCTAGTGTTCCAGACTAGTAGTAGTTTGAAGTTCGCAGATTCGACACCTACAGAGTTGCAAAAGATTCACGTCAGTACCTGCCCGAAGGCCTAACCTGACGGTGCACTATTGCACAAGGGTGAATAACGCACGTTCACCACCGCCCCAGCAGCCCCCGCCAAAGGCACATGACTGGAGCGCCAACTAACATGTGCCCCTGACAGGGACAACATGGTAGCAAGTTCCGTACAGGCTGCAGAACCATGTACAGACACCTTGCTAAGATGCTTGGAGCTATCTAACCTCCTACTACCCAAATGGCACGGCAGTGGAAATTTTGCCTCCATCTGACCTGAGGCTTCACCTACCGTAACCATTAGAGCAGCTCTGTCGAATAGCAACAGCACCTAGAGATATATGGCCTGAAGAGAACATCTACATCATGCCACTAGCCCATGATTGAAGACACACTCATCCAGCCCATACCTCTCCCCGCGTATCTTTGGGTTTTAACCACAGCCACCACGTGATCCCCGAAGGGGCCTCACCAACAACCAGACTAGGACAAGTCCAAGGGGCTACTGGTTCCCGTGGCACCAGATAGGACTCTGGTCGGCCTTGTGTTAAAAACACCTCCGATTTTAGGTTCCTTGCACACCTGAGGCATCGGTAACACCTCTACCCAGACTAGCGTAGCAAGCTACTTCCTTAATTACTTATATGCACGCCCGTTACCCTGGTGTTTCAGGGATTGGTTAGTAACATATTAAGTTTTAGGGCAATTGGCCAAAGGTCAAGGTCTGGAAAGACCAACTACCCCTCCGGACGAGCGAGCGAACCCGCTTTTACCTTTAGTTTACTTGCATGTGCGCCCGTTGCCCTGCTGATTCAGGGATTGGGTAGCAACATACAAGTTTTTAGGGGTTATCAGCAAAAAGGCCTAGGTCCGGAAACCTGATAACCCTATACCCCGGGAAGCACAACACCAAGCCACCAAGACAAGATGTATTGACCGTGCCCCCCGGGGGGATTCGACACCTACAGCAGATTCCGGCTGTATCTGCAGACAAGTCAAGTAGCTTCGCAGTTTTGTTAGAAGCAGTTTTTTCACCCGCCCCTATTTACAAGCCCCATAAGTGTCATTACATAAATATTCTCGTTCAAAAGAAGTTGTGTAGTAATACGTTTTTTTGAAGCTGTGACAAAAAACACTAAAAAAGACGTATGCTGTGAGGGTGGCTCAATACATCCCTGGCTTTTAAAATAAAACATTTCTCCAATTTATTTATATCGCTTCAAAAAAAAGATATCGTTGAAGTTAAATCTCCTCTCGCCGAACCATTTCTTTAGGCTTGAAAACAAGAAATAGTTATTCGGTGCTAAATCTGGAGAATAGGGTGGATAAAGGAGGAATTCGTAAATTATATCATGGAATGTACACCCAATAATTTGCCATGATTCTCGCTATTAATTGATTTATCCTTTGGAGGGTAGTCAATGTGGATTATACCGCGTGTATCATAAAAAACGGTCGCCATGACTTTATTGGCTGACAAACCCACCTTGGCCTTTTCTTGTCGACGATTCATCCCGATAAACCCACTGTTTGGCTGCTGCTTGGCCTCCGCTATATTGTGGTGGATTCCTGTTTCGTCTATGATTACGAAACGGCTCCAAAACTTATCCATATTTCTGTTGAAGAACGTCAGACACTCTTGCGAAATTGTCACATTATTGTGTTTGTGGTCAATTGTGAGCAAATGCCGCACCCATTTTGCGGAAGTCTTTTTCATACCATTCAAAGTTGAAACTTGTGAGCCATGCGATATGCCCATGGCTTCCATAATATCTTGCACTTTCGATCTCCGATCGATCAACACCATATCGTGAATTTTTCAGTTGATTCGAGTGTAAGGACCTCAACTGCACATCCAGAACGTTCGGCATCTTCCGTGCTTGTGCGGCCACAAAGAAATTCAGTAAAACGCTTTTTCACTATTGAAATTGATGATGCAGGATTCCAATATTACGAGTATTTATCAAGCTTAGCCTTGGTTTGAGTAATATTTTTCGTCTGCAAAAAATAATGCTTAAGGTGCACACGAAACTCACTTTTTTCCTTGCGGTAGTCTACTATCAATGGCTGTCAAACACAAACTAAATGACAGATCTTGTTCATATTTTGGTAGGAGTCAGAGACAGGAAATTCAGAAAGTCTCGAAATTATTGTGCCATACACCCTCATTTATTCAAGTAAAAATTTTAATAAAATTTATTTCAAAAATTTTCCTATTTTTAGCAAAATTTTCTTAACAGTAGCAAAAAATAAAATTGATTCGCTAGAGTTCTCCCTAAGAAAATTGTTTTTCCGAGAATGTTGAACAATTAAACAAGTTTTTAGTTATAGTTAAATTTTTTCTAAGTTCATCTACGCCATTATATCTATGAACAAAATAAAAAAAGAGTTCATTCCTTTAGCACTCTGCTGTTGAATTATATAAAAGTATGTATTTGTGCTTGACTAAGTTGATAAGGCAACCAACACATTTCCATTTCAGTTTCAGTGAAAAGCATACAATTTCAATTGTCGACTTAAAATGAGAAATAAATCCAAATAAATCGGAGCTATAAAGAAAAGTCTAGTAACTTAATATAGATTAAAAAAATGTGTGCATTTATATAATATCAAAGCATAAATAACCACATTCAAAATAAAAAATAAACATCTCAATTATACTTTAAAGGAACCTTGGATATAAGAATTTAAAACTAATATTTGAAGTTAAAAAACAAAAATTTATTCGCTTATGCATTTCTTTAATACCACTGTACTTTGTTTCGCAAATATACGGAGAGCCAATAAATATGCATTAGAGTTAGAAAATGTTTTTGTTTTAGTTGCTCGGAAGCTATTTCCAGGTTGTTTGCATGCTTACGAGTTGTGCTTTTGAAATGTTAATTTATTTAACGTGTTTGGGTTGAATAATTAATTATTTTCTATTAACAAATTATACCCAAATGAGTCATACTTCAATATCGATAATTACATTTGCTACACATACATAGTAAAAAGAAAAGAAATGTATAGAAAAAACAATTAACACTAATCAACATGTAGAAACTCCTTGAAATATTAATTTCTAATAGGACTTGATAAACTTTGTAAACAGTATCATTAGATCCAATAATAGTTCTTCAAATTAAACCATGGCCGCACAGTGGCTGAAAATCGTTTTTCATTGGCCAAAAGTCAAATTTTTTTTTGTCACCGATTTTTAAAATTTTTACGCCATTTTGGAGCTAATATATCCATATTAAGGTAGCCAAAAAATTAGGTTAAACTATTGATAATTGTGGGCGTGGCATGCTGTCAAACTCAACTGTTTTTTGTTATTTCAGTAAAAGGTGTTTTTTATCAGTTTTTTGTCAAAAATAAATGGTCACTACTCGCAAGCTATCATCGATAATGGCCTGCGGTCTTTTTTATAATATTGGTAGGATTATAGTCTTTAGTTGTTGTAAGTGGTTACCGCTCTAGCGTTTAATATTAGAGGTGTTATGAAATATTTATGAAACTACTATATTTTTCTAAAATTTAAACTTTAGTGGAATAGAACTTCTAGGGAACAAAAGGGAACAAGAAACGTATACCACCCGAAGAAAGGCGAAGGTGTCTTCTTTCACCCCATATATACTTTTGCACCCGCCACGACCCGCCGGTAGAACACTTTTTTAATTTTAATGAAATTACTCCAAAAAAAATCAAATTACTCTAATATAAACAGCCCTATAATTACTCGTATACAATGGTGTATTAAATTTTCACTTTTTTGCCTGAAGGTTTATGTTTTTTACTTTAGACTACCTAAAACTAAAATAATTAAATATAATACCTGCGAAAGGGTTTTATGGCTTTGTTTTGATCAGCAAAAAATCAGTAATAAAAATATCACAATAGGTTCTACAGTAAACATATGATCTCTTTCTAATATAACTGTTAGGGTCAGCCAAAGTCATAAACAATTTTATAATAATAATCGCGACATTAAACGACTAAAGCTAAAAAGAACCCTATATTGGCGAGATACTAATTAGTTTTACCTGATATTAAGGTCTGGATAACACGTGCAGTTTTGTTCAATTTAAGTACTACCTGCTATGAAATTGAAGATCAATGTGTGAGTAACATGTATCTAAAAATGTATAAAACTACGGATTCATTAAGGGAATACACAATAAGTTAATCCTTTACGTGTACGTACGTATATTTGCAAGTGATAAATCATAACAGACTCAAATAAAAATATTTAGAAAAATATGTAGAGCTTGGGTTATAAAGAACTGGCCGAAGAGTATTTTAGAAATAAAAACCAGGAAGATGTTCTCAGTTACGTTAAAATAAAATTAAACTTAAATTCTAGCACCCAAATACAAGAGCAATTATCTAATTTTGTAAAAGTACTAAAAAACGCTACAAAGAAGTTAGCTACAGTAAAGAAAAGTTTTATATAAAAAGTGAAAAGTGGTTAGAAGGCCAACTTACTGTCGCTGCAGAAACAGCAAAGCAAGATAAGGTTGGAAGACCACGCAAATCATTGGGCAACTGCAGCGATAGATCTAAGAGGCGGAAACTTAGAGATATTAACGATGCAATTGGTTGTACAAATATAAAAGAATCTTTCCTACATCAATTACGATCACAGAACCAAACAAAAGTGGATATCATTGAAAAAGTTATTAAAGCTAGTCCAGTGAGAACAAAACGAATTCTTAAAAATATACCAACTCCGAGCGATGCAAAACAGTGCACAAATGAGGAGGCATTAGCTTTATTTCTGGATTTGAAATTAACAAAACAGCAACATATTAAGCTCAGATTGCGTGTGATTGAAAAGGGCTCAAATATCTATCCAGCATATCATCACATAACTGCTGCTAAAATGGACTGTTTGCCATCAAAGGATACTAACCAAACACACCAATTTCGGCAGAGGTACAACTACAATCTCTACTTGATCACACAGCCGAACGCTTGCTACAATCAATACCAGGAAATGCGTTAAAGAAATATGGAAACACAAAGCTAATTCTTTTTTGCAAATGGGGATGTGATGGTTCTTCGGAACAAAACCAATACAAACAAGTTGTATGTGAAAATATTTCGGACTCGGATATGTTCATGGTATCAATTGTACCATTGCGATTGAAAAAGATTTTGGAAGATTCAGAGCCTTCGACTAGTACAACGCAAACAATGGATATTTGGAAAAATGAGACACCATCTTCTACGAAATACTGCAGGCCAATAAAATTTGAATTCAAAAAAGAAACTCGTGATGCCACTAACAAAGAAATTAGTGATATCAAGGCCCAAATTGCAACACTACAGCCATTACAATTACAGTTAGATGGGCAGCAAATTGAAGTAAGCTACCAATTAGTCCTTACAATGATAGATGGAAATGTAGGTCAGGCTTTGACTAACACGAAGGCTGCATCCAGCTGCATTATATGCCAAGCAGCATCAAGCCAATTAAACCAAGTTCCGACAAAAGCATTAGATAATACCGATGCATATGAATTTAGATTATCACCACTACATGCAAGAATACGACTTATGGAACATATACTAAAAATCAATTATGATTTATATTTCGGGTCTTCAGGATCCATAAGAAACAATAAAACCAACAAAGAGTTAAGAAGTTCAAAAAAGAAACATGTTCAAGATGAATATCGCAAAATTGGATTGATTATAGATCAGCCAAAACAAGGGTCAGGCAATACAAATGATGGCAATACCGCACGAAGATTCTTTTCAGATCCAGAAACAGCATCTGAAAGAACAGGAGTGGATTTAAACCTTGTTTCCAGTTAATTTTAAAATTTTTTTTGAGTGTAAAAATTTTTTTGAGTGTAAAAAATTTTTTTCAGTGTAAAAAATTTTTTTGAGTGTAACATTAAAAAAATTCCATTATCACAAAAAATAATTATAATTATTATTAAGATCAAAATATAAAATTTTTTAATATGCAAATAAAAAAAATAAACCCATATTTCACTCCAAAAGTTAAAAAAAAATCAAAAGTTCAACTTTGACCTAGAAGTCCTTAAGAAGTACTCAATCAATTTCAATGTAATTAAAACTGAGTCAAGCTGAATTAAATATCTATCCATTAAAAAAAGAATTACTTCAATATTTTGATCGGTTCAAAAGTTACAGAATTTTGGCCAATGAAAAACGTTTTTCAGCCACTGTGGGCCGTTAATTTCACACTTAATTTGAATTCAGCCTTTAAGTTGACGTATGGCGTACAGATTTTTAAAATCAGTGAGCACACACGAGTATTTGACTGAAATCCTCTTCTCACAGTATCTAATTCGCAAGACGTTTTTGCTTTTATTTATGCTTAGTTCCTTTTAGTTCAAAAGAGCTGTTGAACTGTAACCAAGAATTTGTAAATTGCCATAAAAAAAGTCCACAAAATTTAGCAGGTACATGGCTGATAGTGAAGAAGGGGGCAGAACTTACAACTTTACACCACACAGTTATTATAGTAACCCATTGGCCTTTAAGAAAGTAAAATAAGAAAAATTAATAAAGTAACAGATTTGATTGATGAATTATTTTAGCTTAAACTTTTATATATTATTTTAAACTCTTCAGTAAGGAAAAAATATGTATGAAATTCGAGCTTCAAGTTATTTATTTGGTTTTTGCTGAATAGAACCAATTTCTAAAATTATTAATGCATAATTGCCACTTTGCCACATGATTTGCGGAACATCACTCTATGTTAATGGAACCCTTATTCGGTTACGTCCATATGCTAGAACTCAGGCCAAAAAGACCTGCTTATTCTTAACTCGCCCTACCACAACAACAATTGTGAATTCTTTAAAAAGTCAAAATTTTTATTAAAATATAAGTTGGGAAACTTGCCGAATCTCAACAGTTCGAATATTCGTCAAAATTTGCAGGTTAACTGAAAAAGTGTAAAATCCATTAAAAAATAGGAAATTGGAATGATAATTACAAAACACAAAAATGGACTCTAATTCAAATACAATAAAAATTTATCAATTCAGAGGGTATGAACAAAATATAAAAATTAATTAAACAATGGCTTAAACTAATTAAAAGTTTAGTAAAAAATTTTTATATTGAAAAAATTAAATATTCATTTCAACAAAATATTAAGCGAATTTCAATATCTACCCAGAACATTTAACATTCACTGAGAAATAAAAACGCAAAAAATGCGAATAAGTCAATAAACAATATTTGAGTTTTCAATGCATTTTGAATTTCTTTAAAAAATTAACTAATTTTACATCCAGAAAAAAGGGGGCTTTAAAAGAGCTGAACTCGAACTCAAAACGAAAGTCCTAGAACTACAGAATTTTAAGTTAAATTTACAAGGGCAACTTTAAAAAAAAAAATTTTAAAAAGAATCCAAAACAGTCTTAAAATGGGAAATTTTAATTTGCTAATTAAATTTACAACTTGAGCAAACAAATGAAATGCAAAAACTTATCAACCTGTAGTCCTTAACATTAAAAGTGTGAAATTTTAAGGACCTGTAATGCCGCCATTTTAAGGCTTGCAACAAATTGTAATTTTTTTTGTAGGCATTGGCGTCTATGTCAAGGCTTAATTTCTGATTAAATTAATCCGTATTTTTTATATTTAAGATTTCTTTAAAAGACAAATATTCTAATGTGCACTTAGTATTGAAAAATACCAATGGAAAGACTTTTTCCAAAACTGGAGTCAAGCCCTTCAACAAACGACTATTATAATAAATTAGTAAATTAATGTTCCAATTACTAAAAAAGAAAGCAAAAGCTTAAAATCTCTTTGGTGAGATAAAAGTTTCGCCAGACAAATAAGCAAAATATTATTAAATATTGCACCCTACATACTGCCGTAATTAATTTTGTAAAATATTTAATTTGATTTGACTTTAAGGTGTTCTTAATGGTGATTTTCCCTTAAATTATTTTATTCAATGTTCAGTTTGTTGTTTTAATGCAGTGTGAAGTTTGTTCTCGTTTTCGCCGCCCTCTTCAAACTGGGTCCACTACAGATTTCGCAAGAAATGGTTCGTCTCAGCCTAGAATATCGATACTGCCGTCGATGACATCAGAGATATTCCTTAAATATCAAAGAGACGACGATGTATGTACATTAACAAGTAGGTATTAGTAGGTATTCGTTGCAACGAATCTTGGTGAAAGATTTGAAAATGTTCAACAAAGTGCAAATTGTTCAAGAATTTATGCCTTCTGACCGAGGTTAACTTACTGTCAAAATCTTTAAACTTGGTGCAAGAAGGAGATGATTTCACATCAAAAATAAAAATGAATGACGAAGGTTATATTCGCTTAGGCGGTTGTGTTACTCGTAGCAAGCAAAATTTGCATTTCTGGGCCACAGAGAATCCACCTGAAATGCAGGAAGAACCATTGCATCCCTCAAAGAGACTGTTTGGTGTGACTGTTTTTTCTTTTTTTTTTTTTGAAGACGCCGATGGTAAGCATTACATGTAGATGCTAAACATGTTTTTTTGCCGCAAGTACTGCATTAAGTCCCGATCATTATTGGTTTCAACAGGACGGAGAAACCGCTCACACAGCTGGGGCAAAGATGGACATTTTTAGACACCAATTTCCAGGTCTAATGATCTCTAATTTGGATATTTGAACTGGGAGTACAGATAGCCGGATCTAGCAGCCAAAGACTTTTTTTGGTGCTTTTTAAAATCTCGATTTTACCACAACAAATTTTCGGCCCTTCCAAGTCCTGAAATCTTACATTGATGAAGAAATCGCGAATTTGAAGCCAGATGTTTTGCGAGCCGCCACTGAAAATGCCGTAAAACGAGCGTAAATATGCATCAAATCGGGATGTGGACTTTTCGGTGATATATTTTTTCATTCATGTCATTAATTTCACACTTTAAATTAAATGTCCCCTATTAATTCGTAATAAATTGGCCACCCAATTCAAATAATAACATATTACTTTCGCCTTGTATTATTGACACAGTATTTTGACTCCTTTAAATTTCTTAGTAAAGAAAAGGGCTTTTCATGATTTAAAGCTTGTCATTCAGAAGCTGTAAGCATTACATGTAGATGCTAAACATGTTTTTTTGCCGCAAGTACTGCATTAAGTCCCGATCATTATTGGTTTCAACAGGACGGAGAAACCGCTCACACAGCTGGGGCAAAGATGGACATTTTTAGACACCAATTTCCAGGTCTAATGATCTCTAATTTGGATATTTGAACTGGGAGTACAGATAGCCGGATCTAGCAGCCAAAGACTTTTTTTTGGTGCTTTTTAAAATCTCGATTTTACCACAACAAATTTTCGGCCCTTCCAAGTCCTGAAATCTTACATTGATGAAGAAATCGCGAATTTGAAGCCAGATGTTTTGCGAGCCGCCACTGAAAATGCAGTAAAACGAGCGTAAATATGCATCAAATCGGGATGTGGACATTTCGGTGATATATTTTTTCATTCATGTCATTAATTTCACACTTTAAATTAAATGTCCCCTATTAATTCGTAATAAATTGGCCACCCAATTCAAATAATAACATATTACTTTCGCCTTGACACAGTATTTTGACTCCTTTAAATTTCTTAGTAAAGAAAAGGGCTTTTCATGATTTAAAGCTTGTCATTCAGAAGCTGTGAAAATTCGGGTCTTTTGCAATGATTTTAACCCAGGCTTGTCATTTTAAGATGTACTTTTTTGTGTATTGTTCATTAGATCTGTAGTCTTCTTCTAAATGTTATTACGAAACGATTTGCTGGAAGCACATATCGGTAATGTATATGAAAATTATCCTGCAACTTATATAATTTTTGAACTTGGCAAATTATTTCTCTATAACATGTCAACGAACTTATCAGCTTTGCCACAGGAGTACACGTTAATTTATAAAGAGAGTAGATATAAGAGTTAATATTTTTGGGTACACTAGGTAAAAAAGAGCTTCCAAAGAAGTAATGAAAATATATCATCTGCATCATGCTAATGCTAATTTTCTGGTAACTTTTTGCAATTTCTTAATTTCAATGGCCTTAACTTCAATTATAAATTTAATTGTATTAAAAGTAGACTTTTTTAGAATATAACATCACATTAAGTCACGAAAAGCAATTAACTTTTACAAACAGAAGTCCGGAGGGGATTAAAACTTGTCAGTATCCCCAATCAGTTTTTTGATGTCAATTTAAAATCAAAGATTAATAATAATATTTTATAGAGAGTAATTTTTTTAATTCCATCAACATTTTCTCAACGTCAGCGTCGAGGAAGTCGAAAAAGTTTATGCTTTGGAAGCAACGAAAATGTTATTTCCTAAGAGCATTTTCTATTTTTGTTTTCTTTGATTTCTTTTATGGGCTGATTTAGGGAACATTGTTGCCAAAATCAACTTTATCATAATTACAAAACTTGATGAAAATTCTAATGCCGTAATTACTAACGCATAAATTAAAATGATAGTGGTAAAGGTAGCAAGAGCACAGAGTTTCCTGCAGTCTTATATTGACAGAAAGAAGAAAATTATATTTGAAGTCTCTTATTTTCACATTAAAAGTTTGTTCTCTTCTTACTTTCAAATATCCAAAGGATATTAGTTCCTTTAGGCGTTGTTAATTCTTTGAAAGTAAAAAAGACAATAACAACTGCGAACATCATGAATATTTTACAAGGAGATGAACTGAAAATATGTCTTCTAATTGTTTACTTTTGCTCTTAACGGGGAAAGGTCTAGTGACAGGCTTGTCATTGCTTATACATACCTGGGGTTATACCACAGTTTACAATCATTTATCTTAAACAACATTTCGTAGATTCTTTGGAACGTAAGATTTTAAAGTTGATTTCAAGGTTTCTGTTTATTTATTTATTTTTGTCTTTTTTTTGTTTTTTTTTTTGATCTTATTGTTTTACACTCCCTTGTTGTTTGGCGCAAGCAACTTCTCTTTCACTTATAATTAATGATTTTTCAGAAGTTTTCTTGTCATAACATTTCTGCTATTCGTAACTTAGCGCCGTGTAATTCTATAAAAGGGACTTTGAGGATATTAACAATTCTTATTAAATATTATGCAAACATAAAAGACTTCTACAAAACATTCACTTAGATGATACACCTGTATAAATTTATGATGAAATTTTGTATTTAACATTTGTTGCCTTCAACATCATTTATCATTTACGGCAATTTCCATAGCATTTTATTCTTATACGTAAGATTTGATATAGTTAAACTGTATGTGTATGTGTGTGTATAGAAACTTTATTTGTATTGGTTTTTGCTTTTATATAAATAATATCTGCAGATTATTTCTTGATCATTTGAATTTTTAATAAAGAAAGTTAAACTAGTTACCTAATGTTCACTTTGATAAAATATTTATTCAATTATTTGTTTGCAAATTTTCTATTCCTTTGTTGATTTGTTTATTCTCAAAGTTTCTTCTGGTGTTTGTTGTTAAGACATTTTAGTGGTTGAAAAATAATTTTATAAAATATCAGTAAGAGCTTAATTAAAACTAAATTTGGTCTTGGTCAAAAATATTCTGAATTTAAAAGTATTTCCTCTATCTCTCCTTCACACACATATGTACGAGTATGTACTTGTAAGTATATACCAAGAGACTTGTTGAATACGAGGATAAACAAATAAGTCAGTACTTTTTGAGTTTCCCGTCTCTTGATTGAAAGGGCAACACTGCTCCTCTCAAGAGACAGTTGACTTCTGTTGAAATTTCAACAGCCATTCACCCTTATTCTACTTGGCAATGGCAATAGTAGACAACGCCATTTTTTTTTTGTTGCAAATCGGTATTCCAGTTGGCAATATTGCCATCTATCAATATCTTTTGACATATGTTTGGTGTTCTGGAAGCAAAATTGTCTTTGATTTTGTCGTCGACATTTTTTGAGTTGTCTTGCATCGCTGTTGTGTTAAATTGATGTTGGGTGATTATTTTTGACATTCATTGATAGCAGACTACGGCATAGCACTGGTCACTGAGCAGTACCGGCAGTGATTGATACTCGTGTACGCTAATATATTACAGCACAGCACCTTCCTTCATACGGAATGGTAGAAGAATCGCCGGAGAAGTAAAACAGTCAATAAAATGGCTATTTATGGTGGAGTTGTAAAAAAAATTTAAATTCTTTCTATCTCTCTCTCTCTCTTTCTATCTCTCTCTCTCTCTCTTCTTATTTAATCACCAGTCCTCTCTACACTATCCCTTTCACAAAAGAAGTGACACTTTAAGTAGAAGGTATTAAGTGTTTGTGTGTTACTTATATTAAAAATTATAAATTATTGAAAAATAAAATGATGTGCTTAATTTAAGAAAGTTTGGGACTTATTTACGTTCCCTCGTATTTTCTAAAAGAAAAATGTATACTATAGTGGGTATAAAAAAATCGATAAATAGAGAATAGTAAATTTACACAGTGACTTTATAATACGCTACATGCAGTATTGACCATCAGATATGATTAGTGTAATGAAATAAATTACGATATAGTTTTTATATTTCATGTCTTTTCATACAAAAATATCTAATGAAAATGTCATCGTATAAATCAACGAGCTTTAAGAAAAACTTCTTGAATTTCATTTTAAATATGTTAGAATGTAATAATCACACTTATTCCAGTTGTCGTCGTCATTTGATTGTGAACATCACTTTGTTTCAACGTCATCATTAATTCAATAACAATTTTCCATTCTATAACAAAGTGACGACGACGTTGAATATTTATCGTTGATTACAACATATCCAACACACATCTCTAAATATTTGAAACACCTGTGTGGTTTTTTTTAATTATTTTTGAAATAACAATTTATTAAAAATTATAAATATTTTTTACTTTCGAGATAAATTCAGCCTCGAGTGATGATTAAAATATGCCTTGGGCTGTTACTAAAACGAATATTATATGTTTAATGTACACTGCATTAAAAAAGTAAAAAATAAAAAATGACAGTCTGTCCCCAATAGAGTAATTACGAAATGATGGATAGTGAAAAAAATTAAGCGAAATCAAAACTTAGTTTCCCTGGCATTATTGCCCCAAATAAAGAAGACCAGCATGTATACTTTAACTGCAAAATAATTTTTGAGTTTAAATGCTTTAGTTTTAAAGCTCTTGCAATTTCTTCCCGTTGTTCCATAAAATTAATTGAAAGAGGGGCTCTGCGAAATCCCACTGCAAGAGACCGAAGCTTCTGCAACTCTTCCAATCATTTCTCAAAATGGGTTGCTGTTGTTATATTAAATTTGTCCGTTTTTCATTTTTAATTATTGTTTACATGTGTCAAAATAACTTGAAGTCGTTATAAAAAATGACGACGACAAATTCTAATGTTGACATTCATCGATAATCTTCGATAACGACAACTGGAATAACAATTTGATGTAACAAGGCAAAACAATATCGTTTTGCTTTCATGTTGATAACTGGAATAAGGGTGATATATATTTGAATATATTTGAGTATTTGAAAATTTTAAATTATTAATAAATAGAAGCTCTTAATATAAATATACAATAATAAAAAAATAATTTTCCAGTTAATAAAAAATATTCTCTTTTTAAATTGTTTTGCAGATATTTTCAAAATATATATTTTTTCAAAGAAAAAATAAAGAGGTCTTATTTCGCGACTTATCATCACAATGATTTTGTAAGTATCTAAATTAATTATTTTATTGCTTTTCCATTTCAAAAAATCGAAAAAAACATTTGAGACTGTTTGTATCTGGTCGAGTATTTGAATTAGTATTAATTGTAATATTAAATGGTTGGCTATTAAGCATATTTGGTTACATTAAATATACAACAATGCGACTTTAATTAAAATTAAGTGACACTTAAACATTTTTTATTATGTTGGACTTCGAGTATTATTCATGAGGGCTGATATAAATAGTCAATATTAAATTCTATATCAGAAGTTTTTATATCCTACTGCAACTATTGATTCTGGCAGGGCATTTCGAGCCACAAGTTGTTCGGGAGAGTCGTATATACACTGAACAAAATTTCGTAGGCAAAATCAGCGCAATTTTTTAAACAAAGTCTTAATTAAAAAAAGAAATAATAGTAATAATTAAGTCTACCGAGTGTTTTTTGTTTCAAATGAACATGGTCGCTTTGGTTAAAAATATATTTTTCCCTGCATTTACACATGGCAGTGCTGTCTTGAATGTTGCTTATACTAATATGAGTTATCAGCGAAAAGTTTAAAGGATAACCGAAGTAATCATAAAAATTTCTTAAAAGTTTTCACAAGAAGGGAAAGTTCATTTTCAAAATGACGTCAAATTTATTGCTAAAATCGCCCTTTTTCCAAAGTTGAAAAAAAAGAAGTAGAATAATGTCAAAATTCATTCGGAGTTGCCGAGAGTATTTTATTGTAATTATTAAATACTTTTATGAGATTTATATACTGAAACAGCGTAAACTCTTTACTTTATATCTACTTGCAAACAATATATTGAAATTCTTCGTTTTTATACGCAAAATAAGTTAAAATTATACATTTTATATGTAAAATCCTGAAATTTCGCATAAATGTTTGCAATGGGCAACACTGTTCGTCTTTTTGTCAGAAAATGTCAAAAAACTCTGTTTTGAAAATTTCGTTGAAAACTGAACTGAAAGTAACGAAATTGTAAATTTGTTAATAAAAAAATCTGTGTATGGTATTGTGTCTTTCCAACTTTCACTTGCACTTATAAACGATGAGTTAAATAAATTTTTAAATTTAAATATTACCTAAAAACCTATTGAATTAATTAAAATGTTGTCAATTTTGTAATAAAAGAGGAGTAACATATTGTAGGGGAAATAACACATTGAAATGGTTAAATTAACATCCTAAACTGCAATTAATTAAAAAAAAATATTCGCCTATTTTACCCAATTTTCATGTATAATTTTACGAACTGAGAAATAAGAATAAAAATGACTATTGAAATATGTTGAATTGAATACAAGTTTTTTCTGATTTCATTCAAACAAGAAAAAATATGTAATAATTTAAGTGAAATTTGGATTTGACGAATGTTCGTTGAAACTAAATTTCTTTTCAGAAATGACAATATCTATTTTTTTAATAAAAAAAAAAAAATTAAATGGAAATGAATGTCTCATAAAGAAGAAAAAAACTGTTAGTGAAGGAAACATAATTATGAAGAAATGTAGAACCTGTAAAAGTATGCAGCATAGAGCTGGAGGCGAGATGCCTTCGTAGACTAAAAACAAGTGCACTAGGCTATTAATCGGAAGGTCGCAGGTTCGACTCCTGCCGCAGACTCCAGTTGTTTCTGCAGACAAGCCAGGTAGTTTCGCAGTTTGTGTATGTTAATTAATAATAATAATGGTAATAATAATAAAATCATTTCCGAAAAATAATAGCCTTCGATTGCTGTTTGGAGTTTCTACGACTACATAAGTGAAGAGCGATAAATGTCCACAGAATTGGTTGAATGTCATGAGGCAAGTTAATGCGATCAATGGCTTTTAAGCTTGAGTGGAAATATTTTTCATATTATCTAAATTTTTAAGTTCCTTTTAACGATAATTGTAGACTCACAAATAAAAAAATTTCAAATTATATGCAATTTTTACTAAATGTGAATAATAAATTGTCTTGCATATATAAATTTTCTACGTTTGTTCATTTAAATATTCATATTAAAAGCAAAAATAAAACGATTAAAATTGTTTTTGCTTTCAAAGAAACGAATGAACAAAATATATAAAAACATGATTTGAGATGATTTCATCTTTGGAATCAAATCTTGTTCCGAGCCGAGCCATTTCTTGAAGCATGGAAACTGGAAGTAGTCACTAGGGGCTAAAGCCAAAGAATATGATGGATAGAGAATCAATTCGTAGCCTAATTCATACATTTTACCATGGAAACTGCACATGTGTACACCCTTAAATTGTCCTGGTGGAAAAGAACATTTTTCTTGGCCAAATCCAGTCGTTTTTTTTATAAGTCCTCACTAAACCGATGCAATATGCAATGGCATAATATTCGCCATTGATTGTTTTACCCTTTTAAAGGTAGTCAATCTGGATTATATCGCATGTATCCCAGAAAAATCAGTCACCATGACTATATTGGCTGACAAATCCAAATTGGCCTTCTTTAGCTCGGATTCATGGCGAGATACCCGCTGTGTTGACTGCTGTTTTGTCTCTGTTGTGTTGTGGTAGATTCACTTTTCGTCTACGGTTACGAAATGCTGCAAAATCTGCTGTTGAACAACGCCAAACACTGCTGCAGAAACGGGGTGGCGCACAAAACTTGTGAAAATCTTTCTCATACCCAAGTGATCATTCAAAATTGAAACCACTGAGTCATACATATGGCTTCCATAATATGTTGCACTTTCAATCTCCGAACGACCAATAGCATGTGGGGAATTTTTTCAATTGTTTCGGGTGTAGAGACCTCAACTGGGGATCGAAAACTCTCAGCATCTTCCGGCCAAAACGAAACTTAGTAAACAACTTTTTTATCATGGGAATTTATGGCTCAGAATCCCCATAGTATTTATCAAGTTTGGCTTTGGTTTGACGAAATTCACTTTTTTCTATCTTCTTTTCAAATCACGCGATAGTCTGGTATCAATGACTGTCAAAAACAAAATAAATGGCGCAGCTTTGTTAAAATTATGACGGGAGCCATCTGACAAATGCCTCTTACTCTTTCAGTTAAGAAGCGGGAAATTCAACTAGTCACGAAATTTTTTGACCTGCCCTCGTATGTTCTAATCTAGTTTTCTTAAATTTTTCACCCAATTTCGGTTCATTGGAAATCTTAATATAGAGGATTTTCTCAAGGATCAAGTATTGGCTGTAGCTTAGGGATTAATGCTTATGCTGTGACCAATCACAAATGTTTTGCTTTAGTTAATAATTTATTGGCCTTATAATTAATTAATTGTTTGAATATCACTTAGCGGCAATGGCAAACCGGGCCTTCATTTCTAATATAATATTATTAATACTGCATTTAGGTGTTCATAGGTACTCGTATTGAAAATTTATTAGAAAAATTAATTTCTTTATAATTTGATAATGAAAGAGATATTGAAAGGAGAGCTCTAAGAAAAAAATGAAAGGATTTTGTCAGTAAGGATAAATTGCAATAAAAAATGGTGCAAAATTATTGCGGAAACTTATACCATGTGCAAGTCATTCCTTATAGAAAAGAAGTCTATCAGACTTAATTAAGTCTAATCTCCTTTTGGTCTGTTGATTACTTTGTCCACAATTTAGAAAAGAGTAGTGCAAACAATTTTCCTTTGTTACATGTAGTAGTGCGTAATTATCAAATAATATTTTTCATTATAGTTTTCAATAATTTCACATCATTTCAGTATCATATAAAGAGTTTCATCTTCAAATCTTTCTTACAAATAGTCTATTTCTTAGCCAGAGACCACAATTTATAATGGCATATTTACCCATTTTATTACGTACTATTGGACACAATCATTTGGCATACAAGTTGTTGCTTGTATTAAATAGATGGTCCCCTATGGAATATGGAAGAAGTAATAATGGTCATGTAATCAATTTGCATTGGGGAAAATGATGTACGTTTTGTATTTATTACATATAAATATAAATCATGAGATGTATGAGGGTAGAATGTAAAAATTCCTTTAACCAGCATACATAATTTGATAATTTTTATATTTAACTAGCGGGCCCGTTGCCTGCTTCGCACGGCAAAACAAAATAAGAAAAGAAACAAACTTGTTTTAATAAAGTTGGTTTTGTTCCCAAAAACACACTCACTTCACATACGCACCGCACACATGCGTTATCGGATTTTAACCAAACTTCATATAAACCATATATGGGCCACTGCCTACGTAGTGTATAAGTTTGGTTGAAATCGCTCGACGCGTTTATGATTAGTTCGGCGACGTACATATACGGACTTATTTTTATATATATAGATTATGACAAAGAATGATTTGTGCAAGTCATTATCGATGTGAACTGAGTTTGATGGTATACGGGAGGCACTTGTCATTGGCGTCAGCAATTGGAAATGTTTACTGGTTATATCTATTCTTTAAAGGGAAGAAATGAGAAAGATCTCCTAGTAGTATAAAATTATCGTCAACAAAGTGTACGCTAATGCCAATAATTTATCGTCGGAGTTGACTTTGTATGGCAAATAAGATTCATGACAAAGACGACTAATAAGAAATACAACAGTTTGTAATTTATATATAAGGTGGCGCAAAACTAATGGCTGGCAATTAATTTGAGTTGCATGCCATTTTTGAAGATGGTGCCAAATATCTCGGAGATTTTATGTTTATAGTGTAGATTTGTGGAAAATTATTTGTCAACAAGCCATGGAGCGGCGATACGCACCTCAAGAAAGTGATATTTTGTCGTCGTTCTCATTTTTCATGCGCTCGAAAAATTAAGCGTTTGGCTTAGAGCTTCCTGCAAATTGAGTCCACTACAGATGTAGTACGAATTAGGTGGTCTCGTATTGCACGTTCAAACTAGAACATCATTGCTGTTGCACAAACTTCAAACTTGTTCACAAACAAGTAGGCATTAGCAGACGCTTGTTGCAAACTGTTCACGAATTTCTGCCTGCTGACCGTCGGACAAGGTTAACTTACTGTCATATTCTAAAATATTTCCTGACAAATCTCGGCTTTGACGACTTATCAAGGTTCCATATTCCTTGCGAGATACCACCTTGATGTAAAGATGCTTCAAAATATAAAGGTATTAGTATTATGGCAGATTGTACGACGTATATGGAGTATTTTCAAGATCGTGACTAAACCAAGTAACATGTCGCACCACAATCAGTAGTATACGGGAATTGTAAATAATAGACTGCTTGCTGGTGAGGTTTTTCGTATATAACGGGGATACATTTATCGCTTAAAGTGCCTCCTTTTAGACTTCGGTTAAATAACAGTATTCTAGGTGTTGGCAGGGTCAAACTTAATGATTGATTGCCAGCTTTATTCGGGAGTAATACTAAAATTTTTTTATGCCCACCTGTTGTATGGTACGTGAGAGCAACTCTCTTTGGTAACCAACTAGATGACAGATTAGGGCTATGAATGGCGCGGGCCAATAATTAAACTATATTGGGTTGGTGGTAACTGGAACCTGCCCTTCATGTAAAAAGTTTTGCAACTGTGTTGGTTGCCTGTTTTATAAACAAATGCAGATTGCGAAGGCATTTACTTGTCTGCAGAAATACCCAAAACTCTCGGCATAAAACGAAGCTGCGAACCTCCGAATACTATTCTAGTACACTAGCTACTGGCTTATGAGGACACTCTCAATTCCTTTGTCCTTTCAAAGTTAAATAAATTAGGACTATTAACAATAGGTTTATATCAGCTTATGTAAGTAACAATTATCAAAACTGCCACCGAAGTTTAATTTTTGCAGAAGGACTACTTTAACGTGCGACCAAAAAGAAAGCAGTCACAGAAATATTGATCAATCGCCCATCCATGACTTCACACTCATCTAAATTTACATGTGATACTCATAATTTTTTATATGTTTACATTAGTGTTTGCTGGTTTCACGTCTAGCGTTAACGTTAAGTTTTCCTGCTTGTTGCAAATGTTAATAAAAAATCCTAATCCAACACCGACTTTCTTAATTCTTTTAAGTGTCCTCAATATTGATACAAATTTAATACGGGTGCAAAGAAAAATTAAAAACTGTACTTTTAGATCAAACGCCATGGGTAATCATCAAGGATACTCTTCCAGAAAATTCCAAATTTACAACATCCATCCTCGTATGCTCAGAATCTCAAGATACATTTGTTTCAATAAGGTTTGGTTGCTCATACACGAGTATATTGAATTCACATACACTTTTACTACTTACAAATACGTTTATATTAATAGATAAATGCATGTTTGTTGAAAAAGCATATTCAATAAAATAAATATCCTTTAACTTAGACGAATGCTTAGACGCTTATGCATTTAAACCAATACACAAATTTCGTATAAAAGCAATATATTTTTCGACTATCTATTATCGAAGATGCTTTTATTTGAGTTCGTTGTAAATAAGGATATTTCAACTGGAATCCTTTTACATTTTGAAGAATGTAAGAGTTTGTGTTTGTGTATCCATGTCTGTATGCTTGTGTTGCTTGTTGCTGGCAGGGCCAAAAAACATGATTAATGTCCATGTTAAGGATAATTGCACATTTACCATAAATCATGACATGGACCCACATTTGTCCAACATTTTACTACATGTTATAATACAATGGCCAGCAAACACACACATACTTGTAACCACGTACACTGGTAATTCATATTATGGGGAGCTTGAAATTTTGAATACTTTACTTACAATTTCATGCACACAAGATGGTTATAGAAGCCTTAAAAGGATCCATTGTTAAGATGATAGAAAGATAAAGATGTATCAGAATTGTTTCCTTTTTTTGTGTGAGCATTTTTTATTTTATATGCCACATAAAATATGTTCACTTCTCTGTCTGAGAAATGGTAACAAAAAGAAATGAAATATTCTAATCCTGGTGTTAATTACATTGGAAGAATTTTAAAGGACTCATGTTGCCATAAACTTGTAAACTTGTTCTATCAGAGTTTTTATTATGGGATATTTTTAATTTTTATTCAGAAAATTGTGATCATTCAAGTGCAAATCAATTAATCTTAATCACATCTAAGGACTATATCGCATAATCTGGAAACTACAAGGACTGTGTATGGCACGGTTTGTTCTTTCTTTTTATTACAAAACACGGACTACGCTGTTTGTTTTATCTCACGTCCTTGTCTGATCACGAGATTACAGTGAAAAATTAGTTGCGTGAACAAAAAAATAAATAAGAATAATTGAAAAGAAAGGATTTAGTTTTTAATTTCTATCACAAAAAAATTTTTGTAAACTTTTAATAGATTTTGTTAAGTGTGGCAATGATAAAGTGAGTATTTTCTATCCTTAATATAAGTCGAATTAATTTTTCACGGGCAATGGCCCAAATCAACCCACAATAAAAGAATTATAGAATATAAACGCAAATTCTTATTTCAATCGAATTTGCGTTTATATTCTATAATTCTTCATTAAGTATTATAAAAATAAAGGGCTAAAAAAATGTTTTCCATATAAATAATGCTCTCCTTCTATCACAAGTCTTACTACTGAGTTGTCTTACTCAGCCAACCACTTCACGAGACACAGATTACACATTCAAAAATTCCTTATTGTGGGGCTGGTGCTATAATTGTTACAATGCATCAGATACCTGAGCAAACCAGTGCAGAACGAGGCAACTCCAATCAATTGACTGCACCTGATAAAGTCACGATTAGATTCCGGTTCTAGTTTTCCCTCTAACTATCTCCCATATTTGTTTAAATTATGAACTACAATGGAAATCCAGCTCCGATTATAAATTTGAATACTACCACCACCTTGCCCGAGCACAACAGTACCTATAAATAAATTTTTGTGATATCAATCTTTTTACAGTCGCTTTGTGATCTTTAGTGGGGCTTCAGCATTATCCAATCCTGCGAGTAGGGGGAGTGGAGGGGTTGAGTTCTTGTTCTGTGAAACTGAAAAGTTTGTTTTTTATATTTTCGTAAGACTTTTTTCCTTTCAATGTATATGTGAAATAAATTTCTTAATGCTGCCATATAAAAAACATAATTTTGCAGCACTAACGATTCTTGTTTTTTGAAACAGTGCAATTTACCACCAAAATAGTTTAACGTGAGAAGATTATTCTTACTTGAATTTTTTTTTTAATATTAAACAATATAGGAGCAGCAGAAACTAGAATTTTGTGTTTTGGAAATAGTTCCTTGAACATTAAAATTCTAGTTAACAAGTCTATAATTATAATTGACCAAATAATATTGAACGAAAATTTCATATAAAAAAATTTCATTTAATTGCATTGAGAAATGTTTTGATTTCTGTATTATAAATTCCCAAAATTGCCCAAGTTTGGCATAGTAAAATAAAAGTATTTAGAAGAGGTGGCTGGATTTTTATCAATAATTTTAAAACATCTTGGAACTCGTTAAAGGACTTTTTAAAATGTGTTTAATTTTTGGGTATTTTACATATGGCCCACTAACTCTGATCGTTTTATGTAAGTAAATTAGAAATTTTTCCAGTCCCAGTATGTACTACCAAAAATTAATATTAGTAAATTAAAAATTAATATAGTCACTTTTTTGAAATACTTGTTTTCATAAACAAATTTTTTTCATAAAATAAATGGGAATCAGAAAATATGATCTGTAAAAAAAGGAACGTGAACAGTACTCGTGCTTCCAAAAACTAAAATTTAAGTCTATTTTCACTTCACATTATAATAAAATTTTAAATGAGCCCCGGTAAAGCTCCTCCAGTTGCGTTGATTCTCGACGCGCCAGCTTTTATTCCAATTTTTCTTTTATCTTTTTAAGTTTCCTAACAAAATATTAAATTTAAACTATTCAAAAAATATTTTCTTTCTTGTTGTTATAGACAAACTAGAATTTTATTATTATTTTTTTGTTTTTAAAAAAAATATATGCAACATGTTTTACGACTAACTTACATTTGAGTCAATCAATGTCTTATTAAAATAATGTACGAACAATTCTCACTGTATTATACCTTCATTTTAATGTGAGAATATAATATTCTTACAAGGTGCAAGACAAATAACGTTAAAAACAACACTTTACCACCAGCAACAGTAAGTATAAATGCTGATTTTGTAGTTTAGTCTGAGGAAATAAAAGGTTTTGAAGAACAAAGTGGTAAAATAAAACGAAAATACTTTTCACATTTGCACATATTGAAGTTTAAAACATGCATGAGTAAAATGACACATGCTTTTAGGTATTTTTATATCAAACTAATGCACTTGATTCCGAATACCAGAAAATGCATTCCGAGACCAACAAAACCAACAATGAGAATAAAATAAACAGCAAATAAGAAAGAAAAAAAATTCCTAAAAGTATGCTACGGAAAGTATTCAAAAGACGGCAAGCAAATTTAATATGGAAAAGACAAGTAACCAAGAAGCTTTTGTGATATAAATAAATGAAATTTCAATAGAACAAGCTGACTACAGTGAAAGCTTTGCATGATTACATTTTATAAAAGCGGATATCTCACTTGTTTAGAAAGTATTTTTATACGTTGACTTAACAAACTGAGAATAGAAAAAAGGTTGCCAAAAAGGTTGTGGTAATAAGAAATAAATGCCAAAATCGACTTAAACTCAGAGTACCAATGCTATTTGCATCCTCAAAAGTATCCGTCAACGACATTTCACCCATTTTGTCCAGTTCTTCAATAACTTAAAGTGCAATAAATTTTTGCTTTTAATTTTTAAGTTTGTGAAATGCAGAATATTTTATTGTTTATATACGTTAATTATTCTTATATACATTACATATTTCTGCCTTAAAATATGAATATGTTTTTAAAAATTAAGTCCATAATTTAATAATTGTCTCCTACAGAAAACTACAAACTCAGACTTAAGCACTTTTTCCTTTATTAAACAATTTGGCGACTATAGTCAATTTGTATATACGAAATAGTTTTAGTTTATTTACTGTACGTATACGCAACATTTATTATAACAACATATTATTCATGCGTACAAATAATTATCCTTACAAAAATAAACACAAATAGTATTCAATAATTTCTGTGGTTAATAATACTGAGATTAAAATGAGCTGCAATGCCTGTGACTATAACTAGATTTTATCTGTTTTTTAAAGAATCTTTTTATTACTGTCACAAGCAGTGTTGCTAAAAAATATGCCAAAAAAAGGTAACAAAAATAGAATGAAAAAATGTAAGAATTTTATTTTCGTATTTGAACTTTACCCTTTCATTTTCAGTTCAGTCTTTAAATGAACATTGTTTTATATATTTGAATTTCCCTCCACCATATTTGTTTATGAAAATGCTCACATGTTTATTGTAACAGCAGGTGTCCCTTTTATTTAAAAAAAAAATATTTTCTAAGTGTGGGTTTTCAATATTTCGTCAGAACTTCGGCTGGCACTGTCAGGAAATTGTTTTTTTAAATTTTATTTTTTCTGATAATGCCAGAAATATTGAAAATATAAAAACCTCTATATTCTTATTACCTTTTTTTAATTAGAATTAAAAAAATTAAATTAAAATTTTTTCAAAATGCATTGAAAAAATGTTTGTTGTGGCTTTAGCTCTTCATATGCCGACATTTCATTGGTTGCTAAAACCAAATCGTCAGTGAAGTTTAAGCAGTTTGATAACATTCAACCTCGTATCTTTATGCCATACAAAACAAATACAGTATGAGAATTTCAATATTGCATATGAATTATAACAAATACATAATCATAGTAGGCATTTTGCAAAAAAACTAATTGTTTCTAACGATTGGTCGGGATATTCTCCCGAATAATAAATTTCAATATAAAGTATTTACAATAAAGATTTTATTTTTCATTTTGCCTAACTGAATACAATCATTAACGACCAACGGGCGTTTAATTGTATAGGTGTTGGGAGAAAAATAAAATAGAGTCATTTTGAGTATAATTGTTTGTTGTGTTGTTTGTATAAAAACATTCTAAGCCTACTATGATTATGTATTTGTTATAATTCATATGCAATATTGAAATTCTCATATTGTATTTGTTTTGCATGGCATAAAGATACGAGGTTGAATGTTATCAAACTGCTTAAACTTCACTGACGATTTGGTTTTAGCAACCAATGAAATGTCGGCATATGAAGAGCTAAAGCCACAACAAACATTTTTTCAATGCATTTTGCAAAAAAACTAATTGTTTCTAACGATTGGTCGGGATATTCTCCCGAATAATAAATTTCAATATAAAGTATTTAAAATTTTTTCTTGAAATTAAAGAGACCTGATGAGAGTATTTGCGAAAATTAGTTTAAAAATATAACTAAAAATAGCTAAATATGCACTTTTTACAACTCAAAGGGATATAAATTGTATATATGTATATATATATATATATATATATATATATATATATATATATATATATATATATATATATATATATATATATATATATATATATATATATATATATATATATATATATATAATAAATGTCATCCTTCGCATATCCAACTATCGAGTGTGAATGATTCGCTTTTTAGGATTCCTTTGTTGGATCATGTATTGGGTATGACAGTCATCTGCAAACTCTTATTACCATTCCAGAGAATATTGCAAACTTAACAAAAAAAATTTACAAAGTTGTGATTATCAGTTCACAATCGAGTTGCTGCGTACTAACAACACTCTCCTGACATATGTATGTATGCTTGCTCTAAAGCTCTGAAGCAAGCTTTTAAAATATGTGCTAATGTGAAACTCTTATCTCCGAAATTTTATTGAAAATCATTTTCGTTATTGCATTCATGGGTTCCCATCTGTTTAAGTTGTTTGAATGTCATATGAGAAGCAGCACTTATTGTGTAGCAGCAAGCCATACCTGAAAACTAATCAAATTTGTAATAGTTTCTTTTTTTCGATAAGAATCTTATTGTCCGAAATCAAAATAACGACCTTTATCTGTAACTGATATCGTATATTCATTTTGACCAAATTTATTTGGGTAAACACCATGTGGTAAATGTCTCCTCTTGACCATATGGTAGACAAGTCAGTTTTAAGACATATTTTTGTTTATCATCGACCATATAATTTCTACCAGCATATACAAGGATGTGGGTTATCTTTATTTGTCTATTGTATGTATTGTATATTTAAATACTAAAGGGTGACTTCGTACGCTAGTAGTTGGTGTACTAGACCAGTAGTCTGAGGGTCGCAGGATGAATTCCTGCCGAAGACTCTGAGTGTTTATGCATATAAGCCAAGTTGTTTTGCAGAGTATGTTTGCTAACTTTGTTAAAAAAGGGAATAAAAAAGTATTTGGACAAATATCTTCTTTTAAGATCTCAAAATATTTTGGTCTTACAAAAGATCAACGTTTTGTAGAATTTTCATATTATCTATGAGTTCAAAAAATATTACTTTATTACGTGTTTAATTTTTTAAATCTATTTTTAGTTTTTGCTCTCCTCGACAATATGGAGTCAAAGCTGCATTTAGTAGCTGAGAAGAAACTAATTTCTTGTATTTTTAAAGACAAAAGCTCTTTCAGTTTCTTTCATATTCATGTTTTTCAGGATTTTTTTCTTTTTTAACCGACTTCAGACCTACTTGTGATGGCAACTTGCAAATTATAAAGGATTCTCAAGAAACTGCTTACATTGCTACTTGTGCAATTCGACAATCTTGCGAAACTTTTTTCATGAAGCCCCTTTTTAAACTTGTGCAGTTTTGTAAATGGAGTCGTTTGAATTTTCAAACACAAAACAGCTGATTCAACAAAAGCGCGCTTAAGCTGTGCAAAATTTTAAAACACAATTATTTCGTTGTTTGACAGTTTTTTTTACGAGAATGAAAACTTATACAACGAGCATAGTTTTGCGAGGCATTTAATCAGACCCTCCAAATACGAATAATAGCAAATAAGTTTCTTACTGTCATTTTCATTGAGATTTAACAGCAACACAATGATATATTTATGAAGGATAAATTTTTAATAGCGATAACTAAATAAAAAAATTTACATTATAAAGTTGTTAATAAACAACTTTTTTAAATACTTTACCAATCATAAAGAGGTGTGCCTAATCCTCTCGTCACTACTTGCGATATAGATGAATTTTCTATAAAAAATTTTTGATACCGAGAAATTTTTTATTGAAAATGATTATGATCGTAAGATTTTTTATATCGACTAATTTTTCATATTAATTCATATAATTCATATAACTTTTATAAATTTTTATCGATAACTTTTTTTTTAAATTTTATTTAACATCGTTAAAGTTCCTATAGAAATTTTTTGATATCTATAAGTTTTGTAGAGAAAATTTTTTTTGCTAACGATAAGTTTTCTATAGAATATAATTGATATCGATAAATAATCGGTAAATTTTTATCGTTATCATTACATGATAACATCCCATATCGATAAATCATCTCTAGAAAAATCTTTCGAAATGATTTATTTTGTTATTGGTAAATTTTCTACATGAAATGTTGTAATGTAATGTAATCTAATGGGGGTTTGGCCCAGGATGGCCTTTTGCACTGCGACCATTGTTAATTTATTGTGCTTCCCCTGTTCCTAGCCGACCAATACGTTCGCAAATAGGATCAGCTCCTTCAACGGGAGCATTAGCAGATCCTCTTCACTCAGCGTATATGCATGTAGAGTCCTGTGTCTTCTGTGGCACAATGCCCCACAATTTGCTATCAAATGTTCTATAGACTTCTCCTCCTCACCGCAAAATCTGCTGGTGTCCGTGACAGATAAGCCCATTCTGTAGAGGTGGGCTTTGCAGGTGTAATGGCCTGTGAGCGCCGTTACCAGCGTCCGTAGGCTTTTCCTGTCCAGTCTTAGAGCCAGATCCGCCCTCCCAGCGTCAAAGCGTAGGAATTTCTTGGAGTGACCTTGTAGGGAAGAGGACCCTGTAATGAAATGAAACCTTTATTATCGGTCAGTTTTCCATGGGAAACTGTTGTTAATTGCTAAGAAAATTTTTCACATTAGTAATTTTTTCATGAAACATTGATAATATTAGTTAATTTTCTGTAGAAATTTGTTTACATGGATGCCCCAGCGGGCTAGTGAGCAATGTGTCAGGCTGTCAGTGCGAATGTTGTGAGTTCGATTCTGACATAAGGCTGGGGTTTGCTTCGCTAGAAACGATTAAATGTCCTTGTACCTATGATTTTTCAAATCAAGTTATAATATAGTGTGTAATTGTATTCTCTTAACATTTAAATAAATATTTGTTAGATAATTTTTTTTTTGATAAAGATGAATTAATTTTCTGTTTTAAATTTTTAATATTCATAAGATTTCTATAGATGATTTTCAATATTGATTAATTTTCTACGAATAATTTTTAATTATATTGTTGATATTAATCAATTTTCTACAAAATATTATGTTTTGCAAACAAGAATTTGGGGAAAAATAGTTTTTTTTCCTCTTCTTAATAAATTAATTTTTGCACTACTTCCTTCTAATAATTTAAAGCCATATTATTTGTAACAAAATAAATTTACTTTGAATGTAATCACAAATGCATCTTAACATCATCATTACCCTAATTTTTTGTTGTTATTTGGCTTAGAGTGCACATGAATTACTTTTAACCATTCACTTGCTCATTCGGTTACATTTAACAAATCTGTATAGTTGTGTTCTAGTTCATTTTCATATCAACAAATTTACATTAAACTTGTACTAACCAGCTAAACAAGCAACCAAGTAAGAAGTTGTTATAAATCATTTACTGCAGCAGCTTATTTCTTGTGCAATTTGAGATTTGGCTGGAAGTGGGAATGGAGGCAGAGGTGGGAGTCTTAAGTTAGAAGAAGTTAGAAGTACTCGTATTTGCAACGACAATTTCTTCCTTAGAAAATATTAGCACGATATGCAAATAATATTAAGCTAGATGTGCAAACCTAGATAAGAACTATTATGTAAATTTCACAGATAAGGGATGCACAAAGATCCTTGAAGCTTTGAGTGAGTGTTGGTAAAATTTGCAGATGAACAAAGCAAAATCACTTGCAATTGCGAGCAACGCTTAATACAACTTAAGTGGTGAACATTTTGTATGTTTCGTGAAATTTGATTAAAGTAATTTTTCAAGCTTAGAAATTTTGAAATAAAAGACAATTTTTACACGTCTATTTTTATACAAATCTGTCGCACGCTTTTAAAGCACAAAGTGAAAAAAGTGTAAAATGCAATAAGAGAGAAACTTCCCGGGAGTCAATAAGATCCAGAACGTTCGATGTGTAACTAGTGAAATTTTTTTGATCATTTGTAGGTTAGGTTAGGTTAGGTCGATTGGAGGGGTGTGATAGCCCATGTCATGCGACATACACTTAAGCCAGTGAAGGCTTGTTGTGCGCTCTCTTTATTTATCAAACAAAAACTGCCAGAGTTCTGCGGCAGGATTCGAACCTGGGACCTTCGCACTACGAGTCTAGTACACTACCTACTAGTCTACGAAGGTCAGTTGATCATTTGTAATAAGTTAAATAACAATGAAATTGCAGAGACTATGGCCCGGATATGAAACAGATTCGGATAATTTCTAACGTCCTTAATGCCGGCATGTTATTAGGAGTTTTCTTGTTTGATGCCTAGTCACTAAATGGAAACTTGTCTTCAAGGCGTTTATGAAATTAGATTTTGCATATCTTAGTCTAAGTTGTATTAAACTAATGTTTGTAAAGCTTTTGATTTGAGAAAAAATCAATTATGATTTCATTGCTTCAAAAAATCCATTAGGGTAATTTTTTCAACTTCGTAAGGAGTTGAGGTATCAAAATTTAGTTTAAAAAGATATGAACATATATTAGTAATTTTCAAAATAAATTTTTTATTAAAAAAAATCTCGTTTCCTTATCACTACATGAAATTATTATTTTGCAATCAACAATTGATGCAATTACTGTCATTTAAGAAATCGTGACTCTCGAGTTTATACCTTTTACATATATAATTTTTTCAATTTCAATGGTGAACTAATCTTGTTGCCTTTTGTAATACGTACATTGGCGGTTATTCGTATAGCTCTTTTTTAGTGAAAATTTCAAGAAAATTTGAAGATCCAAAATTTATAAGAAAATCAGTATGTTGGGTTTCTGCTATCATGTGAATGCAAGACAATATATAATATTATTAACAATTGTTTATCTGTTTCCACATCATTATTTAGGGCCTTAAAAAAGTTTCAAAAATATCCTGATAATATTTTCAAACCAAACAACACATACGATGGCACACACATACAGTATAATAAAGGCCATTTTTTTAAGCAAATTTCCTTTTTATCAGAATGCAGGAACGTTACTGTGAATGGCAAGCGCTACCGTGCGTTGATCACAATTTTTTTTGCCCAAAATAGAAGGGCTGCATTTTTCTAACATGTGATTTCAACACGATGGTGCCATAATGGCCCAATTGAGAGGCGAGTTCGGTGAGCAGTTTATTTCACGTTTGGGTACGGTCAATTGGCCGCCTAGATCGTGGGATTTAGTGCCTTTATACTATCTTTCTTGGGGCTATGTTAAGGCTCATGCCTATAGGTACAAGCTTGCAACAGTTGACGCACTGGTATACCGAATATACCGACCGATATCTTGAGCAGTATATGCCAAAATTGGACCGAACGTATGAACCATTTGAGACGTAGCCGCGGTCAACATTTACATGAAATCATCTTTAAACATTGAATTATATAGATCTTTCTTTGGACTTAAATAAAGATTTTATCCATTTCTCTAAATTTTATGTTTTTTTTTTAATTCAAAAGCTCTTAAAAATCACCCTTTATTTGATTTTATGTGCATATATATTTTGATACGATCTAAAGAATTTCGTTCAATTGTTTGTTAGTCAAATGATATCCAACACTCATCATTCTCTAATGCAAAAAAAGAAAACAAAACGTATAAAATTTAAGCCTTTGAGCTGCAAAATCATACTGCTTTTAGAAAGGCCACACACACACACATGCAACTACCAAAATGTTTAAATTATACATACAATTACATAAATATGCAAAAGGATAAGTTTATTATTTGATGTCGCTGCAATCTATTTGTTTCATTTGAATTATGCAGATTATGTGTATATTTATTATTTACCATGAAAAAATGCACAATTTTAAACAAAATATTTTGCTGCCTATTTTTGCACAATGTTAAATTTTGCATTAAACTTGTCTAATTTAATGAAATAATAGTGTTGTGTTTTATTGCAACTCATAATTAAAATTATGCAAAAATGTAAACGTATTCAAGTGCATTAAAATTAACTAAATTGTATTGTTTTTTAAATTTTCAAAACATTTACCTTCGCTGAAAGGAAAGAGGACTAAACGATAAATGAAAAGTAATTATATCGTATATATATTCTATCTAATTTAAATTAATCACATTTTAATTTGTAATGTTAAAATAAAACTTTTGCGACATGTTCTGCGTAGAGTAGACAGCAGCATGCGGGAAAACTTTTTAGACTTTTTTTAAAGGAAACATTTTTTAGATAAAATTTAAAACAATTATTTATTAAATTTACAAATATATTTTATCTTTGCCATATTAGTTCTAGGCCTGTGCACGCGCTGTGTTTGTCTACACGAAATCATATTTCCTGTTTTTAACCCTTCACAATTCACAGCTTCAATTATTCATAAAATGCTGGAATTTTAAACATAAAGACACCATTCCAGGATGACCTTAAATTTAAGTTTAAAGTTTGAAAAAGAAAGCTTTCAAATAATTATGTGTTAGTATTGGATTTGGTTTTCACTTATTTCAATTATTTCATATATTCAAGGTCGTAGCCAGGATATGAAATAGGGTGGTGCCACGAAAATTTGGATTTTTTATGATTATGATTTTTTTTTGATTATTACAATTTCGATCTATTTGAGAAGTAATCTGCGTGGATCTTCTGCAAATTTTGCTAGAATTTTTTCAAAAAATTCGTCCTTCTTCTTGGTTACCAATCTTCGGTGAATCCTTAGCATACATAGTCCTGCAATATACAATATACTTATTTTTTGATAATAAGTAAAATTGCATATTATTTTACCGTTTAAACGAGCTTCAGTCATTGTGGAGCGCAACCATGTTTTTACTCGCCTTAAAGTGCTAAATGACCGCTCAACAGTTGCAGTAGTGCACGACTGTGACAATGAAATTAATAACGCCTTCCTTATATTTGGATAAAATAATCCAACGTCTTTCAAAATACTCGCCAGCTCTAAGTCGGCTAATTCGTCTTTACCCATTTTTTTTGTTGCCAAGAATTATACCAAAGTTCTATTTCTCCTTCCAAATCATCCAACATATAAAAATGCTCAAACTTTTTTGTGACATCTTTAAGTTCTTCCACCTTAAAAGAAAGCATGTTTGACGGGTGCAAACAATGAATTGCAAACGCTGGCCTATTCTCTTCATTAAATCTTCTGTCCAGTGATGAAATTAAAGAATCTATATAAGGAATGTATATAGATCGCTTCCAGTATTTAGCAGGTGATGAAAATGGGGGATTTGAACGGTGCGTTTGATGAGAGACTATCCTTGGAACCGACATCTCTATTCCTAAATTGGCTGTGTTTTCTTGAATAGAAAAAAGCAATCCGTCCACAATACCCTGTGCATTTTTAATAATTTTATATTGTATGCATTTAAAAAAAATTATTATAGAATTAAGTGGGGCCCATACCTAGCTGCGCCCATGCATGTATTTATTAATTAAAGTCAGGTCCCCTTCAGGCAGAGTTTTAGAGTTTCATAAACTTATTGATTATTTCTCGTTAAACGAAAACTTTAAGATGTTTACTGACAGTTTTTGAAACGCTAATTGCTAAAACGATTAATTGATGAGGATATCCCAAAAAATTATTTTAATATTCAGTTTTTTAATTTTCCTTTACTAAAATTAAAATTATTGTAGCAATTTCTTTGAATATATTTTTTTAAGAACCAAGCAATGCATATAAGTATGTCTCAAGTACAAAACAGCAAATAATTTCTCATTTCTAACGCATTTATCTTCTAACGCGGAACGCTGATTTCTTTACACCGTTCGCTATATAAATTCTTTATACAAAATCAAAATTTCCATTTAAATTCTTTCAGTTTTATCTTCGATCGTATAGTCGATCCCACTTTCAAACACCATGCAAAACACCAGCCGTCCAAAACTAACATGTATGAGTAAAAGGAAATCGAGATTTAGAAGTGTTTACTTAGGCTGATTGTAAACTATACCCAAGTGGCGTTTGTTTAGGATGGTGATATCTTTACTTTTTCTTTTAGTGATAACAAAATTTACAACGTGTACTTGTTGGTGTACTTTGTGTTGTAGAGATAAGGTAGTCTTCTTCGTTGGGTGATGATAAGAATAGTTTTCAGATTCAGCTGTCAGTATTTAAGTGAGATCGATGTTGAGCATTTAGGCAGTTCTACAAGAACGCAGTGATAATAAACATCAAACTCCGAAACTATATTTATATTTTTTTAGAAATAAACGTTCACTTGTTTAAATTCTAAATTAGCGCTTTCGGGGCTGAAGTTCCCTTAAAAGTTTGCAACAATGAAGTGCAATACAGTCTGGATAAATTTGTTATTGGTGTTTTTAATACAAGCCAAATTAATTAACATGGAACCGGTTTGGCAAGAGTGTAATGGAAAAAAATATTTAGTCGAGACCGAAGAGAAGGTAACAAATAAATAAAAAGGATATTAATTAAAATTAAACAATGAATCAAATTTACTTCTTAGTACACTTGGCAACAAGCCTTGGATGAATGTGCTTGTTATGATGCCGAATTGGTGGTCATTGAGAGTGAGGAAAAAAATAATGATGTGACGAGCATGTTAACAAATATGCGATGTAAGAAGAAGTTAAAAGTTTTATCTACTAGAAAGAGTTTAAAAAATTTTAAATTGTAATATTATTTTAGGTGAGTCTCATAATTTATGGATTGGTGGCAATGCTATATACAGCGTACAATTCATTTGGACCGCAATAGAACAAGAGTTCACCTTTACCAATTGGGCCAACGATAATATGAATAAAAAGGAATGCGTTTACCTTACAACAAAACGGTTACCCTATGGAAAAGCTTTTCCTTGGAATGTTGATGATTGTGATGCTAAACAATATGGTTTTATATGTGAAGCGATGGCTGGTGAAGATGTAGAAAGAAGTGGACGTGTTAAGCGCCCACTGTATTATAAGAAGCAGATAGCACGTAAAAACAGAAAGAATCCAGCTATAAGATTTCGTAAATCCTAATGATTTTTAATTAAGTATTATATATTAGTGAAAGAATTTCAATTTTTTTTCTAATTTTTGTCTTATTTACATTAATCATATTTGTTAAGCAAACCCATCCCTGGACTAAATATGAACTTATTAATATGCATTATTTAGTTAAGCGTTCCTATTATGATTTAACGAATTGTTTACGAATAGATGAGGAGGAAGTCGTTTAATAAGTTGCGGTGCCTACGACAGTTGTTGTACCAAAAAACTTATCCATAAAACCTTCATTTATTTCATTTAAAAATTTTTTTATAAAATCTAAGCACATTTGTTTAATTGAAAATAAATATTTTTTCTTATTATTTATCACTCAGAACGTAAATATAATATTGTTTTTTAAATAACCACAAACTGCGAACCAATAGAGTTATCTAATACAGAAACTACTATTATTTAAACCCCTTTGGTCCTTCATAATTCATCTATTTTACATATATTCCCGATCTCTGTAACTTTAGCTTATTATCCAAGACCTAATCGTATCTAAATAGCCGTTGACCGTAATTATTTTCATAATTTTTATAAATTTAGCAATAAATTTTATGCATAATAATTTTATATTAAATAACTTTTTTATTTATTTATAACCGGAAATAAATATCACATCCAGAAAGCTCACAAATTCTTGATTTACTTTTCTTTATGAGAAAACCATTTATGAGAAAGTCATACTGATTGAAGAAAAGTAGTGCTTCCATGTTTCAATGCAACTTTAAGAGATTTATATAGTTTTTCCAAGATGACTTCCTGGGGAGTTGAAAAAATCCACTATTGGATTTTTTGAGGCAATGAAACAATCGCTCCTTGCGAATGATTATCATTTTCTTCACTGGGTAGTTTAAAAATTATTTCTACTCAGTATTGAAGCTCATGTATTTTGAAAATAAAAGAATGTCTTCTAAAAATACAACTGCTTTTTTTCTTTTCTTAAGAGTTTAGTTAATCAATCGTACAGACAGACGTCTTTACGCTCATACACCAACTGATCCAATTCCACTCACAAGTGCGCACAAAATTCAATTTAAACAATTATTAAGTTGAAGAATTCTCAAATTAATTAAATTAAATTGCCTGCAATATACTTCTTTACAAAACTAACTCTAAGTATATAAGTGATACAAATAAACGCTCAGAAGGCAGTAGTTCTCTTAAAATTTATAAAAAATGAAGTGGCATAAAGTCGGCATAAAATTGTTGATGGTCGTTTTAATACAAGTGAAAGTAATTACTATGGAACCGGCCTGGCATGAAATCAGTGATGGAAAAAGGTATTTAATAGACACCGAAGAGAAGGTAACGAAAATTACTTTAATTACGAGCAAAAATAAAATAAATAAATTTAAATTACACTTCGTAGTACAATTGGAATCAAGCCTGGAATGAATGCGCTCGTTATAATGCCAAATTGGTGGCCATTGAGAATGAGGAACAAAATCACATTATCACGAAGTTATTAAAAAATTTACGGGGTATGAGGTTTTATAAATTAGAAAAAAGAGTTGAAAAAACAACTTTATTTATTGTTTCCGAATTTAGACAATCCTAATAATTTATGGATTGGTGGCAATGTTCTTTACGATAAGCTATATTTTTATTGGGCCACAAAGGAACGAGAATTCACCTTTACCAATTGGGCCACCGATGATGTGGGTAAAAAGCAATGTGTTTACCTTACAGCAATACGGTTACCGTATGGAAGAGTATTCCCTTGGAATATTGCTGCTTGTGATACCAAAGAATGTGGATATATATGTGAAGAAATTAATATTGAAAGTGTTAGGGGAGGCGGCCGTCATAAGAGCGAAATGTATAAAGGCAGTATATATGGTTTAATTGGATAAATACCAAAATAATAAAAGATTTGTTGTAAGGGAAAAGTAATTCGAGAGGAAAAAAAGGCCGCTTAGGAGCAAAATACCATAAATAACATTTTGCAGAAGGAAAATTCTAAGCAATTGCATTGGAAGTTAATTGCAAGCAATTATTGATAATTTAAAATTGGCAAAATTTTCTTACCAATAATAAGGGTCAATACACAAGATTTTCTATCCTTAAGGATGTTTAAATTTATATTTCAAATGAAGGACAATAGCTTTTGATGCTAGTGTTGTATAGTTATAGTTATAATTGTAGTACCAATACAAAATTATTCCATTAATTTCCATTTGAACTTAAGAGTTTTATTCTATTCCATGATAAATTCCCTGCATGTAGGTTTATCACTTCTTCAAGACTTTGTCTCCAGCTACCGCATGGTCTGCCTCTTCTTCGCGGACTTCTTAAGGATTGCATTCGAAGATTTCCCTACATATATCATTGGCTGGCTTACGTAGCACATGTCCTTCCCATTTCCATTTCTTTTCACGAATTTCAATAGCAATACGTTTTAAATTGTTTTCAGGGTATAGCTGCTCATTTGATACCCAGTTTTGTGGCAACCATATGCGGACAATATAATGCAGGGATCTGTTAACAAAGGTTCGCAGCTTGTTGTTGATTTGAACGGACGTGAGCCAATTTTCGCATCCGTAAAGCAACACAGAGAGGGCGTGACTTTTCGTTTTGGTGCTGATTTGATTATTTGACCAAGCTTTATAAAGGCCACCAGAAGCATATATTGTAATTGTATTAGCATCGTAATAAATAATTAAATAAATATTAAATATATTAATATAAAAATATATTAAAAGGAATGTTATCGAAACGGAATAATATCTCTATGGAAACAGCTAAGGAATAACATTTTCATTGAAATGAATGCATTGGAAAAAAATTTTAAATAAAAAGCTGATAATAAAATTGTTGCAAGTGATCTTGGAAGTTCCTTTCCTTTGATCCTCTCCTAAATCTGCCCTTATTTTATGTACGTAAAAACTACCTCTTTTGAAAACAATTCTTTACAGTCGATATAAATTTTTATAAAAATTATGTGAATTAAAGTTAATGACAATGATTGTCAATTGCATCACAATATATATATATATATATATATATATATATATATATATATATATATATATATATATATATATATATATATATATATATATATGTATGTATGTAAATATATATATATATATATATATATATATATATATATATATATATATATATATATATATATATATATATACATATATATATATATATATATATATGGTTGCTTTATTCACGTGTTCAGATAAAAAGGAATGTGTTATAAAGGTTATCAGCTGATTAAGACATTATGACATTTATCGTGTAGTGTTGTATTTATAAAGGAGTGAATTCAGGGTTGTATTTCTTATAAAAGTTAATTAGTAAATTGTGGCAACATTGAAGTGTTCGGTGGTTACGCCACAGTACCCCCCTCCTAGAGAGTCCTAAAGGGCGCGATGAAGGCGGGCTTCAAACGATCGATGGAAACTTTCTCTTTCCTCGCATTTATTTCGATTACAAAATATTTCGGAGTACGGCTTACAACCTTGAATGGTCCTTTGTAAGGGGCTGATAATGATGGTCTTATGGAGTCATCTCGGATGAAAACATGATCGCATGATTTGAGGTTGCTGTGAATGAACGTCTTTTGTGATGTGTGCCAAGCAGTATCAACAGGTCGTAGTTCTTGCATGATGCGACGTAAGTTTTGGACCAACTCCGTTTGTGTATGTAGTTTAGCGGGTTCAATGAAAAGATCCGATGGCAACCGAAGCGAAGTGCCATACACTAGCTCTGCAGGAGAACAGCCGATATCGTCTTTAAAAGCTGAGCGCAGGCCTAGCAAGATGATAGGCAGATAGGTTGTCCATTGGTCTACTTTATGGCACAAGATAGAGGACTTCAACGTGCGGTGCCATCGTTCAATTAGCCCATTACTTTGCGGGTGATACGGTGTTGTCCGCAAATGTGATACGCCGAGGCATTGAAGTAATTCGTGGAACAGTGCGCTCTCAAATTGTCTGCCCAAGTCAGACGTGATGTCGATGGGGACACCAAAACGTGCAATCCAACCGCTTAGTAAAGCCTTCGCAACTACCGGCGCTGTTATGTTCGGTATAGGCAGCGCGTCTGGCCATCGGGTGTAACGGTCGATCACTGTGAGGCAGTATCTGTTACCTTCCGACAATGGAAATGGGCCCACTATATCAATGTGTAAGTGTCCAAAGCGTTGACTGGGACACTCTCGACGCTGCAATGGACTAGTGTTGTGTCGGTTGATTTTGCTGCGTTGGCACTGAATGCAGTTTCTGGTAAAAATTTTGCTGTCACGTTGAATACCTGGCCACACAAATCGTTCGACCATCATCTTAGCGGTGGCGCGCATGCCGGGATGCGACAAGTTGTGTGTTGCTTGCAAGAAGGCTGGGCGAAATTTTGATGTCACGAAAGGACGTAAACGGCCTGTAGAGATGTCACATACAACCTTCTTCGAGCTGGAAGGCAATACAAAAGTTTTTAGTTGGAGTGAGTGGTGAATATTACCATTTAAATACGAATTCAATTCCTCGTCGCTGCTTTGGTCTTCGGCAAGCTCGTCGTAGTTGATGGAAGCAGCTGTTAGTGATTGGATTCGTGACAGCAGATCGGCAGCGACATTGTTTTCGCCTTTAACATGACGAATGTCTGTTGTGATCTGCGATATGAAGTCCAGCTGTCTGACTTGTCGATCCGAAGCCTTGTGTGAAAGTTGACGAAAAGCAAATATGAGGGGCTTATGATCCGTATACACATGGCATGTACGGCCCTCTAACATGTAACGAAAATGACGCATGGCGAAATATAAGGCGGTTAATTCGCGATCGTAGGTGCTGTAACGTGCTTCAGCCGAAGAAAATTTGCGCGAGAAGAATCCAAGAGGTTGGAGAGCGTTATCTACAATTTGATTTAAAACAGCACCTGCTGCGAAGTCGGAGGCATCTACCCAAAGAGAAAGTTCGGAATTAGGTAATGGGTGTGCTAGCATAGCACAGTTAGCTAGTTGAATTTTACAAGCCTCGAAATGCCGTTTCGAACTCTCAGTCCAAGCCAGAGTTGTGTTGTCGTTTCTCTTATTGCCAGGAATCATTGAGAAAAGCGGGCCTTGATGCTCCAAGGCATTAGGCAGAAATCTACGGTAAAAGTTGAGCATTGCCAGAAAACGTTTGAGATCCTTGGCGACAGTCGGAAGTGGGAAGTTCGTAAGCGCTTCCACACGGCTGTGCAACGGACGGATACCATCTTTAGTAATGGAATGGCCTAAAAATTCTAGCTCCGAAACGCCGAACTGCGATTTTGCAACGTTGATGGTTAAATTGTATTCTTTTAAACGGTTGAAGGCTAAACGGAGGTGTTTTTTATGCTCTTCCATGGACTTCGATGCAATGCAAACATCATCCAAGTACGTGAATGCAAAATCTAGACCTCGAAAGACCTCGTTGATTAAACGCTGGAATGTTTGGGCCGCATTCCTCAGACCAAACGTCATATGGGTAAATTCATATAACCCAAACGGTGTAGTAATGGCGGTTTTGCAGATATCATCCGGGTGTATCGGTACTTGGTGAAAGGCTTTCTGCAAATCGATTTTTGAAAAAATATTTTTACCTGCTAAAATCGTAGAAAAATCCTGAAGGAATGGCAGCGGGTAGCGGTCCGGAACAGTCACAGCGTTTAAGGCTCTGTAATCGCCACAAGGTCTCCATGAACCGTCTGCTTTACGTACTAAATGCAAGGGGCTCGCCCAGTTGCTGTCAGATGGGCGGCAAATACCGAGCTTGATTAGCAGTTCAAATTCTGCGCGTGCTGCTGATAGCTTCTCCGGCGATAGACGTCGCGGTCGGGCGTAGATAGGTTGCCCAGTCGTGATGATGCGATGAACAACAGATGCGTTTGTACGAACCCCAAGTGGTGTAGGCAAGGTAATCTCAGCAAATTCTCTAAGAATGTCTGAAAAATTCTGCGTAGAGTTAATTGTAGAAATGCTTGGAGTCATTTGTTGTGTCACTGAGCAGGGTGCTTTAAGTAGAGTTGTGCGATCAACTAGGCGTTGTCGACCGAGAAAATCGGCGCCTAATATGGCTTGCGAAACGTCCGCTATAATAAAATTCCAAAGGAATTCGCGTCGCAGATTTAGGTTGAGTTTGAGTAGCACTTCACCATAGCTAGGAACGGGGGAACCATTCGCGGCAAACAGTTTCATTGAGGTTGGGCATGCTCGAGCTAATTTTGTTGACTTCGGTATGACAGAAACGTCTGCTCCTGAATCGATTAGAAATTTCATGTTAGTGGATGTGTCATAAATACAAAGTCGGTAACTTTTCTTGGTATTAGAGTGTTTGCCAGTCTCTAATACTGAATTAGCTGAGCGTGCCTATTGAGAACTGCTTGCCGTTTCTGGTTGTGCGAAGGAGCACGGTTGGCGGCACTTGGTAGCCTTGCTGCCAAATTTAAGATGGTACCAGCACAGGCTATGTGAAGTGAGATCTATTGATCTGTTGCGCGATGTTGATCTGGAGCGCTGCCGGCCTCTGTTAGTATTGTTGTTGCAAAGTAAACTCACACGTTTGGACAGAGAGGCGATTTCGGCTCTTAGGTTAGAAATCTCGCGTGATGCCTGAGGTTCCGTGACAATCTCGCAAACTTGTTCCCCTTTTAATGCCAAACATTCAGTTATGGAATCGGCAATTTTAATTTTTTCACTGATCGGCACGTTGGTTGCAATGATGGCCGCCTGTGTATACGGTGGTAAGCGGCTCACCCAAAGATCGTGTAGAATACTATCGCTTAGAGCTGGGCCTGCAGTGCGACGCATTTCGTTGTACAAGTCGCTAGGGCGTCGATCACCGAGTGTTAGCTCCTTCAAAACGCGTTGGAGGCGGCGTTGTTGGCTCTCTGTGAAGTTTTCAATTAATTTTTCCCGGATGTAATTGTATTTGCCAGTTGGAGGTGCAGCATCGACAATTGTGCGCAATTCCATAAGTTTTGCCGGAGGAACGCTTGCAAGCACGATGTTGAACTTTGCTGAGTCGGTGGAAATGTGTGAAGCCTCAAACCAGAAGTCAAGCGAGTAGAAGTACGCCTCAATGTTATCTTCCGACATCGTCGGCAATGGGAGTCGTGGCAAAAAATTTTGTGTCGCAGGGCCTTCTGGAGAGTTTCCTCCACCGGTTACTGCTAAGCTGTCGTTTAAGCTCATTGTGTTGGCAATTATTTTTTAATTTTTTAAACGTACGCGGGTCACCAATATGGTTGCTTTATTCACGTGTTCAGATAAAAAGGAATGTGTTATAAAGGTTATCAGCTGATTAAGACATTATGACATTTATCGTGTAGTGTTGTATTTATAAAGGAGTGAATTCAGGGTTGTATTTCTTATAAAAGTTAATTAGTAAATTGTGGCAACATTGAAGTGTTCGGTGGTTACGCCACATATATATATATATATATATATATATATATATATATATATATATGTATGTATGTAAATATATATATATATATATATATATATATATATATATATATATATATATATACATATATATATATATATATATATATATATATATATATATATATATATATATATGTATATATATACATATATATATATATATATATATATATATATATATATATACATATACATATATATATATATATATATATATATATATATATATATATATATATATATTGTGTAGCACGTGTAGCATTCGAAGTAGTACATTCCTAACAGAAAGCAGAACGTCACGCAGTCATACCAAAGACTTCATTTGATATGTGATAGAACCAAGGAGAATGGTGCCAAATGTTAGGAAAAACTGAGCGGATAGGACGAGAGGCAAGGATACATACTACACAAAACAATGCTTGAGTAACGTATATTTCCGTTCACAATTCAAATGAAATTTGTTTCTGTCTGCAGTTTAATCAATTTTTTTTTTTTGGAAATCAGACGGACACTTTTCCCGCCCAAAGTATTGACTATCGTATAACTCCTCCTTTATAGGCTGATTTTGGAAATAATTTTTTGGCTTGAAATTGTAAATTTTCAGTTTAGTCCAAAAGTGGATGACAGAGTGGTAATATTAATTATCCATTATTTTTTTTTAAAGGATACTTCAATATTCCTCGTGAGTAGAATATAAACTAGAAATTAATGATATCGGATTTCAAACTCAACCATAATTGGTCGATTTGCTCTTTGAATTTAAGTTTTTTTCGAGAAAGAATATCTTGAACGTGACTTAAAATCTTGTTAATAAAAATCAGAAAAGCGAATATCTTCCAATGACAAGCACAATATGTTTGTTAATTAAAACAAAAATAAAAAAGGTGCCTTGAGGACTAGACTAACAGTCCGAAGGTCGTAGGTTTGACTCCTCCCTCAGACTGATATTTCTGCAGACAAGCCACGTAGCTTAGCAGTTATTAGAAAAAATCTGAATGATTTTTTAGGAAATAGTTTTCGCTCGGCAATAAAAATTTTTTATGTAAAAATTTTTCGCAATTAAATAACAACTCACGCGTGAATTAATATATTGACAGTAAAGCGGCATTTGCTCCCGCCCAATGATCTTAATTATGTGCAAGGACGCCATAAATGCATTATGTGCCAGCAGCCAAGTACATATATTTTGGTCCGTGGACATCAGGGCATTGTTGGAAATGAGATGTCGGATGCACCTAAAGAGAAAGTGCTAAATCGCATACCAGTTCAGAATCTGAAGAGGGTCATAGACTGTGGTGTAATCGATGTAGCAGATAAAGGCGAAAAACGATGACTTGTAAAATATTTTCTAGCATTCTTGGTGCTCATACTTTCCGGAATCTTGAACTTGTATCGACAAGTGGACTATTTAGAGTGCTAAGATTTGTTAAATCTGTATTATAGTTATTCGCAATGGACACCACAAACTGGACTGACATATTCGTACTGATAACATTATTATCATCCGTTGGTGTTGTTAAGGGCCACTTCTGGTCTATGCGTGTTCTATGATCATCCCAGAATATATAATTTCAGAAGAAAATAATTTATAAAGAAACCTCAATTATATTCGGTATTATATTGGGATATAAGTGATTTGAAAAATACTTTTAGCGGACATAACGATACACGTTCGGGCTTAAACTAATAACTTACTTAACATTATTGGAGTCGAAGTCTAATATTTTTGCACATTTATTATTTAAAGTCAATGTTTCCTATGTGGGCTTTGTGAGGAATGTAGTTGCATTCTTTATTTAAAGTTTTTTAATTTAAAATTTTTCAAAACTTATTACTGCTTATATTTCGCTGACAATTTTGCTTTGCGACCTATGAAATTTTGGCTAAAGCCATAACAAACTTATGAAAATTTAATTGCATAAACCATTAGTTGCAGAGAATATCCCAAATAATAAATTTCAAAGTTAAGTTTCTTTATGTTGTATTGTTACTAAAATTATAAATATTTTAACACTTTGTTTGAGCATTTTTTTTAATACTTATAATGTATCCAAGAACTTCTCTAGTACAAAACAACAAATAATTTTTCATTTCAAACGCATCTTCTAACGCGAAACGATGATTTCTTTACACCGTTCGCTATATAAATTCTTTATACAAAATCAAAATTTCCATTTAAATTCTTTCAGTTTTATCTTCGATCGTATAGTCGATCCCACTTTCAAACACCAGCCATGCAAAACACCAGCCGTCCAAAACTAACATGTATGAGTAAAAGGAAATCGAGATTTAGACGTGTTTACTTAGGCTGATTGTAAACTATACCCAAGTGGCGTTTGTTTAGGATGGTGATATCTTTACTTTTTCTTTTAGTGATAACAAAATTTACAACGTGTACTTGTTGGTGTACTTTGTGTTGTAGAGATAAGGTAGTCTTCTTCGTTGGGTGATGATAAGAATAGTTTTCAGATTCAGCTGTCAGTATTTAAGTGAGATCGATGTTGAGCATTTAGGCAGTTCTACAAGAACGCAGTGATAATAAACATCAAACTCCGAAACTATATTTATATTTTTTTAGAAATAAACGTTCAATTGTTTAAATTCTAAATTAGCGCTTTCGGGGCTGAAGTTCCCTTAAAAGTTTGCAACAATGAAGTGCAATACAGTCTGGATAAATTTGTTGTTGGTGTTTTTAATACGAGCCAAATTAATTAACATGGAACCGGTTTGGCAAGAGTGTAATGGAAAAAAATATTTAGTCGAGACCGAAGAGAAGGTAAAAAAAAATAAAAAGGATATTAATTAAAATTAAACAAAAAAATCAAATTTACTTCTTAGTACACTTGGCAACAAGCCTTGGATGAATGTGCTTGTTATGATGCCGAATTGGTGGTCATTGAGAGTGAGGAAAAAAATTATGATGTGACGAGCATGTTAAGAAATATGCGATGTAAGAAGAAGTTGAAAGTTTTATCTACTAGAAAGAGTTTAAAATATTTTAAATTGTAATATTATTATTTTAGGTGAGTCTCATAATTTATGGATTGGTGGCAATGCTATATACAGCGTACAATTCATTTGGACCGCAATAGAACAAGAGTTCACCTTTACCAATTGGGCCAACGATAATATGAATAAAAAGGAATGCGTTTACCTTACAACAAAACGGTTACCCTATGGAAAAGCTTTTCCTTGGAATGTTGATGATTGTGATGCTAAACAATATGGTTTTATATGTGAAGCGATGGCTGGTGAAGATGTAGAAAGAAGTGGCCGTGTTAAGCGCCCACTGTATTATAAGAAGCAGAAATCACATAAAAACAGAAAGAATCCAGCTATAATATTTCCTTATGCCTAATGAATCAAATTAACTGACTTTTCTCAGTTTGCTCTTCGATGCCGTTTAAACTTATTAATTTTAATGATTTTCAATTAATTATTCCAAGTCAAAGGATTTCTAATTTAAAAAAAATTATTTTATTTACATTAATCATTTTTGTTAAGCAAACCCATCCCTGGACTGAATATGAACTTATTAATATACATTATTTAGTTAAGCGTTTCTATTATAATTTAACGAATTGTTTACGAATAGATGAGGGGGAAGTCGTTTAGTTGGGTGCGGTGCCTACGGAAGTTGTGGTACCAGAAGTCCCTATAAATGCAGTGTATTTATTCCCAAAAAAAATTTTATCTGTAAAACCTTCACTTATTTGATTTAATACTCGCAATAACATCATTTGAAAACTTAACCCATTTTGTACTCTTTAATCCGCCAACGACGTGCAGATGCAGCAATTTCGTTTATTGAAAATGCGCCTCGTCAGAAGAGAGGATATTTCAGCAAAATTCTATATCCGATATTTTTTTTTGCAACATTTTTCAATGTTGATGAAGCTCTCAGCGACTTATATTGATCCATGAAAGTATGATGTTGACTGATAGTGCACATTTCGGACAGAAGAAATCTAATAGTGGCAAAATGACTTAAATTAGAGACTTAAATACTATTTGGACTATTTGTTAAATGCAACTGTGACTGCAGTTCTCTCAAATGTTTGCAATAATGAAATGCAACAAATTTCGGATGAAATGGTCGCTGGTGTTTTTAATTCAAACACGAGTAATTAATATAGATAGAACCGTTTAGGTATAAAAGCAATTCTGGAATGGAATATTTAATAGATTCCAAAGAAGGGGTTAAAAGAGTTTTATATAAAATATTCGAATAAAACGAAAACAAACAAATGAAATTTAAGTTTTAGAACACTTGGAAACATGTTTGGGATAAATGTGCTTGTGGCGATGTTGGGAGTGGAAAAAATCAGGATGTAATGAATTTAATAAAAAAAATTGCAAAAATTGGAATGTTTATGATTGTGGTGCTAAACAATATGGTTTTACTCGTATATGTGAAGCTGCTGAAAGAATTCGAAGAGGCGGTAATCTCATAAGGGAGCCGTGCATAATGGCCATATGTATTACATATTCGCACCAATAGTAAATATGGTTAATTATAAGTTCGATGCGAAATAGCGGAAATTCTTTTCCCTGAAAGTTAATTGCTGAACGAAGTTTTAAAATAGGCCGTATTGCCTAAGTGATGAAAAGGTGTTGTTTTGAAATTAAAAAAGTAAAATATGTTTTTCTTGAGTAACAATATGACAACCGCTACCAAAGTTTTCTTTAGTGTTTTAGAAATTCTATGTCAAAATCAGTGAAAGGTTTTATTGCTTCTAAGTCGAAACCTATGAATTTACTTTGCTTGCTTTTTTACAAGCTTTTCGAAATCATTTACATTGACAGGTGCATCCTAAGTTACTTTATATAGGCTGATCTTTAGGAGCTTTTGGATTTGATTTAATAAAAACATAAAATTTAGAGAAATGTATGAAATCTTTATTTGAGCCGATAGAACGATTTATATATTTCAATGTTTAAAGAGATTTCATGTAAATGTTCACCACGGCTTCGACCCATATGGTTTATACCCTGGGTCCGATTTCAACGTACTCTCTCCAACATATAGGCCGGTATCTCACGATCAAATTCTTCAATACTCATTTCCAGTGCCCTAGCGATGCAAACTTGTCCTTATAGACATGAGATTTAATATAGCCTTACAAAAAATAATATACAGGTGTTAAATCTCAAATGTGAAATAAACTGTTCACCGAACTCGCCTTCTAATTTGGCCATTGTTTTGCGTGCTGTGTACCATGTGAAACCGTCTTGTTGAAACCATATGTCATTCAAGTCCACCTCTTCTTTTTTGGAAAAAAAATACATGCAATCATCGCACGGTGGCGCTCGCCATTAACAGTAACTTTCCTGCCTTCGTCGTCTTTGAACAAGTACGGTCCACTGATCGCACCGAACCATAATCCACATCAAACAGTGAATTTTTCGGTCTGCTCTTCACACTAAATAAGGCAATGTTGCTTGTTCCCGTGTTGGTGGTTTAATGTCCAATAATGTAAATTTGGTGCGAAATTAAGCCACCTCAGAAGGTCGCCCAAACTGACATTAAAATGGAAGTAGTGTATGATGCACTTTCTTAACCGGGCATGAATTTTGATAATAAAATTCAACAATCTGCAAGCGTTGTTCGTTTGTGAGTCGATTAATAGTTAAATTATTGATTAAAATGAACAAGTTTACCAGTAACATGTTACACGAAAACAGCTGAGCTGCCAAAACAAAAGTTGCTAAAAAAAATCACCCTGTATATGTATGTATATAATAACTTTGTGTTGTTGGTGTCTTAGATGCTGATATGGTTGAGTATTTCAAAAATATTACTACAAAATAAAATACTTAGTCCGAGCCCCGATCTCGGCAGTCGACAAAATGGAAATAAAAGAAATTAAAATATTTGGTAGAAATTAATTCTAATGAGAATATGATCTTTAATGCATTTTCTTAACATAATGATCTGGATGATTTTCTCATATTAAAGCATATTAAAGCAATAATATAAAATTTATTCGTAATATATTCTTATCCTTTTTCATCAGCCTTTGTTTTTAATCGACTCCAAAGGAAAGGAAGAGGTTATCAATTTTTTTTTATTTTTTATTTTTAATGTTTGTAGGTTGGGCCCATAATTTTGTTTCGGAAAGCGGACGGACGATTTGCTCGCCCAAAATATTGATTATCGTATAACTCTTCCATTTGTGGAACGATTTTGAAAACTATTTTTGTTTGTTTGTTTGAAAGGATTTGGTTGTTGTTTGACTCCATAATTGATTTTTCGAAAGTCAGATGGGCAATTTGCCCGCCCGAAAAATTGACTAACTCTCTCATTTTGAAAGGATTTTGAAAGAAAAAAAATTCAGTTTTATTCGAAAGTCTAGGTTGCAGTTTTCTTTCACAGAAATTTAAGTGGAAATTGGACGGATAAAGTGACCGCCTGCAATAATGATTGTAATAAAATTCTGCCATTTATGTGGGACTATTTTGAAAAAATTTTGAATTAAGAATTATGTATATTAATTTCAATCTTGCAAGTAAAATATAAATGGATACGTGTATAGGGCTGTAAACTAACCCATTGTTGCTTCGTTTTTGTAGTCCGATTGATTGGCTTTTTGCATTCGTCGGGGGTTTTTTTCAAAATTATAATAATGAAGAATTCATTTGTTTTCTTTTTCTCAAATAATTACAAAAAATTTTTAGCTTTACATCACTTTTAATAAGTGAAAATTAATTTCATTTTCTTAATAATTTTTTTTGCGTAAAAATAATATTTTTGATTAATTTTATATGAATGGTTTTAAACATTACACACACACACACACAATTTTGAATAAAGTCCTTGTAATATATTTAAGTCTTTAAAGTCAAGAGACTTATTTTACACTCACAAATATACACAATATAAGTTTGTTAGATTTGAACAATTTTGTCAGGTCAACTTTACTCGGGGGTTGATAATTAAAGAATACAAATACTCTTGAGTAAAATGTCATGTTTTATTTATTTAACTAATAAATTATTTACTTCAAAAACTTTAAAATAAAAACTTAAACAAAAAATAAAACATCCTTATAAACTGTACGACTGACTCAAATGCACAAGAGAAGAAAACGGAAAGATGTAGAAATTCTTAGTTAAAACTTGGCTACCAAAACTTTATTCTCTTGCATGCATTACATGTGGCTTTTAAATAAAGCCAAATTCAATGGACATTTATTTGTTTGAAAAAGAAAACTTGAGAACTTTTTTATTATAAAAATAATCCACGAAATCATAAAACAATAAGACTATGAAATGTTTTTCTCTTTTTATAAGAAGTTTGAAATTTTTTTCATAACACAAGTACTAGAAATTTTTTAAATGATTACTATATTAGGGTGGTAATGTATTAGAAGTAAAAACTTTAACGTAGGTTATCTTATTATAACCACAATCAAAGTAATGAATTTTATACTCGTATTGCCTGGAGAAAAAATTTTAAAGCAAAGAAAATATTACTGCAAGAGTTACATACATATCATTTTGCTACTGGATTTATCTATACAGTAGATTCACGAAAACGTAAACACACGGAAAAGTAAACGACTCGGAAACGTGAATACATTTTTTACATTGACTACTTTAATATGTGAGCGACGTCTGTAAAACGTGGACCGAATTATTAGATATTTATTCTCTTATTTTTTTGGATTTAGGGTATCCTAGCTGGATATTACATATTTTATGTTTACGTTAAACTGCTTTACACATAAAAATGCATATTCAGATTTAGTTGTGGTTTGTCAATCGAAAACTTGAGCGAATTCGGAAAAATATGTATGTGAAAATAAATGTACCGAGTTAGACATGCTTTGACGTAAGGGCTTACGTTGTAACATATTGAAATGCAGGGATAAATATGTTCTAACGCAACGATAAATAACGGTATGCTATTATTACATTAACTTTACCCTGCTAGACACTTAATGTTTAATTTTTTAAGAAAAAAATTCTTAAACAAGATGTTTACGTTACTTATTTGCTGGTTCTTCTGTGAAGGATTTTGGCCAAAATGAAAACAAACAAACAAATCACTACTAAAAGCCGTGAATCATTTAGCCAAACCAAATGAGGATGTTGTCAAAGAGAGAACACACTGTTTTTTAACATGTTTGTTGCAATTTTCAATGACTTGAAACTAAATTCTTCAACATATAAGCTGCTGCCAGCCGGAGAGGGTCTACTTAAAATAGCCGTGCACTGCACAGGGCTACGTAAAAAATACCTGGCAAATATTACCATATAAGCGACTATTCCTAGCGGATCTGAAGTATAAGAAAACGTGTTGATACCCCGGATACCAGTTCCCATAAAAATTTCGCCATTTACCCAAATTTAGCATTTGTAATGATCATTATTAACGCCCAGGTGCAATCGCTTAAAATGGCAGGAATTCATTCAGGAACCTCTCACTTCTCATATGGTGGCCTTTGTGTCACCTCAAAACATACATGTGCTTGATGACAAGAATAAATCATTAATTGCATTAAACATTATTATTTTTATTATGCATATAATTTACTTTATTCTCTAAACGCGAACTAAGTCGCGGTTAACTATTATATTTAACAATTTAATTTAACCTTTTTGCATATCCCTAATAAGAAACTAGTATTTATTTTAAAATCAATTTCAATTTTTTGGAAATTGTTAAAGAGAACAAACAAAATATTTGTTTTACTTCAAATATGTTTGCGATGTCATATGCAATTTGTTAAAATATGGATTTTTCTTTCTTACTAAAGAATTGTAATATTATTGTTTTTAGTAATAATAATAATTTCAAATAAAAATTGACAGCATAAAGTTAAAAAAAAACTATTTATTTATTGTGACAAAAGAAGTTCTTAAAAACACGAAAATTTATTGAGATAACTTACATTGGTTTCAATCAATATGTTAGAGGTTTGAATCAAATACGACGAATTTCAAATACTTTAAATTGGGAGAGTTTATATGCCATTGGAAATAAACTTTGGGTCTGGAAAGTGTAGAAATTTCTCAGTATTCAAGAGATATTTTTTCTGATCTGAAATTAATTTCATTACTTCTGGATTGAAGAAAAATAACATTTTTAATATATATTTAAGGAACTAAGTATTTGTTTTTATAAAAAATTTTATTTTCCAATCGAGTTCAATAAATTTGTAGAAAGAGTTTATATTTTTATTTTACCAAAACTTTATCAATATGACTTCGTAGGAAGTTGAAAAAATGCACTTGGCATTAATTAAAAATGGGTTTCCTTCAAATTCACTGGTTAGTATTAAGCATATTTTGCAGTAGATATTTAACTTTTATGGAAACATAATGTCTTGTAATATAGACCACTTTTAGTTGTTAGATATTCTCAACTGCTGTGATAAACAAATTAATTTTCTAATATGAGGTCGTAGGGTATTTCGTACTCACATGTAATCGTAAAAAAATTTTACAGTTTGATACAAACTTATTTCGTAAAAATATTAATACATATATGAAATTTTTTAACAAAAAAAACTATATGTATCATAAGAAAAGAAATAGATTTGAAAATAATAACAATAAAACCAACAAAATGTTCTATAGAAAAATATGAAGAAAATCAGTTTTGTATATTCCTTTAACTTGAGTATTAAATCTGTATGTACATATACGATATGTATGTATGTACGTACAGATATTTGAGACATAAAGGAAATTGCAATTGTTTGTATGTGTTTGAGTGCAAGGATAACAAACTGTTTTGTGGGCATTACTGTCGTATGTTGTAGAATATAGTTGCTGCAGTTGTTTTATATAGATTTTTTATTACTATATGTTGCACGTTTATTATTATTATTTTTTTAAGTTTGTTTGTTGCTGCTGGTAGTGGACAAGTACGTTATTTATGTTATTCCTGACAATTGGATACGTGCATCATTTAAATGTATTTTAAAAACAGTTGCCAGTGTTGCAGAATATTCTTCAAATTTTTCATAAAATTCCACCTTTAAAAAAGATCTAATGGGAAATTTTACAGAATACAGTTTGTTCAAAATTCCATAGATCTTGTAAATACAATAATTTATTTCAATTGATATGATTTTGTTTAGTCACCATAAATTCATTTATGACTGAAGAGGTCAAACATTTAACATTTACAGATTGAAGAATAATAATTTTTAGATTTAAATTAAACAAAAAAACAGAATAGAATTGCACTGTTTTTTAAGTGTTTTTTTTTTTATTTAAGATTTCGAGCTTCATAAGATGTTGAAGAATATCTATTGATTTTCACTATATTTCATTTATAATTATTTTTGTTAGAAATGCAGATATGTGATGGCAGTTTATTGATTTCTGAGCCAGTTTTGAAATGATGTAGACTATTTCGATCGATTTCGGGAATGTTTCAATTCAAATTATTCTCTTTTAAGTTAAACAGCAAACAATTTAATAAAGTATTTTGGAAGATAATAATTCAGAAACTGAATAAAAGCATTTATTTTCAAAATCTATCGAAATTCATCACACCACTTCAAAGCAGTTAATTCGATTTCCATCACTTGCTGATAGTTTAATTTTCTATTTGGAACTAGAACTGGGAATAATTTAATTTTATTTGGCACTCTGTTTGCTTTCTTTCCCTTTCAGACATGTCGAAAAACTTACTTCCTTTAGTAGGAATTTTTTTTAATAATGCCCTCCTGCAGGACTTTAGAATTTTGCCCTTTGAGACGTGTCGAAGCACGGCTTTTCGTTTCACAACATTTCTGCATTTTAAACTAATTTCTTATGTTTCGGGGTTTAATTAATTTTTCCGACTTATATCGGTTACGTTAACAAGCAAACTTATTGGATATGGGACTCGGAAAACCCAGAAGTGATTGTGAAAAAGCCTTTGCATCAGAAAAAAGTAACTGCTTGGTACGCATTTGTTAAAAAAATACTAGAAGAACTTTTACCATCAATTCAGAGCGTAAGACAAGTGATTTTTTTTTGGCCTACAATTGAATATTATGGGAAGTTACCAGAACGCATAATTTATCGTTTTGGAGACATCAATTGGCCTCCAAGATCACCAGATTTGGCGCTCTGCGACTTTTTCCTGCTCCCAAAATTGAAGAGACCCATGAAAGGTCGGCGTTTTGCGACGATTGAGGAGATATAAACCAAATCGCTGAAAGAGCTCAATGCCACAACAAAAAGTGAATATCAGAACTGCCTTGAAATTTGGAAAAACGCTGTAGCGCTGGCACAATTTAATTATATCGATGGAAAAAAAATTGAAGGGACGAAATATATAGTGATGAATAAATAAATATTTTACGTGAAAAATTAAAAGTTCACCTTTTCTAATAAACAGACCTCGTAAACATAAATTTGCACATGTGTATATTTCTTCTGAATATTGAAAATATTTTATTTTTAGTTCTTCCATTTATGTTAATAATATGATTTAATTACTTTATAAATTTTCTGTACACAGTGACAAAATAAATCTCTTATTATCTTTGCCATAATGAGGCAAGTTGTTAAATATATATAATCTATAATATATCTGTCAGTAAATCGTGTGCCAAATTTCTGCCTAAGAACATGTCAGGAACTAATTTATTGACAACACTATTTAAATTAATTTAAATTTGGCAACTCTTTTACCAACACATATGCTCTATGGAAATGAGTAAAAGAAACTTAACTTTTGATTTCCTATTTTTTTCCAATATTTATATTCATGAAATGCAAGCGAGAAGATGGTAGAACAATATAAAAAATGGTTTTAAAAAACATTGAAAACATTTTAGTTGTATAAACAAATACTATCAAACTAGTTTTTTTTTGTTTTTGTTTGTTGGATACTCACGTATTAAGTATTTCCTTGTTTTATTACCAATTTTTTGTAGGTTGGTATTTTTTACTTTTAGTTGTTTTTTGTTTTGTTTTATATATTTAGTTTTTACTATCATATAAATTTGAAATAAGCAAGTAAATTACATGTTGACCATCAGTCTGTATGCTAGTCGACAGTAGATCACTCTAACTTCAATTAAATTTGTTCCTTTCGCAGGGCACACAAGTAAATGCCACCTTTCCTGGAGATATTACCGGTGACATTTTCTTACTTTTATTTGCTATAGTTTTCATTGTAAAATGCGAAAATCAATTCATTCTTAATTAACTTCTGTAATAAGTTTTATTAATTTGAAAATATATGTTGAGTATCGTGCGACAATATGGCATTATCCTCATATTAAAAATGGTAAATTTATTCAATCATAAATTCTGACTGAATGCTATGAATTATATAAAATTTTTCTATCTTTCACAGGGTGGAAATTTGTCAAAGATACTTACTTCCGCTAAAACTGTGGAAGATTTTTTCCGTCTTTTTAATCTAGCCATCGAAATAAATTTAGATTTTTTTCAAAAATCTAAATTCGAATTTCTTTTCATTGCTTTTATTATGGGGTAAAGTTATTGTCAATTAAAATAATGTATCTATATTTTTTGACCTTTTATAATAATAATTTGTTTTTTATAACTTTTAAGCTTAAGGTCATTTATTTTTTAAACAATTTAATTAAAAAATAATAATCAATATTTCGATACTCATTGAGTATCATCTTCAGGACAATTCTGAAAAACAAATTGTTATTGTCAATTAATTGGTCCTTTAGATTCCAAGCTGCTTTCATACTCGTTTAGCGACTTTAAATCTTATAAACAATTAATTGCAATCATTACTCTGAAACAATTTTCTTTTTAATATTCACACATGCTGTTATTACCTCTTCATTATTTAGTTCCTGCCATCCTTAACGTAATAAGATAAATTTCATTTAATATATTATCCTTAATTTACTGTAGGGTATTAAAGTCACACAAAAATTATTCAACCACATATTTCCATGACACGTTGACTAGTTTTTAATGCACCAAAATGAACAAATATAAATAAAAGTCACAATGAATAGTCTTTTAAAGTTTGTTTGAGTCAAACTACGTATCTAAACTTTACGTACATTCTACCAAAAGCCTGCGACCCCACTCCCCTCCCTTTAACAACGACTGTATTTGTACACAATGTTGTTTATTGTTAAAATCAAACGCCATATTTTATTGTTTAGTAAAATATTAGACTACGTGTTGCAGATTTTATATTTACAGGATATTTTAAGGACAAAAACACGTATAAATAAACAGAATGTAGTGTTTTCGTATCTCTCCGTTTGAATGGGTGTTGACGAGTATTTGTGTTATCCTGTGCTTGTGTGTGTGCATAAATTTATATGTATATGTTTTAGTTTAAATGACTGCCTTGCCTCTAAATTTGATAAATGGTTGTAACCTCATTTAATGTTTGATTTTTCCATTCTTCTCCGACACTCATTGCAAAGTGAGCCTTTTCGCCAACAGAGTTTCCATGAACAGGCATTGGAAGATACAGGTGACACATTGTTTATTGTTCAGTTGACACTTTTGCGCATTGTTATTTGTAAAGTATTTTGATGGTTTATTTTATAGTTTTTTAGTTGTTTCTAAACTCAAATGTAAAATAACAACAAAAAAAATAGATGCCATGATGAGATATTTTAATGGACTTTTTGTTGCTGTTTGCTGATGTTTCCTATCTGTACGAGAACAGAATTTTATGTAAGAAATGTTTAGAAATAAGTTTTGATTTACACAATGCAGATGACAAAAGTTTAAAATGCAGATATAAACTATTCCTTGAAAAACAAGATCCTTAACATACGTTTCTTTTAACTATTCACCAGGACTAATGATTCATTGTAGAGTCATTATTTCTCTTACAGGACAAGTCAATTCAATATGCATTGAGATAAATATAATGAATAAAGACATATTTTCCTTGGTTTGATCTTGAGTTTAGAAATTATTGATGATTTTAACTTCAGCCTTTACGTTTCTTAAAAGATCTTCAAGAAGCCCTGGGGCATGACACCTAAAATCATTTGCTGTGTTTGCATGGCAAAAGCTCGTACGTATATTTGTGGTGTTGGCTTCGTGACGTATTCTGTGATGAAGTTTAACTTAAAGTTTCTTGAAAGAATTGTTAAAGTAATTATCTGACTTTACACGCAAATATGTTAAATATATTTTGTTATCTTCTACTTGAACGTTTAATAGCAAGGATATGACTAATTCATATATTGTGTAGAGCGAAATAGAAAACAGAAATTTTTAATAATTTTAAAATATTATTTATCATCCAGAGCCTTGGCATAAAAGTTTAATCAGATTGTAAATCAAATATTTTGTTTTATTAAGGATCCAAGTGATCAAGATGCCACTACCACACTATTTCGTCCTGTAGAAAAATATTTGGCAAGAATATTAGAAAATATACATTAATGTTGGGAAAAATAATGCCATTAGGAAATATATACCTTTCGAGCTTAAATTATTAATCGTATAATGGAATGTTAGTGGTTTAAGACAATATTTTTTGCTTTTTTATTTGAATTTCTCAATCAAAAAAATAGCTGTTGAATTTATATTAATAAACTGAGTACTTATTGGAGATCTGGAAAAAATTATATATTTTTCGCCAGAAATCTTATCATATAGTTTATGCATTTTTTACACTATTTAATTTAAATTTTACAATATAAAACACAGTTCCATTTAGGGTAATGCCAAACATTTATATAGTAAAGCTTGAAAAAACTTTGACAAATAAAGATCAAGCTTACCCTCCATACAGCGTATAAATTAAGAAACAAATGTAGCGAGAATATTAAAAACCCATTTCTGGAAAGATCCATTGATATTAATCTCGAGTCGAGATTATAATTTCTTCATGAAAGTGCGGGAGATAGAATCAATTAAACATTCGACGCAAAATAAATAATCGAATGAAAAAAGCGATTAGAATCGATCAATTTTGTAGAGAGTTTGAGAAAAAGAATATTTAGAAAAATTAATGTCCTTGTAGAAACTGACATAAAAGCATAGTTTGGGATGTAGAAAAATCTTAATATGTAGCTAAAATTGAGAGTTTGAAATCAAGGATATATGGAAGGTATTAGTGGCTAACGAAAATAAATTTTCCACGGAACTATCTACCAATTTTTCCTTAATTTTTCTAATTATGATTGTAACTGAAATTAGCCTTTGGAACCAAAGATATATTAAAATTCAAAAGGTATATTATCCTCAACTTAAATACCGTATGGACGTAAAAGCACACAGAACTTTATATCCCTAAGATGTCTCCTCTAGTTTTGCTGATTAGATATAAAAGAATATAGTTGTTTTGTTTTTTGCGATTGAAGTAAATCAACACGATTCTTAAATGATGAATAGGGGCTCGAAAATGCCAAAGGAGCAACATCTTTCCCAGTAGCAGCATTAGCAGTAGCAGTAGCACTTGCAGTATCAGTAGAAATAGCAATAGCAGTAGCAGCAATAGTAGCATCAGTATTATAACTAACATCAGCAGTAGCAGTATTTTTGCGATAAAATTGGGTAGATTTTTTAATACGACTGCACGACAATTATACGTCATAGCGATTATAGTTGAAATCTGATTCCCATGGGCATATATTCAAAGGATTCCAAGTGGACTCTATACAAATCATATATAATACAATTGTAACCATATTGTAATCATATATAATATGATTATGAACTGAATTATCGTTTAAATTCGTTGTCCTCATTCAGTAAATAAACATTACAAAATTTAAAATTTAAACACTTAAAAGTCACTATCAAGCCACAGTTTTTAATATTAAATATCAAACTGAAGTTGATTTTTGTTGTTTTGTTAAATCGAATACTTTGTTCATTTCAAATAAAATGAAAAATTAATTTTAAAACCAATAACGAGGACAATTTTTGTAATAAATGAAACCTCAAACAACTAGTGGCTGTTGTTAAAATTGTTCATAAAAAGTGTCATTTACAATCACCATAACAATTATTCAAATAAAAAAAAAAAATAATAATAAAAACAATTTAAAAACAACAACAGTGGTCTAAATGAAATGGTGGGATAAAATAACAACATCAACAACATCAGTATAATAACAAAGTAACGAATATTTACGTTACGTTTGTATTTTCGCAGGAGTGGGAATCGAAAATATTTGGAAATAAATTATAGTATTTGGCTTTTAAGGGCTGAATTTGGTCGCATGTAGTTGCTTAGGGAAATGAAGCACCTGAAAGTTTCCGGTAGTCAAGGACATTCTTGAAAATGAAGCACCATGTCACATAACACATATCCGTGCAACAATTTCAATATTGAATGAGATATTTTTAAATCAAGTAATCTTCTATTTCATAGATTAGATCTAACATTATCGGACATCTTTCTATGGAATCTTTGGTTGTTAGAAACTTATGTTCACTCGTGTATTAAAATGAGACCCTTAACGCTGCATAGGAAAATTAGGGGGAAAAACGTAATTAAATAAAATCGACAATGGCCAACTCGCATGCGAAGGATTCCTTAATACATATTAAAATTAGAATGCTTGTTACAGATCAAGTACCTGCTTTGGCATAGCCTTTGAATTATAACCCTTAATGTTTGCTATATTTTCTTAGTATTTTTGTCGTAGATATTGGTATTTTGTAAATATTTAAGGTATACATTTATAAAGGTTTAAGAGATGGAGGCCTCTGATAAACAAGGTCAGATGTAAGTCTAAGTGAAAATACCGGACCTTCCTTCTCATCTTATTTAGAACTATAGTTTAGTTTGATCCTGTGAACTTACCATTTTCCGTAGTATGGTTTAGTAGTTGATTAAATCTTTCTATAGATGCATATCAGTAATTAGCTGGAACAATAAGGGGTCATGAATCAACAAGAAGTGCACAAGAAAACCACTCTAAGAGTATTGCGAGAACACAATTGGATAAAAACTTTGGCAGGATATTGCTGTGGAGACCGATCACTGTGTAACATCAGTGCTGATATTTTCGAGTGCAACAAACTAAAAATTTTTACATTTTCTGATGGGAAATCTTCAGAAAATAAGTGAGATTTTTTATAAAGAGGAGAGTATGGTTATTTTTTTGTCAAAGTTTTATAAATTCTTTAAAATCTTTCCACCAATCTGTTAGACTATGGATGTAAAGTATTAGAATGTTCAATATTTGATATTCGTTAAAGTTGTTTGAATTAAATAAATTTTTTATATTATTGAAAGGAATTAGGAATACTGAATATTCCATCCCTGATTAACAATTTATGAAAATGAAATAAAAAATTTTCAATAACACGTTAAAATAATATTAAATGAATATACAATGAAAAGTCAAACGTGAGTGCTTCTGTGAATGTATAGAAAAACATACAAAGTAATTCGTGTTACAATTAAAAATTGAAATCAATGAATGGTCTCTCATAGAGGCCTTTAGAAAAACAGCTTAAAGTAAATACTAAAAAAAGCATGTAGCGGGATGAAATTTCAAATTGAATTCAATATTCAACAAATCTATCAGCAAATTATTGTTTTTTTAATGAAATATTAAACGAACGTGTAAGCACTTGTTAACGGCGAAGGCTTTTAAAGATGCAATTTAACCCTCGGTCGAGCAAAACGGTCAATGGGTCCTCGATTAGCTCACAAGTACTTTGTTCTATTTTTAATAATTTGTTTAGTACAAAACAAAACAAACTACATGTGAACTGATCAAGGACCCATTGATCATTTTGCTCTACTAACTGTTACATTGTATATTTAAAAGGCTTCGCACCCATTATCCAAAAAACTTATGGACTGGATCACTCAGTTCATTTTTATTTTACTATGTGCTGCAAAATATTCGCATTTTGATTTAAACTAATTTGGTCATCAACACAAATTCCCCACAAAAATTACCGATTGTTAAAATTCCCCATTTAAGCACTTCTAAGGATATTTCAAGTTTTCGGTATAAAATTTATTGTATTTAAATAACTGCAAATAGTTTTTATATCAACGAGTATTTTTCAATATCTGCTTTCTTAACGGCCAAGTGTAAGACCGAAACCGCCAGAGAGGGCTCCAGATGATACGCTTGAACTAGCTGAAGCGGCAGCGGCAGAATTTAAACCATGCCCATAGCTTCCCTTATGACCGGAAGAGTAACCTAGTATAGAACTGGATCCAAAGCTACCTCCAGAACCGCCTAAAACTCCACCTAGCAAGCCTGAAGAGCTAGAAATAGATGTCTGTGAGCTAGCACTGCTGACACCATGACCAGCTGCTGATCCTTGGCCACCCAGTAGACCACCTAATGAAATTGAAATACCTGTACCATGACCAACTGAGTGTGTCTCATGTTGGGCTCCTAGTAAACCATGTGAATGCGAACCATGACTAGCACCAATAGATCCATCTGACGCACTTGCACCGTATCCTCCACTAAATCCAGTAAGCGAACCGCCAGTACCGTAACCTCCAGACGAGCCACTCAGGAAACCAGAATGACCACTTGCAACAGAATTTGAGGCAGCAGAACCTGTAAAACTGGTAGAAGAGGAAGTGCCATGAACAGTACCTATACCTAAGCTAACACCAGTTCCGATGCCACCTGAAGCTTCTGAGTTCACAGCATGTGAGCCGAAATGTCCAGATGAACCGCTAAAACTCGATATACCTTTAGAAGATGATCCAGAGACAGCAAGACCACCATCTACGCCTACATTCGCATCAGTTCCCACTAATTCACTAGAAGACGATCCTAAAATTTCAGTTCCAGCACCAACTCCAATTCCAAGGCCAGACCCAATACCAGCTGAAGTACTTCTACTTCCACTACTTGAAGTCAGTGAGCCATATGAACCAGTGGAACTAGTTAAGCCTTTGGAGGATGACCCAGAAAGACCAAGTCCAACTCCTAGCCCTAAGTTCTTATTGATGCTTAATGATTTACTAGAAGATGATCCCAAAATGCCACTGCCAACACCAACTCCAATTCCAAGGCCAGCCGCAATACCTGCTGAAGGACTCTTACTACTCCTGCTTGAGCCCAATGATTCAGACGAACCGGGAGTTCCCAATAACTCTCCGGATGATGAACCCGAATGGTTAATAGAGCTTCCAACTTGGGCGTGTTCTGTTTTAATACCAGTTTTAATAACGGCTGAAGAAGCATGAGCGGTTCCCGTTGAAAACTTTCCATTTGTATGATCACCGTATGAGCCAGCAATGAATGGCCCAGAAGTCACCTGTGAAATTGTAAAAACTTAACCATAAAATAATAAAAAAAAATAATTTCTATAACTCACCTTAGAGCCAGAGCCAAAATTACCCATTCCCGTATTAGAGGCAACATGTGCGTTCGCTTCACCATTTCCTCTAAAGCTTCCAGCAGAACTGTGGTCAGAAGTCTGCAAAAGTTAGAAAAAAATATCATTACTAAGGAAAGACCTGAGTTACCGGCATTTGCTAAGCTACTGACACCACCTGAATGGTAGCTTCCGCTTGAGACACTTGAGCCTGCCGAATTACTACCATCTCCAATAGAGATTTCAGAGGATGACAAAACTGCAGAACCACTTCCATAACCTGTACCATGACCCCCATGGCCTGCTCCACTGCTTGTGTCTTGATTAGCTGCACTACTGCTCTTCTTGACGGACAACGAACTACCAGAGTGACTACGAGCACTTTTGTCACCGGAAGCGCCAAATGCTGGTCCTTCCGCTTTAAGGTTATTACTGTAGCTACTTTTTGAAGACCATGAAGATGAGCTAGAATAACTTGATTCATGGCTTGCACTATGAGCACTTTTATAACCATTAGAACCATTAGTAGAAGCAGTACCTGTACCATGACCATGTTTTTCACCAGATACTGCCGCATTTTCTGAGCTACTGCCACTTAATCGCTCTCCACTTGAACTGATTCCACTAGATATTTTAGTAGCGCTTTCACTGCCATGAATAGAACCACCAAAACCTGCCGATATGCCAGCTTCAGTACCTTGGCTTGTGACTTTTATTGAGCCACCATTGTAGCTCTGATCGTAACCTGCTAATTCACCTGAAGATGTGGCTTGAATTGAACCACTATCACCGGCATTTACGTTGAATATGTTAGAGCCGCTCTTAATATTGCTCCGACCACCACTTATATTATGTCCTAATCCGGCACCTCCTAAAGAGGACGATGAGCTACCAGCAGAATGGCCACCACTATGTCTACTTTTATGTAAGCCGCCACTAACAGTTTCAAAACTCCCACTTGCAATAGCTGTTCCACCGGATGGTGCAATACCCCCTGCCGCATGACCATTTTTGTGTTGTCTACTGCTCTCGGCACTAACTGAAGCACTAGATGATGATCCAGCTGATCCGCTTAGGTCACTGTTAATGCTTACTAAGCCCAAACCACCTTTATGATGTCCGAAAGCGTTTCCTTTGCTAACTTTGCTAGCGGACCCATATCCTTCACCGTCAAATTCGATAATTTCCTTTTTATGACCAAAAGCACTAGCACCAAGTCCTAGGCCCAGCCCAAGTCCGAGTCCTAAGCCAGCAGATGCAGAAGATTCATGTCCACCAGAAATTGCTGAGGATGACACAGAAGCAAGGCTGGAGGTACTACCGCCACCAATTCCTATACCCAAGCCACTGGTGATATGTCTATGTTTATGGCCACCATATCCAGCACGTGATCTTAAGTGGTGGCCAAAAGCTGCAATTTAATGCAAATATTTTTAACAAGCAAATACTTGTTGATCTCACTACAACCGACTTACCATTTGACAATCCAACACTGACCGCAAACAATCCCAAAACAGTCGCAACTTTCATATTCAAAACTCGTATGTGTAGCCGTAGCAAATGAACACTTCTTTTTATAGACTTCTGCAAATAGATCGCACACAAATATTGTTTAATTTGTTCCTTTTCGTTGTTTTTGTCTATTAATTTCTCTTGGCTGTGTATTTATTTTACGTATAAATTTAATTCAGATTCGCAAAAAAAATTACAAAGTACAATCTGTTTTTATTGTATACGATTGTCTGTATATGGACTCTCCTACATCATTTGTATTCCTCAATTATTCTATCCAGAATGTTTTCAATATTTGACACTTTATTTATTTCATTTGTTTTTGGGGAAGAAATTATGGGTTTCTCTTTATGGTAGGGAATGTTTTTTTTTCTTTCGTTTGTTACTTCTTTGTATTCAAGTGGCGTATTAAATTTTGTGATCTCTTTGCTCCCCATAAAAGATCGATTTATGCTTCCTCAAGTCAAAGAAATTTGTAAATGAAATTGTTTGGAAATCAAAAATAGATTTTGATACAAACTTTTTTTATTAAATAGGAACATTAATATACAACAAATTTTTGCAAGCTTCACTTTATTTCTGAGCTCTAAATTTTTTCTTAAACTTCATACTGATAACTTTTTTTAGTACCCAATAAACTCTAACGATAACTCTTATATAGCAAAAGCTAAGCCAAATTTTATTTATATACATACATATTTGTTCAATCTCATCCCTACAGTACAAAATTTGTTGCTACCGCTAGGAGGAGTTCCCCTTAAAACCAATTTTTTTTCTTCAGAAATTGCTCGAAATTTTTTTGTGAAAAACATTTTTAAACTTCTTAAAGAAAAATATTAATGCTTCTAATATTTTTAATAAAAAATAAAATAAAACCCAAAAATTCTCTATAAAAAATTTCTAGTTTTTTTACAGCAACTTTTCTATAGTTCAAGACTTCTGATGATCATTATCGATCGCGAGTGTGACGATTTGAGCCCAGAATTTCATATAGAAAATTTTTCTTAATTGAATCTCTCATTTCAACTGAAAACGAAGACTTCATTTTCAATTCTCTCGAATAAAAAATCGTTTGTTCCTAATGTTTTAACTATTAAGTGTTTTCTTAGAATTAGGTAGCTCCCTTTGGAGTCTTATAAAATGATTTTTTTTTAATATTTTAATCTTTTAATATTCAAAGTATAAGTTTGCTATCTGATTGAACAATTTTTTTTGTTGCTCATACTACAAAATGCTTCGTTTATTATTTTTAATATTTTTTACCGGGAAATAATGTGTAAAACGAAAAAGGTGAGTAAGAAATAAATTGTTATCAATTATTAGAAAGAGCAAAATATTAATATACTTAATGAAATTAATAAAAGTTTAAAGCTTTTTGCAATGTTGCACTTAGACCCTGGGAAAGATTAAATGATTTTAAGGCTAATTGTGTGTAAATGACTAGTATAAATGCCTTTGAGTTTTCTAAACTTTTTCAAATATTTTATCGTCAGTCATAACAGAATTTTATAAAAGTTAATAGTGGCCAGAAGTTTGAATTTTATAAGCAATAAGCAAATGGTTCTATCAATTTATTACGAAAATGGCAGCGTAAAAAAAGGCAAAAGCAAATTATTTTTAAAATAAATAAATGGCTAATCTAATAAAAACAAAATTTCGCTGGGACAAGGCAAATGCAAATTCCAGTTTAAATTTACTTGGAATCTCAAACAGCTCATAAGTGGATCTACGATGTTTGAAAGCAGGTAAATTTAGTGAAGAAATTTTTTTTGCACTTGCAATTTTTGTGTCTGTAATCCGATTCTCTAATATAAGCCGATAATCGAATACATACTCGTAAGTGGTTGTTATAGATATAAAATATATGTAATGTTCTTATGAGCCTTTATGTTTAACGAATCCATAAACCCAAAATAAATAGATTAAAACACATTTAGGACGAAGGGACAAAAACAAAGATTTCAAAGAACGTGAAATTAATAGAAGGTAGAGGAAGTTTATTTAATGCTTACATATTTCAATAAAATATCAAATTGGCATACAAAGATCTTTTAGATCCCAATTGAAAAAATACTAAATCAAATATTAAATAAATTCAATCCTTCCTTAAAGTATTTAATGGAATATAGACCAAAAGTTGACTTTATGGTCAAAATTAAAAAAATATAACATTTATAATTTTTTTTTGTTGAAATTTTGGTCAAATCGTGGAATTCACGGAAATTTAACTAAACAAATATTTTCCACGCACCATTATTGGCTATAGTTGTTTCCAATTAAATGCAACATTTCATTAGAAATCATTTATAATTGAAAGTTTTACAGCATGAAAAAATTAAAAAAAAAATCTCAAGATTTTTAATTTCTTACATATGAAATTCCCTATAATTTAGTGTGAAGCATGTCTTTATTTTCCATTTCATGTACGATATTTGATTTACGAGTATTTCCAAAATGTTTTGTTTCTATTCCACTTTGCAATGTGATATAAATTTTTTTGTAAATACTTTGACATATTTAAAGAAAGTGTGTCTTCAGTAGTGCGATTCAGTAACTTTTAAAGACTGAATAGTGGTTAAATATAACAACAACTAGTGTGGTTTGCACTAACCATTGTGCGATTCACTAACTTCGTTTTAACATCTTTGTTATAATTTGATATCAAGTGGCATCTCTGTTACAATAAGAGAAAAACACAAAGAGGAACAGAAAAAAAACAAAAGAATTTGTGTCGACCAAGCAGTATATAATAATATATTTTCATGAATTACTTTAATTATGATTAATAAAAGTAAAATTCTATAAGTAAATAATATAAATGACATTGTATATCCAAATATTTTTATAATTTTACGTATTTGCTGCAAAATAACAACTTGCCCTCTTTGCAAAAGAGTACGTGCTTCTACTGAACAGCTGACTTGAATCGTTTCGTTAACCACACAAAAATTACTGCCGTTAAGATAACGCCAGTGAATGTGGTTAAAAATGTTACTGAATAGCAAAACCTTTAATTTTGCTGTTAAAATTTTTAACCAACTCAACAGTCTTTAAATAAAGTTACTGAATCGCACTACAGAAATATTTGAATTATGCTCCTTAGGACAATTTGGCAGTAAGCGGTAAAAATATCTAAATATAATCTTTTATAACTGACCTTCGTAGACTAGTAGGTAGTGTACTAGACTCGTAGTGCGAAGGTCCCAGGTTCGAATCCTGCCGCAGAACTCTGGCAGTTTGTGTCTGATAATTAAAGGCAGCGCACAACAAGCCTTCACTGGCTTAAGTGTATGTCGTATGACATGGGCTTATCAACACCCCTCCAATCAACCTAACCTAACCTAACCTAATCTTTTATACGGCTCCATGGATTTTCATTAAAAAAACTCTAAATCAGCCATAAAACCTTAGTCGCACCTGCTTTTTTAAACTGATCATTCGTCATCCTTCTATAATGCAGTAACAACATTTCACAAAAGTTGCGTGTTGTGTAAAACCGCTTTATGTCAAGCAAAAAGATCTTTACTTATTTGAAATGTTTGTATGTACATATTTAATTGGATGAAGCATTTTTCACATGATTTTTAAATTTTTTACTGGGAAATGTACGATTTCTTGCTAATTTTATTGATAACATAATTTTTTTGAAATCTAATTTTCCACTGTAAAAGTACCGTGTCAAACGACGAATTCCACTGTTCTTATTTCATGTTAGAGTGAATCTGCATTGAGGAAAACTGTGTTATTAGAGCTTTACTTGTATGGGAAAGACTTAGAAAAGTGTGCATGAGTTTGTTTGTCTCACTTCAAAAAATTATGATTAATAATTTAATATTAAACCAATAATCTAAATGAATGACTTACTGAAAAATAGAAATAAAATATTAACTTCATTAGCATTTTTATTACCAGCAGCATTATTAATCAATAATAATGTTTCTATTATTAATTTTCATCACGTAAACTTTTTCGTAATAAATTTTGGATTGACTTTTTCAATCATTTTTGGCTTGTCAATTCTTTTTTTGTTTTTTTGTTTTTTTGTTTTTGGTTGGGTAGAAGCTAAAAGTCTTCCTCCTAAAAACAAATATTTATCCCAATATTTTATGATTAGCTTTAAAAAAGTTTTTTTTTTTTTAATTAAATTGTTTTTTGTAAAGCTTATATCCCTCTGAAACTTATACGAGTACGCCTATGGGATTCGTTTTAAAAATGCAAAAATGCTAATTGTGTTATTTTTAGAAATTAGAATTTATTATGTAGTTTCCGAATGATTAATATATTGTTTTTGCCATTTGGATTTGTTTACTGAATATAACATTATTTGAAATAATAATTTTTGGCAACTTTATTTATTACTTTGGTAATTTTTGCATTATGACTTATTCACCGGAAAACCAAATTTCTATAAAACTTGTTTCAAAAATAATTTCCAAGCCTTTGATGAGTACTATAAATAAGGACAATAATATAATACAAATTAAGGATAATATTCTCTTTTCTATTACATTAATTATAGTTTTACTGATAATAATATGTAATTTATTTTATTATTATTTATTTTATTATTGTCATAGAAAAATCGGCCGTCGATTTTTATACACATTTCTAAGATATGTTTAGCATTTCTTAAAATAAGCCATTTCTTAAGGAACAAAAAGGACTAGCTTAGAACATTTAGACAGTTAGAAGTAACTGGCGTCCTGTGTAAAGTAATGATTTTCTTAAAACACCTGTCTTATTAAGGACGACAACAAAAACATTTACAATCGAATTGCCTGTTCCTTCACAGTGACATAAGTGCTTGGTGTTTGCAGCATTTAAACAACTTTTTTTGTATTAAAACCAAAAAAAAAATAAAAAATTTGATGAGTCCAGCAAAATATATCTTTGATAAAATTTTTTTTAAAATAAGAGTTAAACGAAAAATAGTTCCTAGTGAATTTTTATTTTACAAGGGCACCTCTATAAATTTTTACTTTTAACTGAAAGAACAGCACTGCTCTGTCAGGACGCGTTTATGAATGGGCTCCTGTGTTTGACAGCCATTGTTGATAGAATACTCCGTTATTTGAGTGGAAAATGGAAAAAAGTAAATATCGAGTGCTCACAAAGCATAATTTTTTGCGAAAAAAAAACTTGAGAAATACTATGGGAAACGCTTGGTAAATACTATTGAAACTCTGCACCATAAATTTCAATGATAAAAAATTGCATGGTAGCAGCACAAGCGCGAAGATGGCGAACTTTCAGGACGCCCAGTTGAGGTCTCTATACCCATAATAATAAAAACATTACGATATGCTGTTGGCTGATGGGAAATTTAAATTGCGACAGATTGTGAAAGCCATAGGCATATCACATGGGTGAGTGGGTGCAATTTCCAATGACCATTTTTAGTATGAGAAAGCTTTCCGCGAGATGGCTACCGCATTTGCTCACAATCCGCCACAAGCGCAATCGTGTGACAACTCCGTAAGAAAGTTTAACAAATATTATTAACATTTTTGATTGTTATAAATTATTTAAATAATATTTTCTTAGTCCAAATGGTAGAAACTCTTCTGCCTGTATTTAATTTCTGTAAATTACAAGTAGAAATATATGATTAATTTCTGTTTGGAATCTTATGTAGTATTTATAGTTTTTGGCAGAAGTATATGATTTTGAATGCTTTTCAAACACGATTTGGCTAAAGGATTAGCGCCAATGATATGCAGGCATATACTCAGCTAAGCCAATAACAAACAACAAACAATAAAATGTTAACATGTTATTTTTATTATAATTTTCATACAACTGTTACATGGCATGTTTTATTTTCCTTATGTTTATTGAAATTTCAATTTCCTTTCTTATTCCTTTTTTAAGTTTGACTTTTTGAAATTTAATTATAAAAAGAACTTACAGCAGCGTGTTCACAATTTTCATAGCTATATTTTTTTACAACTTATGATGTGCAATATGTTATGAATTGAGCGATTATTTCTAATAAGTATTAAGGAAATATACAAAAAATTGCAAACATAACATTAATTAAAACGATTTATTAGAATCTTCCACTAGCTGTCATAATATTTTAATAGTCGTAGTTAAATGATCAATTAAATATTAATTAATTCTAATTATTCCGGTTCAAACATATTTATTTACATAGAACAGCGCTCATAACGCTATAGATGAACGTCATTGTTGGCGTTCATTGAAATCAGTTGTTTTCATTTTATATATTTAATATTGTAATTAAAATCTCTTTATTTAAATTAAGACTACAATAATAATAATTAATTTTTTTTTTCAATTATAACAAAAAGACTACAGAAAATGGGGAAATAATAAAACAAACGGAAATACTTGATATCAATGCAAACTAAATTAGTTGCTCATAAGTACATGTAAATCCCATTTAAAATTTATGTTGCAAAAACAATAATATAAAGTTATTAAGAAAATCCCTATTTAATGAATTAGTAATACATATTTCATTGCAAAATATAACTCATAAAACAGTTCTTTTTTTAAATATTTTTAAATAAATGTTAAAACAATGATACATATGTGTATGCATATGGAATTTCAGGGTTTTGCCCACAATTTACATAAATTACTAACACTATCATTTAAGCAATGACGTTTCAGTAATTATTGTTTGGTATAAATATTTTAAAATATTTGACTTTAAATCAAATTTTTATTTTGCTAAATGCCACCAGCTTGCTAGTGTTAATGTTGCATCTTATAAATATAAAATAAAAATAATTATTTAATTGCTTACACAATTAGAGGCACGCAGAGTTTTTCCCCTACGCTTCACCTCAAAATGGTTTGAAATCATCACCACATGTTCGTCAAGCGTTCTTCATGTCTATTTGTTAGAAAACTTTATTTATAAACACGTCAAGCTGGTTTATAGAAAGTGAAATCTTCGACAAACGTCATATTCTCGTTTTACTGACGTCATATTTAAATAGACAATATTCGTAATTTTGCGTTGCAACTTATTTTTTATATTTTTTTTTTGCATACATGTAATTCTTAAACAAAATCTTCAAACTAACTATGATATTAGAAATTAAAGTGAAGTAATCAATTTTGTTTTCAATAGAATCAAAAATTTCAATCTCTATGAACTCAGCAGGTAATGCAAAGTAGACTGAGGTAGACCCAGTAAAAGAAGGTTTTTAAAAAGTCATGAAAATATTTAGATTTCTATCTGGAAGTGGTTGTGGTTGCTTTTTTTCTCCAAATCCTTATTAAATTGATCCAATTAGTTGACACAATATTCAATTTTCTGCTAAACGAGCGCAATTTTCCCTCAAATTACGTGGTAGTTTGTTATTAATGGCTATCAAATACAAACAACATTTTGTTTAAATTTTGACAGGAGTCAACTGACAGAAGCCTGTTAACAGGAATATTATGCCCTTTCAGTTAAGAGGCGAAAAATTCAAAAAGTCACCGACTTATTGAGCCATCACGTATTTTTTTCTTTCGTAAAATCGAAGCAATTTTCAATTTTTATACAAATACAATGATGATTACAGGCTTTTTCAAACGCCACGCCGGCTTTATATAATGAAGATAAAGTTAGATTACAAAAAACAAAAAATTTTAGTATTTTTGGAAGCATTAATTAATTATTTTGGAAGCATATAGTGATGGATTAAATGAATATTAAGCAAATTTTACAAAATGTTGAATTGGAAGCTTTTACAACAAATGTGGTGCTGCAAGGTGGTAACTTAGCAGGAAAAAATCAAGCTTGCAAGCCCAAAAGTAGCATTTCCGTAGCGTAAATCTGTTTCGCTCCAAATAAAATTCTTTAACAGGATATTTTCTTTCGAAGGACAGCTGCATTTTAAGTAATACTAAAAAAGTAAGTTGGAAAACCAAGTCACAGAAGTTTTATATAATTTTTTCTCCATCTTATCTAATTTTTTTACAGTTCTATGTGCAGCTGTTATAATTATTTAGTTTTGACAAACCGGAATAAAAAAATATATTATTTTTTTAGTTTTCGTTGGGTTTCCCAAACAAAACATACGTATGTTCCCCTTATAACTGATTCATTGAGCCCCAACCAAATGTATTTTCCCCCCTTCAAACTATGATGTAATATTATAATTAATTTGTTTTACATTTCTATTTGGAAATAATGGTTGAATTTAAATATCAACTCCTGTTAATTTGATTGTGATGCTTTTTTATTTGCTTTTAAAATAAGTAAATAAGCTTTGACATACATATTTATATGTATGTGTGTAGGTACAGACGGAAATAAAATGTAAAATCGAAGACTATAAAATAAAATCGAGACCTTTACAGGTAGTAAGAGTTGTATAATATATATTATACCTACAGTTGAATGGGGCTTATATATAATAATAATAGATGCACTGAAACAAATCAATTTGAAAATTCTCTCCACGAATATGAATATTTCCGATCTGGTGTGAATATGGTTTGAACACAATTATGAAAAAACAATTGTTTTTATTGTACAGTGTACGAATATAAATGTAGCATACTTCAGGCCGAAAAATTTGCCATTTTTCCCCAGTTCAAGTCTAGATTTGAAATTTCAGGCTACACGGACCTTACCTCCATCACAGCATAGATGCTCTAAATCACGTTCTCGCAATTACAAATCCTTTAGGGGTTACAACTCTGTAAGCCATGGGTTTTTCCCTTGCAAACAAGCTGATGTTGTCTATACAGATTTTAGCAAAACTTTTGACAAGGTGAATTATACTCCTGCTTAAACTTGATCGGATGGGATTTAAATCATCGCTATTAAATGGATCGAGACTTGTTTAAAGGACACAATGAAGTTCCGTAATACATACTCTAATTATATAAATGTATTATCAGGCGTGCCACAAGGAACATATTTACTTCACACCGCTTTTGTTTACTCTACTTATTAATGCTGTCAACAAAAAATCAAGTACAATAATGTATGCAGATGCTGTAAAAGTATTATTTCATTACACAGTGCAAAAAGAAATTACAAGATCATCTCCAATCAATGGATTTTACACTATGAGTGCTGAAATTTTTGATTTAGTTGATTCCTTTAACGATCTAGAAGTCATATCTAATCAACAGCTAACAAGGACACTGGTGTTCCGAGTTTGATCAAACGATGTACTAGGGAGTTCTCTGATCCGTATATAAGGAAACAAGTGTTTGCCTTCCCGGTTCGACCAATCTTTGAATATGGATCTGTAGGATGGGATCCACACTATCTCATTTATTCAAATAAAATTTTATCAGTTCAGACAAAGTTCGTGGCTTGGTTTGGGATCCTCTCAAAAGGCCACTATGCACTTATTAAATTAGCAACATCAAATGCTATTTCTCTGATTTTTGAGTATTAAATATTATACCTCTAACAACCAGAATATGTGATGAATTTAATAAAGTGTAGACTTTGAGAAAAGCTAAGATCATATAAAGAATAATATTATTTCACAAATTAAACTCATTAAATTAGTCTAAAATTTAGTCTTTTTTGCGGTTTTATTTGTTTTAATATTTATCCCCATACTACTTGATTTATATGTTTAATAATAAAAATATTAGTCCAAATAAATAAATAATTATACAAAAAGTTGCAGGAAATTGTCTTCATTCTTACCAAATGTTGGGTAGAAATATAAGGATTTCTACCGACACAAAAATTGCGATTAGGTCCCTCGCAGGATTATTTTTTACATCATCATACTTAATCTAAAAGCGCAGGTGCACCACTTATAGGCAGGTCAATCATGGAAAACATATTTGAAACCTTTTACGCTTCCAGAAGGAGTAGGCATAATCGCAAATCACAACGCCTGCCAGTCAAATAGAGATTACATTGCAGGTCCTACATCTAGAGAAGTTATCTTAACGAAGAGGAAGAGAATACTTTTTGTCACTTTATGTACATCTGGCCTTCATGGGGGATGTAGTCCTAAATGCATTTTGGTCACTAATCATACTCTGTTTTAAGTAAGATGGTGACGGTTAACCTGAGGAGACTTTATTCCTTCATTTCCTCCTCTTTCTCTTCTCTTTTATCCTTTGGTTACAAAGTGATTAAGTCATGGACATGAATGCAATCAGCTAAACATAAACTAAACTAAATAGAAATTAAACGCCGCCGCATTTTTTATTATCTGCAATTTATTATTCAGCAGTGCCATTTTTAATCCTATATTATTTTTATTTCTAATTTATTGAATTATTTATTGAGCTTGGAGTCTTTCCTGAAGAAGACACCCAAAGGATGTAGAAATATTGAATATTATCAATAAATAAAGATTAAAAAAATAGCTCAATACTTAGTTTAATAAGTTAATTAAGATAAAGGTCGAATAACATCATTAATATATTTTTTATTTCTCATATATATTTTATATTCTCTACATTTTTTTTAACATTATTAAATTTTTCCTCGAAATTTTTTATTTCAATTTCAATATATTTTTTAAAATCATTCCAATTTGTCTCTTATTAATTGACTTGATTAACTCTAAAACTTAAAAACTAGTGACACAACATGTCACACATGACACTAATTGTTGCACTTTCAATATGCAACACAACTGTGTGAAAAACTCAATTAGAATTTTTGATGATTCACCTGGTAAAGGGACAGACAGACTATCGCATTAATATCACTTGTTAATATTATTCTCAGTGTTAAAGTGATTTTTAATTAAAAAAAAATCTATATAATGTAATACAACAACAACTATAAAATTTGTTACTTCTGTATAAAATTTTTCATCATGTTTGTGACACACTGTGAAATATTGAATTCAGATGTTTATGATTTTTTACGGCTTCATGTTGATTAACGCTTAAAGCTTCGTTCGGTTAGAAATGGTTCCATATTTCTAACAAGATCGAAGTGTTTGACAGCAAAATTTTTTTTCGATAAAAATTAAATATCTAAGTTTCTCTTGTTTTTAAAAGAAATATATTTTTTTAAATAAAAAATCACAAATATATTTTTATATTTTTATATGTTTATATTTATTTTAGGTCCTCACATCTGAAGAAGTTCTTATTGGTTACAAAAAAAAAGAACTTTCAAATCCAAAGTTGAGAGACGTAATAAAATTGACTGGTAAGTTCATTTCGAAATTTTAGAAGCTTTGTTCTTTAATTAAATAACATATTTCAAAAGTAAGTGGAATTGCCAATAAATATTAAAATCTGAATTTTGGAACCATTAAGTGCTAGACGTCCTGACTTTTACGTCTATTATGCTTGGCTCGAAGCGAGTATGTCCCTTTTGCGGACTTCTTAACTAAGATGTAACGCGGTTTTTGGAAATTTTATTTTAGAGTTGTACATATTTTTGTTGGAAATTTCGTGGTACTATTAACCCAAGCCTCCCTGAAACTAATTTCCGATTTTTATATAAAAATTTTCGGAAAAAATCCAAATATAACCAAAAATAAAGGGCTTCAGATTGAGCGTTTTTGTGTTGCAAATATTGAAGAAAATAACAGCTTTTTATCAATAATTCTTCAGTACAGCTTAAAATGTATTAGCACTTGCAACATGTGATAAAATTTTTGTTTCTGGAAGAATTGTTACATTTCGTTGCCCATTTCAAAAGTTAAAATGGAATTTAGTGTTCTCAAATAAAAAGCGCACGCATTCCTGTAATAAAGTATTTTTTTAATTAGAGAGATAAAAAGCCTTTTTTTTATTTATTGATCAAAAAGTCTTATTAGTCCCTAGCATTCCATCACAAGAGTGCAACATACGACTTATGATTACCGTAAGAATTCGGTTTTTTATTTTATTTTTTTTTTATATTCCAATTCTTATCTTTTCTTTTCGTCCGAACTCTGATTCCGTAGAAGTTTCATTCGAGGAAAGTAAAAGCTGACGATATCCATTTCAAGCAGAGTACTATTTCTCTTTGTTTCTCTGGTAAATCCCTTGGAGATCCTAAGTCGGGTTATAATTATAAAAACTCATCTTTCATGACCCGTAAAACTTGCATTACAATACCAACGACATATTTATGTGTCAAGTCTCTCACACCCACCCTCTGTTGGGTTTTTTTTACTTATTATTGAGCTCGGTGTTCCTCTGGAGAAAATAGTTCTGACTACCACTTTGTTGAAGGGTGAATTGACGTCTGCGTTTGCCAATATGTTGTCGTGCAGTGTAATAAGGCTAAATGCACTTTACTTCAGTGATAAAACTTTATAAATTAATTAAAAATTGAACAAAAAAGCCATTTCCCTAATTTTGTGGTAGACACTTTAGTCTATTCACCAATGTATGGCGTCCAAGATCGAATCAAAATGTTCGCTAAAAAGCACCTAATAAGCGTACTATGGCACGTCTGGGAACCTCACACCACTTGAAGGAACTTCTAGGGAAAAACGTGGTGTTCTACTTACTGACAAGTGTTTGATTATGTTCACAGGGCAACATCATATTCTATACATAGATATTTAGCATTTTATCGAAAAAAATTTTTCAAAAATTTTATTCTATTCCTTCAAAGTCAATACGATTTTCAGCACAGCTTAAATTCCTTGAGATCTAAGATAAAGGGATCCTTTCCCGTAGGCCTGTACGATAGATTTTCAAACAATGATATATTCAACTAGGATCGGTCTAACTTGGGTAGTCTTAAAGATGTAGTAAAATAGTAAAAATAAAAATACTCAAGGATTGTCACGTATATGAGATCCGACCAAATAAATAATGTTGGTCGGATCCAATTTGTGTTTTTCTTACTACAGGGTTTGCTTGAATTCGGAATGATTTTCCATCATCCCATGTCAAATGTGGTTTGTGAACTGACCGATTTCGGCTATATTCCATATTTAGTGCTGTTTTTCTTAACACTGAAGATGGCGCGTAGCCACAACCGATCTGTCTACAAACCAAGTTTGACGTGCAGTGATGGAAAATCATTGAAAAGTTCAATTCAATTAGAACTTCAAAAATCTTTCATTTAATAAATTATAGTACACATTATTAAAAAAAACACTAAGAACTTGAATTCATTTGATATTTTGCAAATACTTATTAGTAAAAACTTCGAAAATGTACAGGAGTTTAAAATGATGTGTTAAATTCGTCACTACCGACTGTAGCGCATTTAATCATTTTCAATAATTCATTTATATATATTTTTTTGTAGATGGTGTTTTGAACAATGAGAATCGTGTTAGATTACAAATCTGTTAGAATGAAAAAAATGCTTATTAATTTTCTAACGTATTTTCCCATCTTTCTATGCAAAAAATATACATTTTATAATAAAAAAAACAATTATATATACAACGAATTTGTTGTAAATTAAATTACCACAATGAAAAAAATTTAAGAAAAAAAAATACTTTCAAATGTCTCCTCTCTGAGTCGAACAAAAAGGGACGGCTAGATTTTCATTGCATTAAATATTGGCATTCTTGATGAGGCACAGAAAAACTAATTAAACTTCAACTTCTAACGATTTGTATAAATGCAAATTGTAAATGGTTTGTTGAAATCAATTGTGATTTTGACATGACACGAACGAGTGGTAGTTGTAGTAATAGACCTTTCCGTTGTAGAACGTCCAGTAATTACTGGAGGAAGCAGAGGAATTTTTTGAAAGCAGCCACAATATTATTAGTGATTAGCAGCAATCAATTGGGTGGTAAGTTCAGCAGTTCGTTGTGGGTGATGCACAAGGATCTTGAAGTAAAATAGCGGTAGATAGTAGTGAAAGGTTTTTTAATTAAATTTTCAGTGCTAGCGGGTGGTTATGGCGGCTATGGTACTGGTGGAAGTTTAGCTGGGAGTTCAGCATCTGCTAGTGCGAGCAGTTTTGCTGCAAGCGGTGCCGGCAGTTGGAGTAGTGGTGGCAGTGGAAGCAATCCTTTTTTGCCTGGTGGCGGAGGTGGTGGTCACGATGGAGCTGTGATTTCAATTCACAAAGAAGTAAATTTGAACAGACTGAAACAAGGCATTAATGGTGTTTTGGGTGGCATATTGGATGGAGTTGGTAAACTGAATAGTGCAGCTGCAAGTACAACTGGGGCAGGTGGTTTATTTTTGGGAAGTGTAAGAGGAGGAGGCGGTGGAAGTGGAGGCGGTTATGGCAGCGGTGTCAGTACTAAACACGGCAATCCATTTTTAGCTGGCAGCAAGCCTGCACAGCCCGGTTTGACTTATGTACCACCACAACCGTTATCTGGAAATAGCCACACGCGTCCCAGTGGTCCAGGTGGTTATGGTGCAGGTTTTGGAAGTGGCGAAGGCGGTGGTGGAGGTGCTGGTGGTGGTGCAGGTGGTGGAGGATATGGTGGTAAAGGTGAAGATGGAGTTAATACAGGAGTACCCGGAAGTCCTGTCGGTCCCGCTGGATATGGCAAATTCGGTGCTGGTGGTAGTGTAGAAGGTGCTGTTGCTGGTGCCGGTGCCGGTGGTTATGGCGGAAAAGGAGGCACTGGAGGTTATGCAGGAAGACCAGGAATTCTTGGCAGTCGAAATGGATCTCCCGGAAGCCCTGCTGGATATGGAGGATTTGGTAGCGGAGCTGGTGCGGGTAATGCTGCCAGAGGTGGTTCTAGTGGCGGTGCCGGTGCCGGTAGCGGCGCCGGTGGCGGCGAATATGGTGGTAAAGGTGGTACTAGAGGGAATGAGGAATCTAATAGTAGTCTTGATGGGTATGGAGGATTTGGTGGTGGAGCTGGTGGCGGTGGAGGTGGTGGAGGTGGTGGAGGTGGTGGAGGAGGTGGGGGTGTAGTAGGTGCTGGTTCTGGTGGTGGAGGATATGGTAGTAAAGGTGGTGCTGGAGGTGATGCAGGAGCACCCGGAAGACATGGTGGTACCGGTGGACATGGCAGCTTTGGTGCTGGTGGATATGGAGGATTTGGTGGTGGATCTGGTGGCGGTGGAGGTGGTGGAGGAGGTGGAGGTGGAGGAGGTGCTGGTTCTGGTGGTGGAGGATATGGTAGTAAAGGTGGTGCTGGAGGTGATGCAGGAGCACCCGGAAGACCTGGTAGTACCGGCGTACATGGCAGCTTTGGTGCTGGAGGTGGTAGAGGCGCTGGCGGTGGTGTTGGTGCCGGTGGTTATGGAGGAAAAGGTGGCGCTGGAGGTTATGCAGGAAGACCAGGAACTGTTGGCGGTACAAATGAATATGCTGGCCTGGGCGGCGGTATCGGTGACGGTGCAGGTGGCGGAGCATACGGTGGTAAAGGTAGTGCTGGGGTCAGTGCTGGAACACCCGGGAGTCCTGGCGGAACCGGTGGACATGGAGGATTTGGTGCTGGCGGTGGTGGAGGCGCTGGCGGTGGTGGAGGTAGTGGAGGCGCCGGCGGTGGTGCTGGTGCCGGTGCTGGTGGTTATGGAGGAAGAGGTGGCGCTGGAGGTTATGCAGGAAGGCCAGGAAATATTGGCAATGCAAATGGATCTCCCGAAATTTCTATTGGATATGGCGCTGCAGGTAATGATGAATATCCCAGGAGCCCTGGTGGATATGAGGGATTTGGTAGCGGAGCTGGTGCGGGTGGCGGTGGTGGTGCTGGTGGCGGTGGTGGTGCTGGTGGCGGTGGTGGCGCTGGCGGAGGTACCGGTGGCGGTGGCGGCGGATATAGTGGTAAAGGTGGCGCTGGAGAGAATGATGAATCTCCCAGAAGTCCTGGTGGATACGAAGGATTTGGCAGTGGAGTTGGTGCTGGTGGCGGCGGTGGCGGTAGTGGTGCTGGTGGGGGTGCCGGAGCCGGCGGCTATGGTGATAAAGGTGTTGCTGAAGGTAATGTAGGAGCGCCCGATAGTCCTAGCGGTCGCAGTGGATACGGTGGAATTGGTAGTGGTAGTGGTGGAGGTGCCGGTGGTGGCGGTGGTGCCGGTAGCTATGGAGGTAAAGAAGGCGCTGGAGGTTATGCAGGAAGGTCAAGAGGTCTTGGCAGTTCAACTGGATATGATGGAATTGGTGGTGCCAGGGCGGGTGCTGGTGGTAGTGCGGGATCTGGTGGTAAAGGTGCAACCGGAGGCTATGTAGGCGGACCCGGAAGTTATAATGGCCATGGCGGCGTTGGTGGCAACGCTGGAGTTGGTGGCAGTGGCGGTGGTCATCTTTTTGGTGGCTTTGGAGTTCCAGATGCCGGTGGGAAAAATTTTCTCAGTTCTTTTATACCGAACTTAAATGGAGAAGGCGCGTTTAGTGGGGCCAGTGCATCTAGCTTTGCAGGTGCTGGAAGCGGTTCCTTTGGATTTGGAGTTCCTGGCGGTATTGATGGAAGTTCCCATGGCAATACCGACCATGATGCCAACTGCGCCAAATGCAATAGTGCCCTTGGAGGTTATGGGAAATCTGGTGCGTTTGCTAGCGCTTCAGCTTCGTCATCAGCTTATGCAAAGAGCTATTAGGAGCATTTCATTAAACTTATCTTTATTTTAAGACATTATGTGTACGTGATATTTTTTTGTAAAAAGAAAGTTTTTATAGTATTTTTTTAATATAAATTGTGTGTGTACAATTTTTTTTATTTTCTTTTGTATACTCGTAGTTTAGGTAATTTTTTTACTTCTCCAATAAAAGTCAATATAATAAATAGTCATCTTCAGTCTATCAGTCGTGTTTGGCATACGTAATCAATTTGCATAGACATAATTGCTATTCTTTTAAAATATTTTGGGAAGATTTTCGTGTTGTTAAATGTTTTCAATGTATATATGATTTAAGAATTATTCTGGTTTGTTTGTAATAGAGACATGTGTGAAATATTTTGAAAAATTTATGGAAGCGATTAGGTGATGCTAGAAGAAAGTTTTGGGTGTAATTTTCTTCTTTAAACATGATAAAATGTCTGATTTTTCTCTCTGGGCTTGTAAATTACTCTTCTACTATTACGACATTGGACATTGTATAAATAGAAAAACTAACAACTGCTGAATTTGTACTTTATCGAGCATATAACCGCGAAGTTGTCCAAATCAGGAAATGAAACTTGCTTGACTAATAACGATAATAACTCAATAAGAAATGTTTACATATATACGAATATTTTATGTAAATTTACTTCGGCTCTCGAGCAGCCCATTTAAGGTGGGGAGCTTGTGCTAAGAAAAGCGATCCCAAATGAATTGCTTCCACTTTGAGCGTTAAGCCCTCAGACTTTTCAATGAGTTCTGAATTTAAGGAAATTTACAGACTCTTAAATATTAGTGGCAAGTTTTAAAAAATAATTAGATTTCGAGTGACTAACACGCTCATTTCCTGTCGCCACTGGGTTGCAAAATTAATTGGCAAAGTTAATAAATCCATATGGAAAACTTTTACATTGAAATATTATTTCCGCAAATTTTATGTATGTATAGCCCAAATTTTTTGAATCATCTTAAAATCTTCTATGTATAAAATATTCTCCCCAAAGCACAATTTAATATCTCAAGTCTACATGCAGCTAACTTTTGTCTTCCTTATAAGTAGCGCGGAATATTTTTATTTTATTTTATTATTACAGAAAATTTTAAAGTATTTTTTATAATATTAATTTGTATACTCATGTAGAAAACTAATTTCTGTACAATATAATAATTCTATATTCAAACATATCTTAAATTGCGCAATTAGAAAATTTTCTCAATTAAGATCCTAATTGAACTTAATTAACCAATCAAAAACTCAACTAATAGATTGATTAATTGCACCATAAATTGCAAAATAATTTTCCATAAAATCCTCTCGAATTATTGATGTTAAGGTTTTTGTCTACTGTACATAATGGCAGTATGTACAGTAGACAAAATAAATGGATAATCCTGTATGTATACAACTGGTGGAGCTTAACTTAAAAGAAAAAAAGTATTTTTAACCGTTTTAATGAAATTATGCACTAATAAAACTTATCAATTATAATTTAAACGTTTTGTAAATGAAATAAAAGCATAAATATTCATTTCGAAAGCAACCTGATGTAAACTTTGCAATTTTTAACTAAATAAATTCATGTTAAACTAAACTTTTGAACATGTGAAAGCATAAACTTAACTATTTTAAAGAAAATAAACACATTTTTCACACATATACACACACATACAGGGATACACACACCCATACACAGCCACACACACACAATCAGACAGACAAATAAACTCTTGCCCATACCAAACCACATGAACACACATATTCGCACACCTACAATAAAAGGATACTCTTTGTGTGCGTTGATTACGGCGCATATACATATATTAATGCAAGTTTATATCTTATGTGTATAGAAGTGGAAACCCTTCCTACCGCCCGCACTCACAAAAGAACAGAGCGAAGAGAAAATTTTCAATAAAAACCTAGAATTACTATTGTCTTTATATTGCCACTTTAACAACTGATTTTTTAAAGTTGCAACTGCTGCAAATGCTTTTAAAGCTGTTTTATTTGTAGTAAAACATCATGTTACGCGTTCATTACTTTCTAGTTACAAAGAATGAAGAAAAACATACCACCGGCAGCAACTTTCTCAATAACAAGAAAAGACAATACCACTTGATGCAGCATTAAAAGCTAATTAACAGTTTAACATGAACTGCCTTTTCCGGCTTGGTTTTCATTTATTTGTGCTTCACCATTTGGAATGTTGCTTAAATGAGCCCGAAGAATGAAAAGTAGTCAAAGGAAGGACTGTTAAGTGAATACAACCTTAGGCCTTGTATGACTTAATGTGTGGTTGTTTATACTCTGGTACTCCTATCTAATTGTAATATTAAAGGTATTCACGTTTTACACCAAACAAATTATTTCAATGCACATTAACTGCTTAAAGTTCACTGACGATTTTGACCTGGTCAAAAATGAGCGTAAAAGTTTCAACATAAAAGTTAAAAAAAACTCGAATTGCAAAATGAGAATTTTCCTTTATGCCAGCAGTGCCTTGAAAAGTAATTAAAAAGTGACCTCAACTTGCCTGATATTAATTTGGTAATAAATTAATTTTAATAGAAACTATTTTCGGTTCCAGAAAAGTTTTTGATTTCTTAACAGGGCTTAATTTGAGAACGTGCTCATAAATAAATAAATGCACTCATACACATACTTTTATACCATACAAGGAAATCCAGGAAAGATAAAGAAAATGAAGCGGTGTCCAAAGAACTTGGAATGAAATATAATTCTCGTATTCTAATTTCGCTGGAGATTAATTTAGAGCTAAATTTTACTATTTATAATTAAAATGTTTATATAATTATTTATATTAATATTATTTGCTTTAATTATGACTTCTTCAGATAATTCTTTTCTTAATAATAATCATTTTACACTCAAGTTCATATGTATGGAATGAAATTTGGACATTGAAAAATTAAAACATGTGTTCATATTTGCAACATCAAACACATTTTTTAAACAGTGTGTTATATATACGAGGTCTGTTAAATAGAAAAGGTTAATTTTGAAAATTTTCGCGCTAAGTTCATTCGATTAGCGATTTTTTTATGTTGGCATATTTGTCAGGAACATACGTATGTTCTTAGTTGAGTTTGTTTGTGTTTATTTTGTTTGTGACGGGTTTTGAGTGTTCGATTTTCTGCTGTGGAAAAAATTTATCAAAGAATTTGTTTCAAATTATAAAAGCACTTGAAATATTGAGAGTGGCATATGGTGATTGAATTGTGAGTCAGAAATTTTTTACTAGTGGTGCAAGTTTTTAAAATAAGTCGAGAAGATGTGAATGCCGTCACACCTCCTGGAATGTCTATCACATCAAAAACATATGAAAATGTTTGAGAAAATTTGAGGAAAATTGTTATGGAGAATCGTCAAATCACTACTAGAGAAGTTACAGAGGATGTGCATATCGGTTGGCTCATGCCATACAGAATTGTGGAAAAAATTCATGGCTAATGCATCTAATCGCTCGTCACTGCTTGTTCGTACGTTTTTATCCGAAAATAATACCGTAGTCATGCCTCAGCAGCCGAGCAGAATCGCTGAGAGAGCTCAATGCCATACCAGAAAGTGAATACAGAATTTCTTTTAGGATTGAAATTCATGAATAAATAAATATTTTTTGAGAAAAATTAAAGTTCACCTTTTTTATTGAACAAACCTCGTATATATATGTATGTATGTACAGACATTATTTTAAGTAAAATGAAATGTTTAATTGATATAGAAAACTTAATAATTAGATTAACTGATCTATTCTTCAATTTAATTTTTAATGTACAATAAAATAAACTCACATAAAAAGTTAAAATATAGTTAATTTTCTCGTTCGTATTAATATATTTCTTATAATAACAATGACATTTGGTTAAAAAAAATTTAATTATATATTTTTACGTAATGTTAATTGAGAAGAAATTTATGCAATAATTTTGTGTCGAATGTCATTCTTATAGTGATGACAATAAAATAATCGTACAAATAAATAAATAATAAAATAGAATCATCTTATATAGATGTTTAATACTGAGCTCTTAGTTATGGGAAAAAGCGTTTGATGTGCTCAAGTGCAAAAGGGCTGTAATGAAAAGTCAGGCCCGACTTAATTATTTAAGAAAATAACGCATATTAAGTCCCAAAGTGTTTTCTTTTCGAAGTACAATCTATTGGCAATATTCTTAACTTAAATCTGCAAAAGCTCAAATAGCCCTTTACCATATTTTGCATCTTATCGTGAATAACCCAATTACTATTATATAAACAAAGAGTAGAATCTATGTTAACATGGTGCAAAAAAAACTTTGTACAACTAACATTTGTTTAAGGTTGAAGTAAACAAAGCTCGAGTTGTTTTTTTTTTTTTGTGTTTGTTTTGTTTTTGATTCTTATTGTAAAATGTAAAATAAAATGATTGAAAAAAAGGTTTAATTTTGCACAAAAGAGTTTGAGTGGAAAACTTCAAGGAGAGAAAAGTTTTATCAAACAACAATAAAGCATTGGAAGAATAAATTTTCCAGCACAAAAATAAAGTGTAATAAAAATGAACTTGAATTTTAATTAACAAAATAGAAAATAACAACCAAGTTCAATCAACAATTTAATTAAATAATTTAGTAATAAAACACTTTTCTCACAAAAAAGAAAATGTGATTCAAAAAGTGTAACAGGACTTAGTTATTTCATCCAACTTCTTTCATTCCCTGATAAGTGGGATATTAAAGCGAATGTCCCCACTGTTTCATTGCACCATGTATTGACAAATATAAAAGATTTCATGCAAGGAATTTTGTTAATGATTAATCGACAACAAAATATTAGTTTAAAGAAAATTTTGCATAATTTTTTTTTGTTTTTTTATTATTAATTAACACTACTTTTTCGACCTTTTTGTTTTAATATATATTTTCTTTCATAAAAAAGCTTTAGATCTTTTAATACAAAACAAACAAATATATTTCATTCAATATCTTGACGTTTCTTTGTGCGTTTTCTTCGGGAGAAATTTGTTTTATTATATGTGACAATAACAATTGATTTTTTTTTACAATAATAATTTTAAAATTTAAAATAAGAATATTTTTTTTACAAGCCAAACTCTCTACCATAATCGTGTTAAGTACTCGTATGTTTGCCCCGTGGTCAAAGGGAAACTGTGTTATTTTTTATTTTCCTTTACAACTTCGCTAGCGAAAGAAAAAAAATTATTAAAATTTAATAAAGCCATCATCATTTCTTAACATCATGAATATAAAATTAAAAATTAAATGTGTTTGAAGAGAAAAGCAGAAGGTTTTCCATTTCTTACATGATGTTTTACGCTTCTTTTACAATTACTCATTTACCAATTTTAATGAATCAATAAAATGACTCAATACTCCCGCATATATAAAAGAGATAAACAAATGTTTTGTGTGACCAGTTTATAGTACTAGGGATAATAACATCGTAACACACAAAAACGTAAAAGACAAAAGTTTGAATTAGTCTCCAGCTTTTCAACAACCTCTATAGAAGGTATGTTTTTTGATGCTGTCGTCATAAGATTTATACCTTTAATCATGCACGCTCGGCGTCAAAGGGAACTAATCTAAACTACTGTTTGTAATGTTTTTAATTGTGAAACAATTCAATATGGGTTGATTCTTTCAGAGTGGACAAAGAAAATTAAGTTTTAATTCTAACTCACACAGCGGAACTTAACAACACTCTTTTCGGTGGCCGTTACACCCAGTATTCAGTGTCCATGTGTATTTCATTTTTGTCGTCAGTTTAAAGGTATCGATGGTTTTATGTTGTTTAAAAACACTAATGGAAAAAGGTTTCACCACGATAAAATTTTACACGTTTTCAATCTTTGTTCAATTATCCTCGCCATACAATATATACCATGTTTTTTTTCCATTAACACTTTTGGAAGCATCTGACTTCCACAAAGCATCTCCATTTTACACGATTTTTCGCGTCTTCCCATGTAGGACTGGCCTGTCCTAGTTCTTGAAATATCGTGCGCCTCCATATATTCTTTGGCCTACAACGGCTTCTTGAGCCTTGAGGGTTCCACTATAGCGCCATCCTTGTTATACTGTCAGGATTCTTTCTGATAGTATGGCCAATCCTATATAACATGTTAACCTATCTACGTGAATTTAGAGAAATGTCCATTGTGATCACTGGAAACTCACGTTCACATAAAACTTGAGAAAGAAATTAAGTCATACACAATGCGCAATATAATAATGGCCTTAGTAAGAAACTTAATAGCAACTACAGTATTCTATACTTAATTTTTTTAAATAGTAATTACTTGCTTAATAGTTCTTGGGTTAGTTGCAAGAATATTCAACATATTTTAACTCGAATGTTCTATTAATAATTAGACAGTGCAAAAAATTAATGCGGGTGTTCAATTCATGTTCAGGGCAAGTCATGAAATCAAAAATTTTTTAATAAACACTAGTTTTCTATTGTGTCAGTTGCTGTTGGACTATTTAAGTGGTATGGGCATAGCAGTGGTCACTAAACAGTACGTGCAGCAATACTTTGCCATGCTAATGGACATCACAACGGGTTCTTTCTGCGGTAATGTTAGCAGAATCGTTGGCGATCAATACGGCATAAGAAAATCAAAACCAGAGGCTCTGAAATATTGATATAAAATGTTATTAAAACGTGCAATAGCAGAGTTATATAGGAATTAACATTTCACATTTACCCACCTGTCTCCTCTGTTCCCCAAGAAGTAAATCTTTAAGTATTGGGTATTAATTGCCTGAGTGTTACTTTTCTCTTTAAAAAAAATTATTGATGGTTGTGCAATATTGGTTGGTATCGTCGAACCATGTGTTGTCAATCACACATACATATATGGCTACACCAGAAACGTTACAACTCTGCTATAAAAAAATAAACAATGCGGAATAGTTGAGTTGTAAAACAGAAATTAAGCTCTCTCTCCCTGTCTTCCAATTTCACTGCCTGTTTTCTCTACCCTATCCCTTTCACAAAAAGGGATTAATTGCCTGAGTGTAACTTCTCTTTATTAAAAAAAAATTTGCAGCTTCAGAACATTGGCCAATCGTGTGGGAATAATTTTCTTCTCGCAATCAGTCAGCCGCTTTGCCAAACAGATCGTAGCTAGGAATTAATATAAAATAGGGTAGAGGAAAAATAAACGTTTAGTCGCGTTTAGCGCTTAAATAAAGAGCATTTAAATTGGGACATAATCCTAAAAAAACAGTTTTTTCTTTAAAACGGGCACATAGTGCACAACACCAAAAAATTATATTCAAAACTATTAAAAAAAAAAATAATACATGTTCCCATTTGAATAGTTATTGTCTAACGAATCCATAACTAACATTGTCTAACATCTTATAACATGTCATCTTATAAAACGATTGTGAGTCTTTCAAAGTATTGTTTTCTTATTTAGAGCCATTTTTCGCTTTGGCCATTCGTCACCTCTTCTTTTTTAGTAAAGCTTCAAGTATTTTCAAATATTTAAGAATATTGTTATTGATCATACGCCCATGAGCCTTTGTAATCATTCTTAAGGCTTAAGATTGAATTATTTGAAGTGTTTAAATATTTGAAGTGCATACTTTTCCATAACCGCAACGGATATGAAATAATTTCAAATAAGAAATAACTTTACAAAAATTGCAAATTATTTCATGAAGAAATAATTACCAAAATGTATAAATTGCTTTTTGTAATGATTTCATTTTCCTTACGATAAAACTATTTTGATGTACCATCAAGTTTTAAATATAATTCTGTCTGTTCCATCTGGTCATGGTCGTCAAACTTTTTATAATTTTTTTTTTTACATGCAAGTTAATATTTTACGCATTTAATTATTACTTTTTGATATTCTCTTCTTTTTCATTTTATGTCACTCCTTTTCAACTCTATTCCATTTCTTCTTTTTAATATTAATAAAGTGAGCGGTAACGAGCATGTTTATGACTTCAGTGTCAGTAATGCATAATAATAAAAAATATGTTAAGGATGGGAATAAGGACTTCTTCGGTTGGCAGTAATGAGCATAAATAATAAAAAAAGGAATGTATAGATATTGACTAACATTTACGGTTGTTACTGTTACTTAGTTATGAACATTAAGCGGTAATAAATGTTACTTTGTTAACGAATTATCTTTTGTGACTGATGATGTTATTGAAAAAGTATAAAATATGTGATATGAAAAGAATTGCAAACAGAAGTACTCATAATGCTCCTTGGTTCTGTAGAATGAAGTAATAATAATTTTTAAGGACGTAATAGAAAGCAATTAAGAAAGACGTATGAAAAATGCTATTAATAAGAGTACAGAGAGACTGATATTTTATATGGATTTCTTTTATTTGGTTTTATTATATATATTTTTTTTTTCAATTTACATTTTTCATTTCAGTCAAATAATATTTTGCTCTATATTTGTAAAGATTTTTTTGTTAGTTTTTTATTCCATGTATCAGCTTTTATTATCCATATCTTTTAAATAGCCATCAGCCGCTACGAAAATTAAAAAAAAAAATTACATTATTTTCATTATTTTCTTCTTGTTTTCAAATGGGTTGAAATGCATGCAAAATTAAACACATTTTCACATTTTTACTATATTTTTCGATTAAATGTATTTTTAAAATACATGGTGCTGCCAAAGTAATGCCACCATTTTAACTGGCTGCCATTTTTGCAGATGGTGCCAAATATATCTGTGCTTTGACATTTATGATGAAGATATGTGGATAATTAGTTGTCAACAAGCCATGGAAGCCATACAGTGATACTCACCTCAAGAACGTGGAATTGTGGTCACTTCTCGTTTGGTAAATTTTCAGTCTGTTGGTTTAAGGCAGCGTGAATTTCATTGTCGTTTTCCTCGACGTCATATTCCACGAGATTATGTTAACAAACAAAATTTTGCAGTTCTAGGGCACAATGGATCCCCATGTAACGAAGAAGAGTTACTACATCCATTGTTTTTTTCCTTATAAAGAGAAGTAACACTCAGGCATTGAATGCCTTCTACTAAGGTGTGAAAGGGCTAGTATACAGAGGACAGGTGTTGAAGTCAGAAGACTGAGATAGAGTTTAAACTTTTTTTTACAACTCTACTTTTCCGAGCTTTTTTTAAAGCAGAGTTGCAGCGACACTGGTGTTAAGGAGACACATTAACTTTCATAAGCTGTATGTGTATCCATTTTATTAATAGTTTTACTTCGCCGACGATTGTGCTAACATTTCCATTGAAGGAGGGCACCGTGATATAGTGTAGATAAGCATAGAATAGTGTCAATCGCTGTGGATACTGTCCAGCGTCCAGTGCTACGCCTTCATCCAACATAATGTCACACTAGCTTAAATTAGTAAAACGCATGATGTTGGTGATTTGTCCTGAAAGGGGATCGAACCCAAGTTCTTCAAATTTCAGTAAGTCATGAACTAAGAAATACATGGCATAATTGTTTTCCATTCTAGGCAAAACTGACCATATACCCTTTACAATTTGTGTAAAATTTTAACAAGTGCGTAAAATTTTACGAACTATTTGCGAGCAGATTATTTCCTAAATATTATTTCTTTTACAAAATTAAAAATGCCTCGAAAACGCTCGAAAACAATTTTAGAAAACATATTTAGTGAAAACATGCATTCATTACTTTAATGAAAACATACATTAATGAAGCCAATAAATTCTACTTTAAGTGTAATAAGTTCATTATGGGAAACTATCAACTATTTTCAAGTCAAGTTTTATATTAGATTTGAGTAATTTTTTTTTCTCTAGTTTTAATGAAATTTTACTTATATTAAGAAAATAAAAAAAAAATAAAAATTTTAAAGAAATTTTTTTACTCGATTTTAGTATATGTCTTTCTCTAAGTGTATGTAGAAAAAATGATAATTACATAAAATAGACCGTTGTATTGTTTGGCTAGAGATTAGCAAATTAAGAAAGAGGTTTAAAATGGACCATGGTATGCCATATGAACATCTTTTAAGTATTTAAATACCGACTCGAATGCATGTTTGGGGACTAAATAAAATGTGAATTTTTGTTTTAAAAGATAATAGAATTTTTGTTGCAAAGCTTTTCTATCCAAATGAATTGAAGTAAAGCCAAAGAAATAATGTACAAAAGAACAGAATCATCAGCATTATCATGGTGGTCTTTATTAATAAAAAACAATGTTTCGTCCAATCAACGATGCCATCAACCATGCTTTTTATTTGTATGGTGATGAAAGTAAGAGATTTGAATAAATTTAGAGATGGGCAAAATGTGATGTTAATATCAGCGTGAGTATTAGAAAATCAATACGCAGTATGCAATTTTTTCAATATTCCTAATTATTTTGTGGTTTTTACTTGCAAAACATGAAAATAGTTGTATGTAGTCCCAAAAGGTAAAATAATTTCACTGTGCAGCAGCGAAATTTTCATAATATTTTAGGAGACTGTCATCATTTCTCTACTAATACTGGATGTGCATGTGTAAAAATTTTGCATTATGCGACAGTTGGCAATTTTCGTTGATTTTAAATATAATTTCTCAGATCATAAAATCCTTTTAGCTGTTCCTAATCTCTACTCCTTTCAAGCACATTTTTGTTGGAAAGTGTGTATTTCTCTCTTAACTTGTGTATTTATTTCTTTGCCAAGCAATTCTTTTTTAATTTCAGCCGTATGGGTTTGTTCCAACGGGTGGAGGTATTCGTTATTGTGGGGTTCTCTTTCATAAAGGGTAGAGAGAACGCGTTTTAATTTTCCACAGAAGTCCCCAAAATGAAATCTGTTGCTGAGTCTGGTATATTCTCTAAAAATATTGATCTTATGGTCTCACTAAGGCTACAGAAGATCTGCATTGCGTATAACTGAAGATGTGAATTTAAATGAAGGACTCATCTCAACGGACAGTTGAATTAAATTTTTAGGGGGGAATTTAAGTGCAATCAGGATGGTGGAATTGAAATATTTGGAGGCATGCATTAAATCTCTGGCTCTACGTGAATGGCATTATGGCAACATATTACGGCTTGATGGACATGAACGCTTTTAACAAAAGGGATATAATAGAAATAGTCTTAATTATTTGAGCTGTCAAAAGGATATTAAAAGTGACCATTTAAAAAGACGGAACCATAACTCCCATGTGTAGAATAGGCAAGGCTAAACAGCTGAGAAATAGTCCCTTCAAATTTCTGATACTTCTACAACTTTTTTTATTAGAACTTGGACTGTTTCGAGAAAGTGCCACTGGCTGATCTATTAAGTTTTTAATACCTTCTTGTTGGTTCTAAGAAGCTTGAATTGTAGACCTTTTGTAGAAATGTGCAATGTATAGTTAGTCCTCTGCCTTACGGCCTTTGTGTGTAGTTAAAAAAAGTTCCTCTTCTCAGCTAAAATTCCTTATCGTATTCTGGACAACTTTATAAAAACTATGAATTTAAAGAAAATTGCTGAATTTTTAATTTAATTTGATGTTCGTAATTTAAATTTATTTTTATGTCTTAGTAGCTCTTCATAGTACTAAGAATTTATGAGACTAGTAATTAACTAATTAAGTAATTTCATGAACTAGAATAAAGGAATATTTTTGAAATTTGAGTATATTGGGTCCTGATTTAAAAAATTTTTGAAAAATTCTTTAAAAAATTTTCTTAAAAATTGAGAATAATTTTTTTAAAAATTTTGTAAAAAAAAACTTTACTAAAACTTCTTTCTAAGTATTAAGATGTTTTTTTTATATATGAAGTAAAATTTTACTACCCGTGAGGAAATATTTATGGAATCCTATTAAAAACGGCTTTGGAACATATGGGAACTGTTCTGAACTCAAATTGAGTACATTTTTCTTTATTTAAGTCATTATATTTTTAAGTGCAGCATTATCCAACAACATACAATGGTACTAAGTGACGAAATGTCAGCGTATTGCTTATGCACTAGTAATATATGTATAAATATTTGAATTATATCAATATGTATGCCTAATCTATGTCAACTGAATACGGAAGAAGAATCCAATGGCTTCTGAAACACAACAATCGCATTTGATGATATACCGACTATGGTGGGCAGATTGCCATTGATTCATATACGATAAATATTAGCTGAGAATTTTATCTCTCGAAATACTCGGTGATTTTAATTACATGAACCATAAAACTTTTTTTAATCAAATTAAAAAGTTCGCATATACTGCTCTGGCATTCAATCATGAACTGTGAATTGGCATTGGCAACTAAAACCACGGAAATTTGAAACAGAACAAAGTTCTAAGATGAAAATACGCAGAGCAAAAGTTTCTGCAAGTTTATAAAATTATGAAAACTTAAAAATGGTTTCGAGAATTGAATGAATTTCGCTGCCTGGTGGACACTCTCGAAGGTTATGGGCATCTCACTGTTCATATATTTATATAAGTACTTCTCTACACACTTGTGGTAGTGAAGAGTCAGAGAAATTAATAAATTTTAGAATGCAACCACTTGGGTGAAAAGTTTATCTCAAGTCCATCACAATAAAACTAAACTTTATGCTTTAATTTAATTTTTTTTTAGTTTCTTTTTTGTTCTTTGCTTCATTAAAAAAGCTTTTACGACTGTACATCTATACATATATTATTTTACATACATACTCTTAATTGTTCATCTATTAATTTGTTAAAACTTAATGTCCCGAAAAAAGGATTATTTACAAAAACCAAATACCTGTGTAATGGCAGATAATGGACTGGACACAAGTATGTTCTCCAAATAAAAGCAACAAAGAAAAAAAGAACAAATTAAGGAAAAGAGGTTAATGAGTATTTGAATTTAAGCCTGATTAATTTCCTTATTGTAGTGAAGAATCATTTGTTTCCAGTATGTTAAAAGGGAAGAGGACTTTATTTGTGATTAATCCCCCCAGTTTCACACAATAATCTGAGAGCTTAAAAAAGATATAAAGGGTATTTCATTAAGCGCTTTCTATTTTTATATATTTAAATTTAAGATGTCATTAAATTTTTGTTTGTTTAAAAGGCCTATCAGTTCACATTACCTCCATGCCTCAAATCGCTCGTGCAGAATATGTTATATGACACGAGTTGTATGGCGCGTAGCGTTGTCCTGTTAAAACCCCATGTCGTTGATGTCCATATCATTCAATTCAGACCAAAATAAGTTGGTAATCATAGATTTATAGCCCTTGCCGTTGATGGTGATGGTTTGGCCAACGTTGTTCTGAAAGAAATATGGACCGATTATGCTGCCAGTCCAAAATCCCTACAAAACAGTGATTTTTTTGTGGATGCATTAGATATACTTGGATCTCTTGTGGACTGATATCGCTCCAAATTAGTCAATTTTGTTTGGTGAAGCACTTATTCAATTTGAAATGGGCCCCATCGCTAAAGATGACTTTTCGATAAAAATTAGGGCCAGTTTCTAATTGCTCCAGGGTCTATTCAGCGAACACACATTGGGATCTATAGACTTTTAGCTTGAGTTCCTGGAACAGTTGAATTTTTTGCGGGTGCAAACTCAAAACTCGAGCCCAGTTCTGCACACTATTAGGGATAGCGGTGATCGTCATCGTGCTGGTGTTGGTTCATTATTTACTGAATCAGTGAACACAAATTTATCCACCACCGTCAAATGGGCGAAGCGTGCCCGAATAGAACACTTATTTCGATAAAATAATTTATTCATTTGGAGATTAAATAAATTAGAGGCCATTTGATAGATTTAGCTTCAACCGTCAAAGCTTAGAAGTCCCTGTTGGAAGACCCGACATAAAGTACAGAATTTGATAATTCCTTTTTATTGAAGTGTAATAAACAAAAATAATTAACTTTTTCAGACATGTTAATGAACGACACTTTTCCTAAAATTGCTGTAGTCTATAATTAAATTTAAGTTTTATTATTATGGTACGAGTCATTTTGTGAACTGAATGGGATTAGCGACAAATCATTATTCAGGCTTAAGTTCGTTAATAAATTTTTAGAGAGTTTTTTTTTTTTTTTGAGGAAACTCTGAGGTGATGTAAATTCTTTTTTTTTTTAAGGAAATATGAGAAAACTTTATTATTTGATAACGACTAGAGGAAGGGAAGAGCCAAAAACTTTCTTCAATAGTTTTTCACTATTATTTAATTATTACAATTATTAATTGAAAGCAGACGATATGAGAATTATGTTTCTTCGTGTGCTGCACTTAGCCTTTTTTAGATCTTAAAAATATTTTTCAACAGCAGAGACGAAATCTTTCTTGGGCTTAGTTCTTTAAATCCCAAAAATGGGGTGAATGTGGTAAAAGTTTGTAATGCAATTATTTAGTAACATCGGCTCCAATATTTTGTCATTCTTGCAGTAGATCTTCTTTCAGTTGAGCCTTTTCTAGAAATGTGGTGAAATGCGTCTAGCCAATTCATCGCAAAGATGTTAATTGGGATTGGGCTGCGATGAGAAGAATATGGGGAATGTGATGAATTATCCACATTCGAACTTCATTGCTTGTGTGTTTGGGGTCGTTGTCTTGTTAAAATTAAAAGTTGGTCTCAAAGTCTTTTAAGTTTTTGAGGTACACATATTTGTCCATTGTACCGTCGATAAAAACACAAGTTGCCAATACATGCTACAGCCATAAGTATATCATCACACCACGACCCTCTTCCACCACAATGCTTGATTGTACATACTACATTGTTTTTTATTGCGACTCGGTGTTTGGCTTTCTCCAAACTTAGTCTAGCGTCTGATTGCAAAATATCAAATTTGATTTCGTCGGAGAGGAATACACCTTTCCAGAAGTCTTCATCTTTATATATACTTATATATATTTTTCAAATACTACAGTAGACTAAGTTTTCTTTGATGATATAAAATGGTAGTATAAACAAATGACACTTGACGAAACTTTTTAGTAAAAACATTATAGCTTGGTATATATCATTGAATTGTAGTCGCACAGCTGGTTAAGATGGCTTATAACTGCGCATGGACATTATATTTAGCCTTTATGATGTAAAGGACATCAATATTTGCATACTAAGTACTAAGTAAATGTATATTTATTGCGCACACTGTGCAAATTTAAGTATATATATGTTAATATATTTCTAGTAAAAATATTTGGATATACAAACATTTTTTTGTTTACACGATTTATAGTTTGTTGTGTTTTTTTAATGAACATACCAACGTAATTCTGAAAAACATTACAACATTTTTGAGCGAACAAATAACATGGTCACCATAAGCATAAGTATAAACAGATAATCACAAGCACAGAATCGTTTCTGCAAGTTATAGTTTGCAATTATAATTGTAGCAGCCACGTTTATTGTTTTCGTGATTTTAGCTAAATTTCAAAAAGTTATTTCGGACTAGTTTTGTTCCTCAGAAATTTTCTTATAGACACAACGAATCGCTGCCTTAGAAACAAATATCAGAATTACATTATTTATAATAATTTCTTTCACATTAAATCTAAAAAAACTGTCTACTGACTCAAAAAATATTTCTGCCGCCTGTAGAAATATAAATAAAATGCGACTCGGATTTATTGTCTATAATCTCAAAAGCTTTTGAAATCATCATTAATTTTATTCTCCATTACAGTGTGATGCTGAAACCCATAATTAAATTTTCACAGTCTATACTTTTCTTCCGTAAAACACAAAAGTCAATATCTTGTTAATTGTATGTTAAAGTAAAAACCAAAAACTCAGTACACACTCATTAGGGTAACTTTTTTGTTTGTTTTTGTTTTCTAATTATATAACCAAGTGAAATCGTTAACGGTTATTACCTACACAAACACATACACATGCACGTTCAACTATACTCATGTATCATCCTTCTACTTAATACTACCATTTGATATGAAAGGATAATATTTACAACAAGCCATAATATTTACAACAACATGACACTTATTAAGTTTTATAAAACAAAACAAAAAAGGATATTCAATATTGCACATACTCGTACAAACAAACGCTATACTGGTATGTGGGTGTATGCGTTTTATTATACAGGCATATCAAATTATAATAATTGTCAGACACAAATTAATACAGAGTGTAAATATACAAATTTATGAATAATTTTAATATGTTTTTAGTTGACTCGTTTATCGTGGTGTTTGTTTAAAAAAATCTTTAACCATGTTGAGTTTAATAAGTACGTAAGTATACTCGTATGTGTGTTAATTAGACTGTGTGTTTGAATTTTTTTTAAGCGTGCATAGACATGTGCCTGTTTGTTGACATTCAAGGATATTATAATGGTATGCACAAATAAGAGATTATTTAATTAAAAATCATTATGTTGTCATCTGTTGAGACGGAAATCAAAAAGAGTAGCATATTGTTTTGGATCTCTGAAGAAATATAAAAAACTTTCTACACGACCAGTATAAAGAGAATTTTGAGAATTAAAACATATATGTACGTATACATATCTCTTCAAATAGTTTATTCCGGGTCTGATTCAGAAGCTTCTATTTACACAGATAATGAACAACTAAATTTATAACAATTTATAAAAATTAATATACAATAAACAAATATTCTGACGATGGTACTCAATGAGTAACGAAATATGGACAAAATACAAAGAACGACCCTAATCTAAATTATATACTAAAGCTATAAAATAAAAAAGGGCAAAAGTAGAATATATAATTACAAAGAAATGTAGTTTTTTGGCCGCCCTAGGGCTGTGTGCCTTTTAACTCGAACGTTAATTAAACTCAAAATACATACATATTTATACATTTTGTCCTATTTTAAGAAAATAATCTCTTATTTCTCAACACGAATACTTTGATACTTAAACTTTAACAAACGTGAAAACTAGAGTTTAAAAAATCTAATCTAAGCCAACCCGACATTTCACTAGTCACCAACTAAATCATCAGTGAACTTTAAGCAGTTTTGAAAACATTCAATCGCATATGTTTATAACAAACAAATCAAATACAATATGAGAATTCTCTATCGTATACGATTATACATAATCATAGTTGACTTAGAATGTTTTTATACAAACAACTCACAAAAAAAAAAAAACAATTATATTCAACATAAGTCCATTTTATTTTTCTTGCAACATTTATACACCTTTTGGTTGTCAATGATGGTATTTATCAGACAAAAAGTAAAATAAAATCAATGTTTTAAATACTTAATATTGAAATATATTATTTGAAACGATTTGGTCTAGTAATCAATGAAATATCGGTATAGAAACAGGTAAAGCCACAACAAACGAACAAGTTTTGAAACTCTCCAAAATATTAAATTTCAATATTAAATACATAAAAACTAATGCAAAAGAATATTATCAAATTGTGTAAAAAATCTGGAATTGCTTCCGTTTTTTTACCGAAACTGGTGTCTGCAACCATGAAGCCGTTGCTGGTTTTGTTAGTCGCTTTATGTGTTGGTCTAAATTTTGTAAGATTGTGTTTAATTAACTTAAAATTATCTTCCGAACCGATTTTAGTAAATTAGTTTGGAATGCATCTAATGTATACTATACTAACATATAAGTTCTTTCGTAAACACACCACCTATTGATTTGCACTGACGATAAATAGCCCTCAAATACTACAAAAGGATGTAGATACTCATAAGAAGAAAAATTTCCGACCAAATGGTTTTTTGTTGAGGCATATACGAATGCTGAAAAATGTACTTTCTATGTGTCTTAACATATTAAATCACGTATCTAGTACCCAAAAAGTATCATCAACCACTTTTATGTACATAAAATTTTGACACAAATAATCATATTATTTGCTAGTAAAAAAAAAAGAAAAAATATTACATCATTGCTTATGAAGGAGTCTATCACGCCAGTAATATTTGTTATTTGTAGCAGGAGCAAAGTACCCAAATTACCAGGTCATGTTTATTAATAAGTAAAACAAAATATAGAATCACAAACCATCATTATTTAGTTAAGGACATGAAAACAGATAATTATCACGGCATGCTAGAAAATAGGAGTATATATTTAAAAATTATTAATGCACTTGTTGGATAAATAATGTTGGCTTAGGAATAATATTTAATAAAATGTTAATAAAAAAAATATTTTCCTTACATTGTTACTCAATAATTAATATTGAAAATTTACTTTTTTGGGATATTTTCCCCAACTTATTGTTAAAACAATTAGAGTTTTTAAGAAATTTTTTTGTTTGTTGTGGCTTTGGATGTTCATATGGCGACATTTCATTGGTCGTTAAACCATATTCCATTATAATAGAATATGGTTTAGGGATGTTCATAAGATGTTGCATCTTTTCAACCTGCTGAAATTCACTGACGATTTGGTTTAGCGACCAATGAAATGTCGGCATATGAACAGCTAAAGCCACAGAAAACGAAAATAGTTGTATAAATTGTACTCGTATTGTACTTTTGTATACTTTCTAGAAAAATACTGATTTAATCACATTTTAAATAGACGTTGAAAAAATATTGAAGTAGTGAAGCTTGAGCGTTTATTTCATCTATTATTTCAAATATTTTTATTTATTGAATTTTCAATTGAACAATCAATTAAGTATTAACATTTTAAATTTATTTAAGTCCACTTAATTTCAGACAAAAAAATCTAGTTTCTGTTGGTGTTGTTTTACAACTCTCGCATTCAGCTAAGAGCCAGAGTGTCCCCCCTCTGTAATGTAGAATGTTGAGGTCTAGTGGGTTTAGGTAATACTCTAGTTGCTTTGTGTATATTGTTGCGTATTATTTTTGAACTACAGTTTTATTCAGTAGAACATCCAGGTCTTTATGAATGCCAGGAAGTGACTGTGCCTTCAAATTTTTCCTATATTAAATACCAAAAACAAACAAGCACAATATGAGAAGTTTAAATTGTATATAATTATTAGAAAAAACATAGTGATGCTAGGCTTAGAATGATTTTATGCAAACAACACACCAAATAATTATAGTCAACGTGAGTCTATTTCATATTTCAAGTAAACGCCAACCAATGGTTGTTAATAATTTTTTATTGTAAAAACTCTAATTAACAATTAGTTGGGGAGAATATCTCAAAATAAAAAATTTTAATATTAAGTTTTCTTAAAATATTACACTTACTCTTTTAATAATTTACAAGTATGTTTAAATTCTATGGAATTCTCATATAGTATGTAAGAGCTTTCTATAAGTATAAGCGTTTGAGTGCTTTCCAAACATGATTCGGCTAAAGTATGCCGATGGTTTGGTTAGATAAACTAAAAGCAAACAAGACATGTTGACATATAATGTCCTACTCGTATACTATGTACTCCCTGGTATAAACTTCTTAAAAAAAATTTAATTTCCAGCAAATATTTTATTATAGCCAAAAAATCACATACCTTCCATATATAGAAAAATCGATGTTAGAGACATCTTTTAGTTGGAAATTTAAATTATTATATGAATGGTTTTTGTTTTCTTAAATATTAGATTAACTTTTTTCATTGATATATGTTTATAAAACAAGACACTATATGCGCCGCTTAAGAGCCCTCGATTTCACAGAAAGCCAACATTTTCGAAATTCTTTATAAATTTTATTAAAATTTTGCATATTATTGTCGATTTTAGAAAAATATGGCAGGTTTTGCAAAACCTAACTTTAAAATTGTTGAACGCGAAATTTGTTTAAAGCTCTCATTTCTAGTCTAAATAATTATGATTTTATATATTTAATGGTAATGCGTTTTGAGCCAATTAATGCTAAATTTTACAAAACTTAATTTTTTTTGCGAATAAAGAAACGACAATCTCATATTCAAGAAATATGTTTATAACAGCTAAAAAGTAAAAGCATTTATTTGCTGCACTTTAGAAGCCAAACCAGCGGACTTTTTTTATATTAAAAATTTGGTTCAACTTTTTTTATTTAAATTGTTTTCATGAAGTTTATGCACCGGATCTGGCATAACGTTACATTTTGTATCTTTTATTTGCTTTACAGCCGTAGTCGTAATGCACAAATTTTAATTTCGTTTTCTATTATAAATCCGAGAAAAAAAATTAAAATAAAATTCTATTTTTCAGCAATAAAAAGCAAATTTTAATGGCAAGTTTGTGCAAAGTTTTAACATTTTAAATCTATTTTACATTTTAGCTTTTTTATCTCAGATTCGCGTTAGTATGTGTATATGTTACTAAACTTGATATGAAAAATGTTTTATTAAAGCAACTTTTTCGATGCCAGTCTTACGAAATAAACGCCAAATGGATTTTTTACTTCCTATTTTACTTAAGCTTTGGCTTTAATCCAAAATAATAATAATAATAATAGTTGATAAGCCATAACTTTCTTAGACTGTGAGAATAAGGAAATTAAAAAATAGAAAAAACGACGGCTAAAAGAACACAAAAAACGGAACATACAATGAAAGAAAATGAAATTCACGAATTATTTATGTGTGTCATAATACAATTTTATGTAAATGAGCGAAACTAATAGAAACTGCTTTTAAATGCAGAAAGGTATTTTTAGGTAATTCAATCTGCACAAAAATGTCTCTGTCTGTCCCATATGCAAGGAATCATCATGCTATAGAGTCTCTTTCTATTGCTTATTATTAGTAGCGACTTATTGCAGCAAAGGACTTTGCTCTTGGTTACTTTAGTTTAATGTAAAACATTAAAAAAATGCAGCAAACAGGACAATAACAAACATATAAATCCATGTTGTTTTTCCTTCACAGACAGATTCCAGAGTTTGAGTTTACAAAATGACAAAGAAAGAATGTTCAAGGCATGGAACATTTGATATGTAAACATTTTGTTGGCAAATCATTTCAAGTACCTTTAACGGTTAAATAAATTAATAATGCGATTCAGCATAAATGCCAGTTCATCTTGCAACAGTTAGAGTGTGCAACATCAATGTCTCCGGCCTGTTAAAAGAACAAGGAGCCAGACAGTTTTATTTATACATTTATAGCATGAGTTTAAAGGGAAATTATTCAAAAAAGATTTCCTCAGCAGATGCTCTCTTACAGCACAGTGGGCTTAAAGCTGAATGGATTCGAAATAATTATCAAGTTCTTCTTTAAACACTTTACAATCACTATTTGGTAAAGAATTGTGGACTTTCACCGATCCGCCCTTCCGCAGGGTGTTTTAGTTTTGAAAGCAGTAATTAAATACGGTCAATACAAGCCTTTTATTTTTACTTTTATGCCTTTAACAAACAAATAAAAAATATCAACGTGAAAAAATTACATTCTGCTTCATTACACCCAAAGTCTTGCAACTTTCTTCAACTTTTTTATTATATTAAAAAAAGTACTTTTATATTTAAATTTACATGAAAATTGCAACTATTTTTTTCACTGTAAGTTTTTTATACATTCAGGACATTTATGTACAGTAATAAATAACTTATTTCCTATTTAATTTACAACATGTTTAATATAGTTTATATTTCAATTAAAAGTATTAAGAAAGTGAAATTTTAAATGACAAATCTGTATATAATCGTGTGGAAATGCACTAAATTAAGTTTTTTTCTTTGATAAAGTCACTGTATTTTGATAACTTTCTTTTGTACTGAGTATATCCCAAAAACTTGTCCTTTCTTAGCTTTTCTCTGTAATATGTACACTTAATGGCGTTAACATTTTATATGATGATGTGGCGGAGTCATCAAATATGCTGACGGTTGAACATATCACAATAAATTAAGCTGCACAACTTCAAGTCTTACAAGCTCTTCATTTACATTACAATTTGTAAAACTTTTACTACTAGACGTAAAACAAACGAAGTTGTTTCATAACATCTTGAAGATGACTTCAGATTCACTAAACAGGATCCAAAGAAACGACAAAGCTTTGTAGACTAGTAGGTAGTGTAATAGACTCGTAGTGCGAAGGTCCCAAGTTCGAATCCTGCTGCAGAATTCTGGCAGTTGTGTTTGATAATTAAAGGGAGCGCACGACAAGCCTTCACTGGCTTAAGTGTATGTCATATGACATGGGCTACCTAACCTAACCTTGTTAAAATCATTGGTAAAGATACGAATTTTCAAAACTTCTAAGTCACAAGTTATGAGTTTTATTAGTTCCTTTGGAAGTTCTCTTTTTATTGAGTAATCTTGAGATGAAGTTATGAAGACATATTCCACGATTTGTATCAATATAATGCGAAATAAAAGGAAAATCGAACAAAATTAAAATTTTTTTAGATATCCTAGACATGTCCTTGCCAGCTGTGACTAAGAGCCTTTGCTAACATTTTATTAAAATTTTAATAATCTGCTATTTTTTAATAAATTCAAGTTGAAAAGTTTCGGATATCTAGATTCATATAAATTTAAAGGCAGCTTATTAGTCCTGGCCAGGCTGATAAACTATAGAAACATTTGGCTCGTTGCTCTTATTTCGATATTAGTTTTGCAAGAGAAGATTATAAATATTAATTTACATCTAGGCCACATCTGGCTTACATAATTTTAAAATATATTTATATATACAAAATATATTTACCCTTCTTTTATCTTTTTTATACCACGAACGAATCTAGTAATTGGACACTACAAAGGGGAAAAATGTTACAAACTTATTGTTTATAATGACTGTTAAACAAAATTCTTTAATCATCTTTCTTAATCCTTTTATTTTGCATAATGAACATATTTTTTAATTACTTTCAACTTTCATGTCATTAAACAGAACAACTTTTTGGCCACTCCATCATCACTACTAAGAAGAGCGTCAACAGTGTCCTCAGAGCCGTCTTCAACATCATCATAATTGTTTTGATATGTAAATGATGCTGCTCCTTAATGATGATGATGATGCCGTTTTTGCTGAATTTTTAATTTAAAAAATAGTTCATTCATTTAATTTTTATTCAGCATTTTAAATACCAAAAATACCACAATCCGTTTTTGGGAGCAGCAACAAAATCCAAAAAAGGAGCAAACAGAACTTTGTTATAGTTTTAATTAAAGAATTTTGTTTTGTTCATTATTTTTTGTGTTGTTCATGTCTTTTTATTTGTGTCTATTTTTCTAGCAGGGAATTACAAAAACTAACTGACCAGTAAGAATCGTTTTTTTCTTCTTTTGGGCACAGTTGTGTGCAACCTTTTATACAATAGGAATTGAAAAGGATTTCTTTCTTCTATTTGATAAAGCAGGACATCATATTGTTATTAGAATTGTAAGCAGTGGCTTTTAGAATCCTAAATTCCTATTCGACTCATTCACAATAATTTGTCAAGGGTTTATTATATTTGCCCTTTTACATCACGTTCTTTATTTTCAAAGAAATCAGCAGGAGAATTTCTCTTATTATCGCAATTTCCCATACAAAAGAAAATACATAGTTTTCCTTTTAGAGGGTTACTTACTTCCTGCAGTTTTTTGCTCTTTTATCTTCAAATTAACTTCTACAAAATTCTCGAATTTCTTCAGCAAAGTATGGGATAATTAGAAAATGCTTTGTATGCGACCTCCTGCACTTCCAGGTTGTTGCTTCAAAGCTCAATTTACATTTCGTTTATGGAGACTCACTATAGCAGTTTACCAGATACAGGGTATACAAGCAGACACATACATTTTTTGTTTATATCGCGTGATTTTTCTCTATATTTTTTTAGAGAAAAAAGTTTCGCGACATGTGGCAACAGCAGAGATGCCCAGGATGCCATTTCACCTTGAATAGACTAACAAACGAACAAAGCTTTCAAATCATTGAATTTCATAATCAAAATTCGTGCGGTGCGAGAAATATGTCTCGTAAATTACGTCCATTTTGCTCGTATGGTCGTCATAATTGACCCACCGCGAACATGCTTAAGCTGTTTTGACTAAATTTCACATCAGTTTCACTTTATTGGACATTGATAAACCAACGCGTGTGCGAAGAGTGCGCATCGAGGAGAATATTGATGCTGTATCAGCCCGTGTCAATGAAGATCGCACTCTGCCAATTCGTCGCCGTTGTTAACAATTAGTTTTGTGTTATTCGACCACGTGAAAAGATTTTATGTATGAAACCATACGAAATACAGCTGCTGCAATAACTAAAGCCAGATGAGGTACTACAACGTCATTTGATTAAATGAAGATCCATTATTTTTTTTACCGAAAGTATGTCTTCAGCTAAGAAGCCCATTTTTGGCTCAATGGGTACGTCAACAAACGGAATTGCGAATTTCAAGGGAAGAGCAGCAAAAGGCAATTCAAGTGCTGACAATGCACCCTGGAAGATGCACTGTTTGGTGCGGTTTGTAAGTCTGCGGCATCATTGGACCATTATCCTTCAAGAACGAGGAAATTCAAAATATTGCGGTCAATGGATCAAGGTACCGTGCGGTGATTAACTTCTTCTTTTTGCCAAAATGGAAGAACTAGACTTGGTTGACATGTTGTTACAACAAGACGGTGCCGAATACCACACGGCAAACGATACCATGAACCTATTGAGAGGCGAGTTTGGTATCAGGTCCAATGACAGTATAATGCATTTAAAATGATATTTTAACATTAAAGAAGTCCTTTACTAAAACTACTTTTGCCCTCCCTAGTTCTATTTGAAATCGATCCCATTTATTTGTATATATTTCCGCGATAGATATTTATTGATGCTCTTTTTTGAACACGGCTTTCACTGCTAAAGCAATATTTTCCACCCACTTGGTGTGGTTATGTCTTTCCTTAAGGGCTCATTTCGTGTCCTATGGGAGCTCTTATTAAATCTCCACAAAGATAACACACAAAAAGAGCAATAAAATATTTCTTAATACGTTTTACTTGTTTTCAATAAAATTGTGGTTGTATGTGCTGAAAACCAATTGTTGACAACTACTATTCACAATAAAATGAAAAAGTCTTAAAGTTCTTTTAAAGTTGATTTTCAGTTTTTTACTATTCGTATGGCAATTGTTGTTTTCTATGTTCTTATTGTTCTTTATTCTCTTGTGCTCATTTGTATTGTGTTTCCGTTTCTGTTATATTGTCCTCTGCCATCTTCAGTTTAGTGAACACAAATGCAAGACGACCTACTAAAACAAGAAAAACATAAAGTAGCAACAATTGCTAAAAAAAAATTATCAACAACAATATGTTGTTACATTACAAAAATATTTCTTGAAATTTTTTTCTTAGTCTTTTTATTTTATGATTTTCAAATGTGGTCAGACATGCTGACCACTAAAACCAGCCGCAACAATAGAAACCACAAATCAAGAATTGGTTAAGATTTGATGTTGTTGATATTGTAAATAGCAACTACAAGAGCAACAATAAACAATAGTACATGTACATTTGTCAAGAGCAGAAGAAACAAAAGTAGTCAGTGTAACGATAACTTTTCTCCTCCTACTTTTTCTCCGACATAACTTTGAGTTGTTACAAGGATTGTATGTGTTGCAAACAGAAGCAGAAGGACAGGACACAACATTGATTTTCCTTAATACTAGGAGAGAAATTTTGTTGCCGTGTTTTTTTTTTAAATTTTGCGAGAGACTGGACAGTTGCTTGTATATATGTTGCAAGTAGTTTCTTTTTTTCACTTGATATTTTTATTGCTGTTACTTATTAGATTTGTTCTTGTAGTTAAATGTTTAGTGCTATTGTTTTGTCAACAGTTAATTTTTGCTCGACACGCAAAAGGAAGACAACTATTTTTTGTATCACGTTTGTGGTTTTTTGAAAAACAATACTATATAATTTAAAATTTGAATGGACTTTAAATTCCAGTTTAGTGAAAATCTAAAAGGTTGTAAATACACAAAATTTTTAATTTGCTTGATCAGTCTTTTGTACGCATTTAAAAAATTAAAATTTTAATTCATTTTTATCGCTCTTATATTTACAACACAGAAATACAAGTTCGGTTCAAGCTTTTGTACCCACTAATAGAAATTTCTTTTAGATTTATTGTGGCCAGTACTCTGCTTCTACAAGAGCAGCGAGAATCAATGACGAGTTGAAATCAATTTGACGCTTTATGTATTTGTAATTGAAAAATGTCAAAAGTCAACGGGAGCTATTTTTACTAAATTTTTGTTTTTATATTGTTGCCAGAAATAACAAACTCTTACAACTTAATTTAAAACTGCGTATCAGTACTACTTTGGTTTCACTGAAAAAGATTTAGAAAAGCCGTGGGTGCTTGACTTCGTTCCACTTCATACGCAATCTCGACAGTTCTGTTGTCAGTTGCCGTTTCGAGGTATGCGCTGGTCTCCCGACTCGTCTGCTTCCCTATGGATTCCAATCTATATCGTCGTCTGGTCTTCGTAAGGTGTGACCTATCCGACTCCATTTCCGCTTACTTATTTCCGTTGTAATAGGCTGCTAGTTTGACTCCATCCAGAGCTGGTTGTTGGATATTGTTACAGGCCAGAAAATACGTAAGATTTTGCATAGGCATTTGTTGAGAAATACCTGAAGGCATTGTATGTCACGTGGTGCCATGTTCCAGGTCTCGCATCCATATAACAAAGTGAATTTTATATTGGAGTTAAGTAGTTTTATTTTAGTTTGTTTCGCAATATTAGACGACTTCTAAACCAGGTTTAACTGGGCAAATGCACTCCGTGCCTTATTTACGCGACTGGATATGTCTGGATATGCTGCTGAGCCACCAGTTGTATAAATTATGCGACCTAGACGATGGGATAGACAATTGTATTTAGAATATAAAATCTATTGTGTTCGACAAATATCTTCAGAGAAAATTTACGACACATAAAGTATCCAAACGTTTCCGCAGTATCGAAACCAGTGGAATGTTTTCACAATGACCCATTGCTGTGGTGTGCAAAATTCTGAGAAGTGCTCATTTTTGGTCCCCTACGATCACTGCCATTGAATTTGTATTCACTGAAAAACATTTATTTGCAAAAATAAATTTGAAAAAGGATGTTCCACAACAACAATGCTTTTACACGTACAAATTTTTGTCACTATAAACCGTAAGTTTTTTTAATACATCAAATAAATATCATACTTTTCGAATGGATGTACGAATTTTTGCGTTTAAAACACCCGCTAAACTGAAGCTACAAGTGATCTTTGGACTCCTTTAAGCTTTATCAGCAATCAGTGGAAACATGTATGTATGTACAAGTCTGCATATAATTTCAACTACTTCCATTATACTAACACTACATAAAAAGAAAATCTCTTCCAGCAAAATTGGTTTTTTATTATTTTTGGTTCATGTGTAAACATCCTCGATAATATCCTTGTTTCATTTAAACTTAAAGATATCTGTCCCTTAAAAAAGGCACCCGCTGGAAAAGATAATTTCTTATTTTCGATTAAATAAGACAATAATCCCATCTAATAATAATTTTTTCTGACTTATTCCATTCGCTTATCGCTACTTTAGACAATGAATATGAAAATGTCCTTCATCAATATAAATTTAATAAATTAATGTTCTCTCTGTTGACAACCATTCTGGCTGTCAGTCATTCTAATGTCGTCCATATGTTTAAATGGAACATTTTACTTTTTATATGCATGTGGTAAAATTACTTTTGTTGTTCGTTTTTCTTTTGTGTTTAAGAAATGTTATTATGGTAGTATGTATATACACTCGAAAAAATTTTGAATTAAGATTTAGGAAAATTTACTCAATTTGAGTTAAAAATGTTGGTCATGTTGTTGGCCATGCGTCAAAGCTGTGTTCTATTCGTGATTATCATGCTACATACTTATAATAATGAAGAAAACTCCTTATTTCCTTACAAAATTTTGTTAAATTTTAGTAAAATGTTTACTGAACTTTTAAAATTTTTTTAAATATTCTCAATTTGAAATTTTTAAATATTTTTTAAATTTTTTTTCTGCTTTGTTCTGAAAAGCAGAAACTATTAAAGAAAGTTTAAAATATTTTTCACGTAAAACAAATTTTAATAAATTTTGCAAATGAATGAAAATGCTCAATGAAGTTCAAGAGAAATACTAAAGAAAATACAAAAAAACAAATAGTATTGATAAATAAATATATTGTTTATAAAAAAAGACCTCAAACTCGAAAAAATAATTCAATTAATTTATAAACATAGAGGTAGAAAAAAATCATCAATTTAAAATTTATTAGTGATATAAATACAATTAAAATAAAAAATCGATCGCAAACGCATTCGTCTGTTCAGACAATTTTTGCGCCGTGGACGAAATGCTGATTCAACACCCGGATGCCCAATAGCAGTCGAACTTGTTTTTTTTTTGCAATGCACGCGGTATAATCCAAATGGACGAACTTCAAAAGGGTAAAATAAACAATAGCGAATATTTTGCAAACTTAGATTAGATTCAATGAGGCGAAAACAACCTCTTATGGCCAAGAAAAAAGTTCTTTTCCACCAGGACAATGCAAGGGTGCACACATGTGCAGTTTTCATTAATTTCCGAAATTCCATTAATTAGGCTACAAATAGCTTCCTAATCCACCCTATTCTCCGGATTTAGATCCGAGTGACTATTGCTTGTTTCCAAACCTCAAGAAATGCGCCGGCGCAAGGAGATTTAACTCCAAAGATGAAATTATCGCCCTCGACAAATCTTATATTTTTGGAAGGGATAAAACAAATTATGTAACTTTGGACAAAATATATATATGTAGTTCAAAGCAGAAAAGTCACGGACTTAAAAACAACCTCTTGACTTATAAATAACCTCTTGATTTGCATAAAAAGAATCTTGTGAATTCTTTTCTATTCAATATATTTTTTGTTGAATTTGAATAGAAACCCATAATTTTTGAAAATAATTTACTTTAGTTCATAATAATAAATAATTGTTTCACATATTTGATTGATTGATGATAGTTGATTGACACTGTCATTAGCTTCGTACATCATAAACTATAAAATGTTTATTGAAGACGGCTTCGTTGCCTATAAATTAAGTTCAATCATAAAAAATTTAAAATGTTTTGAATAAAATAAATATCTAAAATATTTTGTAAATAATGTAATTATAATAATATTTATATTATATATAATTTTCTGATTATGGCCATTCAAGCTTAATAATCATTAACTAAGTCTTAGAAAATATATTTTTGATATCAAAAGGTTTTTAGTCAGAAGTAAAAAATTTATTGTTGAAAATAAGACACTATTTTTAGTTCTAATTTTTATTATGTAAGAATATGTGTCCTGGATTACAAATTTTTTTTTGTGCAATTTTTTTACTTGAGCTCAATACATTTGTGTTTTTTTCACTGTATTTAATGATGACTATGTTTTATATAAAATTATATTATTGTCCCTGCGGTGTCTTAGTTGTCTAGAAAGTTGTATATGTCTCATTGAAAATAAATATAATTTTTTCTAGTTTTTGTTGTGGAGAAGGCGATCCCTTGAAAGTATTTATACACTTGAGAAATTTTATTTATAAGTTACCATTTAAGATGGTTTCATTAAAAACAAAATTAAAGAAATTGTCATGTATAGCTGCAGTTCCTGTGTTCTATGGCAGTACCAAATATAAACTTGCGACTTGTGGTTAGATACGAACTCCTGTGAACTCCTTTTACAGCCCGTTTTTTGCTAGTGCCATCACTAGAAGTTAACATTTTTTCATACAGAATACATTCTTAGTAGTTCATACAGCGTTACATGGCTCACAGCTGCTAAATATGGGACTTTTTAGCTGCATTCCTTTGGGCAGTGGAAAAGCAAATAATAAGATTCAGCCGTGATAGTACAGAAAATTATGATTTCAATTGGTTTTGTGCTACTTAGTTCGAAAATATGTTAAGAAAATGATGCACTTTGGTGGTCCTTACCTCACCTTATCAAGCAAAATTAGCACCAAATGGCATGTAAGCTTCGGATATTGGTCAGAGTATCTCGAAACTGCAAGAAGAGAACTAGTTGGCACAACTAAATTACATTTTAATAATCAATCCTTTTTAGAACTGTATCATTGGATTGGTTACTCACTACGAAAATTATATGAAACCAAAATTTCGCAACCTGGGACTTAGATTTATTCAGGTGAGGTCCCATTGGTTTCTCGATTTGATCTCATTTCACTGTTAAGTCTTGTATCATTTTAAATAATTTAGTTCACTAAAGGCTTTCGTCAAATTGATAAAGTAGTAATAGAGTACTGAATGTAAGTCTTTTGTGTATTTTAGCAGCCTGGTCCTCACTCGTAGAAGTCTTAGTACTAGTAACGTTTTGTTTTAAACCTAATTAAGTTCGAAAGCAGATCATGGTGTTCCCAGTCATGGTTTGAGTTATACCTTGTTACCAGGTGAAAATTCTGCAACATCAATTTCAATAATAAAAAAGTTTTTTACAGAATTTCGTTGTGGCCGTAAGAGCTCGAAAGATGAAGAAACAATTTAAAAAATGTGTTGGCCCATCGGAGATTAAAAGTGTGAGAGATTGTGGAAGTCATATGTATATCACATGGCACAGTGTTTTCTATTTTAAATGATCTTTCCACAGGATGGGTGCCATGTTTGCTCATAATCGATCGCAAACCCAATCGTGTGACAACTTTGCAGGACTGTTTGGGTTGGTTCGGCCTCAATATGAGTGAGTTTTTACGCCTTTTTGTAATCATGGACAATTCGTGGATCCGCCAAAATGTCCAAGTGGGTTTCTCGGGGTAATCGGCACCAAAGAAATCCAAGTTGGGTTGTTCTGCTAATGCTTTCGGTTTTTAAAATGACTGCCTTCAAAAGGTTAAAGCAATCATTGGAAAATATTATGCCAACATATTAGATCGAATTATTAAGGATATAAAAAAACCACCACATTTGGCCAAGAAAAAATTTCTTTTTAAAAATTAAAAAAAATATGCAATATAATCTTGCTTGTGTCGCAGCCCTTTTATGAATGCCACTCTTTGTTTAGTGGAATTTTATTCTATTTTTACTTAAAACTATTACATTTTGTTCATACATCGAATTTCTCAAATAGTATTCATTCTCGTATACAATCTCATGCATTAACTTTCAATGAATATTTTTGCACTCCAATTAATCTCTGTCCGACAAACCTCGTATATAGGTATTATCTAGTAGAAATATAAAAATAGAAATTGTTGTAAAAAAAATACAAACAAATTAATATAATCACTGAATATGTATTTGGAAGGAAAAGAGGCGTCTAATGAAAAATAAAACTATTCCAAAATGAAAATTTGCATAATAGTCTGTTTAATTCTTAAAGGTTGTGTATTTTTCAGACACTCATACAGTGTTAATGAAACTCTTCGCAACTTTCATTTGAACTTATTGCTATTATTGCCTTCGTAATGTTAAGCTTTAAGACTGTAGTTATTTTTTGTTGATATAATAGTACTCATTTGTACTTCTTTTTGGTTGAGTTAATAACTCATCATAATCACAAAATTTATCATTTTAGTCTTGTGTTTTACAACTACATCACAAAAACACACCATCACATATTTCAGCAAGTGTGTGTTAGTGTTAGTAGCAAAACATACATACGTGTGTACCATGCACACATGTCAGAAGCGTAACTTTTTTGTTACATTGTGTACAACATAAGCAACAACGTCCTACACATATTAATTGAATATTAAAGTTTTTCACGAGTCTCGTCTTAGACATTAACATTTTGCGTGATACATTCTACTTTAACAAATTAATTCAAGATAAATAAAAAATTTTATTGACATGCAATTACTCAAAGTAAGAGAGTACAGAATCCACCGTTCCTATTCTACATACCCTCCTCACATCCATTTGTTTTTATTCCAAAATCGGGTTTTGACCCGCAAAAAGAAACTTCTAATGGAGATTTTTCTATTAGTTATATTATTTGGTAGTTTAAATCGAATCTGCATGAGCACTAGTTCTTACTTGCTTCTTTTTATAACGCAGTGTCCTTTGTTTTTCATGAGGCTGGGCATGACCGGATACATCCCATGAATAGTTCTTTTAAGGGGACTGGGTTCATCTTAAACGAATACAAATTTTTAAGGCTGGAGCCGCAGGTTTTAGTCTTTAATTGCTGTCGTAAAAGGGAAGTGGCAATGAAACAAGTGCAAATAAAGCGTATTTTTTAGCAACTTTCTGTTTTTGGCAGCTCAGATGTTTTCGTGTAACATTTTACTTTTAAATATGTTCAGAATTGGTCTATAATTTAACCATGAATCGACTCACAAACGAACAACGCTTGCAGATTGTTGAATTTTGTTATCAAAATTCATTCCTAATTGAGAGGCTAGTTCGGTGAATAATTTATTACACGTATAGATCGTGCAACTTAACGCCTTTAGACTATATTTTGTGGAGTTATGTGTTTATAGGGGCAAGCCCGCAATGGTTATCGCACTGGAAGCCAATATTGAAATCATCTTTAAACATTGATTTATATAGATCGTTCTATCGACTCAAATAAGGATTTCATAAATTTCTGTAAATTTTATGTTTTTTAAATCAAACCCGGAAGCTTTAGATTGCGCGCATACGTCATATTTAATACATATACATATATTACTCATACGCCCTACAATTAAAGTAAATCATTGAAGAAAAGTTGTTGTGAGATGTACAAGACCTGGAAATCTATCTCGCTAAGCTACCACTTACCGAAGATGAAAATTATATCATACGAGTATATTTAGAAATTTCATAAGAATGAAATGAATTATTGGAGGGTTTTCTTCTGGGAGGCGTCTATCTACGCCTATGATATAATGAGTACACTTTACACATGTATATTTGCATGTACATAATTGGAAATGGAATGTTTTTATTTGATATTGCCTCACAAATTTTCCTAATCAGGGGTATGTGTATTTAATCACCATGACAACCTTCATTAATGTATTGTGTGCCCAAGAAGTATATCAAAGGACCTTGGCATGGTATTATAAATTTCATCTAGTAAACCACGAATACTTGCCTATGTACCATGGTAACTTCACAACTTGGCCTAACTTGGAGCCAACCCACATACTGTTATTTTAAAATATTTTTAATTAAACAATTCTTGTACTTACTCCAAAGTTTTCCATTGTAGGGAGTAAATTCTTTATTTGCTCTTCATAATGTAGATTGAATTGTCAAATTTAAATCAAAATATTGCTGACATTTCAGCAGCAAAGCTCTAACAAGTACTTTGATGTTGTCTCTAGGTAACATGCGGTTGCTGTTAACGCAAAAGAAGACAAATTTTTAATGATACTAAAGCAAATTTTTTTCATTTTTTCATTTTGAATAAATATTGAAAGATAATTTAAAGAAGAATTATCTAAATTAATAATAACAAGAATTTGGGTGCCATTCCACATTTATTTTGAATTTTAAATAAATGAATTTACTTAAACCTTTGGAGGAAATATAAAAACGAGGGCAGGTCGATAAGTTTGTGATTTTTTGAACAGATTTCTAAACAATTTGTCTAATGTTTCTTCTTCATTGTTTTCATCACTTCCAAAAAATAGGATTTGTCGAGGTCATCAAAATGGGTATTTCTTTGTGAGGTGATTTCAGCGTTGAAGTCAAATCTCCTTCCGCTAAGCCATTTCTTTAGGTTCAGATAACAGAAGTAGTCACTCGGGTGTAAATACGGGCATTAGGCTGGATTAGAAAGAAATTCGTGGCCCAATTAGTGAAATTTCGGAAATCAATGGAATCTGCAAATGTATAGACCTGGTATAAATAAAATAACTGGTATAAATAAATAAAATAACGTAAAAATAAAATAACGCTTTTTTAATCCTCATCAAATCAATCCAATAAGTGGACATAATATTCGCCTTTAGTTGTGTTATGCCTTCGAAAGTACTCAATATAGATTATGATTATAGGTTGTCATGATTTTATTGGGAGACAAACTCTCCTTGGTCTTCTTTGACACCGATTTTCCATGAGAAGCTCCCCATTTTGACTGCAGGACTCCAATACTATTTATTAATTTTGGCCTTGGATTGAGTAATGATTTCTTTCCGCAAAAAAATAATGCTTAATGAGGATACGAAATTCACTTTTTCTATTTTCTCCTCAAATCACCCGGTATTCTGCTATCAATGGCTTCCAAATACAACCTAAATGGCGCAGCGTGTTTAAAATTTTACAGAAATCTATTGCCAGTTGTCGTTGACAGGAGCAGTGTAGTCCTGCGGAAAATTCGTAGATTTTAAATCGATAAAAAATTTTCTTTTTACTGGCAATAAAAAAAGAACTTGCGTAAAGGTAGTCCTTCCTTACTCCTTACCATATCCTACTTTTCTAGTTCCAGCATAAAGCACTGCATAAATAGGGGTCTTCTCCTGAGTACTGGTCCAATAAAAAAATAAAAAAATATTGAGGCTGGTATCCAGAAGTACTGTGTGTAAACATGAATAATTTCTAATGATTTCAATATAGACTTGTCATTCCAGGATGTTTTCTTTTATGATCCCTATTCACTGTTTTGGAAGCTGTTTTCATTTTGTTGGGAAAAGTAAACCTCTTGTGATTTTTTTCAAAGAAAATGATTTTGTATTAACTAGGGCTTGGTTGTTTACCAGTGGGAATGAAATTATTACTTGGATGACATACGAACTTTCCAGTATACAAAAAAAAAAGAGGTAATTAATATTATATATAATTTTTGTAATCAAGCGTTAGGTCTTTTTTTAAAAAATAATAATTTTATTCAATATTTCGACGCCTCTTTGGGCGTCTTCTTCAGGAAATTTTTTTATTTTTTTATATTAATAAAAAAATTTCCTGAAGAAGACGCCCAAAGAGGCGTCGAAATATTGAATAAAATTATTATTTTTTAAAAAAAGACCTAACGCTTGATTACAAAAATTATATATATTAAAACAAAAAGGTCAAAAAAAATAGTGTTAATTAATTTGGTAATTAATATTTTTAATCTTAATTTGATAACGCGACTTCATAGGAAGTTTTAAAAATGCTCTATTGGATTTTTGGAGGCAATGAAAATTTTGTTGCTGGGGTGGGATTAATTATCAGGTATTAATTATATTTGTTAGAAACTTTAGCTTTATTCCCAAAACTTTTTTATACTTAAAAACACCTTTTTTATTGACTCAAATGAATCAACTCATTTACGAAGATTTTTGCTCAATTAGTGCGTGGATAATGCGACGCTCCTGATTTGTGGAAACAAACCACTCATGGCAAAAAGATTTGAATTATATTTCTTATTGTAGTAACTATTGTCAGCTCTGTGATATGTGGACCGACATTTTTAATTTTGTTGCATTCATTTTTGTTTGCTTTTGATATTAAGCACTTTCTCATTTTTAACATGTCGTGGCTGTTGTTCTGTTTTGTTGATGTTGTTTTATTGTCAACAAGGAATGTACAATATTTTATGGTTACTGTCCATCTTTTTTTTCTCATTCTATTTACAGGGAGTGAAGTTGAGAATGGGGACTGTCGATTTTGCAGGAATGTTTTCGTTAATTTTTGATTTTTCAGTATTTTTGTTGGATTTTTGTTCATAAAATTCATAAAAATTAAGGTACAGCTGCAACTAAAAATATTTTATTGTCGTTGTCAATTTTATGCTTTGTTAGGATTTATTCTTGGTTTTTTTTGTTGTTGGTAGTTTTCTATACAAATATAATAAATTTTTGTTTATTGTACAGATTTAATCCTTAGTGCAATCAAGGATCAAATTTTTCTAGTTATTTAAATCATGTGCTGCTAAAATAACGTAATACTTAATAATCGCATTTAAATTTTATGAAAAAGTTTTGCTTTTGGCAAATAAATGAATTTTTATTCCAGAGCATTAAGTTGTAAAATACACAAATAATCTAACAATGAATTAAAGTACTCAACTTAAAATAAAAACAGATTTACGATCAACGATAACTATGGTAAAAAAATAATAAAAATTATTAAATATTTAAAAATATTTTTTTAAAAAATTTAGTATAGGGTGTTTCAGTAAGAATTCACTTTTTAAATTTAGTGTTAATTTTTTTTGTACAAGCGGCAACTTTGAAATTTGGCAGCTGTTACATGTGTTTATTTCAATGAAACCCTTTGCGAAATAACATTGCGTTGTAATTGTGAAATCTAATTACCAAAATTTGGAAATTTATGCTGAAACCGCTCGCAAAATTCGAAGAATTCTCAGTTTAGAAAGTGCGTCTAATGTGTCAACCATTTGAGTTTGAAGAAACTTGGTCGGTTATGGACAGTAAGACTCCTGTGACTCAAAGAACCGATCAGTCTCTAGAAAACACTGCTGCTGTAAACGATAGTGTCACGGAAAAACCGAAAATATCAATTCGGCATCGTTTCTCAACAGCTTTTAATTTTAGAAAGAACTACACAGCGAATTTTGGCAAGCGACCTCCATCTTTATGCGTACAAAATTCAGTTTAATCAGAAAGCGCCGGCAATTCGTTCAATGGGTAATGGATCGAAATGAAATCAATGCCAATTTTTCAGAAAAAAAGCCATATTTTCTTCGGTGAAGCACATTTCTATCTGAATGGCTTCGGTAATACACAAAATTGTCAAATTTGGGACTCAGAAAATTGTCATGCCATCCATAAGAAACAATTACATCCACAACGAGCAACTGTCCGGTACGGATTTTGATGAGAGGACGTGAGTGGAATTTACTTTTGTGAAGATGAGGCCGAAATTGTAGTGAGACTGTGAACGCTATTCGTTATCGGAACATGACAACGGAGTTCTTGTGGCCTCAACTGGATGATATATGTTTTCAGCAAGATGGCGCCACTTGCCACACCGCACTTGAAACAAATTATCTCTAGGATTCCGATGTCAACTGGCCACCAATATTATGCGATTTAACTCCGTGGGCTTTTTTCTCTTTTGGTGTTTTCAGAAATCTCGGGCTTACGGGAATAAACTGAGCTCAAATTCGAGATCTAACACGTCATCGGTGAGATAAGGCCACATCTCTGTGAAAAAGCCATGGAAACTTTCATTAAAAGAGTAATGGACTGTCATAAGGGCCGTGGGGGCCATTAGACGAATATTTTATTCCATACTTAATCGGAACATGTCGTCTTTAAAATCCTTTAAAGAAATTTGAACTATCGACAAAATATATGTTTTTACTTAAAAATCAAAAAGTGCAATATTACTGGGACACCCTATATAAAAGTGAAAATATTAAGCTGTGAACGTAGCAAAAGAGTTAAAAATATCTGTAGTATTTTGTCCAAATTGCTGTTTGATATTGATTGGTCTACTCGCTTAATTAAATATCAGTGTCAATTATAAATATAGTATCATATATTTCAAGGTCCTGTACCCTTTATAGGACCGAGGGAAATTTATATCACATATTTATTTAATAACAAAAAAATTATTTTTTAAGGAAGAAGGACTTCTTCTGCTTTCTTCGACTTCACCAATTGTAGCATATAAAGTTATGGAAGAGCTACTTGAAACATGTATTTGTATATTAAATATCAAACCAACAATTATGGGCCAATATGTCGATGCCCGGAGTGTTGATAATATGTGCACATTGTTTAGTGATCTTTACTAAAATATTAAATTTACTATTGAAAGAGAATTTGATTTGAAACTCCCACATTAAAAAAAAACCTGGTAATAAGCAAGGGCAGTAACATATATTGATGGAAGAGGCATGAAACTTATTTTTATTTGTGGAGAAACGAGAAATATAGCGAATATAATCTTCCATTTTCGCTATATAGTTTGCTTTACTTTCTCTTCTTTTAGCAAATAGAAGAAGTTGCATGCAACAAATTAATCATGTGCCATAAGTAATATATTTTTAATTTTTCGTAATGCTGATCTTTGAAAAGTTTTTTCACTTTCATTTATTGTAAAAATTAAATTGTTTTAAAGATTATAATTTGCACAGAAAAGTTGAAAACTAGAGTTTGGCATAATAAACTTCAAATGTGCATTTAAGTGGTTTAAATTTCAATTTTATTATTGTATATATTCATATAGTATTTCTTATTGGTTATATTTGTTTAGCTTTTGAATCGTTCAATTCCATTTTATATTTTCGTTCACTCAGTGGTCAGCAGTTTTACACAGCAGGTACTGACGTTACAATATTATTTTTCTAGCTCCTTGACATGGTGTGCAAATATAGAATTCAATGCCTTTTGCAGCAGCTTTATTGAATTTCTTGATGAAACTCTCACGCATTGTGGAAATAACATTATCAACAGCTTGACTTTGTAAGAGTGTTACAGTGCAGCCACCAAAGCCACCGCCAGTCATACGTGATCCCAGAACACCAGAGCAATTAATGGCCGCTTCGACAAGTACATCCAGTTCTATACATGACACTTGAAAATCATCACGTAGTGACACATGTGACTTTGTCATTAGTTTACCCATCTGTAAAATAAAAATGAAGAAAATCAACTATTTAATTGCGTATAAGAGCAAAGGAAAGAAAAATAAAGTAGGGGTATCACTCTTTTTAGAATTTTTTTTTAAGGGCGGGACTGAAGCCCTTATAAAATAAAATTCTGGAACAAATGATAACAATGGCACTTTAATGATGTCCGACGGAAATTGTTAAATAAGCATAGCGAGGCATTCTATAGTTGAAAGAAACATCTTGTCAGGCATCGTTATTTTTGCATTCTATCTAATAAAATTATACAAAACTTTGTACCTATAGAAATAAAATTTGTGTTACTCATAAATTTAAGCCCCTAGGGGATCTCTCTATTTTGTATGATTAATGAAGACCGGCTGGTCCAACTGGGTTTGGCGAATGCCAAAGCAAAAGTTGTTCTTTAGTTTAGCAACAACTATAATTTTGATTTAAGCCAAGAAATTTTTCATATACAATTTCATTTTGTGTTAAGTTTTTAATCCCAATACTCGTATATGGTATATTGCTGAATAGTACATTTATATATACTTCTTGATAGTAGAATTTTGTAACCGTTTAGGGACTGTATAGGCGTGGTAGTTAGGAAAAATAAAATAAACTATTTTCTGAATTTGTAATAAATGAGTTTTAGGTCAATATACTTTATTCTTATTTCCGATATTTAGCCACTCCAGTTTGTGGCTTCGTCAGTGAAATTTTCTAAAAAAAGAGAATATTGAACTAAAATATCAAATTGATAAACTGTTTTAAATAGAAACAAATTATTTTTAATAAAATTTATCTAAAACTCATTGATTCATAATTAATAAGAGATAAAAAAGGTCCAAGAAATCTGCAATAAATTTAATATAAAATAAAATAATTTCTGCAATCTGTTTCTATTAGACGTTTATTTTTAGTAAAACTATGTTTGGGTGGACCTATAAAATTTTTTGTTTCTAAAGAGGAAATGAAAATACAAAGATGGTTATATTCAGTCTGATCATGGTACTTTCAATTTTTGCAGAACAGCTGCCTTGTGCTTTTGGTATTTTGCTCTTGCTTTCCTCTTCTGCCTTGAAAGTGACAGCAAGACATTGTTGTCATAATAAATATTGTGAAAAGGTGTTTGGATGAAATTTGTAAAAATGCATTCGTATTTTTATACACGAGATTTTTAAAGTCTCTAAAGGGCTAGGGTACCAACCGCCCCTATTACCGATATACGTAGGTCCTTATATTCTGCAGAGTGGGTTCACCACATCCTTTTTTTCTATAGCAGTCCATCACAGCATTGATTCGTATTTGTGTAGGTTAAAATCGGTCAGGTGCTTCAATATCAATATCTTAAGACTTAAGTCGCATTTCGCACCCAACGTTATAGTTGTAGTATCCGGTCGGGGAGATAATTTGCGTTCTGTGATATGGATAAATCGTGATCGCATGTAAAACTCTACATCTTGGTCTTTATGATGAATGGTGCGAGTTTCGTTTTGGTTTGATTCTTAGCCAGGACATTGAGCATTATATAACTTATCAGGTCAATAGGCATTTTAGATGCTCTGAGTACTCTAATATACACATATGCTACGGCCTTAACTGCTATACTGTTAGGTTTTAAAAGGATCCAGCTGATAAGGAGAAGATATAGTAAGGGAGAGATCAGCCCACCTCGTCTTGCCCATTGTGGCTTTTCGCTATTGCCCAGACATGCTTCCAAAATGGTTGAATTTCAGGTGCTGATTTTAATTTAAATATGAACATCCAGACGGATGCTTGTATTAAAGGGACCACTCTACGTTACTACATTATGTAGGTCAGTATCAGTAGAGCGTCCCCTTAAATATAACCTTGTTGATTTTCCATGAGTCTGGAAGATTTAACAATTCATTTCCTAATGTGTAAGTTCAAATGTCATTCTAGCATTTCACCATCCCCCGCATTTAGTATTAATCTAACCTCCCGTCAGCTACTAGGTATGTCGTAGCGAAGAGAAAAGCACAGTCTATATACTCGTATTCTGAAGAGCTACAGAATGAGAGAATTTTAGGTGCTCTGCAAGCCATTAAATTCTAAGGATTTATATGACGAAAGTCTATCAGTAGACACAATTATCTCGCAGTTAAGGTTTCTCAGTATTGTCGTTGTCACATTCACCGCCACAAACTCAAATTTTTATTCAAAACAGTTTTTGCCTAAAGTTTTTTTTTAGAGAAAATATTCAACCTCTTGCAAACACCAAGCGTAAAGTAAGCACGTCTTTGGTTCTTACTATAAGAAAAAACAACAGCACTGAGACAATATCAAAAGAATGAAGACACAAATACACCAACAGATTGTAGGAATTAGTTCCTGGGAGAGTTAAAATACAATACCCTGTTAAATTAAATGTTTTTTATTTTTTATTTCAAATATACACCAACAGTGCAGTGCTGCTGTAAAAAAAAACTTTACGATTTTTAGTGTCTTGGCACTCTGTAACGTTGTGTTGTTTCCACACACAGCAAATAGAAAGACTAGAACAAATTTATTAAATTATAAACATTGTGGTTTTTGTTATTTGTTGGTGGTGAGATTTAGAAACATTTGCTTAGCTCGGCATGTGGCTTTAATATTAGCAAAGAAATAAATCTCAACTAAAGCAATACAGGGCCTTAGAAATAATATTGAAAATAAAATCTGACGATACTGGACAGAAGTGTTTAAACCAACTGTTGAATAAATTTAATTTTAAATGAGCAAGAATATGCTTAATTTGGTAGTATAAGCAATGATAAGTTTTTTTTTCATAAAACATTGCATTAACCAGATACGTGATTAACAATTTAGTAGTATTTTCTAAAACAAGAGTTTATCATAAAAAATATGACTCGAAATTTAACTTCTTTTAGGAATATATTTTTTTTTATTTTCACATGCCCTTAAAACCATTTTTAATCAGTGCATGTCAATTAAGTTTTGAAGAGTCCTCTTTTCGCCACTTTTTGCTCAAGCGCTTTGAAATTTTTCAATATCAATTTTACAGCCTCTATTTGATGAAAAAAGAAAAAACAAAAAGAAGATAAGCAAATTATTTAGAAATATTTTTGAATAACGAATTTGATGCAAAGAAGGCAAAGCAGGCATGTTCAACAATTTCAACATCGTCTAGGAAGTTTTTTTCCACTCATGAAAAAGGGATGTTCAAATGCATTTAGACTATCGAAAATTGTAGAAAAATTAATTTAACACGCAAAAGCTTGGCAATTCATAAATTGTAGTCCTTAGCCATTGCATTTAGAAAAGGATTAATACAGACCCTGACCAGAATTATGTTACATCCTTACATAACATACATATACTCTTTATTAGTATTAATTTTAATATTTAAATATTTTTTGCAAACATAAAATATTTTTGGAAGCTCTGCCTCTACCCTTGAATATCCTTTATACAGCAGCTAGAGAAAAACAAAAACATCATACAATCATTAGCTTAATTCTTCCTTTTTGTACTTTGAATCAATGGCTTTTTAACGACTGAATGAACGAATGAATGAATCTATGAAAAAATGAATAACAAATGAAAAAGAAGCGAACCATCTGGTATTTAACTCACAAATAGTGGGAAAAAAACTAGATGCTCGTATGAGCACAACGTTAGTGAAAAATCTAGAAAAACAAAACAGCTTCCAAAAGAGATAGTTTTTATTTAAAACAGACGGCCTACAAATGAATCGCGACAGCAACAACAATGACAGTAAGAACAAAATGCAGCATAAAGGCAACGGCAGGGAATTGCATGATTTGAAATACTTTGTAGCCCTAAATTTGTTTGAGAAAATTCGTTATGTGTGGTAGGAAATACCTTTATACGCCTACAAATGATGTTGTGCGAGGAGGAGAAATACATATATATGTGTGCATGTATGTGGGTGAGTGTGTGACTATTCAAGTGTAAATAAAGGGTGTTTGTATGCCTTCATTGATGGCAAAATATGCATAAAAAAGTATGCCTATGTTCGAGGGTGTTTACATATAGAACCTTAAAATTCATAAATCAAATTTGCTGATTGCAGTTGAATTTGCTGTTGTAATTGTTGGTGTGCTTGCCGCTATTTAAAGGCAAGAGAAAAACCACAGATTGCAACCAAAACTCAAAATTTTTTTGTTTAAATATTTACTATTGAAATTTATACATGGCAAAAGACTTTACAACTCCTGATTTTTATATACGAGGGCAATTCAAGAATGAATTTTTCCATTCTTAGCGCAGTAATGCAACACCGTTTTTATTAAGTTCTATCTATTACTATTGGTCTATTATTTATGGTTTTTTTACAGCCATTGAAAGCAGACCAAAATGAAAGAAAAATATATTTTTGCTTAAAAAAACCATAATTTAAATCAAATATAGGCTAGATTATTGCTCTGCGATACAAATGCCAGTGGTTAGAAAGTGGTTTACTGAGTTCCACTGTAGTCTTACTAGCACAAATTACGAAAAAATTTTTAGATTTCCTGAAAGGGGTCGTTACGTTAAAAACTATAGATAAAATCCAGAGAATGAAAGTATGTGATGTGGCTAAGGCTGTACCTATCCCAATTGGATAAATACATCACACTTTGAATGGATATTTGGATATGGAATAGCAATTCACGCGATATGAATTGCCAAACTTCACACTCAACTATAAGCGCAACCGTGGACCACTTTAAAGGCCTTCGAAGAAGTTTTTGTGCCATTTTACAGCTGCATACGAAACATGGATTCATTATAATGCATTAGAGTTTAAAAACCTGTCAAAAGAGTATATTTTTATGGTTGACGTGCACCAAAGAAGGATAAATTGGGTGTGTCAGCCGAAAAAGTGATGGTCACAGTCTTTTGCGATGTTTTCACAGTAATTACTTAAAAAGGGCCTTTCGAAAGACTTAGTATTGAGCAAAGACGACCTTATCTAGCGAAGAAAAAGTTGCTTTTATATCAAGACCACGCAGGGGTGTACACATTTGAACTGAGCTACCAACTGATACCCCGTCCAGCATTATCTGCTGGGCTGACCCCTGGCAACTATATTCAGTTTTCAAATTTAAAGAAACAGCTGCATAGTAAGAAAGATCATCATTGAAACTTTGGGGCCTTGAAAATCTTATTATCTGAAGAGAAGATTGACAAAATTATAATACATGAAATCTTTGGTCTACAAATATTAATATCGCACTTCCAGCACTATCAACATCAACACCATCCTCCTCATTATCATCATCATAATCATGAATACTACCGCTGTCATCATCAACGTATGCTCATTTAAACCATATATGTATGCAATTATATATGTATATACATCGTGATATATGAATGCATTATCCCTTTGAAATTATTCATCGGTAGTGGCAAAAAAGAAAAAATTTCTATGCCTCAGAGCAGCGTGCTTTGTTAGTTATTTGATAGAAAAAATATATATAGAGATACAAAAAAAACTCTGCATAAATTAGTTAAATATATTTTGTTTTCTCTTTGACACTATTTTTTCTTTGATTTTTTTTTTCTCTATTTTTTCCTTTAACTGCACCTAAAATTTTTTTGTGCTGTTAAACAAATTCAATGATTTCTCTGTAATTTTCAGATTCATTCTGTATAATTTTTCTCGCACTTGAGGTAATACACTATGGGAATAAAAAATGAAAATAGTACAATTATATCGCCAAATCGAGGCGGGAATTTTTAGGAATTTTTGACAACACTTTTATATAAAATACACTTTATATTTTATGCGTTGATGATTCTATCAAAGGAAAGGCCAACCTTCAAATGCGCGCTACGGTTTTCAGCGGTTTCACTGGCATAAGAACCTGAATCATTACAACTAAAATTTTTATAGCACAAGTTGGCTTGAATTTCAGTGATGGCTTCAGTTCTGTATTCGTAAAGGAGAAGATGCAAAAGGAACTCAATGCTGACCTCAGGTTGTTCGTCACACTCTAGATATTAGCCTTAACATTAAGGATAGTGTTCTCACTAACGTTATTTTTGAAAAAGTGTGGATAGTGTGTGTGTCTTTATAAGTGTGCCTTTTATTCAGAAATTCTCTTCCTTCTCAGTAAGTTTTTTTAACAAAATAATAAAATCAATTTTGATGACAATATTTTACGTATAAGCCAAAATGATAGATCAATTGAATAATTTACCATGATGATTTGTTATCATTAAGCAAAAGTATTAACATCAGATTTAACTCTAAAGAAAGAAATTGTCTGTTTTTTTTTCTTCAATTAAACACAAAACACTTTTAATGACTAAAAAAGAAAATCTGTAATCACCAAGGCCATTACTTGAGATAGAAAGAGAAAAAAGTCCTTAAATTACACAGCAGACCGACAATGCTAAAATTCCTCGTTCTGCCCGAAGACAAGAAATCTCCGCTTAAAGAATCCTTATTTGATATTCCCCATTAAAGCCAAATCTTCCAAAAATAGTGATGAAATTTAATGATATAGATGCCACATGCCACACAACACGTTAAGCAATTCAACTATTGCATCAGACATTTCCTGTTCGCGTACACTATTGTTTCGGTGATCAGATCCTGTAATTTAACAGATTTTTTTGAGTAGTTATTTGAAGCCAACAATCTATGATAACAAGACCATAACCAGCCGTGACGGCACAAAAATAAACGATGCATCAAGAAAATTTGGCCACTTGCTACATCAAATACTCACGGCAGCTTTTGACTCCCTTTACAAATGTTACACATATTTATTTTGAAATCTATTTAATTTTATTTAATATGTTTGGAGTGTTCACTTTAGGACGAAATGATTAATTTCGATAGATTCTCACTGTTGACCGACCCATGAGACAAAATAACCAATGATATCCTTTTTAAGCATTAGTTCATTTTAATGTATCATACAAACTTTTTCGTATAAGACTTCGTTATGAAATGGCCGCCATCCTATGTTCCATTAAGAAGTCTTGGCTAATCCGTAGTTGTATTATTCATCAAAATCTCTTCCAAATAAACCGATTATATCCAGAGGAACGACCCGAAACTGACTTCAATTTAAATCATTTAGGTCTTTGAAAATGCTCTTTCGAAGTAACATAAAGCCTTCACATCGAAAAAATGTATATCTAACCAAAACGATTTATTAAATAGTCAAATCAATTGTATATTAAAAAATAATATTATTTCTTACTCCGCTTCTCAATCACATCACAGACCATTTCAACCCATTGTACACTGCAGGCAGTAATACTGGCTGCACACTGCACATTATACGAATTACCCAAATTATGTTAACTGAATGCATAGTGCTCGCATTATGCAAAATGAATTGTGAAATTAAAAAAGCAAAAGCTGGAGCAAGAAAAAAATTACGCTAATGATGGCTGTTCAGTTCTTGATAATAGTTCACTTGATTCATATTGTTATTGCTATATTTTCTGTTATTGCAACACGATTACGGTCGTTGCATTTTGCCGCTATATTCCTTCCACACACAAATAAAGGATGCTGCAAAAAAACCAAGCAAAATTCAAAGTGCTTCACTCAATGTTGGTATAGATAGAATATAAGAACTATCTGTATGACTAGTATCAAAAAAAAGGAGAAATAGTTGTACCGAAACGCACACCCCATCTATAGTTTTGTATGTATGAGTATATAAGCACATATACAAATGGACGTAAAATATTGTGCCATCAGATTTTGGTAACAAATACGAAAATCCAGCATTTATAGTCAAAATTAAAGCGGCAGGAGCATTTTCTCGATACTGCTGCCACTCAGCCATCGTTGTTGTCTGCTGATTATAATAATCTGCCAACAATTGCATTAATATTTTTTATTGCTCATTTTTGGGATTAACGTACAAGTGTCGATGATTACGATGATGGTGAGGATGACGTAGACGTTGACGTTGACGTTGACGTGGATGATGCCCTCATAATATCTGGAGCGTATAATATAATTACAGGCTAATGATATTTTTTGTTTGCATACATACACTAACATACACCAACATTCACTTATTTATCCGTTTACTAAATATTCAAGTGTATACGTCAAGTGTACTTGTTTACTGCCGATAATAATCATGTTAAGCTTTAGAGCCTAAAGAGCTTTACTCGGTAATGCAGATATGAATGCATTAAAGCTCAAAGAGTATTTGCAAAGGATATTTTTTGCACAAAGTGAGCTCTTAATCCAATTTATAGATACTTGGTGTAATTTTTCTGTAATAGTGGAGATATCGTGTGGTAATTTGTAAATAAATATAACCCATCCTTTTAAGTTTTTACAAAAGAGCAGCATATTTCATCGTCACGCTCACAGTTTTAAAATAAAATAAAAAGTCATCATGTATGAAATTTTCTTTTAGTGATTTATTTAAGAGCCCCTAAGGACATAAAGTTTGGTATCTAAACCTTATTTAATGTAAACGGGGTCATTAAAAATTAATAACTGCATATTTTATGCCACGACGAACATCAGTATTTCCATAAGAAAATTTTAGTCAATTATCCCAAGCACACTCTTGCTAGAGGGTATGAAAAAAGACGAGGTGACAAGTGTTATTAATTATGAACTATCAAAATGGGTGACTTATTGTAAACATGGTTTGAAAACACAAAAATTCTAATATTAAAAAGTCACTTGCAATTATACTCAACAAGCAACAGAAACATTTGTAACAGAACATCAAACTACTATGGTAATTTCGACTAAATGTGTTAGAGCTCAGATCTACGTGTATCACATTAAAATTTGTCAAGTTACTAATTTTTTTATATGTCAGCACAGTGGAAGGGATCGTAGGTTTTGACACTAATGTAATTCGTATACCAGGTATTATCCAATTAAAAGCGGCAGATCTTGTTTGGCAGTTAAAAGCTCTAGGACAACCGCAGAATGATCCATATATCCAATAAAATATATCCTACTTCAGTGCTACGCAGGACTTGAGATTCTTGATAGGAACCAATGGTCGAACAAAATGGTAAAATACAAAGGTGTTGACTAAGGTGCAATTTCTCGCTCTGTGAAACTGTGATTCACTTTTGGTTCAGGAAAACAATTTAGATAACTGTCAAAATATTTTCGTAGGGAAAACAAGTTGCAACATGCGCCACAGTGCAATTAGATGTCAAAATATTTTCAAATGAAAATATTATTAACACAAATTATTTAGACTTTAAAAAATATGAATAGTGTCAAAAGTATAGCAAAATTAGAAAAAGAACTTTAACTGTTACAAAAAATTCTTATTTAAAAAATTAAAGTTAAAGTTAAGCTTCGTTATAATTAACGAAAATAATTCTTAACAAATATTTCATATAAAATTGTGTATTAAAATCTCTTAAATGCTCAAACTAAGTGATTATTAAGGGTTGTAACACGTTTAAGAGTTCTTGAAAATGCTGTCTAAAACAAATATTTAACAGTTCCTTCTACCAGGATATTTACAACTCATCCGCCTGCCAGTATGTACATTTTCCACACCATTTGGCCGCGGTATATTAATTAATGAATTAATTAATTAATTAATTAATGATATTTTTTTAGAAACGAAAAATAAATATAACAGCTAATTTTTTTTAATTTACATCATCACTAAACGGTCATTATAGTGAACTAATATCGAACTATTTTCCTGCCGAAAACGTGTTTAATTGTACTAATGAATATTTAAATGGGGCATAGGAATAAAAAATATATTAATATATCAAACAGTCAAGGGGTGCTACTTGCCCTACTTTCTTTTTTGACTAGGTCAGGAGTTGTCGTTAACTGTATTACATCTCACATGTTAACACTTTGTTTTGTGCCTAACAATGGTGGTCATATAGTAAATGTGTTTCATTATACATAAGTCTTCTTCGGCATTTAAAGTATTTAAATTAAGGAAAAGACCAATCCTAGATTGAAACAGGAATTGATATTTGCTGTAAGGCTATATCTGAACTCAAAGAGTTGTAGCCTTTAAAGTCCAAATTCTCTCAATTAAAATAAACTTAAAATATAAATTGGACATCTTGCTGGTCATCCCAAGTCTAAACATTATAGGAAACGTAGAGACCAAGCAATACAACTCTTTTTTAATATTGTACAATGAAATTCTTGAGCATTTCTTATGCGATTGATCATATATACTTTTCTCGCTATCAATAGATAGCGACAGACAATCTGTCTGACTTACTTTGTAGATTCGGTGATTATGTTAAAAGGGAAGTTATTTGATTTATTTAACTACCCTAATGCTCTCAATGAGCTTTCTTATCCTCTTCTGCTAGGTTACCGATCTCTAAATCCGACCTTTATAAAATTTTCAGCCGCCGTAGGGAGACCAGGGGGTTACTCTCTCCTGCGATGCGTAAGCTAGTTCGATGCGTTTGATATTTTGTTAACGCAAGATATTTAGTTTTAACGAAGGATTTTAACATACGCTTTTGTATTACGGAGTGCACTGATGCCAGATTTGCGAAAGTGAAAAAATTGGATGCGAAAGGAAAATGGGTAAACGCAATTATCCGATCAGGTACCATTTCTCTTACGCATCGCAATATAGAGTAACCCCCTAGGTGAAGTAAAGTAGCTTTTACGCACTCAAATGCGCATACGTGATATTTAATATTTATTACTCATACGTCTTACAAATAAGAGTATCGTTAAAAATTGCTGTGGTTGTCCGTGTTCCGTTCAAAATGTTATAACGTAATTAAATTTTAATAAAATCTAGAAATCTTGCTACTATAGCGAAGATGGTTAAAATTTTACCTAAAGTTGAACATAAAATTTTTGGCAAAAAAATCTCATCATCATAAAATGGTTAAAACGTTAATTTTACACAAGTATGTTTGCATGTACATATTGCGAAAGAGGATGAAATATTTCAATTGAACATGCTTAAAAGGACCTAAAAATTGTGCAATTCCAAGTGCCAAAGCATCATTTAAAGGTATTAGTATGACACATCCACAAACCTTATCCTTTATTGATGTTGTAATTTTGTATCGCGCGCAGTAAATCACTGGTTGTATTAAATTTTATGAGTCATATTAAATAACATTTTGATATCTATATAGGTATTCTAAATAGTATTAACGTCAGATAGAGTGAAATATTTTTCAAATTGTCTTAAAAAGGCGGCACAATTGAATGGTAATTTAGCGACATGCAAAATGTATTCCGTACAACAAAAACCTCACTAGAAATTCAATTCAAAACCCTCAGGGTATTTCGGTTCCTATATATTTATACGACCCATAGTTAGAGTATGAAACAGAATTATTGCATGTATATTTATGGGTTAATACATGAGTATTTATTTCTAATTAGCTAATAGCGTTAATGCCACGGTCTAATAACATGGAAATAGTTCTAATATATTTTGTACATTTAAGGAAAAGGCAAATGGCTGCCCTCTCCAAGTTTTACGAAAAATTTTTTAAGTCCCTTTTGATAAATTATAACTTTCGCAATTATTAATTATATTGTTTAAACCGTATGTCCTTACCAGGGCAACAAATGCAACAGGAAAAACAATCGATACACTTTTGATATCTGTGTCCTATTCGGTGTATGATTCGGTGTGTAGATCCGAAATATTTTTATAACCTTTTTGGTATTTCAGTATCCAAGACTGCACTGAGACAGGCAAATTTTATTTAAAAAAAAAAAAAAAACTTTGTTGAATTCTCTTTTAAACCTCCATTTGTGTATAGTTTAACAAATTTAGTAACATTTTTTTTAAACACGCATGCATATGTAAGCAATTAAATAAAACAGAAACCAATATCCAAGTCTGAACTCGCCATCAATCTTCTTTTTTCTCTATTCCATAAGTTCTGTGCAAACAAAACTTTCCCTGTTTAAAAGCTGTACAAGTGAGTTTTTGCCTTTAATTTGTTACGCCTTGATTTAAGTCTCGTTACCTTTTTTTGTGAGAAAAAGCAACTTAATTAAATTTGCTTTGAATTTAGATACAAGTACGTTTTTCATAGAAATTATTTTTTCACATTTTTCTTACTCAAATGTGAATGAATATTATAAAAAAGAAACTCATACTTTCGTACCAAAATTTCAATTACATGCACTTTTAGTCACTTTGAAAATTAAATATTAAATTTAATTATGTATATACGTAGTACTTGTTAAGCTTAAATTTTTTCTTACCTTTTCAAAATCATGGTTTTTCAATGCATCAGCAGCCTCTTGTGTTCGCTTAATTTCCGTAATGACATGACGTGCCCTTTTCAACAGAACCTCGTCGCATTTGGCATTTTGTTGCAAGGCTGTAATTAAATTAAAATAAAATATTTACAACAAAATGCTAGAAAAAAGAAACAAATAAGAAAATTCAAGTAGAGTTTAGTTGGCATGTTGCGAAAAGCTCATATAAATTTTATTTTTGAATGTGCATGCAGATTAGTTTCAGCATTTAAGTGGCAACAAACGAAACCAAGTAATGGCAGAAATGTTTCAATTTGTTTAGTATCTGTGAGTCCGTGAGTGTGTGAGAAGAGTATATATATATATATATATATATTTTTTTTTTTTTAAAGTATTTTTTAATGAGCACCTGTGTGGCAAAACTTCCTGCAATTTGCCACAAGAGTGATATGGAAAAAAAGACATAGGAGAGAAACGCGTTAACTTTTTTCAATAATAAAGACCCTTATTTGTTTTGGCTTTTCTTTCTTAATTTTTTTTTCTGTAGTGACTTATTTATGTTTTATAGCTTCAAGTTACGCATTAATTACAGTTAAGAATAAAAATAAATGAAATGGTAAAGAAATTGCAAGTTTTAAATTCTAATGTTTATGAAATCCATGTATTACACACTCAGTAAAAAATTTAAGTCGATATCGAAAAAATGTCCTGTAAACTATAGGATTGTACTTTGCATTTCAACAAATGGGTACAAATATGGCGCTCTATTTTTTAATTTAGAAGCTTTTTTTAATATAAAAAATTTAGTTCTTTTATATTTTAGGTTTAAGATTTCTCTTTATTTATGAACATTTTTCTTGTTTGTAATCCTTTTTATTTAAATTTTAAATAGGCTACTTAGTTCAATCGTATTTTTATAAGCCAAATTACATGTGATAGTTATCAAAGAACAAATTACACCAAAGACACACGTGTAAATCATTCTGACAAACACTAGCAGAACGGAACAACATGCTGTTTTCGAAAGCCGCTACACTTTCATCATCAGCGTTCTTGTGTTTGGTCCACTTCTGTGGTGTCAGTTGATGTATATTTCAGCTATTTATACAAACTTTTTCACTGTAAATAGAATACGTGAATTTTTTTGATTCATTCGTATTACAATTTGTGAAAACTTTTTTTGTAATGGAAAGCACAAATTACACCTCACTAACTTACAACAGTGTGACCATTGTTATCTATTCTTTTTCCAACTATACACATGTTTTTTAATTTGCTTAGTTTGTTTTTAACTTATGACAAACTTTTTTGGTTTGTTACTATAAGTATGTATATTTATTAATTTTTGCTACAAGCCATTAGCTTTGTTAATTTATATTTTAGGTTTAAGATTTCTCTTTATTTATGAACATTTTTCTTGTTTGTAATCCTTTTTATTTAAATTTTACAAACAAGAAAAATGTTCATAAATAAAGAGAAATCTTAAACCTAAAATATAAATTAACAAAGCTAATGGCTTGTAGCAAAAATTAATAAATATACATACTTATAGTAACAAACCAAAAAAGTTTGTCATAAGTTAAAAACAAACTAAGCAAATTAAAAAACATGTGTATAGTTGGAAAAAGAATAGATAACAATGGTCACACTGTTGTAAGTTAGTGAGGTGTAATTTGTGCTTTCCATTACAAAAAAAGTTTTCACAAATTGTAATACGAATGAATCAAAAAAATTCACGTATTCTATTTACAGTGAAAAAGTTTGTATAAATAGCTGAAATATACATCAACTGACACCACAGAAGTGGACCAAACACAAGAACGCTGATGATGAAAGTGTAGCGGCTTTCGAAAACAGCATGTTGTTCCGTTCTGCTAGTGTTTGTCAGAATGATTTACACGTGTGTCTTTGGTGTAATTTGTTCTTTGATAACTATCACATGTAATTTGGCTTATAAAAATACGATTGAACTAAGTAGCCTATTTAAAATTTAAATAAAAAGGATTACAAACAAGAAAAATGTTCATAAATAAAGAGAAATCTTAAACCTAAAATATAAATTAACAAAGCTAATGGCTTGTAGCAAAAATTAATAAATATACATACTTATAGTAACAAACCAAAAAAGTTTGTCATAAGTTAAAAACAAACTAAGCAAATTAAAAAACATGTGTATAGTTGGAAAAAGAATAGATAACAATGGTCACACTGTTGTAAGTTAGTGAGGTGTAATTTGTGCTTTCCATTACAAAAAAAGTTTTCACAAATTGTAATACGAATGAATCAAAAAAATTCACGTATTCTATTTACAGTGAAAAAGTTTGTATAAATAGCTGAAATATACATCAACTGACACCACAGAAGTGGACCAAACACAAGAACGCTGATGATGAAAGTGTAGCGGCTTTCGAAAACAGCATGTTGTTCCGTTCTGCTAGTGTTTGTCAGAATGATTTACACGTGTGTCTTTGGTGTAATTTGTTCTTTGATAACTATCACATGTAATTTGGCTTATAAAAATACGATTGAACTAAGTAGCCTATTTAAAATTTAAATAAAAAGGATTACAAATTTAGTTCTTGTTTTTCATACTCATAGACAAGAAAATTGGGGAAATATTTTGCCATATCGAAAATGGAATCAATTTTATCATTAAGTATTATAATGGACCTAATAATATTTAAAGATCTAACAACTTAATATATTTAATATATATTTTTGTGTATCAGCTAAAGACAAATTTTTACTAGCAAGTGTGTTCGCATATAAATAGTTCGGTGAGAACCTCTTCAATTTCCAATGAATATTCGTTCAAACATTTTGTTGTACTAGAATGTGAAATAATGAAAAAAATAAATTTCGTGGTGAACTAAGTTTATATTTAGTTTTAAAAAATCTGAGTTTTTCGGTAAAAAGCAACATCTTCAAATCTGCCTTTTGACATTTTGAGGGTCCAAAATCTGCAAAATTTAGATGAACCTGCACTTCTGGCAACGGTGGCTGTGAACTAATTATTATGAATATGAGTTATTCAATTTGAAGGGAAACGTGTTAACGAATCTCATTCGCTTGTAGCATTTAGTAAAAATTTTTTTGTGGTACCCACCGACAAAGTGCAGCTGAAAAGGTTCTCTATTATTGAAAATGTTAAAAAAATTTTGCTCACATATTTTTTCAATAAAAATTATGCCTACAGCTTTCTTTTATATAATGACATATATTAAAATTTTATCTAAGATATATATATATATATATATATATATATATATATATATATATATATATATATATATATATATATATATATATATATATATATATATATATATATATATATATATATATATATATATATATATATATATATATATATATATATATATATATATATATATAATATATATATATATATATATATATATATATATATATATATATATATATATATATATATATATATATATATATATATATATTATAATATAAAATATGGTAAAAATGGTAAAATTTAATGAAAATTATTTTTGTAGGACATCTCAGCCTGCTATAGAGCCGCGATTGGGCAGTTATTGTCCCTACATGAAGAAATGGATAAATGGACCTATATCGCGAAGAGAGAGAGAGAGAGGCTTAAAATGTTATACAAAAATATTCATGAAACATATCGCTTGCAAGATATCCCATTACTTCCTGAAAAAGGGAGAGAACTTAAGCGCCCCTAAAATAAGTAGCACATGAAAGTTTTCAAACACCCTCTACCAGAGTCGGTCGTTAGATCCTTGTTATATTTTTGTACAGTATTTCTTAGCTTGGTCTAGGCGAAACAATCAGAGGTTAAACAAAAAGAACGAAAGAAATTAAGTGAATTGCAAAAAAATACATTTTATTGACTATATACCTACATTTCATTGGCGCTAACCAAATCATCAGTACCCTTTAGCCAAATCATGTTTAAAAGCATTCAAACACATATACTTATACCAAGCACTACAATTAGTCTATGAGAATCAAAACAGAACTCAATCATATTTTTTAATTTACAAAACATTCTCCCATAAGTATAATAACTTTAGAAAACTTTCAAAGAAACAAAACACAACAAACAATTATAATCGACCTGCGCCTTTTTGTTTTTCTTTTTACAAACATAATTTGGCTAAAGGGCACTGATGAATTGATAAATTCAAAAATAAATATTGTTCTAAAAATATTTCTTCTGCTAAAATGAACAAACTATTTCAGCAAACGTAAGCATAACGGAACAGATCAGAGGCAGTTATGCCCCCTTGTCAGCGCTTATGAATTCTTCTCCAATTTACAGGCAGTCATTTTATGCCTAATGCAGAATTTGTCAGTAAAAATGGGATTCAAAAATAATCTAGAATTGGCCATTTAACAAACAATATTATTGGCTTTTCAAGCCATTTTGGCCCTAATCATATTAAAAGCGTTATCAATTTCTTTATAGTTTAAATTTAATATTCTAAAACCTTTGTACTAATTTTAAAATTTGAGAGTAACGTAATAATAATATGAGGACCTTTTAGACTTTCAACACTACGAAGGGCGCTAGGAAATTTCTCATATTAAAAAATTTAAAAAATTTAAATTAAAAGAAATATTAATATTTACATCAGCAACACTAATCAAAAATATAGTAAAAATGCTTTTACTAAAAGAAAAAACACTATAAAAAATGACCATGTTCTATTTTCTTCTAACTGCAAATTGTTAAATCGAATGGCCAATTATAATATACACTATAATTCCTAAAAGTTATACTCATAGTATTCTGAGATCAAACATGATATATACACTTTCTTATATGTATGATGATGTACATATATGAAAGTATGTATTAATTAATTAACTGCCATAATTTATGGGGTTTTGTTGACTGATTATTTTCAACTAGCAGCAGCCATTTGTCTATCTAAGAACTCCAATATTTTATTTTATATATTTATCATTATTATTTTTTTTTATCAACAATTGAAGAAAAAGCCTATTTTTTGCTAAACGTACTTATCAAAGTCTTTCATCAAATTGTGACTTTATTACTTTTATTTATATTTTTCAAACTGAATAAACTAAATGAGAATCATGTGGTAACAGTTACCATAAATGAACAACTAATTTCATTGCTTTAGTAATAATAGGTATAATTTAGGAAAAATTTATATTAAATAGTAATAAATTTTCTCCTAGTTTAAAATAATATTATAATTTTTTGTAGCTCTTATTTGCTATATTTTAAATGGCTTTAATTTTTGTTAGAATTTAAACTTCCCTCGTATATTAACTTAATTACTACTTCGCACGAATGTCTGCCCATTTCTGTAATGTTTTATGTTTTTTTGGTGTTGTTTTGTTTTTTGTTAAGGTGCAAATACATGGATTTGCTAAACACCACGCGCAGTACCTTTCAGCGTCAACGTTGTTGTGCCTGTATAATTTCACACTAAATGATTTCCGATGAAAACCGTGAAGTAAATAATTTAAGAAAAACAAAAAAACGCTTATTGTTTAAATAATAAAAAGTGCATACGAATATTAAAAATAAATGAAAGATTGTAGTCAAGAAACTAAAATTTTGGAAATATAAATGGGATAAAAAGAAAAAGTTAATAGAAATAAATATTAAGGATCAGTTGCTAATTAAATATGTTATACTAGTGAATATTTCAGTGAAAATATTATTAAAAAAAATTATTTTTGAGTAATTTTTAAATTCTCCACAGCACACATTTAACTAAATAAATTCACAAATTAAATGTTCAAATCAAATATGAACTACGAAAACAAATATTCTTCGATGAATTTTAATTGTTAAGTTTAATTTTGTCACACGATCCATTATTGGATAGATGAAGTGTACATATTAAAACAGTACACAAAATTCTAAAAAATTACATTGGTATTACACTTTATCCTACAAGTTCCCTACTCCATTAAGTGTGAAACGAGATAAAATTCCGGAAAGAATCATTAATTTTTTCGCTAACCATTTCTATTACTTTGGAAACAGAAAAAACTTTGCAATATAAAAATTCGCTCCTATTAGCGATTAATTTCGCAATCAACTATAACATTTATATTTGATTTTTTTATCTAGAAAAGCTTCGAAATATCGATATTTACAAATAAAATTGTTATAAAAATGCCAAAAATATAGATCAATTATTTTGGTCAGCTTTTCCTATATGTTCGGTTTGAACTTTAGTCTTCAACGAACTTGTACTTCCCTGTCAATAGACTATATGCTTATATATTAGTGGCTTCTTGTCATTTTCTTTTATTCAATACAACAGACATTCACGATTTATTGCTTCCTGTTTGACTTCCAATTTTAATAGTCACGGCAAGGATTGTTGCGAACACTAGTTAAACATTTTTATAGTGGGTTAAATATTACAAAAAGGGTGTATGTAGCTCACGGCATTTAATTCTTCTTGTAAATTTGAAACATTTTTTTACTTGTCAGAAATATAACAGAACCTTTGAAAAGAATGCCGGAAATCACAAATATTTTAGTGAAATGATAAAAAATTAAACGTTTTTTTCGCTTTCTTCCTCTATATATTTAAGCAAATTTTTTTATATCATATGCTACACCATTAAAGATTTATTTATTCAAAAGCACAATTTTTTCAATCAAAATCTCCAATAATTGCTTTGGCTTCACTCCAATTTGGATAAGAGATAATAAACCAAATAGTGCCATTTGAATCAGGTCTGTTACGTAAAAGCAACACCAACACCAACGCGAATGTCATTTCAATTATAAAGACATTTTCTTTTAAAATAAATACTGAAATAAATATAGAAATATTTCATTGTAACTACAAGCCAGTTAATAAAACACTTTATCTTGAATTTTGTTGAATGTTTTTTTTTTTGAGTATCTGCACTGGCGTATAATACATGAGGATGATATTTTTATACATTTCCTCAAGGATTCACAGAATTATTTCCAAATATTTTCATTGTGACGGAATTTTTTTCAACCAAATATTAGTAAATTTTAAACAGATTCAAAAAGTCTTAAATTCTTGATAACGAATCTCGAAAACCGATCAAATATAAATATAAGTTTGTAGTTTATTCTGGAATTTATGGAAAAATCCTTTTCAACTTTATACAAAAGGGCATTGCTACAACAAATCATATCATGTACATATGGTCTTACAATAATTCAATTTAAAAATACAAAAGGAACTGTTGTCCAATCATAGGTCACAATATAATTTAAAGTTCTATTCTGAAAAAGGCGCTGTCCTAAAGGAACAAAGCATGTTATAAAAATTTTAAGTTAAAAAACCAAGCACCAAAAAAGTTTCCCTAAATCTCACATACTTTTTTCGTATTTACTTTTTATTTGTTACTCAAGAAAAATAACTATTTTTCTTTAATCAACGAAGGACATGAGCGAAGAAGATTTTTGCAGGGTTAAAGTTACGGTAACACGTAGGGCCCTAATGAAGATAAAATCTTTCTTTCAACAATTAAAAAAACAATTTTGGATAAAAATATGTAGAAGTATTATATCACATGCATAGAATATTCAAACAAAATAAAATAAAATTCTCTTACATAAATCTAAAAAACTTTAGTTGCATTTGGCCAAGTACGAGTCAAAATTTCAACTGTTTATAATTTAAAAGCCATTCCATATCACAAATAGTGGACAAGTTCAAATAGAAAAATATTATAGGGAGACAATTAAAGTTTCAAAAATACATTGCTTGTGGTCGCCTTAACTGTTCATATGCCGACGTTTCAGGTGTCGCTAAACCAAGGCATCAGTGAAATTTAAAGAGTTTGGAAAATATTCGATCTCATATGTTTCTAGCAAACTAATCCAATACCACATTCAATGCGCGAAACTGTAATCGGTTGAACGAATATATTGGGAGAATATCATAAAATAATAAAATTCAATATTAATGATATGGAGACATTATAAAACTTAAACGCAAAAAAAGTTAAAAAATTTTTGATTTGTTGCAAATTGAACTTAATTTGTTCATGATCTCCAATTCAAATTTCTCGGGCTCCATCATTAACCTGATTAAAATTTTGTTAACATCATTCCCTAATGGAGATTGATGAGATTTGAACTGGAGCTCATAAAGAAATTGTATGTTTATATGGTTGAAAATCAATGCAGTAAAAACAAAATAAATTAAAATTTTAATATTTATAGCAACTATACGATCCTCTACTGTAAATGGAATCGACTAAAGGCCACAGTATTAAAAAAAAACAACTTAAGCCAGTACCGAAATTCTTTCATCATTTTTGTTTGTTTAGAGGCCAGTAACCTAGATATATAAAAATTGGTCGAGGCCATTATATACATATAGAAAACAATCTTTTCGGATCGACTAGAACTTTTTAATAAAGTATTGATATCAAGCATCGTTATTTATATTTATGGATTAAAACAAAAACAGCAAATGTAATAGTATTTGTTAAGATTGGAAGTCAGAATTTCATCAGATTGCCTTGTCTTCTTGGTCCATTCTGCAGAAGTAGAATTTATTATGCATTACAGTTAAATATCTGCAACGTCGATGATATGCCGTAACAACCATTTGTCTTCTTACTAACCCGGAACAATCAGACAAGAATGCATAGTACACGCTTTCTTCCTATTCTCTGTCGTGGCAGCTGCATTTTTCTACTCAGTTTCCTGTCACCACTTGTACCAGCATTAGCATTCGCCTCCTATTCATGCAGAGTAAAGAAATGTTCAGGTGAGGCCATAACTGCCAATTCATACTTGTTTCCTTCTTAGTCCTATGCTCAAGTCTGAAATTCTAACAGGATACTCGTTAGCCCACATATTTTAATTCTAGTGGAATCTGCAAGAATGCACTATACACAGCAAGCACATTAGTTTGTGCGTCTGTGCCTTAGAATCTAAGTAAACCTAATGTAGAGCTGCTACGCCATTCCACTAAAAGATGATGGACTTTCAATTTTAGGAGCAATGATTCCATGGCCCTTACGGCGGTACGACTGCCAGAGTAAATATTTACGTCGGTGGTCAACATTATATTCATCTCAACCAATCCGCCACCTCTTTGATAGCAAAGATCTCTACTTGCAAAACATTTCAGTAATACATTTAAAATATATAAAATGAGCAGATTACATTCCCGGAGTGCTATATCGTGGTTTTCGCGGCCATTCGTGTGGAAGCGCATATCTACTACCACACGCGTGACGAGCTGATATCTGCCTTTTATAGAGGTGCTCATCTGTCAAAGTCGCTTAGGTTCTCTCCATCCTTCACGTACGAGCTTCAGAAGACATCACTTTTCAGTAATTGGATGTCCTTCTGTTCTATTGTAAGAATCAGCTCCAATGGATTACAGAAGTCATCACCATGTCCTTATCTGCTAAGCCCAGTAGTAAAACGTCTAGAGGCGTTTACAATGTATTCCAAAAATGCGAAAAATATACTGAGGCATGCCTCTTAACATTCTATGACGTAGCAAGCGGGCTACCATACTATAATGACGTATAAGAGAATAAAACGTGTAAAGGCCGTGTCACATAAAACTTTGTAGCGTTGCGTGACGTTTTTAACTTTGAGAGAAAAGCGTAACGCAAAAGGTGTATGACACAATGAAAACTTTGATACAACGCGCGCATTGTATGTTTACCAAAAAGGTGGTTATGAATTTTGCTAATTATTTTTTATTATAAAAATTAAAGTCAAAATATTATTTGCTTTTGTGTGTTTATTTTGTTATCACCTATTGTAGTTTATTGAAAATACACCACTCTACCGTATAAAGCTTTTTATTGTCATCAATTCATATGTTTTTTGGATTTTCAAATACATAAGTACATATGTATGTATTCATATAAAAAGTTAAAATATTATTAATAATACGTTGCCACTGATTTTTTACAATAAAATAATCTTATGCTATATACTTACATATAGCATGCAAATAGGTACTATTTTATAAATTAGTTTTAAAAAAACAAGCTCCTATTCTTTAACAAGAAATAAATTTTAAAAATAAAAAAATAAGTATTTTTCATATCACATCACATTTTCATATGATATTCCAACATACATACATACATACATAACTTTGATTGTCAAAGCACGCAAAAAGTTGAGAGTTGCCGAACTTTTTGCGTCACGCTGCGTTAAAAGTGTTTTATGTGACATGTTTCGTATAAGTATGTACATTTCAACTTAAATGTCAAAGCGAAGCTGTAACGCAACGCGAAGCAAAAGTTTTATGTGACATAGCCTTTAGTTAAATGAACGATCCTCGCCATTAAACAACGAATGGATATTTTTCAAGAGAAAAGTGCAACAGTTGTCTGCTTTGCTCTCTCGAGTACATTCATCGAGAAATGTTTTCAAGGCCCGTATTTTTTTACCCTAGTTTAAAATTTTTGTTGTTCCTGCTGCAACATGAAAAGCATGGAATATTATTTTTGGCTTAGAATGCAATTGTAATGAACCAGCAAAAAAATCGAGAGAATAAGAGATCAAGATTTTATTTCTGATAGACTTTTTCATTTAATTTTCTATATAATATTTTCTTTTTTCCTACAGCATGCATTCTTGCTGCAACAAAAGTTCTGGTTATTTTTTAGTTTTTTACCGGTTCATCTTAAAAAGAAAAAAGAAACGAAAATATAAAAGAATTTCGATGGCTTTTATTGTGTGTCAACAGACTCTTTAGTGTTTATTGTTATAGTAAGCATAGACGCTAGAAAAATTTAGAAATGATTTTCCGTTTTGGTTTTTTATTAAACTTTTTTATTTCTTTATTTTTATACTTGGATAAATTGCATTAAGTAGAAATCTTTGTGGGTTTGTGTACGATATTTTGTTGGCTTTCTATTAACTTTTCATATTTTATGTAGAAAAGAGTGTTTACGTTGTTTACAGTGAAGCTCATAATATTGAGTTGGCTTTTTAAGAATCGGGAAATTTTTCATATGAAAATGAAATAATATACTTATTAGGATTAGTTTATGTTTTAGATCTGAATTTTGGCTTGGAATTAATCTGGTTGTCAGGACATCGCATAAGAAAAATTGCGGGTGCATTCGGAGGCCACAAGGCACATTTTTTTGCTGCAACCTAAATATTCTTTAAAAATCTGGCATTTGAGCTTTTAAGTAACAATCATTGACCAATATAATGTAGACATAGACGTTCCGACATATAACAATCGGACAATGCTCCTCCCAGAGTGTTAGCAACCATCTCACAAGGGCCAGAAACTGTTTAGCTCTATCGCCTTTAAGTGAGGGCCAAAGAGTTCAGGATGTTCTAAAAGTGGTTTTAACCCCTTCATCACCTACTCACTAAATCCATTTGACAATTCAAGCAAAAGGAAACAAACATCTCTTCGTAGATCCAAAGCCGTGCCTGCTCCCGAACAAAAAAAAAATGATATCACGCAAACCATTTATTATTTCAATTAAAATGTATAACACTCAAAAAATTTACTTTATGTTGCATTTACTATAAGCTATGCCGCTTTATAGAAGAAATAAAATCGATCGGTGACTGAGCGGCAAAAGAAATCGGCAAACAAATGTGACACTAACAACATACATATATAAATCGAATTGAAAGAATTTTAATAAATCAAATGAAAGTAAAAATATTTAAAGAAAAAAAAAGTAAATGGAAACTTTTTATAATAATTATATTACAAAAACAAAAACCTATTTCCATTCCTATTGGTCAGTTCAACTTACGAATCAAATGCTTAGAGTTTTAAGCAACATTATCTCTATCAGTTTTATAGTTTTATAATCTAATTATTTGGAACACTAATAATATTAAGCATCTCTAACATATAACGTCGTTTAAAGTTCCTCTTTATAGCCAAAACTGATGATACTCTCTTAAAGTCCGGAATATGATTACAATTATAAGAATGTTTCGTTAAAGCTCTTTTTTGTGAAATGGAAACATTCCCATACTTCTGTGTCCTGCCAGCCTAGTTTTTAATTTATTTTTTTGGATTCCTACATATACATATAATTTACAATTTTAAATTTTTTTTCATTTGGTTTTGTCACATTTATTTATTAAAAATAAAAATTTCCTGAAGAAGACGTCAAAGAGTCGTCGAAATATTGAAATAAAATAAATTTGTTTTTTTACAATAAAGGACCTAAAGCTCGTTTAAGAAATAAAAGGTTATTAGATTTTTTTACATACCAAATTTATACAAAAATACATTACATAATATTAATTAAATGAAATATATATTAAAAAAGGTAAAAATAGTGTTAATTAAAATGTAATAACTTATTTTTATTAATTAAATTTAGTTATATGTTTCATAAAAAGTTCTTTTCGAAAATAGTTGAGTCAAAATTTGTTACGAATTATGATTTATACTACAGTATCAAATATTTCTTATAACTATGGCTATTAAAATTAAGCAGAAATATCACTGGTCCGCCAAACCAGACTACCAAAAAAGCTTCACCCGAATTTCTAAGAAAATTAGAAATATCTCTCCACCACATACTTGTTGTATTTATGAAAAACGTAATAAAAGGTTGCAAAACTTCTTTACCACAAAAAATATATATACAACAATTTATTGACTAAGTAAATTTTTAATATAGAAAAAAGTATAAGAATAATATAAAGAATTTAAGTCCAATTGTGTAACTATTTCTTTATAAATTAATTTGACCTAATATACCAAAAGAAATATTTTGTCCTCTACTGTTGCCTAGAATGTGAATGTTTTCATTATAGATTACGTTTATTTTTTATTTTTGTTTTTCTCCTTTCAAGTCTTGTGGCCAGATAATCACTTGATAATGGATTTCTTTTTATTTCTATCTTTTCTTATTGAAATTCGTTTTTTGCTTACTTTGATTATTCTTAAATTTTTTTAATATTTTTTTGCTTGCTTTTCATTAAGTTTGATTAAAAAGTTGCGATTTTATCAAACTAGAAAGTTTAAAAATAGCTTAAGCTTCATGTTTGAGAGAACTTGGGGAAAATTATATGTATAAAAAAATCAAAGAAATTAAAAGACTAAAGCGAAGAAAAATTTTTTTTAAAATAAAGCAGAGTTGATAATATTGACAATGTGGTTATGGTTTACAACACCTAAATGTTGTGTTGTTTGGGCTACAACACAACATTATATTAAAGAGTATTTTTAATTGAATTTTATTGATAATATCAAGTGATCATGTTCGAGTTTAAATCTCATTAGCCTCTCTAACAGAATGATGTTTTCTATTTTTCATGATTAGAAAAGATAGGAAAAGTTGTTCCCGATGTTTAGTATTATTTCAAAGTTTATTTTTTCCCCAGAAATCGACTACATTTTTTTATTCCTTTAAATAGAGATCTATAATGGACTAGTTTAGACCATCTCGTTTTTAAATTTTTATTTAAAACTTGCTTTTACTTTAAAGAATGATGACTATTTTTACTATAAATTAATCTACATACTTTTAAAGTTCTTTCCAAAATTTTTGCTAGAATTTTTAGGGAAGTCTACTTAAGTCCCCTTAAAGTTATTATTTTTCCTGCGAATTCAGATTTGAAGAGAGAATTTCAACCTCTTTTTAGCAACAGCATCAACGTAATAATTTTCTTAAAATAATATCAGACATAAAACGAATCAAATTAAATAAAATGAATGAAAATATTTGTGCTGAAGCAGTATTTTGTATAGAAATGTCTCTAGTGCAATGAACTCAGGTGTTCATAATAAATACTCTTTCACATAGAAACCAAATAGATAATAAAAAAATCATAAAAATTTAAGTAAAGGCATCCATCTCCTAGTATATTTTTTACACAATTCCTTTATACATCGTTTTCATCATTAAAATCATATTTCATGCTGTCGCCAGTGAAATCAAATTTGTTTGCAAGAAAATAACGTCAGCTGTGACGCATCTTCAATACCCTTCATAATGTGAGTCCGTCAAAGCATTTCTCGACTGTAAATTTTATGTTTCTTCTTTCAGCAAAAAAAAAAAAAAAAAAAAAAAAACAGATTTGAATGTAATTAAATATAAATTTTATCTAAACTAAAAAAACTTGTGCTTATAAGTTTGGATTTTAGCTTTGATTGTACAATTATATTGCTGAAAATATGTGTTAAATTTTTTCATTGCGCTTAACTGCTGCATAATTATAGATTGATAGATTGATAGGACAACAGGAGACCGATTTGATAAGAAAAAGAACCCCAAAGTGGATGCAGCCGACACTGGTCTGTTTACAAATCAAATCTGACGAGGGATGATAGAAGATCGTTCCACATCAACTCTACTTTTTAACCGACTTCAAAAACGGGTGAGGTTATCTGTTCGTGTTTATTTAATTTTTTACCTTGTTTAATGTTTGTACAGGCATAATTTTATAATTTGTGAACCGATTTGGAAATTTTTTTGCTTCTCGTTCGGTCCCATACTCGTAATTTTACTTTTTGAAAATAGGACGAGCAATTTGTCCACCCATTTTTGGACCGACTCTCAAAACATTTTGCCTGTAGTTTGGTCCCATGATATTTTTTGAAAATAGAACAGGAGATTTTTCTCTGAAAAATTTATTATCGCATAACTCCCCCATTTATGGACCTATTTCGTACCAGTCAAATATAAGCTAGAAATGGATTTTGTCGGCTTTTAAACTAACCCACAGTTACGTCGGTTTTGCATTGACGACGGTTTTTTCCTAGATTTATGTTGATTGAAAATAACTTGAAAAAAATTAATAATCTGAATTAACAAATTAAAGTCTGGGACTCGAGCCGGATTAATAACATTTTCAAATTATTCTTATTTGAAATTGATTTTTGCTCTGAATATTTATATATTTCGGTTTTCTTAATAAAATTTGATTTGATAGCGCAAATAAGTCTTGTATATGTGTACATAAATATTTTTTTATCAAAAAATATAACTTTCTTAAAATTTTTGATCATTGGATGAGTTTTTTTTTAAATTTATATTTCTTACTTTCTGATTAAAATATTATTCAAGCTCAAGGTCTTATTTAATTGTTAAACAGTTTTATTTGAAATTATTGACATTTAGATACTCATTGAGTATCACCTTAAAGAAAATTCTGTTTTTTAATAATAAAAATTCTGTTTTTTAATAATAAAAATTCTGTTTTTAAATATAAACATTTCAAAAAAATTAAAGAGAAATTTTTATTGTCATATATGAAAAAATACACACATATACACAATAATAAATATTTTTTTTAAACATACATATAAATAATAAAAATAATTATTTAGAAACATGTATATATAAATATGTAATAAAATTTGTATAAAAAAGTCGAAAAAATATAGATATTATTTTTTACTTTTTTAAAAGAATTTATGTTGAAAAATTTAATTTTTTTTAAGATTATTATTATATATTATTATTTTATATTATTTGTTGATTTTTTGATTTTTTTATTAATTTTTGATTTTAAATAAATTGCGAATTTTCGACTAAATCCCCTTTATGGATTATTTTAACATTATTCTAGAAAACTTAATAATAGGGAAAGGTATAATTTGATAACAATTTGTGGGGAGGAGTTGAGACAGGTAGGTCTCTTAATCGAGGCGCTTTTGCATGATCCGTGTTGTTATACACAAAAGTATTTATATGTTTGCCAAATTGAACTCGATGGACGTAAGGCATATTTTTCTAGAGTAAAAGTTCATTCTGTGTGAATTTCAATGTAATATATATTCAGATGTCAGATTGAAATACGTAAAGTATTTGATAGAGTAAGAAATTTACTTAGAAATGTTATATTAAACTCTTTTTTGTTTTTTAATGACTTCTATACTTTCTCGAGGAATTTATTTACCGATTTATAAAACATGGGAAAATAATCTTTCTTGATCTCACCAAGATTTCTTGAGTGCAATTTGCTTGGTGATCTTAGTATCATATGAATTGACATAATAAAAATGCTTCATAATTGTAGTTGATGAGCGAGAATAGATAAAAATATAAATAAAAATCTTTTGTTTGCCACCTGATCTTTATGAATGAATGCAATTGCATTCAACGAGAAACTGCATCAAATGGTTTTGATAACGAAAATCTATAGTTTTGCAACTATTCGTTATTTTGTATATTTGTTTGTAAAACAATATTATAGAAAACCCATAATGATATATTTTTTTATTCGTCTTTATAAAAAAAGTACCATGAAAAAAGTGCTTAGACGATGTGAAGCATCATGTTACCTTCTATTGTTTCTTCAAATACTTATAAAAAGAATACATTGCAATTATTTGATAATATTGTATTGAAAATATCATAATTGTCATTTCTTTTACACATTAATATATCCTATATAATTTTTACAATTACTTAGACCAATATTTACGATTCATCTGATATAAAGAAATTTTCTTCAAAAATATAAAATATATGGCATTTATGATAAAATTTAAATACGCCTTCAACTGTAATTTTGGATGTATGTACTTATAAATTGTGTATAAAAATCGTGACTAAAAATATTATAATATAATTGAAATATTATAGTCGAATATATTTTTTAAGGGTTTGTTAATTATAAACAAAAATTATGATATTTAAATAAGTTTTTGTGTCTTCTTAAAGAAGCCAACTGTCGGATTTGTTGTTGTGAAAAGCTTCAAAAATTTAAAACGTTTCTGCATCGAATTATGAAATAATGATAACCCCATGAGCAAAAATCGTTCATGAAACGAAAGGAATGTCACTAAAATGATCACTTAAGATCTTATACATAAAACGCATGGAAGTAGTGACCGGAAGCAAATTTATAATTTCCCATCATGACAATGCTTTGCCTCATATTGCGCGACCAGTTGAAAAGTTGTTGCAAAAAACAGAATAGGATGTTTTGCTCCAACGATGATGCCATCAGATATGGCCTCTTATGCTTAGTATTGTTTATCTTCATATCAGATCAAGGTATTAAAAATTTACATAAAATAATTATACATATATAGTTTTGAAACAAAATCTCTAAATTATCAGAGAAGTGGGCAAAACTTGGGCTGTTTCAATGATCTAAATTAAAAAGAAAATGCGCCTTTATCTTAATATATACATAAATTTCTCAAAACCAACAGCCAGGGGATCTGTTGTCTGTCTATACCCAAGATAATTGTAGAAAAATTCTTGCTTTCCATTTTGATTTTCATTTCTTAGACAAGCTTAACTTTAGCTTGCTATCACTTTCACAAGGAGCATGTCGCTTCATATATATTGATTTATTATATTATTATGATGAACATATTATTAAATTGCAAAATTAAAAAAAAAAAACAAAAACTTCAAAATACCATCACATTTCACTTCCTTTTTCCCAGCTGCTGTTGCTTTATTTCAATTGGCTAAAAGACTACAAAATTTTTTTTCTTTAAGAAGAATACACTTAGAGTTGCCGTATTCCTTCAATATATTTAGTTTACATGTATAAATCTTACGATATTTTTGAAACAGTAGTGCTACAATTCAATGTATCAAACAGGCATAAAGAAATAATTTCCTGCCTTTAATTTTAATTGAATATTCACGCTAATATCGCTTGAAATTTGAACAAACCCTTGAGAATCTTGACTGCATAACGCCAGATGTTTATGATTCGTTCCTTTTAACTTGACTAATAACATCAACACCAACGGCAATTTGCTCATTGAGGCGGGTGTTTAAAGTACTTTTTTATTCTTTTAGCCACATTTTTTACGATTACAGTCTGCCTTGGTGTTAAATGTTTTTTCAAATATCCGGCGGCTGATTTGTTGTTGATTTATATTCCAGGGGTTTTAATAACTTAAAAAAATATTATAGAGTATTAAGAAATGTCTTTTTTTGAGGTAAATTCATTCCTGACAGATTTCGTACTTAGAAACTTAAAAAGTCTTTGAAGCAGAAAGTTACATTTTTAAGAAAAATATCAATTTAACAATATTAAGATATAAGTAAAAAGAATGCATTTTTTACTTTTGCTAATAAATAAACTGTTTATTTATTGCTGAAACACAAGAGAAAACATATTTTTGGAAAATCACAAATTTGAAAAACTTTGAGTTTAAGCGGCAAAAATATGTTAAAGATGGATACGGATATGAATTTTTTCATAAGCAAACAGATAATTAACTTATGAATCAATAAATATTTCGTATTATTTATTCGCATATATTTGAAACACCCTTTTTCAAAACACTTTTATCAAATATGACATCAACGAATTTTGCAACTACTGCAATACAAGTATTATTACAAAAATGTTTAACACCTAAAAGTTTTGAATTATGAGACAGACATGTTTGGAATATTGACTAAACATTGTCAACTATGAAGAAAGTAATACACAGGGTTTAGGGAGGGGCGACTGACATTATAATTTTGTTGTACTTTTTGTCGTACTATTAAATATTCTTCTTTTCTAGATAAACAGAGGGGCAAGTAACTTAAAGTAATTTAATATGAAAATAAATAGTTCAACGGTAAAAAAGTTTTTCCAAAAAATTTAAACTAATTTGTGTCTTATTTGCTTTGCTGATTCAGAAAATAGTAATAAATAAGTCCTATTTCAAACTTTTAAAAATTTAGCAAAATATTCAAAAAAATTTGGCTTGCCCGTTAAGCTCTTTCGTAGAAGGTTAGACCAACTCATCAGCAGTCTTCAATCGTAACGTCGGAAAAGTCTTCAACATTGTATGTAAAAGCTCTCAAATATTAATTTATGCATATCAGCGGGACGTAAGAGAGAGATAAATGAATGATATGGAGGTATTCACTTCATGGGGAAGATCAAAATGTATCCCATTACACGAAAGAGCAATGTTAGAAAATTTAGACAGCAAAGGCAGAGGAAACACAAAAGAACCAGCATCTACATTTTGTATTACAGGGCAACTTTTATTAAAGCAACCAACAAAAACTTTGACAGTTGCGATAACCGAGTCACAAATTTCCTTGGAATAACTGTATTATATGGAATATTATTTTCTTGCCCTAGATATGAATAAATCTTACTTAAGGACGTATTAAAAATAAATTAAAGTTTCATATGAACTACCACACAGGTCCTGTTCTTTCAGGAATAGAGTAGTATGTAATTTACAAGTTCGTGTGGGCTATGAGCAAAAGGCTAAGGTCTGGATATTATAATAACCCATGTACGCCAGAAGGCACAATATCAAGCTACCAAAATAAGATGCAAAACAGTAATCCCTGCGGAGTTTTACTAAAATGAGGAAACAAGAAATTTTTTACGGATATTAGATAAAGTGCTTTCACTAGAAGCCAGGAAGCTTTTTCTCAAACCAAGTTACATATAATAGCTTTAGCGCCAGTGCAACAATTATTTTAAACTCAAATTCAGTAGACATTGCTAATGTTTAGGTTAGGTTAGGTTGATTGGAGGGGTGTGATAAGCCCATGTCATACGACATACACTTAAGCCAGTGAAGGCTTGTTGTGCGCTCCATTTATTTTTCAGACACAAACTACCAAAGTTCTGCGGCAGGATTCGAACCTGGGACCTTCGCACTACGAGTCTAGTACACTACCTACTAGTCTACGAAGGTCAGTTTGCTAATGTTTAGTTCATTATTTTTTTTTTAGTGTACCTGCATGTGATTCATTAACAACGCTTCCATCTCTAGCTTTGAAGTTTCTAACTTGTTAACTTCGTTTGCTTTTAGACTAACAAGAGGAGAGAGAGAACACAAGCTTAAATTAAAAAAATTAAATCAGAAAAATTAGAAATGCGAGACTTGTTAAAGGTAGACATTTACTAAAACAATAGAAATTTGCCTTTATATTTTTATGCATCAATATATCGGCACTATACTCTACAAGTGGCCCACATAAAGTCAAATATCGCACGGTAACAAATTATTACCCATCTTATATTTTTAGGCGCTGTATTCTATTTACAGAAGAAGATCTTTTTTGGGCAACATATGCTAGGGAGACTGTCCAGTTGACTTGAAAAAACTTACAGTTTACATTGATACAGTTTGTCTGATGGCAAAATAATTACAAATGACTAAAAATATTTAGGAAATAAGATTCTCCTTTGGTAACGCTTACATTTACTCTAGAGTAAAATAATAATAACACGAGCATTAATTACCTGACAAGTTGCCTTCTGTTGCATCTCTATAGCTCTTTAGTCCCATTAACTTGAGTGCCTCCAAGCATTGTTTGCGCCTTGTTGGATATTCACTGTCAGATAACTCATGGCGAACATCTGAATTGCAAATTAAAACCACGAGATCCTTTTCACCGGCAACAAATGGAATTTGGAATATTTCCAAAGAGCTACAAAGACAAAATTATGACAAAACATATTACACGCACTCACACACATATACTTCTTAAAAAGAGACACAAATAATAGACACACATTTGCATATTTGCACAGGAATGTGTACATTCACACATACAAATGCATACAACAATTTGCACGTTTATATAAACAATAGAAGAGAAAGGATAAAGTTTGAAATAAAGGATTCAAAAACAATATTGAAAAAGAAAATATTTTTGATACTTTACTACCGTTCATGTGTTTGGGAAAGACAGAACAGTGGTCATAAAGCGAAAAAATTCTAAGAAATTTCGGAAAACCTCACATTTTTAAAAATTATTTTTATTTATTTATTATTAATTTAAAAATTTATGATATAACGCAAATAATGTTTACTAAAATTAAGAGCAGATTTTCGACTGAAACAGAATAGTCGTATTTCAGATTCTATATACATACATATTTTTCATGTGACATTTTATATTATACCACATATAAAGAAACTCAGATTTTCTTGCTACCTTGTGATTGCCCTTCACTCCCAAACAATGCAAATCCTGATTCGGTATGTCTCCCTGGCGAAATGGAATAAAAGATCTGCAGCACATACATTAGAATAAATTTGAGAGCGCTATATACTTATAATTAATTGGATAGGGTCGTTCAAGTTGTATCCTCTTTGGAGTCGGACATCGAAAACTTGAGCGAAAACAGCACTACGACTTTCGAATGTCATATGAATTCTTAATTTACACTTATAAAAAATAACTTAAGCTACTAAATTAATCAAAATAGGATGAAAGCTATATTGTTGAGACTTGTGGCAAATTTCATATTCAACAGGTAACCGTTGTTGATGTCAGCTTGACCGCTGGAGGAGCTGTAGATTATCTCCAGTTGGACTTTAACTACATTTGCTGTTACGGCCAGTCCGGTGAACATATGAAAGAAGCAGACAGAAGAATTCATTAATTTAGATGACTGTCAAGCTGATACTGAAAAGAATGATACAAATGAAGCTCTTCACCGCTAATGTGAATAAATTTTTATGTGAAAAATTTTCTCTTTCCCCTAAATTTGAATCGGTAAATTTTTATTGTTGTTGTCTTTGTGCATTATTTTGTTAAATTTTTCACCAGTGTTTTGTTCGTTGAAAAAAAATGCACGTGAAAAAAATTTACTTCGCCTTTTTTTACGATAAGGTTGAGATACAACACAAACATAACTTTAAAATTCGGAAAAATGGTTCCTGATAGTTTTAAATTACACACCTGTCGTCATCATTTGTCTTTTATCATGTGAAACCTATCAAGAAAAGATAATAAAAATATTTTCAATAACCGTGCTATGCTCGTAGCACGAAGCACAAAGAAAGGAAGCAATATCCTATCGTGATTGCGGGTTCCTTTGGATTTTAGCTATGAAAAATCGTATGATCTCTAGTTACACTTGAAATTTGTGAGAAGTGAAGACCACTGCATTCTCATTGGTGTTTTATACTGATTTACATGATTTAGATAATAAAACATGTCACAATCGAACAAACGCACAGAATTGTAAATGTGGTTAGAACGGCTTTTTAAGAAGAGAAAACATTGTTTAGCTTTCGCCAGGCACGAAGGAATCTATATATATAAAATAGGATGTGTGTATGTATGTATGTATGTATGTATGTAACGTAAGGGCTCCAAAACGGCTGGGCCGATTTTGACGAAATTTTCAGGGAACCTTTAGAATACTCGGGCGGGTGACACTGTCAAGTCCGATTTTTTATTTTCGGTCTGTGGGCGGAGGGGTGTGGCAAAATCCAATAATTCATAAAATGAGAACGGCTTGGCCGATTTCTGTAAAACTTTTTGTCAGTTGTTCGTATTTTCGAGGAGAAGGTTTTTATGGAAGAAAATTTTGGAAAATCCCTCCGGAAAAGTCGGAAAATTGGAAAAATCGAAAATCGAGTTTTTGTATGAAATTTTGTTTGAAATTATTGCTTAATGGCTTTTTAAATGAAAAAATAGAAAGTTTGTCTGAAGGCTTAAAATTGGGGCGAGGCGAAGTTCGCCTGGTCCGCTAGTACTTTATAAGTTGAATAGGAAGTGCTAAAAAAACTATTAGTAGGCAACTTAATTGTCGCTGATTTCTTATTAGAGAAGGCAACTTTTTAAATCCACCATAACCAACAAAACAGGAGTTCCTCAAGGAATCATACCAGAATCTATGTTGTGTTTGATATATGACTCCGACATTCCTATATGCAGTGATCATCACATATCAACGTTTGTTGACGATACAGCTTTACTAAGCGTCCACGAAAACCTGCAAGAAGTATACCGTAGGTTTCTGGAATACATTTAAATATTGGAAAAATGGCTAAAAATGTGGAAAATAAACGAGAACGAGCAAAAATATCAGTTTAATATTGCAAAGGGCAACATGTTCCGCTTTACCGCAGCACAATCAAGTTAAATACTTGGGCTTTCACCATAGTCATCGTTTAACATAGAAATCGTATACACATGCCAAGTTGATCAAAATAAAATTAAAAGTTGCTCAAACTAATTGGCTTATGTAGACAAATTCAACGCTAAGCCTTGACTGTAAACGTCTTCTATACAATACAAACCTAAACCCAATATGGTACTGTAGAATTCTATTGTAGGACATGGCTTCGGTATATAATAGAGAAAAAAGTTCAAAGGTGTCGCAATAAAATCCACTTCCTAGATTAAACTTCGCGCATTTAATTATAGACCTGGACGTTCCATTGTTTCAAACAGCAGTTTCAAAATACGTGACAACTTACATAAAGAAACTAAAGTATCGTCCAAACCCACTAGCCCGAAACATCTACATTGAAGAGGCCACACTCGGCTGAAAAGTGAGAAGCTGAAGACTAGAGATTTGAACACAAAACTGAAGAAAATACAGAGACTAGTATTTTTTTTTCCTGGCATTATGTGGACTTATACAATTAATGATATTCGATTTAAGATTTGAAAAGTGAGTCCATAACTTCCAATGACACGTTAAATTGAACTATGCATTAAAGTTTTTTCTTTCGATTGGACCAGTACTCAGGGGATGACCCCTATTTATGCAGTGCATTATGCTGGAACTAGGAAAATAGGATATAGTAAGGAGGATAGCGGGAGTAGTGCTTATGGACATTAGATTTGAACCTCTCAACGTTGTGTATGGCAGGAAAGACATCTGCAGGAAGCTCGTTCTACATACGAGTCGTTCGATCAAAGAACAAATTGTTTCTGTAATGCGTAGTGCAATTTGCTGATATATCGCCCACAAATGGATGTGCTCTTAATGAGGAGCGCGTTGTTCGCAAATAAGAGCGGATCTCGGTAATATATTTCCTTACTTCATTGGAGCACATTCGATTGTAGTAACGATAAAACAGCGTGGCACACCCCACGTTGCTACGATGCTCCAGAGAGTCAATAGAGGAGGGTACACTATTGTCACCAATGAGTCTTTTCGCCCTCTCCTGTACTCGGTCTAGTAGCTTCAAAATAGACTTTAAATCACCGGCCCTTACATGAGAGTTGTATTCCAGCGGTGAAGTATTTCGTACACCGTTCTAAAAAACCGAGGCACTTGAAAGCTTCTTTAGCGATATGGAAAATATGCTCAGTTAATCGACCATCACACTAATTTTCATGCCAAGAACATCAAGAGCTTTTGATTCCTCAATATTTATATCACCCATAATTACAGATGGAGCAGCATGTACGGTCATACGTTTATGCGTAGGCATACAACACGAGGATTAAAATCCAGCTATGATTAAGTCTATCATCCATATTTTGCCTCATCGCCCTAATGACCAACGGACTTGACCAATGGTCGAATCAGTAGGAATGGTTTATGCTGCTGTCATCGACAAGTGGTAGTTACGGTTGGAAGTCATTAAGAAAATTAAGAATGTGTGACCATGAAGTTTCCAAGAGAAGTGAAAACAAGCGAGGCCTTTCAAATAGGAAAAATGTACTTTAGCGTTTTTCAATGAATGCAAACTTATTAGGAAAAAGTATTAAGTTCTGCCAAAGACCTATAAATATATATATATATATATATATATATATATATATATATATATATATATATATATATATATATATATATATAATGATCAAGAAAGTGGAAGCGCCAATAGACTGTTAGAAATACTTTATATTATTCACACTCAAAAAAATAGTTAAATTGATAAAGGAGGTTGTTAACTTGTTAGATTTGTCGTGAAGTTAAATAAATTTACATTTGCGTGGCTGTAAGCAGTTATTTTAATATTTTGCTGTAATGATCTTATCCACAGACATAAAATAAGGTATTATCAATTCCTTAGGCTATAACAGATTTTACCGAACATAAGAAATTGTCAAAACTTCAAACACCAATTCATTCGCCATTTAAAATGAATTGTGTTCTGCAAAAAAATATTCTGACTTTCCAGGTAATTTATCTCCACCACTGTGTTAGAAAATTCTATACATACGTACCTTTATTTAGCATTTAAAAGGAAATATGCAAATTGGATATAATGACTTACTAACACAAGCAAGCATCCATTCACTCATTCGTAATTGAATGTACACACGTGTACACAAACCCCCTGAGTACGAAAGTAGTCATTTCACATATAAAGGCCAATAATAAATTTGACAAAAATAAAATAAAAAAGGTAGAAATTATGTACAGCAGACATATTTTCTAAAAATATATCGTATGTTGTACATATTCTTCTATTAGCATCATAGGATGTAGCTCGTTTAAACCGGAAATAGAAATTGTAATGCAATTTATAACATGAATTGTGCATGTACGTACAAAAAACCAAAAGCATTAAAAATATTCCATACATTTGCAAAGTCATTGTACATTAGTTAAAAATATGTTTTCCTTTCTTTGTTTTTTTTATACATTTGGCCAAAAGGGACTACAAATCTACTTTCTAAAAACAATAGAATTACAGCTGTATTGTCTTTATAGGTTTCGAAGTTTGTACTTTTATTTTAAACAAAATTTGTAAAAGAGAAAATATGTAAAGAAAGAATGAAAATTTCACAGTTTATGAATGTGGACCAAATGTATTTGCTCAAGTTAATATTCTCTAGAAAATACCATAATTTGTTAATATTATTCTATTGTTTTTTCCCTTTATTATTTCTATGGCCCAAAGTATCGCTCTGTTGTTTAATTTTATTTCACCTGTGTGTTCTTCGTTCAATATAATTTATATAACAGGTAGTTATACATTTTTTATGCTGTGGCTTTTGGGTGCCCTTTTGCTATTGTATTCAGAAAACTTTTAATATTTTCTTAAAGAAATTATTGTTAATTTCATTTCTTCTTCAAATTCATAGAAAAAATTTAATCATTAGGGGTGGCAAGTGATTTAATTTGACACTGAAGAATACAGAAAACGCTTGTCTTTTAATAAAAAATGGGTTTCTTCAACAGCTTTCATAGTTGACTTTCAGCTGAGTCCTTAGAAAAATGTATTGCTTTCTGTCAAATTATGCAGCATAAGGAAACTAGGTAACGACATAAAAAATTTAGAAGAAACCTAGAGGTTAGGAAACTGCCACGGTACGGTACTAGCGCTTCGAAAATAGCAACCGGTCCGATTTATAAGATTTTGTATGAAAGCGACCTATCACCTTAACACGACTTACCTCGTAAGAGGCAGAAACTGATTCCTTTAGGACATTTTGTTATAGGTCACCAAACCGGTTATAGTTCAAAAAAAAAAATAGTTATAGAACTGTAAAGAACTTACATACTTGCCGAGTCTTTGATATGAAATGAAGAATTATCCTGAAGGATCTTATAATAAAATTATTCTTACTATTTTTTGTTTGTTTGTTTTACTGTCACAATTAAATATTTAAGATTTTATATTTTACATACTCTTATTGCCAATATGTAACCATAAATATATAAATTTTAATTTATAAATTGAAAACAAAATGTAATGAAGACATATACACATTTTTTGTATTATATTTAAAGTATATATATTTTGTTTGCAATCAAAGCTTTTAAAATAAAAAATTGAGTTAAAATTTAAAGACAAGCACTAAAGTGAAAAGAACAATTTACTTTTAATACAGGCAAATGAGAGCTGATAGTCATGCGTGTATAGTTTTAGGTCATTAATCATATCTTGACACGTACGATATACTAGTATATAAAAATGTTTACCATTACGCTCGTTTTCTAAAAATTTTATTAATTGAAATCTAAGCGTGAAAAAATACAATTTTTACATACATCTTTAAGTGCTTATCAATTCAACGTTTTTCTGTAAATTGTTGGATATTTTTGAACTAACGGATATATCATTTTGTTAAGACTTACTTCCGGTCGCCAGACCCAATCACAAGTTTCAAAGTTACGGACAGATATTGGTTTTTGAATACCTAAAATCAAACCAAAAATAATATTTGATTGTTTACACATTTTTTTAGAAAATTTGCACCATTTAAGTGGAAAGTTCTAATTTAACCGGTAACGATATCTATTTTCACTGGTACTAGTTTCACAAGTTGTGGGACAAGTTCCATTTGCACAAAAAACTAAAATTTCCCATCGGAAAGAAAAGAAGCATTATTAAGCATTATTATTATGCATATTAAAAACTTATATATACAAATATCCTATCAATATTATAAAACTGTAAAAGTTTGTATGTTTAGATGTTTCATTAAATGGTTGAACAAATTTTAATGAAATTTGGTATACAATTACTATCTCAAACTTAGGATCAAGTTCTTAGACCTCGTTGGGATAGCGCTGCATTCATATGGGACTGGCTTGGCCAACTCTCTTGGTGTTCAAACAGCATTTTCGTTATACGGTACAGACCAGGTGGGTAAAATAACACACTTGCAAAAATCTCTAGGCCAACCGAGCCTAGGCTGGAGTCACTTTTCCAGACATTTGAAGGAAGGGAAGAGGAGACAATCTCCAAAATTCCGTACACCTACGCTTCTTTAAGGATGTCACTATATATATGTTCAAGATGGGAATCTTTCGTCAGCCATTCAGGAATAAAGATGGCAGATGTATGGTGCTTAGCTCCTTCATCAGAAGTAAGAGAAGGCTTAACTTTACTCTGATATACGAGGACCTTCGCTTTTTAGTGAATTTTTATTTTATTTTATTTCACTAGCTTCCTTAATACTTAATCAGCTTAAACAAGAGTATATATCGCTAACTTTAGCTACCTGATGTGATTTCAGACCCTCTCTTAAAGAATTAAACGACTTAAATTACTTTTTTAAGTTTAAAGTCTCTCTTATTTTATTTTATTTATCGATATTTTGGTACTCATCGAGTAAGATCTTCAAGAAATTTTAATATCAAATGTCCTGAGGATGGAGTACCGAAATATCGATAATAAAATAAAATAAAATAAGAGGAACCTTTAGCTTAAAAAAATAAAATCGATTAATTCACACAAAGCGATCAAAAGACGCGATCATTTGTTAAAAAATATTATCTTGTCCTTTTATCTTTGAAAAGGAAAAAATTTAATTTAAAATTTAATGATGGCAGATTTAATGAAAAGCTTAGAAACCTAACGATAAAACTTAAAAGTTATTCTTAAGAAATAACATTTAGATTATTTTCAACCCTAAAAAATAGTACATATTTTGGACTTCTTACGAAATCTTAAGATAAGATGAAATTATTTTGATCAAAAATATAAATTTTTTTCTATATTTCTGCATAATTCTGCTCCAGTGTTTGAAAAACTTTGTTTTATTTAAAAAATATATGGACATTACTTTGAATTTGTATGAAAACAATTATTTCACTTTTATTTGCACTATCGGTTGGATTCACACTGTGTGTTTTTATTTAATTTTTTTACTGTATATGACAGGAATGTTATAAAAAAAACGTAATAAAATTTCACGTGGTGGCATTTTTATAACTCCGTTTGCCTTAATGTTCTTCCTATTGACGAATAAAATATGATGCATGCCACAAATTTCAAGAAGGGAGTTCACAGTGTAAATTTAAACAGACAATAACTTTCACCTAAAAAAAACAAAGTATGAATATGGCAAAGTCTGTATAAAAAAACATATCAAAATTTTATTTTTCTAACTTTTTAAGGATGTTCTCAAATCCGGTGAGGGAGCATAAAAAGAAAATTTCTTCCAATAACAAATTAATGTTAAAATCATTGATTTGGCGCTACTTGCAGTTGACAATCTTTGCATTTCTATTGCTTTTTTGAAAAATTTCCTCTCTTTTTCTACTTCAAAATTTATTTCTCCCTTTTTAAAGCAAAGTCAAAAGTGATGAAAAATTATTTAAAGGAAATGAAAATCTCTTAACACAATCACAATTCATGTAATTATCAAAAATCTTATTTCAAAACAAAAACTCAAATCAAATCAAGAAAAACGTAAAATAAATTTATAATTGTAACTTTTTAGTTTTAAAATGTTTGGATAAGAAATTCAAATCACACAAATGTACAGATAAATATAGTATAATTTAATTTATAAAATAAATAACAACCACCTACTGGAAAAGAGTACTAATTTTTAAGATAAACACATCGTTGGTTTGCATATTGTTAAGGAATAAGTCTTTAAGACAAGTAGATTTTATCTCAATATTTATTTTTATTTTGCATATAAAACTCTTAGGAAATTCGTATGTGTGAGTGTCTTTTATTTATTTTTGCTAACTTTTTCAGTATTGCCACAAAATGCAATCTAGCATAAAATCCATTTGAATATGATATTGTAAATCTAATTTGAAATTTATGGAAATTTAAACAAAAGAACATCTTTCCATTCAACCTTATTTTTTTGTTCAAACTCCTTTGAGTCTTCTCCGCTAAGGAGTTAGCAGGACTATAAGACTAACTTATTTATATAAATTATTTTTATTAAAAGGGAAGGTGGTTTAAGCTTTTTTCGTAATGTGGAAAATGCTTACACAGTCTACGGGACTTAAAATAAACTTCTTGGGAAATTGTTCTAAAAAAATAACAGCAATCAAATAAATATCTAAGGATACAAATTTAATTTTTTTTCTAATTAAAAATGTAATAATTTATTTCAAAGCATATAATTAATTTTATCAAGACTTCACTGTATTGCAGTATTTATTATTATGATACTGTGAAGCGTATGTTATGATATGAGCAACATAAAGTAGTAATAGTCCCAGTCACAGCAAGAAGTTATAACGAAGAAATGTGTGATATTCTCCCTAAGACCTAAATAAATGAAAGATTTAAAAACAGAAAATGTAAGATAGAAACTGTAGTCGTGCATAGGACTAGTTGATACACCCTGCCTAATTTATAAATGAATATATAGAGGGTCTCGCATTAAGCGTTTTGTGCCTTTAAATTTAAATAAAACAAAGTGTTTTTCACATACCATCTAAATTTTATTTTAATTATTTAAAAGCTTTTTTAATGCCATCTCGTATGAAATATAACATTGTGCAAATGTCCGCCGCGACTTAACTGGGGGACACACACTCGACATTCGAATTTTCCACGATTGCGGCGTCTATATCAGGATGAAATTTTACCAATGGCCTGGGTTATGTGGGCTTTGAGTGTTGCTATTTGCATAACATAACCGTGTCATATCGCATGATCTCACTAGTCAGTTCACATTACCTGCACGTAGCGTGCCTTAAAACGCTCGTGCAGGCATGTAGCTCCATTATATTGAGACCACAATTCATTGATGTCCATATCGTACAATCTCGGCCAAAAAAAAGTTGGTAATCACCGATCAATAGCGATCGCTATTGAGGATGATGGCCTTGACAATGTTCTGAAAGAATTGGGTACCGATGACGCCGCCAGTCCAGAATTCACAATAGGTAGTGACTCCATTGTTCAAAATTTGACAATTTTGTTTGTTGACGTACCCGTCCCTTCAGAAGTGGAGAACAATTATTCTTACCGTAAAAGTTGCGAATCACGCGAAACGTTGCCCGAATAGAACACATATTTTGGTAAAAAAGAAATTTACCATTAGCACTTCCCGTTAAGCGCTATAGTCATCCAATGTGATTTGTGAAAATAGACTAAATAAATAGTAGCTTATTTGATAGATATACCTTCAAGCATATAGCCGCTATCAACTGTAAAATTTTGAAAGTCCCTACTGGAAGTTCCGATATAAATATTCAATTCAGGAACGATTTTTGTCTACACTAATTTTCACTGTTTATTTAATTAAAAGTAAATAAACAAAAAAAAAACAACCTGCGCTTTCGTTCGAATGACCAGGTGCAATAAAATCTGTCATCACCTCTAACTGGCGTCAAAATGGAGAACATAGGAATGTCTGACGATCTATTTGACTTTTGCTATTAAATTATAATCTTTTGTTCGGAACAATTAGAGTTTCCAACATTTATTGTTTGCTGTGGACGAAGCTGTTCATATACAAGTACTGATTAACTGAGCATTCAACCGCTTCATGAAACTCTAATTTTTCAAACGATTAGTTGAGTGGAATATTCCAAATAATAAATTTTAATATTAAATATTTTTTGTTCTGCAAAAGGGGAGATAATATGCTTGACATTGAATTCGGCTGGATGTCAAACATACACGTGCTGGATGAGTTGCTTTTGTAATATTTTTTTCCACTTTAAGTCGTATCGTTATTATTTTGTTGCAAATTTACGACAGGTCTTCCTAGAGATGAGTCTATTCACTGTATAGTATCGATTCCCAAATTCAAAATCATATGGACTTCGCGATTTTGATGGATACGAATGAATCTTAAAGAAATCGAGCAGCAGTAGCGAATACAATAACAAATTTATATCCTCCACTCCTGTGTACCTACTTCACTGCTCATGGTGAAGGGTATAAAAACAATACAACAGCAGCAACAATGCAATACCAACAGCATCTTAACTCAGGCATATAGCAAGAACAATAATGTCAACAGTGAAAAGAAAAAACAACCAAGAAAAAGAAATAAGAATATTTTACATATTTTATATAGAAATTTGTCACAGAATATATAGTCATATGAAAATATTTTTTTGTTTAAAATTGTTCCTAAAAAATATGCAAAAATATTTATTTACACACACATGTATGTATTCTTGTATTTTTTTGCGGTTGAAGAGGGAGTGGGCCTTTAAAGTATCACACATACTCGTACTTGAGGTACTGAAAAACAAAGCCGAATAAAAATAAGAACAAGAATAAAAATTCTGATGATTTTTCTAACGTTGCAAAATTTTTGACTACTGTTATTGCTGCTGCTGTTGCATGCAACTGTAGTGAAATGCAACGAGCAGGCAAACATTGTTGCTATTTTTGAATGTCAACAACAATACATTTTTATTTGTTCATTCGGTTGTTTGTCTTTCATTGTTTAGCAACTGTCGCGTAAAGAGCATTACGAGTATTTGTTTGATAAAATTTTTATTAAAAATATAAAAAAAATGAAGAAAAATTGCTAACAAAGGCAAATTTTGGTTTTTATCATGCAACATTTATGTTCTTCTCCCGTTTTGACAGTTTGTAGATGTTTGTTTGTTCTCTTTCTTAAGTTTCCTCTGCAGCTTACATATTTTTTATTTTATTATTTGTGGCAGCAACAGCTTACGAATAATTTAAAGTTTCTGTTAACGTATTTTGAAGGCTGATGCTTTCTACTTTTCATTGTGGCAATAATGACAGTTTTCGAAAATAAAATTTGCAATTGGCTTAAAGTAGTTTTATAATTTTAGTGAAGGAAAATGGCACTTCCAAGTTTTATTATTATGACATCGCAGTAAATATTTGTGATGCAAAATACTATTATTTTATTGTCGTATGCAACAACACATATCCACATGATATGGAAATCGAGATAAATTTTGAACTCTGGTTCAGTTCGATATCAAATTATTAAAGTATTATGTTCAATTATGATTACATTTGCAAAAACTTAAAGTACCAAACAAGCTTTTTAACACAAAAATTTTACAAAACTTGAAACAACTAAAATATTATTATATAAGAGGTATCTACATTCAAAGGGATCGCACTTGAATGGTTGCGTCTATATAGAATCAACTGTATTGCTCATGAAATAGAACTGTATATTAGGTGAGAAAACTCTGGATACAAATGCAGTTCATTATCGAAACTTTTACCGGTCACTGCAAATCTAGTGACCACAACAGATTTGAAGACCCATATCACATGACTGCAGAAGGTAAAAATAAAGTATTGAAAGAGGATACAATCTGGCAATTTCTGAACATTGTAACGATAACTACGTTTAAGTTGAGAATCCTTTAGCAGTCTTTCCGGCATAACAATGGTAGGGGGGTTACTCCTTCTGCAGGAATAACAGAAGGTTTAATACTTGAACTGCTCTTTTGTACATGACGGCCATAATATTTCTAAAACTCGAAACTACAATTTCTTCTTCCTATTGTAGAATCTGTCAAACTTTTGTACAGCTGGTTTCCCTCCTCATCGATTGGATCCGCACATCTATCACCACAAAATGGTTACCAGAATTTGAAACTTGTTCAAACATGAAATTTATTTAAAGCAAAATCTAATAATCGAAGTGTTTTTAACGACTTTGGATTTCGACTTGAATGGAACAGCACGATTAACGATGTGGTGAAGATCATCATATGGGAAATAATTATGGATTCTTAGGCTCCTAAATTATTTGCTTGTATTAGCAACAAAAACAAGTTACTGAATCACCTTTATACCAAAGATATCGAAAGTGATATTTTTTTTTTTTTTACTTCAAGTGACAAAGAGAATTTTATCGGTACTAGGAATTGATGTTTTCGTTTGTAAAAAAAAATTCAGAAGGTTTCAGGATTTAGTAGTTGCCAAATAGATTAAATGCTATGGTACTAAAAGATGTCTTCAACAAAAAATTTGTTTACTGGCTGTCACCTTAATCCATTTATGCTCTAAGATTTTATTATGAAGAGACACCCCACTTCAAAGGATCAACTGACACTTTTTAGATCATCTGTGATAGACCTCAGCTCTGCTATCCATTAATGTGACTAGAGTATTTAGGCTATTTTTAAGCTTTAATCGTTTTCAGTTACACACTTTTTTGCACCACTCCCATTTGGATATTGTGTGTGTGTATGTGTGTTTGTGTTTAGCAGTAATTGAAGTAATTTCTGATTAGTGGCAAGCGGAATTCAAAAGTTTGATTTCAAAATTTTTTTACTCTTATTTAGATATTTACGAATACTCCTGAGTAATAATTATTCCTATAGAGCAGCTACTAAATACAAAATTATACGAAATTTTTAATAATGCCTTTTTCTTAAATTTAACGCTTCATGCAACATTCAAATCCCAGAAATCCTGCTTATTATCTAATGGCATTTTTGTCTTTGTTCCCAACAATTTTTTTTTTTTTGTAATTACAAAACCTTTCAAGCATTTAAAACTCACCGACAATCTAACAATAAGGCATGATCCTTTTGTCCAGCTACTGAAATCATCTGATCCATGATGCCACAAGGCATACCAACAAATTTATGCTCAGCTGCTTGGCAAATCAAGGCACGCTTCGACTCACTATAATAAAACGAAAAATTCAAATAATGAAAAAAGAAATAAAAATTAAAATAAAACTGACCATTTTAATAAAAAGTTAGTAGTACTTATAAATTAAAAGATGAAATTGAAAAAAATACGAAAAGTAGTTAGTGTTTTTATTTGTGGCCACTGGTCGTATCGTATTGCGAAACAAATACAAACTTATAACTTGCGACGTACCTTTCCACCTTGTGACCGGTAAAATGTTCTAGAAATGTCAATGTAGCCACTTCAATGGCAGCGCTGGACGATAAACCAGCCCCAACTGGCACATTACTTACAATGACCGCATTAAAACCATTCAGTATATTACCACCATTTCCTACGCCACTAGAAGCAGCCTTGCCACCAGTTTTACCAACAACAACACCAACGGTCTCCAGGAAACTATGAATTACACCTTTTATATAGTTTGACCATCTGGAAAATTAACACGGAAAAAACAAAACAAAAGAAAACATCAGCAATTATACAAAGTTGTTTTTACCATAGTTGTTGTAGTAGAAGTAATACACACATAAATACATACACATGTACATGTACATGGACATACAATTTATTTTATACTTTAAGCCCACTATTAGAATTTTCTCCTGTCAAACATGAAAGTTCAACAACAAATTAAGGAGAAGAGAAAACCCAAAGTTCATTAAATGGCCACTTTAAAGTGTAAACTTGCATCGAAAATAAAGAGCAGAGTACGAAAATAATAGCAATTTAATGTTTGTTTTCATATCATACTTTCAGTCATTTAAAGGCAATTTTTTTTTTTGTTTTTTTTTTTTGTTTTTGTGGGATGTTTCCAGTCTTTTATTTCATTCTGAAGACAAGTTTTCTTTTATACTGGCCAAAAAGCAAACGAAACAAAAAAAAGAAAACAAAATATAAAAATCAAAATAACAAAAGCAGCAGAAAGAAGAATAAACTTTACCTGTAAACTTTGCTCCTCGACACTTTGTTGGATAAATGTTTGTTTTTTGGGCTCTTGCCTTACAATACAAAAGTTTTGTTTGTCTATTTGTAAATTCAGTCGGTAGGTGTTTGGTACACTTTGCGTTCATAGTTTTACATACAGAGTGAAGCATAAGTTTTCAAACACACATAGAGATGAAAAAATGATGTTTGATAAGCTTGATAAAGGTTGAGTATTGTTTTTTTCTTTTTTTTTTTTTTGTAAAAAACCAAATCTAAATTTTTTTTATTGCCCATCCAAAAAAATAACTTCCCGAGAAGTCAAAAAGTTCCACAATTTCTGAAGCGGAAGTAGTAAAAACTCGGATATCATACAATGACTGTTATTGCAAGTCTCTTGCATGTGGCTTTTCACAGTATATTTTACGTTTTAATGTAAATGAAAACCATCTTTATTATACATAATTTCCTGTTTTATATTATTTATATTTTTGTCGACTAGATCTAACTTTTGAATATTATTTTACCATGACCTGTTGCCACATGAGCATTTAAAATAGCAGTGGCATTGAGTTAATAAATATATATATAAAAGAGAGGGAGTAACTGTGAGAGTAAAAGTTTTTAGAAGAAACTCATTAAGCAAGAGCTTCAAAAGAAGTTATGAAAATGCAAAGACTGCAATACAGGAAAAATGCAAAACTGGCTCATATCCAAATGATTTTATTACCTTTATTACATATTATTATATATCTTCAATATATTACAATGGTACATAGTACTAGAAGTATATATTTTGCTTTTTAAGCAAAAATAATTTATTTACTGCCAAAAAGAAAGTCTTGAAAGGATACGAAGTTGCCAATAATAATAGTTTGTTTTCTCTTATGTCAAAATAATAATTAATTTAAATCTACAGAAATAACTGCCTTCTCTCAATTTAATTAAAATGTTCTCAACTTAACTTTTTTAAAAGTGGAAAAACTACACTAAAGGATGCTTTGCAGCAATGAAAATGCATGAAAATTCCTTAAGAACAACTTCTCTCCGTTGTTTGTGACTTCTGCCAGAAATTAAACGTTACAATAATTATCATGATCGGTAAGCCAGTATGAAATCATTTAAAAGTTTAGAATAAGGTGGCGCAATATGCCATAATGCCATAATTTTAAATGGCTGGCATTTTGTTATAAATGAAAAAAGTTTATTTGAAATTGTAAAATTGATCAAAAATTATAATCGGTAAAAATTATATCGGTCAAATGGTCACCTTACGAACTGATGTATGATTGCGCTCGATTTTCAGCATTTTATGATGCAGCTCGCAAAACATCTGGCTTCACATTGGCGGTTACAGTCTTACTTTTGTCCCACCTTTTAATGATAAACTTAAAACCAATTTCATTTATGGGTTCAATTTGATTTCATATTGAACAAAATCACACGCAAAAAACTGTTTTTGTAGCCAGACCTGTAGCCTATCAAATTATGGCAGCTCCATATACTATCCGTCGTTTAGTTATGGTAATTGAATAGATTCAGTACAAAGAAATATATAGAGTCCTACTACGTTTATGGTTTTTGTTAGGATAACTTAGTACCGATTTTTAAATTACAGCTATTAATTTCCAATTTCTTTTGCAAAAGAGCTTAAATTAAAGAAAACGTGTTCTTTAGAAACACAGTAAATGCATTTTGCCTCGTATCAAGGGCTCTGATAAGACCTACAAAGGGCATCGGTTTCCACAGCTGATTTAAAATTCAGTTCACTTGTACTTATACATTTATAATTTTGAGAACTCTCCCTTGCGTGTTGTATATCGCTCATAAGCTTTTATTAATTTTAATTAGAAGCCATCATCTTACGCATCACGACTTTCTTAATTGTAATTGGACCACTAAATAATGGGCTGGAAACTGCAAGGCATTACTTTGGACTACATAAGTATTTCAGTTAAGATGGCATTTTTGCAAACAAATTGTATTTTACTTGAATGACTTTGCTGCAGTGAATTCTCTTTCAAATTAATTAAAACGCTCTGAAATTAATAAAAAATTAATAGTGAAGAATATTTGGTCTCATTTACGCCATTATGTTCAATTAAAAAGGTGAGAGTTTATACAAATTGCAAAGAAATCTAAAAGATTAAATATCAAAGACGATATCTGAGAAGAGAGATAATTTATGTGATTTAGAATAGGGATAAATTCAGGTCTTCTGGAAGGTGAGGTTCACAAACTAAACTTTTTTCTATCCATCACGGAAATGTCAAATAGTAATCACATAATACTACTGTCATATCGTATCATTATTTCTATTTTTCTTTTTAGCTAAAAAAAAAAATGTTAAGCTTCAGGGCCACATAAAAAAATTAAACATATTTAAATGTTTAAAATTTGTATTGTATAGGAAATATGTTTGATTTTGTTTTAATAAAAATTTCAAACATTTAAAAGATTTCTTTTTATTGTATCTTAGGAAAAAAAAGTGCAAAAGCAGTAATTGTTTTAACTATTAGTTGGGAAGAATATGCCGAATAATAAATTTTAATATTAATTCAATTATTGAATATTTTTATTTTTCCTTATTTCCTTTATATTCTCGGTGATGATATGAAAGTAACACGAGTATGTTTATTGTGTTATTTTTTTAAGTAACATTTTAAGTGCTATTAATAATTTTCAAAAGAAAAGTTTTCGATGATGAAATATAAAATTTTCATAAAAGAAGTATGAAAATATAGAAAAAAATCTTTCCTGGCTTATGATCGCGCCAGTACAATAAATTTGTATAAAAAATTCCTTTGTACACTTTACTCTGAAATAAATTGTTACATATGAGGTGAATGTGGCAGGGAGTTTTATTTAAATATCTTTCTATCTGATTACTATTTTTTTTGGACTTTTGGGGTCAGTAGTTAGTTTGTTACAAAGCAAACAATAGTTTCCTGATAAATCAAAGCTTCTCCTATTTGGTTACAAAAGGGATAAATGATAGACTATTTATGTATCTATACACTTGTAAAATTTTTTGTGCCTTCAAACCAAAGTAAGTGGCAGGGAAATATGTAAGAAAAAATAACACAAAAAAATGCTCAAACTCAAACCTAAATTAATGAAATCGGAGAAACTTCAATTGAGTAAAAAATTGAGAATATATTAGTAGACAAGAAGAATTAAAAAACAAAAGAACTATTCAATAAAATCTGAATATTTCTAATTCTTTAATTCTAAACGCTACCGGTTCATTAGTAATACCTCGTTTTTCTCGCTGTACAATTTCTTACATTTTTTTCTATACAACTTTAAGTCAACATTAAGAACTAAGAGGTTTTATTTAACAATCACTTGTCCAAACAATTCATCCCAAAACTACAAGGAAGTTAACGTTTAGCAACCTGCCAAGGAAGTAAGAAGAACTCCTTTTTCGTCTAAACAATTGCATGTATGTGAAAATGTGCGACTTTTTGTCTGAACGTTTACATAAAATGCAAATGTCAGTTGAGGAAGAAAATTTACCCAGAAAAAGTCAAAAATGTGCAGCAAGATCAAACAAAAAAAAGCAAAACAGACACAAGGGCTGACATAAAAACATACAGACAGACCGTGACTTACACGAACATGACAACTGGACGCATGGAAAAAAAATCATAAAGAGGCGAATAAAATTGCAAAACGTTACCATGCAATGAGTTCTAAAAGTTTTTTGGACAGAAAAAGGTAATAAACTATTGTTTGCTTTGTATGTGTTTTTATTTTTTTTTTAGCAGTTTGGTTTGTTCCTTTCTTCTGACAAGGAAGACAGGTGATGAACGCTTGGAGCATTTCGTAAGTAATGTAAAACTTTTATTGCAGTCAGCCATTCAAGGAGCGTTTAAGGTAGATAACAGAATATATGCAAAATTCGCGAAGAACTTTTAATTCGAATTTTTTTTGTGTCGTTGCATTTTTCTTCCCTGGTCAATGATTAAGTTTATTTTTGCATGAATAATTTATCTAGTTAAAACTAAATATCAAACGTAAATTGGAGGAAGTTTTGTGGGAAGTGATTCAAGAAAATTAAATGGCATTTTATGCATTTTGGTGGATTTTTTAAGTTAAGGAACTTGTCTTTGAATATGAGCATACCCAGCAGACAAATGCTCAAAACAAACAGAAGTTCTAAATTGGAAGTTAATTAGTTTTTCTCTGCAAATGATCGAATTCCATAGATGAACGAGTATATGTACATACATGTATAGCATTACGTACTTCACTCTACTTTATATAACTCCATTCTTATACTTACTATTGTACTCCTTTTTAATCTACTCTATTCTGCTGTACCCTAATGGACTCGAACATTTTCTAATCTTTAGTCTATTCTTCTCTACTTTACGTAATTATGCTTTGCTTTATTATATGTCTATTCTTTTCTACTCTACTCTACTCTATTCTACTTGTTTTTAGTCTAATTTACTGTAGTCTGCTTTACATTATATTTCTCTAATCCGTTGTAATTTGTTCAGCTTTAAATTATACTCCCTGTTCTACTCTATCATAATCTGCTCTACTCCGTTTTACCCTACTCAGCGCAACTTTACACTATTTTATTGCCTTACTAAACTCAAGTGGACTCTAATCTACTCTACCCTGCCCTATACTTTTTTAAGTTGATCTACACTAATCTACTTTAACTTACTCTCTAACTTGCTCTACTCTACTCTTCTCTGTTTTAATGTACTCTACTCTACAAAATTCTCTGCGTTCCATTGAACTATATTCTACTCGTACACGTACTCTACCATAAACTACTTTAACTTCCTTTACTTCACTCTCTGTCTACTCCACTCTAGTCCAATCCATTATGATCTACACTGCCCTACTCAAGTCTATGTTACTCCACACCATTTTCCTCTAATCTGCTCTAATCAACCTTACTCTACCTTTTTTTTACTCTACTCTAATATTTTCTACTCTACCGCTTTTAGCATCTACATCTTCTATTTCAATTTTAATATTCAGCTCTATATTTATTAAAGAAAATGCAATAAAACAAATTTATTTCTCTTAATTAAACTTCCTTAAATTCCTTTATCATCACACACGTAAGACACTTACTTTGGTTTCTCACCAGGTTGTAAATTTGTTAAAGAAAATTTACTGCGCCTGGGTTCATCGGCACCTGGGCAGCAGGTAATTATATCGACTTCATTACCAGATGTTCCACCACCTCTGGCTCCAACAATTAACGTTACCATTGGCAAAGCCTTTTGAAAAGCACACAAAAGAAATGAAGCAAAACAAAGAATTTGATAAAAAAATAAATAAATTATTCATTTAATTCTTAAGTATTATTTCATGTTAAAATTTCGCTAATTAGTTGGCATTTTCCAAATTCTACTGGTTAAATAATCAGTTTTTACTAACCATTGGCAAGACATAACCATCATTGTAATCTACATGTTCACCAATCAAATTAACACGTCCCGGTGCACAACAGGCCAAAGCTGGCTCTTGGCCAAAATTTTGACGAAATGTCTCTTTCGCAGTTTGCAAAATTTCTTCGAACGTTGATAGTTTTGTGGTAGACTTTGACGGCATCTTGCACTCCCTTTTATATATCTGTTTCTCCCTCTGCCGTTTATTTTATTTTTATTTAGTCCGCTTGTCACTAATGATGATGAAGATGATTTTGATGTTGATGCCTTTTGGCTGCCTCAAGTGCTGGTTGTATTTTGGAAGGGAAATATTTATGAAATTTCTGCAATTACAAAACAGTAATTCATGCTCAAAATTATGTTTAATGTTCAAAAACATAATAGTAATTGTTTGAGAGAGAAATTTCATCAGAATTGCTCATTTGCTTGTTTAGGTCAGTTATAATTACATTTAGATTACGATGGGAAAACACACAAGTGCTTTTAATTAGTATAGAATTAAACATTTTATTAAAAATGTTAAGAAGCTTATGATGTGAACATCTTAAGTATGTAAGTCGTTTTAAGGCAAAGAAGAAATTTAGGTTATAAGGAAATTATTATCCTTTAAAATATTAAATAATAAAATTTTAATTCATCTAGCAAATCCTATTCAAAAGGGAATCAAGTTCAAACTATTGAATGAGCAAAGTGAAATATTACTCAAAACATGGCAGCAAAATCGTTGTTATGCCAAAGAATACTATAGTACATTAAAGCTGCAAATCTTCAACGGCTGCTTGTAGGTATCAAATTTGTGAATGGCCTTAATTAGGATGAATGTATGAATATATTGTGATCTTGCCGCCGAGAAAAAATAATTGACATAATTTTAGATTTTTACTTTTTCATCGAAATCGATAATTCACAATTATTAAAATTAATTCTGAAACATTTTCATCCATTAAAAGTGGAATGACAAATTTACAGCACGGTAATGCACCAAGCCAATTTATTTCCAACATACAGGCAACACGGATTTACTACTCATATTTTCAATTAATTTTGTGGGCAAGTTACCTTTCATTATTATGGCCAGGTAAAAGGCGTAGATGGGGATATCAAAATGTTTTCACTAAATTAAAGTATAATTGGTTGTGAAGAAATAACTATTTAAAAAAATCGCGTTGACAAAAGTATAAAATTGGCACACGCTTGATTTGATTTCAAAAGAAAAGCAGGCTAAGACCCTTCCAACAGAAGAAATTGTCTATTCTTCTAATATGGAAATATGGGAAAGAATTATGAAAAAATATTGTCTACTTAGGATGAAATGGCATCCTAAAGCTGACAAAAGAAAATTTAGTACCTTGGGATTAATTGTTGGCTCTTGATAGATCCTCGACTTGATACTGTCAAAGTTTTATTAAAGGCAGGTAAGAAACACATGACATGTATTTGTAATGATACAGACCCTTTCAATAACAATAGTATAGAATTCTTTAAGTTATAGTTATGATCTATTTATGTCAAGCAAGAAGTTAGATTCCTTTTTGATCTCAGTACTATTTACGGCCAAAGATTTTGGATAGAAATTTGCCTTATTTTTATATTTAAATTTTTGTAATTATTATGTAGTAATTCCATTGTAACGTTGATCAATTAAATAAAAATTTACATTTATTAGCAAAGCGTTTAAAGCAATTTGTGTTTCCGTTTGCAATAAGAAGTTGCTTGATTTCTTTTAAAATTTTTTTGATACCACCATAAAGAGTTTCCAATTACTCCTCTGAAAATTAGCAATGAAATATTGCGACAAAGTAGATAATAATTTAAGCTCACAAAAAAATTAAAATTTTACTAAAAAAGGAGAAGAAAAACCAAACACAGAAGCTTCAGTTCAACAACTAAAATCCGCCAAAATTCAAAATTCCTCAAAAACAAAAATGAATTGGAAATTTTCCTGAGCAGCTTCGATATGAATTCTTACTACAGCTTTGCTAAAGAAATTAGTTGAGAAATTCGAAAATGTATGTATAATAAATCTAAAGGTTACAAACATGAAATAGTACAAAAATGCTTCGAAATTTTACCGAAAAAATTGTCGAATGTTAAGGAAATTTTCTTCAACAAGATCTTATTTCTCAATGTTTCTTCTTTATTTCAGCAATATAAAATGCAAAAAGTTACAAGTTTAATATTACTACACCGCAGGCCCCGGCTTTTACAAAGCTTTCCCACCTCTTGCATATTTTTTGTTTCTCATAAACGCAAATGTTAATAACTTGTAACTAAATAATAGCTTCTCATGAGAAGTATTAAGTCCCAGAATATGTCGCTGAAGTCACTAATAGCCTCCATAAATTTATATCAAAAAAAAAAAAAAAAAAAACAAATACATGGTCTTCATGAAAAATTTCACAATAAACTGTCACACGGTACAATTTTTCGATGTTAAGCATAAACTAGTGTGTGACATGCGTAAAACCTACTTTAACCGAATAACAAACACAAATCTAACTAACCTCGGTTTCGAGAGAACTAATCCTCAGATCTTGTCGTGCCTCATAATTTTATTTTACTCCACTAACCAGTTTAAGGGTGAAGTATACTAATGTATAAAAAAATTACGATAACGACGTTTAATACTTATATAAAATAGTTTACGTGTAACTACAAAATTAGTACTCAAATAACCGATATTGGTACTTAGTAGCCGATATCGCCAAAAAAGTAGCTACTGTGGCTGTAACTATTATCTAAGGACTAAAAAAATGGCATGTGGTTGTCGACAGTCGATACTCAGGTATTAATTTTTTCTTATTGGGTTGTCCTCAGGATAACAACAACCTAAACAATAAGGAGGAATGTTAGAGTTTAAAAAATCGTCAAATCATACATTTCAGTTGTATGTTTGCCATTATGGTAACACCAAAAGAGACGCACTAATCTAAAAAAAAAAGGCGAAAACAAAAAGGGGAACACAAAACATCTCTTTGAAGAAAAAAGCAGAACAACAGCAAAGAAAACTTTCTCATTCATTCACTTGTCATAAACTTTATTTAAACAAAAGCCACAAGTATAAAGAACATTTCAGTCACTGAACTGCTCAAATGGTTATTTACATTCATATTCACACATACATACATACTTACTTTTGAGAAATAGTCTTGAAAACACGTTTTCGGTTAATTCTTTAAAAAATTATTAATATCTGTATTATTTTTGCATTATAAATCAAAACACTTTTCCGTCACTATTTTATATTTAAAATATTTTTAAAATAAAATTCTATGGTTTTTATACCGGCGTTTTTTTACGGAAATTCTGGGCGTGTTATTGACACACAAAGAGCAGAACAAAAACTAATTGAATTGTAATGTGAGCGCGTTAGAAAAAGATTTCTGAAAGTTATATTAGAAGCAAAATTTTTTGTTTGTTTTTATTATGGTTTTATTTGAAAAGTGATAAAATACGATTGTTGTTGCATATAATATATTTACTTATTGTTGTTTTAAATAATGTTAGTTTAATTCTACAAAGATTGTTTTGATGCGTTTGTGTTCTTTTTTTATGGACTTGCTTATTCAAGCACTGCTTATCGAGAATTTTGTATAAATGCCTGCCAGATTGCTACGCTGAACGGGAAACTTTCTGGAATAAGAGTAAAGTTGCAGTAATAAAAATTTATGAGAAATAAATCGCTGTTTATCCTTGCTCAGAACAAATATCATACTTATACTGGCCAAATATTGGTAAGCAGATAATCATCATTACATATGATATCGATTTCAAAAAAATTTAAATATATATACATATACATATATATATATATATATATATATATATATATATATATATATATATATATATATATATATATATATATATATATATATATATATATATATATATATATATATATATATATATATATATAATCGTCAAAGTTTTGAGTTCTATAAACGAGCGTAAGAGAATAAAATTTTAAAGGGAATTATTTTTCCTCCATTTTTAAAAGCACGATAGAATGAGAAGATGCAGTTTTATCTTAAATTTTGTCAGAGTAATTCTCATGGCAATAATATCCCATTCTTCTAACATTAGTTGATCTCCGCTCCTTTGGCGATTATTAGTCATTTTAATGTTGTTTTATTTAAATGAAACCATACAAGCTCACACCAAGTAAATTCACTTAATATTTAATAGGGAAAATGTCTTAAATAATTTCAATAAATAATAATATAAATTCTTAAATCTCCTTGGGTATCTCATGGAAAGTCTGGCATCTCTGTTATAAATTAATGCACTCATCACAATTATCATACAAGCCTTCGAAAACCTCTTTATGACCACTGCATGTTCTCTCGCGTACAAAGAGCGTGTTACATTAAGTATAAAATAACAAAGAAAAAAAGACTCAAAACATATTGGAAAGTGTTGCTTGTTGTTATCGACATATTAATACCTTACACAAACGAGGCTTAAAGATGGTTTTTAATTATTTTATTCCCTCAAGAAAAAAGCTTAAAGCAGTGGCTCTATAGAATATACTTATGTATATTTAAATCGGATTCAACACTTTTACTTTGTGATACTGATTGCAGATGAAAATTGAAGAGAAAACTGATTTGGAATTTTTACGTACACATACATATATTGCCACCTAAATCCCAAAAGTGCATAAGTACACTTCTTAGTTTTTTTTTTTCAAGAGAAATAATTAGCTTTAGAAATTTTTGAATTAACTTTAGCGTTAACTGACCTTCGTAGACTAGTAGGTAGTGTACTAGACTCGTAGTGCGAAGGTCCCAGGTTCGAATCCTGCCGCAGAACTCTGGCAGTTTGAAAGGGAGCGCACAACAAGCCTTCACTGGCTTAAGTGTATGTCGTATGACATGGGCTATCACACCCCTCCTATCAACCTAACCTAACCTAACCTAACTTTAGCGTTTCGAACAAAAATGTATAACATAAGTATGTATGTATGTATGTATGTATGTATGTACTTATGTATGTATACCTTAGACTTCTAAGTATGATATCAATATTGATTCCCGTTAATTATTAAAATTAAACTAAAGAGAATTTTGTTCTAATATAAATTGTTTTCAAAATAAAAGAATAGTTATGGTTTTTTGTGTTTAAGTAAAATTTCTTGATTTGCTATTTCGGTCTTTTAAGATTCGTAAATAAAATCGATATTATTGGACATATACGAGTAAAATTTATTAATTATGTACATACATACATACATACATAGGTTAACTACATATTATTCATTCAAAGAGTCCATTTGAAATACATACTTATACATACATATGTTGAATATACTTACATATGTACTTACTTAAGTATATGGAAGGTATAAACAAAAAATTCAAACTCAAAGAATTATACATATACTATGTACTATTACAAATTCCAAATTCTGAAAAAAATAATAGGAATAGAATTGTCAATTAAAAAAGTATTTCCAAGCTACTGAATTTTTTTTAAGATAAACCTCATCTTATGTGAATTCACATCTGTGCGATTTTTTAAATATATACATACATGTGTATGTATATGTATATATTTTTTTTTTTTTCATTTAAAAGTTTTGGCGTAGCAAAAATTCTTACTTTAGAAAAGTGCACTTAATATTGCATAGTCAATTTCAGTAACTATTATGCTGCCATAAACTAAAAACAGATAATGGTGAGGAAAACTATTGCGAAACTGACAGTGAAAAAATATGCTAAGGACTGTAATGTAAACTAAAAACTATTTTTTAGAAATCAGGATAACTAACTAAAAAAAATCGCACAACCTTCGTAGACTAGTAGGTAGTGTACTAGACTCGTAGAGCTTAAGTGTATGTCGTATGACATGGGCTATCACACCCCTCCAATCAACTTAACCTAACCTAACCTAGTTTTTAAACAAATTGTTTCCAACGAATGGGATATTCTATGATGGTTAGTTCTAATGCAAATATTTCCAGTAATACGCAGTGATCTACTGCATAATATTTTTTTGCTCTCGATATATGTACATATGTATAGTACATACATACATAAGTATGTACGTAAGTGGTTTGGGATAAATTAGCATGACTGATCCCTAAGCTGTCCTTTAAAATTTACAAGATAGTTTAATGGTTTTCTCTCTTTTGTTTTAATGTTTTTCTAAGTGAAAGAATTTAATACTATTGACATTTCTTAAGCGGTATTTGTTCGACTTTTGATTTATTATTCAAATGCATACCTTATTTTAAAATTAAGAAATGAAGTCATAGATTCTTTAAGAACCTACTTTATCGTTTTATTTAAATTCGGTTCATATGATTTTTTGCCTAATGGATCAATCACATAAACCGAAGTTTGGGTGAACATATGTACGTGTATATATTTTATTTAAACTAAATTATTAACTTAGTTTTTTTAATGGGCATAGTAACAAAACACCTTCGCTAGTTTGTTATGCAGACCAACGTCTTAGAGGGAAACTTCACTTGGCTATATATTATCCACTAACACAGGTACATAAGAATATACATAAAGAAATAGTATATATGTATGTATGTAAATAGTTATCGGCAGATCAGTTTAAAAGTATAGACTAAAAACTTAAAAATTATGATGATGAAATTTATGATTTGGATTGAGTTGGCAATTTTATGTCTTTTTACACCACCTTCAAACATTTTTGAAATATCGTAAACTCTTGAGAGCAAATATTTTAGGTTTAATTTCATACATACATATGTCTTTTATTATTCCAAATAGAAAATGTTTTGTGTTTTTAAACAAAAATGCAAAAAAAAAAAAAAATTACACATTATATTCGCTGATTCCACATATTTTTAGAAATTTTCACAACAAGCCTTCACTGGCTTAAGTGTATGTCGTATGACAGGGGCTATCACACCCCTCCAATCAACCTAACCTAACCTAACCCATGTACATGCCATACTAATTTTTATTTTCGGCTATTTTTCGACTAAACGGTGCTAGAGTCGTAAGTTTAGAGCCCCATTTTTTACAGATATTTAAGCCCATACTTTGAAAAAATTTAATCGATTGGCATATTGAAAAACAAACAGCATTACAATTCATAACTATTGCCTAAAATGCTGTAGTGTATAATTATCTAATATTATACAAACTGCTATTATCTTCAAATCAATAGATTTCTTATCAGTGCAAATACTCTTGGCATATGTACTGAGGAGAAGTTAGAAAACAATCAAACTGCGTACTCGTATTTTGTAAACATTTCAAAATAATCAAAGCAAATGGGTGTTTGAACAAAAATTTTAAACTGTGATGATTTTTTTGTGGCAGTTAATGTTACATTGAGTGGTTAAGATACAACTGCTTGCCTTAAGTGATGTTTTGTTTGAATTTTTAGGACTTTTTAACATGTAGCAGTTTAAAATTAAAATATTCTTTGAAAATAGTAAAACTTTACTGTCTCATCTTTAGTTGTAAGTTTGTAGTAACTTTTCTCAAAATCCTTTTAGGTTATGTACGAAGAGGATTGAAATTTGCTTCCAAATTGTAGGAAGTATGGATATTCATAAATGAAATACAGCGACTAAATCAATTCCTAAACTCAATTTTACTTACTAAAATAAAAACTTCTTGCTTTTTGGACAAAAATTTCTAAATTTACTAGTTTTTAGAAATTACGTATATTTATAAATTATACAAATTTGAGGCTAAATGTAAGAAATTCATTGTATAGAAACTATGAAATATTTTTAAATATTATTTTTATTATTACATTTAAGTATATTTTTCCTAGTTTTAATTTTGAAGGCATCCAGTAGAAAAATTCCAGCCTTTTCCGACAAAAAAAAAACAAATCAAATAGAATTGTCGATATCTTAGATATATCTTCCAGATGTATTGTATTCATTATACTTCATAGTACCGCCAATGCCGCGCAATCTCTTTCGAAGGGAAAAATTTAGCAATCTTCCAGGCAATCGGATCCGATTAATTTTTGTATGGCTTTTGTTTGTGGGGAATTTGTTGGTTCATGTAAGTACATATGATTGTCTTTAAATTTGCTTTTGCGATTTACTCGTACTTCAATGACTCACTTGATTTTGACATTTAACAGATGAATAAAAAATCCTTGCCCTACATGCGTACCAAAGAATGCATAGAATAAATACTTCAATAGTAAAATATACGTATATATGTGTACATGTATATGTACATGCAACATGCAGTACCAACCAACAATAATATTAACTGGAGGAAATGGGCAAAAAACAAAATCAATTTTAATTGTAATAACATATTCAGCTCTTTTTAAATGTCTCCATATTCAATATAAAATTTTAGACGGTGGGTAAATCTGGTTGCTTAATAAGTAAATTGTTATAAGAGTTAAATGTCTGTTACCATTAGATAAAAAATTCAAACTTTGCAATAAATATTTGTACAGGACAAGAAGTAACTTCATCCAAGCAACAATTTGAAAGCAGAATGCAAACAATATTAATTGTTGTTAGTTCTTCTGTATATGCGCCTAAATTTCGTTTGTCTGTAACCAAATCATCAGGACTATTTAGCCAAATCATATTTTTCAAACACAAAATTGGCCAAAGTGTACTGATGATTTGGTTATCACAAATAAAATGCAGACTTATAAATAACTAAACCAAAAACAAACACTAAAAATTCTCTTACAAATTAATTGGGCCAATATCCTGAATAAAGTAAAAAAATTTAAAAAGTTTTATTCTCAAATCTGAAAATTAAATAAAACTCGTATTTTATTTAGAACTCCTTTCGTAATGGAATAAATTTCACAGCAAACAAATTAAATAAACATAAAGTTACTACCACAAATGTTTATAAATTTTTGGAGTTGCTGCATTATGACTTTAACTTTAATTTTTTTAGATTTATTAATTTTTATTTGGAAATAAATTAAAGTTCTTTTCGAAATCATCTCATTTTATAAAAATATTTAAAACGAAATAAAACTTACACTTTTTTAATGTGTTACATCGCTAAAAATTGGGTTTTCACTTTTTATCTATTTGATTAATTTTTCATAAGAAAATGTATTCAAGTTCGAAAAGCTGTCAAGTATTTGTGCATTACCGGCCTTTGGCTTTTCACAAAAACTTCTTTCTCTAGGGTATATTCAAGATCGGTTTTCCATTCTAAAGCATTATTGCATTGCCATGCACCAAAACTTCTTCATTTAGGGTATGTCTGGTCTGCGCCTGGTCGAAGTAAAGCGACGAAGATGAAGAGAATGAAATAAATGCACAACATGAAAAAACCCCCAAGTTTTCTTTCTTTTTAAGTATTTTCATAAAATTAAATAAATCCCACAGGAAAATTAAGTTATTCCCAAAAAGATTTCAATATTATTTTTGAGCGCTAATTTCTCGGAACATTATTTTCTGCAGCCTTCGCTATATTTTGCAAAATCAAATATCAGCAATGCTATTGACATCATTCACACCAAGTTTTATTAAATTCATAAGGCGAGACGTACAAAATATTACCTGTTTTGGTTCATTATAAATATCTTTCCCAATTTATTTGCTATTTGAAATAATTACTTCTTACTTTGCACACAGATTTTATTCCCATTACAGCTTTTGTTCCACTGTGACACACTTTAAAATACACATGTAAAATGTCTTGTCAAAGTAAAAGAATATCACTTCGATTTCCATGTCCATTGCTATTTTGTTTTCTACAGAAAGACGCACACAAATGAAATAGTTTAACAAATAAATTAAAAGCACCATATTTTATCAACATCCAACCCAGTCATCCAGCCATCATCGATATCAGAAACAGCGGCAGCAACCAGCCAGCAGCCTTAAAAATCATGTGTCATTGTGAGTGCATTCGACCGCAAGATGTCGTTATCTACATTTCCTGCATTTACCTTCTGGCTTTTCCATTCATTTATTCTTGCACTCATTCATATATTTCTACGTCCGCTGATTCATTCTTTCGTATGGTTCGCCAGTACTCATATACTCCATATTGTTCCTCTTGCCATACGCATTTACAATACAAACCCATTTGGTTTGTTTTAATGTTCTGTGCAGTTTTTTAAATATATTTTTCATTTATTTACAATTATTTTGGTTGTATTTTAGACTGGTTTAAGGATTAAATCTAGGAGTGAGAGTTTTTGGATGTGCCTGTTTTTTCAACCGAATTCAACAAAATCATTTGTTTCGCTGATACACATATAGGGTACTTTTTTTAAGGGAGCAAGGATTTCTCCTGTTTTCAGTAAAACTGGTAAAATTAAAATAATAATTTCAAATGTTTGGGCCCCCAGTGATTTCTTTAAGAATAAATCCATATTGTTTTTCCCTGGTTAAATTTTTATTGAACGTTCGAAATCGATTGTATTTGGCATTTTTATGAAAAGAAGCTAACGGGTGGTCCAAATATAAGCATCTTTTTAAATCATATGCGATTTCGACACTCGTTTGCTTTTTCTATCCGAAATATTGACTATCGGTCAGTATTATACCTTCCCGGACCAAAATGAGACGCCTAACGCCTGAACAAGGTTGGAAAATATTTCAAAATCCGACATCAAATTTGGTCAAAAAATCATCTTTTCTAACTAGTCGTATTTTCATAACTGCGGCCATGTCAGTAAACAAAATCAGCGCATCTAGGATAGTAGAACCCGCAAGTCATGTCAAGAAGCCAATCCATCCTTAGAGAGTAACATTTTGGTATGATCTTGTAGTTGTGACATCACTGACTAATTTTTGTTGTTGAAAATATTGGAAATATTTCAGACAACGGCCAGCTCTACAGAGCCATGCATCAGGATGGTGCAGCATGTCAAACAGCTCATATATATATATATTTTTAATTTACCGCCTGTAAAATACTACACGTTGATCGAAAGCTGCTACTTTTTTATTGGTAACCAACAAAAACAATTTTTCTGTTCAGTTAATAAATTTGAAATTCCTAATACTGTACATGATTCCGATTTGAAACACATGTGTTTCTGGCACTCCTCCATTATTTAAGTTTTAGAAAGATAATTTCTCATAATGGCAAATCCATGTTAAAATTATTGAAATTATTCTGATTTCGATTACAAATTTTTGCATTTTCATTTCTCAAAGCTGATTCTGTCATCAATTACTGATGTACAGTTTTATATGCTACTAAAACACATTTAATTTTTAGCTTTAAAATATATTGGAGTCAATCATGGTGACCACATTGAAAAGTAGAATTTACGTAAAATAAAAATTTATAAAAAATATCACCCGCTTGAATAGTGTACTTTCAAATGCGTATGACCACGTGGCAGTGCAAATGTTTGTACACTTAATGTATGTGTGCGGTTTTCAGAAGATGTGCACTTGCCTCGATTTCTGATTAAAACTAAAAAAAAACTCCAATTTAATTGTCAATTTGTACGCGATTTTTATTTCCTTACAAGAGAATACAATGTATTATTTCGGTTGCGTTCAATGAAGTGAAATTAATAGATTAAATAAATGACCAACCATCTGCTGCTTTTAACAATGCGTGTAGTTAGTGAATGCAGTACCACAGCCACTGTCACCTCGACATACAAAAACACTTTAAATTCATGTCACGATGCAAGTTTATCACACTTTTCTGCCTTGAAAGCAAAAGTGATTAAGTTTTAGGTGGAATTGATAATTTTTTAAAGTCAATTTTAATAAAAGATTTTATTTTTTGTGTAGCCCTTTTATTACCTTTAAATTTTTTTTAAACTTAATTCCATATTTTTTTACCAGGCAGTTGGTATCTTGATTATTGTACTCGTATGTCACCATTTTAATAGTGTGCGGTTAATGTACCGGCAATAAGATGTTAATGTTTAACATTAACCACAAAATGATAATGTCAAGGCGTTAAGACTTTAGGTTTAGTTAGTTACAATTACATACTTGCACCACAAGCTGTGGTGCAACAAGATGTAAGTTTGGTGCAACCGATGCTAAGTGCAAGCGAAAATATGATTTTAAACGGAGCAAAATTTTACCTTTATAAGAACGTTGCATATGTGGCACGAGCTCATGAATATATATATATACCGCACGTGGCACCAGTTACTGTAAAATAATATAAAATGGTGCTTTAATTAAAATAGCCTTAAAGTGGGTATATAGGGTGTTGGCACTTAATTGAGGGTGCTGTTGGCTGGAGCAGTTAGTGCGTTTACTGAGAACCTGGATTCGATCCCTGTTCAGGACAAGTCATCTGAATATCATCATGAGTTTTTCTGATTTAGGTTATTGTTACGTTATTGGACAGTTTAAATGATGAAGTCATAGCACTGGTCACTGAATAGTACCGGCAGCGATTGTATTACGCTAATGTAATACATCACAGCGCTGCTGCAACTCTGCTTTAAAAAATTAATGATAATAAAACGCCGTATAATAGATTTTTAATAAAGAATTTAAGCTCTTTCTCTCTCTATGTCTTCTCATTTCATAACCTGTCCTCTCTACAGTATCCCTTTCACAAAGAAGTGTCACCTTAAGTAGTATACCTGCAGTGTTACTACATTTTACAATAAAAAATTAATGCGATCGATTTTAATATACTTATGTAAGTATATGTGAATGCAATCAATTTTTTGATACATACTTATATACAATTAAGTTTTTAATTGAAGTTGCAGCTTCAACGGTTTTCAAACCGTTTTCTTATACTACAAACATGAAATTGGTAGTATAAAAAAAATTTTATTATTTTTTTTTATTTGACAGTTGAGCTGTTAACATAAACAAACATTTTTAAATTGCTGTTTGCGTTAATTTTCAAGATATCGACTTGGTTTCTTTTGCGTTGGATAGATAAACATATTGGCTTTCATTCAAAAAATTTTTTTTGCGAAAATAACAAAAAAAATTTTTTTTTTAATTTTTTCAAAAAAACAAAGGGGTTAGGTCATCATAATTTTTGAGGAACAAATTTTTTTTCGCACTACCCACGAAAAACACAATTCGAATTAAAGCCAATATGTTTGTCTATCCAACGCAAAAGAAATCAAGTCGATATCTTGAAAACTAAGCAAGTTATGACCAAAAAGGTAACCAGTTCTACTACTGCCTCTTCGCGGCCACTTTTTAGTAGAACTGGTTACCATTTTGGTCATAACTTGCTTAGTTTTCAAGATATCGACTTGGTTTCTTTTGCGTTGGATAGATAAACATATTGGCTTTCATTCAAAAAAAAATTTTAGCGAAAATAAGAAAAAAATTTTTTTTTAATTTTTTCAAAAAAACAAAGGGGTTAGGTCATCATAATTTTTGAGGAAAAAAATTTATTCGCACTACCCGCGAAAAACACAATTCGAATTAAAGCCAATATGTTTGTCTATCCAACGCAAAAGAAATCAAGTCGATATCTTGAAAACTAAGCAAGTTATGACCAAAAAGGTAACCAGTTCTACTACTGCCTCTTCGCGGCCACTTTTTAGTAGAACTGGTTACCATTTTGGTCATAACTTGCTTAGTTTTCAAGATATCGATTTGGTTTCTTTTGCGTTGGATAGATAAACATATTGGCTTTCATTAAAAAAAAAAATTTTAGCGAAAATAAGAAAAAATTTTTTTTATAATTTTTTCAAAAAACAAAGGGGTTAGGTCATCATAATTTTTGAGGAAAAAAATTTATTCGCACTACCCGCGAAAAACACAATTCGAATTAAAGCCAATATGTTTATCTATCCAACGCAAAAGAAATCAAGTCGATATCTTGAAAACTAAGCAAGTTATGACCAAAAAGGTAACCAGTTCTACTAAAAAGTGGCCGCGAAGAGGCAGTAGTAGAACTGGTTACCTTTTTGGTCATAACTTGTGTAATGTGTCACACATGTCTACTATGCATACACAATAAACACAAAGAGTAAGTAAAACTAAAATCAATAACACATGTGCAGCGTTAGCAGATATTTGAGTGACACACTTTCACTTTCAATTGCAATTGAGTTTTTATTTTAGAAACAATTACATGATTGGTCAAGAGAAATATGTAAGATGATCCTCAATAATGACAAGTGAAATGAAAGACAATTATAATAAGCTAGAATAAGTTAGAAAGGCTAAGATTTATTTTCATAAGTAGTATATAAGCAGAACAAAAATTTGAATAAAACAGATTTTAGAGAATAGAACACATATCGGCTTTAACAGCCTTGTTTTAACTTCAAAATCTCAAACTTTTTGGCAGTTCCTTTGAACGCCTAGTGTTAAGCTGTTCTCCTTGGCAGCTGTATAAATATAACCAAGGACTATAGGGCATATTGTCATAGGGCGACCCTCCAATGCTAAACCACCACATGGCGATCCTGCCAACTTCCCTATAAACCACCACATGGCGATCCTGCCAACTTCCCTATAATCCACCACATGGCGATCCTGCCAACATCCCTATAACCACCACATGGCGATCCTGCCAACATCCCTATAACCACCACATGGCGATCCTGCAAAAATCGGACCAATATAAAACAGTCTGATCCTGCCCACTACGGGCCATAAACATAAATAAATAAATAAAAAAAAAATTTATATATAGTTTAATCCTGCAACTATTGTTGAATTTGCAACCATTGTATATCCTGCGATCCTACATTTCCATTAACAAGATTGGAAAATGTATTCGATCAACCTGGTAGAGCCAAATATTTTTCACACCACACCTTCAAACAAGTTGAAGCAGTATACAACTTGGCTTTTTAATAAAAATCTCAGCCGTATACCGATTTACATCATGGATATAGCAAATCGATGTATAGCAAAACAATGCACGCTCAGGCTCAACAGCAACAATTACAACATCATACTCAGCACACTTCGTACCAAACATCTTCAGTTGCGTAGCAATATTAAAGTGGCGTTGCGACATCTACTACAAATGTCAGTAATACTTAAATCCATCAACAGCTACAGCACCAGCAATATCGTCAACAAATTCCTTATCACCATGTTGCAACTCAAATACGGCAAATGCACCAGCAACCATTAAGTCATCCAACGATTACTCATCATCATAATCAACATCAAGATTATAAATTATTTTGAACATTATATTATTATATTATTATTAAACAAAAATGTTAGTATTCTAAAACAGGGTAATGATATTCACAAATTTACTTTTAGCGAAACACTAAGATTATGAATTATTTCAATAGACTTTTAACGAAATATCTCTGCAAGATAGATTACGAAACATTTACAAAAGCTTTTTTGTTAACAACAATACCATAACTCTTCCAATGCATACAAAAGCAACTACGTCAATCCAAATAAAAATTCCACCAAGAACAGAAATAATACAGGCAATAAGATTAAACTTAACATAAGACAGCGTAATTTTTAACAATGAATTAAAACCAGGTGTATTTCTAAGTAATTCGATAGCCCCCAAAAGCGGCATGACACATTTAAAAAAAATTTAAACACAACAAATGAAGAAATAACTTTACAGGGCATTACACTCCAAACTGACCCACTAAAAAATTATGAGATATTAAGTTACAATAATATAAACAATAACGAACGTTTTAAAAAAGTATTGAATGAACTACAATTAGAACATAATGACGAATATGTACAAAAACAATTTAAAGAAGTATTTAAAAAAAATTAAGCGTCAACAATTTTGACTACAAGGGCAATGAAAAATAGACTAAATGAGGCAAATAAGAATTTAAATGAGGCAAATAATATAATAAAGAATGGAAAGAATAATAAACATAATAATATGGAAACATGCATCTCTCAGAAGTCTGATCAACTTCAAATATGGGAATGCACATCCATAAGTGATATTAAAAATATTAAGAAACTGCAGTTTAATAAAATTGAAAACATAAAAGAAGTCGACATATATATTGAAAATAATATTGTGCACATAGGACGTGATGAAAATTCATCGAAACCAGTTTCGACTATGAAGAAATCACGTACCCAAATTGAAAATATGAATAACGGATGTAACGATAATTCATCGAAACAAGATTCGATTATGAAGAAGTTACATGCCGAAAATAAACAAGAAAATAATATGCATGCAAGAATCAGCGATAACTCAGCGAAACTAGATTCGATTCTGAGGAAACTGATATCTAAAATGAACAAAGAAAATATTAAAGAATTAGCGCTAGCAAAGAATGATAAAATATTTGAAGTATATACAAAAGAAGATTTGAAAGAAGCATATGCAAAGATAAAAATTGATAACAAAAGTCCTCAACTGAAAATATTAATATACAACGCCCCAAAAAGAATAACAGATGACATATTAAAATATAAACTAATTGACGAATTCCATAATACCACACACTCAGGCCACTTAGGAATTAGAAAGACAATTATCAAACTAAAACAACGATACGTTTGGAAAAACATGAATAAAATGGTAAAGAAATTTGTATCATACTGTGACACTTGTAGTAAAAATAAACAAACAAAAAACACAAAAGAACCACTTACATTAACAAACACACCAAACAATAGTTTTGAAGTTATTTCAATTGACACTGTTGGTCCTCTTCATATTTCAAATGACTACCGATACATATTAACAATGCAATGTGAGCTAACTAAATTTATTGTTGCACATCCAATATCAACAAAAGATGCAATTACTATAGCAAAAACATTAGTCGAACAATTCATTTTGAGATATGGTCAATTTAAGGTACTTAAATCCGACAGAGGGACAGAATTTAATAACGAACTTATGAAAAACATATGTTCGCTATTACAAATCAAACAAACATTTTCAACACCATACCACCATGAAACATTAGGTTCAATAGAAAGAAACCACAGGGTTCTTAATGAATTTTTGTTAACTACAGCGAATGACTATGAATGGGACAAATGGATTCCATATTTTACATTTGCCTATAATACGGCACCACATATAGATACAGGTTATACGCCTTTTGAATTAGTCTATGGACACTTACCAAGCCTACCATCTGATGTTGTAAACAGTCAAATAAAAACCTATAACTTAGAAGACTACGTACAAGAGCTACGAGTCAGATTACAATTTGCATTAAATAAAGCAAGGGAATTAATAATAAAAAGTAAAGAAAAAAGAGTTTTAGATGATAATCAGCAAAATAAATCAAATTTTAAAATAGGAGATTTAGTATTAATAAAAGTAGAGAATAGGAAAAAACATCAAAGTCCATACAAAGGACCATACAAAATAATAGGTAGAAACGGTGTAAATAGTATAATAGAATACAATGGAATAAAAAAAGAATTCCATAACAATAATTTAAAAAAATACAATACAATACTAGAATAAGCCAATTTGTACTACTATAATCAATTTAAATTTATATTAAATATTTCTAAACAATTTTTGTAATGTCATTATGGAGGAGAGAAGAAAAATCATTTTCATAATTTTTCTCTTAAGGGTGAGGGTGTAATGTGTCACACATGTCTACTATGCATACACAATAAACACAAAGAGTAAGTAAAACTAAAATCAATAACACATGTGCAGCGTTAGCAGATATTTGAGTGACACACTTTCACTTTCAATTGCAATTGAGTTTTTATTTTAGAAACAATTACATGATTGGTCAAGAGAAATATGTAAGATGATCCTCAATAATGACAAGTGAAATGAAAGACAATTATAATAAGCTAGAATAAGTTAGAAAGGCTAAGATTTATTTTCATAAGTAGTATATAAGCAGAACAAAAATTTGAATAAAACAGATTTTAGAGAATAGAACACATATCGGCTTTAACAGCCTTGTTTTAACTTCAAAATCTCAAACTTTTTGGCAGTTCCTTTGAACGCCTAGTGTTAAGCTGTTCTCCTTGGCAGCTGTATAAATATAACCAAGGACTATAGGGCATATTGTCATAGGGCGACCCTCCAATGCTAAACCACCACATGGCGATCCTGCCAACTTCCCTATAAACCACCACATGGCGTTCCTGCCAACTTCCCTATAATCCACCACATGGCGATCCTGCCAACATCCCTATAACCACCACATGGCGATCCTGCCAACATCCCTATAACCACCACACTTGCTTAGTTTTCAAGATATCGATTTGGTTTCTTTTGCGTTGGATAGATAAACATATTGGCTTTCATTAAAAAAAAAAAGTTTAGCGAAAATAAGAAAAAAATTTTTTTTTAATTTTTTCAAAAAAAACAAAGGGGTTAGGTCATCATAATTTTTGAGGAAAAAAATTTATTCGCACTACCCGCGAAAAACACAATTCGAATTAAAGCCAATATGTTTATCTATTCAACGCAAAAGAAATCAAGTCGATATCTTGAAAACTAAGCAAGTTATGACCAAAAAGGTAACCAGTTCTACTAAAAAGTGGCCGCGAAGAGGCAGTAGTAGAACTGGTTACCTTTTTGGTCATAACTTGCTTAGTTTTCAAGATATCATCAACTTGATTTCTTTTGCGTTGGATAGATAAACATATTGGCTTTAATTCGAATTGTGTTTTTCGCGGGTAGTGCGAATAAATTTTTTTCCTCAAAAATTATGATGACCTAACCCCTTTGTTTTTTTGAAAAAATTAAAAAAAAAATTTTTCTTATTTTCGCTAAAATTTTTTTCGAATGAAAGCCATTATGTTTATCTATCCAACGCAAAAGAAATCAAGTCGATATCTTGAAAACTAAGCAAGTTATGACCAAAATGGTAACCAGTTCTACTAAAAAGTGGCCGCGAAGAGGCAGTAGTAGAACTGGTTACCTTTTTGGTCATAACTTGCTTAGTTTTCAAGATATCGACTTGATTTCTTTTGCGTTGAATAGACAAACGTATTGGCTTTAATTCGAATTTTGTTTTTTGCGGGTAGTGCGAAAAAAAATTTTTTACTCAAAAATTATGATGACCTAACCCCTTTGTTTTTTTGAAAAAATTGAAAAAAAAATTTTTTTTTTCTTATTTTCGGTAAAAAAAAATTTTTTGAATGAAAGATAATACACTTATCTATCCAACGCGAAAGAAACCTAGTCGATATCTTGAAAACTAAGCAAGTTATGACCAAAAAGGTAACCAGTTCTACTACTGCCTCTTCCCGACCACTTTTTAGTAGAACTGGTTACCAGTTTGTTCATAACTTGCTTAGTTTTCAAGATATCGACTTGGTTTCTTTTGCGTTGGATAGATAAACATAATGGCTTTCATTCGAAAAAAATTTTAGCGAAAATAAAAAAAAATTTAATTTTTTCAAAAAAACAAAGGGGTTAGCTCATCATAATTTTTGAGGAAAAAAATTTATTCGCACTACCCGCGAAAAACCAAATTCAAATTAAAGCCAATATGCTTATCTATCCAACGCGAAAGAAACCAAGTCGATATCTTGAAAACTAAGCAAGTAATGACCAAAATGGTAACCAGTTCTACTAAAAAATGGGCGGGAAGAGGCAGTAGTAGAACTGGTTACCTTTTTGGTCATAACTTGATTAGTTTTAAAGATATCGACTTGGTTTCTTTTGCGTTGGATAGATAAACATAATGGCTTTCATTCGAAAAAAATCTTAGCGAAAATAAAAAAAAATTTTTATTTTGTTCAAAAAAACAAAGGGGATAGGTCATCATAATTTTTGAGGAAAAAAATTTATTCGCACTACCCGCGAAAAGCAAAATTCAAATTAAAGCCAATATGCTTATCTATCCAACGCGAAAGAAACCAAGTCGATATCTTGAAAACTAAGCAAGTAATGACCAAAATGGTAACCAGTTCTACTAAAAAGTGGGCGGGAAGTGGCAGTAGTAGAACTGGTTACCTTTTTGGTCATAACTTGCTTAGTTTTAAAGATATCGACTTGTTTCTTTTGCGTTGGATAGATAAACATAATGGCTTTCATTCGAAAAAAATCTTAGCGAAAATAAAAAAAAAAATTTTTATTTTGTTCAAAAAAACAAAGGGGAAAGGTCATCATAATTTTTGAGGAAAAAAATTTATTCGCACTACCCGCGAAAAACAAAATTCGAATTAAAGCCAATATGTTTATCTATCCAACGCAAGAAAAATCAAGTCGATATCTTGAAAACTAAGCAAGTTATGACCAAAAAGGTAACCAGTTCTGCTACTGCCTCTTCGCGGCCACTTTTTAGTAGAACTGGTTACCATTTTCGTCATAACTTGCTTAGTTTTCAAGATATCGACTTGGTTTCTTTTGCGTTGGATAGATAAACATATTGGCTTTCATTCAAAAGAAAAATTTTAGCGAAAATAAAAAAAAAAAAATTTTTTAATTTTTTCAAAAAAACAAAGGGGTTAGGTCATCATAATTTTTGAGGAAAAAAATTTATTCGCACTACCCGCGAAAAACAAAATTCAAATTAAAGCCAATATGCTTATCTATCCAACGCGAAAGAAACTAAGCAAGTAATGACCAAAATGGTAACCAGTTCTACTAAAAAGTGGGCGGGAAGAGGCAGTAGTAGAACTGGTTACCTTTTTGGTCATAACTTGCTTAGTTTTCAAGATATCATCAACTTGATTTCTTTTGCGTTGGATAGATAAACATATTGGCTTTAATTCGAATTTTGTTTTTCGCGGGTAGTGCGAAAAAAAATTTTTGCTCAAAAATTATGATGACCTAACCCCTTTGTTTTTTTGAAAAAATTAAAATTTTTTTTTTTTTTTTTTATTTTCGCTAAAATTTTTCTTTTGAATGAAAGCCAATATGTTTATCTATCCAACGCAAAAGAAACCAAGTCGATATCTTGAAAACTAAGCAAGTAAATGCCCAAAATGGTAACCAGTTCTACTAAAAAGTGGGCGGGAAGAGGCAGTAGTAGAACTGGTTACCTTTTTGGTCGTAACTTGCTTAGTTTTCAAGATATCGACTTGGTTTCTGTTGCGTTGGATAGATAAACATAATGGCTTTCATTCGACAAAAATCTTAGCGAAAATAAAATTTTTTTTTTATTTTTTTCAAAAAAACAAAGGGGATAGGTCATCATAATTTTTGAGGAAAAAAATTTATTCGCACTACCCGCGAAAAACAAAATTCGAATTAAAGCCAATATGTTTATCTATCCAACGCAAAAGAAATCAAGTCGATATCTTGAAAACTAAGCAAGTTACGACCAAAAAGGTAAGCAGTTCTGCTACTGCCTCTTCGCGGCCACTTTTTAGTAGAACTGGTTACCATTTTCGTCATAACTTGCTTAGTTTTCAAGATATCGACTTGGTTTCTGTTGCGTTGAATAGATAAACATAATGGCTATCATTCGAAGAAAAATTTTAGCGAAATTAAAAATTTTTTTTATTTTTTTCAAAAAAACAAAGGGGTTAGGTCATCATAATTTTTTGAGGAAAAAACTTTATTCGCACTACCCGCGAAAAACAAAATTCAAATTAAAGCCAATATTCTTATCTATCCAACGCGAAAGAAACCAAGTCGATATCTTGAAAACTAAGCAAGTAATGACCAAAATGGTAACCAGTTCTACTAAAAAGTGGGCGGGAAGAGGCAGTAGTAGAACTGGTTACCTTTTTGGTCATAACTTGCTTAGTTTTAAAGATATCGACTTGGTTTCTTTTCGTTGGATAGATAAACATAATGGCTTTCATTCGACAAAAATCTTAGCGAAAATAAAAAAATTTTTTTTTATTTTTTTCAAAAAAACAAAGGGGATAGGTCATCATAATTTTTGAGGAAAAAAATTTATTCGTACTGCCCGCGAAAAACAAAATTCGAATTAAAGCCAATATGTTTATCTATCCAACGCAAAAGAAGTCAAGTCGATATCTTGAAAACTAAGCAAGTTACGACCAAAAAGGTAAGCAGTTCTGCTAGTGCCTCTTCGCGGCCACTTTTTAGTAGAACTGGTTACCATTTTCGTCATAACTTGCTTAGTTTTCAAGATATCGACTTGGTTTCTGTTGCGTTGGATAGATAAACGTAATGGCTATCATTCAAAAAAAAATTTAGCGAAATTAAAATTTTTTTTTATTTTTTTCAAAAAAACAAAGGGGTTAGGTCATCATAATTTTTTGAGGAAAAAACTTTATTCGCACTACCCGCGAAAAACAAAATTCGAATTAAAGCCAATATGTTTATCTATCCAACGCGAAAGAAACCAAGTCGATATCTTGAAAACTAAGCAAGTTATGACCAAAAAGGTAACCAGTTCTGCTACTGCCTCTTCGCGGCCACTTTTTAGTAGAACTGGTTACCATTTTCGTCATAACTTGCTTAGTTTTCAAGATATCGACTTGGTTTCTTTTTCGTTGGATAGATAAACATATTGGCTTTCATTCAAAAGAAAAATTTTAGCGAAAATAAAAAAAAAAAAAAAAAAATTTTAATTTTTTCAAAAAAACAAAGGGGTTAGGTCATCATAATTTTTGAGCAAAAATTTTTTTTCGCACTACCCGCGAAAAACAAAATTCGAATTAAAGCCAATACGTTTGTCTATTCAACGCAAAAGAAATCAAGTCGATATCTTGAAAACTAAGCAAGTTATGACCAAAAAGGTAACCAGTTACTACTGCCTCTTCCCGACCACTTTTTAGTCATAACTTGCTTAGTTTTCAAGATATCGACTTGGTTTCTTTTGCGTTGGATAGATAAACATATTGGCTTTCATTCAAAAAAAAAATTTTAGCGAAAAGAAGAAAAAAATTTTTTTTTAATTTTTTCAAAAAAACAAAGGGGTTAGGTCATCATAATTTTTAAGGAAAAAAATTTATTCGCACTACCCGCGAAAAACAAAATTCGAATTAAAGCCAATATGTTTATTTATCCAACGCAAAAGAAATCAAGTCGATATCTTGAAAACTAAGCAAGTTATGACCAAAAAGGTAACCAGTTCTGCTTTTTAGTAGAACTGGTTACCATTTTTGTCATAACTTGCTTAGTTTTCAAGATATCGACTTGGTTTCTTTTGTGTTGGATAGACAAACGTATTATCTTTCATTCAAAAAAAATTTTTTAGCGAAAATAAAAAAAAAAATTTTTATTTTTTTCAAAAAAACAAAGGGGATAGGTCATCATAATTTTTGAGCAAAAAATTTTTTTTCGCACTACCCGCGAAAAACACAATTCGAATTAACGCCAATATGTTTATCTATCCAACGCAAGAGAAATCAAGTCGATATCTTGAAAACTAAGCAAGTTATGACCAAAAAGGTAAACAGTTCTACTACTGCCTCTTCGCGGCCACTTTTTAGTAGAACTGGTTACCATTTTGGTCATAACTTGCTTAGTTTTTAAGATATCGACTTGGTTTCTTTTGCGTTGGATAGATAAACATATTGGCTTTCATTCAAAAAAATTTTTTAGCGAAAAAAAGAAAAAAATTTTTTTTTAATTTTTTAAAAAAAAACAAAGGGGTTAGGTCATCATAATTTTTGAGGAAAAAAAATTTATTCGCACTACCCGCGAAAAACGCAATTCGAATTAAAGCCAATATGTTTATCTATCCACCGCAAAAGAAATCAAGTCGATATCTTGAAAACTAAGCAAGTTATGACCAAAAAGGTAACCAGTTCTGCTACTGCCTCTTCGCGGCCACTTTTTAGTAGAACTGGTTACCATTTTCGTCATAACTTACTTAGTTTTCAAGATATCGACTTGATTTCTTTTGCGATGGATAGATAAACATATTGGCTTTAATTCGAATTGCGTTTTTCGCGGGTAGTGCGAATAAATTTTTTTCCTCAAAAATTATGATGACCTAACCCCTTTGTTTTTTTTTTTAAATTAAAAAAAATTTTTTTTCTTTTTTTCGCTAAAAAATTTTTTTGAATGAAAGCCAATATGTTTATCTATCCAACGCAAAAGAAACCAAGTCGATATCTTAAAAACTAAGCAAGTTATGACCAAAATGGTAACCAGTTCTACTAAAAAGTGGCCGCGAAGAGGCAGTAGTAGAACTGTTTACCTTTTTGGTCATAACTTGCTTAGTTTTCAAGATATCGACTTGATTTCTCTTGCGTTGGATAGATAAACATATTGGCGTTAATTCGAATTGTGTTTTTCGCGGGTAGTGCGAAAAAAAATTTTATTTTATTTTTTTCAAAAAAACAAAGGGGTTAGGTCATCATAATTTTTGAGGAAAAAAATTTACTCGCACTACCCGCGAAAAACAAAATTCAAATTAAAGCCAATATGCTTATCTATCCAACGCGAAAAAAAACCAAGTCGATATCTTGAAAACTAAGCAAGTAATGACCAAAATGGTAACCAGTTCTACTAAAAAGTGGGCGGGAAGAGGCAGTAGTAGAACTGGTTACCTTTTTGGTCATAACTTGCTTAGTTTTAAAGATATTGACTTGGTTTCTTTTGCGTTGGGTAAATAAACATAATGGCTTTCATTCGAAAAAAAAATTTAGCGAAAATAAAAAAAATTAATTTTTTCAAAAAAACAAATGGGTTAGGTCATCATAATTTTTGAGGAAAAAAATTTATTCGCACTACCCGCGAAAAACAAAATTCGAATTAAAGCCAATATGTTTATCTATCCAACGCAAAAGAAATCAAGTCGATATCTTGAAAACTAAACAAGTTATGACCAAAAAGGTAACCAGTTCTGCTACTGCCTCTTCGCGGCCACTGTTTAGTAGAACTGGTTACCATTTTTGTCATAACTTGCTTAGTTTTCAAGATATCGACTTGGTTTCTTTTGCGTTGGATAGATAAACATAATGGCTTTCATTCGACAAAAATCTTAGCGAAAATAAAAAAAAATTTTTTATTTTTTTCAAAAAAACAGAGGGGATAGGTCATCATAATTTTTGAGGAAAAAAATTTATTCGCACTACCCGCGAAAAACAAAATTCAAATTAAAGCCAATACGTTTGTCTATCCAACGCAAAAGAAACCAAGTCGATATCTTGAAAACTAAGCAAGTTATGAACAAAACGGTAACCAGTTCTACTAAAAAGTGGTCGGGAAGAGGCAGTAGTAGAACTGGTGACCTTTTTGGTCATAACTTGTTTAGTTTTCAAGATATCGACTTGATTTCTTTTGCGTTGGATAGATAAACATATTGGCTTTAATTCGAATTTTGTTTTTCGCGGGTAGTGCGAATAAATTTTTTTCCTCAAAAATTATGATGACCTAACCCCTTTGTTTTTTTGAAAAAAATAAAAAAAAAATTTTTTATTTTCGCTAAGATTTTTGTCGAATGAAAGCCATTATGTTTATCTATCCAACGAAAAGAAACCAAGTCGATATCTTTAAAACTAAGCAAGTTATGACCAAAAAGGTAACCAGTTCTACTACTGCCTCTTCCCGCCCACTTTTTAGTAGAACTGGTTACCATTTTGGTCATAACTTGCTTAGTTTTCAAGATATCGACTTGGTTTCTTTTGCGTTGGATAGATAAACATATTGGCTTTCATTCAAAAAAAAAATTTTAGCGAAAAGAAGAAAAAAATTTTTTTTAATTTTTTCAAAAAAACAAAGGGGTTAGGTCATCATAATTTTTGAGGAAAAAAATTTATTCGCACTACCCGCGAAAAACAAAATTCAAATTAAAGCCAATATGCTTATCTATCCAACGCGAAAGAAACCAAGTCGATATCTTGAAAACTAAGCAAGTAATGACCAAAAAGGTAACCAGTTCTACTACTGCCTCTTCCCGACCACTTTTTAGTCATAACTTGCTTAGTTTTCAAGATATCGACTTGGTTTCTTTTGCGTTAGATAGATAAACATAATGGCTTTCATTCGACAAAAATCTTAGCGAAAATAAAAAAAAAAAAATTTTATTTTTTTCAAAAAAACAAAGGGGATAGGTCATCATAATTTTTGAGGAAAAAAATTTATTCGTACTGCCCGCGAAAAACAAAATTCGAATTAAAGCCAATATGTTTATCTATCCAACGCAAAAGAAGTCAAGTCGATATCTTGAAAACTAAGCAAGTTACGACCAAAAAGGTAAGCAGTTCTGCTACTGCCTCTTCGCGGCCACTTTTTAGTAGAACTGGTTACCATTTTCGTCATAACTTGCTTAGTTTTCAAGATATCGACTTGGTTTCTGTTGCGTTGAATAGATAAACATAATGGCTATCATTCGAAGAAAAATTTTAGCGAAATTAAAAATTTTTTTTATTTTTTTCAAAAAAACAAAGGGGTTAGGTCATCATAATTTTTTGAGGAAAAAACTTTATTCGCACTACCCGCGAAAAACAAAATTCAAATTAAAGCCAATATTCTTATCTATCCAACGCGAAAGAAACCAAGTCGATATCTTGAAAACTAAGCAAGTTATGACCAAAAAGGTAACCAGTTCTGCTACTGCCTCTTCGCGGCCACTTTTTAGTAGAACTGGTTACCATTTTCGTCATAACTTGCTTAGTTTTCAAGATATCGACTTGGTTTCTTTTTCGTTGGATAGATAAACATATTGGCTTTCATTCAAAAGAAAAATTTTAGCGAAAATAAAAAAAAAAAAAAAATTTTAATTTTTTCAAAAAAACAAAGGGGTTAGGTCATCATAATTTTTGAGCAAAAATTTTTTTTCGCACTACCCGCGAAAAACAAAATTCGAATTAAAGCCAATACGTTTGTCTATTCAACGCAAAAGAAATCAAGTCGATATCTTGAAAACTAAGCAAGTTATGACCAAAAAGGTAACCAGTTCTACTACTGCCTCTTCCCGACCACTTTTTAGTCATAACTTGCTTAGTTTTCAAGATATCGACTTGATTTCTCTTGCGTTGGATAGATAAACATATTGGCGTTAATTCGAATTGTGTTTTTCGCGGGTAGTGCGAAAAAAAATTTTTTGCTCAAAAATTATGATGACCTATCCCCTTTGTTTTTTTGAAAAAAATAAAAATTTTTTTTTTTATTTTCGCTAAAAAATTTTTTTTGAATGAAAGATAATACGTTTATCTATCCAACACAAAAGAAACCAAGTCGATATCTTGAAAACTAAGCAAGTTATGACAAAAATGGTAACCAGTTCTACTAAAAAGCAGAACTGGTTACCTTTTTGGTCATAACTTGCTTAGTTTTCAAGATATCGACTTGATTTCTTTTGCGTTGGATAAATAAACATATTGGCTTTAATTCGAATTGCGTTTTTCGCGGGTAGTGCGAATAAATTTTTTTCCTCAAAAATTATGATGACCTAACCCCTTTGTTTTTTTTTTTAAATTAAAAAAAATTTTTTTTCTTTTTTTCGCTAAAAAATTTTTTTGAATGAAAGCCAATATGTTTATCTATCCAACGCAAAAGAAACCAAGTCGATATCTTAAAAACTAAGCAAGTTATGACCAAAATGGTAACCAGTTCTACTAAAAAGTGGCCGCGAAGAGGCAGTAGTAGAACTGTTTACCTTTTTGGTCATAACTTGCTTAGTTTTCAAGATATCGACTTGATTTCTCTTGCGTTGGATAGATAAACATATTGGCGTTAATTCGAATTGTGTTTTTCGCGGGTAGTGCGAAAAAAAATTTTATTTTATTTTTTTCAAAAAAACAAAGGGGTTAGGTCATCATAATTTTTGAGGAAAAAAATTTACTCGCACTACCCGCGAAAAACAAAATTCAAATTAAAGCCAATATGCTTATCTATCCAACGCGAAAAAAAACCAAGTCGATATCTTGAAAACTAAGCAAGTAATGACCAAAATGGTAACCAGTTCTACTAAAAAGTGGGCGGGAAGAGGCAGTAGTAGAACTGTTTACCTTTTTGGTCATAACTTGCTTAGTTTTCAAGATATCGACTTGATTTCTCTTGCGTTGGATAGATAAACATATTGGCGTTAATTCGAATTGTGTTTTTCGCGGGTAGTGCGAAAAAAAATTTTATTTTATTTTTTTCAAAAAAACAAAGGGGATAGGTCATCATAATTTTTGAGGAAAAAAATTTATTCGCACTACCCGCGAAAAACAAAATTCGAATTAAAGCCAATATGTTTATCTATCCAACGCAAAAGAAATCAAGTCGATATCTTGAAAACTAAACAAGTTATGACCAAAAAGGTAACCAGTTCTGCTACTGCCTCTTCGCGGCCACTGTTTAGTAGAACTGGTTACCATTTTTGTCATAACTTGCTTAGTTTTCAAGATATCGACTTGGTTTCTTTTGCGTTGGATAGATAAACATAATGGGTTTCATTCGACAAAAATCTTAGCGAAAATAAAAAAAATTTTTTTATTTTTTTCAAAAAAACAGAGGGGATAGGTCATCATAATTTTTGAGGAAAAAAATTTATTCGCACTACCCGCGAAAAACAAAATTCAAATTAAAGCCAATACGTTTGTCTATCCAACGCAAAAGAAACCAAGTCGATATCTTGAAAACTAAGCAAGTTATGAACAAAACGGTAACCAGTTCTACTAAAAAGTGGTCGGGAAGAGGCAGTAGTAGAACTGGTGACCTTTTTGGTCATAACTTGTTTAGTTTTCAAGATATCGACTTGATTTCTTTTGCGTTGGATAGATAAACATATTGGCTTTAATTCGAATTTTGTTTTTCGCGGGTAGTGCGAATAAATTTTTTTCCTCAAAAATTATGATGACCTAACCCCTTTGTTTTTTTGAAAAAAATAAAAAAAAATTTTTTTATTTTCGCTAAGATTTTTGTCGAATGAAAGCCATTATGTTTATCTATCCAACGAAAAGAAACCAAGTCGATATCTTTAAAACTAAGCAAGTTATGACCAAAAAGGTAACCAGTTCTACTACTGCCTCTTCCCGCCCACTTTTTAGTAGAACTGGTTACCATTTTGGTCATAACTTGCTTAGTTTTCAAGATATCGACTTGGTTTCTTTTGCGTTGGATAGATAAACATATTGGCTTTCATTCAAAAAAAAAAATTTTAGCGAAAAGAAGAAAAAAATTTTTTTTAATTTTTTCAAAAAAACAAAGGGGTTAGGTCATCATAATTTTTGAGGAAAAAAATTTATTCGCACTACCCGCGAAAAACAAAATTCAAATTAAAGCCAATATGCTTATCTATCCAACGCGAAAGAAACCAAGTCGATATCTTGAAAACTAAGCAAGTAATGACCAAAAAGGTAACCAGTTCTACTACTGCCTCTTCCCGACCACTTTTTAGTCATAACTTGCTTAGTTTTCAAGATATCGACTTGGTTTCTTTTGCGTTAGATAGATAAACATAATGGCTTTCATTCGACAAAAATCTTAGCGAAAATAAAAAAAAAAAATTTTTATTTTTTTCAAAAAAACAAAGGGGATAGGTCATCATAATTTTTGAGGAAAAAAATTTATTCGTACTACCCGCGAAAAACAAAATTCGAATTAAAGCCAATATGTTTATTTATCCAACGCAAAAGAAATCAAGTCGATATCTTGAAAACTAAGCAAGTTATGACCAAAAAGGTAACCAGTTCTGCTACTGCCTCTTCGCGGCCACTTTTTAGTAGAACTGGTTACCTTTTTGGTCATAACTTGCTTAGTTTTCAAGATATCGACTTGATTTCTTTTGCGTTGGATAGATAAACATATTGGCTTTAATTCGAATTGTGTTTTTCGCGGGTAGTGCGAAAAAAATTTTTTGCTCAATAATTATGATGACCTAACCCCTTTGTTTTTTTGAAAAAATTAAAAAAAAATTTTTTTCTTATTTTCGCTAAAAAATTTTTTTGAATGAAAGACAATATGTTTATCTATCCAACGCAAAAGAAACCAAGTCGATATCTTGAAAACTAAGCAAGTTATGAACAAAATGGTAACCAGTTCTACTAAAAAGTGGCCGCGAAGAGGCAGTAGTAGAACTGGTGACCTTTTTGGTCATAACTTGCTTAGTTTTCAAGATATCGACTTGATTTCTTTTGCGTTGGATAGATAAACATAATGGCTTTCATTCGACAAAAATCTTAGCGAAAATAAAAAAAAATTTTTTATTTTTTTCAAAAAAACAGAGGGGATAGGTCATCATAATTTTTGAGGAAAAAAATTTATTCGCACTACCCGCGAAAAACAAAATTCAAATTAAAGCCAATACGTTTGTCTATCCAACGCAAAAGAAACCAAGTCGATATCTTGAAAACTAAGCAAGTTATGACCAAAAAGGTAACCAGTTCTACTACTGCCTCTTCGCGGCCACTTTTTAGTAGAACTGGTTACCATTTTCGTCATAACTTGCTTAGTTTTCACGATATCGACTTGGTTTCTTTTGCGCTTGATAGATAAACGTATTATCTTTCATTCGAAAAAAATCTTAGCGAAAATAAAATTTTTTTTATTTTTTTTCAAAAAAACAAAGGGGTTAGGTCATCATAATTTTTTGAGGAAAAAACTTTATTCGCACTACCCGCGAAAAACAAAATTCAAATTAAAGCCAATATTCTTATCTATCCAACGCGAAAGAAACCAAGTCGATATCTTGAAAACTAAGCAAGTAATGACCAAAATGGTAACCAGTTCTACTAAAAAGTGGGCGGGAAGAGGCAGTAGTAGAACTGGTTACCTTTTTGGTCATAACTTGCTTAGTTTTAAAGATATCGACTTGGTTTCTTTTCGTTGGATAGATAAACATAATGGCTTTCATTCGACAAAAATCTTAGCGAAAATAAAAAAAATTTTTTTTATTTTTTTCAAAAAAACAAAGGGGATAGGTCATCATAATTTTTGAGGAAAAAAATTTATTCGTACTGCCCGCGAAAAACAAAATTCGAATTAAAGCCAATATGTTTATCTATCCAACGCAAAAGAAGTCAAGTCGATATCTTGAAAACTAAGCAAGTTACGACCAAAAAGGTAAGCAGTTCTGCTAGTGCCTCTTCGCGGCCACTTTTTAGTAGAACTGGTTACCATTTTCGTCATAACTTGCTTAGTTTTCAAGATATCGACTTGGTTTCTGTTGCGTTGGATAGATAAACATAATGGCTATCATTCAAAAAAAAATTTAGCGAAATTAAAAATTTTTTTTATTTTTTTCAAAAAAACAAAGGGGTTAGGTCATCATAATTTTTTGAGGAAAAAACTTTATTCGCACTACCCGCGAAAAACAAAATTCAAATTAAAGCCAATATTCTTATCTATCCAACGCGAAAGAAACCAAGTCGATATCTTGAAAACTAAGCAAGTTATGACCAAAAAGGTAACCAGTTCTGCTACTGCCTCTTCGCGGCCACTTTTTAGTAGAACTGGTTACCATTTTCGTCATAACTTGCTTAGTTTTCAAGATATCGACTTGGTTTCTTTTTCGTTGGATAGATAAACATATTGGCTTTCATTCAAAAAAATTTTTTAGCGAAAATAAGAAAAAAAATTTTTTTTTAATTTTTTCAAAAAAACAAAGGGGTTAGGTCATCATAATTTTTGAGGAAAAAAATTTATTCGCACTACCCGCGAAAAACAAAATTCAAATTAAAGCCAATATGCTTATCTATCCAACGCGAAAGAAACCAAGTCGATATCTTGAAAACTAAGCAAGTAATGACCAAAAAGGTAACCAGTTCTACTACTGCCTCTTCCCGACCACTTTTTAGTCATAACTTGCTTAGTTTTCAAGATATCGACTTGGTTTCTTTTGCGTTGGATAGATAAACATATTGGCTTTCATTCAAAAAAAAAATTTTAGCGAAAAGAAGAAAAAAATTTTTTTTTAATTTTTTCAAAAAAACAAAGGGGTTAGGTCATCATAATTTTTAAGGAAAAAAATTTATTCGCACTACCCGCGAAAAACAAAATTCGAATTAAAGCCAATATGTTTATTTATCCAACGCAAAAGAAATCAAGTCGATATCTTGAAAACTAAGCAAGTTATGACCAAAAAGGTAACCAGTTCTGCTTTTTAGTAGAACTGGTTACCATTTTTGTCATAACTTGCTTAGTTTTCAAGATATCGACTTGGTTTCTTTTGTGTTGGATAGATAAACGTATTATCTTTCATTCAAAAAAAATTTTTTAGCGAAAATAAAAAAAAAAATTTTTATTTTTTTCAAAAAAACAAAGGGGATAGGTCATCATAATTTTTGAGCAAAAAATTTTTTTTCGCACTACCCGCGAAAAACACAATTCGAATTAACGCCAATATGTTTATCTATCCAACGCAAGAGAAATCAAGTCGATATCTTGAAAACTAAGCAAGTTATGACCAAAAAGGTAAACAGTTCTACTACTGCCTCTTCGCGGCCACTTTTTAGTAGAACTGGTTACCATTTTGGTCATAACTTGCTTAGTTTTTAAGATATCGACTTGGTTTCTTTTGCGTTGGATAGATAAACATATTGGCTTTCATTCAAAAAAATTTTTTAGCGAAAAAAAGAAAAAAATTTTTTTTTAATTTTTAAAAAAAAAACAAAGGGGTTAGGTCATCATAATTTTTGAGGAAAAAAATTTATTCGCACTACCCGCGAAAAACGCAATTCGAATTAAAGCCAATATGTTTATCTATCCATCGCAAAAGAAATCAAGTCGATATCTTGAAAACTAAGCAAGTTATGACCAAAAAGGTAACCAGTTCTGCTACTGCCTCTTCGCGGCCACTTTTTAGTAGAACTGGTTACCATTTTCGTCATAACTTACTTAGTTTTCAAGATATCGACTTGATTTCTTTTGCGATGGATAGATAAACATATTGGCTTTAATTCGAATTGCGTTTTTCGCGGGTAGTGCGAATAAATTTTTTTCCTCAAAAATTATGATGACCTAACCCCTTTGTTTTTTTTTTTAAATTAAAAAAAAAAATTTTTCTTTTTTTCGCTAAAAAATTTTTTTGAATGAAAGCCAATATGTTTATCTATCCAACGCAAAAGAAACCAAGTCGATATCTTAAAAACTAAGCAAGTTATGACCAAAATGGTAACCAGTTCTACTAAAAAGTGGCCGCGAAGAGGCAGTAGTAGAACTGTTTACCTTTTTGGTCATAACTTGCTTAGTTTTCAAGATATCGACTTGATTTCTCTTGCGTTGGATAGATAAACATATTGGCGTTAATTCGAATTGTGTTTTCCGCGGGTAGTGCGAAAAAAAATTTTATTTTATTTTTTTCAAAAAAACAAAGGGGTTAGGTCATCATAATTTTTGAGGAAAAAAATTTACTCGCACTACCCGCGAAAAACAAAATTCAAATTAAAGCCAATATGCTTATCTATCCAACGCGAAAAAAAACCAAGTCGATATCTTGAAAACTAAGCAAGTAATGACCAAAATGGTAACCAGTTCTACTAAAAAGTGGGCGGGAAGAGGCAGTAGTAGAACTGGTTACCTTTTTGGTCATAACTTGCTTAGTTTTAAAGATATTGACTTGGTTTCTTTTGCGTTGGGTAAATAAACATAATGGCTTTCATTCGAAAAAAAATTTTAGCGAAAATAAAAAAAATTAATTTTTTCAAAAAAACAAAGGGGTTAGGTCATCATAATTTTTGAGGAAAAAAATTTATTCGCACTACCCGCGAAAAACAAAATTCGAATTAAAGCCAATATGTTTATCTATCCAACGCAAAAGAAATCAAGTCGATATCTTGAAAACTAAGCAAGTTATGACCAAAAAGGTAACCAGTTCTGCTACTGCCTCTTCGCGGCCACTGTTTAGTAGAACTGGTTACCATTTTTGTCATAACTTGCTTAGTTTTCAAGATATCGACTTGGTTTCTTTTGCGTTGGATAGATAAACATAATGGCTTTCATTCGACAAAAATCTTAGCGAAAATAAAAAAATTTTTTTTATTTTTTTCAAAAAAACAGAGGGGATAGGTCATCATAATTTTTGAGGAAAAAAATTTATTCGCACTACCCGCGAAAAACAAAATTCAAATTAAAGCCAATACGTTTGTCTATCCAACGCAAAAGAAACCAAGTCGATATCTTGAAAACTAAGCAAGTTATGAACAAAACGGTAACCAGTTCTACTAAAAAGTGGTCGGGAAGAGGCAGTAGTAGAACTGGTTACCTTTTTGGTCATAACTTGCTTAGTTTTCAAGATATCGACTTGGTTTCTTTTGCGTTGGATAGATAAACATATTGGCTTTAATTCGAATTTTGTTTTTCGCGGGTAGTACGAATAAATTTTTTTCCTCAAAAATTATGATGACCTATCCCCTTTGTTTTTTTGAAAAAAATAAAAAAAAATTTTTTTATTTTCGCTAAGATTTTTGTCGAATGAAAGCCATTATGTTTATCTATCCAACGAAAAGAAACCAAGTCGATATCTTTAAAACTAAGCAAGTTATGACCAAAAAGGTAACCAGCTCTACTACTGCCTCTTCGCGGCCACTTTTTAGTAGAACTGGTTACCATTTTGGTCATAACTTGCTTAGTTTTTAAGATATCGACTTGGTTTCTTTTGCGTTGGATAGATAAACATATTGGCTTTCATTCAAAAAAATTTTTTAGCGAAAAGAAGAAAAAAATTTTTTTTTTAATTTTTTCAAAAAAACAAAGGGGTTAGGTCATCATAATTTTTAAGGAAAAAAATTTATTCGCACTACCCGCGAAAAACAAAATTCGAATTAAAGCCAATATGTTTATTTATTCAACGCAAAAGAAATCAAGTCGATATCTTGAAAACTAAGCAAGTTATGACCAAAAAGGTAACCAGTTCTGCTTTTTAGTAGAACTGGTTACCATTTTTGTCATAACTTGCTTAGTTTTCAAGATATCGACTTGGTTTCTTTTGTGTTGGATAGATAAACGTATTATCTTTCATTCAAAAAAAATTTTTTAGCGAAAATAAAAAAAAAAATTTTTATTTTTTTCAAAAAAACAAAGGGGATAGGTCATCATAATTTTTGAGCAAAAAATTTTTTTTCGCACTACCCGCGAAAAACACAATTCGAATTAACGCCAATATGTTTATCTATCCAACGCAAGAGAAATCAAGTCGATATCTTGAAAACTAAGCAAGTTATGACCAAAAAGGTAAACAGTTCTACTACTGCCTCTTCGCGGCCACTTTTTAGTAGAACTGGTTACCATTTTGGTCATAACTTGCTTAGTTTTTAAGATATCGACTTGGTTTCTTTTGCGTTGGATAGATAAACATATTGGCTTTCATTCAAAAAAATTTTTTAGCGAAAAAAAGAAAAAATTTTTTTTTTAATTTAAAAAAAAAACAAAGGGGTTAGGTCATCATAATTTTTGAGGAAAAAAATTTATTCGCACTACCCGCGAAAAACGCAATTCGAATTAAAGCCAATATGTTTATCTATCCAACGCAAGAGAAATCAAGTCGATATCTTGAAAACTAAGCAAGTTATGACCAAAAAGGTAACCAGTTCTACTAAAAAGTGGCCGCGAAGAGGCAGTAGTAGAACTGGTTACCATTTTTGTCATAACTTGCTTAGTTTTCAAGATATCGACTTGGTTTCTTTTGCGTTGGATAGATAAACATAATGGCTTTCATTCGACAAAAATCTTAGCGAAAATAAAAAAAAAATTTTTATTTTTTTCAAAAAAACAGAGGGGATAGGTCATCATAATTTTTGAGGAAAAAAATTTATTCGCACTACCCGCGAAAAACAAAATTCAAATTAAAGCCAATACGTTTGTCTATCCAACGCAAAAGAAACCAAGTCGATATCTTGAAAACTAAGCAAGTTATGACAAAAATGGTAACCAGTTCTACTACTGCCTCTTCGCGGCCACTTTTTAGTAGAACTGGTTACCATTTTCGTCATAACTTACTTAGTTTTCAAGATATCGACTTGATTTCTTTTGCGATGGATAGATAAACATATTGGCTTTAATTCGAATTGCGTTTTTCGCGGGTAGTGCGAATAAATTTTTTTCCTCAAAAATTATGATGACCTAACCCCTTTGTTTTTTTTTTAAATTAAAAAAAAAATTTTTTCTTTTTTTCGCTAAAAAATTTTTTTGAATGAAAGCCAATATGTTTATCTATCCAACGCAAAAGAAACCAAGTCGATATCTTAAAAACTAAGCAAGTTATGACCAAAATGGTAACCAGTTCTACTAAAAAGTGGCCGCGAAGAGGCAGTAGTAGAACTGTTTACCTTTTTGGTCATAACTTGCTTAGTTTTCAAGATATCGACTTGATTTCTCTTGCGTTGGATAGATAAACATATTGGCGTTAATTCGAATTGTGTTTTCCGCGGGTAGTGCGAAAAAAAATTTTATTTTATTTTTTTCAAAAAAACAAAGGGGTTAGGTCATCATAATTTTTGAGGAAAAAAATTTACTCGCACTACCCGCGAAAAACAAAATTCAAATTAAAGCCAATATGCTTATCTATCCAACGCGAAAAAAAACCAAGTCGATATCTTGAAAACTAAGCAAGTAATGACCAAAATGGTAACCAGTTCTACTAAAAAGTGGGCGGGAAGAGGCAGTAGTAGAACTGGTTACCTTTTTGGTCATAACTTGCTTAGTTTTAAAGATATTGACTTGGTTTCTTTTGCGTTGGGTAAATAAACATAATGGCTTTCATTCGAAAAAAAATTTTAGCGAAAATAAAAAAAATTAATTTTTTCAAAAAAACAAAGGGGTTAGGTCATCATAATTTTTGAGGAAAAAAATTTATTCGCACTACCCGCGAAAAACAAAATTCGAATTAAAGCCAATATGTTTATCTATCCAACGCAAAAGAAATCAAGTCGATATCTTGAAAACTAAGCAAGTTATGACCAAAAAGGTAACCAGTTCTGCTACTGCCTCTTCGCGGCCACTGTTTAGTAGAACTGGTTACCATTCTTGTCATAACTTGCTTAGTTTTCAAGATATCGACTTGGTTTCTTTTGCGTTGGATAGATAAACATAATGGCTTTCATTCGACAAAAATCTTAGCGAAAATAAAAAAAATTTTTTTATTTTTTTCAAAAAAACAGAGGGGATAGGTCATCATAATTTTTGAGGAAAAAAATTTATTCGCACTACCCGCGAAAAACAAAATTCAAATTAAAGCCAATACGTTTGTCTATCCAACGCAAAAGAAACCAAGTCGATATCTTGAAAACTAAGCAAGTTATGAACAAAACGGTAACCAGTTCTACTAAAAAGTGGTCGGGAAGAGGCAGTAGTAGAACTGGTTACCTTTTTGGTCATAACTTGCTTAGTTTTCAAGATATCGACTTGGTTTCTTTTGCGTTGGATAGATAAACATATTGGCTTTAATTCGAATTTTGTTTTTCGCGGGTAGTACGAATAAATTTTTTTCCTCAAAAATTATGATGACCTATCCCCTTTGTTTTTTTGAAAAAAATAAAAAAAAATTTTTTTATTTTCGCTAAGATTTTTGTCGAATGAAAGCCATTATGTTTATCTATCCAACGAAAAGAAACCAAGTCGATATCTTTAAAACTAAGCAAGTTATGACCAAAAAGGTAACCAGCTCTACTACTGCCTCTTCCCGCCCACTTTTTAGTAGAACTGGTTACCATTTTGGTCATTACTTGCTTAGTTTTCAAGATATCGACTTGGTTTCTTTTGCGTTGGATAGATAAACATAATGGCTTTCATTCGACAAAAATCTTAGCGAAAATAAAAAAAAAATTTTTTATTTTTTTCAAAAAAACAGAGGGGATAGGTCATCATAATTTTTGAGGAAAAAAATTTATTCGCACTACCCGCGAAAAACAAAATTCAAATTAAAGCCAATACGTTTGTCTATCCAACGCAAAAGAAACCAAGTCGATATCTTGAAAACTAAGCAAGTTATGACAAAAATGGTAACCAGTTCTACTAAACAGTGGCCGCGAAGAGGCAGTAGCAGAACTGGTTACCTTTTTGGTCATAACTTGCTTAGTTTTCAAGACATCGACTTGATTTCTCTTGCGTTGGATAGATAAACATATTGGCTTTAATTCGAATTTTGTTTTTCGCGGGTAGTGCGAAAAAAAATTTTTTACTCAAAAATTATGATGACCTAACCCCTTTGTTTTTTTGAAAAAAATGAAAAAAAATTTTTTTTTCTTATTTTCGCTAAAAAAAAATTTTTTGAATCAAAGATAATACGCTTATCTATCCAACGCGAAAGAAACCAAGTCGATATCTTGAAAACTAAGCAAGTTATGACCAAAAAGGTAACCGGTTCTACTACTGCCTCTTCCCGATCACTGATTACCATTTTGTTCATAACTTGCTTAGTTTTCAAGATATCGACTTGATTTCTTTTGCGTTGGATAGATAAACATATTGGCTTTAATTCGAATTGTGTTTTTCGCGGGTAGTGCGAAAAAAAATTTTTTGCTCAATAATTATGATGACCTAACTAACCCCTTTGTTTTTTTGAAAAAATTAAAAAAAATTTTTTTTCTTATTTTCGCTAAAAATTTTTTTTGAATGAAAGACAATATGTTTATCTATCCAACGCAAAAGAAACCAAGTCGATATCTTGAAAACTAAGCAAGTTATGAACAAAATGGTAACCAGTTCTACTAAAAAGTGGCCGCGAAGAGGCAGTAGTAGAACTGGTGACCTTTTTGGTCATAACTTGCTTAGTTTTCAAGATATCGACTTGGTTTCTTTTGCGTTGGATAGATAAACATATTGGCTTTAATTCGAATTGTGTTTTTCGCGGGTAGTGAGAAAAAAATTTTTTTGCTCAAAAATTATGATGACCTAACCCCTTTGTTTTTTTGAAAAAATTAAAAAAATTTTTTTTTTCTTATATTCGCTAAAATTTTTTTTTTTGAATGAAAGCCAATATGTTTATCTATCCAACGCAAAAGAAACCAAGTCGATATCTTGAAAACTAAGCAAGTTATGACCAAAATGGTAACCAGTTCTACTAAAAAGTTGCCGCGAAGAGGCAGTAGTAGAACTGGTTACCTTTTTGGTCATAACTTGCTTAGTTTTCAAGATATCGACTTGTTTCTTTTGCGTTGGATAGATAAACATAATGGCTTTCATTCGAAAAAAATCTTAGCGAAAATAAAAAAAAAAATTTTTATTTTGTTCAAAAAAACAAAGGGGTTAGATCATCATAATTTTTGAGGAAAAAAATTTATTCGCACTACCCGCGAAAAACAAAATTCGAATTAAAGCCAATATGTTTATCTATCCAACGCAAAAGAAATCAAGTCGATATCTTGAAAACTAAGCAAGTTATGAACAAAATGGTAATCAGTGATCGGGAAGAGGCAGTAGTAGAACTGGTTACCTTTTTGGTCATAACTTGCTTAGTTTTCAAGATATCGACTAGGTTTCTTTCGCGTTGGATAGATAAGTGTATTATCTTTCATTCAAAAAATTTTTTTTTACCGAAAATAAGAAAAAAAATTTTTTTTTCAATTTTTTCAAAAAAACAAAGGGGTTAGGTCATCATAATTTTTGAGGAAAAAAATTTATTCGCACTACCCGCGAAAAACACAATTCGAATTAAAGCCAATATGTTTATCTATCCAAAGCAAAAGAAATCAGGTCGATATCTTGAAAACTAAGCAAGTTATGACCAAAAAGGTAACCAGTTCTACTACTGCCTCTTCGCGGCAACTTTTTAGTAGAACTGGTTACCATTTTGGTCATAACTTGCTTAGTTTTCAAGATATCGACTTGGTTTCTTTTGCGTTGGATAGATAAACATATTGGCTTTCATTAAAAAAAAAAAATTTTAGCGAAAATAAGAAAAAAAAATTTTTTTTAATTTTTTCAAAAAAACAAAGGGGTTAGGTCATCATAATTTTTGAGCAAAAAATTTTTTTCTCACTACCCGCGAAAAACACAATTCGAATTAAAGCCAATATGTTTATCTATCCAACGCAAAAGAAATCAAGTCGATATCTTGAAAACTAAGCAAGTTATGACCAAAAAGGTCACCAGTTCTACTACTGCCTCTTCGCGGCCACTTTTTAGTAGAACTGGTTACCATTTTGTTCATAACTTGCTTAGTTTTCAAGATATCGACTTGGTTTCTTTTGCGTTGGATAGATAAACATATTGTCTTTCATTCAAAAAAATTTTTTAGCGAAAATAAGAAAAAAAAATTTTTTTAATTTTTTCAAAAAAACAAAGGGGTTAGTTAGGTCATCATAATTATTGAGCAAAAAATTTTTTTTCGCACTACCCGCGAAAAACACAATTCGAATTAAAGCTAATATGCTTATCTATCCAAAGCAAAAGAAATCAAGTAGATATCTTGAAAACTAAGCAAGTTATGACCAAAAAGGTAACCAGTTCTACTACTGCCTCTTCGCGGCCACTTTTTAGTAGAACTGGTTACCATTTTCGTCATAACTTGCTTAGTTTTCACGATATCGACTTGGTTTCTTTTGCGCTTGATAGATAAACGTATTATCTTTCATTCGAAAAAAATCTTAGCGAAAATAAAAAATTTTTTTTTTTTATTTTTTTCAAAAAAACAAAGGGGTTAGGTCATCATAATTTTTGAGGAAAAAAATTTATTCGCACTACCTGCAAAAAACAAAATTCAAATTAAAGCTAATATGCTTATCTATCCAAAGCAAAAGAAATCAAGTCGATATCTTGAAAACTAAGCAAGTTATGACCAAAAAGGTAACCAGTTCTACTACTGCCTCTTCCTGACCACTTTTTAGTAGAACTGGTTACCATTTTGTTCACAACTTGCTTAGTTTTCAAGATATCGACTTGGTTTCTTTTGCGTTGGATAGATAAACATATTGGCTTTCATTCAAAAAAATTTTTTAGCGAAAATAAGAAAAAAAATTTTTTTTAATTTTTTCAAAAAAACAAAGATCATAATTTTTGAGCAAAAAATTTTTTTTCGCACTACCCGCAAAAAAACACAATTCGAATTAAAGCCAATATGTTTATCTATCCAACGCAAAAGAAATAAAGTCGATATCTTGAAAACTAAGCAAGTTATGACCAAAAAGGTAACCAGTTCTACTACTGCCTCTTCGCGGCCACTTTTTAGTAGAACTGGTTACCATTTTGTTCACAACTTGCTTAGTTTTCAAGATATCGACTTGGTTTCTTTTGCGTTGGATAGATAGACATATTGTCTTTCATTCAAAAAAATTTTTTAGCGAAAATAAGAAAAAAAATTTTTTTTAATTTTTTCAAAAAAACAAAGGTCATCATAATTTTTGAGAAAAAAATTTTTTTCGCACTACCCGCAAAAAACACAATTCGAATTAAAGCCAATATGTTTATCTATCCAACGCAAAAGAAATCAAGTCGATATCTTGAAAAATAAGCAAGTTATGACCAAAAATGTAACCAGTTCTACTACTGCCTCTTCGCGGCAACTTTTTAGTAGAACTGGTTACCATTTTGGTCATAACTTGCTTAGTTTTCAAGATATCGACTTGGTTTCTTTTGCGTTGGATAGATAAACATATTGGCTTTCATTCAAAAAAAAAAATTTTAGCGAAAATAAGAAAAAAAAATTTTTTTAATTTTTTCAAAAAAACAAAGGGGTTAGGTCATCATAATTTTTGAGCAAAAAATTTTTTTCTCACTACCCGCGAAAAACACAATTCGAATTAAAGCCAATATGTTTATCTATCCAACGCAAAAGAAATCAAGTCGATATCTTGAAAACTAAGCAAGTTATGACCAAAAAGGTCACCAGTTCTACTACTGCCTCTTCGCGGCCACTTTTTAGTAGAACTGGTTACCATTTTGTTCATAACTTGCTTAGTTTTCAAGATATCGACTTGGTTTCTTTTGCGTTGGATAGATAAACATAATGGCTTTCATTCGAAAAAAAATTTTAGCGAAAATAAAAAAAAATTAATTTTTTCAAAAAAACAAAGGGGTTAGGTCATCATAATTTTTGAGGAAAAAATTTATTCGCACTACCCGCGAAAAACAAAATTCAAATTAAAGCTAATATGCTTATCTATCCAAAGCAAAAGAAATCAAGTCGATATCTTGAAAACTAAGCAAGTTATGACCAAAAAGGTAACCAGTTCTACTACTGCCTCTTCGCGGCCACTTTTTAGTAGAACTGGTTACCATTTTCGTCATAACTTGCTTAGTTTTCACGATATCGACTTGGTTTCTTTTGCGCTTGATAGATAAACGTATTATCTTTCATTCGAAAAAAATCTTAGCGAAAATAAAAAAAAAAATTTTTTATTTTTTTCAAAAAAACAAAGGGGTTAGGTCATCGTAATTTTTGAGGAAAAAAATTTATTCGCACCACCCGCGAAAAACAAAATTCGGACTAAAGCCAATATGCTTATCTATCCAAAGCAAAAGAAATCAGGTCGATATCTTGAAAACTAAGCAAGTTATGACCAAAAAGGTAACCAGTTCTACTACTGCCTCTTCGCGGCAACTTTTTAGTAGAACTGGTTACCATTTTGGTCATAACTTGCTTAGTTTTCAAGATATCGACTTGGTTTCTTTTGCGTTGGATAGATAAACATATTGGCTTTCATTCAAAAAAAAAAATTTTAGCGAAAATAAGAAAAAAAAAATTTTTTTAATTTTTTCAAAAAAACAAAGGGGTTAGGTCATCATAATTTTTGAGCAAAAAAATTTTTTTCTCACTACCCGCGAAAAACACAATTCGAATTAAAGACAAAATATGTTTATCTATCCAACGCAAAAGAAATCAAGTCGATATCTTGAAAACTAAGCAAGTTATGACCAAAAAGGTAACCAGTTCTACTACTGCCTCTTCGCGGCAACTTTTTAGTAGAACTGGTTACCATTTTGGTCATAACTTGCTTAGTTTTCAAGATATCGACTTGGTTTCTTTTGCGTTGGATAGATAAACATATTGGCTTTCATTCAAAAAAAAAAAAAAAATTTTAGCGAAAATAAGAAAAAAAAAATTTTTTAATTTTTTCAAAAAAACAAAGGGGTTAGGTCATCATAATTTTTGAGCAAAAAAATTTTTTTCTCACTACCCGCGAAAAACACAATTCGAATTAAAGCCAATATGTTTATCTATCCAACGCAAAAGAAACCAAGTCGATATCTTGAAAACTAAGCAAGTTATGAACAAAATGGTAACCAGTTCTACTAAAAAGTGGCCGCGAAGAGGCAGTAGTAGAACTGGTTACCTTTTTGGTCATAACTTGCTTAGTTTTCAAGATATCGACTTGGTTTCTTTTGCGTTGGATAGATAAACATAATGGCTTTCATTCGAAAAAAAATCTTAGCGAAAATAAAATTTTTTTTTATTTTTTTTTCAAAAAAACAAAGGAGTTAGGTCATCGTAATTTTTGCGGAAAAAAATTTATTCGCACCACCCGCGAAAAACAAAATTCGGATTAAAGCCAATATGCTTATCTATCCAAAGCAAAAGAAATCAGGTCGATATCTTGAAAACTAAGCAAGTTATGACCAAAAAGGTAACCAGTTCTACTACTGCCTCTTCGCGGCCACTTTTTAGTAGAACTGGTTACCATTTTGGTCATAACTTGCTTAGTTTTCAAGATATCGACTTGGTTTCTTTTGCGTTGGATAGATAGACATATTGTCTTTCATTCAAAAAAATTTTTTAGCGAAAATAAGAAAAAATTTTTTTTTAATTTTTTCAAAAAAACAAAGGTCATCATAATTTTTGAGAAAAAAATTTTTTTTCGCACTACCCGCAAAAAACACAATTCGAATTAAAGCCAATATGTTTATCTATCCAACGCAAAAGAAATCAAGTCGATATCTTGAAAAATAAGCAAGTTATGACCAAAAATGTAACCAGTTCTACTACTGCCTCTTCGCGGCAACTTTTTAGTAGAACTGGTTACCATTGTGTTCATAACTTGCTTAGTTTTCAAGATATCGACTTGGTTTCTTTTGCGTTGGATAGATAAACATATTGGCTTTCATTCAAAAAAATTTTTTAGCGAAAATAAGAAAAAAAAATTTTTTTAATTTTTTCAAAAAAACAAAGGGGTTAGGTCATCATAATTTTTGAGCAAAAAATTTTTTTCGCACTACCCGCGAAAAACACAATTCGAATTAAAGCCAATATGTTTATCTATCCAACGCAAAAGAAATCAAGTCGATATCTTGAAAACTAAGTAAGTTATGACCAAAAAGGTAACCAGTTCTACTACTGCCTCTTCGCGGCAACTTTTTAGTAGAACTGGTTACCATTTTGGTCATAACTTGCTTAGTTTTCAAGATATCGACTTGGTTTCTTTTGCGTTGGATAGATAAACATATTGGCTTTCATTCAAAAAAAATTTTTTAGCGAAAATAAGAAAAAAATTTTTTTTTAATTTTTTCAAAAAAACAAAGGGGTTAGGTCATCAAAATTTTTGAGCGAAAAATTTTTTTCGCACTACCCGCGAAAAACACAATTCGAATTAAAGCCAATATGTTTATCTATCCAACGCAAAAGAAATCAAGTCGATATCTTGAAAACTAAGCAAGTTATGACCAAAAAGGTAACCAGTTCTACTACTGCCTCTTCGCGGCCACTTTTTAGTAGAACTGGTTACCATTTTGGTCATAACTTGCTTAGTTTTCAGGACGTCGACTTGGTTTCTTTTGCGTTGGATAGATAAACATATTGGCTTTCATTCAAAAAAAATTTTTTGCGAAAATAAGAAAAATTTTTTTTTAATTTTTTCAAAAAAACAAAGGGGTTAGGTCATCATAATTTTTGAGGAAAAAATTTATTCGCACTACCCGCGAAAAACAAAATTCAAATTAAAGCTAATATGCTTATCTATCCAAAGCAAAAGAAATCAAGTCGATATCTTGAAAACTAAGCAAGTTATGACCAAAAAGGTAACCAGTTCTACTACTGCCTCTTCGCGGCCACTTTTTAGTAGAACTGGTTACCATTTTGTTCATAACTTGCTTAGTTTTCAAGATATCGACTTGGTTTCTTTTGCGTTGGATAGATAAACATAATGGCTTTCGTTCGAAAAAAAATCTTAGCGAAAATAAAAACTTTTTTTATTTTTTTCAAAAAAACAAAGGAGTTAGGTCATCGTAATTTTTGAGGAAAAAAATTTATTCGCACCACCGGCGAAAAACAAAATTCAAATTAAAGCCAATATGCTTATCTATCCAACGCAAAAGAAATCAAGTCGATATCTTGAAAACTAAGCAAGTTATGACCAAAAAGGTAACCAGTTCTACTACTGCCTCTTCCCGGCCACCTTTTAGTAGAACTGGTTACCATTTTGGTCATAACTTGCTTAGTTTTCACGATATCGACTTGGTTTCTTTTGCGTTGAATAGATAAACGTATTATCTTTCATTCGAAAAAAATCTTAGCGAAAATAAAAATTTTTTTTTTTATTTTTTTCAAAAAAACAAAGGGGTTAGGTCATCATAATTTTTGAGGAAAAAAATTTATTCGCACTACCCGCGAAAAACAAAATTCAAATTAAAGCTAATATGCTTATCTATCCAAAGCAAAAGAAATCAAGTCGATATCTTGAAAACTAAGCAAGTTATGACCAAAAAGGTAACCAGTTCTACTACTGCCTCTTCCCGGCCACCTTTTAGTAGAACTGGTTACCTTTTTGGTCATAACTTGCTTAGTTTTCAAGATATCGACTTGATTTCTTTTGCGTTGGATAGATAAACATATTGGCTTTAATTCGAATTGTGTTTTTCGCGGGTAGTGCGAAAAAAATTTTTTGCTCAATAATTATAACCCCTTTGTTTTTTTGAAAAAATTAAAAAAAATTTTTTTTCTTATTTTCGCTAAAAAATTTTTTTGAATGAAAGCCAATATGTTTATCTATCCAACGCAAAAGAAACCAAGTCGATATCTTGAAAACTAAGCAAGTTATGAACAAAATGGTAACCAGTTCTACTAAAAAGTGGCCGCGAAGAGGCAGTAGTAGAACTGGTTACCTTTTTGGTCATAACTTGCTTAGTTTTCAAGATATCGACTTTGTTTCTTTTGCGCTGGATAGCTAAACGTATTGGCTTTCATTCGAAATTTTTTTTGGCGAAAATAAAAAAAAACATTTTTCTTTTTAATTTAAAAAAAAAAAACAAAGGGGGTTATTACTAAAAAATATGGTTTTTGTTTGTACTAGTTAAATTTAAATTTATATTCACACACATTCAAATATTTAAAGACAATTATTGTAAAAAAATTTCTACGTATGAAACAAATAAATATTAATGCCAGTGTAAATAGAATTTGGTCACTGATATCTAAACCAATAAACAGAAGGAAACCGCAAATACCCATATTTAGTTACAAAGTACAACAACCATAATTTGAGAAAAACCTCATGGTCCAAAATGACGATTGAACCGCAAATAAATTTTCTATAGCAACAGCAGAATCACCGACATTCTAAAGTAATAAGAATTAATGACTAATTGTAAAATATTGCCTGTCTGTCTTAATAAATTCAGGACAACACAAAACAAAAATACACTTTATTCAAAATATTTGTCGTTTGAATGGCATCAAGCAGAAATGAAAAAAAATAACACGCGTCATTAGAGAAGGAAGGACACATGAGGGGAGATACTAAAATATTTCGTTGTGTTTTGTATTTGCCACAGAAAACAGCAGGACAGCAATGGCATCAAAAGTGGCATGAGGTTGAGGCAATCGGACTTACGCTGTGAACAATTGTGCCATATTAAGCACTTAATAAATATTTATTAAATTAGAGCTTTTTAGATGCCGGAATGATTTCTGTTGGTTATTCCATTTTTTAATTTTCCTGGAATTCATCTTCCAAAAGAAAATCCAAATTTGAAAAATCTGAATTTTTTTAAATAAGAAAACGAACTGTTGGATATTCTGACCACCGGGGATTATGGAGAAGCGCTAAATCTTTAGATGACCCGCCCATTTTTTCCATTTTCCGTGGTACTAATTTTCTAGAAAAAATCCAAAATTTTAAAAATCAGGAAAAGAGATTTGTTTTTAATAAAAATCGCGCTTTTGAAAATTTTGAACACTGATAATCATAAGGGAGCACCAAAACATCAAACAAGAACAATTTCTACTCTTTCAATTTACCATTTTCCAGTTACTCATCGTCCAGAGAAATTTCATATTAAAAAAAGTCATAAAAATGTGTTTGTTTTCCCACAAAAATCGCACTGTTAAGGATTCTGACCTTTGGAGATCACAAAGTCCTTAAATAACATAAATTTCTATTGGCTCATTTTTCAACGTTTTCCTGTGGATAATATGGTCTTTCCAGACCTTGACCTTTGGCCAATTACCCCTTAAACTTAATATGTTACTACCCAATCCCTGAAATAATAGGGCAACGGGCGTGCATATAAGAAATTTAAGGAAGTAGCTCTGCCTATGCTTGTCTGGGTAGAGGTGCTACCGATACCTCACGTTTGCATGAGACCTAAAATCGGAGGTGTTTTTAACACGCGGCTGACCAGAGTGCCACGGGAACCAGTAGCCCCTAGGACTTGTCCTAGACTGGTTATTGGTGAGGCACCTTCGGGGATCACGTGGTGGCTGTGGTTAGAACCCAAAGATACGCGGGAAGAGTTATGGGTCGGATGAGTGTGTCTGCAATATGGTGCTAGTGACCGATTGTAGATGCTCTCTTCAGGCCATATATCTCTAGGTGTTGTTGCTATTCGACAAAGCTGCCCTGGTGGTTGCGGTTGGCGAAGCCCCAGGTAAGACGCGGGGCAATATTTTGCTGCCGGGCCATTGGGGTAGTAGGAGGTTACCAACACTCTAGCAAAGTGTCTGTACATGGTTCTGCAGCCTGTACAGAATTTGCTACCATGTCGTCCCTATTAGGGGCACATGTAGACCGCACCCTGTATGTGCCTCTGGAAGGGACGACGGGGACGTTGGTGAACGGCTTTATTCACCCAGTGCGAAGAGCACCGTCAGGTTAAGTTTATGACAGGTACTGACGTAAAATCTTTGACATATTGTGTCTCATTTGGGTGTTTGTGATAAAAAAAAGTATATACAACATTATGCATAATGTAGTTTTTGTCCACTTGGTCCATCAAGACAACCGCTAGAATACGATTTTCCGGGATTTCTGATATTTAACAGCACTTTGTTATTCTGTTAACAAAACCCTCTAGTAGCAACTGGATACTGTCTGGGACATTAAATTTTCGTAATTTAATTTGTATTTTGCTACAATTTTATGAAAGTTGTAAGTAAAGGAGCATATTGTTGGTGTAGTATGATTTAATATTCCAAATCCTCTATAACTCCCCTCCGCACGACGTGTATCCACGCATACCAATACAAAATTATTTGGTGAACAATTTCAATATTAAATTTATAATTATTTAAGCGCAATATACCAACCAGACCGAAAACCTCTAAAGATTATTGGTGTCTGAAGGCGGTTGGCCAATAGGAACAAGAACAACAAGCAATAAATTCACATTCCCCACAGCAACAGCAACAAATAGATAAATATCAATCATATTGCGTGGCGCTTAAATAATTAAACAAAAGGAAGCAAAACATACTCGTTCCAATACCACCAGCAAAGAGGAATTATTTACTCACACAACAGCACCCACCCAAACACATCAACGGTTTAATGGAGAGAAAGGACTTAATGATGAAAAATGAAGCAGAGAAATGAATTGAAAAAGAAATACTACAAACAATTAGATGGCAATTAATACAAATTAACACAATGACTTGGTTACACATCATTGCGTTCTGTTATTCCAGCTCGTCATCGTTGTCATCAACGCCAACATCAACGCTCCCGTTGTCAGCATCATCAGGCTCATCTTCATTTGGTGGCGGCAGCAACATCGTCAGCATCATCATTAAGCTTCAAGAAATAACAACAATAGGACTGTCACTATTGACCCAGCAATATTCTTTAATTGTTTTGAACAAAAGAATAAATAGAAAAAGGCCATCGAAAAATGTCTTTGTCTTTGTGATGACGACTTGGGTTGCGAGCTGTTCTATCAGGCAGCTGAGTGGGTGTAAAATAAGCTGAAAGGAAAATAATATTAGAAAAAAATAATAGAAATTGAAAATACAGGCATATTCTGACAATTACTTTTCGTAATTGTCACTTTGAATCACGTAAAATCACAGGCGTAAGAGCATTAAAATCGACCCTATTCATATGACCCCATTGGGAGGTGCTTATAGGATCATTATTATCTTGGGTGCCTTCGTAGGCACTAGACTAGTATTCCAAATGCCGCAGGTTCGATTCCTGCCAAGGACCTTGGGTGTTTCTGCAGACAAGTCAAGTGTCTTCGCAATTTGTGTTTGTTAAGTTTGTCAAAAAAAAAAAAAATTAAAAAAACTATATCAATCATTTTTGGAAGACCTTGATTCCGCTGGGGATATTTGCCTTCTTGCTTACAGATGCTCTGGCGTACAAGATACACTCCGTATGATAGAAGAAATGTCCGCAAGAGTGGGTCTGAAACTTAACCTCAAAAAGACCAAAACAATGCGCATAAATGCATCAACTACTCATCCATTCCTTTTACGGCACCAACCTCTAGAAGATGTAACTTCTTTTTTGTTATTTGGGTTGCACTATTACAACAACTGGTGGCTCAGCTCAGGATGTGAAAACCAGATTGGAGAAAGCGAAACTTGATTTTGCTACGCTAAATCGTTTATGGTGATCCACCCATTTATGTGCCAACACCAAACTCATAATCTTTAATTCAAACGAGAAGTCTGTAATCCTGTATGGCAGTGAATCTTGAAATGCTGCACCCAAACACATCATTAGCATCCAAGTATTTATAAACAGGGGGTTAGTCTCTATTGCGATGCTTATGCGATGCGTAAGAAAAATGGTACATAATCGGATAATTGGTACCCTTTATTGAGTTTACGCGCATCTGATTTTTTCACTTTCGCAAATTTGGCATCAATTCACTCTGTAATTGTCAAAATCGTTCGTTAAAACCAAATATCTTGCGCTAACAAAACATCAAACGCATCGAACTAGCTTACGCATCGCAATAGAGAGTAATCCCCTAGATGTCTCCGAAGATTCCCATGTATATTCTGGCCTGAGAAAATAAGTAACATCAATCTTTGGAATACTACCCCACCAAATACCCATTCAGTTGGAGATATGTAAACGTAAGTGGCTTAGAAAGCCACCCGATGACATTAGCAGAATGGCCATCGACAGGAATCCATAGGGTATTAGAAGGTCTGCTCGTACTAGGATGTTACAGCTGGATACCGAAATAAGAATTTCAGGACTTTTTTGGAGCGAAATAAAACATATTGCAAATGAAAGGGATAATTGGAAGAACTTTGTTGAGGCTTTTTGTTCCTTACAGGAACTACAGGATATAATATACTTATATACATCACCCATGTTCCGCCTCATACCCTTAATCTCTAACAAGATTGGCTCACGGTCGAATGAATAGGAAAGTCAAGTGCAACAAAGGCAAATGAAATTTCAAAACAAATCGAGAAAAGTCCTCACCGACACCAAAAGCATTACATTTAGACAGAAGTGCGCCCGTGACGTCGAAAATTGTGTCGTGATGCAATGTGATTGCCTCATGCCACAACATGGGTCGGGCCCGATATTAGGCGGACTTAGGGCCTGCTGTTATAAAACGAAAAGAAAATTTCCTTCAAGTATTGACTACAGAAAAATTAGTTTTTCTTTTCAATTTGAATACTCGATTGAAATTTCCTTTTCGGTTTTATAAAATCAGGCCGTCAATTGTCCAACCAAAATGTAAATAAATTGAATAAAAATTTTTAATAGAATAACAGTTTCATAATTAATACGGTTTTAGTGTCCTTAATATCCTATCACTGATTATCGTGTACCAAATTATGGCACCACATCGTTGAAAAGTGTGGGATGGAAATTCCAAAACCTTAAGGGCAGTTCAATCTACTTTGTCGATAGAATTAATATCATCAGGATTAATGAATTCATTTATTTATTTGTGTCATACGATAGAATTTTTATTTTTTTTAAATTGTTGATTCAAAATGAAATTGTTTTCTAAATCTCTTTCAGCGCTGTACAAATTATTCAGCCAATGGACACAGGAAAGCATGTATAACCTCGTTCATTAATCTATTAAATGACGGCAATGGAAGCAACGATGAAACGGGGGATCAGTTGACGAAAGCGCAAGATTTTAAAACTACAAAACCTCTACAAAATTCCTAAGAAAATAATCAAAAATAGGCGGAAACAAATTAAAACTTTTAAGGACTGTCTTTTAGGAAAAGGCAGAGTCATCATAAGCCACAAATCCTAAGGACAGATATAATCATCATAAGCCACAAATCCAAAGGACAGAAGTCTCCTGCAACGCAAACACCAAAAATATTAAAACTTAAAATTAAGCCTTATAATGAATAAAAATGTATTTTTGTAAATAATAATTTAGTATAAGAAAAAATTGTACTTTATTTTATAAAATATCAACAACGACAACAACAAAATCAACAACAACAATATCAACAATTAATAGAAGAAAAACTAATAGACAATCTAAGTTTTTTTACCATTTTATTTTAATTAATAAATTTTATTTATTTTCTTCAAGCTTAAAGTCTCTCCTTTTTTTTAATTTTAATAATCGGTGTTTCGGTATTCATTTTCCTGAAGAAAATAAATAAAATTTATTATTTGAAGAAAACCTAACAAATCGTAATATGTTGAAATATTAAGCGAATTAAAAAAATTTGTTAATGGTTGTATTTATGTATTAGTTTTATTTCGACATGAGTTTTTTTATTAGTTTTTAATTATTTTATGTATAAAGGAATATATTTTTTTGTGTATGAAGTTTAAAACTCGAATTTGTGCAATTAACGCAACCCTTTAATTGAATTGTAATAATAATCCTTTTTATAATTTAACACACAAAAAATATAATATTTAATTAATTAATTATGTTTATTATGTATGAATATTTCTTAATGAAAACTTATTCTTATCGTTATTCATCAGGATATTTTATTTTGAACTAAGTTTAAAATAAATAATTTAATAATCTAAAATCCTGAAAATGTTGTTCGATGAGTACCGAAATATCGATATAAATAAGTTTCTTTTTTTTTCATCAAAAAAAGATTAAGGAATAAATTTAATGCATTAAAAAAGTCAAAAAAAAATTAATAAATATTATAATAATTGTTTAAATTATTAACGATTCTACTTATGTACATGTTAAAATTTGTTAAGAAAAAATATTCATTATTTTAATTTATATGCATGTGTAAATTTTTAGCAACCAAATCCCTTAAAGGGTTTTGGTTTTACCAATTATTTTACTTGTTTTATAATTTGCTTGAATTTTAATTATTGATAAACATTGAATTAATTTAAACATCAACAATAAAAACTAAGAAATCAAATAAAAAAAAACATTTTATTGTTTTACATTAAAATCCCTTATTAACATACTTACGTACATCCTCTCGTCACAGGATTCAAATTTAGCAATTTTACCATAATGTTAGAGTCGTGGGAAGTCAACTATTATCTGCCACAATTCCCTTGGACGTAGAATCATGTTTTGTTAAGCAAAATATTACAAGAAAAAATTTAATTTGCCGCTGGTTTTTATAGGAGATCCAATTTCATTAAATTCTATGAAAAGTTTCTTTTAATTAACGCCAATCAGGTGTTAAATGTAAAAATTTTTGAGAGAAAGAATATATTATTTAAGAAAAATAGCCATTTCACAGCCTATTCGAAGATATTATTTAAGAAAAATATTCATTTTATATCCTATTCAATGTAATTTTTATGTATTTTTGCTTTTTTAAATTTTTGCGTTAACGATCTCATGAAAATTAAAATTTCAAGTTTGTGTCTTGAGTCTTTCATTAGCACAATTGCAATGTGCAAACGAAAGACTAAAGACACGAACTTGAAAAATAATAATTCTAGTTGGTCGTTTGTAAAGTGATAATTTTGCAGCATACCTTAGGGGTTAAAATTATTCATATTTTTAGTACAATAAAATTTTAACCCCTAAAGTATGCTGCAAATTTATCACTTTACAAACGACCAACTAAAATGATCATTTTTCAAGTTCGTGTCTTTAGTCTTTCAATTGCACATTACAATTATGCAATTGAAAGACTCAAGACACAAACTTGAAATTTGTATTTTTTATGCGATCGTTACCATATAAAAAACGTTCTGTATATTTTTACACATTAATTTAAATTTAAAACGAAATTTGAGGATTTTTTATAGCTTCTTTGTTTTTTTCTCTCTATTAAGCAGATAAATGATAAATATCTATTTTTTTAAAAAAAATTTTATTTTTGAAATGAGTGCAATGTGAGATTGGCAATACCAGAATAATTTTTCTTTTGCCATTTAAAAAATTTAAATAACGGATTTTCGAGAAAACAAACACAAAAATATGTCAATAAAACACATATTTTTTTTCGTTTTATTTTATTTATTTAAAAGTTTACAACAAAATTGTTTATTACTTAATGAAACTTTTCTTTTGATATTTTCATAATTTTTGAGCAGAATTTAATTATTTTTTGTTACTTTTTTCTTTTATTACACTTAAATATACTAAATATACTTTTATAAAATTATTTATGGAATTTTCTGCACCAGCAAGATAAACAAACGAGTTTGTGTTTTCTAAAGATTTATATTTTTTTAACACTCTTGTTAAAGTTTTCCTTTATTTAAACTTTAACAAATAAGTTTTTCTTATAATAAAAAAGGGGGAAATATAGAAAAAAAAAACTATTTGAAAATGTTTGCAGCTGAAAACGAAATTCTCCAGAAAGTAAAAAAATCAAGTTGTTTTAAAATAATGGAAATATTTAACGTATAAAAAATTACTGTAGAAGAAAAAGGTTTTTTGTTACAAAAAAAAAAAAAAGGAATTTTAGTTAAAGAAGTGAAGGCAAAGGGTGATTTCTTTGCACTGGGTTTTCGACAATTAAATTTTTTAAACGATTACTTTATGATGCACGCCAGTGTATTGTATTTAAATTGCTTTTGCAAATTTCAACTTTTTTTTAATTTAACAAGTTTGGAAAAAAACTTTATTATTTTTTGAAAATGAAAGAAATCGCCCTTTATTCTAGTTTTTTACTAAATATTCTAAAATAATGATTAATAAGTTTTGTAGTTGTTGTTGAATGAAAACGATTCGTTGCCTTCTATTGCTAAAAACAGATGTTTAAATTGCCGCAACATTTTAACTGAAATTGTTTTATGGTGATGGCGATGGCGATGACGATGGCTGTGACGATGATACTGATGTTGACATTCAAATGACGTTTTGTATGTAAATTTCTATTGAAATAAAATAAAATAAAATCTGTTTTAGTCATCATACCCTCTTTTCCTCTTATTATTATTATTATTATTTATAATTTTTTTTTTGCAAAAATTATTCCTGTTGTCATTGGAGCGACCAAAACTAATTGCGGCATAATATCTATCGTCAAAGGATGGAAAATGAAATACAAAAAAGCAACAAAATAAGAAAATATCATCCAATCTTTCGAAATTTTTTTCCTTTTTTAATAGTCGTCAGCAACATCGTCCTTATAATTTCTGCTTTCGACAAGTTATTTTCCCCCTGCTTTGGGTAAATTTTGTAATGCGAACACGAATCTAAAGGAACTGTATGTAAATGTGATTTATGCAAATGACATTGTGATTCGATGTCCATTTTTTATGTTCCTTGGGTGACAATAATGTTCAGCGTACGCCTTTGCCATTCCATTTCGGGGGACTGTTTAAATTATTCCGCTGTTTTTTTTCCTTTTTTCCCATTGTCATCAATAGATGTTGTTGGGTGCTTTTGATGGCATCTTCTACATCATCATCATCATCATCATCGTCGTCGTCATCGTCATCACCAATTTATTTAAATTATTTGTGCTGAATATTTAAATTTTTTTCGCTGTGAAATTTCTTTATAAAATTTTGTTGCAAATTGGATGTTGTTAAATATTGTTCGTGTTTGCCAAGTTGTTTTCTTTATCGGGTTTTGGCTTTTCTGTAGTTTTTTTGTTGCTGCTGTTGTTTTATTTTATTTTTTGTTTGTTTTTTAATCTTTTAGTTTTTGGCTCTTTGGAAGTTTTTGCCTTGTAAAGGTAGTGGTGGTACACCCTCATTGGCCAACTGCAATGGAATAGAAAAATATTAGAACTTTTGGAAGAAAATAATAAAAAGAATTTAATAATTTTTTCAAAGAATCCAAATATAAATCTTAAAAAAAATTTTATAATCAAAAGAAAATTTTTCCTGTTTTCCTATATTTTTGCTTATCTTGTGCAACACTGAACTATTGTCTAATACAGTTCTATTAATTAAAAACACATTATCATTAATTAAATAAAAAACTTGAATCAGTTTTTTATACAACATTTTTTATATGAGTTTTCCAATTTAAGCAGTTTTTAGTGGATGTCGAAAGTGTAACCTTCGGACCAATAGGCCAAAGATATACACAAAAATCAAATCCAAAAAATAAAATTAAGAAAATCCTTTCAAAATAAAGTCAAAAAGCTTAATTCTAGAGGCTTCCTCCCAAAAAATACAGATGAATAATGCGATGAAACAAAACGAACTGGGTGTGAACTATTGATCATATTCCTATTAAATAGAGAACTGCCAAAGAAGTCAATAAAATCCACATTTTAAGATCCCGAATGATATTTTATGATTTTAACACAGGCTTGTGATTTCACGATGTTCTCATCCCATTCAGTAGATTAAAGGTCATGTTGAGGATGTTGTGAAAAAACTATTTTTTGGCACTACTTCAAATGCTAATCGTCCTACAGTATAAAATAACGTATATGAATGAAAACACATTCTTATTGTATTTAATTTTATTTTTTTTTATTGAAATTTTTGTGGACTGGATTTGGCTTCGGAACTTGTTAATATTATTTCATCATGACGTGTTTAACAGTCAACGCCACATCAGTATATAAAACAACAATACAAACAACAAGTTAATACGAGATCTGTTCAATATAAAAAGTGAAACAGTTCTGATATTCCCTTTTTGGTATGGCATTGAGCTCTCTCAGCTCTAGTCGCAAAACGCTGTCCTTTCATGGGTCTCTTCAATTTTGGTAGCAGGGGTGCAAATCAGGTGGCTGAAGAATCATGATTACGGTATTCTTTTCGGCCCAAAAAAATTAAGAAGGCCATGAATTGTTTTTCCACAATTCCGCACGTTTTTTTTTTCTCTTGGCATTAGAAAATTAAAAAGCAATAAAAAAAGAATAAATTCAATAAAAAATTTGTTCTTTAGTCGAACTGCTCGTAAGTAGAACGAGCTTCCTACAGACAACTTTCCGGTCATCTCGCCTCCCTGGAGAGGTTCAGGTCTAATTTCCACAAATACTACTCCCTCTAGTCTCCCTTCCATAACCTGGGGGCAAATCACGGCATTCGATATCGATCGAAATTTCAAACAAAATTGTCTTGAATTGTATTGAAATTTCGATCGATATCGAATGCCGTGATTTGCCCCCTGTTTTCTTAATATCAGCACAATGCATTACATAAGTAGGGGTCGTCTCATGAGTACAAGACCAATTGAAAAAAAAATAATAATAATAATAATAATAATAATAATAATATTTAAAATTTCATGCCACATTACCGGGGACCTAAAAAGGGCAAAAGCTGCAAGATTATGAGGTCAGATTCATCAGTACAAAAACATTTCATTTAATTTCGAATGTATTAATCGGCCCATATACGCCGCTGTGGGAAGATGAACTAAATCCTTCCACTTCCTATATGCTAAGACGCCTCGTATTTTATAGAGAACACACAAGGGCCGCGCCCTATTAATATGTTTAAAATGCTGTAATTGTATCAATAAAAAAATAAACCTTAACAAAAATCATACTTCTTAAATAACAACAGCTTCAGAAGAAACCTACAAATCCCAAATTAAAAATAAAAATAAATGTAGAACACAAAATTCTTTGCAAATTAAATTAAAACTTAAGAAACAACTTTAAAAGCTCTACATCGGAGAAAAAGAAGAGCATGACACGAAATAAATTCATGTTTACGGCAATTAACCATAAAAAAGAAAAACATAAAAAAGTTTGTTCTTTCTACGAAAAACACACACACACACACACATACACACAGTCTCATGTACGTTTAAACACAAATAAACACAAATTTATGGCTTTCCGCCTTTAAGAGGAAAAGGAAATTGCTTTGCTGCGCCTACAATTTGCCCCCCAAGTCATCAAGATTTTATTTATTTTTTCTTTTAATTTTTATTCATTCTCCTTCATTCAATGCAAATTTATAAATTTCGTATTTTTATAAATAATTTTGTTGTACTTCTCAGTCAGGCAGGCGGCCGTTGAGATTTTCTTTCTACAATTTTGTGTGGCATTTAATTAAGATTTTTGTGTTCAAAACCTCCTCAACGCAAGGCTGGCGGTACTGCTTTCCATTTTCTAAGATTTTTATTTGCATATTTTCCTTGAAGCAATTTTAATTGGTGTTAATTAGTATTTTTGAAATAAAAAGGCTAACAAAGTAACTGGTTTTTTGCCAACTTAATTTATTTCACGAATATGATGGCCCCCATGTCAAGGGAGGAGAGAAAAAAAGGCCTTCATAAAAATTTTCTTAGTCATTTATTTGTAAACGGAGAATTCTAAAATTACAAGGATTAAATATGTTGTCTTGCGGTTGTTGCCACTTAAGTAAAATGACTGCATCGATTCCTTGAAAAAGGACTTAGTTTATGTACGTACTTATGTATATACACACGAGTATGTATGTATATATATATATATATATATATATATATATACATATATATATATTTTTAATTGGTTTTTCAAAAATCTGTTTAAGGTTTAAATATGCAAGTCAAGTATCTCAAGGCTTTACTAAACAACATTTTTCATTAAGTCACATAAATTTATGGTTTTTAATTCATTTACACAGAAACTTTGTAAAGTTTTACACTCAAGATTCTTTGCAAAGTGGGCACTATAAAGGATATAAGGAGCGCACTGATGGATTCTACAGAGCTGCAACATGTTGCACGCTTTATTTTGCAAAGTGAGTTTATTAGTAAAATAAATAATAATGAATTAATGGCCTGAAAACTCAATTTGTTTATTTGTATTGAAAAAAAAACAATGAAAAACGCAAATTTGTTTTCATTTTATATACAAAAGGTCAAAACGTTTCGTTTCGCTTTGCAAAATAAAATGTGGCCCTAAAATTTTGGAAAATTTACTCAAGTGTTCAAGAGTTCAAAATGGCTGTTAGTGAAAATTTCCTCGCTTTTAGTAAAAATAATTTATCCACAATCCAAAAAATACAAGGTGGCGCAAAAGTAATTACATTATTTGAAATGGTTGCTGGGCTCCGTTTTCATAAAAACAATTTATTTAAAAGTGGCATTAATTGATGCATAATTGCGCCCCATTTTACGGCATTTTGGATTGTTGTTCGCAAAACATCTGGCTCCACATTGGCCATTTCTCTTTCAAAGTTGGCTTTCAAGACTTGCAACATTCGTGGTTTGTTGTGGTAAATGCGAGATATTAAAAAGACCCAAAGCGAGAAGTCTGGACGGCCAAATCAAATCTCCAAAACGGGAGATCATCACTCCACCTGGAAATAGGTGTCTCCATATCTCCATTGCTGCCCGAGCTATTTCAGCGGTTGCATATCCGCAGGCAGCAATTCGTAAACGGTTTGCACCAAATCTTGCACCAAAATTTGTTGCAACGAAAGTCTGCCAAATGGTAATTGCGTACACCATCATCTAGTTGATGTTTATGGATTCTCTCTGACATCATTGGCAACAAAACCGATGTTCTCGGACGAACAATCAATACGAGATCGCCCACTTCTGGCGACATCTGTAGAGGACCCAGTTTTCATAAGGTGCTCAGCCAAACGCTTAATTGTTCGAGCTAATAGAAAAGAACGTCGAAGGAAATGACGGCGAAATTCACGCTGCGTTAAAATAACAGACTGAAAATTTGTCAAATAAGCAGCAACAATAATTTCACGTTCTTGAGGTATGTATCGCTCCATGGCTTGTTGACAACTAATTGTCAAAGCACAGTGTGACATTTGGCACCATCTGCAAAAATGATAGCCAATATGAAGTGTGAGATTACTTTGCGCCACCTTGTTATATAAATGCATTATGTCTTAGAAAATTTCACTTAATTTTAGTAAAAATAATAAAATAATCGATTTTTAATATTCTATTGTTTGTTGTTGGCTTAGCTAGGTATATGCCTGCATTTCATTGGCGCTAACAAAATCATCAGTACCCTTTTAGCCAAATCATGATTGAAAGCATTCAAAGCTCGTATACTTATGCCACAGACTACAAACACTATATGAGAATTCAAACAGAACTCAATCATATTTTTCTATTTGTAATCAACAAAAACACAAAAGTATAAATTACTTTAGAAAGCTTTTGTACAATCACAACACAACAAACAATTATAATTGATTATAAGGCAATGAAAAATACTTTCATTATCACCCAAAGAGCGATTAATTGTATAAAGGCGTAAAAAGAAAAAACAAAAAGACGCACGTCAATTATAATTGTTTGTTGTGTTGTGATTGTACAAAAGCGTTCTAGCCTAAAAATTGCCAAGCGAAGTAGTTATAGGGTCGCGCTTAAGATGGAGTGTACCGCGAAACTCATTGCGCGGATTTTATCGACTCTTTCTGGCATGACGACTCTTTCTGGGAGACCTGAACGTTTGGTGTCATTTGTGCTGTTACGACCCAAACGTAACTCAGTAAATCTGTATTGAAATTGACGAGCTTTTTTGGATCCGGTGTTATTATTTGTTTTTTTAGTTAAAAAATAAAACTTAGTATTGAAATTTACCAGGATTGTATCGAAAACAAAATCTTTATTTTGAACACTTAAAGATTTGCCCATGTTATGATTGTCGTCGTCGACGTCACAGCAAGTCGACATCAATATTTTGGCAATTGTGGTATCGTTAATTAATATTATTGATAGGATATTACTACTACTATGGCTTATAAAATGATAAGTGTCTATCAATATTAGTTAACTATTGCCTACAACGAGTTCAGAACTGCTGTCTTTTTTTATTGTTGACTTGATGTGACGTCGATGTCGACAATCATAATAAGAGGGATTGTAATTTATCCAACTGTTTAAAGTTCACTGATTAGTTGGCTTAGCGACCAATGAAATGTCCGCATATGAACAGCTAAAGCAACAACAAACAAATTTGAAAAGTAGAAAATCATGTTTTTCTCGTGAGATAAAGCCGAAAGGCAAGTGCTCAGAGGATATTGATCGCATGTGCATTTAATGATGATTCAGAAAATGTGACAGTTAATTATTTTAATTAACGATTGTCATCTCTATAAATGGTCGATCGCGTAACTACTGTATGGGTTCAAATATTGTGGTAAAGCAATGATAATTTCAATTATAAATATATACGAGTACTTGGTTGACACCCGTATCCTTATAAGAGTCTGAAACTTAATTATCCCTCCTTTAATGACTTTTTCATATAATTCAGGAAGTTTGATATTGTGCCAATATGTAATGATATATTTACAATCGTTAGTATGGTATTTGAAACTTTAAAGAGAATATTTTATTTAGAATTTTTTTTTGGCATTTTCTTTTACAAGGACCTTAAAAAATCGCATTTTTAATCTTAAAACCAAAAATGAAATAAAAATATTTTATGTAAATTACTTTTATGTCATCCTTATCATATTGAAAGCAAAAAAAGAATTGTAAAGAGTAAAATACTAAATTAAAATGTATAGAAAGGAATATCAAATATCGCTGTTATCGTCATTTTGATGCGGAAATTGAAAATTTTCTCCTTTGAGAAAATTTTCTGCTTGATAACATTGTATGTTGCAGCATTCTATTTCTGTTCTTGCTGCTGTTAAATGTTGGTATTGTATAACAGTTTACTTTTTTGTTGTGCCAATATTTCCATAAGCATTCTCTAGAATGAAGCAACAACGACAGTATCGACAACGTCAACTTCATTGCAAGGATTTTGTTATTGAACAAATGTAACAATTTACGGTAACTGATGTTGTCGGCACCTTGTGAAGCTGCACACAGGTACAATGAATCGAATTGTAAAGAATGCAAAATAAGAATTTAACAAACAAAAAAAATATATATATATATATAAAAAACAGAAAGCAAAACAGAGTTACTGAAAGGCACTGCTGTTCATTGAAGCAATTTCATTTAATTTTTGTTTCCCACCACTACATTTACAATATCTTTTAATCTTGCAACTATTTCGAAGAATGATTACTTAATTCACTACGTAGCAGCAGATTTTATTTTTAATAACAAAGTAGAGGGCGGGGCCAGAGTAATGATGTCGGATTTTTTCATTTCAAAGAAGATACGATGCCATTTAAAGAGGCAACAGAAGTCAAGTTGCAAGAGTTTCGTTTATCTGTTTTATTTGTATTAAATCAGGAAACTCTATTATATGTAACTTTTGTTTTTGCCGGAATTGAGGAACATCAACTATTTGGATACTGAAATAAAATCTACTAAGAAAAATCACCATGAAGATAAACGAAAGCAAAGTTCCAAAATCCTTAAGCAATAACGTGTAGTAAGAGAAGCAAGCCAAATAACAAACTCATGGGAATTTGGTATGGCTGTTATAAACGCAAGAAACATATACTTCTTGTATTCTTTTTTCATACAAAAAAGTGTTAAGTAGTTGATGTTACTGGATACCAGCAGCCACGTAAAAAGTGTTCAAACAAACAGACAGATGAACGCTGTTCCGTTCTGCTAGTGTAATTCGCTTCTTCTTATATTTATTCGTTAGTAAAAATTATTTAATTTTTACTAACGAATAATAATTTTTAATTTTAATAACTATTCATCTAAATTGACAAATTAAGTAATCGATCTTGAGTCAGACAAATTAATTTTACTTTAAAAAATATATATAAAGGTACTGGGAAATAAAATTTTAATTTTAATATTTTTTAATTTTAATTGCAGTTTTTAACAACACATATTTAATAGACCATCGAAATTTTCCGAAAACTGATAACAATATATATTTTGGGGGAGGGACACATCAACTTGTATTTTAGATCAGTGGCAGGGTGACAAGGCAACCGAGTAACACAAATTATTTAAAGTAATAGTAACGTATGTTAATTGGGTTATAAACTTCAAAAATTAAAAAAAAAAACAAAAACAAATAAACAAACAAATATATATATATATATATATATATATATATATATATATATATATATATATATATATATATATATATATATATATATTTGCAACACATTTCTCACTACTGAATATTAAAAAAAGCTACAATTATTGCAGGGTAATTCCAAAAAAAAAGTATTCGATCAAGCCTGAATTTCCAAACTTTTAATTTTAATTTTATTTTTACAATAAGCACACCATTCCCTATAAAAGATAAAAGATCAGTGCGTACCTCCTTCGGCTCCGAAGTTGCAACTCTCCTTCTTGGGCATTTTGGTGAAAAATGCAGATATTCATTCAAAGTAATTGCCATCCTTGGAAAGCATTGGACCTTCTATGTTTAAATACTTAATTTAAATGTTCCATCTTGTTGTTGAAACGACTTTTAAAATATAAAATATCCTTTATATTTTTCGATCTTTTTATTTGTTTTTATTTTCGTGCAGAAAATGGACAATAATGATATCTTTTACTAAAAGTTTCAAATAGGGTTCTTAATGCGTTAAAAGGTTTTGTTGTAATAGAAAGTAATGACATTATACCATCACATTAAATGAAGCGAATATAAAAAAATGCCTCCAGAATTCGAAGATAATTGTGAAACCTCTCACCCGATCAATAGAAGAGAAAAGACCAGGATGGAGATGAGATGATACCGAATGCATTATTTTTTTGAAGAGAAAACTTTTTTAAATGTTTATTTCAAAGTGTACAACCCATGTAATACATATAAATACACGTTACTTTAAATAATTGGTATTCGGCTTAAATATTTTTAATTTTTTGTCTCAGTCACTTAAGGGTTAAACGCATATACAAAAATATCAAATAAAATAGTAGAGTCAGGAGACATTTTGACATTTGAATCGCTACTGCTTTTTAATCATCGATTATTAAAAATTGTTACCATATAATAACTACCGATTGTAATTAGGAAAATGTATCAAAAATGTGGTGAATTAGCAATAATAAACGTTTATAAAAGCAATATTACAAAAAAAAAAAATCTGCAAAATGGTTGATTTATCTACAGAAGAAATTATATAAGAAATGGTTGACCAATTTTATAAAAAAAACAAGCCAAAGAGGCTCCGCCGCTCATACTCGTACACGACGAGAATACGGAAGAAAGAAATATATAAAAGAGGAGTGTCAATTCACATTTCTCTACAACTGCTACAAACAAAGGCGAGTCGTAGGTGTGATGTCACAGCGACATTGCCGGTAATGTAATATATATATATATATATATATATATATATATATATATATATATATATATATATATATATATATATATATATATGTATATATATATATATATATATATATATATATATATATATATATATATATATATATATATATATATGTATATATATATATATATATATATATATATATATATATATATATATATATATATATATGTATATATATATATATATATATATATATATATATATATATATATATATATATATATATATATATATATATATATATATATATAACAAAACAAAACAGAAGATTTATGCAAAGTCCCTGTAACTGAAGTTTCTTTTTTAAAGAAAAGTTGGACGAACACAATATAAAAAACAATTTGTGAGTTGGATTAATTGAAGTGATTCGTCATTGTCGAGTGTTGCCTTAAGCGAGGCTGTACTGTATCCCGTTTTTAGTTCCCTTGATTGTGCTGATGTGTATGTGTATGTGTTTGTTTGCATTTGCTTTCTATTTATTGGATTTTGTGTTCCTTATAATCGTATATGTACATTTATATTTCTTCTATAATAGACTTTTCAACTCACTTTCGTTCCTGTTTTCAAAGCCGACCTTTCCTCTTCAATCCTTATTAATGGTCTCCTTACGAGATCGAAATCAGGATATATAAACTTTGTTTTTTCTCCGCTTCAAAGAGCAAAGTTTTTTGCTTTAATTTTGTCCTTTGCCAAAAGGCATTTAATAAGCACAACTTAGATTGAAGGAGATATTTCTATAGTTGCAATATCCAGATGTGTCTTGCCGTTCTAACAACTTTAATGTTATTGAGTAAAGATTGTTGCCAGTGTTTTCCTTCCATTAATGCAGGGCCCTTTTGCAATGGATGAGAAATGTACACAGCAGCATTAAAACCATTGCTATAGGTAGCGGCTTTGAAAAATGCAAAATATTGCACTGATAATATAAATATTTTTTTATGTAGGAGTTGTTGAATGGCGGGTTGGTTGCTTCAATATTATCTTGTATGTATGTGTATGCCTATTCAAGAATGTGTGAACATTGTAAAAGTATTAAACATTTTTTTCCAGCCCTGCAGGCATCGATTCAGTTTATTCAATACAAAATTTCCGTTTATATGTGTGTGTGTATGTAGTCGTATGTATGGAAGTGCGCTTATGGGTTATATTTTTCACATTCTATAGATTTCAGGAATATTTAACAAGCAGCTACACAACAAGTGGGAGTCTCTACTTTATACGAGTATGTTGCATGCTTTGACGCCGCATATTCTATGGAATATATTGACATGTTTGTTGACAATGAAGTACATGTGATTGTATGTACGAGTATTTGGCTGTGTATTCATGTTCTCCCCATGACAGGCAAGATTTCTACCGTGATATGAATAATTTTCTTCATCATGTTTTTTTTTCTTTACTTCGATTTTTTGTTCTTTCTACAGAAGTTTTGTTTTTCTGTTGGCATAGCAAAGTTAAGTCAATCTCAAAAAAATAAAATTCAAATAAGAATAAAAAATATTGCAGAGGAAATAAACCAATATTCCATATATACAGCACTGGAGATTAGAATTATAGGCAACGAAGTAAAAATATACAGAGAATGTTGGAACAAACTAAACAATTCAAAGCAATTTAATCATTTATTTGTAGGAGTTTGACAACTTTGTGTAGAAAAGAAAAAATATTTCTGATTATGTTTTCACATCCCATGCAACTTTCACTTGGTTAACGCATTTTGACGAGTCTTCATTTTCCGTGCAACTATTATTTCTATTATTTGACGCTTTTTCCATTATAATCATTTCGTTAGACGTGTCTTTGGACAAGCCTTCAAATTTTATTGTTAACCCCCAAAAACTGTTTTTTCCTCCTAGAAAATAGCGATGAAATCGCGATGCCTAAAATTTATAAAGCGGAAGGTGCTCGTTTACCTTTTTCTGGAAAGCCCAACATGACATTTATCAAGAAGCAAATTCTATCAAAATACGACTTTTGGTAAAAAATTTAATGCATTGATTTGGATGTAGATTGCACTAGATCTAGATTCTGATCCGAACACTGAAATATTGAGAAAGACAAGTGAAGTGGAGTGGTGTTTGCCAAAACAAAATCGATACTTTCTATTTCATTACTTGTAGCAACCAGTCACCAACCCATAAGGGTCATGTGCTAGGAAGGATTAAATCGCTCACTCATGAACTCTCATCACAATTTATAAGCTTTTTTTATATGTGCAAAATATTGCCTTTGGATGCTCATTGCATTTAGTGGTTGATATAAATGGACACACGAGCAAGGCTGCAGTAAGTAAAATATAAAAGTTTTAAAAATCGATATGTCTATGATATTAATGTCACTTAGTTTCGAGTTTGTAGAACAAGTGGAGAATTTATGTACGATACCCGAAAAATTGTATGGGAGGAAAGAGCGACCACCTGCCGAATTGGTCCACCAGATCTGTAAACTAATAGTTCATTTTCGTAAGATTTCATCGTTGGCGGCCCCTCTGAATCTGCAAATGTTTCTAAATGATTTCGATCTTATGACACAACTTGTGTCACACAACGGCTTTAATAGTTATCGAAAGTTTCCAAAAGAGGCATTTTCTTTTCCATATGAAAACATTAAATGTCTGAAATGAACAAAGGATTCAAAACTCTCTTTAGTCAAAATTGCAGTTTTAAAAAGATTGGTTCTTGGAGCACTGTATTTATAACCGATTCTCTATTATGGTCTAAATATACGACTTCCTGGGAACAAGAATTACTATGACTTCTGCTCTAAAATCATAAACATACATGAACAATTAAGCAATGAAAGCCACTGTGAAAGGACATTAGGAAAATTCGGGAATGCCTTAGCTAATAGACTGCAATATTTTTTGAAGACATTATTTTTTTCACTTGACTTTTAAGAGGTCAGAATATGGAACAAAACTAAAGAAGAGATATGCATTTAGTTACATTCTTTTTTTGCAATAAAATTTTCGTCTACATTTTATTTGCTGTAGGAATAGCTTAATTGATTAATTATTTGATTTTTAAATATAGAAATAAATTACTTAATCCAGAGGCAAATTAGGGCACTCAACATCGAACGGATTTTTGAATAAAATTTTCTAAAAATGTATTGAAATTTTTACTTATAACGAATGACGCAATATGAGCCCGAATTTTTGTAGTTCTCATTCTCGAAAATGGTAGTTTTTTAATAAGTAATAATTCTATCATCTACTTGTATTTCCTAACAACAAAAAAAAAACTTCTTTCTCAACGACAAATTTAAAAGTGTAACCAATAAAAATACAAAATTTATATATATAAAGCCGTAATCTCCGAAACTATAAGAGCTGTCAAGCGGTTTTTTTTTTAATAGTTTTCGACCCAATAGCTGACACTAGGGTGAAGTTGTTTTGAAAAATAACTTATTTTAAGGTTAAAACTGATGGTAAATGAATAAATGATTTAATTTAGTCTAAATAATAAATAACAAACTCTCAATTTTATTTACAATTTTCATTTAAGAATATGAATTATTTAAGTCACTGAGCAAAATTTTACAATGATGTTCGTTGGTTCATTTCAGAGTACATCTTTCTTGGCTTCAATTGTATATTTTTTATTATTTTTGTGTATATGTAGGAGAAAGATAATAAAAATAAAACATCATTTGGAGGCAAAACAACGTTTGACGGGATTAGCTAGTATATATAGTATAATAAATAAACAAATATTAAAAAAAAACTTAAAACATAATAACGGTCGTTCGTATGCCTTTGTTAAGTGATAATATATGTATTCCAAAAAACTGCTTTTATGAAAATTTAAAGGCAAACAAAAATCTATTTTTGAAACCTACTTTGAGGAAATATTTTCAAAATGTCATTTTATACTTAATGAAAAAAATTGTATTGCTTGTTGTTGGCTTAGCTGAGAGCATATGCTTGCATTTCATTGGCGCTAGTCAAGTCATGTCTTGCTCTTTAGCCGAAACACGTTCGTTTTGGCTAGCGCCAATGAAATGCAGGCATACCTCTCAGCTACGCCAACAACAAACAGTGCACTTTTTAAATTGAGTATAAAATGGTGTTTGGAAAATAATTCCTTCAAATACAGTGGCTCAAACGTACACTAGGTATGAGATTTTTCAAATGCGGATTTTTTCACATATATGAAAATAATTTTAAAATTTCGATGCAAAGTTGTAGATTATAAAAAAATCTTTAAAACAATTTATAATACTTAGCACTTTTTTAGTCAAAATCATTTTTAAAATAGAGAAAAGCATGAAACTAACAAATCTCACGTCAAACGCATAATTGGACGTGTAATGTAGGTAACGAATTATTGGTTTTAAATGGTCATTTGGACGGTTATTTTTTCTAGTGATTGAGTATTAATGCAAAAGGTGAATAATTATGCAATTAACAGGTCCTTGTGGTCTTCTATAAGATAGCTAAACGCAAAAATTAATAACAATTTAGTCGTTCTTCTACTGTTCTCAGATTTATCACGCTCATTCTTATCCAACAAAAATAGTGAGAAGATGATTTAGATCATCCTAATGAATCTGATACATATGACTTTATATATCGTCCAATTTGAAGAGAACGGAATCTGTTTCCACAAGAAAGTAAGATCACTATGGGGTGAACAATCGTTTCAGCTCATGCCTGTTTTGAAGAAAGTTCTGAAAATCTATTGTTTAAAGCCACTGCTTTATGACCGATCAGTATAACCGGTTTATTGTCTTGTTTGTTATATCGGTTTTCTACAGTTCCATTATTATATCTTTGCAATTTTTATTTGTTATTTGAGAGTTTTTATATGAGTATAAAAAGTTTGAAAGTTGAAGATCTGCTGGTGAGTTGGCATTAGCTCCAAGAAGGTCAGCAATACAAATAGAAAAATTTTTAAATAAATTTGGAAAATAGACTCCGAATAATTTACTTACACATAATTTTTCATTTCATGCAATAAGTTACAAGTCAATTTAAAGACACAGTTTAGCTGATGTTTTGTGAAATAATTTTCATCAGAACTGTACGTTTTGTTCACAGTTCTTCGAATTTAATATGAATTTTATATTCATATTGAAAATCCTTTTTTTTTCTTGGCTTCAAGTTTTAAATTGTCTCAATCGGTTGTGAAAATGTTGTAGGAAATACTTTATTTCTACTTTGACACGTTTTCCTTTCGTTATTATTTATGTTTGTAGTACAATGAGAAATTTATATATTTTAATATTTTTTATCTGCATACAGTATACTTTTTTATTAAAAAAAATTTTTCAATCTATACGAACTTTTCTTTACTACTTGTATATTTGTGCACATTCAAACACTCTTTCGTATAGAAATGCACAACGTTTTCTATTCTATAGAAACAATTATAACAAAAAAAAAGTTGAAATAAGTAAAACTTTAGCAGAACAAAAAATTTCAGAAAATATGTAAATTATGTAAAATAAGTTTTGTTGCAATGGAAAATATTTGTAGGTAGATGTGTATAGTAAAAACAGGAAACTTTGAGAATTTAATTTTTATTTTATTTTATATTTTTATTAAAACCAACATCTTACAGTTCGATCATTTATATCATTATTTAATTTTATGCAAATTATAAAAAAAATCTTCAAATAATATAAATTTATTGGCTACAGAAGCCAATAAGTTAAATATTATTGACATGATTGCCAAAAGAAAAGAAAGGGAAGATTACACTTGACAACATATTTGCCATCAATTCAAATACATGTGCAATTTGGTACATCAGATTAATTGTTGCAAAGAAATTAAAATAGTTAATTTTTCATTTAATTTATTTTTTTTTACATTTCGTTGAATATAAAAAATTTATATAAAATTAATTTTCTTTTCCAAGAAGAATGACACTCCAGGAATGAAATTTTTATTGTTATTAATATATTAATTAATGGAATGAAAGTAAGGCGAATTCGAAGTTATCTTTAGTACATGGAGTAAGATTTTGTAATGTTTTTTATTCTGTAAAAACAATGTTACATAAGTGTGTACAAATGTGTGGCTTTAGTATAAATTGTATTTAAAAGAAAGACTAATAATGGCAATTTATCACTGCATCTTCCCAGCAGATTCAATAAAAGGTGTTAATTTAGAAATTCAATTTCAACATTGATTGAGTTGTTAAACATGCCATGTATAACTCTATTATATTCCAGCTGTCCAAATACTTTAGCTCTATAATTTTCAAATAGTACATTATTAAAGCAGACATTTGAAGTGGCAAATATCAACATGCAACATACAACATCTCAACAAATCACACATACACACACGCGCTCGGGTACTCAGAATGCAGCAACTAAATTACAAAGTAAAAACACAATGACTACAATATTTTCAACATATTGAATAACAAAACTCATTTGTTATTTGGCATGTTGGTGCCTGTGCTGATGCTGGTGATAATGTTATCGGAGTTTTTGGTCTTTGCTGATGCTGCTATACTTTACCAACTATCCACCAGCACAGGCCACATGCTGGTGCAAACTATGAATTTATTTGAAACTCTTGTGTTATATAAGTCTGGGGATAAGCAAGAGCAGCAAGTTGCCAGAGCAATGACATCTAAGGCAGCGGCAATGGCAAAGGCAACATCATTTGTTTGAACTATTTCACATGCAATTGATTTGCTAATACTAAAAGTGTCTTGAGAGGTTAAGTCAGTTATTGATGACTACATGCTGAGTGAAATTGTTCCATTTTCAAGGAAAGGAACAACAGTTGCAGTCTAATGCATTTAACAGACATCGTATTAAAACTGATGCTGACTTTGAAGAACAAAGTGTCATTAAATAGTTTTTCGTTCTCGGCTTTAAAGCAACAGCATCAGTATTTTTGTCTAATGCCAGTGTCAGGTTTTTGTATGTAGAATATACGTTCTATTGCAGACAACATTAATCGTTATTAAAATATATCTGTTGCTCATGTTTTTTTTTTCTCCCCCATGTCTTACATTGACAAGCTCAAAGCAATAATAGCAACAATAACAAAAAGAATTGTGTGTTTTTAAGAATTTGATGGAAAATGTTTGAAAACTTTTTTATTTGATATGATTACAGTAGAGAATTGATGTTGTTAATGCCATTATGGAGGATGATTGGTTGGTTAGTTATTTAGTTACTGGGCTGGAACGTTGAAGTCACCAGCAGAAACAACATTATTTCAAACAATGTTCTGGAGTTTCGCATCATCAGTTGGCTTGACTTTAATACTAAAATTATATTCATTAAAACCCAAATACTCCTGCATCCACTGTGTCAACAATTACAATAACATCATACTCTAGAGTACAACAACATTGACATCTTTATCAGCATCATTATGTCTTCAGAAGATTAAAATTGTCTTGTGTGTTGTTTTTTTTTTTTTTGCTTTCTCAACCTTGTTCCCTGTTATGCAGGCATGTGACTGCAGCAATTCTTCAGTTTAAAAGAACTACAAACACTTTCATCTTTCATACGGAACTTTGCCATGTTCTAGGTTATTTTGTAAAAGTATAGCAGCTAAAGTAAGATAAACTTCAGTAACAAGTTGTGTAGGAAAACATGATGGAAATGGTTTTTCAACTGGATGTGTATTTTTAAAAATTAGAAGTAGTCAGGGATGGGGAAAAGGTTTCACTGTTTGGGATACAAACACACCATATGACCAAAATCTTTCCTTTCCAGATATCCAGTAGGGGTGACTAAAAGGAATAAAATGTAATCCTAATTAACCGGGTTTAAGCCATCATACAAGACACCAAAATGGATGGTGGTTCGGTTCTTACTCAGGTTACTTGACATCTCCGCCAAGTTCTAGATGGGAATATAAGCACAGACATTATTCTGGTCGCTATCAATGGCTCTGCTCGATAACAAGGGTTTCAGGGCACGCAGGCTTTGAGGCAAAGAAATGCCTGAAAAATACACAAGAGCACGCTCTTGTTAAATTAACAAATCGATTTAAATAATGGACGTTGAAAAGGATCAAACTTGGATGTTTAACAAGCTTCCCATGTATAATATTGAAAACATTTCACTAAACTCTGAGAAAGGGTCGCTAGCACTCATGGTGTTCACTATTTGGGGGGTATTGTACGATCGCATGTATGCCGGAACATCTGCGATTCCCCTGAGGTGGCTAACGCAAGTGATTCCTCGATGAATAGGAGGACAAGTCAGTACAATACTTCGAGGAATGAAGGCTTACACACCTACACAATCATTTCATTCAGGACCTGAATAGCCTTGAAGTGCCATTGACTTATCTACTATATTAGATTGTTAGAAAGTTCTGGTTAGTTGGAATTTTAGATCTACATAGGAATATGTATGGTGTAATTAGTCCTCTGTGCATCAAGTAGACTTTTTGAATTCAAAGTGTCAAAAATTGGCCATACAACTTCTTAGTGCAATTAATGACTTTAAGTTTTTCAAAGCCATTTTATAAAGAAATAATACGACCAAAAATAGAAGATGAATTAACTCCCAATTTTTGGGAAATTATTTAATTTTTTTTTTTTAATAATTTCTTTTTTGAAAATATTTCAATATTATATTGAATTAAAGGCAAACAAGTTTTGTTCGAGGTTTTATTTCATTGCGAAAAAAAATTAAGACTATTTTCACTTCTATCTCACTTTGATATTTTTCACACAGAAAAGATTAAGTCCAATTCCGGCTTTGCTTTCGAGATTAATTCCATGGTCCTCTATGGTAAGTCCAAACCCATCTTAGCCTTTTATTTCCTTTCCTTCGGCCTAATGTAAAAACTTATTGGTATATCTGAAACTGGAGGATATAACACGGGGCAGAATTCAAGGACTTTCTCCTATGAGAGTTGAAAAGCTAGCTCAAATTTCTCTAGCACTCGTACATTTTGGGCTTATTTCCTATTTTCTGGGTTTTATTACATTAAGACCTACTTATTTATTTATTTATTTTTATTTTTTTATTTTTTTTTATTTCCTTGGAATTTATTTTATAAAATTTTTTGGGACTTATTTAATTTTGGTAAGGTCCCAATTCATTGGGAGTGAATTCACTGGAAGTTATTTCATTGGGATTTATTTCATTCAGCCTATTTCTGGTCTATGAGTTGTTGCCTTAGACTACGGTAGTGGTGGTGAATAAACCTCTATTCATGTTTTTGTTTCTCACAAGGACGGCTGGTTGAATCATATCTTGTCTGCACTTGATCCACCTTATTTAACATTTAGCTCTGATGCAACTTCGGGTAAATAAAACATAAGTCCATGACAAGCTTTTTAATACAAAATCATTCTTTGATATTCCACATACAGTGTCCAAAACAAACATTAATTGAAAAAGTTGATTTAATTTCTTCTGGCATTTTAGAGCATCTAATTTTATGACTATTTTCCTAACTCTTTTGAAAACACTCGTTAGGAAACTTATCTCATTTTCCATTGCCATTATGCAAGAAACATATGTATGTTTGTTCGTGTTTTGATTGTTTTACAACTAATAGGATTTTAAATAATGGCATCCTTAAGTCACAAGCTTGCACTAAATAAATATCTACACTTTCACCTTTCGTGTTCCTTAAGTCTTTGCAGACGACTCTATGCTTCTTTGCAACCTCACTTACACAAACAAACACTCACTGAAATTGCGTCATATCTATAAATTCACAGACATTAAGTTTTCCTATACCTTCGTTTCATATTAGTATGTACGAGTATGTGTTTGTATATAACAAAGGCATAGTACGAGTATATTTTGAAGTTTCAACATTTTGTGTTGTAGAGCAGTTGTAGTTCCTTCTTATATAAAATATTTAGTCTGTGGGGCTTTTTTTCTCATTATTGCAGCAGTTTTCACTGGAGTGTGTTTTAAATGCTAATGTAGCTGCTTACGTTTCTGGCTTTTAGTTTCCTGTCTTTTTACTCATCTTTGCAACTCATGACACACAGTCGAAGTACTTATTTATGCGTAAGAGTTTTATTTAAATGCTGCTTCATCGTCATGTTAAAGCGTTTATCGCTATTTATATGTGCTCTTATTGACACCTCACCTTTTTGCCACAGGTAATACTTAAGTTGTGTTGTGTTCCCTCATAAATACATGTACATAGTTATGATATCCCTAAATAATTGCAAAAGTATTGATGGCTTTCATAAATATGAAAAAAAATATTTACGAAAATGCCAAAAAGAAAGACACCAAGAGAAAAAATAAGCAGTTTTTTTTAAATTCTGCATATGTGAATATTCAAAGTCCTTAATATGTCATAAAAAACACGTGTAATTTTCTTTTTTAATAGGACTGCAGCTGTGAATGGACATGATTATATTTCAGTAATAAATGATGTTGTGGAGAATAGTACCAGATATACAATTTCGGAAAGGGATCCAACAAATAGTCTACAGAAACATGATAAAGTTAAGGACTTTTAGCCAAAGATTCACAAAGAACAACTGCCATTGAGGCCCATTTGTTCAATTGTTAATCCATCATATTATGAGCCATCTAAACATGTTAAAAGATTCTTAATAGGACCACCGAAAATTCATTAGAATTTCAGAATAAGATAATGTCACTAGACGTGGTATCACTTTTTCCAATTATTCACATAGAGAAAACTTAATGAATGTGAAAATATTTTTTTTACACTCAGGGAATTAATGCCTACGACTTACTTAAGGTGTTACTTCTTTGTGAAAGAAATAGAGTAGGGCGGGCAGTAGCCATTTTATTAATTGTCGCGGACGAATCTGATAACATTACCGACAAAGGAGGGCGCTTTGTATAGTAAACATTACCGCAGAAGAGTTTCCAACCATTGTTACTCTTAAGTGAACCAATTCATCAGTTAAAACAGTCCAACAACATATAACACAATGCCACACTCAGTAAATCGGAAAAATTCCTGATGTTTTTTTAACAACTTGTTTTGAACAGGGACCGATCCCGGGTTCCTAGTCATAAATTGCCTTGTAGTCAACGCGCTAACTACTTTAGCCAACAGCACCCTGCTATTTTCTACGAAAACCTATATATTGATTTACTTGTTGTTTGTTATTACAGTGCCCTATTTTATATAAGGGACTTAACTTCCCCATACATGTTCAAGGGAAATGTTTCCTTCTCTACATTCCACATATTTATTAAATATTTCCTTTTCGAAAGCGATGTTATATGTAAAAATATATATGTACATACATGTATAAAAATCAAACATAAAGCTCGTGTATAAATCTTCTCAGTATGTAGGAAAAACCAGGGAAAAGCAGTTTGGAACATAAACTTTGTTGAAAGCTGACAAGCCACTACTTGTGATAATTATTTTCATAAGTTGTTTACTTTAATGTTCATGAGAAATAATTGCACTTTCCTGTATTAATAACACGAACAATGTCGCTGCTTTAGATCTAGATCTGAATATCTTGGAATTTTTTTGTTTGCGTCTTCTTGAATTTTACGTAGAGTATAGGCGATATTTTCAATACAAGCGAATTTATTTATTCAGAAAGAAGGACGTCATATGCGTTGTACAGCTTCCCCAATTGTAACGTATATAGTTATGGAAGACTTGCATGAATCATATATAGACAGATTGTATATCAAGGTAGGAGTTATGATAACATATAACTTATTTTGTATTATTTCGGAGGATGATATTGATAACACTTTAAAGAGAAAAAGAGAAGTTGATTCGAAACTTCCACATTCGGATATGTTGTTAATAAGGAAGGATAGTGATATATTGGTAGGTTTGTATCAGTAAGGGTTATTATTTAGAAACATGGCTGCGAATACTGCTGAGGATGTAATAACAAAGATATTAGAAATAAGTGATAGGAAATTCTAATATTTAGTATTTTGATTGAAAATAATTTTCCAAATAACTGAGAGACGAAAGTCACACATTTAACCATAACAGAATGGAACCCAAAAAATATACAAGTTATTCCCATATCGTGTCCTTACCGTGAAAGAAGCTTAAGTAATATAATTTTAGATTTTCACTTTTCATCGCAAACGCTAATTTACGATCACTAAAAAAAATCTAAAATTTCGTTAGAAGGGGCGTCACAAATTTAGCACAAAATCAATTTAGCAGTAGCCATACAACAGTGCAAAAAAAAAATAAAGTTTTGTGCTCGTCCCTTAAACTTTTTTGGCGATTAAGACATGATATATTCTTTAAATTTCAAACAAGTTCATAAAACCAAATATTTTTGACACAGAAAGTAAATTATTGCTAAAAAAGTCCTACGAAAGACTGGATATATTGTTTAGAGAAAGATAAAAGGCAGAATAGAAAGATTTGAAGAATGAAGTGATCGTGATAAAGTCTACGAAGAACAAGCTTGAGGCAAGACTAGCAGGACACAAATTTGATCAAAAGTATAGGAACATCTCTGCACAGAAGACGGGAAAGATATTGATTATTAACTGCAGATACAACAGATAGATGAATAAACTTTAAGGCGAACAATGACAACATGGCACGAAGTTACATATACTTAGATGAAAAGTGTGATGTTGATATTATTTTTTACATGTGCTTGTTTTTTGTTAGACTTTAATACTTAATATTAAAATTTTATTCTTTTGGAACATTCTCCCCAAAATAATTGTTCAAGTAATTAGAGTTTAATGTTTTCAAAACTGCTTAAAGTTCACTGATGATTTGGTTTAGCGACATGAAATGTCGGCATATGAACAGCTAAAGCCTTAACAAGCAAAACATTTTTAGACTTTAATTTAAATTTTTTTTAAACTTTTTATTATAATTTATACTGCGGAAATGTCAAAGCGTAGCAATGGGAAACAAAACAGAATTTTCACTAGAATAAAAAAGTAAGATGTTGGATATTTACAAAAAAAGTTGTGAATACCAAAATCATCAATATGCCATGAAAGACAATGCAAACAAAACTCATATCGAATTTGAAAAATACCAACAATGATTTCTTTCAATCTCACTAATTTGAAGTGTTACTATTGAAACCTTTTAGTTCAGATCAAATTCTGATTTTTTTATTCCATATTCATAATAAAATAACTTTTACATAATATTTCATTTGTCAAATTAATAAGATTTAAAAAATGAATAATATTAATGTTCTTTTTTTTATCCAAAGAAAGGGAAACTATAGAAAAGCCTATTGATTTAATATTATGTTGATTTTTATACCAGGTTGTTCCCGGATTTGAAGTAAATTTTTGTAGCCTTAAGTTTAATAAATGAAATGAAATGAGAGAAAAATGTGATTCCTTAAGCAACAGCCAATTGCAGTCTTACAAGAAATAACAATTTATGACTACGTTTTTATAAGGCTAATAAATAGTTTGTAGAAGAGGAGTAAAGGTTAAGCAAACGAAAAATATTTTTCACCGTTGCAGGCATCCTTTATTTTTTGCTGTATAGTAGAATATTTTACACCATAAATACATACTACGCTTCTTGCTGTTGCTGTTGTTTTATTTGGCCGAGTTATTAAATGTTTAAATATCATGGCATTACATTAAGTAAAACTCCCACCGATTTAAGATATTCCAGTAGCACTTACCTTACGTTCCTGTTCATCCTTCGCTAGTTGACCACCGCTGACATTGTTGTTTTCACCATCACCCTCCAAAGGCGATGGTGTTGTTGGTATATCACATTCCTCTGTTGGTGGCACAACGCAACGCAATGAATGCCTGTCGAAGACAAGCATTGCTGGACAACGTTGCAAACGTGGATAACCACCCTGACATTGCCAATAACGATTGCACGATTTACCCAAAGGAACATTGCCATTAGCATCCTCATTGCAAAGAGCTACAGCATGGTGATGATGAAGACGATGACATGGTTATAGCATTATATTTATTTTGTTGTTGTTGTTGTCGTTCATGGCCAGTTGAATAAAGCCAGCACATTCGTTCGAAATTAAAAAGCACAACAGAGAAGAAAGAAAAAAATTATATTGAGAAAAAAGTGTTTATATAAAAATTTACATAAATCATGAAAATATTTTCAAGGTACGAATAACTCGCATTATATGACTACAGAAATGGCATTAAGCAATTCTGATTATTGGCGCAAAACGTCGGCAGTTAAACAGTAAATGCCTTAAAAGCATTTTTCTTTACTTTTAACAGAATTTTAAGCAAACATGGCGTATGATTAATTTTATTTTATGAAAACATTCAATGATCATACGCACTGGATTATTTTTAAATGAATGTTAGTGTAATAAAGAAAGCAAGCTACAACCTTTCAGTATAGTATATAAAGAAATATAATTAATAAGGCTGAGAAAAAATACGGTTGAAATCCGGCTGAATCTCTTACAAGAATATTTTTAAGCTTTTAATGCTCCCTCGTGCTCTGAAGTATTATATAAATGATAGGAGTAACAATTAGCGGATAAATAAATCAAAATTAAAACAGAATATATATATATATATATATATATATATATATATATATATATATATATATATATATATATATATATATATATATATATATATATATATTTATATATATTTTATATATATTTATTTATTTATTTATTAATTTCTTCGACCTTAATGTATGCAATTTATTTTTATTCAGGCTCTAGGTCATATATTTATTTAAGTGAAACTCCTTTGTTTTCCTAACATTTATTCTTAATTTTTTTTTAATTCAATATTTCGATCACCAGGAATACGAATAAAGCCGTCTTTTTATCTTAAAATCACAAAGCTTTTAAAATAAAAAGATTTTAAATAAAAAGACGGCTAATAGTGATCGAATCATTGAATAAAAAAATTAAGAGTAAAATTTAATAAAACAAAGGAGTTTTACTTAAATAAATGGTTGACCTAGAGCCTGAATAAAAATAAATTAAAACAGAACTAAAAATTAACTTATAATTGTTTTATTTTTTTAACCGCAATTTCTGAAGTGAAGACAATTTAATTTTAATTTGTTCGGTTGATTGAATTAATCAATTAATTTCTAATCAAGAAAGAATTATGAACGACTTAAAGATTTTGCTTTAAATTAGATTTAAGTGCGTTTCACAGTAGGCATTTGAATCAGGCAAATGCGAATATAATGCTGCTAAGTAGATACGAAAATATTTGACTTTTCTATTATGATTATGCTATGAGCAAGGTATTGAAGAAATTTTTTCCCTTAACTGCACAAAATATCTTTCAAGCTGGAACGTGCTGTTAACGAATAATACTGTATGGTCTATAAAATTATATATTTGATACACTTACATATTTTGTATTTCTGTTATAAAATATATAAGTTAAACAAATCCTTTGTATTTCAAACTTTACAATTACTAAGAGAATTTCCATGTAGGGTTTTTCTCTTGCATTATTAACCAGTTAACAAAAATCCCAAAATGGACTAGGTTCATTTAAAAGGCGAAATATAGGAACTACGACAAGAATAAAAAAAAAATATATATGTATCAGGAAATATGCTCCAGGAATTTCCTAATGGAACTGTGACAATACGAAAGGCAAAATACATGTTAGAGCAACAATATACATAGCTCTTTTAAACAAATGTAAATTCTTGAGAAGATTAGTGGTCATATTGGAAAAATGGAGAGGGGCTGGTACTACACTCTATATTGTGGTCGAGGGAGTGTTTAAATGGAATATAATAGTGGGACATTTGAAATAAAAAATTTTTATTTTTTTAATTTCTGGGAAAGATTAGTGGTCATGTTGGAAAAATGGAGAGGGGCTGGTACTACATAGATATGGTGGTCCAGGGAGTGCTTAAATCTATATATATATAAAATAGGATGGGTGTATGTATGTATGTAACGTAATGGCTGCAAAACGGCTGGGCCGATTTTGACGAAATTTTCAGGAAACCTTCAGAATACTCGGGCGGGTGACACTGTGAAGTCTGATTTTTGGTGTGTAGGCGGAGGGGCGTGGCAAAATTCAATAATTTATAAAATGAGAACGGCTTGGCCGATTTCTGTACAACTTTTTGTCAGTTGTTCGTATTTTCGAGGAGAAGGTTTTTATGGAAGAAAAGGTTTTTATGGAAAATCCATCCGGAAAAGTCGGAAAATTGGAAATTTCGAAAATCGAGTTTTTGTATGAAATTTTGTTTGAAATTATTCCTTAATGGCTTTTCACATGAAAAAATAAAAGGTTTGTATGAAGGATTACAATTGGGGCGAGGCGAAGTTCGCCTGGTCCGCTAGTGGAATATAATAGTGGGATATCTGGAATAATCTTAGAAGCTCAATAAGTGGGATTAGAAAAAGTTTTTTTTTAATTTCTGGGGAAGATGAATTTAAATTAACTTACAATTTATCACCAAAATAGTAACCAGTGCCTCTCCGGGCCACTTTTTAGTAGAACTGGTTACCTTTTTGGTCATAACTTGCTTCGTTTGCAAGATATCGACTTCATTTCTTTTGCGTTGGATAGATAAACGTATTGGCTTTAATTCGAATTTTTTTCGCGGGTAGTGCGAAAAAAATTTTTTCTCAAAAATTTGATGATATAACCCCTTTGTATTTTTTAATGGCAAAAAATTTTTTTCTTATATTCGCCAAAAAAAATATATGGAATGAAAGCCAATACGCGTAGCTATCCAACCCAAAAGAAACCAAGGCGATATCTTAAAAAGTAAGCAAGTTATGACCAAAATGGTAACCAATTATACTGAAAAGTGGCTGGGAGAGGCAGTAGTAGGACTGGTTACTATTTTGGTCATAACTTGTAAGTTAATTTAAATTCATCTTCCCCAGAAATTTAAACAAAAACTTTTTTCTAATCCTATTTATTAAGCTCCTAAAATTATTCCACATATCCCACTATTATATTCCATTTAAGCACTCCCTGGACCACCATATCTATGTAGTACCAGCCACTCTCCATTTTTCCAATATGACCACTAATCTTCCCCAGAAATTTAAAAAAAGAATAAATTTTTTTCAAATCCCATTTATTAAGCTTCCAAGATTATTTCAGATGTCCCACTATTATATTCCATTTAAGCACTCCCTGGACCACCATTTCTATATAGTGTGTAGTACCAGCCCCTCTCCATTTTTCCAATATGATCACTAATCTTCGCAAGAAACTACATTTGTTTAAACGAGCTATATTGCTGCTCTAACATGTATTTTACCTTCCGTATTGTCACAGTTTCATTAGGAAATTCCTGGACCATATTTCCTGATACATATATAGTTTTTTTATTCTTGTCGTAGTTCCTATATTTAGCCTTTTAGATGAACCTAGTCCATTTTGGTATTTCTGTTAACTGGTTAGCAGAGATCTGTTAACTGCGAAATTGTCATTACTAAAAAAATATGGTTTTTGTCTGTACTAGTTAAATTTAAATTTATCCTCACACACATCAAACATTCGCGGAAAATTTTTACAAATGCACGTTCACACGTTTTGTCACTGTCGTGTACTTAAATCATTCTTTTATACAATTCGCAAGAACAGTTTCTATTTCGTATGGATACATCTAACAGTTTGCGTCCTATTGATTTTTTTTTTCATTATTTGTTATTTGTTTTTTTAATTTATTAGCTGCTATTTAACCTTTAAATAATAATTAATTTTAACTCAACAAAATCTATTAATAAATGTCAAACAATAAACACAACACAAGTGCTGAAAATATTTCTCACTTGCCCCCTCATTTCAAAATTATAGAAAAAATGTGTTACACTTACGATGTTTCTGACAACCATCGACATTTTCAGGCCAATCGCAGCTGTGGGCTTTCTCATTATAAAGCAGGCCACCAATACACAGTTGCTCTGTCGCTGTACCATTCCAACAAGTCCAATAACGTGTGCATGATGTTTCATGACCAAATATACCATACAACCAGTCACAATGTTCTGTGGAAATCGGACCATCTGTTGATGAAAAAAAAAAAAAAATAAATAAATAAAAAAACATGATTTCTAATAGGAATTTTTGAATTAATAAAAACCACTGCTAAAATTTTCCAACTAAAGGTCTCTACGACAACTTACATACATACACATACATACACACACATAAACAAACAATGCTTAACCCACTGTTACGTTCATTCATATAGATTTGTGAGCGCACGCACACACGCTTAAGTGAACGTAGCGATTAAATGCCAGCTTAATGTAGAACCAACAGATGCTTTAGTGCATGCACTATCTATTTGCGATTCAAGCACTATCTACTTACGGATGACCAGTGGATAACAATTACAAAACGGAGCGCTGGCATTACAAGGCATGTTCAGGTAAATAGATTTTTGTTTGAGGGGGGTTTGTATTTCAAAAATTGCTCTACTTCTTTCAGCAACATTAATAGCTTTTGTAACTCGATAATATGTGATATACGACATTAGATAACACTTAAGCCAAAGTGAAGTCTATTTTTACATAGATACTTAGAAACATTTTCCCAAAGAATTTTATCAAAGGATAAAAAAAAATAATTAAGTTTTTTGTCGATAAATAATTTAAACGATTTCTATCATAAAAGAACAGTTAAAAAAAAGAAAGTGTTGCTTTTCAAGCTGCATCAACTTAGGTTAGGTTAGGTTAGGTTGACAGGAGCGGTGCGATAGCCCATGTCGTACGACATACACCCAAGCCAGTGAAGGCTTGTTGTGCGCTCCCTTGTAAAAGAAAATCTTTTTAAAAAGTCATAGAAATGTCGAAATGTCTAAGGAGCTGCAAACAGCATCATGACTTCGAGGATCAGTCTTAGGCAATGACTACGACCAATATAAGTGTATGTACCAACTCAAAATATAGGTGCAACTTAGAATATAGGTGTGTCGTTGTTGGATCATAAATGTAGTTGAAACTGTATCAATAACTCTAATATCACTTGCAGCATTCTTTTATTTGGATCAAAATGGGTGATTCAAAACGAAAAGGATGCATCCATTTTTTTATCATAACTACAAATTGTCTACTATAACAAATGCTGACTGCAACTCAGATCATTAAAACATGAAATACGACACACACAAAATTATTTATTGATATTAAATACTTAGTGTAATGAGCTTCTTACATTTCTTTTATCCATTTACTGGTTTTTTTCTCCTGGGATTACATTACATTGCAAAAAAAATAGAGTTCCAAGTATATTCATTTGTTAGAATATAAATATTTATAAAAAGCAAATAAGCATTTCATAGCACTTTTTGTTATACCAGAGCGGCCGATCGTGGGCCATTGTGCAATTGAAGTAAATCTAGTCAACTTATTGTTTATTATAGTTATGTTATTCTAATGGGTTTAATAAACATAAATAATAATAAAAATATATATTCGAGCTTTAAGCATTTCGAAGTTAATATTAGAAGGAACAACTTTGGCATGAAGTAAAACTACATGAATTTTGAACTTTTTATTCGTCTTAGAAGCAAAAAATAATGATGATTTCTAAGACTATTTAATTTCAGCAAAGATGCACCAACACCGATTCAAATATACAAAAAGTTTGACCTAAAATGCGTCCTTTTTTATTATTTTTAAGTCAATAGGACACTGCATTTTTAAACTTTCTTTTGACTTCACTTGTATTGAAATACTCCTCACAAAGTAATCAAATCTGGGAAGTAAATTATATTCCGCTTCTATATTGAAACTACACTTGAGTAGTTTGGATTACAATACAATAACTTGGTAGCAGCATGAGGTGAGGAGAATTCTTCCACAGTGATTTTTGTTATCTTATATTTTGAAATCTATAATAGCGAGAGTCTTCAAATATGTTATGGGTTACTTTGAGAAACACTGAGGGAATAGCAGCGGGGGAAGGGATACTTCCCACACAAAGTGTGTAAAAATTGTCTTATATCTTGAGCGCTATAAAGTCAAGAGTTTTCAAAAATGGTATCGTGGGAAAGGGTCTTCTAATACAAAATATCATATTATCTTATATTTAGAGAACTATAATAGTGATAATGATAAAATATGGTACAAGCTATTTCTAAAGCATAGTGCGAGCTAAACGGAAACAATGACGAAGTAAGAGCGGGCAGAGGTATATGCATGGCCTGGCATAAATAAAATTGTTGCAATTTAATGCTGGCCATCTTCATGGTGAAACAATGTTAAACTGAAGCCAGTCTATGGTTAAATCAAGTACGCCTAGTTTAAAATTAAATGCAATTTTATTTTAAATTGTTTTTATATTGAAAGTTGCTGATCGTATTTCATAGCTGTATTTTTGTTAAATCAAAAAGAAAAATCGCTTATTTTTTTTTTTCTTCCTTAAGTAATATATGTACATACGTATTTGTGAACGTATAACACGATTGGTAGCAAACGAAGTGATAAACGTATGATACCTTCCATAATTCCAAAGATGATTATAACAACCTTGTGGAATATAATTTCATCAACATCCGTAAATATCTCATTCCATTTAAGTTAGATTGAATGTTTTCCTCGGCAATTGTTGTTTAGTAATGCTGATGTTGTTGTTACTGGTATGTTAGTTGCCATAAATTCTCGCTTGTAATAGTTTTTGCTTTTGCTATTTAAACCATTCGGTATTTGGGATACCAAAAAGAAACCAAGAACGCAACATCTATGGGCAATGACAACAGCTAGACAAAATTACGTTATATGCAACAACAACAAAATTATACATGTTGTTTCATACTAAGATTTTTTTTCTTAAATTGGTGAAACCAACAAAGAGCTTAAGTCCACTTAAACAGTTTAGTTTCTGTATTCCATTGATATATTGAATATGATTACTGAACTTTGAGACTTTATTTCAAAATTTGTATTGAATTTTTGTTTCAAATAGTTTTTTGTGTAAAAATTTAAATGATGAAATATCGGCATATGGACAGCTAAAGCCACAACACACAATACAAAAAGTCTAATTGTTTTAACAATTAATTAAGGAGAATATCGCAAAATAATAAATTTCAATATTAAAAATTGGAATGATATTAAAATAAGAGCTGCTAAAGATGCCATGAAAATGTAGGGATATTAATGCGGGCATTGCAGGCTGTCTTCAATATATCAAGAGTAGTGAACATTTCATGATTTTTTTTTTTATTTATTTATTTATTTGTTATCTAGCACAACAAGATGAAGACATCTTATAAGTGACAGTGCTAGTGATCTATTATTAACATGTCATTAATTAGATAATATTAAAATAAGACAAAACAAATAATTAACAATAAATAATGACATCATATTTGAATGCCAAGAATTAAAAAATTAGTAAAATTATGGCTAAAAACAAAACTTCACATCAAAAAATGGACAATAAGGATATAAAATAAATTGAGTGGTAGTAGATCAAATTAATCAAGCAACATGTGCAGTAATTTGAATAGTAAAAATAAATATATATGATATGATATGATTTCTTATATAAAATAAATAATTTTTTATTAAATTGTAATTTAAGTTAAAGAAAATGTATGATTGTTTTTAGTACAAAGAATATTTTCTTTAGCTACGACGTAAATTTTTAATGATTTTGTGCATTCCTGAGAAGTAGAAAAAGTTGGATGCACGAAAATTTTATTACCAAACAAAATTTTTATACAAACATTTTGCTTAAAGTAAATTTAATTTTTTGTTCTGTAATTAATTATTAGTTTGAATTTTTAGAATACAAGAAGAAGTGTTAATTTTTAAAAGTTAAATCGTTGTTAGAATTTAAAAAATTCTTTAAATTTTTACTAATACAATGAATTTGGTTACAGAAAACGAAATTTAGTTTTTTCTTTGTACTTTAGAACCCATAAAAGTGTTCTTCTTTAGAAACAACAAGTTGTGAAAATTAAAAAAAAATATTCAAAACGGATTCAAATAGTTAATAACTTTGTTTCATATATAGAAAATCTTTTAAATTTCTGACTATCACAAATAAATATATTTATAAGTTTGGTATCCTTAGATGCGTGATCGAACATTCTTCTAGAGTTCTATCTTTTAAATATTGAAATCTGTACCCAAAAAATAATTACCTTTTTAAATTTGTGGCTTTAGCTGTTCATAAATTGATTAAGCGACCACTTAAATGTCGGCATAAAAACTGCTAAAACCACAAGAAATAAATCTGAAAAGTTAATTATTCAAAAAAATTTTTTTTGGTACAATCCCGATATATTTCAATATTAAGTATTTAAAATAAATATTCGGTTTTTAGAAAACTAAAGTAGATTCATATCTATTAAAATTCTTTTTTGTGCAGTCTAAGGCTAAAGCCATAACAAAAAGCCAGGAGACCTCAACAAAAAATGTTTTAGTTATTTTTTTTTTTTCTTTTTAAATCAAAATTTCAAATTTCTTTCAAATCTTTAAAGAACAACTCATTGTAATTACAACCAAGAAACCACTAACAATCCATAAAGAGGTAATTAAGGATGATTTGCATAGACGCAGACTATAATACCGATCTCACCGCAGAATCAACAAGGCCCGAACCGTACAGAATATGAAGAACAAATAATACTTCCACCAAAACAGAGTTAAGAATCTTTAACTGTACTGTCAAATCGGCATTTCTGTATGGTTGCACCACCTGGAGCACAACACAACTCACATGCAGGATATTACAGTCCATCCACAATAAATGTCTGAACAACTATTTTGTGTATGCTAAGTATAACTGAAATTTGTAGACGCAAATAGACCTGTACTGGTGATATCCTAAAAAGACCACCGAACGAAATTGCAAGACATGTACTGAACTGGAATCCGCAAGGCTATAGGCCTTAGCACACTAAATTTACCCAGTGAAAAGAAAATGGAATTAGTTCTCAAGGAATGATATTTTTATCTCTTCAAAATATTTATAACTGCAATTTTTAGAATGTTGAGAAATCCAGTTGACAAAATCTGAATTATTTCCATAAAATTTTTAAAGTCCACTCTCGTTTAAAAATAATTCTTTTTTAAAAAATATACTTATTTTTTCAAGTCTACTCGTATATGTAAATTACATTTTTCTTCAAACGTATAATTGATACAACTCCTATTTTATTAGGAGATTTTAGCAAGATTATATCTCTTCCATATGTAATACCACTAGTGTTTAACTATATAAAATTAACTTTTCGAAAATGAAAATGGCCTCCAAGTGGGCGAATAAGCATCAAAAGGGAACATCCTACAAAGACAAGCCGATGTTGAAATAATTGAAATGCAAAAATGCCAGCTAATGCAAAAAATTACATTACTTTTGCGCCACTCTGTATTAAGGCCATTAAAGGATTAACTTTCACATTGCCAAGAAAAAGTCCTTATATAATACGCATTAACAAAATTAATATAAAAAAATTGAATAATAACAGAAACAAGTGCTGCTTTCAAACTAAACTCTTTCCAATAATTTAGATTTTTCTATAAATTTTTTTTATTGCTTAGTACTCACTTGCTAATTGCTTATCCTCACAATAGTTGGCACGCCATGGATAATCACAGCCTTCCGTTACACCGCGTTGTTGACCGGCAAAGACGAGACCATTTGGACAATCATACAATTCCGGTTGATTATTGATGCACTCCCAATAACGGTCGCAATATGTAACGTCGCCAACGACACGACCTTTACCTTTACAGGGATCCTCTTGATGTGGTTTCAGCTGTTGGCCCAGTGTTGAGGAAACTGTTTCGGTTAAATAAAAAAAAAAAAAGGAAATTGTTAAAACATGCTCAGATTAATAGCAAAAAAAAAAAATTAAAGGATGAGATTGGCATGTTGGAGATCAGAAATTTTTTAAATTTGTTTTTGGTTTGTAACACCAACATGTCCAGTTAAAAACATGTTTTCAAATGTCTATAGTTTTTTACTTTTGTTTTATTTTTTAATTTTTTTAACAAAAAAAAGTAAATTTAGGACTTTCCATTGATTTGGGTTGCTGTTGTATTGAAGCACGTTTCTCTATCGCGTTTTTATTTATATATGTACCTGTAGTTTGTTAAAATGTGGCATAAAATGCACTAAACAATATCTTTAGGTTAATATTATAAAAATTTAAAATTTAAGTTATTATAAGAGTTTTCTTATAAAAAAGCCTTTAGTATATTTTTTATAATTTTTTGCACAATTATTACATGCAATTACTTAAGCTTAAGGTCCAGTTGTTGTCAAAGTTTTATAAACTTATTTGTGCAATATTTTCTAATATTATGATATTATAACTTTGTCCTTTAGGAAATATACATATCGTGTAACAAGTACAATGCAGCAGTCAGAATTATTTGCAAGACCATGTAAAACAACAAATAGCACATACGACTGACTACACTCCCTGTTGATGTTGATTCTTGTAGAGGGGTTTGATTCTCATTCTATGACAATGTGAAGTGAAATACACATTCCATTATATGTAGTTCTCACAATTACTTTCCACTACAATTTTTCACAAATACCTATTTTCTGATTCTCGTTGGCATAATGAAGAAAATGTTTCATTATGTTTATTGCTATGAAAGTTTTATATTTATTTTAATGACTGATTCAAACGTCAAAACGGAAAACTCTTCGGGATTAAGACCCTTTTATTTATAGCATTTTCGTTTTTGAAAAAAATAAAATACATTTATAAAAAAATCGATTTATCAATTCAATTTCAAAAATTCAACTTCCTTAAAGGCTTCCATAAATTTTCCTAAAAAGTTTCCGATTAGAAAAGAAAAATTTGTTCGACTTTTTCTCTATAAAAGGGTTAAATGTTGCACTTTTTTCAGTAACGGAAACGCTATTGATTTTATTTTTGGAATTTGATTTTTAAATACTTAAAATTTATACTTTTTATCCATAAAAATAATTTTTCATAGCACCTTGAATTCAGAGCTTTTTAACTTACAAATGTAGGAATATATTTACATGTGTATGTATGAATAATAGCATGAAAAATTTATACACGTATGCATATGAGTTTTAAGGTCTTTCCAATAGTTTTCAGATGTACTAAAATCATTAATAAAAAAAACTATCCTTTCCATCAAATATTTTTTTTACTCTATCAAACTTAAGGAATTTAGGCACTTGTAATACAACAATAAAAATAGTTTTCGGTGCAATCAAATTAAATACCACTTCAAAAAAGTTTTATTTCTTATTTTCTAATTATCTTTATGTATTATTATTAAAAAAAAAATAAATTTACAAGGAACTATCTTTAAAAATGATTTTTTTTTTTTTTTTTTTTTTTTGTAAACGACCAAAATTCTGTTTTTTTATTTTTGCCATATTTTTTTGGCTTTCATCACCATTTCTTTACAGATTAAAATTTTCTGTAAAAAGAATCTTTTCATTTGAAAAAAATTTGACAGTTAATTGCACTGATTCAAAAAAGCAGAATTGCCAGTACTGTGAAATGGCGAAAACTTGTTTCATTCCACTTATTTTTCACATGAAAATACTTTGACATTTGTTTTCATTTAGACTCATCAGAAGATGCATAGATTAAAAAAATTAATTCACAAATTCGTCCTATATTTATGACCCAACAGGCCATGGTTGACATATGAACATTCATTCATTTTATCGTTCGCAGACCTTCTAAGAGCTACCTTCTCCATCACCGACTACACGACAATCGCCACCGTCGTACAAGATAGCAGCCTCATTATTGGACCAAAATCGCAGCGTACTTCTTAATTTGTACTGTGCTTTGACAGTCCCCCATATATTCTTGCCTTTGAAAATCCACAATACGAATCACCGATAACTAACCAAATAAAAAAACATCTGTAACCAAAATTTAAGGAAAATCAAAAGTTATGTGGGTACCTTCCCACGATGGCAAACGAATACGCTGACTCAGCTGCTGAAAAGGTGAAAATAGCAAAACTTGATAAAATAATCGACTTGGAAATCTCAAAACATTTTCAATATCATCGATATCTCTTCTAAGCCTACAAAAACATAAAAATGGTCCAATTACCAGCACAGTTATGAACGCATTAGGCCTTCTTTGTGCGTCTTTGAAGCGGCTACTGTAAACTATCTTACCAACATCTATTTTGAGTTTTATCAAATCCCAGAGTGAAACTCATCATCTCGACGAGCGCGCTAACAACAATGCATCCAGAAAACGAATTTTTGGAACAAATACACCAACTGAGGTCCTTAGAAACTAATGCGAGAAAACTTTTAACTACAAATTGTTTACGACATCTTATTTAAAATTCATACACTACCTACACCTTATATAGTCGAAAGCCTTAGATGGTAGTACTCTTTTTTTTCTTCTTTTTAGTTATTATAATTTATTTATAATTATTACTATTACCGAAATAAAAGAAATTAATATTTTCTTTGAAAAAAATCTTACAATCTTATTTTTCTCTACCAACCCTGCATATAAAAATTATATTGCAAAATAAGTAATTTAACAATATTAATAACAACAATTTTTTTAAGAGCCAAAAAATAAGAAATCTATGACTTGAGGTAGTTCTATAGGTAAATAAATTAAAGAAAAAAATGGAGTTATATTTTAAAAAATTAAAAAAATATACAATTTTAATATCGCAAAATATTTGCAAAGGTTAAATCGTACTTTCCACTACTTTTTACTAAAAAGTTTTGAATTATTAAGAATCGTTTTATTGTGCTACTTCTTTGTTTTTCTGGGAGGAAAACAATGCTGAAGAAATTTAGGAATTTTAAACTTCAACCCTTATCTCTAGTAAATTAAAAGAGTTATTTGCTATAATAAATCATGTCTATACAATTTTTTTTTCATGTCACATACACCTGTATTGACTTAAGAATTAATTTGAAAATTAGTGAAATGTGAAAATGTCACTTAAAATTAATTTTATACAAATATCGAACCCTAAAATAAATAACAGAAAAATATATATGTATGTACATATATTTCTATCACTCCAACCTTAACTCTCTGGCCCCTTTATCTGATGCATAAACCTGTCGCTGTTACTGACAGTGACCCACAAAAAGCAGAGGAAGCGGTTTCTTTTGTATTTCGATACCTTTGATTGTGGTTATAATCTCTAACTTTGACAAATTGATTGATTGATTCTTCTAGCAAAATAAACACATACACGCACGCAGATACTCATTCACAAACTCACACACAAACTCACACACAAACTTTCATACAAACTGATTTGCAATAAAATAATATAAAAAAAAACATTGACCAAATAAAAAAGATTAAATAAGATTTTAAGAAGATTTGCCAACAGACTTTGTTGAGCATTTAATTTTCTATAAACTTTATGTCAGAAATAAGATCGAAAGCAAATGATGGTGACATTTAATTGACATGAATTTGATGTTGGTCTTGCGACTTTTCATGCTGCCATCAATATTTTACCAGGCATGAAATGTTTCTCTTTGCTTTATTAAGTAAAAAAAACAATCGAAGCAAGAAATAATCTTAAATTGATTTCAATAAATAGTATTAGGAAAACTTTTTGTACAAAATTGTTTAGATAAATTACCGAAATTAATTTACAAATCTTCCCCTCTGTACTAATGCGTATATATACTTTTATTATGTACGAGGGGAGATTTTCGATACTGCAAGGTTTGACTTGAAATAAGGAGGAAACTACTAAATTCTAAGGTTTGCTGCAAAATGCTAATTTAATTCAAAATACTACCACTTCTACCATTTCTCTTCATTTAATACAAAGTCGGTCTCACAATGTTAAGAAAAATAGAGAGAATTTTTTGAATTATACATTCGTATAAGGAAATCAATTTTATGTTGCTCTTAGAAATGAAACTAACTCCTTGTCGCTTTTATTGTAATAAAGATTTACATTTTTACTGCCTCTAACCACAAAAAGGATACAATACAACATATTATTGGTGAAGATAGCACTCGAAGAAATAAATTCATTTTTATGAATGTGAAAAATAAGCCTTTACGATGAATCTGTGATTCCGACAAGGCAAAAAAAAAACAATTTTAAAGCACAAAATCTCCACAATTGATTGAAGTTAATGGTTTTGGCGTTGTCTTAAATGTGGAGGAAAAAAATAGAACTTGTCTTTTTACCATTCTGCTGTGTGAGTAGGAATTAAAGTTAAGCTTTCCTTATTTTTATATATTTTTTTTGTTGCTGCTTTAACTGATGTCTAAAGTAAGAACATTTACAGACATTAGGTTGTTTGATTAAATAATCTGAATAAAAAAGAAGCTTACCTATGAAGAACAAAAGCTTCAAAGAACCCATTTAAAGTGCAAAATAAAAATTGTTCACTAATCTAGATTTACACGATGAAAATTATCAGTTGTTGGATGAAACAAAGGAAAGGAATCAAGAAGGACTATTAATAATGCAACACATTTTATAAAAAACATAATAAATTCCTTGCAATATTATACAAATTAAATGGACTTAGTCTAGGCAGAGATAATTTTTAATAAAATTATATAAATTTCTTGGTTTTTTATTTGAAAAATGCTCGAACGAAATTTTTGTTTGCATTGCAAGGAACAGGCAGGAGGAGTTGGAAGGATTTGTATAATGTGTTAACTGACTATCAAATTTGATTAAATGAAGTAAAAAAAACCGTAACGTTTTCTAGTTTTATTCATATAACTTTTTTTTTTATAAATTTTGTTGTTTCTCAGAGTTTTGAAAGAAAAAAAAATGTATTGTATTTACGATACTTATAATGATTTTTAATTGCTTACTTTTGTTGCAACGTATGTACACATAAATATTATTGATTAATTATAAAAATTTCTTTTTTAATAGTTCCAAAAAAATTTATTTAAAGGATACGCCACAGCATAATTTTTCCTCCTGTTATTAATCATACCACAACATTTTGCAAGAGTATTTTTGTGGAAGTAATTCGGTATTTCGAGTAGTTTGGTTGCTTTATCTAAAATAAGTTCAGCAAAATTTCTTACATGAATATAAAATTATTCAAAACGGGGCAAATATGCTCTAAAAATATACCTTTTTTACAAAAACGGCGGACGTGCCATCCTTAACTCTGAGATGTTGAAACTATTAGGCATGTATTCGAACAATATTTAGAGCCTTCCTTTTGGATTTTTAGCAATTTTGGAAATAATTAAACATTTTATTTAAAATTAAAACAAGTTTCGAAGTGAATGGAAGATTAAATTACATTATTTTCTTTACACTCATTCCTCCCAAGTATTCCTTTTAAAAATATTAATACTTTGGTAGGCTTAGAAAAGAAGTTATTTCATTTTTAAATAAAAAAATAATAACATCGTTTTAGCAAGAATTAAAAAATATTGTATTTTTTTACATATTTCGCATTCCAAAGTCTGCAAAAAATTTAAAAAATCCAATTTTTTATCGTTATTATAGCTAATATTTTCATAAACTTGTTTGAGTTTGGTTTAGTTTCTGGCATCAAAAGTACTTAGTTACAATATCGTTAAATGTATAGGAAACAATTCCGAAAAAGATTATTTTGAAAACTAAAAAACAATTTTATCCAACGTTGTTTTTTGTTGGAAATATTTTAAAGTTATACATCTGTCCTACTATATAATTTTAAAGTTAAGCTTCCTCCAACCAGAATTTTTTATTTATAAACTGTCGTTGCTCGTATTGATTTTTTTAATAATTAAACATGTGCTGTGGTCAGCTTTGGGGATATGCCCTCTATAATCTTTACTTCTGACAGAATCCTATGATGGTATCACGACTCAAAAATACATCAGATCTGTCTGTGCCTGTTTCCTCAGCTAGAGATTTAAGTTTCCTGTCTTTCATAATCGTAAAAAGCATTGAAAAAAATAAAACATCATTCTTCAATGGAGGCTGGTGATCAACATCTGAAAAGTGTAAAAAGTAACACTAATCGTCAAAGTTTATTTTTTTTTTAGTTAAAAGAAATGTTTCCTACTATATTTTAAACTCAAATTTAGCAAAAGATACGTTGGAAAGAACATGCCGAATGATAATTTTCAATAAGGAATATATTTTCGTTTACATTACAAAAAGCTTAAAAAAATTTAAAAGAAATTTAAAATCAAATATTAAAAAATAAAATGGGTTAATATAGATTTTCTCAGCTTAACTTCTAAGTTGGAAATAAATTCCTCAAGAACGACTTTCGCTGCGCAAACTGGGTGTCCTTCTGATGGCAAACAAAAATAGAATTCATAATTTTTTTTTAAATCTCGAACTGCGGAAGTAATATAACTGAAATATTTCTGGGGATCTAATAACCAAAAGCTATTTCTTGAAATATTTAACAAATACAAAGTGTCGAGGTTAAAGTTTATCAAATTTCCTAATCTGCTCTCGTTTTTTAACCACAACTACGTCTATAACTGCTTCAACTTTGAAAGTGTTTTAGTTCAATTTACAAACGAAATTATGCTCAGATTACCTGTATTACACAAGCACGTGTAAGCTCAATCAGTTTTTGTCTTGTCTCACGCCTCAGGTGCTTTTTACTAGTTTATTTGTTTTTGGACTTAATATAAACTAAAACCACAATTCATTCACAAAAGTTTTGTCTGGTAGAAGTTTGATTGTTTGTTTGCAAAAACTTTTTGGAAAAACTTAGAGAGGATTACGATTTAGTTTTTGTTTTCTTTCTGGGTTTTTTTTTTTTTTGGTAATTAAGTTACAATGTAAGATGAAATATGGTTTTGACTTGAAATGGCCATTTCCAAAAATTAAAGATAATATTTTCTAAAGCACATGCTATTCGAAATGCGATATCTTTGCGTGATGAAGAAGAGGCCTCCAAGATATTTGAAATTAATTAATTTTTCCCATTAATAAAGGATATGAGGGACTATGAAAAGATTTTATGTCAGTGTTGTATGATAATTTGATATGGAGAAAGTCACTCAAAAAAAGGATTTACATTAACCACTTGTATAATGAAAATTAGCCAGATCATATCCGAACATACGAATATTACAGAAAAAATAATTTATTTATATAGTTTATAGTTTAAGTCTTTAGTTTAAAAAATATTTCAGCCAATTTCCAGATTTTTCAAAAAAAAAAATAAATAAACAATGCTAGATTAACCTTTTATGTTCTAAATGAGCCTTAAAAATGTCAGATCTAATATATACACGTATACCGATGACGTAGCGTAAAAACAGCAAATCTTCATTATTTTTACGAAGGACAATGTAGTTTCGTTCACCAAGAGCGCCAAATTGCCTGAGTCTATCTGGTATGAGGTGGGTTACAAGGGCCAATCTAAAACTGTCTTGAAAATGACATTTGGCTTTGGCAAACTGGATCAAAGTATTTAGCCACATTATCCTTTCGAAGCCTTATTTTGTGTTTTTACTAATTAATTTTTTATTATGCTGTTTTTTTTTTATTTTTATGAAATGAAGTAGTGATTAGATTATAAAAAAATTTGCGAATAAGAGGAGGAAAAAGAAATATAACGGCAAATCAATCAACAACAACAAAATTATATACAAGAAAATAAGAACCCAAAGGTCTGAAGCAATGCTTGAAGATCAAACTGAAATACCTGATATATAAAACCAATTTTGTGGACTAGACACAAATGAGGTAATGCTTGTATAATGGTAAGGTGGTAGTTGAAGGGGAGAGAAAAGTTCGGAGCAGCAGCGAATTGTAAGGTAATTATTAAAATAAAAGGGTGATACATGAACAAATACAAGCCTTCATCAGGCAGCCTTGGAAATGATCAACAGCAAGAGTATCTTATCAGGTACATTAAAACGGAAAGGAATTTAGGGGGACACGGTCACAAAATGATATTTAATTTTTGGTAATGAAAATAATAATATTCAAGGTATACTTTTAAGGCAAGTTGGATATTGGAGTACAACTTGTACGCTATGCAGGGAATAATGTTTCTCAAATCCTTGATACTGTATCAGCAGATATGAAGTGGTAAAAGAAATTCTAGAAATAAAATTTTCCTTTATTGTATACGACATATCCGAAATATAATTGGAAACCTCCTGGCTGTGGACTCACATTGTTGTCGTAGAAGCATTTAGAAGAAGTACGTACTAGATGAATATGAATCTCTGAATAATATTAAAAGGATATTACGAGTTAACCAATTAAAAGCTCCTTTTCAACTTTACCAGTCTGATCTCTGTACATTTTAAAATTGACGTATACAAATCTTCTTGAACCATGTTAGAAACAAGATTGGAAACAGAAACTTGACCTTTTTGCGGAACAACATCGATATGCTAAATTTTGCGAGTGGCAATAGCAGCATATACGTTTTAGAATGAGTGACACTGCCACTCCTAAATACAAAAAACATAAATGTTCAATAATTAAAAAAAAAGTTAAACTCAAATTTTATTGTACTAAATGAATAGAGGTCTTTAATTTCTTTAATAGCCGAAGTCTACAATAAAGCCAATTAAACTGAAAATGATTAATGAATCAACGTTATACTCACATGCTTACGACATGATTTTTGTTGTTTCATCACACATATACACGAATATCAATTAAAAAAATTCACAAACAAAAGACCCCATCGCACATGTGCATACGCCCAAAACAAATTACCAGCATTCAAGATTAAAAGCTGTAAAGAATCTTCGCTTCCAAAATTAATTTACATACACACATGACAAATATATACTCGTATGTATGTAAATGAACAAAATAAAAATATACAAATTCATTCCCCTACTAGACAATCATGATGGTATACATTTTATTTATTTAGTTTTCTTTTATAAATTTATTGCGGATTATTTGCTTTATTTGTTTAGCAAATGCACACAAACATTTACACACTATTCTTACACAGTGGAGTTCGGTTATAACGTACACCTATTACAACGGACTATCGCCCATATTTTGTACAAATATTTCATACAAATTATAACGGTTGCAACGAAATTCGGGTTTAACGATTTCTGGTCCATAAAGAATTATTTCAAAATCGAAAAAAAATTTAAATTTTAATTAAAATTTTAATTTAAATTTGAAAGAACTACTCGATGAGGGGACTGTAAAAATTCATGCATGGAGTACTCCCTACAAGGAACCTTCGATCTGATCAGTACGTGCGATATTGCACATAATGAAACAAAATAACTGCAAAAAAAAGAAACTGTATTACAATACATGAAATCCGTTACTGTTTAGTTGTTCTTCGTTTCCTGGTCCAAAATAAAGAAAAGTTTATTTAAATGCCAGCATTCAGCGATTGTGTGCTGAAATGGCAATAACTTGGTAATAATAATACGTCCCTTTAATACTTCTCTATAAAAATTATATCGCGTATTTATAAACATTTAAGTTAAAATGTGAAATTATACAAAAGCACCATGGAGGCGTTACATTAGAATCATTGGCAGATCAGTGCGAAGTGACCATATCGACCATATCATTGCCCAAAGAAGCCACCACATTCCAATATATTACTTGTACATACCAAAATATGAACGACCAATTTATCCATTTTCATTATTTTTGTAATCAATCTCAATTAAGGGCAACACTCTGTATTCAAGGAATGATCCTTGTACGAATTAGGATTGACCCAACCCAAGTTTACTCTACTTTAAAAAGTTATATGAAATAAATGAAATTTGTGAATAAACACATCGAAAAACAGGAAAAATATTAATCCATTACAACATTTCTTGCTTTTATATAATGGCAAACATATAAATATTTACGGCGGTTATAACGAACTTCGTTTATAATGAATTAAATTGACTGGTAGCATTTAGTGCGTTGTAGCCAAACTCCACTGTATACTAGTTTATGTTTACTCACTCAATCGCATACATGTACAGTGTATTGCGAGATTTATTACAGAATTACACACTCGTACGCAATCAGTATCCATTCACTGGAGCAATGATGCTGAAAAAATAACTTATACGCCATGATGCACTTGTATTCATTTTAATTTTTTGCTTTTATATTGTTTAGATTTCTTTTATATAAAAAAAGCAGGGTATTAAGCAGGAGCCAAAGAAGTTGAAAAGGCAGAGACGTGTAAAGGACAACAAACTAAATTCATTATTTATTCACATTATTCAATAGTACCTTTGGATATGCATATTTTTTAATTGATTTAAATAGACTGAAGCCGAATTTAGAGAAAAAAAGAATTATCTTCTTTGCAGTCTGTAAAACAGTGCGTGTGGTTTTTATTTCCTCATTAGTTAACTAGTATTTTTGACGTGTTGATTTATGTCATGATTTATGTCTTATGTAACACACAAATTGTTCTTAAAGCAACTTCCTCTACTGCTTTAGAAGAGCGTTGTTCCATTAGCAAAAGCTTCTTGTATATATATATATAAAACATTTTGTAGATCGTTTTCTGGGGTCATATTTAAAAAAAATTGAAGTTAGTACGAAAAAGTCCAATATTTTTCATACAAATTTGAAACGCTTAAAGTCGTTGTTAAAATAAATGTTAATAAAATTAACTATAAGGTCAAATCGAATGAATTTATGCAAATAGCGCAATAAGCAATTCATATCCGATATTAGTCTGTTCTAGTCTTTATATAATTATGAATTTTGTAATACTTATATACGATAGAGAATTCTCATACCGCATTTCATTTTTGGCATAAACATATGACGTTGAATGTTTTCAAACTGCTTAAAGTCTACTAGCGATTTGGTTTAGCGACCAATGAAATGTCAGCATATGAACAGCTAAAGGTGCAACAAACAAATTTAAAAGGTACAATGCCGACAAATTTCAATATTAAATAATTTTTATATTTATTACATGCACACTTATGATTAATAATGCGAAAGGCCCATGATACCAGTAGGACTCGTCTTGAAATATGAACAAAGCAATTTTTAAAAATAAAAACATTACAGAAAATTTCATATAATTTTACAACAAAATTCGTTTTTCACATAATTCATAAAATTAGTAACACAATCTCCAGGAAGAGACTGCTAGCATTAACTACAATCTATTAACGTACTACCGTAAAATTTTTGTTGTTTTTGACAGCCATTAAAAGCAGACAAATTCGGTAATTTTAGAGAAAATTAAGAGAATTGAATTTGTGTGCCGATTCAATAATATTTTCCACGTAAAAAAAAACCATCTCCGAAACAAAAGAGAGGCTTGATAAATACTCAGCACCATTAATTTCATTTTAATGATTTCGAACGGTCAGTTCGCTCAAAAAAGGTCGTCACGCTAGAAATGGTTGATAAAGTCCATGGAATGCGAACTGGGTGAGTCTGTAGAAATCTCAACCAAACGAGTAAAAAACATTCTGCATGAATATTTCGATATAGTGGTTGCCGCAATGACCAAACTCGACTATAAAAGCAACCGTGTGACCATTTCAAAGGAGTAGTTGGCGATATTTAGGCCCAACCCGAACTAGTCCGTGCATAATTTTGTAGAAGTGGACAAACAGTAGATCCAGCACGATATTAGACCAACAAAAACTTATTAAAATAAACTATGACTATGTTGAGAAATAAAGTGTTTTATATATGCTGTGATCCGAGAGCTGGTGAACTATGGCGAAATAGATCTAACGTGAAAAATCCTTTGTCAGAATTGAGTAAAGGGGCGAAAAACCAATGGAATTATCTGGTTCCATCCGAAGTTTTTCTCAGCATAGCTTCCTATCATATATGGCGAAGCGAATTGCTAGACGTCTTAGGGCGAAGTGATCTCAACCTCTTCTTAAAATTATATGAAGGTTGTGGTTGCAATATAATGTTTCCAATGGTAGGCAGAACTGGCACTGTGGTATGAATCAAGTGTAATGTTGCTGTGGCAATGTTAAATACTCATGCAGACGCTATGAAAGCCATTGTCTGCTTAAAAGTACCTTTTTATATAAAACTGTGACTGTTTTAATTTATAAATTTGACTTAAAATTTTAATTTTTCATGAAGAACAAAATTGTTAACTCAGTTGGTTTCGTAAAACAACCATATAAAAAAACGTGTGATATATAGCATTAAGAGTACATTCACAAATAGGGCTGTATTATCTAATATATATTTCTATATTTTAAAATTTTATCTTAATACATCACAGTCACTTCGACTTTATATCGTTTTTTTTTCTTTCTCCTATTAAGTTATTTTGCATTTTAGAGCGAAAGAATTCTATTCACGATCATAAATAGTAATTTTTTATAAGTGCGCCTCTGTTTGCAACAAAATAAAACTGAAAATCATTCTAGTCATCAAATTATAGTTTGCAAATTTATACACGCTCAGGGAGTGAACTTTTTCAAATGGGAAGAAGCATCACTGAATTATTTGCATGATGAGTTAAAATTTCATTTTTATTTTACAACTTTTCATATGATGAGTTTTGTTGTTAATAGAAGTGACTTGGCATAATCTGTAGTAGATACAGAAACACATACACACGTATTTATAAATGCTGCTGTCTACTTGAGCTTTTTTTCTCTTTTTTTGAAGAATTACGTGGCTTGGGAAGCCAATAATGATGTTGGAAACTTATTTGCGTTTACGTGTTTGTTTATCGTTTCTATTCCGTAAACGTTTTAAATGTTAAATTTTTGTACAGCTCAATTTAATTACAAGTTTTAAAATTTTTTTTAATGCTTAAATGTTTTTTATTTTATTTTTTCTTCAGTGGCAATTATGCAAATAGATGTTGGGCAAAATAGTGTAAAAATGTAAAAAAGTATTTGAGCTTTTTATGTGGTTCTATTCAGTTTAAAATAAAGAACCCAAAAACATGTACAACTCAAATGGGGAAATTTGATTAGAAAGAGTATTAGAAAATGTATGACTATGTGAACTTTTTTAAGTGGATAATAGTATTTGGTAGAAAAGTTTTGCTTAGCGACATGTTAACAGCTGAAAAAGCCAAAATTGTGCTATAGATATGCGATTATTTAGCTGAATGAAGGATTTTTTTGCCCTTTTGATGGTAGTGTGTTCCTTACCGCATGCATGATTAGATTCTTAAAAGTCTTAGAAAAGAATTCACAACCATATATTTTTTTTTAATTCAGTTTGAGCGAGAGAATAATTTTGACGAAAACGTAATTTCAGTAATTTGTTCCTGAGCTATAGACATTTTTTTTCTCGCTCTTTTACTATAGCAATTGCAGTGCTTTCATTACTTGGCATATCTACTCTTTTACATTGTGGGCACGCTAGTGGAAGTTACTTCCAATTTCCATCAAATAATATCGTTAATTATTTCTCCGCGAAAATACTAAAAGACGAGAACTAATATCCTGCAATCTCATTTCTCAGTTAAATTTTATAAAAATTGTGACATTTTTTTACATTCTGCTATGGACAAACAGAATTGCGCTTATACTTTCGAAAATCGAGTTTTTCTCAGATCTAGGAGTTCTGAAGTACTAAAAAGATTCTGAATACAATGTTCATATGGCTATATGTATGTACGATTAATTTCTCGCTTTTTTAATAAATTTAATCCTTTGTATTAATTTTAAACTACCAGAACCATCGAAATCAGCTCTTGACTTAAAAATCAATTTCGAACGCTATAATTTGATTAAAATCGATTGATTGCTTCGATAAACAACGTTGCCGAAAAATTTCGAAAAAAGTGTTTTTAAAAATCCTTCAAATATCGTTCTTATACTCGTAGAGGTAACAATTGTATAAATTTAGAGAGGAATGATGTAAATTTTTTCTAAATTTCTCAAGTTAGAGATTGAAAATTCTCTGAAATCAATTTCACGGAATGAATTTTTGCTTTTTATTAAGAGGCTTAATTGATATTCTTGTCGTGTTAATATAACTTTTAAAAATCACAACAATTTCGGAGCATTTATGTTACCATGAAGTTTCAGAGATGGCCTGCAATGCCAATCATATTTTTTCTTTCCCTGTAGGGCATATTTGAAATAAAAGTTTCCACAAATTTGTTATCTAAAATGTAAAAAAAATTTATTTAAAAAAAAGTTTACTAAACTTTATTTCATATGCAAATGGGATGGTGTGATCATAGCCTCCAGTAATTTAAGTTTCACGAGAAAAATTTTTAAATGGTTTTAAAGTTGTTAAACAATACTGCTTAGGAATGTACACATGTCCTTACAACACAAAATATCCCTTTTCTCAACACTTTTTATTCATTTCGTTTTAATGGCTATTACATTTTCTTTTTACAAAAAAAAAAGAAAAAAAAATTCATTTAAGGGAAAATATCTGCCTGAATCCTTTTTATACTTTTACCTAGAGAGAAGTGATCTATTTTTTTTTATAAAAAAAATTCTACATTCAATAAATAGTTTTTGCATGGCTATATTTTAAAATATGTTTCTGAAACTAAGACATAAAAGGATACTGTTAGTTTAGGTGTAAAAAGAAATAGAAACAGCAACTGCTTTCCGTTTCCTAAGCTCCATGTATGATTTTTTTATACCGACATTTTATATTCAACATATGATTGGGTAACAAGTAAAGTCCATTTGCAATATATTAATCTTTGAAAAAGTAAAAGACTATAATGAAACCCGCACATACGCTCATATACGTATACACTCACACAGAAAGTGTCTAATAAATTATTCAAAAAGAGTCTCGCAGAAGATGGAATATGAAAAACTGTCACATTTAAGACACAACGTAGTTGTGTTCTTGTAGATTTATATGTCGCTAGGAATTTCCTTTAAATTGCTTTTTCTATAACAAATTTTCCTTTTTATTACATGAAACGGTTTATTTAATGAAACTAGTCTGTTTCTTTAAAGAAACATTACGGCAAATAAAAATTTATTTTATTGCAGTTGCTATAAAATATTTTGCTGCAAATATTCTGTAATTATTAAATATGATTATTCATAACTACTAATTATGTTTTCAATAACTAAAATTGTTTACACTCAAAAGAAAACTCAAGCCATCCGTACCTGAATCAATCCAAAGCGGTGTCAAAAGTATGATAAATAGGGATTTTCTTACATAAAGTATGAAATGCTTATAATTTCGAAGTTGATTTTAAAGCGAAAAATTATAATCATATGTTTAAACTTCCATTGGACTAAATTTTTATATCCTTTCTTTTATTTGTTTATATTTTGATTTTAGTTTTCTTTTTCTTGATGTTTTTCTTGAACTCAGGCCACCACAATCATCATCGGATTTTCATAAGCAAATACCTTTTCTACCTCAATCACAAGAATGCTTAACAAATCATTATACACATAAAATAACTTAGACTTGGTTCTTGTTTTAACAATTCCAGGATAGAGTTAAAAGTTATTCCTACTCATATTTCTACTATAAGTGAAAAGAAAAAAACTTTACTTTGCAACGAGTTTTTTCTTTCAAATTTAACTGGTTTTTTATTAATATTCAGAGCAACAACCTTTGGCTCACCTGAAAAATTTTAGTATATTTTATTTTTTTTAATTGAGACTGCCAACGAAAGCATATCCAAAATACTAAATAGAATACAAGTCTAACAATCAAGGACTTAATAGTTATAACTTTTATTCGATAAAAATTGCGAATAATTATTACGAATAAATAGTTATTTTATATATTAAGAATAATTATTATTTCCAATTTTTATTTAAAGAAATTGATGATAACTATTATGTATATCAAAAAAAAATATTTCTTAAGCATAACTACTACTATTCGATAAATATATTACTAATTATTTTTAATTGTTATGAATAAGAAATAACATAATCGTTATAACTCATTTTATAAATAAAGTTTAGTTACACAAATTGTTTTATAAATGATGTTTTATTGTACTTAAGAGGTTTAAATTGAAACAAAACATAGAAAAAATTGATTTTTTAATTCACTGCTCTATTTAAAAAGAAATAACACTTGTTAACTTTAAAATTATTGTTAAAATCTTAATAAAAAGGGAATACCAACAGTGAGTATTTCAAAATACATTAAATATTTAGTTTGATGAACATAATTTTTTGCATTTTTTCATCTGACAGATTACATCGTTGGTCGGTCAATATTAAGCGCAATGCAGAAAAAGCTCTTTCTACCGAAACCTGTGTTGCAGGCACAGCATGCACAATGTACGCCAATTTCTTTAAAAATGGATAAGTGTACTTCCGCTCATGCCAATAGTTAATTAAATCTATGTCAACATCCTCTTTTGATGGCTTGAAACTTTCGATTTCAGCAAATGCATTTGTGATTTCTTGACACATTTCATTTTCTATGTCATCTTCTGAAGAAGATTCAACTTCTAGTAGTGATAATGATTCTCGTAGAATCGATGAATTATTAGTAGAATCATCTATTAAGATATTATCGGATAGTGTAGATTGATTATGTAAGGAATTGCATTCATATTCGTCCGGAGCAGAGGCTTTATGCTAGAGATTTATTATGGTAATTATTTTTATTATTATCATTATAACTCTAAATTAAATTACCTGTTTAAGCGTTATTAATCTACATGCTATTTTTTTAAGGTAAGACTTTGAAATTTGTTTTTGCGATAAATTTAAAGTTCTGCGAAATCTCGGATCCAAGAATCGAGCACAATTTAAAATGTCATTGTTTATTAGTTCCATCTCACGATTTGTAATGCAAGTATGCAACATTTCTGAGAACCTTGTTTTGTTTTTTGAGACAAGAACAGCTTTTAAAGTAAGCCACGTTTTATAAAAATCACCTAACAGTAATGATTTGTTTTGCAACGACAGCGTGGTTTCATAAACAGGTTTTAGAGTTGAAACTAATTCCTCAACTTCTTCCCATTCCTGAGGATGCGGATAATCCTTTAACTGCTGATAACATATTTCTTTACACTTTAACACTGACTCTAGCATTGCGTATGTGGAATTCCATCTAGTTGTTACGTCAATTTTCGGTCTATCTACATTTAACATTCGCAAAGAACTTTTGAATGCTGGAGTTCGTAACACTTTTACCACCTGACGGAAACGATCAACAAGTTTTTGTTTTTCTTCTTGCTCCAAAAAATCTTTAACAGCTAATTGTAGAGTATGCGCAGCACATTTTATTGACACTGTGGTAGAATTTCCAAGCAGTTCTGGTGTGAATATTTCATCTTCATCTTCAGCACTATCACTCTCATCACTTTCATCAAAATCATTGGAAGACGCCATTAATGACGCAGCCTTTAACATATTTTTTCCGTTATCAGTTGTAATGGTAAATATCTGATTTTTATTTATTTTAAATTCTTCTAGAACACTTTCTAGTTGATTTTTTAAATTGTCAGCTGTTTGCCTTCCAATAATTTCTTTTATAGACAAAGTATACACAACTAACCTAAAATTATAAGATTTTAATAAATAGATTAATTCTATACATAAAAACAAACCCACTTGTTTTTTTCAATAAGCTGTAAGTTAATTCCCAACACTGCTCGGTTATGGCGAGTTGCAGTATCCATTTTAATTGAAACCATTTGTTCCTTAGCAATTCTAATAATATGATCTTTAATATCTCTATACTTTGCTCCAATTAATTCACATATATTTTGGGAAGATATTGGCTCCATGCGAAGACCTTCGAAAAGAGGTGCTGATATCATTTTGAATCCATTCGAATCAAAGAAAGACAAAGGCTGTGACTGTTGTGTAGCAAACTCTAAACACGCATCGATCACTTCTTGTTTTGATATTTTTACAGTAAATGTAACTTTTCCCTCTTTTTTATATTTTTCATTTGAGACTGATCCTGCGCCTTCCAATTCTTTTTGATAAATTTCCAAATGTGCAGAAAGCATGTGCCGTTTCAAATTTGTAACATTTTCGCCAATAAATTTTGCAGAACAGATTTTACAAATTGATGTATTTAAGTTTTCTTGGAACTGGTAAAACTCTCTAATAAAGAAACATCTTTTACGACCCATTATTACTTAATGAAAAATTATAACTTCTTTCCTAGCGAAATGTGATAGCAACAATGTTTTATGCACTTCAAAATTTGTTGTACATAAGTATGTACATATTCATATATTTTCCCGTTACTTTAGTATTATTGTAAATTTATTAGAGGTATAACCACTTAAAATTAAGAATCAAATGCAAAGCCTATTTATATGATCAATGAATACAAGAAAATATTCAAAATAATTATTATCGTAAATAAAAACAATAAAAATCTTTAGTAATAGTTATCTGTAAGACAAATAAATATTTATGGATCATAATAGTTATTAGCCAATGTAATAAGATATTAATTGGATATAATAGTTATGTTCAACAAATATTTATTTTTATTATACATAATAATTAAAACCAATTTTTATACAATATTTCTTAAAAGTGGTCAATTTTTTGGTACCAGAAAAATGAGCATAATTATTATTTAGGGTCCTTGCTAACAATGTCATTGCGCGTCCACCTGCAACAACGTACGTATACTTAATAATTATTTACTATTAAAAATAATAATCATACGCACCATAGTTCCAGGTTACATGCCATACACTTGCCAGAATACATGTTCGTACACACTTGCGAACATTAACTGCGGGTACAAAATGCAATGAAATCAAAAGCTCATTCTAACGGCCTTCTACGAGTATGCTGACATGCAGCTAAAAAACAAACAATATTGGTTCCTTTTAAACAAAATACCACAATAACTGTGTCCCAAATCAATAATAATATTAGCGAATCCACGAAGACACTTAATAAAAATATTTAAAAAACAGACTTTTGTGGCCTTTTAGTGCATATTTCTGATGTGAATAAAAGAAAACTTTATAAAACAATACGTAAAACAGGTCTCGAAGTTTTTGAAAAGCACTCCGTTTTAGGATGAAAATATATTCATATTCGAAACCAAAAGCAAAAGGCTAATATGGCAGAAAAGTGGTACAGAATTTGTCAAAGAAAATCTTGTGCAAACTGTTAAGAATGGCAGAGGTGGTGTATGGCTGCCAAAGGGGTAGGAAAGCTTGTCGTTGTAGAATTTGAGATGGATAAAATTGGTTATTTAAACATTTGAAAACAAATCTCCGAGTAACGAGGCCTAGTTGAACATTTTTGCTTTCAAAAGAATAATAATCCTAAAAATACAGTGTATAATGTGAAGCTTTGCTTGCTTAATAACACCCAAATTTAGCCAAAATCTCGAGTTGAATTAGAAGATTTGAATCCGATCTATCAACATGGTACTACCTCAAAATAGCCAAAAGAACGAAACATGATACTAGGACATACCACAAAATATGACTTGTTAAAAATTAAATTATTACAACATATATATTATAAGATTTAGTACTTGAACTAGTTTAGTTATAACATTCGTGTTTGGTTACAAAAGTCAGACATTTTAGGCTGTACTTTCTAGCTGAAATACTTATATTTCTGTACAGAAATTTTTAAATCGTTTGAAGCAATGTTATTATATTCTCTGCACTACATATACTAAAGCAGTCAAAAGCATTTTCGGACTGAAATAAAAAATTTCAAATAAAAAAAATATATAGTATGGACCAAGATGTTTTAGAAGCAAAACTGCGTTAACTGCCCTCCAGTTGCCCAAAGCGAATTTTTGACTCGATTGCCGTAACAAACGAAATTTTTTCAACTATTAACATTTTTGCTAGTAACATTAAGCGAGGCTGCACCGTATATGTATACATACACAATCAACAACTAAATACTATGCAATTTAAAGCAATGAAAAATCATGAATTTCAATATTTGCAGTACATGACTTGAATTGCCCTGACAAATTGTACTTAAATGCATGAATTGTGGGGTAAAAATATTATTAAATCTATGAAAAATGTCTTTGATTGAAGTAATTTTATGATTGAGCACCATGGAAAATTAATTATTTTATTTCGATAGTATTAAGTGTAACAGAAAAATAAGTCAACGATATATTAATTCTTGAAAAAAAGCAACAACAAAACTATATTATATTTCTTTACACAGATTCGAGATAGTTTTTTAATTCCGTATTATGGAATAGAAAAGTATTTAATTAATACGATTTAATTAGTATAAGTAAGTAAAGATGATAGAAATAATCCAGCTGGGAGATATAGACAAATTCAGCTACACACATGACCAATTTAACTGAATATAGAAACATAGATAAACCTGTAACAGAGCCACTACTTGTAAATATTTGCAAGGAATCTACATACCCCATCTGTAAAATTTTCCCATCTGCCATGGAAATTATGTTACACGTAAAGTGTTATAATTTTATTTTTAGTTGTATCAGATCTTTTATGTGAACTCTTTTGAATTGAACTATTAGTAACATTATAGTCCAGCCGCTTAAAATCAGTACCCTGCAGTACGCCGGTACCCTGCACTATCTTTTGACTTTAAATTCTGTATTTTTAAGTTTCGTTTTTAATTATAACTGAATAAGTCCTTTTATTAAGGTTACATTTTATCATCTATGTCAATTATAAGAATTGTTTAGAAGACTAGATATAAACTTTTCACTATATAATATAAACTTTTCACTATAGTATGCATTTAGAAACGACTTTGACTTTGCTACAAACATAGTTGTGACTTTATTTAACATATGAAGAGGATCTTGGAGTACATATATTTCTGGCTAATTTAAAAATGTTCAGTTTTTAAGATAAGTCTGTGTTGCATTTAAGAATACCAAAATTAAAAACAATATCGAGATTTTGTGGCTCCAGATATAATTCTGATTGGCACGTTAAAGTGTCAATAGGTCTGCATTGTATAAAAATGCTTATGTGTAGGATTGCAAGTCATACAATTTTATTTCATATACAACCCCTAACTTTACTGGGCTTTTTAAAAATCAAATTAAAGACATTTGAGAGAGTGCTATTTATTTTGCATCAATAATTAATATTTTCACTTCCGTACATCAAATTTCAATTGAAAATATTCAAAAATTTTATAGCTGAATATTAAAGGAATAAATTCATTTTATTGATGTGACAAATTTTGTTACCAAGATATATAAAAACAAGGAAGATTTATCATATAAATCACTAGATAAATAATATTTACTTTCAGTTATTCAACAACATCCTTAATGCCTAACAAAACATTACGTCGGTAAAGGGAGTACGAGTAAGAGATGACACTTGCAGAGACATGTGTTATTTATTTTGTTTCATTTTTTTTTTAATGCTGCTGCCTGTTACAGTCGTTTAGTTCTATATAAATATTTTAAAATGTTATTAAAATGTTTGCCTGAATAATAAATACCAGGCACAGGCCCATCAAAGAACACAACAAATCTCTGTCAAGTGTTATGACGGCAACGGTGATGATGCGACGAATGATATGAACTCATGAGTATTTTTGCAACAAAAATGGTATTTTAAAATATTTCATAACATTTTCATTGATCCATAATACAAATATGTAGGCATTAAATACAAGTACAGAAATCATATGTATACATATATATATATATATATATATATATATATATATATATATATATATATATATATATATATATATATATATATATATATATATATATATATACTATACATATATATGCAAATAAATAACTACATGTACAGCTGATATGGCATCATTTATTATAAGCGTGAGCCTGTGCATAATCGTGTCAATAACGACACATTCTATAAATTTAGAAATTTTATGGTTTAATAAATGCCGTCTTGTACTTTTTTTTGGGTAACAGAATTCTTTAAAATACAACCTACAAACGATGGCGTTCTTAAATGTACACCCCAACACGAGGATATATAAAACATGAATAGTATATATGTATATATAAATTGTAAGGGAATATATAAATTGTAAGGAAAAACAAAATTTAGCAAAATCATGTTAAAATTCTTAAGGTATGTATTTTACAGCATTTTGTTTGTAGTACTCATATTCGCTTTTTATACAAATAAACGTAAAATTTTCCACTTCCGTTTCCGCTTAAAAAATGATAGCAGTAAAAGAAGCACAATTCATACAAACGTTTGTTACAAGAACGCCAGTTATGACTTTGGAAAATTTAATACAAGCACATTTATCCTTATACACACATATACATACATATTCATGTCAGCCAACAATACATGTATTTGAGGCATACTTTTATGCGCTATCATACAGTAACACACAGGCCCACACCCAAAAAGAAATGCTAAAATTTGTGACAAGTCATGGCAGTTACATGTTGACAAATTTGTTGTAAACAACTAGACAAACCTGTAGTAAGACTTTTTGTTAGGAGAGAAAAGAAATAGCAAATAGCAGCAAGGATTTGAAGGATAGTTATGGAGTTTGTAAAAAAGAAAAATCAAATGCGAACAATTTGTTACTCTAAGACTAAAAAATGTGAAAGATTTAGCAATTGGGACATATAAGTACGCATTGTTGGTATATGTTATATAACAACAGTTCCGAAAAGTAAAAGAGTATAAAAAATTGAAAGTAATGAAAATTGTCTCTAATCTATGGCGATTCAGAGCCTCATAGTTTTTTATTTTGTAAATAGTATATTAATAGCAATCATGGAGGCACCATGAATCTTTTTGCCAGGTGCTGGTTATTAATCACATTCCCTTAAACACATCTTTATGACAATCATAAATAAAATCGAGAATACAATGATATGCTTTTGAATTATTTCTGGGACCATCTGGATACATTTTTTCAAGTCTTTAGAAGAAATCATTTTATATATTTTCTAAAGAAACGATTGTGGAATACTCTTTCGAGAACGAGCATCTATAACTCTAGCAAAAGAATTTCTTCGAATTCATGCAGTCAGAAAGAGTGCAGCGCATCTCAACGTAATTAAATCTCCGCAAGCTGATGGACTTCCAGTACCGGTTTGGAAGCAGCGCTCTTGAACACTAGCACTTTACTAGGCCGGAAGAAGGGGCGAACTGCCTTGAAAATTTACACCCAATTACAACTTGGCCTACTCCTCCCAAAGTGATGGAAAGTATGTTTAGTTTTTATTTTATGGGGTATCTAGAGTCCAGCAGTTCATTTAGCGACCGCCAGGAACGCACTACTGGTGATCTGCTAGCACTTCTTTCAGAGATATGTTGTCATTTTATATCGAGCTTTCTCAGGGACTGCACAAGCGAGTTCAACTTAAATTCATATTCTAGTTTTTATAACATTTTAAAGTGAAACCCTACTTGGAAATATAAAATGCATAAGGCTACTTGGAAATGTTCCCACTTCGGCTATAATTCTACTCTAGACTGTTTTGTATATAGTATATGACAAGAAAATTGTTAACATTTGCAATACAACAACCGATTGTCAACGATTTTTCAATAATATTTGTAAGAAATATGCAGATAGGTATTTGAAATATTTGTGTCTATTTTCATTACGTTAGTCCTGTCGTACCTGTCGGCAATCAGGCAAGGAAAATTGGCATATGTCTTACATATTTTTTTTAATGTATATTTTCCACGATTTTTTTTTTTTTTTTTTTTTTTTTTTGCTGAATTATATTACAAAATATTCATGGGAATATTTTTTTATTGTTATTGAGGAATTTATCCGATGATGATTAAATATTGCAATAGTATCAAGAGTATTGTCATCTTATCCCACCATCATCGCAATCGTCATCATAGTTATCATCTGTTACCAAAAGGAATTTACTTCCTTGTTGGCATTGACATAATGTTTTGCAATATAAGTCATGATTTTTTCTCATTTCATCTTCTTCCTTTTTGTTGTTTTGTCCATAATTTCATATTTCTTCAATTTATTTTATTTCCAATTTGTTTTTTCTTATATTATGATTGTACTTAATGTAGTGAATGATGGTGTATGTGCATGAGTGTGTGGGATAGTAAATCTATATATCCTTTTAATAATACAACAAACAAACACGGTTTATGAATACAAAATAAAAAAGTAATGAATTTTTGTGCTTAAATGTAGTTTATATACATCTATTGATGTGAGTTTAGGAAACAGTGAATATGATTGTAAAGAAATTTAAAAGTTAGAAAGAAAATAGATCAAATCCTATTGACTGGCGTGCACCATGATTCAGAAGTCATCGCAATAATCTACAAGATATTAATGTCCCCTAAATTGGCTAAAGGCATTCAAAATTTTCTAATTCCTGGAAAACGTCAATAAGGACAACAGAACAGTATTTTTTTTTTTTCAAAAGCAGTTCTAGCCCCATTCACAAATCTAAGAGCTTGTTAAACTGTTCTATATTTCCTTCGAAACTAAATTTATGATGCGAGGAATATCCACTCCGGTTTAGCATAGAGTTCATTTCGTTGATATATAGTTTCTCACATACCTTTGATACGTTAAATAACAGACTTACAGATCTGTATTACTCCACTCTTTTATGGTCTTACCCCGGCCAGGGATGCTTGGCATTCTGCCGGATAAAGATGAAAGCGTAAAATAACATTTAAAATTACAAGAATTTTTTTTTTTAATCTCAAAACATCCTGGGCACTAATTTTATCAACTGCTGGAGCTTTCTCGGTCAAGGTTTCAATCCTATCATTTATATTCATTCAGCAATAAGCGTATCCGATCCAAGAGTGAGACAGTGAGGCAGAATATTAATGATACACATAATCAGGTACTTGTAATAATATCTGTATGGTGTCATGCTAATACGGTCGATTTTAATGCTTGTAAGGTCCAAGGTTGCTCGCTTACGCATAAATTTATGAAAATCCAGTGTGATATTCGGTGGACTTTGCACACTTTCAATGTCGCTAAAGAATGATTCAAGCGCCTCAGTTTTTTACGAAGGTATAAGATTTACTTCAATTCGGATCTTTTTGCTACTCGTATTTATATTACTTATATTCTCATATTGTATTTGATTCGCTTGGCATAAACATGCCAAGGTTAAATGCTTTCAAACTGCTTAAAGTTCACTGACGATTTGGTTTAGCGACCAATGAAATGTCGGCATAGAAACAGGTAAAGCCACAACAAACATTACATTTTTTAAAATTCTAATTGTAAAGTATTTGAAACATAAAAAGTTTAATTTTCTAAGTAACAAGAAAAATTTCTGCAATTACAAACCTATGTTAAAAACATATCAAATGATCGGAATTTACACTAATTCTGGATTCTAATCTTGTTTCTATGAATTTTTTGGAAGTTCTATTTTACTGGCTCATTTTAGAGCTGGTCTATTTACGGTCGTTGTACCAGTATGAATCGCACTTCTTATTACAGAGTAAAATCGTTATTTAGTTAAACAATTCAAAGTCTACGTTCAGACGCATCATGTCTTATTGACATGATTCTTACTTTTTCTTCTTTGAACTTTCTTTGGCGTTCACACAAGTCATGTCTTGTTGACGAGTTGTTTTTATGTATGTGTACATAAAAAACGTTGTTTGAGCATTTTTGACATTACAAATGAGAAAGCAAAACGTACTGACAGAGTACATAAGTTTGCGTACTCGTTTCTTTTCCCCTCGTCGATCTCGCCTATAAAATAGCAATCATGTCAATAAGACATGATGCGTCTGAACGTAGTCAAAGTAAAAAAAAGTAGTCAATAAGATCCACAAATTGTGATTCGGAGGTAGTGAATATTCAAATTTTTTCTATTGATCGGAACATAGGCTTGTCATTGTAAGATGTTTTATCTTTGGATCCTATTCAGTCGATTTAAAGTCATGTTTCAGATCTTATGAAAAATTAATTATTCTATTCGTCCACAACATATTGTACATTGTAACGTAAGTTAAAACCATTCTTATTATGATTAAATTTTTATTCACATATTTAAATTTTTTATCCATATTTTTGCCGACTAGACTTAATCCAAACTTGAGGACTAGATTTCATCATGACGTGTTTAACAGTCAAAATATTTACCAGCTCAGCTACATCAGTATATAAAAAGCAACAGGCATTAATTTAATATATGTATATAGTAAGAAACTGTGACACAAAATGCTTTTGGGAGAGCCTCACTAAAGAGCTTCTAAAGAAGTCCTAAAAATGCAGAAATTTTGTTACATAAACCATGGGAATTAAGTAAATTTCTAAATAACCTTGTTAATTGAATTATAACATAAATTATTATAAGTTTTATAAAGTACCCGTAGAAACCGAAGTCTGAAAAAATTAGAAACGTGCTAATATACAAAAAAAAATTTTTTTTTTGCATGTGAAAGTAATATACAGTTTCAATTATTTATTTTAAAAATTACTTAAAAATCACTTAGGAAGTGGAAAAAATGCTTTAGCTGAAGAAAAAGAAATGTCATTCCCCAAAAACAATTTCCTTATTTTGTGGTCGTATGTAGAATAATCTTCTTGCAAAAATCTTTCCTTTTACTCTCGAAATGAAAAGATTCAAAGCTCCTATCCTTCTGCACCTTATTTATTTTCCTCATGCATTGTGTACCTGTCTAATTTAAAAAAATAGCATTCCAGAGACTGGTATTTGCAAAATAGTTCAGGAATTCAAATGCAAGTACAATAGAGGAACACAAATGGTCTATGGTAATTAAAAAAAGATCAGTATTATTACATTTTAGAAACAAATATTATTGTTACAGAAAAAAATGTTATAGAGTAAGAATTTCGTACATGGCAGCAAAAAAAAAATTTTTTTGTTCTTAGGCAAGATCTATGTATGTATTCCAAGGCCACAGTGCAACAAATTTCAAAAATATTATACAATAAGATCCGTATATTGAATATATATTAAAATTTTAAAGAAAAGCTATAACTTCCTTTTGCGCATAAGCTACGATATTGAGTTGACCACAAATGCAATGGACTTCTGTAAAGAAGTGGAAAAAGTGTTTTTTATTAAAATTGGTTCAGAATCTGAAGAGTTATAAGGATTTCAAAATGTTACCAACGGAAATATAAAACAGATAAACAACTTAAGAGTATAAACACAGCAAGTATGTAAATTAGAATAGTTTGAAGTCCAGTGTTAAACATTTCAAGTTTTTTTTAATTAAAACTCGCTAAAATTTTTAAAATATTGTAAAGACCCATTGATAGCGATATTGACGAATATACGAATATAAACAAGAATATATACACGAAAAATTTCAATAATTTAAACAATCAATTAAATTAAATACATGTTACATAAACTAAAATGAATAAAAAAATAGAAAGACATTGAAAATATTACGAAAATTGAGGCAAATTTTAGTTTTGATTGAAAAAGTGGTATTATTTTGGTCTCTAAGCGAGACCTCCTGTTACGATAAATGGACAACGTAACATTAAAAGGGTTTTTGTTGTAATAGCAACATATATTAAGAATGATTATAAAAATCAATGCTTTTCGTTAATGAAATATGGTTTTCTGTAAAATATTGACAACCTATAATTTTTAGCCAATGCAAAGTCAAAAATATTCATTGTAACCTGTGCATTAGCCTTTAATAAGAGGAAATACGTGATTAAGTAACGTTTTTGTAATTTAAATTTACGTAATTATTCGAACTAAATTGGCTAAATTAAAATTTATTAATCTAGCTCCAGTTCGAGTAGCGCATTAAGTCAATTTACACTAGCAGAACGGAACAGGATTGTTTTCGATAGTCACCACACGCACACCATCATCGTCATCAGCGTTGGCGTTGGCGTGTCTATGTTACTTTTTAGGTGACTGCAAGTATTTGAGGAATATAAACAATTTAAGAGACCTTTGATTGCAAAAAGAATACGAGAAGCAAATGTTTCTTGTCTTTTTAACAACCATACCAATTCATATAAGTGCAGGATTCCCATGCATTTGTGATATAGTTTTCTTTCTCTTATTTTTCCATATTAAATAAAATTGAATTGCAGTTCAACGCTGACGGTTGTCATTTTAATATTTCTATAATAAAAGTAGAAAGAAATATGACTATAAATATAAGCTAATGGCAAAGCTTAAAAATCCTTAAGCCAATAGTTTGATTAATATTAAAAACATTGTAAGTCCAACAATAAATTTATCTGCTACTGTACAAACTAGCATTTTGCAGGGGATTGGCAGAAGAGCAACGAATCAAAGTTTTTACAACAAAAAGATCTAACTCCTGCAATAACCAACTTTGCCACTCACTGTTCTTTTGTTTTGTTTATTTTTTTTTCACTACACATCTTTTAATTCTCTTTTAAATCATATTTTCCAACTTCAACTCATCTTATTATTCACGTCATGTCAATGTGTTTTTATTTCGTTTTTTCTCCCTCTTCATACTTATTGTCATTGCATTGTTATTATTATTTTTGTCATTTTTTGCAAGTGTATCGCTGAATACATGTGAGATATTTTTTTTCATTTTGTTTTTGCTTTTTATTATTCGCCTGCATTATTATTGTTGCTGTTGCTTGTTTCGAAAAGTTCCTTCTGTTGAGGGAAACGGAAGCGCATACATGCAAACATTCATATATCAATAATATAATTTTCCTCTTTTTATTATTGTAAAGGTGTAACACGTACCTGCATTCATACATAAAACCAAATACATTAACGCGCAAGCAAGCCAACGTAGCATTAACGCACATGGATGTAGTAAAATAAATGCATTTTATAAACAGCTCCATAAGTGCTAAAAGCCACATCAATAATAAATCAAAAAGGAAATTTTAAAACGGATATAATTTTGTTTATTAAGGAACTTGTTGTTAAGAAAAATATGAAATGGCAAGTTATATTTTTCCTGAAACGAAATATATTTATTTGTGAAAAAAGTACTAGTACGTATTACATTGTAACTTGCTTTAAGGATTGTAGGATTAAAGATCTCTGCTGTAGTTACAGACCACTCGAATCGTATAATTTGCATAATAATTTCAGCCAATATATTGTAGTTATTCATAATAAATTTTCAATGACAAAATATTTCATTAATTGCTTTCAAGTTAATCAAATATAAGATAAATAAATATGTACTGTTTTTAAGGATAACGCACTCATAAATTATATTTATACGGAAAAATATTTTTAATATTGAACGTGTACTTTGTTCTCACTTGGCTTTATGGTTTCTACTTACAAATAAGACTTTTTAATACATACTGTTATAGAGTTCCTTTTACCAGTTTCCAGTGCTAGAGCCACACATCACATTTTAATTTAGTTTGTTTGGGTTGTACTGTTCTCATAAAATTATGATTTTCTCGTTTTATTTATTATTATGCATCCTGCAATATCAATCTTTATTAAAATGTCTTCTATTTTTACCATTTCATGTCTTAATTTTTTTCTAAACTTGGCTTTTTTACTACACTTGTTATAAACTGAATGATGACTTTATTGTCATTTTTCCTGATTGACTTGTCAATTGTTCAATTTGAAGTTGTCTTTTTTTGGTTTTTTGCTTATAGTCATATTATGGTATATACATATTTTCTTCTTCTCTGCTCATTCATCAAGTCTTTAGAAGCTGTTAACAAAGTCAGTCAAACAGATGAAAATATTGGTTGCACTTGTTGTAGTCGAGTGTTGAAAATGATCGAGGTGTTTTGGCACTGATAGAAAAATGATGAAAGAGGTTAAATAAAATGAGTAGCAACTGAAGTGAGAAACAATTTAATATCGATGCATTTGACATTTCAAAAATATAAATGTATGTAATACAGTTCAAGGATATATAGGATGTATATAGAAACAACACTCAAATATAAAAAGTTAAAAAAACTCGTAAAAAAAGTGTCGAATTTTGGGAGTGATTGGATTATTAAAGAAGTCAATTTTTTTTTAAATTATTTCATATTTGAGTTCATTTTATTTCGTACCTATTGTTTAAACATTTCCGCATTTCTTTATAAAGCGAACATCATCGCGCCTTGCCGACGGTGGGCATTGAAAAAATGCTTTAAAAAGTGAATCAAAGTTCGCATGTCATGTGCAGGGCAAGATGTACTCGAGCTCGGTCGAGGACCAGAAATATGAAGGAAGCAGAGCCTGATTAGAATGTACCACAGGGAAGAAATTGCATGTACTCTTTCAACTGCCGGCAAGACATTAATTCTTTAAAAAGCATTTCTACATTTGGATTTAATACATATTTTTGGATTTCATTTCATTAAGACTAATTTATTTTTTTTTCCAATATAAAAAATTTTTTCATTATGAAAAGAGTCCCAAAATTTTGATTTTACTTCATTTTCAGATTTGGGAATAATTTAATTTTTTTGTTTTTTTTTGTTTTTGACATAAAATTATTAAAAGTATGTTTCGATCTTTCGATCATATTTCTTTGAAAGCTCCTACGATGTGAAGAGATTTTGCGCACAGGGTGAAGTTTCCTGAAGCCTATGCGGGCTCCTCGTTTATCACATTCCTCATAATTTTTTTAATTAATTATTATTATCATTATTATTATTGTTATTTTTTTTTTTTTTTTTCATTATGAAAAGTATTATTCAGGCAACTGATGTCTGCTACTTAAAGTCTTAATTCTTTGGAAAGCGATAGTAGAAGAGAGGAGACGGGTGAGGAAAATGAGAGAGAGAGAGAGAGAGGGAGCTTAATTCTTATGCAACTTTGGTATTTACGTGTTTTAATAATTTTTGTAGCAATGTTACAGCGCATCTGATGTTGATTACACACATTAATATTTTTTAAGCCGTATGGGTTATAGCAAATTTATTAATTGTTTTACTTCGCCGATGATTCTGCTAACATTACCGACGAAGTGGGGTGCCGTGGTGTATATGAGCATAGAAGAGTACCAATCGCTGCCGGTACTGTTCAGTGGCCAGTTCTATTCCTTCATCACTTAAATAGTCTTACAACAAATAACACAATGCCACACCAATTAATAATTTTAAAGGTGCACTTTTTACTGATAAAACGCTTCATTATGCACACGATTACTATGCGCTCGTTTACTCTCCAACACAAATAAATTTTATTTTAAATGGCGGATAAGAAATATGCTGAGAAAAGTAGTGTAATTAGTTTACAATGTGTCTCTGAAAATCTTAAACATACTGTTTTCCCGGCAAGTAAATATCATCGAAAAGATTTAGAAACTATTCTATTCTAATTCTATTTACAACGTATGATATATTGATTGTATTTAAAAATTGCTCATACGCCTTTACTTCCAATAATCTCTTTGAAAGTTCACATAAATTGGCAATAGTTCATATTAAAATTTTTACGTGTAGGCTTGAGCAACACATGCCCACTGGACTCATGTACTGGTGAGGTGTATGGAATCACCGAAAGCGTCTGCATATAACTCTAGCGGGCACATATGTCAAAGACTTACGTCAGTACCTGTCATTAGACCTAACCTGACGGTGCTCTTCGCTCTGGGTGAATAAAGCAGTTCACCACCGTCCCCGTCACCCCTTGGCACACACAGGGTGCGGATCCATATGTGCCCCTGATAGGGGCGACATGGTAGCAAATTCTGTACAGGCTGCAGAACCATGTACAGATACCTTGCTAAAGTGCTGGAGCTATCTGACATCGCACCACCACAACGGCCCAGCAGTAAGAAGTTCCCTATCTTAATAGGCACTCACAAACCGCAACCACCAGGGCAGCTCTGTCGAATAGCAACAGCACATAGAGATACATGGCCTGAAGACAGCATCTACAACCAGTCACTAGCACCATATTGCAGACACACTCATCCGACCCATAACTCTTCCCGCGTATCTTTGAGTTTTAACCTTAGCCACCACCTGATCCCCGAAGGGTCCTCACCAATAACCAGTCTAGGACACGTCCTAGGGGCTACTGGTTCCCGTGGTACCAGATAGGAACTCTGGTCGGCCTTGTGTTAAAAAAACCTCCGATTTAAGGTCCCGTGCAAACCTGAGGTATCGGTAGCACCCCTACCCAGACAAGCATAGGCAAAGCTACTTCCTTAATTACTTATATGCACGCCTCTTTGCCCTGGTTTCAGGATTGGGTAGTAACATATTAAGTTCTACGGGTAACTGGCCAAAGGTCAACGTCTGGAAAGACCATGTTACCCATCCGGACAAGCGAGCGAACCCACTTTTACCTTTAATTTACTTACGTTGCCCTATTAATTCAGGGACTGGGTAGCAACATACAAGTTTTTAGGGGTTATCAGCAAAAAGGCCTAGGTCCGGAAACCTTATAACCCTTTACTCCAGGAAGCACAACACCAAGCCACCAAGACAAGATGTATAATCCGTACCCCCCGGGGGAAGTCCTAGGGGCAGTCAAATTTACTTTTCTGTTATTTCTAATCATTAAAAATAAATAAACATTGTCTGATGGGTTCTGATAAAGTCTGAACTCTAGCCCATAAAGAAGTATACGAAAATGTTTAACAAATCCTTTCAGGAATTATTACCAAATTTTTATTAAGCAGTTGCCCTAACCTTGGTGTAAAAATACCTTAATCCTGGTATAATTTCAAATTCTCTTGCAAAAGTCCGCTTTTTGGCGAAATTTGGCTGAGTGGGAGACAACGTCTACCACTTTACTGTCAAAGTTTAAGTAAATTTATAAAATATCATGACAGGAAAGTTTTCACAATTAAATTGTGAGATGATTTATTCAAGTCAACTTATGCAATACAACAGCAACCCTCGTATTATATAATTTTAGTTTAAGAGAATTGAAGCAAATAGTAAGAAATATATCATTGTGTGGCTAAAAGTAAATTTCCTTTTCACTTCTTCATGTTGACTGAAACCATTAACTTTTAAATAAAAAAAAATATTAACAAATTGTTCCCATCATATTTTGTTGGAATAGAAATATTCGCTTTTCTATAACATTTTACGACACTAAAGCACTTACTATGTTATTGTACAACACTCTTTACAACACATATGTACTCTCGATACACAATACATGAGTGTGACAAATGTATCGCGTTAGAATGAGAAAAAGGATATAAAAATATAACTGTGTATGAGTGCAATTGCGTTTTTATGAGCGCAAATCCAAATGTTATTTTTTGATGTTGTAAGTATTTTACATTGTTGCAACTTGCTAGAAAAAGAAATATTGAATACAAAAGTCTTGCGTATACAATTCAACCATTTTGAAGGAATACATTAACTCTAGCCTTTAATGTGATTCGAAATAAAAGGAAAATAATTTATAATGTTACTTGCCACATTTAATGAAAAGGAAATAAATGGAAATAAAATGATGTATGTCTCTAAGGCAGTGAAGATATTGCAAACAAATTATCACTCATGATCATGTATAGGCAAGATAAAAATATAATAGTCATGCAAGCTCAACCACGACCTTTATTTATTGCTCGCAATTATTGTATTCATACCCACAGACAAATCGGAAGCAAAAAATCACATTCACGACCTTTTTACCTATGAAAAAGAGGAAATCAAATCAATAGTTCTTACTTTTACCATAACTTGTTCACAGCTTTTAGACAATTTGTATTCCAGATTTTAGGAAAATTGTAATCATACGAAAAATTTCTTTAAAAATATTGCATTGGAAACATGATGGATTTTAGAGTTTGCAAAGTTTGTCTCTTAATCTGTAGAACTTCTAAATCTTATTTCGGAATCTCCTATTAGAATTACCATCAAACCCTAATTACCATGAAGTTATACTCTATCTAATCCAAGTGGGACAGTAGGTTTTGGGGACTTTATACCCCGAGACACCAAAAGGGAGACAAAGATCAAGAATGACCTGGGAATCTGCCGTGTGAATAATATATCGGATGAAATTAATTAATCGATATTAACGATTTAACGATTTTTGTACATGGTTACATGGACCAAGCAAAATACTCTTGCTAAGGAGCCAGTGCAAGAGGCATATTGAGCGATATTTGGTAAGCACTGGCCTAAGTATTACTCTTCAAAACCATCGCATTCAATTAGCCCTTTTAAAACATGTAATTGAAAACCATTATACGCACATTATAATGGAGGACATGATCGGAAGTATAACAGTATCCAGTTGTACAGTATTTAATTTCGATAATCTGTGAGCAAAACTTCTCCAATTTTGAATCCATTTAATTCGAGAAAGAATACCACTCCTGCAGGATCTAAATGGCATCTATTAAATTTACTGTGAGGATATTATAAATCTGTTTGTGTACACCACATCCAGGATGTTTCTGAATGCCCAGTGTCGCGAGACATTTACAAGGATTTGAGCACAAATAGTTAATAAAAGTAGCTGTGGAAAAACTTGATAGATCCGCAACCAGATTTCGTATTCGGGACATAAAAACTGAAGTAATGATGAGCAGTCAAAAAATTCCTTTTGTTAATACCGTAGATTCCAGGTGTTGTTTCTGCAGACAGGCCAGGCAGCTTCGCAGTTTGTGTTTGTTAGTTAAAAAAAATTAAATTACTAGACAAGACGGGAAATTTTTAAAAAAGTGTTTATATAATTATTTTCAGTGGTGTGTCGTTTCAAATGTCTACAATATTTATTACATAGATATAAAATAAAATAAAATTTATTCTTATTTTCTTAATATTATACTTTGCACTCTATCTGAAAATTGTTTCACTAAAATCTTTTGTTTTGTTGTACGGGGAATTGCAGCTGAAGAAACATTGTTTCGTTTTTATTTGTATAGACTTTTACAACACTTCTGGTTAATGTAGATTTTATTGTTTTATTGACTTGATGTTTCGTAATACTACAAGGAGAATGACAACAATAAGCAACAACAATTAATTTTATTAAAGTGTGGTTTATCTAAAACCGAAGCAAAAATAATAAAGAATTTTTTTTATAGTCGTTACATTAAATACTGTGAAAAAATCCCTCAACACAAATGATGTAACGTATTTGTTATAACGACGCATTATACTTTTTAATAAAAAGTACCCATTACGTTTCTGAGTGCTTAAAGCTAGTAATTTTTTTAATGACGCACTCTCCATCTCATATAAAATACTTAAGCAAGCAACATGCAAGTACCTTTGTTATTTTCACTACATTTTAATGTATTTGTTTGCCTGGGAAATTTCAATAAAACTAGAACGAAAATCCTTTAATACCCGCTTATAACACTTTCGTTCAAATTCCACTTATTTGTCTAACAACCTTCATTACAATCGTTGCACTACTGCCATGTCAGCAGCCACTGCATATTTAATACTTTTCTTTCTAAAAAAGAACGCTTACACTCACCCTAGATATTACACTAACATATCCATCTAAATTTCTATCATATGCAAACCCTTATAGTCTCACACATACTGACGAATAATCCAAATAGCAAAATGGTCGGAAATGTTGAAAGAATCAAATACATTTTAATTATAAACAATTGAAGATGATGTAAAATCATTTGATGATTTCCGTTGAAAAGTGCATCTAATTACACTTGCACAAAGTAGAAAGATGTGTATGTGTGGAAGTACACGGAATTTTTGAACATCATGTTACACGTGGGATAATTTGAGGGTAATACGACAGACAGTTTTCTAAATATCTCGTATGAACAAAAGCTCCACTAGCCATCTGTGCCTGACCAATTTCAGCTGTTTAGGATTGCGCACCGGAAGAATGACAGAGGCATCAAAGATGAATGTCGGTACCTGTTTGAAGTTTGAACACCGTCTGAACTCAAATCATTAAATCAGGTAATAATTTTTGCTACATACACCTCAGCAGGAAGTTGGAGCTTTTTAACGTTCACCGCTACACCCCTACCATTGCCACTACCTCTGAAACATATTCTGTTATTTATAGTGTGTAGAAATATTAAAAATTCGTAGCAGGAGAGCTCGGAAACCCAAGCCTTCAAATTTCAAATTTACTCCCTCACAGCCACCACGAGGTCATCGTAGGATTCTCATTAACAATTTGCCCAACCAATGTATAATAGAGACAGTCCTCTAAATCCAAGCTCCATACTGCTTTTGCATACTCATTAACCATTCCGTTGCCTGTGAAGAATTCGCTTAAGCAGAGCCATACAAATTTAATACATACCCGCAAATACTTTGATTTTACCACCATTGAATTAGAGGCCCTGATAGCGACTAGACTATCAACAAATATGTGTACTGAACTATTCTCTAAGGAGAGCCTCTTAATTCCTTCCGCGGCTTCTGTAATGGCATATATATCTCTGATTAAATACGGTGGAAATATCGGGTAGCTAAGTGAGACCAAAAGGTCCAGATCTTCAGAGAATACTAGTACCTACTTTATAGTGGTCGCTACACTACAACATTATTACTCTAAATAATCATGATATTATTCCAGTGCCCAAAACACATTACATTGAGTCTTATCGTGGTTAATGAAATCCGATATTTTGTACTTGACTGAAGAAATATATTAACTGATAAAAGAGAGAGTGTATGCTAAAATTGGACCCAGCGTATGAACCATTTGAGGCGTAGCTGTTCTATCGACTCAAAAAAATATTTCATGCATTTCTCTAAATTTTATGTTTTTTTTTAATCTAATCCGAAAGCTCTTAAAAGATCATTAAATACGTATGTAAATAATTTATTCATTAACTTCATTCTGATACAAAAATATTTTTTTTTCTCAAACTAATATTTTTTTATATATCTAAGATGTCCTCCGAAATCGACTGAGACAAAATAATTATCAGTTAAATCCCAAATATGCATAAAAACATAAAGTACTTACTTTTCGTCGTTTTTATTGACACTCCTCTAAAAAAAAACTTCAATTGAAAATAGTAAACATCCTGGTTACACATTGTTCCCATTAAAAAAGAAATATAAGCGTTTTATTATCTGAATGCTAAATTTAGCATCCACACAACACTATGGCGATGTTTTTTCTCTATCTTAAAGTGTTAAAGGTGGCATACATGCGTTTGTGTATTAGATTTCTATAAAAAAAATTTTTCTTATGATTGGAAGATTTTTTTTCAACAATTTCTATAAAAAAAGAAGCGATTGATAGTGTTTATATGTACATAAACGTTATTGGGTTCAAGTCCTTCATCAAAAGACTTAGATGCTGAAAAGAGCAGCAAACTGTGGTGTTATTAAAAAATGAAGTATTTACCAAATCATTGAAACTATCAGTGAGGAGGAAGTGTTTGTTTTTTAATAAAAGTGTTAAAAGCAAAGAGCACATAGGACGACCTCTGAAGTAACTCGTAACATGTGACAACCTGCTTTGATATGTTCAGTATGCAGAGGCAACCGCCTACGTTAGTCTTCAGCAATTTTTCATCACTATATATACACCACATGTATATTTTTAGCTGTTTCATTTTTAACGAAACTAACCAATAAAATAATACAAAATACCATGACCAAGATAACTATTTTAGCAGCCTGCATAAAATGTCTAAGAAATTCCAATATGTAGCAATGGGAAGCAATATCTGAGTACGCCATATTTAGTTCAAGTTTCCAAGAATAATGGAAACCATTTAGTACATTTTTATCAAAATAAAAACTGGATAGACAGTTTGCAGTTTCTTAGATCAGCGTAGTAATCATAATACGTCTGGAGCCAAATAACGAATAAACAGAAGACACCAGGTTGGTGTGAAGAACGCTCCTGTTCTTATAGACTCGTACAAGAAGAGATATTGTTGCCTGTAGGAGTAAGTCCAAAAAAATCGAAATTGGAAATTCTTTTCTATATATAAAAAATATGCTGCAGAATTGGTCCCATTTTAACCAATATGTAATAGGACTAAGGGGTAGGATACCTTAATTGTTAATACTTATACGTCATTTATTAAACTAACTTTTTCCTGGTCTAAATTGTTTTTTTTTTCTTGTCACTAATGCATACACTTTTTAGTCGCATGTTTGTATTTTATGATTTGTAACATCTTATCACTAGTACTGCAACAGAAATAACGATCCCTATTTCGCTCCTGTCATTACAATAATTTACGTCTCTTAAGGTCTATTCTGCCAGTTTTACACCTGATTAAATAATTGATAATTCTCGAATATCTCCCAACAAGACAGCGAAAAAAATGTATGACCGCGCTAATCTTGCTTTCAGGACACGCAATTTGGTTGGCAATAGACAGCGTTGGCTAGATCGCAAGTACCTAACGGCTGGATAGGACAATAGAAAAATATATTGCACAAGTTCGGAAAAGGTTGAATTACTGGTAGAAGTATCAACCGTTCACTGAACTGCTCGTATAAAGACCCAAGCAATGAAGTAGCATATATGCTATACCGACTGTTATAGAAGTTGAACCGTTGAGGGGGAAAGAAAGCTGCACTTAATTGTTCAGGACAATTTCCTACGCTACTTGGCTTATAGAAATTAAATTTTAGGCTATAAATACTTGGAAGAACTTGAATATATAGTCTAGCTAGAAACGAGCTAACTAAGCTATTTAGCATTCTTAAGACAGGACGCATTATTTTGTGGTCTTGATTCAGCGGAAGGCTAGATTACAAAGGCATGCAACACAATTTAAGTTACGAAGCAATTAACAAGTCAAGACTCCACGCCCACGGCTGCTTGTATGCACCCGCACATTCCATATTATTCCAATAATCCAAAGCATAAAGTCATTACGCAGACATGAGACACTTCGTTGAAATTTAATTTCGAAAATGCCACATCCTACTGCTCCACTCTTTGCTTAGTTGACAGTTTATAATCAAAAACTTGGAAAATATTTGCAACATTGCATGAGTAGCTGCATAACGGGAATAGAAATTTGATTGTGTTTCAGCAGTTTGATGTTTTCGGTTAAGAGTTTGTCAGGATGTGCAATTTTAAGCTTAAAATTCTTTTTTTCTTCGTATTTTATGTACTGCAATTTTGTTGAACCCTGTCTCAAATGGTTGAATGTTGCATTTTTTATATTGTCAGGACAAAAAAAAATAGGAAGAAGAAAATAATGATTATGTGTGCTGGGAATACACAGAAAAAAATTTGGCAAAATTTACCTTAAACAAATTGCGATTTTGCGTAAGATTTTAAAATGTTGTACGGATTTCTTCAAATTATAAATTATTTATTGAAAATATTTATATCAACGTAGAACTTTAAATGTTTTCAAATTACGATTAGATGCGTGTGATAAAAGTTATACTCGGATGTTTTAAAAACTTCAAACTTAATTTGTACCATAACAAATACAAAACAAAAACAAAAAGGACTTAAATTAAAGCATGGACTATGTAATAGTTATAGAAAACAGTTAGTTATTATTTTTGTTATATTACCAATTATTTAATAATAAAAAAGAAACCGTATTCCACCGCACTAGATTAAGCTTAAGAAGAGGAGAATGCGACAGACAGACATCCAAGCCAGCAAAGGAAAACCCATACTGTATAGGAACTCTATTCCACAAGGTTCTTCAATTTTCTTCAGTCAATACCACTAAGATGTGTGATGTCCGCTAAGGTGTCACTGTACAAACAAGAAAAGTGTTCTACTATCTCAACATCATCCGTAAATGCCCTGCATTCGCCTCATCCTTTTTGCTGAGTGTTGAATGAAACCTCTTGAGAATTTCGAATCATTATTAAATATTTGTATAATGCTTAAAAGTGCCGAAATATCAACAAAGCACTATGATTCGGCAACTTCAAAAAGATATTTTTTTCCAGTGTAAACTTTGAAAAAATATGTTCACTTGACGTCATGGTCGCCGTATGTCATACTAGACCCACATATGAGACATCCCACACATGTTAATTTTTTATATCTTGATTTTTTTCATTGTTATAGTGAAGAGATGGTTTCCCAATGAAAAATACGAAAAATATTTCTTTAGAAAAAAATTTGTATGAAAAAATTTTAAACGATATTTCGGTAATAGAAACTGTAAATATACATATATAAAAAAGTAGAATTTATAAAATAACACCTAACGTAATAACTCCCAGTGAATTAGGACCTTAAAAACATTAAATAAGTAAAACAAAGAAATTATGAAATAAGTCGTAAGGAAATTCCCAAACCTGCTAATGAAATAAAGTCTAAATTTTCTAACTTCTTTCATACTAAAATAACTCCCTTATAAAGAACTAAATAAGTTCCAATAAATTAAAACCCAAAAAGCATGGAACAAGTCCAATCAGCTCTTTACATGCCTCATATGAGCCCTATCTACGACCTCAAAGGTGCCAGGACTTTTCCCTCTGATCTGGCCAAGCACTGCTTCGTTTCCTAAAGCATTTCTGTATTGCTTGAAGTCTTTTTTCCTGTAGTGTATCAAAGCTCGATTTCACTTTTTGAGATATATCTGCATTGCCCGCCTCCGACCGGGCGCAAGGACTTTTCCTCTGTGGTGTGTCGAAAACCAGCTTCACTTTGTCAAATGTAATTGACAGGCTGTTTAGATAAATGTTCAAACATTTTTATGAGACATGGATCCATCACAAGATACAAGGACCTAAGATCAACCAAATCAATGGGTGCCTTCGGCTGAACATGAACCAAAGAAGGTGGGTCTGGATTCAGTTGTTTATGCTCGAGTTGTGCACATCTATTAACTTGCAAAGGGTTAAAGGTTTACTGATTGTATACTGATTACAAGCAAAATTGATGTCGTTTTTCGAAGAAAAACAGGCTCTTCCATCAAAACAATGCAAGGGTATACACGTGTGCAAAAACCAAAAAAACCATGAAATGCAATTCCATCCAGAATACTCTCCAGATTTAGTCTCTTTGCTCGGTTTCCAAATTAAAAGACCTGGATGGGTGCTAATTGTTTTTAAATTTTATTGGCACTAAATGTATCGAGCTTTTAGGAAACTATATTGGGAAATAAATCTTTTTTTGGAAAAAAAATATTTTATTCAAAATGTCAGAAAGTTATCAAACTGCCTGTAATAACAATATTCTAAGAATATTCTATGGAATCTCTGCAGAGGAAGCCTTGTAGTGCAATTTCATATTTTCGTTTTCAAAAAAGGATATATGAAAGTTTACATATCCTTTCAGAGATGAAGCCAAAATATGGTATTAAGAAGTGCAAACTGAATATTTATACTCTTGATCAAGTATGATATGGAGGAGGGGCACATACATATAAACTTGTAATGGTCACAACAATATCTTTGAGCTGGATTAAAAGTTATATTTTGCACACATTTAAAGTTTTGTTATTCTTCCTAGCTAAGTTTAATCATAATTTAGTTTTTTTAAGGACATATAAGAGGTATTCATATCCTTGATTGTTTGTAGAAAAAACAAATCGTATAAACAAATCATTAACCATATTTTGCGAATTCTTATATTTTACATTTCTTATATTTTACATTTATTAAAATTTTATTTTCTTTATAGCTCAGTTTGGCGCATATGATAACTTTGCTGGAAAGGGTGTGTAACAAACACACACATCGTTACATCCATTTCAGAAAAATATTGCGAAAAATTTAAATGGTTCTTTTCGGCCTACTTAAGCTTAAATCATTATTTTACTTAAGAGGATATATAGAAAAATATATATAAAATTTTTTTCATAGTTCAATGATAACAAGTTCCATAAGAACTTTTTGAAGCCTAAATTTTCTTCTATTTTTTTGCACAATTTCATTTGAGGTCAAACAGGGCAATTGTGAATATACTACACTCGCCCACTGTTAAGGTCACTATTAGATAGAACCCGTCGTGACAATTACACGTACATGGCAGATGTGATCACTATACATCTATTACGAGATAAAATTACGATTAATTCAACAAACAAAAAATCCAACAGACTTTTAAAAACTTTCCATCGAGATCTTCCCATTAAAGACTGATTTCTAATATACATTTAGCCACCACACGGTTTTACAGCCATATTGTCTGTCACATGATTGTGACAGTCTTTGGTGAGGACAAGTACAATGCTGATGATGATGACGGTGACGGTTACGATGACGGTGAGGATGACGACAATGGAGGCCATTGTAGAGAGGGTATAGCAAAAAGAAGAAAAAAAAACGATAAAAAAGAAGTGATACATTTCAAACATGTATTTGATTTGATTGTAAAGTGCTTGTGAAATTCCCACGTTTTATTAGAATTGGAAATGGAAATTTTGAGTTTTTTTGTTATACGATATTTTCTAAGACCATGTTCAACGTATGAGTATAAAAAAGTAACAAAAAAAATTTTTTAACTAAATTAAAAAGTTGACACTTTTTTGTACTTGTCTTGTATTGTTTGTAAAAAAAGCAAGCAGCAAAAAATTTACGAAAAAAATCGCACATAATTGAAAATGTAATCAAGAAAACAAAGTTACATAAACACAAAATATAATAGAATTGGAAAAAAATTAAAAAAAAAAATAATGAATAATAAAAAACATTTTATCTTTGGCCACTCTCACAACTAATGCTTTCCATGTCTGTGGGAGACTCAAGGCACAATAACTATATATTTTCTCAGTTTTTTACAGTTTTTGGTATCTAATTGTAACCAAAACGAACCGAAGCAAACAGGATCTCCTCTTCCTTTTGTATTGAATTTCTTTAAAAACGTTTACAGTTTTTAGACAATATACAAATATATACGTACTTAGACTGAAAATCCAAAGAAAATTTTAGATTTCTTTAAAACTATCGTTTGGCTAAAGAGAGGAGAAGATTCATCTCATGTGAAAAGGTGTGACCATAGAACAGTGAAATGCCTGTTGTGCTATCCCATATAGAACAACGAAAACCTACACCCTATACAAACTCTGTGTCATGAAGGTACTTTATCAATTTACTCCAGTCAATACACCTCAGGCAATTAAGGTCTGGTAAGTTTTCATCCGAACTGAAATAACATAAGAAGTGTTCCACTGTCTCTGTGTCCTCCTTACATGTCCGGTATTCGTCGTGCTCCGCAGCTCTGATCCGATATACATGTGTTTATACGTTGAAGTGTCCCGTCAAGGCTCCAACTGACTTACTTAACTCATAACAATGTCCTCCTTTTATAATCGTCTAGGACTTTTGTAGCATTACCCACAGTTCTGCTATTTAAGAAATAGCGTCTTGTGGGCAAGTTTTAGCCAACTTTTCAACTCGGTCCTAGCAGCCCCAGAGGTCTTCGCATTGACAAGGGTCACAGTCCGCAATCATGTGGCTTTGATTGGCAGGCTGCTACTACGCGCTCACTGCCGATTATGCCATAGTAAGCCGGAACCCAGAAGAGACGGATCATGCCGTATACCGCATAATCGTTGATTGTATTTTTGCAATCCAAAATGGTCCCATAATTCAACTATTTGCTGCCCAGGATTTTCCCATTCTGACAAGTGAATTTTCTACACTTTTCATTTTGATTTAAGGGCAATAAAAACAAATGCACAAGAAGGTCATAGTTTTTTGTAGCACCTAAACAAGTTAACAAAAATATAAGCAGGTAAATTTTAATGACAAACGAGAAAAAGTCATTTGGACAAATGGAGTGGATAGAATTGAAACATTTTTATGTTTGCCATTATTTATCAGAGCAAAAAGGTTGCTTTTTTCTAGCTGAAGTGTACGAGTAATTAAAATAAAAAGTTCTTAAATAATATTTATTTTCTATTAAATGTCTGGTCAACATAGGCGTAGAGAGGCTGTTATTCCAAAGATGGAACATAGGAAAATTAGTTGTACCTCCCTACAAGTAAAAGGGGATGATTAAGTTACTAAATTAATTGCTAATTAATCTAAACAAAAGTCATCGAAGAAGAGCTTGTACCCTCTTGAAATGCACGAGGAGCTGCTGATGTCAAACTCGAAGTCGATGAGACCCTGCAGCTTTTATAAATTGTGCATATAATGTTAACCAGACACTAAATTATCAGTTCAGAAGATATTAGGATTAAATTTAGTAATAATCAGTTGCCTTCATCTGGATCTACATTACAAAGTCATTGGAAATTTAACTAAAGAGAAGAATAAAGTATATACATATAACAAAAATTTCTTTAACAACCCATACAGATCTTTTATTTTTACATTACAAACTGAACCTGTCTATATTTGAAAATACCAATTTGTAACCATTACATTAAATATACATTCCAATTCACTAACTGAGGGATAATTGTCTAGCGCTTCCACATGGCAGCCCAATCTGTAGCCACTGGATCCAAGTGAGTCGGTTTACTGCAAAACAGCTTATGCAGACTTTCGAGGTTTTGTCAAAATTTCATAATATTTTTAGGAAAATATTCAAGCAAAATAATAAAAAATTTACTAAGAATATAATTGTGATTTGATTCAAAGATTGTAGAATTCGTAGCAAGGATGTTGTTACCTTCATATACCCTTCTTAGCAAAATTATGACTTGAGCCAAAATAAGCCGCACTATATAAAGTTCGTATAAAACTTTTTTTAAACACAGCCAGGATAAGAATAACGTCACTATATGCTTTTTGGAATATTAATGATTTAAAAACAATAAAAGTTCGCAAAAAGTAGCGTATAAAACTTATGATTTGCTAAGAAGAATGTTTTCATCACTCCAAGACCTCCTCCCATTTTTATATATATACTTTTTCCAAAAAAAAGACACTGCAGATTTACAGATCATCCATAGACAATAAAATTCAACTAAAACCATAAAAGTACAGTCTGCAGGGTAAATACCATATTTCGGTTTTATCTCAACGAGAATATGCTCAACTTAAATACAAGGATATGGTGAACTTCCGAACATATATATTTATGTTCTTTTGAACTATTACATTAAAGAGTAATGAAACTCTTAGTTAAAATGTGATTACAAATTTAATTTATTTATTTACCGAAAGCGCGGCTAAACGTATGATCTAAGCAGCTGAGAAGGATTCTAGAACAAAAATAATAAAAAGTGATATCACTACGAAAATTTCTACGACAGCTAGACACAATATCACAAACAGACTCATTACGACTCGTAATAAGTAAGCCACGGAGATTGGACGGGAATTAACACCGAAATAGAAACTTCTTTAGTTAACCATTTCAAAATAGTATCCACGCCAAACACATCCGCTGATAAAATCAAAAAGTTAATTAAGCTGCATCTAATTTAAGTAAAAAATTATTACTATAAGCTATTTCATCAAGTAGGCTAAGAAGGTGCCTATGGCAGACATCACTCTAAACTCTCCAGTTAATGAAAACGTTGGAGAAATGAAGAGAATGGTGATATGGCGCCTTGGAATCTACATTAGAGAAGTAGGAAGACTAAAAAAAATAATATTTTATTTAGACCAAATTGTTTCCATATGCATTTCAATCACAAAAAAAATCAATCGAAAAATTCAATTAAGAAAAAATCTCTACTAACTTGATCAACTTTCTCCAGTCCCTTCTATGCTCGTATGTATATGTGTCTCTATCTATTTGTATAATCGTATACGTCAGTTTTGCCGACTTCCTGTGACAGTTTACGGTACGAATCTAACGCTTTTATATTTTAAATAGTGGTTTCAACTGTTTTCTTTGATTTTTGTGTATGAAACATTGCACTACGCGGGGTCCTTTTAACCTGAGATATAATCGCAGGTCTGTGACCATACAATCTAACTTATCCAGCGATATATTTTATTCTAACATTCTATACATCTTAGGACACCTGATGTTTTATTGTTTTGTATCATGATTTAATGAACAAAACAAGAAACACCATCAATAGTCTCCAGCAGAGTAGAGTCTTTGAAGGACTGAAATATTTCAGTTTCCTCTCATTATCTAGACCTTGGTTTTTTCATATTGGCTGTTGTAAAAACAAAACAAAAATACTTCAAACTTCTCTATTACCTGTATAATTGGCCAGTATAACTAACTCCTCTATTTTCCATTGAAACATGTTCTATTATCTTAAATAATTACTTCACCAGCCAGACTACTTCTCTGACTCATTTCATTAATTTTCTCCCTTGTGAAATAAATATACATAAGTATATACAGTAGTAAATATGTATATGGAAATAAATTATGTTAAATATTTTTTCCTCATACTTTTGTTCATCATATTTTTATTTGTGACTTTATGATACTTTTGGCCTTGGTTGGCGGAAATGATACTATCATTTATTTTAATTAAGTTTTCTAAATACTTTTGAAAACAAACAAGTTTCAATAGGAAAGAAGTGTTTTTCATGAATTGTTTTTTGCAACTAATTAGCGCAACTTAACTTTTATATTAAATGAAAAACTCAACAAAACATTTCAGTTGAATAAGGAAATTAAAAATGAAAATTTTTATGGAAATAGAAAACAAGTATCCAATATAAAAGTATCTCTGGAATGTTAAGATTTTGCTCATTATTTTTGAAGGGCTTTTTTCGACTGTAATTTACAGAAAATATTTTTTAAAAGTAACATCTCAATTATTTAAATTAAATTATAAGTTATTAATGAAGTTACTAGGATTTTGTGACAATAACAATAATGTAGAGTTGTGTATATTATGCCCTTGTATATTTTATTTGCACTAGGGGTTTCTGTATTTAAAAATGAATCTTTGGCTATAGACACAGATTTTTAAAGGATTTTTTAGTGGCATGACAAACAATAGTTTGGATTAAAGAAAAATCATAAAATATAAAAGAAAAATTGCATGAGCATATAATTTTTTTAAAGAAAGTTTCCTATAAAACTTGAGTGGTTAATTTTGTTCAGTCAATTGAAATGCAACAAAAACTAAATATATGTTTTTAATGAATTAATTAAATTGGATAAATATTGCCATATTTATAATACAAAAAGAAACAACTAGTCATGTTGTTGAAAAAAAATTAAGATCAGAATATAACAATCATATGTCAGTTCCACTAAAATAAAAGAAAAAAACACAGTCACGCAAATTTTAATACGACCGGAAACTACTTGCACTGAAAATATTTTTTTATAAAGTTATCGATTATATTCTTAATAAAATTTTAAGTGAAAGAATTCTAGATGCTAGATGAACTAAAACAAAAATCTTCTAGAAAGAACGGTCGGAGGTGTGACTGCGGCGTGTTTCTAGTATTTTTTTTTTCTTTTCTTTACATCTTTAATCAGCACCAGCTGTATGAAATAAACTTTTAAAAAATACTGCAAATCTAGTCCAAGTATTAATATCTTATATAAAAAATTTAACTTAATCCCGGACAACTACAGACAAAGATGTGCATAAAAAAAAACGTCTAAGGAATTCAACATGATCTAGAATTTGTGATTCAGAAGAATTGGGAATTCGTTTTTTTTACATTGTTATTGCATTGTGTCCTTTTTGTCAGATTAAACATCCTGTTCAAGATTGTTTGGAACTAAACATTATTCGTACATCATACGTTTTAATATAATCATTAGACAATTAAATTAATTAAATTGAAAACTATCCGCTAAAGCAAATTTATTTACATATAGTTATGACTGGTTTTATAATGATCTAGACCGCCCGGTTTTGTATCACTTTTTCCTTTTAATATGGTGAAGGTCTAGGTGAATTGACAATATTTAGAAACTCTGCAATATGTCTAGTATATAAACTTTACAAACTTCGTGCCACAACTCCTTATATTTTATGTCACTCTCATTCTTACATGCCATCGGATGAGTCCATCTTTTGTCTGTAGAATTAGACAACCTTGAAAATTCTTGAGTAAAATTCAAAAGCTTTTTTTTAATGAGTTTTCACGGGGATTTTTAGTAGTCCGAAAGTCGCAGGTTCGACTCTTGCCCGAGGACTCTAAGTGTTTCTGCAGACAAGCCAAAAATGCTGTTATTTTGTTCCAAAAATTAAAGGTTTATCTGCGTTTCTTTATGACTTATTCTAAATTGTGAACTACACAACAACAGCAACAATTGCAAAGTATGTTGATTCAATAAGTTTTCTTAAATATATATCTATTAAATTTGTTTTAAAAAAATACCTGAATGTGAGTACTCCACATTGCCCGCTTACTAATAGGCTGTTTTATTTTGGAACAGAAAATATTGTGTCATGCCAAACAAGGGATCAGTTAGAAAATGGAATCCACAAAGTACTAATGTAGCCATTTGTATGTAGTTATTTTGCTTTTTGTATTATGGTGTAATATTCTACATTACGAACCTGGGTGCTATACATTGCCCTTCAATTTTTTAAATGACTATTCTTGATGCTCCACAGATTATCAATGTATTACTTTTTTTATTAGCGGGATAATATAATTAGTGTGTCATATTGAAACAAGTAGTCGATAAAAAAATCCGTTGAAAATTTTGCTAATAGTTTTTGTTGATCCCCAAAACATAACTAGGGGTTCCACAATACCCAAAGTTGCTCCATGCAACGAAATCTTTGTAAATCACTTTCACATAATTCAAAACGTTAGACATTGTTAAAAAATTTGCACGGCAATAATAGAACAACTTTAAACAGGATCATAAGGATTAACAATCTCTTCTAGCAGAGGGAACTAGCGAAACCTCGTAAAGCGTGTTTTGTCTTTAGTTACTTTTATTTTAACTATTACGACTACTTTTATTTTCCTCCATATATGCAATTACTTTAAAAATTTATAATTGTAAGGAAGACCTTAAAGAGAGCTATTCATTCAAGTGTGTTTAGGGTATATTTCAAACAGCACAGACTCATGAAATATTTTAATTTCAAAGCAAGTTTTTTCTATGAAAAAAAGCCATCAACTGAACCTCCCACCAAACCACTTGATATGTTGTAAAGAACTATTCACCAAAAGTAATTTTAAAGCCCTGACAAATTTCTGTCTCAGAGCAATAAAAACAAAAATTTAAAGCAAAATATACAACAAAGAAAAAAAGAAGAACACTACACTTTAGCTATTCTTTGTCCAGCTGTTTTTATTATTGAGTCCGGCGTTTAAAGTGATTAAAAATATATTTAAAAAAAACTGCACAACTTTCTAACAAAAGAAATCGGGAGATAGTAAATGATAGTAGAGTATATTATATTCTGTTTTATAAAGAAATATATTAAAACAATTATGTTTATGGACTTTTTATTTGCATCAAAGCTTCGCAGCACTTAAATTATTCCAAGCAACGAGAGACCCAAAAGAATTACGATTAAGAAGGAAAAGTAAAAAATAATATTAGTAACTGAACTTTATACGAGTAGCAAAAATATAAAGGAAAATTCTGCAGCTGATATTTTTTTAAGATTTTCCGCAGAATATTCTCAAGAGAAGAAAATCTACGAAGCAAGTAAAAGTTGAATACTTTAAATTTTTCTTTTTAACTAAAATTGTAAGCACTTTCAATTTAGTGGCATAACAAATTCTGTTTTTTTAATTCTTGTTCGTTCATATGTTTCGGGAAAAAACACACACACACAAACAGCATAAAAACACTTTCTCATAAATGTTTGTGAAAATTGTTTAATATAAATTAATTATTTGTGTAAGTCACTTTAACAAGTGGTAAAACACTTTGTAGTGGTTTGATATATTAAAACAATAATTTTCAATACACAATCTCACATAAACATGTACATACATACTCGTATCCATACAAACATACACACGTAATCATTCACACATTGTAAAACGTACCTGCTGTGTGTGGAAAATAGACTAAAAACTGTTCGAATATTCCTTTGCACATTTTTGTAAATAAACTTTAACACCACTAGGAGGCATACAAACATATGTACATACATATGTGTTATGTAAGTTACATAAACACACATTTTCATGCAACCATATACACGTATGTGAGAATGTTGTAACTTTTGTCTAGGATTTAAAATCCTCAGAAAGTTGTGAGCACGTTAAAAAATTTTTAAACTCTCTTACCAGATAAAATTATTTCTTAAGTCTATACAATAGACCTGAACTAATGAAACAAAGTATTACACAAATAAATGGTCTTGCAATAAAGTCGGGTCGATTTTGTTAGAGTGTGGTTGGTACGCATGTTGTTAAGGCGGTATTTTTCAAAACATTTTAATATCGACCCAGTCTTATTGGAAAATCCTTTGCGTGCAACACATAGTTACGGCCACATATACACGCAAGAGGAAATTTATGTAGACGCCGTCTTGATATTTGCAAACAAATTTCTTAAGACACATAAAATGTGATAAAATAACGATTTTCATACTTTCACATACGCTCTATTCTGCCTTATGCATAGAAACTGGTAGAGAATTTTAATTTTCCTCAATATGGATTCTCAAGAACCAGCACGGGACGGTCTGTGAGATGTGTGTATTTGTGTGTGTGAAAACTTAAGAGTTTTTGTTTTAATACAATAAAATAACTTGGCTTTAGTTGTCGTTAGCAAAAACATTGTTTCCAATAATACAATTACACAGGACTACAATTTAAAGTCATTTTTTTTATGCGAGAGAAGGTTGGCTTTTTCCAAACTGCTGGATATATTGAATATGAATATTTAAATACCATATAGAGTAGGGCAAAGTTGATCCGAACAATTTTTATTGCAAAGAATTACAAAACTACAATATATTCGTCAATCTGCACTACTGCAAGGAGAGATTTAGACAAACCATGGCCACTTTAATTATTTTGTAATGCGTCTAGAATAAAATTATGCAGTTGGAAAATGTATTTGCCATTCAAAATGCCAATAGTTGGAAGAGAACAGATAAACCACGACAATGACTGTTATTTTCGCGGTAAATGAATAAATTTCCAAAGAAGTCATCTTATGATATTGAAGTAGAGAAAATTTTAATATTTTCCAATAATTTTTATATAGGCTTGTCATAGCAAGGTGTTTCCATTTCTGGATCCAATTCATGAGATATGAAGACATCTTTAAGATGTTATAAAAACCATTTTGGGAAGTAACATTATACATTGGAATATAAATGAAAAGTATCACTACTGCATGTTTTGTTCTCATAAATTTTTTTATTGATATTTTTGTGGTCTGGATTGGATCTCGAACTTGGTAATATATTTCGTAATGACATGTTTGACAGTCAACGCACATATTTTAATATAGAGGAAGTAAAGTTGTGAGAGTAAAACTTTTTGGGAAAGATTTAGAGAGAGAAAGACATCTTGCCAAGAATATAAAAATTTACTCGTACCGCGCTTCGAAATGATTTCAACGTAGACTCAATATAAATAAATAATGAAAACGTCTATTATTCCTCTAGAAAAACTTCCATTTTTGTCACTGGTTTCTCTTCAAACGTATGAGTACAAGAACCGTACAAGATGTACAGAGCGCCGACATTTTACATGCATTTAATTAATGACCGTAAGGACCTTGTCTCTTCCGATTGCAGCTTGTTTATTGTTCTTCAAGCCGGGTTGTAGCTCCTGCATTATCAACTCCCATAACTACATCAGGAAAAAATGGCAGTAACCAATATTTTGGTGTTGGCAGCTCAATTTGCTACGAGTTATTCCCAACACACGACCCTGGAAATTGTGTTTCTAGCAATCTACGCAGTACGACGTGATCATAACGTTTATTTTTCAACAAAACCTGAGCCTAATTTGCTACGTTTGCTAATCTGATATTGTATAACCGCCTCACGGTACATACGACAGGATAGTGATTTTGTTTTTGTTCTTTATATGAATCCCTCTTTGGTATTGTGATTTACAACATGATTGACCTAATATCATGACTTGCCCAAAGTTGTTGACCATTAGATCTTCGGAATCTTAAATAGTTCCTGCTGAACTCACGTACTGCACTATTTCGAAGACACAACAACTTGTTGGTCCATGTCCCTGACGTCTGATTTATCTTTGCACTAGAATGCTGAATTTCCCCTTTTCTTCTTGAAAGGGAGAAACAATTCCACGCTGTTTTAAGAAAAAACCCCCCATAAGATCACAAGAATTGCACAAATTTCAAAACAAGTCAAGTGAAACTTAATGAATGCAAATTTAGCATGTCAAAGAAAAATCTACATAAACATATTATCCGCAAAAATGTCTGTTTTGTAAAAATTTTAATGGGAACCAGTGTAATTTACCTTTCAACATTTATCACTTAAAAGAACTCAAAACGTTGCAAGGGTTATAAATGACTTTGTAAGGGTCTCCAGTTGTATGTTTCGTTTATTATTTTTTGTGATGTTTTCGAGTCTTTGCCATTAAGCTACCAGCGAGTACATGAAGGATTCATAAGAGTATAATGGCAACTTGTTGTCGTTTAAAAAAATCATGCCACACGTAATATTGAAGCCACATGATTGTACGAGTATGTTGCATAGAAAAGACATCTTTTAAGGATGTAGACAAAACTTACCTGCAAAGAGTATAAAAAAAGAAAGAAAACATAAGCAACAATTTATTTAAGGTTATTAATTAAGCAAAAAAAAAGTATGCAAATAAAAAAAGAACATAAAAAAACCTGGTTGTTAAAACCTCATAATACAATCACTTGTAGATAGGGAAAAGAAAAAGGAGCATATGAATATTATATATATGCCATTAATTTAAATGGAAAAATTTAAGACTTTAGTCTAAAAAATTTACATACGTGTAAAATTTGAAAAAGTAATTTTTTAAAGAATACGAAGATGATGTAATTAATATATTGAAGGGGTTTTTGTATTGAAGAACTCTTCTGTGTATAATATTTCAAGATCTGCTAACACAGTCAATCATTTATATGTACAACGATGTACTTAACGATATCCTTCAAAATTATTTGAATTCTAGAAAAAAAATATCCCCATTTAACTTAAAATATCTTTGCATAAAATTAAAAAAATTTGCTTTGTGCCTCAACGTTGTTGGTCAGTTGCTGTATGAAATGACCCTCCACATGGAAAATATGAAATAAAACCCCTTCAAAAATTTGGTCCTTATCTCACATACAATAACAGCACAGATTTTCATATGGAGCAAGTCACTAAAGAAAATCTATAACAAGCCGAATAAAATGAAGTAATACCTCTAAATGTCATTTGAAATAAGTCTTCAATTTCAGAAAAGGAAAATGTCTTCAATTTCAGAAATGAAAAAGGTCTCCATTTTCAGAAACAAAATAAGCTTTCAGTATAGAACTGGTGGTGTCATATACATAAATATTTTTTAAGTATTTGCAAAATGCATTGTTTGTTGTGGCTTTAGCTGTTCATATACCGACATTTCTTTGGTTATTAAAATAAATCGTTGTGAACTTTAAGAAAAATAAATCTATTTTATTTTTCTTGGCCATAAATTTCAATAACAAATTTAACAAACTAATTTTCGGTAATCAGGCCTGTTCTTTCATCACTTGATTTCAAATCACATGTTATTTTGAAATCTCAAATTTGAGTTTTGGAACTCACAAGTTATTGTTTTTCGATTTTAAATGTTAAACACAAGCCAGCAGGTGATGTATTAATTTTTTTTTTTTTTTTTTTTTTTTGTTCGATGACGGTTTGCTCCGGTCTCAATCTGTTTTCTCCATGTATGAGCTGGGCGACCCCTTCTTCCTTTCCCTTGAGGGTTCCAATCTACGGCAATTCTAGATGTCCTCAGTCTTCCTCCTAAGGGTATGATCAATCCAGCGCCAATCCCAATTTCATTGGATAGAACTTGTTGGCCTATTCTTCACCAGAGCGTATAATTTAATATGGTTCTCGGCCAAAATACATACACGGTTTTGAAATTTTGCTATTTTTCGGTAAAAATATTTACATTATGGAATATTTTTTTCAGGCTTTAAAGTTGGGCCGCCAAAAACACAACAATAAATTGCGAACTGTGACAACTATGTACCTGCCACAGTGCGTAATAACCTGTTGCCGCCATTTACTTTAACTTTATCCCTTGTTATTTTTTAAATTATGCACAAATATGTAAATAACAGCTATTAAGCATTACTTAACAATAATAGTTATATAGATCACAATTTGGACATTTAAATATATTAAACATATTTTTGGGTGAACACTAATTCTGTAGTACTCCCATTATCCTCTTTATCATATACCATTTTCCTAGTTCCAGCGCAATGCATTGCATAAATAGGGGTCATCTCCTGAGTACTGATCCAATTTAAAAAAAAAATCTTGTTAAACTTCATTTTTTTTATAAAAATATATAAAAAAGTAAAAAAGTCTTTTTTTCTTAAGATGCCACACAAAGTTAGGATTCCTGACTCATTTCAGATTTTGTTATTTATAATCCCAGCAAAGAAACAAAATATATATAATCATTACTAATTCCAGCATTAGGATTAGGATTATTTATTTGCCACTGGCAATAAACAAGTCAACATCTGCAAGGCGTAAAAGTTCGCCAGTAGTTAAAATTTTTTTCTTATCGAAAAGCAATTATATCGTTATTGGTTCAGTAAAAATAAAGTTTTCGTATCGATTTAAGAAAATATGTATGATTTTCCGTCATCCGACATCAAACTTGGTTTGTATACAAGCCAGGTTCAACCATCTTCAGTGCTCTTCTTGAAAAATCATTCCAAATTCAAGCAAGCCCTCTCGAAAAAACTACTCTAAAAATAATTGTTTCATTTAATAAAACAGAAGTATTTTCCAATAAATTTTTAAAAATTTTTCGATTTAATTTCTATTTTATATTAACATTTTGTCAATTGGATTCCTGAGAACAACATCCGTTTTTCTAGCATAATTTGTCAAAATATTTGCACAGCATTTTCTCTAGATGCCAACATAACTTCAGGATAACTTCAGGTCTTATATATCATCTTGAATTTTTAAATTATTTTTTTTTTATATAGACTGTTATTGGGGAAGCTTTCGAAAGCTCGTCATTGTTTTATTCATCAACTGATGTAAGTTATGGGCACTTTAAAAATATATAAATCACGCAATGTGACAATTAAAATTATGACAAAAATTTATTTAAATTTGCAAGATAATTACAAAATTTTTATTAAAATAAAAAAAATCAAATTAGCTTTAAAATATTTATAGGTTATTAATTAATTATAAAAATAAAAAATGAAATAGGACGGGAAATTAAACAAATAAATAAAAACAAATGGATTAACGCATTAGAAGCAAAAACATCCATGTGTTGCACATTTGAAGAGGGCGCCATATACCACGTTTATACGCACGTCTTATTTGCAAATAGAACTATTTCTAATTCACTGTTTATACGGGAAATTGCATACAGAACTTATGTTATTATTAGTGATGCCATGTGACGAAAATATGATTGTTTGGTAAGTAAAACACAAAAAACGTTCATGAAGTGGCAACGTCTTACTTTTTATTTGCAAATAATGTCGTTATTCACGACTTGTTAAGTGAGTTACAATAAAAAAGTTATACGGCAACATTCTTCTTTTTTATTTGCAAATAAGACGTGCGTATAAACGTAGTCATAGATGGTTTGCGATTCCAATGAGTTTTATTTACAAGATGGATTTATATGAGGCAGATAATCAAGAGGTACGCACTATGGTCAGAACAAGTCTCACACTAACTTCCATAAAGCCGCACTTCAAACTTACAATTCATCAGACTACTGTTTTGGATCACTCTCAAGGGTTTGGTGCGTGTCTAAACTTTCTATTTAAGTGCCACACGAGCGTTATGATAGATAAAGAAACATTAAAAAATTTTCCTGATCTCACTCCTCATATTATAATAAGTTCATTTGCTGCATCTTTTGTGAATTATTATATTAAAAATTTTTAGTTATAGTTTGCTACTTCCATCTTTAAAAGCCAGCGCTACTTTATTGGTATTGGCGTAGGAGTATATTGCGTTAGTGCCTTTTTATGTAATTTGAAATTTAATAAGGCTGTTAGATGCGGTTGTAACATAGAAGCTAAAAGCAAGAACAACAACAACTATATAAAACATTACGATGCGTTCACTTTGTAACATCATTTTCTTTTTTATACCAGGCCACAATGAAATTGTCCTTATAAAGAGTGAGGCGGTAGGAGGTGTTAATTTTATAACATTAAATAAAATAATAAGACGATAATGAATCTAACTTTATTGTTGTTTTTTTTTCATACAAAAATCTTCTAAGAATACAAGATTTATATTTTTGTAGTTCTAATTAACATATGAGTATAATTTTGATATTTTTTTATTATTTGAGAGTTTCTGTATAATTAAACCAAGTCTAACGCTTTTGAAACTTAACGACTGAGGTTGGCATTAACATCAACGAAATGCAGGTATATAAAAAAATGTTGTCTAAAATAAACAATAATTTTTGAATTATTTGAATACGCCATTATAAACGACTTTATTGTAAATTTTTAATAAGTGAAAACGTTTTCCTTAGAAATATGATCAACTTTGGCACTAAACTTTCTGGATTCATCATTATTTCTTTGGCATTAGTTATTTCACTTAGTTGTACAAAAATTCCATTGAGAGTCTCATTGAGTAAAATGAAAAGTTAGAATTTTAAGTGCCAATAGTACCAACATCAAATAAATCTCGAGCCTTTTTAATTTTCTTCCGTACATACACTACAATCTAAATATTTAATAAAATACATGCAAATGAGTTCCGTTTATATACCACCCATTATGCATTATATATTCTTATAATAACGTATACGTACCCCCAACTTATCTGTCTGAAAAAAAGTCCCAGTACTAAACGAACTTTCAGCGTTTTTTCCATAACATGTTTTAAGCGCTTAAAAGCGCTTCATCTTACAAAATGAAACCCATATATTTTCTCAATTGATTTTTTTTTTCAATACATATTAAAGTGAAAAATATGGACCAACTCTATGATTTATAGAATGGACACTAGACAATGACAACGAGTCAGTAATAAGTCAGACAATGACAACGAGTCAGTAATAAGCCATAAGTGCAAAATATGGACCAACTCTATGATTTATAGAATGGACACTAGACAATAACAACGAGTCAGTAATAAGCCAGCAGAACTAACAATTTGTGAATGCGTTTGGGTTAAATTATTACTTTTGTACAACTTTTTCGTATGGATTTCAAATATAAATATGTCATAAGTATAGCCATTACCATAGTTTTAGTGTACAGAGACGTTATATTTTCTGACAGAAATGTGAAGGCGAACGCTCATTGTCATTCTCTGATTGACTCAAGTTACTTCAACGTATACGTTATATTTAAATTTCCGAGGAAAAAATTATAACGTATACGTACCCCCACACAATATTGGAAAATAATAAACTTTCAACAAAAATTTATGCTAAAAAATATCTGTAAAATCTTTATCTAATTGTAAAATATTGATATTGATAAACATGTCACACGTATCATCCAAATGGTATTTTAATATTAAGCATAATGGCATCAAAGGAAATCTGCAAAGATATTTATATGATTTTAATTTTTGGTTATATTTTGCTTTTTTTTAATTTTCTTCAACTTTTATTTTCAATATTACTTTGTATATATTTTATGTATTTTTTATTTCATTTATTTAAAGTTAGTATTTATTTTTTTATATCTTTTGCCCTAGATTATAATTTCGTTGCAAGTATTGTTAAGGAAAATTGAATAATTGTTTGTTTCCCAGTGAAATTCAACCACTTCTTACAATTTAAGCATTTTTTAATCAAAGCTATGATTTACTATTTTTCTAAAATTTTCATAATTTTAGCAATATATTTTCGCTTTTTCTAGATTAGTAACTACTACTAGTCTATGAAAGCTAAAACTGGTTAAAAGCCACTAAAAATAAAAAGAAGAATTAATAATTGTTCTGAACTGTTTTGCCTTTGTGAATTTATATTTAAATACTTTTAATGTGGTTCTGAAGCAGCTTTAAAAAATACTTCGAATATGCGAAATTCCATTTCTAAATGGACAAAATAAAAATTTGCGACACATAAAGCCTGCGTGATTTTCTCTCTCTTCTCATCACCTGGAAGATTTTGATGAAAAGTTCGTTCTTATCGATGAATGCTATACCATATTAACAGATTTAAAACTTTATCAGTAGCAAGAAAATACGTTTCCATAAATCATTAAAAATATTTTTTTGTAACTGATGCAGGCTTCACATTAATACCATTTCAGGAATCACTAATAGAAGCTATGGGCGGTATAGTAGAGTTAACAAATTTAAAACTGAGATTGTAATTACTTTTGCTCTAATGGACCCAAAGCACGAGTTACGAACTGTGATGATAGCAAACTTTTCATTGGTACTCATTATGTCACTTCTAGAAAAAAAGTTTCATCGAAAATATATAATAAACCTTCTAACCAAGAAAAATTTATAGTTAAACGAATATTGAAAAAAACACTTCCTATCATCTACACTTTCAATTTGACAAAGTTGCTTTTCTTTTATTTTATTCTAACCCATTAAAAGTAACAACATTATTAATAGTGAAACTTTAAAATATAACAAACATGTAACAGCAAGAATTAAAATGTAGTAAATGTCGCATACGCAATGATACCTTCAGGTTTTAATCTTTATTTCCCATAGATATAATATACAAAATGAGAAAATTTTTGTAAAGCTTTGCTCTATGTAAACTTTTATAAATTGGAATATAAAACCATTTTTGCAAAGTAATTGTTCATAAATATGTACTATATGTGTATAGTTACTTTAAGGTTCTACTTCGCTTTTATAGTTGCAACTTATGTAAAAGGCAATTCAAGCAGTTCTGATAGTGGCATTAAAAAATTTTTTCATGAGCAAATAAAAATAATATATTTAGTCATTTAGTAAAATATTTTTCTTAATTAATAGTAAAATATTGGTATAATTAAAAAATATTTTATTTAAAAAATTATTTCAAAAGAAATTATCTATTCTCGATAGTTTTTATTCATGTTTTTTCAATCAAAAATTGCTTTTTTTAACGTGAATTATATTGAAAAATAATTTTCTGATTTATTTACTTTCCATTTTGTATTTTACAATCCAGAAGATGGGGAAGAAGTTGGAGTTCCTAAACTGAAAAAATGACAGATATGCGACCCCAAAGCTTATATACAAATAAGTCTTAACTCTTTCCTGACACACATAATTAAAAGTAGCCTATTGAAAAAAGGTTGATGTTTAAACAGAATGCCCACGTCAAATGAAGATTAGCAGAGACTGATCTACATAAAGTATTTCACTATGTAGAGAAAACCTTTAATCCGATTGTACAGACATTGAAGGCACTTTCAACAATACGTGCACCGACACTCTTATCCAATTCCTAGTAGAATTTCATGTTAACCAGGTTCTTGTTGACTAATCAAATTCATGCTAGCGAACAGATCGATAAAATGTGGTATGCATGACATTGACACATGGAATAGGGTGCATCATCGTGGGACGCTCCCTCGAAGGTCAACCACAATACCCAAACTGTTAAGCAACTTTACTGATGAAGGTCTGCTATGCGGACGACCTCATGATACGTCTAAACGGCAGGACCTTGACTCGCTTTGTAAGGAAGCTCAACCGACAGGATTAACCATAAGATCTGAAAAAGCGGATAGATCTCTTCACCAAGAAGACGAGTATTTTAAGATTTGACAAACCTCACTTCATGGGAAGAACAATTCAGGCACCTGATAGCATAAAATACCTGAAACCACATATATGAGAGACAAATAAGGCCTAACTGTGCTGGTCGCTCAGCAGGAAAGCCATATGTGAAATACTCGTATAGGAACTCAATTCCAAAATGTCACATTGGCTCTATAGATGTGTAATTACACCAATACTATCCACGCAGCAGTGTATGGAGGAAGTCAATGCAGAGGAAGTGTAATACTAAGCCATTGGGGAGACTATTCTATAATTCCCACCTATAGATATCCATATAAAATAAGAAGCGACTCTCATGGTGAAATGTCTACAAACAATGGCTGAATGAATCGAACCCGAATACGCATATAGCCATATGTATATATTGGAAACGCTGAACTGGCATTCGCTAACATTGGATATGTACCAGTAGGTACATGTTGCCATACGGATGGTTCTGGGCTAGGAAAAATGACCGGCTTTAACACGGTCTTCCAGACATAAGCCCGTGCTATTACGGAGTGCGTGAGATGGCTCCAATGTAAACTGCAGAGGTCAAAATGTTTACTGACAAATCAATAGGTCATTAGGGAAATTGGGTCTGAGAGGGTGAATTTTACAATCGCCGTGGATTGCAAGAATACGATTAATAATTATGCGGTACACGGCAGGATCCGTCTCTTTTGGTAGCCGTCTCAACATCACGTAATGGGAATTGAGCGTGTGCTAACAGCCTCAAGATCAGAACTAGACACTGTGGAGTACCGTAACTGTGGGCAATGCGGTCAAAGTCCTATGGAGCGACCCAAATAAAACGAATGGTTTGTTGAAACCAAGGAAGCCAGAGTTAAATAAGTTGAGTGGCACCTTGACGGCCACAGCAAATTAAATTAAAATACATTTATAGATTCCGATTTCGTTCACATTTAAGTGATATTACCTAAAATAAGAAACCTAAAATAGCCATCCATTTCCTTTTAGATTTTTATAAACCTTTTAAAAGAATTTTTTTTCTGTATGAAAATTTTGTTTTTTCGCCTAAACCTGTAGAATATCTCGAAAATGGCAGATCTAAAAGTTATTTGATAGTGACTCGGAAGTAATTTTATTTTTAATTCTATATTTTCATTAAAACAAAATTTGAGTAAATTCTCGAGTTATGAACAACATTGGAATGATGTATCTCGAGAACTAAAATTAATTCAAAATTCATTAACACGATTAACAAATTCTACTTCACAGTTTTCGTTTTACTTTAAAAAATTTTGTTTTCAGTAACCAAATTCATTGAATTAGTAAATATTTTGTATGAATACGGACAAGAATTAAACTGAAAAAACAAACATTTTTTTTATTCTAAAGACTCAAACTAATACTTGACTGCGGTAACAAAAAAGTGTGACTGAAAAGAAAATTTATATTAGACAAAATGTTTGACTGAAATTTTGTTGGCAATAATTTTTTCTGTACTCAAATTACATGCAATTTACAATTCTAATTATGAAACAACAAACAGCTCCACTTTTGTTTTCTGCACTCAACGGTTATAAGAAACTGTCAAAGTTGTTGGTACAAAAATTCTAAAACTGTAGGGCTTTTTCTCTACATTCGCATAAATTAATAGAAAAAAACTATGTATATAAATGTCTTTACACAGATTGTCTATTGTTTTTGTTCATTCTTTTTTTTCTTTTTTGCTATTTCTCGAATAGTTAAATTGAGAGTAATAGAACTTTTAATGATGCTGTTAAAAGCTGTGTAAAAAATATCTAGGAAAATGTTGCTTTCCTTCAATATGTTGTCGATAAATGAAAATTGTTAGATTTAATTACGGAACGAAAGCAAAAGGAAAGTCATTTCTTTTGTTTAATTTTTACACAAATAGGATAGATAAAGAAATAAAAAAACAAAAGAGGAAACAAAACTACTTTCAAACATTAATATTTTTAATACAAAATCCTGAACTTTTGAAGGACATATCAGACTTCTGGAATATAGTAAAATGCGAAAGAAGAAATATTACTATTCATCATTCATACTGTTCACATCTTAAAACAGAAAAATATTTTCATTCAAGATCAAGATTCCTGCTTGTTAAGCTGTACAAGCAATCGGAATTTTTCTTTGGAACTCCGGTTGGGAAGGTGATCTACCATATGCGAAGCTTTCAGGATCATCTTAAACAAGTGTTTTCTGCTTTAAGTTCTGGCTAGTTTAGTTAATTACCTAAATGCCGTTTAGAACAATAATTTCCTTGTTTTTTATTCAGTTTCTTACTAGTTCATTGTTTCCTTTTATAATTTCACTTTAAGAAATTTTCTTTGTAATCATTTTTTTTTTTTGACGCCTTCAACTGTAAGCAAAAATTTTTAATACAAATATCTACTTGCTTGCAACAAAAACAACTTAATTTCGTACGTAGTTCTTGTAACCATCATACTGATTATTTACGTTGTGATGATGATATAATTTTATAAAATTATAGATTGAAGAGCTCAATATAGAAATATTTGTTTTATTAAGAATAATTTTATCAATTGTATTATACAAGGCAATGCATTATAGAATGAGATATTGGCCATAAATACAGTAGCCAACTGGGTGAAGTGCCACAGAATAAAACGCATGGACATCCGTATATGTACTGACAGTAAGTCTGCGTATGTCTACAGGACAACCAATACAATTTATAAGCACCGGGTATCTCTAAGCAAAACAGCGAGTCAATCAATCCTACTCTGGGTACGCGCAACTTTATATCAGACGGATTAGCCAACATCGGAGAATTATAAAGTAATCAGGATACTGATAAACCTGTGGGCATTCCATTAAGCTACTGCGAAACGTTAGAAAATCTTAAGATCTCACAGATCAAATGATCTAACGAGGACATCTACATGATTTTGAGGCTAATCTGGCTCTTATATGACTACAGGAGATTTACAGTCGTAGAAAGGACCCTACGGGATCAGTAGCTTTTTAATGAACTTTATCTATACAAGGTATCCATGTTATAAGAATGAATGTCTAACTTAAGGACTTCTGAAGAAGCTGTCATATTGAAGAGCACGTGCACCATCTCTCTCTGTAACTGCCTTGCAACTTCTGAAGAAAAAGCGTCTACAAAATGAATCAGAAATTTTGAGTTGCAGTATCAAGGGAATAAAGTCGTTTTGTTTATTTGAATTGGAGGACGGAGCTTAGACTTCTCTTTTATTTACCATCCCTGCCTTCAGGCAACACAAAGGGAAAAATTCAGGCTTAGGATTTATTTGGGAGGCTGTTCAACTTAATCTAGCAGAACCTTCATGACAATTTTTTATTGCTAATTGAATAATTAATATAAATTGAACTATTCAAATTTTGAATAACTATTTAAATTTCAATTCTGAAATGTTTAATTATTTGAATCCAGGAATGGCAAGCAGAAAAACTCAGGTGATCATTTACAACAAAGTGAAGCGTTGCGTTATTTTAAAACATTTTTTTTAGTTTTGTGATTTAATAAGACAGCAGTTTACGTGCAAAACGAATTCAAGCCATTAGCTTCAGAAGATACTTCAGTAGTTGACTTCAAGCCCAACGTGTTCGAAGTGGGAATGTCCGTCCTTCTCAGCCGAATGTAGCCTATATTGTTTAGAATGTTACGGGTTTCATTAGCTCTGAAACTTCTTTATATATCTTGCCACATGATTTGGAAACAGCAGCAGTGATCATGTGGTGAATTATATTTTGTTACCTTCGAATTTTCTCTATATTTCATGCTGAAATCGAGTTGTATAATAGAAGTTTACAAATTGAAGTTTATTGAATTACTATTATGATCTTTGCATGAACGCCATACGCCATACATACGCGAAAATTTTATGAAACTTTAGGCACAATTTCCGATATCAATGCAGTTGTTTAATATATTAGAAGAGTGCCACGCGAATATGAAAGAAATGTTTTTAAGGAATTTATTTGGACGGATTTCTCATATCCAGTTTTTTATTACATATACAGTGGAGTTCGGTTATAACATACACCGGTTATAACGAATTATCGTCTATAATGAACAATTCTAAGCAAATAGTTCATACAAATTATTACGGTTACAACGAAATTCGGGTATAGCGAATTCCCGCCTACGATTTTAAAACTGCCTGTAAATGGTTGCAAAATTTTCTAGAAATTTTCTACAATATACTCGAAGTAGCAGGAACCCAGGATTGAGGGAACAACTCGGTTGAGAGGAGAGCAAACTTTCTTCCATAGAGTACTCCGTACAGGCAACCTTCATTCGGGTTAGTACGATAGTGTGATTAGTGAGTGCCATATTGCACATAATGAAGCAAAATAGTTACAAAAAGGAAACTATACTACAATAAATGCAATCCGTTTTTGTTTCTTTGTTCTCCGTTTCCTGGTCCAAAATAAGGAAAAGTTTATTTAAATACCAGCATTCAGGCATTGTTTGCTGAAATGGCAATAAGTTGGTAATAATAATACGTCCCTCTGATAGTTTTCTATAAAAGTTATATCGCATATTTATAAACATTTAAGATGAAATGTGAAATTTTACAAAAAATACATGGAGGCGGTACATTAGAATCATTGGCATATCAGTGCGATGTGACCAAATGGGCCATTCAGTACAAAACAACAAACTATGATGAATGATGAATTTTTTTGCGAACGATACGCTAAATATATGTTCATTGCCTCCACATTCCAATATATTACTTGTACATACCATTTTCCATTTTGAATATTTTTATAAACAATCTCAATTCAGATTAACACTCTGGATTGACGGAATAATCCATGTAAGAATTAAAATTGGTCTCACCCAAGTCTACCGTAAATGGCAAAGTGGTATGAAACAAATGAAATTTATGAATAGAAACACATGTCTTATAAACATATTGAAGGATAAAAATAAAATGTAATCTATTTCAACATTGCTTACTTTTATATATTGGGAAATACATAAACAAACATTTACTGCGGTTATAGCGAACTTCGTCTATAACGAACTAAATAGCTTGGTCCCCTTTAGTTCATTATAACCGAACTCGACTGTATATTAAAATATCAATTTATTACCATCTTTAAAGTAAATGAAATGAAAAACATTCCTTTTATTCCTTTGAAAATGTATATTCGACGATTAAACATTTTGTCCACTAAACAACAGCCCCTGTGCAGACTTTATCCTGGACAGCAGGTTTAAGTTTAATAAAAATGCCTCTAAGCACTCAACCATTAAAGTTGGCTTTCTTAACATGAAATGTTCCATATAAAAAAGTTTATAACAATCACTTCTAATTAATATAAAATTCTATTTAAACACATATTTCATATTTAATACACGCTGTTGAGAAACTTTTCCTTTTACTTTGCGCTTAAGTAAAATTTTATGATGCATTACCGCCGTGAGCTCATAAAAAGTTACAAATTTTTATCACCTCATTTATGAAAATAAACATAAAATAAATGCACGATTTTACTACTACTGCTCCCTCGTATAATGAAATCATACTCATACACATGCAAGCGAAATGAATAAATCAGTTAAGCTGGCGGTAGTAGCGCATTCACATTTGTGTGTGAACGTAGATATGTATGCATGTATGTATGTATGCATGTCTGAATGTAAGTATGTGTTTATTAGTCATTTGATTAAGGGTTTCTTTAATAGCAGGGCTGAAGTATTTACTGCGAATGAAACAGATTTCTGTCAAAAGAATTTTCAGTTGAACTGTATTGTTAACGAAAAAATATATTTTAGTTGGGATCGATTGGTGATGTCATCAGACTACTAGGGGATCAATTTGTATGCCTAACAGCCGACTTAGGGCAATGCCGATGAAGAGGCTACTCAGCAAAATTTGTGTATTTTCATGAAAAAACTATATTTTCTACCAAAAAGTTTCATTATAATTTTTATATGGAGCAAAGTTTGGCTGTTTTTTCCATTAAATTTGGCAATTATGAAACAAGTTTACATAAATTTATAAAAGAAATGCTAACCAGATGTAGAAACACTATCCGATATTAAAAGTGTTTCTTGAAAAAAAAAACTGGAGTTATTAAGTTCGCCGATATAACCATTAAATAGATTTTTTATTTATATCCTTATTAATTTTTTTCCTCTTACATCGCAAGATGTTTGATAGTGCGCAAGAAAATGGCACCTGTTTTCGACAAGGAGTATTGCAAAATAAATCGACTGGTCCTATTCTGTAAGAACAATTGTTACTGAAAACATCTTTTCAATTTGAAATTTTGAGAGACAAGAGGTTAAGATTAATTAAATTAGGTTTATAAGATAAGAGCGATACTCATGTCAAAAAACTTACACCTAAGCCAGTCAGCAAGTTGTGTTCCTGTAAGAGTTCTGTTCCATGTAAGAGTTCCTCCAAATTCTCCTGTTTATACCCCTGAGCTCTCCGATAAGCTGCATTCCGCAAAAAGAATGGGATAACGCATCCAAAAAAGATTGGTAATTACAGAACAAGGAATCCACTAACTCAGTGTCTTCCCTGCATACCGTGCCTTCTTCCTCCTCCACAACGTAGATGTGGTGCAGATGTGCTCCGCCAAAGTCAATTGATCTGAGAGTCAAGAGATCATACTGTTTCTCTCTGAGTCAGTGTATACCATCACTCAGAGGTGATTAATTATTTTTTTTTTAAGAGGGCATGCTTTGGCATTTGATCATGCATCTCACTACATTGATTACTTTTAGCGTTTCGACTGTCTGCGACCAGATATATACTGCCAGTAATGAGCGAATTCCATTTCGCTGCAGGATTTGCATTTTTCTATACGAAAAAAGCCCTCTGGCCTTCCTATGTGATCCTTATGGCCAGACAACTAACAAAGCGTCAACATGTGCCATATCATTTCTTCCCTTTTATCATACGAAAATAAGACATGTAGTGTTGGTTGGCTGTCGAACATTAAACACATACATATTTCTAAACCTTTTACCTAGCCATAAGCATTATCTAGCATAGATAGGGATGACGTATGATTACGCTTGGAATATTGTCGGCTCATTAAATACAATTATGATTCTTCTCGCATGACTGGTGATTATTTAGATAATAAGAATATCCCCAAAAATCTGTAAAAAATTCTCGAAAGAGGAGACCTTAAGGACATGCTTAAATTAGAATGAGTTTAAAACAAAGCTTTATAACCTCTAAACTATTTCTTAAGACTCTATTGTCAAATGAACTAAAACCCTATAAGCTAATAATAATTTCATGTAGAAAAAAAAATTGGAACCGAAAGGCTCCTGAAATTTTTGACAACTATCAGGCATTCAAAACTTGAAATTATGGGGCCTTAATAACGAATTTCTAACAGATTCTTTGCACCGTGAAGAATAATTTATTCTGTTCATATTGGTAGTAAACACTAAAATATATATCCTATTATGAAACCTAAACCACTAGTCATCAAATACAACCCAAAATATTTTTGGTGTATATTTTATGAAGTAATAAACAAAAAAAGGTTACACAAATAACTCGTGGTGTGAATCGTTAAGAAGAAACAATTTGGGACATTAATCGAAATCGAATTAGCACTTCTCAACATTAACATAAACACAAACGCATATACACACATAAACACATTCACAACATTCACACACACAAAAAAAAACTAAAAGATGAAGTCAACCATAAAGACTTTATCCTTAAACACCATGAAGCTCTAGCAAGAATACACAAGGACATCATAATATTCTCATGTGTGTGATCTGCATATCAAAATATATAATAATATTATGCACACAGAGATTTATTATCTTAATAAAAATAAGTTTATGTATATGAAAGGTTTACCGACACTGTGAGTTTAGATAAATCTGATATAAATTCGGATACAGGTAACTCCTTGTACAGGTTAGCTATTGATCATATGACCTGATCTGATTTTTTTGGAATGTTTGATGTTTCCACAAGAAATTCCAAATATTTTGATATATTATCGTATTATCTACATATAAAACGAAGGCAGTCAGTGGATAAAGCTGTTCAATTTGGTAGCAGCGCTATCTAGAGGACTGATATTTATAGCCAGTCTGATCATCAGACCTTAAATTCCATATTGACATTTTTTCATAGACAAAAATTAATCAAAAAAATTTTGTCTGATGTTTCAAAAAAATATGTCTTGGATCCGTAACTAAATAGATAATATAAGAACATAATCCGTTTGTATAATAAGATCATTTCGCCGTTACAAAAGATCTCTAAAAATCCAAATTTTTAATCATTTTCATAAGGACAGAAAGTGATTTTTGGTTCATATGTTGAAAATTTCTAAAGGAATTGAAAAAAAAAATTTCTTTTGACAACTAAACACAGAAAAATTAACTTCCAAATTAGTCAATAAGATCCAGAGCTTGTGATGCGGAAGTGGCAAAATTCTTATCTTTTCTAACGCTTTTAACACAAGAAGAGCACATCGTCATTGGACGATCGTGATCTTCTTTAGATCCTACTCACTGGATTTAAAGCCACGTTGAAGATGTTAAGAAAAAACTATTTGTTTGGAAGTACTTATAATGATAGTCACCCCACAGTATATTTTACATTATTATGTATATGAAAATCATCCTTATAACATGTAATAAAAAAAATTTCAATAATATTTTTGCCGACCGAATTTGAACTTGAATTTAAGAATATTATTTCATCAGGACATGTTTCACAATAAGCACGTCTACCACCTCATCCACATGATCTTATAAAACAGTAACGTCACAAGATTAATATTGGAGTAAAGTTTTTGGAAGAGACATTTAAAAGGAGCCTTCTAAGAAGTCATAAAAGTGTATATATTCTAAAAATAATATATATATATATATATATATATATATATATATATATATATATATATATATATATATATATATATATATATATATATATATATATATATATATATATATATATATATATATATATATATATATATATATATATATATATATATATATATATATATATATATATATATATATATATATATATATATATATATATATATATATATATATATATATATATATATATATATATATATTATTTTTAGAATATATACACTTTTATGACTTCTTATATATATATATATATATATATATATATATATATATATATATATATATATATATATATATATATATATATATATATATATATATATATGTTTGTATAATAAAATTACGTCAAAATTATTTACAACTGCTTTAAAGAATTTATATTAGTTAAATAAGCCAGTTACAAAATTACCTTTAAAAAAAAAAGAATGAAGCCAAACGATCTAGTTTCATTGCTTCACTTTCAATGGCTATTTAAAGATGGTTATGAACTTGATGTGATTACAACTACATTTTTTACAGGATTATGAGCTATAATTTGCGATTGTTAGAAAACTTTTGTATTTCTTTATTACTTGGCTTAGCTTGTGTCATAGATTTTCAAAAAGGTATATATATGAGGTACCTATATCCTTGCTGCGATTTGAGAAAAATAAGCCATAGAAATTACAAGCTGTATTCATCTACTTTTGGGTTTTTTTGTAGCTTGGTTTACTTTATATCATAATTTTCCTTCAAAAAGGGATATATGAGAGCCACCAATATATTTATTATATTTACAAAAATATATTGTATACAAATTACTACTTTTTACGTAGTTTTGATTTTCTTTATCATTCAACTTAGCTTAACCCATTTTTTCCTAAAAAGTATATATGGGAGTTACTCATATCCTTTCACTTATGGGATGATGTAATTTCCCTCTGTGTACTTAACCTTCTCAGCTTATACATTAATAGTTTTACTTTAAATATAAATATATGTATGTAACATTGCTAATGTTTGGGTATTTCAGCACATAAATAAATACATTAAATTTAATTTCATGACTTTCGACTTTGAAATTCTGTTCATCAGTTTGTGCTCCATATCAAGTAGTTAAATAAAATATAATCGAAATTACTTTTTTTATAAACCAAATATATTAGGAAAAAAAACCCCAAAAACAATGGAAAGCAAAAATATCCTCAGGGTTAATTTTATGGGTTGATTTTCTCATTTGAAATACAAAGATTTCTTATCTAAATTAGGTGCTTAATGTAGTCAATGAAAATATTCTACCATTTATGAACAAAATCAACAACAAAAATGTAGAACAAATTGTGGAATAAAATATAAGAGCAGTTGGATATGGAAGGAATTTCATATTTATATAATGAATATAATAAAAAAATTTCATTTTACTATTTGCGACCTTTTCAATGTAAATTTCAAAACTTTTTCCTTCGTTTGCCATCATTCATACATAAAGTTTGCCTTTTTATGTCTAGCTTTAATAATGTGTTGAACAAAGTTATGAACTAATTCCAATAGCATCGACTTCGTGCACTTATTATTGGAGGGCAGTAGTGGTAAAGAAGAAAACAGTTGGAAGAAAAAATGTTTAATATTCCATAATATTTCCGCTGGAGTTTAAGGGTATGCAAGTTATTATGCAGTCGTTTGCATTAATTATAATTTCTTTTCTAGTATTTTTACTTTATTTATTAGATTTGCATAATTAAACATGCTACATTTATAATGATGTAAGAGTATATATTTCTAATTAATTCAAATCGATGTTGATTTGGAATTAAACAAGCTGGATATGAGGAAATGAGGAAATTCGTTCTTAATTCAAAATATTCATTTATCCCATTACGTATGGAATATGGAATTGTCCAACTAGTCGCCATTAAGTAAAGCAGCTGTAAAACAACAATTTTCATTACTGTGTTGGTAAGTAATCCATTTTGGCATGGTTAAGAGTTAACTTTGAGAGCATGGTTTTATTGCGTCCTATTGCAAGCAAGGGGTGGCGTCATTATATCAAGACAAGTAACTCAAAACGTCATGTTAAAAATGTTATACCAAAACGGCAAGAATGCTATCACACATTTTAATTAACCTGTACTTGTACAAGATGACGCAAAAGTAAGGTCAACATCATAAATGCCTGCCATTTTTTTTAGATGGCGCCAAAAGTTGTCGATAAACCACGGAGCGATGATACACACCCAAAGAAAATTAATTTTACACTTTTAAATAAATTTTTTATGAAAACAGGGCTCTCTTCTCATTTATAACAAAATGGCAGCCATTTCAAATTATGACATTACTTTTGTGCCACCTTGTGTTATTTAAAATCAGCGGATTTATACCCATATAAATGATATACTAATTCATAGACACGGTATGTACAAGCTCATACTTTATAAAAGGAAGTCGAGTTTACGGTTTAGTCTCGCGGAGATGTATAACTGTGTATGCCCTTTTGTTTGGTGTGTGCTTGTAGCTTGAAAATAAAGACAGAAAGAAAGAGAGAGAGAGAGATAATAAATTCCACTGAAAACAGAAGCATGAAATTAGCTTCTGGCATTTTAGCCAAAAGTCAGTTATTGTGGTTAACCATTGTTGCATGAAGTGGCATGCTATTTTGCAAAGTATTTTTTTTTTTCTTTCATTCTTTCTTTACTTTTCTTTCAACCCAGCAGATTTTCTGGCTTTTTTTTCTTTCCTTGAGCATTCTTGCAAAATGTTTGCACTAATGATTGATGGTCATGGTCAAGTGTAAAAATTATTAAAATTGTGTTGCCTTAATTAAAATTTTATTACGATTACACTTAAAGTTTTTTCTTTCCTTTTGTTGTAATTTCTTGGGGCGTAAAATGTATTTTAACTTTTAAGTGAATTAACAATTTATTAAATTACATGCGAATTCAATTAACCGAAGCCTGCTAAATAGGTTTACAACATTTTAAATATATTAAATAATTAATATTGAACGTGAGGTGCAATTGTTATGAGAACAAATACTTCAATACTTTTTTGGGTGTATTCTTAAGAAATAATAAAATAAAAAATTTAGGAAATTTCTGACAAATCGAATGAAACAAAAACCAAAATTACATAAATGCTTCAATTATAATAAGAACATTTATTGATGAGTTTGAGCAAAGATATCCGGCATAATTTTGTATTTCAGTTGTGTGACGCGTTGCATTATTTCAACGCTATAGATCGAAGAAATACAAAACATGCACCATTACCTGCTAATTAAAATTCAATAAGAGATTTTTTTCAAAGTTTGAATTTTAAAGATGATATTCTATGGCACTTTCTTCTCCGGAAATAAATGTTGGTTTTTCACAAAGTGATGCCTTTATTACGCTTACAATAGTATAGAATTAGTTGCTTAATGCTACAGTTGTTAATTAAATTTATTTAGTGTTTACAATATAAAATGAAAATTGTGCTTTCTTCAACAATATGTGTACTATTCAACCGATTTCGAACATTAACTTACATGGTTAGAAATGTTAGCTCCGCTTATCATTTACAACAATGACATATTCGTGTGCGTCTCATTTTCATGATATAACGAAAATTATTTAATTAAAAGTCTATTCAACTTTACTAATTTTTTATAAAGTTTTTACAAAAAAAATATAATAAACATTTATTCATAGTTCATAAATTACATCGTCCGTGAACTATAATCAGTTTGAATACATTCAACATCACAATAACTATTGTTGTTTATAAATATATCATATACAATATGAGAATTCTCTATCGATTACTACACCCATTTACATGCTGCCAAAAAAGCATTCAAGGGTTTTTTTAAGACGGTGTAAGAGATCTTCTTATCTGCCTATTATTGTCGCCACTTACATCCGTCCGAAAATGGAACACTGCTGCCGATGCTTCAAAGTCTATTTTGAATTTACTATACCGCGTACAGAAAAGGGCGACTGTAGTAAAGCTAACCATATGTCTCGCTATTTTATCGTTACTATAATAGAATGTGCTCTAATGAAATCCTACAACTTCTTCCCGAAATCGGTCAATTCGATGGACATATCGTATTTCATTAAGAGCACATCTGCTTGTGGTAGAGGTGTCAGTGAATTACTCTTCGGATTACAGAAAAAATTATGTCCTTAGCTGAGCAATTCGTATTTCCATATACAATCTACCTGTAGAGATTTTTCATGTGATTTTCAATGCGTAAGCGTTCTAGTCCCTCTATCTTCCGCCACTTAATGTTTCTTCCTACATCCAATACAATGCAGCGCATGAGTGAGGAATATCCCTTGAGCGCTGGTCATATTCAAAAAAAGGTTAGTACACATACGCGATACATGAGTTATATTTGTATCTTGTACACAAGATTAAAAACGATATGATATCTTTAGCTGATTACTTGGATTTTTTTAATGATAAGGTTATTTAAGAATAGTCTAAGGCATTTCCTAAGTGCAGGTGAGTCCTGATATAGGCCTAGTACTGAAAGGGTTAAAGGAAATGAACATGCTTTTAATAGGCGTTTGCCTGCCTCAAAAATTTTCACACGAATAGATTATTTAGAAATTCGTAATTTTTTACATAACAGTACATATGAAAAATTATGGTAATTCCAAAAAAGGAATTTATATGCAATGACTTCAATTGATGACTTTAATTGAAATCCATGCCTCAAGAAATAATCTTCTGCATTGTGCTGCGATATCAAAGCAAACATCTACACGATTTAAACTCACTTGTTTTAATGGCAAAAAAAGTTTACAGTTTCGGGAAGTGTCAATAATATTTCAATTACCTATCCATTAAAAACATATACTTAATATTCCTACCCATAGGAGTAAAATAAATATACCATATACTCGTAGGTAATTAAAATTGTAATTATAATGCAACCAAACAACCACCCACACCATTTGCCATCATTGTCTAGAATAAACACGAGTGAAGAAAAAAATTATTCGAATTTACTGGAAAAATAAGAACAATTACTTCGCAAATTTATGTTCATTATTGCAATTTATGCATATTTACTGAATTGTTATTTAAACTTTTTTTTAAGGCTCATACATTAACGCACACAAGTACATGATGGAAACAACATTCTCAAATTTAAATTTTGCACATGAACTCTAGTTGCACGCATGCATACACAGGAATATGCACTCATAAGAGTAATAAAACCTTAAGGACATACATCTTTAAACACTTTGTGTAACTTATGCATAATTTAAATATGTATGACTTCGTTGTGGCAACCGCAGCGAAAATGGCATCGACATCAACAGTTACAAATAAGCATTAGGTTAGTGCAAAAATAAATTACAAATCGATGTATCGTCTTGAAGGTGCATTGAAAAGGTTATATTCTTTCTAATGACGTTTTTCTCCCCACTACTATGTTCATACATGCATCTTAATTGCCCAATTATGAAATTTACGCAGTCAAGGTCTTAATTGAATTCAATTTACTCTGCAGGAACACAATTTATAGATGGCGCTATTAGTGGCTAATTGCACTATACATTGAGTAAAATTCCCAATACACAACCCCTGTGAAGTCTATTCAGTAAGGAGAGAAAACAAAATTATGTCTTGAAATATATATTTTGTAATATTTAAAAATAGCCATTTCAGAAACGTATTTTTTATAAAAAATTGAAAAAATAAATAATAAAGAAATTCAGATGAATTTCTTTATTACAAATATTGTAAAGAAGTCTTTTAGTTATAACATTTTCAGCTGTCAAATCCTAATTGGGTAAGCTAAATTGAATATCAGTATGTGAACACCAAAGTAGATAACTCAATTAAAAATTTAACTGACTCTATTAAGTTATTTATATGAATATAGTATAAAAAAGACACTAATATTTCTGCTATTTCAAAAAAGAGGAAACGATTTAAGTGTCCAGTAAGGAAATGATATTAACAGCAGAACTGGCGTTCGTAAACAATATTAATGCAAGATGTATTAATAATTCTATAATGAAAGGACTCACATCCTTACATTATATGGAATTGACTTTGCTGGAAACAATTGCGGTTGAAATAAAACTTTTAAAACTACGGATATATTAGGGCTAAGCATGAGAGAGCTTAACCATATGAATTCATATTCAGTTTTTAATATTAAGGATATATGAAAGGGAGGCACATTCTAGCACCTAAAAATGCACTAGAATTTCTCAGGAAGTTCATCCAAATAGTTTCATAAATAATTGTAGGTTTACTCTGCATTTTGATCATAATTGTAGTTGAACTAATTTTTTTTTTTTTTTGTTTTAAAATTAAGGACATATCAGAGAAAGCAAGTCCTTGCACAGATTGCCATAATTTCTACTGAATACTCTTATGAATAGTTCAGTTTTATAAATAGTTCCAGTTTTTTTTTTTTTTTTTTTTTTTTTTTGTATTCTAGTTGCAATTGTTGCTAAAAAGAAATATTTCAATATTAAGGATATAAAGGAGGCTGATACGTCGTCAAACTGACTACAATAAAATTTAACACAGATCTCAGTTTTGTAATTTTATGATTGGCACAAATGTTCGCTTCATTCTTATTATAATTGTAGTTGAATTACATTTTTTAAAGCAAGGAGTGTTCTTTAAAGAGTTACAAATTTGTGCTGTATTCTAGGCATAATTGTAGCTGGTATTCAATACTTAAAATTAAGTAGACGTGGAAGGTTGACTTGCCATCAGCATCACAAATTTAAAAACAATTTTAAAATCATGCTGTATTTTAATCATAATTGTAGCTGAATTCTATTATTTTTTTTTATTAAGGATATACGGGAGAAGTGCATTTATCAAGGAACTATGATTAAAAAAACAGTTCCGTATATGTGCTACATTAACTAAACTTGATATCAAAGACGTCCTTGCACTCCATTTCCAGACAGCGTAATTGTGTAATTTTTACAATCAGTTATAAATATACAGCAAATATAGGCAACTTTAGCTGATATAAAATTTTTGAATCAAGGATGTATGAAAGGTAGGGATATTAGCGAAACTGATGCACTAAAATTTAGCAAAAAACTCAACTTTGTAATTATTAAAAAATTTACTTGGTACTAGAATCATATTTACAATTGACCTCATTATTTTCTTTTATATTAAAGACATTTGAAGAAAGACATGTCCTCTCACAAATGGCAATGAAACTCACCAGCGAGCTTAGCTGAATAATTTTAGGAATAAAAAAGTTTTCGATGTATTCTGGTTATAATTGAAACTGAAATCATTATTTTTTAAATAAGGATACAGTGTAACGATATGACCACTTTGTTAAACAGAGTAACATTAACTGCCTGGCCCACGATGTCGAACGACATCGTTCGCTTGCATAAATACGTTTGAAACAGCAACAAATTTTAAAATGTTGAATGTATTTAAGCACGCGAACGATGTCGTTCGACATCGTGGGCCAGGCAGTAAATTTCACAGAGAGCTTAACTACATTATTTATAAATAGTAAACAAATTTCGCAGCATTCTGGTTATAATTTTAGATGAACTAAAATTTAGCAAATTAAGGAGCGTGCCTGTCCTCGCACCGATTGTTATAAAATTTAACCGAGAGCCTCGTTTTGTTTTGTGATTATGAAAATAGAACCAAAATCATATGAAAACTTGTTTAAGTAATTTTACAAATAGTTATACATTTTTGGGAACAGTTCGGTCATAATACTATGCGATATTTTATATTTTTAAAATTAAGTACAGCTGGTAGGTAAACATGTCCTTGCAGCAAATGAAATGAAATTTGCCAGAAAGCTTGATTGTAGAACAGAGCATAACCATACAATTTCGGATATTTAATTAATTTTACTCCAATAAAATTATTAAATTAAGGATATATGCATGTCTGTAGAGCGATTTTCTTTAATGCTATAATTGTCCTTCGCCTTGATTTTCAGCACTATCCACGGGCAGAGCACAATACAGTATGACGTATCTAGTATCTGCTCAATCACTAATAAATGACGAATGTGAGTGTCCCTCCTACAGGTGGTAAAACAGTCGAGGGTGACATTGTACAAAAGACTGCAGCCTTACTTTCGTAAAGGGCCAATTGCCTAAATTCAAACATTATGTTACTTTTTCCACACCACAATAGCAATAACCTAAGAGAACAACATAAACAAACGCTTACGACACTTGAAATAATAAAACATGAACAGAAATTATTATGTTCCTTTAGTTTATATAAGCAATTTTGAAATCATTTTAAAATGCGTATTTAGCGCACTCTCAGAAATTTCCACAAGCAATGGCAATATCTAGAGACAAAAAGAATGAAGGCAAAGAAGTACACGAAATTTATAAGAAGCAAAGCAAAAAACAATTGCAAGGAATGATTATTTTGCAATCAAAACATTTGTTAAGTACACTCAAGTTTGCATTATGCCAACACCGGAGGTCCTGACTCAATTGGGTAATTGAAGACTTTGCAGGCAAACAATAATCGTAAGGAAAAAGTGAGCAAAATTTTGAATTCAAATGAGCTGTATGAGTTTGAGTTTGAAACGGGAGCAAAAAGCAGAAGAAATGAATGCCTGCAGGTCTAGATAATGACAAAAGTGTGATACATTAAATATCCTTTTGGCGGAAGGGGTGAAAATTTCAATTTGTGTTTATGTCATCATAAACCAATGAACACATCATTATAGTAATCATATGCATTATGCAACACACAACAATGCACAAACACACGCAAGCATTCATGCATGTCATAATGTGATTGTATTTACAAGTGCATTGGCGGTATGCTAATTTCGTTTAGGGAAGTGTGAGATATTTGAGCACATGCATCAAATCATAATCATAAGTTCGTGCTTTGTTTAATTAAAAATGGTACGAGTAGCAGGAAATATACAAAATGATTATACTGATTCAAGTGATCAAACTTGGGCACTTAATATTGATTAAAATTCATTTTGGTTGCCACTTGAATGAAAAGTACACCACAGCCTCCCTCAACAAAGAAATAAGGCGATAATAATAGGCAATTTTCAAAATAACAATGCAACAAGATGGACTGCATTACTTGTTTAGATTTGAACAAAAGCCATGATATGAAATATACTGATGTAGTGGGAAGGGGCAAAGCAAAAATTTAATTCATTCTTCATTGATTCTAGCGCAAATAGAAATATTATATCTTATTTAGGATAGTCTCATCAATTATAGTCCTGCAAACCTGCAGTCATATCTAGAGGTTGACATCTAATAATTTATTATTTTTGAATGGATTTAGTTCAATGTTCAATGATCCTTTGATTTTACGTTTGCAAGAGAAAACGTAGACCTCTTACATATAAATTTATAAGAAATCATAATATGAGAGGCAAAGTTTTAACTGAAATGGAAATGGTTTTATATTTTCTTTAAGCCACGTAAATATTGTAAGAGATTTTTTAAATAATGTTGCTAATAAAGATGTCTTTTTTTAGATCATTGCAGTTGGAATTAGTGAATTTTATATCTGAATAGTTTATACGAGGGCGGGTCAATTACTCCGTGACCTTTTGTATGAAACACAGGTTTTGGATAACAAATCATTATATTTTTAAACATAGTGTACTTTGAGCTTTATACATTTTGTCAATTGTTTCCCTAATTTATCATCACTTCAAAAAAATAAAAAAGATTTGTCGAGGTTATAAAAATAGGTATGGCTTTGTGAGACGATTTCATCGTTGGAGTCAAATCTCTTTTCGACCAGCTATTTCTTCAGTTTTGTTAACAAGAATTAGTCAGTCGCTGCTGTGGAAAAGAAATTTTTTCTTGGCCAAATGCGGTCGTTTTTTTAAACTCATTAAATCGACCCAATAAGTTGCTAACATATACGCCACTGAATGTTTTACCCTTTTGAAGGTAGTCAATGTGGTAGTCAATGGCGGCCATGACCTATTCATTCCTAGAAACCCACTGTTACCTATGTTTGATCTTTTCTGTGTTGCGCTAAAGCTCATCCATATTGCGGTTGAACAACGCCACACACTTCGCAGGAGTCACACGATTGCGTTTGTAATCGATTGTTAATAAACGCGGCAATCTAATTCATACCCAAGTGATCATTCAAAATTGGAACCACTGAGCCATGCCCAGCCCATGGCTTCCACATCCAATCGCACTTTCAACTTTCAATTTACGAACGGGCAACACCATACCATGAATTTTTTGCAATTGTTTCGGGTGCAGAGACCTGCACGTTCGGCATATTCCGTGCTTGTACGGCCACAAGGAAATTCAGTATGGCGCAGAATTTTCATATTATTTATTTATTATATTATTTATTTGTTCGCAAAAAAATAATGCTCAATGAGCACATGAAGTACACTTTTTTTAATTTTCTTTGCAAAACACGCGGTAGTCTGCTATTAATGGCTGTCAAGCACAAACTAAATTACGCAGATTTTTCAAATTTTGACTGGAGTCAACTGACAAATGCTTGTTAACAGGATCAGTGTTTCCGTTTTAGTTAAGAGACGTGAAATTCAAAAGGTCACAGACTTATTGACTCACCTTCCTATTTATAACGAATACGACTGCCCCTTGTTTTACTTCAAAGACTCCTGGTTAGGGTGCCCTAATGAAAATAGCTGAAACAGTTTTTTTTATTACTGGAAAACACAATTAGATGTGGAGACTATATTTAAGATTAGAATTAAGTAGGCTTAGACCAACTAAAAGAAAAAAGGCTGTAATTATCTCCTGCCCGGGCTATACAAAAAAATGGTTTAATCTGTTTAGAAGCGTATCAAAGAAGCGTATTTAATCGCATTTTAAATGGAGCATTTTTATTGTGACATGAATTTTTGTCTTATTTAAAAAAAAAACATTTACTTTTATGTACAATATGGCTGAGCTAATAACTCTATTGATGTATCTATATATAAAATAGGATGTGTGTATGTATGTATGTAACGTAATGGCTCCAAAACGGCTGGGCCGGTTTTGACGAAATTTTCAGGGAACCTTCAGAATTCAGAACTCGGGCGGGTGACACTATGAAGTCTGATTTTTGATTTTCGGTCTGTGGGCGGAAGGGCGTGGCAAAATCCAGTTTTCATATTGCACCACCAATGACATATACATATATTTATTTTTTGTGCTTTTTTTATTTTATTTTACTTTTTTTTTGAAAGCCGTTGTCATGTTCTTCAAAACGAGATATCACACTCTTAAATCGTTTATGTAGTTCCGAAGATATTTACAAAAAATCTATGTTAATAATGATTCAATATCAAAATTTTAAAACTTTCGAAATGTTGCATTAAAAAATCCGAGTTTCCGGTTTATTTACAAAATATTTACATGATTCGATAACACAAGATATTCCGCGCTTACTAAGGTGCAACATTGTACAATAAGTTAAAGATTATATAAAACAGGATATATATATATGTAACGTATGGACTCCAAAACTTTATGATAGGTATTCAATGGATTTTTATTTAAAGGCCGTAAATTTCGTTAAAAGCTCAATTTAAATCGTGTGGTAATACAGTAATGTTTGCTTAGGGCCAGCAACGCGGAACGGGTCAGCTAGTTTATGATAAAAAGCCAATAGACAATACAGTTTCACAGTTTTCTTTGGAATATAGAGTGGCAATTTTAAAGACTTTTTGTCATTCGAAGTTTTGGTCACAGGTATACCAAATTCACTGTTGGTCTCTATATGTAACTTCCCTTCTTATGAGGCTAAAAAATTAACAAATTGGTTTTTTGAAAGCAATGAAAATATCGTTCTTTAACAGCGAATTCCATTTTTCTTCACTGTGTGTGGAATATTCTCATTGAGCATATAACAATGACTATTTGTATTCATTCTTAATATATTGGATTAATAACGTTAAAATATTTCAGTATTTTAGTTACTTGATGTTCTCCATATATAAGATAGTCCTTTTAATTATTTTAGTCATCTTAATAAGGTTTTTCCAGTTTATTCGTAATTTCCTTTACCAATGCTTACAGTGTATTTGGCGAAATTGGAATTAATTGGTAAATATGAATTTAGAAAACGTATTACAATGGTATTATTATTATTGTTGATTTTCATATAAACAGCAAAACTTATTTTTTTTACTTGGTATAATTGATATTTGGTTCATTTATTAGGGCGGTTTTGCTGAACGCATATTGAGATGAAGGTATTTTGTATATTTTTAATCTGTTGCTCCCTATTCTCTAGCAACATTTAATGCTTGAAAACGTTTAAATTAATAACGCTTTTATACCATTTTTACAAGTATAGTGATAGCAAGAAGCCATTATGGTATTAAGAAGGCAACGTTTAGATTTGTATAACCTTTATAGTGGCACTCCACACCCGGTTTATTATGATCTAGTTTTCCAGATTCATAGCTTAATGGCCTTACACCACACAAAGCAACTTTCTCAATGAAATATTTTATTTCTACCTCAAGGGATTTTAGGAATTTATTATTTTTTTCTTTCTTTAATAAAATTAATTTTAAATTGCTAATTAGTGTAACAATAATTATCTACCGAATATTTTAACCACTCAATTTATTTGAATTGATTTTTATGCGTTAGAATTAATTAAATTGAAATGTTTGTGCTCAATTGGTTTTTCATTTAGCTTATGGGCACCACAGGACCATTTGATGAAAATTAATTAAATAAATTTATAAAGAGATATTTTCGTTCATTTGGAAATAAAAGTACAATAACAATTGTATTATGCCTGTTTTAATTATGTAGTTAATGCAAAAAAAATTTCTTTGTAAATTTATTTACGAAATATTTCGAAAGCAAATATTTATTAGGAGGTACAAAATATTTTGAAAATTAATTGGGGTATTCCCTAAATTTTTAATACATATTCATTTATTTGTTGTTTTTATATAATATTATATTATTACTTATTGAATGCAATCACCTCTTGTCAATCATGTCAAATCTTTACAAATCATGGGGGAACAATATTCAATATCCTCTTTATATAAAAATAAAAATTTAAATTATAACTAAAGTTATATACCAGAAGGTGAACAAATGGTAGACATCATATTGAAAACTTTAAACGCGTTTTTCCAAGTTTTTTAATTTTTTTATTTTATTTTATATATGCCTGCATTTGAGAATATCTCCAATCACAATTTTGATAAATATTTTTTAAATGCACTCATGGTTTGTTGTGGCTTTAGCTCTTCAAATGCCGACATTTCATTGGTTGCTAAAACCAAATCGTCAGTGAAGTTTAAGAAGTTCGAGAACATTCAACCTCGGATGTTTATGCCACACAAATCAAATACAATATGAGAATTCATATACAATATTGAATTCTCATATTGTATTTGATTTACGTGGCATAAACATCCGAGGTTGAATGTTATCAAACTGCTTAAACTTCACTGACGATTTGGTTTTAGCAACAAATGAAATGTCGGCATATGAAGAGTCAAACCCACAATAAAAAATGCATTTTGCAAAAGCTCTAATTGTTTCTAACGATTAGTTGGGGAGAATATCCCAAATAATAAATTTCAATATTAAGTTTTTTTTTTTTTTTTATTTTTTTATATATATAAAAAGGGTCGACATGACATTTCTTTGGTGCAAAAATAATTTAAAAGCAAAGCGCGTTTTATTTAAGTTTTAACACATTATTTACTCTCATAAAAATATTTATATATTTCTTAATATTTGCTGTTTTAAAATTTTCAATAAAATGTTAAGTGTCTATTGATGAGTTGGCTTAAGCAGCTGAAAAATGTCGGCATACGAATAGCTCCCATATTTAATAATTTATCGCCACTTTGACGATTTTCAGAAATTACAAGATGAAAGCGCTTCCCCTTATTCTAATTGTCGTAGTTCGTCATCAAATTCAGTCCACAGTAAGATTGAATGGGAGTTCTGTGGTCGTTGTAAATAACAATTTATTATTTGTAATACTAATAGCCTACATAAAAAACTTAGTTATTGCCAACAACGATCCCACAATTGCTAATGTATTGTTGTCGACTTGGTTTTATAATAAAGGGTATTTTTGTATGTTAATACTTTCAAAAGAACTTTGCATTTAATAAAAAGTTGACAACTATTGCTTTTGTAAACATTTACATCAGAATTAGAATTATATATTGGAATTATGTATTAGAATTATATATTTTATAGATTAGAATTTATATATTAGAATTATATATTTCAAAGCGAAACATTAGCAAGACGGAAGAAAGATTACTGGGAATGGGAATGAGAAGCTATTTTTAATTAATATTGTTAATTTAAACTCTAAATTGTCCTTGATTCAATTAAAATGTTTAATTGCAATATAGATTTATCTCTAAAGTATGCTAATTTTACAGAGAGTATATATTTACATACGGGTATGCATATAAAAATATTTTAAATATAATATTTCATTAACCTGCCAAAGTTTCGTTCTATTATTTTATTTTTTGTCAACTTTAAAATGTAAATACTTATTGTTGAATTGTTGTTTTTATTTGATATTTTATCTAGTTCGGTAACTATTAAAATACATACTAGTAATTAAATTCTTTTGTTATATTTTACATGAATACATATAAATATTTTGTTTAAAAAATTTCATATTTTTATGACGATTTCTTGACTATTCCGGTAAATTATTATGATGACTTTGAGGATTTTTCCTCCAAAATTAACTTTAGCAACTACGCTCACAAGAAATAAGTGAATAATTTAAAAAATTATACTTAATATTGAAAATTTATTATGTATTATTTTGGGATATTCTCTCTAATTAATTGTTAAACAGAGTTTTCAAAAAATGTTTTGTTTGTTGTAACTTTAGCTTCATGCCGACATTTCATTGGTCGCTAAACCAAATCGCCAGTGAACTTTAAGCAGTTTGAAAGCATTCAACCTCGTATGTTTATGCAAAAGGAATCAAATACAATACACTGTTTGCCGGAAAGCATGTCCACATCATAAAATTACATACTAGCTCCTCATTAGCGTAAAAGGAACATCATTAGGTATAACGTGAAAGACGTCACTGGAGTGATAACAATTTGAAGTTGTAGTTGTAGTTGAGCTACTCTGGAGTACATTTTCATATAATGGGAACCCATTTTTAGGCAGTGCTGTAGTGACAAATACAACAGCTTCCCGATTGTATTCAGAACTTTTAAAGCATGAATGATGTAATGAAATAGAAAACATGTCAAGGACACAAAATCAAAAGAGTTATTGCAATAAAGCAAAACTAAAATGATTATATAGGAAAGTTCTTTGAATATTTTTCATGGCCATAAGTTCTTTCATGATCCGTCTGTAATATTTTAAAACGTTTCTAGTGTTCAAACCCATTCCAAACCATACCAAGCCAGTGTTAAGAAAACCTAATTTTTTGTATCATATTTTTCCTATGATCGTCTAGAGAGGATTTCGCTAGACTTTGTCCTAAATCCTTTAAACCGCATTTATACTTTTTTATTTTCATGTAAGGAAAATATTTTGTAACTTACGAAAATCATATTTAAGGAAACATACCTGAAAATAGAAAACAGAAAGAATTGTTATAAAAATATGTAAAAAAAACGTGTCTAAAGCTAATATACACGTAATCAGGAGCCCAAATCGATCGATTTCAAAACAACCACTTTAAAGTGGTGTAATGAGTTTCCAACGATTTTGAAAAATGAACCAACTTTAATTCATATTCGTTGAAAATAAAGAACAGGAGGTACAGAAATTTATTGCACTATTTTAAAATTATCGATATCTTTATATCATTTCCTTGGGGACTGATTTCTTATTAAAAATGGCTTGTTATTGCATATGAAACAATACCCAAATTATTTATGATTTATTCTATATCTCTGTTGGGGAGTTATTTCCTTCATACCGAATTTATAAAATATATCGTCGCACAGTGGCGCAGAACATAAAAAGTTTGAGAATAAATAGTGTATTCATAAGAGAGTTGTTTGGCTAACATCAGAGTACATGCTCAACTGTTTGTATTCTGATTGCAAATACATTTGATAGCACAATTATTACATTTAATTAACTTTTAAAATCTAATTATTTGTTTGTTAAGGTGGTCCTTAATTCACGCATGTCGCTGTTGCTTATGATATCTCATCAGTAGACTTGTAATCATATTTCGAAAAGCTCTAACGTGTATTTGGAAATATGGTTGATTGGTTTGCCGTATTGACTTTGAAACATGAACATAACAGGACTGCAAAAGATTGCGGAAGAAAAATAAATTTCTAGTCTAAGGTAAATATGATCAGCTTAACTTCCTTAAGATTCAACTTCGCCCTTGGAAACACATTCGATGAAGAATCATTCACAGAAATTTTCTTTTATTTTTAATATATTTGATTGAAGTGAAAAAGTTTATGAACTTTTAAAATTTTATTAACTGTCTTACGGTGGCATGTGTTGCAAAACCAATAACAAAAATAATGAAAATATATTAATTTTCAAAATTAAAATTGTTTTAATTTTTCGCAAATTCAATACTTCTCTTACACAGTTAAAAAGAAACTGTTGGCAAAACTTCACTTTCATCTGTCAAATAAAATTTTTAATCCTTTTTTATTTTACAATTCTTTAGACAAACGTATTTCTCTTTTAAGATTTAAGAAATAAAACACAATTAAACTAAGCAATCCTTCGAGTAGGATCCAACTGACGCAGGAACGTCATGTTACGAGGGAAAATGCCGCTTTGACGAATGGATTTTGCTAGGCGGTAGATCCAACAAAATTTTACATAAGTTGGTTACAAAGCCAGCAAGATCAATGATCGAGCTCAAACAGGCATGTGTATCTGTGGCAGTTAGTAAAAGCCGGTTCTGCAGTGTGAAACGATATTGATCGTTTATGCAGCGTCATATTTTCCATAGAAAATTATATGAATTTAATAAGAATTGAAAATTCGGATTTAAGCCATTTTTGTATCTCTATCTCTGATTTAAAAAAAACACTCGGAATAACATTTTGTCAATTTAAGAAAAAAAATTACAAACACACAAAAATGGACCTTTGAATAATTTCAAAGGCATATAAGTCCAAAAAAATATAAAAATGTTCCTACCTTTTAATAAAGAAGTTTGATAGTTATATTCTAGATGATTACAATTCTCATTATAAATGAGCGAAAGCGAAATGACAACATGGTGGCAGCATAGACAGATACGTTCCCAGAGGGTCTATATAAAAAAATTTCTGTCAAAAGAGAATCACTTGTAATTTTTAATAAATTACTTAATACTTATTTGGAAATAACAAAGCGAAAGAATATGTAATAATGCAAAATTTTACATTGAACTGGAGAAACACCTGCGACTATGGATGATATATATATATATATATATATATATATATATATATATATATATATATATATATATATATATATATATATATATATATATATATATATATATATATATATATATATATTAAGCAATCAGAAACCATTGATATTCTTGGCATGAAAATCCAGAGTGATGCCTTATGGATGTAGCAAATTTTTCATGTAGCTAGAGAAGCATTCAAGTTTCTCGGTTTTTAAAACGATGTAATTCACTCCCTCTGACCGGATCAGAGTCCATTTTTATGTTGTTCTACTGCGTAAAGCAAAGGGTGAAAAAGCTCTACGTAGTTTAATGAAGTAAGGAAACTTCGTTCCCGAAATCTGGCTTTTTTTTACGAGCATATATGCGTTCTTCATTCAGAACACATACATTTGTCGTTGATAAGCCAATGTATCGCATTACAGAGAAAATTCGTTACTTAGTTCAACATCTCGCTTGTGGATTCAACTCCCAGTAGGGGCCTTTCCTGTCACATTCGATATAGGAAGAGTTCAAGGCGAATGTCCACAAACAACACTTTATCCTCCTCCCCATGACCAATTCAAAGTTCCAGTAAAATGCAATGCAATAGTGGGGAACATCGCTTAAGGACTGATTTTATTTAAAAAAAAATTATATCAGCGAATTTACCACCACAGCTGTTGAGATCACTTTACAGTGATTTCGTCTTACTGTGAGTTCTTAATAATTTCATACACAATTGTGGATGTGGATCACTGTAACAGTTGTCCAAATTCTTAGTTTAAATAAGTACGAAAATAATTCCCTTCATACAATGAAAAGTCCTCAAGGATATAATTATACAGGAGTTGTAAAAGTGTATTAGAATGGAATACATTTCATTGCCATAATTTTAAATTATTTGTAGTTTTTTTTCGTTGAAATCTTTGCTTGCAACACGATCTGAGTTGTATGCAACTTGCAAAGTTATTTTTCCAGTACCAGTACCAGACCCCACGAACAACTTGAAAAATTTAGAGCTGTATATACTACTGATAGTGTACTTTTTCTTGTTTCACCCTTGATATTTTCTCCAGCTTTTACATGTGACTGTAAGCTTCTACAAGCAATATCTTACTCGAAAAAGTATGGTCTCTAACTACAACAACAGCCCTTAATTAATGAAGCCATAGAAAGAACATAACTGACAGTCAGGTATAAGCAGCAAAATTCACGTTGGTTCAGCAGGCTGGTAATGGACTAAAACTCCAAATGGCTTTGGGCAAACTTCTTTGATTTGTTGGTAATACTGGTAAAACATGAAAGGAGTCTTTTCTTCATGTGTATGAGTGACAATATACCTTGCAAATGCAAATACATTCACTTAACATTCATATTCGGATGAGCTTTATCACGCAAACGTACAATAAAGACAATATTAATATTAAATACAAACGAATCCCTTTATGCAAAATTATTCCAAAAGACGTTATTGTATTTTTCATTGTGTGACTATTGAAAGTAAGAAATTGTGAAAGCTGCCACACAAACTGTGTGCCGTTCGTGGTTTCGCATGTGTTGTCATAGATTAATGACAGTCTTGGAATGTCTAATTAAAAGGATATAATGCATTGTATATGTATTAATTCAGGTTATCAAACTGAATGTCTACAAATGCTTACAGCTGTAAAAAGTTAATAAATCAGCAGGCTCCACTGTATGAATAATTGTGCAAAAAAAAAACCATCTGCAATACAAAGAGCCAATCGAAAAGATGACCGAAGCCAGTATGGGTTAGTTTAAAACCCGATATAATCCATTTCTAGTCTATAAAACTGAAAAAATACCTTCTTAAATATTTTTTTTCCAAAATCTGTCCTTGCGGAAACCAATATTCCGTCCGATTTTCAAGCAAACTCTTTCAGGCAAACCCTTTCAAACGATAAAATAAATAGGTCCATAGATGGAAGTGTTATGCGATAGTCAATCTAGCGGGCAATATGTTCAATATATTGAAGTTAGCTTTCAAATCGATGATTAGGAGAAAAAAGAGACCGTCCTGTAATGACAACCCTATACTAACATCACGATCCGAATTCGCTGGACGGCTACGATGAACAAATGTATTCCTAAGAAGTAAGACAATTACGCCATATAAGTGCCCAAGGGCTTTTAAACTTTCTAACAAATAATTACCTACATTTTCTAAGAATCAGTACCCTAAATATTTGACTAGAGAATATGGAAAGAAATTGTACCATATTTTCATCCTCAAGTCTTGTTGAACCTTCGTAGTGAACAGACGTGTTAGCGGAGTTTTTTTTTTTTACATAGTAAACAAAAAAAAAAAAAATACAAACAAAAAAAATATTCGTAATAAGTACTGATTCGTAATAAGTACGGGTTTTTGTGAAATTTGCTTTATTTGCACTAATAACATTTTTCATATAATCTGAAACAACAAAAACAAAAAGAAAAAAAAACAACCGTAAACAAAGTGATTGAGGAATACTCTGCATGAGTACCTCAAAAACAAACAATTGTGAAGTGAGTTCTAACGGCAGAAATGCCTATTTTACTGTGAGTTCTGAAGCTCTTAATGCAAACAATAAAAATAAAAAAATTGATGATAGTCTTTTTCTAACGGCAAAGCCAATTTTACGCGAGCGATCAAATTCGCTTACTCCGATGCCAAGTAGTGATTCTCTAACATTACCGCTGCCTAGTACTTCTTTATTTAAATCAGCGCCATTATCCGCTCCGGGCTCGTGTTCTTCACTTAACCAAGTTATCACAATAGACAAGAGTATACAGAAACCTAAGGTGCCTGTCGGAATGGACAGATATATTACAGTAGTAAAGCGCGGGCGTAGCCCAAATTCGTCTAAAATCTCATCGGTTCCCAAGATATCCAGGGATAACGACGCCGCCCCAGTTAACCGTCAAAATCGCTTTAAAATATTGCAGAATGACAACGAAAAACCCGAAGCATCCTCGAAAAAAACCTCCAAACCACCACCCATCTATTTGAGGCAAAAAAATTCTAACACACTTATCAAAAAACTAATCTCGGTCATTGGTGAAAAGGCATTTCACATTGTTCCAATAAAACGTGGTAACATTGACGAAACAAAAGTTCAAATATATAATGAAAAAGATTTCCGGAAAATGGTTAATGAGTTAGAAAAAAATAAAACAAGTTTTTACACATTCCAGCTTAAGAGCGCCAAGGGCCTACAGGTCGTATTGAAGGGCATAGATTCTTACGTTGTCCCTGCTGAAATAAAAGATGCTCTCACCCTCCAGGGATTTAAGGTAAAGAATGTCTCTAACATAATAAACAGGGAGAAGATCCCCCAACCCCTATTTCGCGTTGAACTGGAGCCAAATGATGTAATACTGAAGAAAAATGAGACCCATCCCATTTACAATTTAAAATATCTATTATACCGGAAAATCATAGTTGAAGAACCACACAAGCGTTCAGGACCCGTTCAGTGCCATAATTGCCAAGAATATGGCCATACGAAAACTTACTGTAAATTACCTAGTGTTTGTGTTGTGTGCGGTGAATTACACAATACTGCTATTTGCAATAAGTCGAAGGACCAGAAGGAAAAAAAGTGCAGTAATTGTGGAGGTAATCACACTGCTAACTACAGGGGATGTCCTGTGTTCTCTTTTGTTAAACAAGCTATGAGCCAAAAGCCTAAAGTAACTCCAGCGCAAACAGGAAATACGTACTCCGCTACTTATCCTCCTATGGCCCAACCAATTTCTACACAAGTATCGTATGCTGACGCTGTGAAGATCAACTCAGTTCCAGTGCAAAAAGTGTCACCACCAACTAGTACAACAAATGCAAATGCAAGCTTTAATTTCAATCGCCTTGAAGCTACTATTGACAATTTGGTGCAAACAATAAACAACTTTACAACAAATATGACTAGCATGATGCAAGAAATGCTGCGAATGCAGAACACACTGCTTCTAGCATTAGTTAACAAGCCATGAACACGTTAAAAGTATGTTTCTGGAACGCAAACGGCATTCGCCAACACAAATATGAACTTGAGCACTTCCTCACGGCAAAAAATATTGATATAATGTTGGTATCTGAGACTCACTTGACTTCGAGAAGCCTTTTTAAAATTAGTGGCTACACCTTATATGATACAAAGGACCCGAGAGGAAGAGCATGCGGAGGATCAGCAGTTCTAATAAAGTCAAGACTCAAGCACTATATTCTCGACAACATTTGTAAAGACCATCTACAAGCAACAAATATTTGCATCGAAAATTTTTGTTCAAATCTTGTGATATCATCAGTTTACTCTCCTCCCAGATTTTCAATCAGTGAGGATCAATATGAGGATTTTTACAAAACTCTTGGCCCTTGTTTCGTAGCAGCTGGAGATTACAATGCAAAACATACGTTCTGGGGATCGCGTCTTATTACACCTAGAGGTCGAGCTTTGTTCAACACAATTTCAAAAATGGGTTTGGATGTCATTTCTAGCGGGGAGCCCACTTACTGGCCTACTGACATACATAAGATTCCGGATGTTATAGATTTTGGGGTCATGAAAAATATCCGTAGGGATTTTATTCATGTTGAAGCTTCACATGATCTCTCCTCCGATCACTCTCCCACGATCGTTACAATATGTAGCCCACTAAGAAGTGACTTACCTCACCCATATGTGAAGATGATAAATCGTGTTAACTGGCTGGGGTTCAAAAAATATCTCAGTAGTCATTGTACGGAAAACATCAGGCTTAGAACTTCCGATGATATTGAATTCAACATTGCCAATCTTACTGAAAATATTAAACAGGCTGCTAAACATGCCACTACCTCCTCTCCGCAGACTGGGTTTAATAGAATTTATTCTGCGGATATTGAACGTCTCGTATGTGAAAAAAGAAGAGCTAGAAGGGAATGGCAACAGCACAGATCACCCCAACATAAAATCAGACTTAGAGAATGCACTAAACGACTCCATGAGTTGCTTGCATCTGAAAAATCTGCTTCTCTTAAGAACTATCTGGAAGGTCTCGATGTCACAGCAGCATCTAATTACTCCTTGTGGCGCGCAGCTAGAAAACTTAAAACACCCGTTGAGTTTAAACCACCCCTGCGCACTTCGACCGGAGGTTGGGCAAGAACCAATACTGAAAAAGGTAACATATTTGCTGAGCATTTAAAATACGTATTTACCCCAAACTCATGTACTGGTGCTGTTGATTTGCCGAGTGTAGTTGCTCTACCCCCTCGACCCATGAAGTTTAAGATGCGTGATGTACAAAAACTAATTGCTGAAACCAACCAGAAGAAAGCTCCGGGTATTGATGGCGTTAGTAACAAGATGCTGATGCAGTTGCCTCGTGTTGCTATTAGAATCCTGTTGTTTATTTTTAATGGTATTTTACGACTGGAGTATTATCCACACAGCTGGAAACTTGCCATGATCAAAATGATTCCAAAGGCGGGCAAAGATCTTACCAAGGCTGAGTCATATAGGCCAATAAGTTTATTGTCAACAATTTCAAAGCTTTTTGAAAAGCTGCTCATGACAAAATTGTCCCCAATTCTAACTAATAATGGGTGTATACCGGACCATCAATTTGGTTTTAGAAGTCAGCATAGCACCATTGAACAAACTCATAGATTGGTTCATTTCATAAGAAGAGCATTTGAAGAAAAAAAATATTGTTCTTCCCTCTTTATTGATGTCTCTCAGGCATTTGATAAAGTGTGGCATGAAGGCCTAATTGTAAAATTGAAGACATATCTGCCAATAAACATTGTAAATCTATTGGAAAGTTATATTCTTGCCCGGAAATTCACTGTTGTGGAAGAAGACTTCATGAGTGAGCCCGAAACTATCTCATCCGGTGTGCCACAGGGGAGTATACTGGGTCCAGTTTTGTATTTGATCTATACCTGTGATATGCCATTAAGCAGTAATATCCTCACTTCTACATTTGCTGATGATACAGCCTGCCTTAGTATGCATGAAAACCCTCACGAGGCATCCCGTTATCTTCAGGAACATATTAAGCTGTTGGAACTGTGGTTGAACTTATGGAGAATAAAAGTAAATGAACAAAAGTGTGTTCATGTCACATTTACTCTACGAAGAGACACTTGTTCCCCCATTCGAATCAACAACCAAGTTGTGCTTCAACATTCACAGGTGAAATACCTTGGTATACACCTTGACCGACGGCTTACATGGAAACACCACATCGACTCTAAGCTGACACAAATGAAGCTTAAATTAACTCAGATACATTGGCTGATTGGTAGAAATTCTACCCTCAGTCTAGATTGTAAACTTTTAATATACAAGTCGCTTTTGAAACCCATATGGTGTTACGGAATTCAGCTATGGTGCACTGCTTCAGCTTCCAATGTAGAGAGAATACAGCGTATGCAAAACAAAATTATAAGGCTAATAACATCGGCTCCATGGTACATGAAAAATTCTATTTTACATCGTGATTTAAATATGCCACTTGTGACCGCTGAAATTGCAAAATATGCAGGCAAATATTTAACAAAACTCGAGTCCCATCCGAATCCGCTTGCCCGAAATATCTTGAACTTTCCTGGACACATCCGCTTAAAAAAGAGGGATACTACGGCCTTAACACGCAACGCAGATGAAACTTTTTGAAAATAATTTTGTGCTTAACACGACATTTATGTATTTTTAATTATTATCACTAAGTTTATGTCCGACACTGGTTGGGCCTAATTATTCTATCTATATTTAAGATTTGAACACTTTTTGTTAGTTCAGTTCTGAAGATACAAAAATAAAAATTAGTGGAAAAAAAAAAAAAAAAAAAAAAAAAAAATATTTTCATCCTATTAGGGACTCTTTTCAGTAATAGGCATAGGCAGCGCTAATAATATACATATTAATAATAATATACATATTATAAATAAAAGTGTAACGTCATTATTTGAACTGGATGCCATTCTTGCATTTGAATTTTGTAATATACAACTCAAGAATAAAATATATATGAAAACAGAGCTTGTTTTATTATTATTATTTTTTTTTTTTTTCATTTATAACAAAATGGCAGCCAGTTCAAATTATGACATCACTTTTGAGCCATGACATCACTTTGCGCCACCTGTTATGTATGTACATATTCCTATATTGCTTAATTTTATAAATGGAGCTCCAGAATAATTGACTTTATAGTTTGGAATGAAAATTTTTACAATTCAGCCTTGATTTTTATTAGTTCATATTACCGAGAGTTCGCTGTATTTGTAAACGAAACAGTGGCAAAAGTACCTTTGCAGATGCTATTAGAGCAAACTGCGCCAAGGAATTTAGAAAAAAATAAAAATTTATAATACGAGTACAATAAAGAAATATAATTTATTGTATTTTAAAATTAAATTCAACACGTTTCATGAAAGTGCGACATTAAGAATTAATAAAAGTGAATTTATAAACAAAATATAATTTTGCCCAGAAAAAATTAATTTTTTTGCCAATATGTCATGTAGCAAACAAGGTTTAAAAATATTAAATTTATACTATAATTAAGATGATGAGAAAAAACATATCTTATTATAACATTTCCTTTTATACTACCACATGCGATATTATGGCTTTAAGGGTTCGATATGAACGTCATTGTGGATGTTATATATTCAGAATACTTAAAACCATATGTTACAAATTTTTTTTATTATTAACCGTAGTAGTATGTGTGTGCAAACCTGTCCTAGACGTATATTGGCAAAAACAATATCAGAAAATACTCCAATTTATTGAAAAAAAAATCATAAAATAATACTGAACGCAAGAAAAAAGATCCTTGAGGCAAAAATTAATGTTGTATGTAATAAAATATTAACATTTATATTATTTATACTATTTTTATAAACATATATGGAAACAAAACCAACAACAATATGTTACACACATACCAATTTGCTTGCACCCATATTAAATTACTCAAACACATGCACATCCTGCAGTATAAATTGAAATCAGGAAATGTTTTAATTCAATTAATTTGTTCGAGGGGGAAAAAATTGTAATAAAACACGAACATGAGAGTAAAATAAAAATGTAATTTTGAAAAAAAAAATTAAAACAAATACAAAAAAACATTAAAATAAAATGCAATTTTAAAGTCAATTAAAAGAAATGGCAGAAAAAGAAAAAACTGTTTCCATGTGTAAAGGAAAACGTGAATAAGAACGATGCTTCTGGTTGGGGAAAGTGTGAATGACATGAAGTCTTTGTATAGAATGTTTAATTTAATTAAGTAATCGGCAAACAAGATCTGCGAGTTGCACTTCTTATGCCAGGGAAAAAATAATTATAAGACGTTACATATATGTAAAAAAAAATATTTTTACACAATTAAAAGTACAGCGTGCCGCACGAGACTTCAAAATAATAAAAAATGTACCTGTAACCAAATTAAAAGCAACAATTAAACTTTTATAGTTAAGTTAATTAGAATTGTGTTTATTTAAATGTAATAAGAGCAATTAAATATTTAATACTTCAGTTTCCAATTCTTAATTAAATTTTTAGTTATTTTCATTAACAACTTTACAAAATATATAAAAAAATTAATTAAGTTATTAATTTGGCCAATTAAGAATAGTATTAGAAGTTGAATAAAATATAAACAAATTATTTCCGACATTTTTCTGTATTAATTGTTCAAAAAATATCATTTGTTGTGATATTATCTACCTGCATTCATTGCCGCTAACCAAATTATCAGTACAGCAATCATGTTTAAACATGCTTGAAAAGCGTTCAAGCTCATATACTTATACAAAAACCCACATATACAATATGAGAATTTCAGTCCTATTTTTCCACTTATAAATTATAACCAAAAAAATTCACCAATTCCTATTTTTTTGTTTACTCTTCACCGATTAAATAGTGTCGCAAACTCGTACAAACATGACACAGAGACACAAAAGTAAACAAATCGACGATATTTAGATTCTCTAACCAATCAAAATATTAATTGATTCAATTAAACTTTTGACTAAAACAAAATATAATCAATGAAGAGCTTTAACTGTGTAGATGAAAATGCAAAAAAAGAGTTTTTAGGCAGTAATCCTTCTCCCTACAAGCTGACCAACAATTTAATTTAAGATATCGATATTAAATGCTTCTAATTGACATATCCCTCTGATTATTGTTTCACAAAGCGTTTAAAACTCACTTCAATTCACTATATTAATCTCTCAAATAATTCTACATACTTTAGGGTTCTTTGACTTTTTAAGTAAATAACTGAAGTAAATGTGTAAGATAGAATTGCGCATGGCATGTGTATTGAAGGTAAATACCACGTTATATCATCTAATTACCTTTTGACAATTGATTTATAGATATTTTTTCTGAAAGTGATATAAATGTGCCACAAAACACACAACCGTACGAGTATAACGACGTACTAATTCTAGTAACAAATATATTTGTATGCGTAACTAAGTGAGAAAAGGATGTACGTGTTTGATTGGAAGTTGTTTGTTGTTGTTGGTATGAGTGAGCAATAGTGTGGGGATATACATACTTACAAATGCAAGTGTGTTTATTATATTAACACAAAACAAACATGTGCGTTTAATGGCAGCATCAATACATTTTATATATGTGTGTATGTGTAATCAACAATTTGTTGCAACGAGGATTAACCTTAAATGGCTCTCTTATTGTGAAAAAATAATATAAACGAATACTTTATATTCGCTGCTTAATTCTCCGTAAAAGTTGATATCAAGGAAATCTGGATACTCTTAAACTTGTTTGAAATGTCGCTGAAAAATTGCGAAATGCGAAAAAAAAATCCGAATAACATGATGCATGCAATTACTTAGCAACGAATTTTCGCCAAAAAATATCACACTTTTTTATTAAAAAAACTTAATATACAAATCAAAACAACAGAGCTTTCGTACTTAAAAATGATATGATATTAAAAAATCATCAGATCCAGAAGAAACAAGAGAGAAATATCATCTCACTAGATTCAATACTCCCCACTTTAGAAAGGCCATCAATTCCAACAAACGTGCTAATATAACAAGACGACTAGTACTTTCGAATAGACTTTCTTCCAAATTATATCCTTTATTATAGATACTATTAATATATTCTGCAATTACCAATCAAAAACATCTATCGCACCGTCTCCTTCAAAGCTTGATTTCCTTATTGGACCAACAGATGGAATGCCTGCTCATAAAACTACATCCTCTGCAGTTGTACTGCACATTAGAAGTACATTTCAATCTTCACCAAATCACTTGCTTAGGTAAGTAGAATCAAGAACAAACACATGTCCTCTATCTTCATGCAAGAACATCAAGAGCTTCTGATTCCTCCATATTTATGTCGCTCAAGATTCCAGATGGCGCAGCACATTCGGTCAAACATTTGCGCATAAGCACACAAAAAAGCACGATTCACATAAACCCAATTGGATATTGTTACTGGATCTCGAACAGACTTGGCCTGAACGAATATGTATGACAAATGCTACAAAAGAGTAGACAGGTTTGGAAGTTTGTTAGAAAAGGTCATTAAGTATAATAGAAAATAAGACAGGAGAAAGAACGGAAACATATGATGGAATAGCACCTATAACAATTCCCATTGCGGTATCCCTGAGAAAGCTCGCTATAAATCGCGAGAAGACACCAAAGCCAACAAATTTTGACAGAAGTACATTATGCCACACTCTATCAACCTCTCACAATTACCATGATGTTAGCAGCTGCTATTCTAATATCCTAGACAGAATTGGTGTATGTTTTTCATTACAATAATGAAATTCACTTTAATTTAATTCTGAATTATCATTATGGCTTTTTAGCATGTCCTGCCAGTAATTGATTTTTGTAACGCTGTTGATTAAAACAGATATCCGGTTAGACAAATAAGCAATTATTAAGAATACTATTCTGACAAGTCAAAAATTTGCACTTGAATGTGAGGACAATGGTCACGTCTTTTACCACATCCTGTCAGTAGTTGGTTTTTATAATGGAAAAATTGTAACTGTCCTGTCGCCTAAGAATCTAATAAAAGTATTTAAATTTTTTTTTAGATCAATACTAGGACCTCTTTCGTACATTCCAAGTAGAAAGCGTGTCTCTTTTAATGCTGCTTTAAAAGGATCCTTAAGGTCTGCTGTTAAAGTCTAATGTTAAGTGTAAATATTGTCATTTCTTATTACATTTGTTTTTGTTTACAGATTAATGGATATTTATTTTGAGACTAGAGAAAAACGTGAGTCATAAAAGACAACACTATTAAGCTACAATGGATTTTATTTTCCTTATTTCTATTTCATTGCTTCTCTAATCTCACAACATTAAGCTGCAACGTTATAAAAACTACTTGACAGGCAAACACTCACGTAAATACGACCACCAATAAAACTATAAACAGGATGTTAATATTAAGTTAAATGTCTCTGTCTAAAAGTATAAACAGGATGTCAAATTTAAGTTAAATTTCTCTGGCTTAAAATCCCTGTGCAATACTTAAAAGCATTTGTTTTTCATGTCTCAAGTCTCCAGTAAACTCAACTGTATTGAATTTTAAAGTCAATTCGAGATAAGCCAAATAAAGCTCAAAGAGCACATTCTATTTAGAAAATGAAAATATCTTGGCTTCCACCAAGAAATGAAAAATTTTGTATGTAATAGTGCAAACACTATATAAATCTATATTAAAATCACCATTAATTCATTAATTTATTGTTAATATTTCTTAGTTTTGTCTTCTCTATTTTATATATAAATGTATATTTTTTCAACTTAAATAAAAGCAACATAAGAAATCCTTATAAAGTTGATTCTAATCCACTTTTTCTTTTATTAAAAAGAGTTGGTGTTGCATGGGTGATGGTAGATTTGCTCAAGAATCGTGTTGAAATAAAACTTGATTGAGCAAACAAATGTTAGATTAAGAGTAAAAGTTTAAGGGACATGGAGTACAAATTTATTTTCATTTCATTATTCAGAGGGACATTACAGCTTTAATACGCCACACTTCAGATGAAAGGTTTTGAAAATATTTTTGTGCTTAACACGTCATTTATGTATTACAAATTACTATCACTAAGTTTATGTCCGACACTGGTTGGGCCTAATAATTATATCTATAATTAAATTTGAATACTTATTGTTAGTTCAGTTTTGAAGATACAATAAATAAATATTAGTGTGGAAAAAAACTTAATTTTTCATTTAAATAGGCAACGTGACTATTTTCCCAAAGATAATGATGTAAACAATGTGAACATGTATACGTATACAAGTATATATACTCGCAATATGAATTTGCTCAATAATTTGGGAATTGTAAGCATTAATAGAAGGTTTATCGCTATATTATCGCTAGCTTTCATTCTTATCTTCCGGCACCCTTAATACTTAATGCTAGTAGTACTGCAGCTGCATTTTTTTTCTTCTGTACACCTCTTGGGAGCATTTGGCTTCTACAAACCATCTCCATCTTATACGACTTGTTGCATTTGTTTTCGCATCGTTATTTTTGCTTTATACCAGTTTCGTTGGTCGATTGTTGTTCCAGCTAAGAAGATTATTGTGTCTGCTGTAGCAGGTCTAGGATAATGGGTCTGCCATCTGTCGTTGTCTAGAAACAACGCCCCCTGTGTATTTGGTGTAGTGGTGAGGAACCTCGCTAATCTTGTTAATCTTTAATTCCTATCTTTTTTCTCCAGAAGGTTTTAGCGGCTCTGCCTGACCTTTGTCATGATATTATCCTCTTTTCCAGCGAGAGGAGGAGGTCAGGAACCTCATTGGATGGATTTTTAGTAGAGGGTTGAACCCACTTAATTTATATAACTCGAAAAATCATGGTGAAATATTTTCGTCCCCTGCCAGAGAGCGAACCTGGGGTACTCGGTTTTATAGGCAAGCACTTTAACCACTACACCACGCCTTGCATTTTGCAAGCATCATGCCCAAGCTCCTTGCAATAGCGTTGGAGCAATCTAAGCTTCATCTCCTAGTATAATTAGAGCAGCTGGGATAAAGAGCTCGTTTCCCCATTGCTTTGGGGAAGCAAGCTACGTTAGTAAATATAGCACATACTGCATTGCAACAGTAACAGTCTGTACCACAATTTTCATTCGCTAGTATTATAAACGGCAAACAGCTGATTTGCGTCCCAGTAAGAACTCTCAGCATGACAAATCGAACAAAAATGAAGGCGAACAAAAATGTTAACATTTCATTGTCACGCATGCGAATAAAAATATCAAAATCAAGCACATATATATATATATATATATATATATATATATATATATATATATATATATATATACATATATATATATATATATATATATATATATATATATATATATATATATATATATATATATATATATATATGTATATGTATATGTAAGCATTCGTAAAGCTAAAACAAGTTGATGCAGAAGTAATAACATAATGTGAACCGGCTGCCATTTCATTTTATTTTCATAAAAATTTTATTTGAAAGTGTAACTGCCTGTCCCACGATGTCATTCGACATCGTTCGCTCGCATAAATACGTTTGAAACAGCAACAAATTTCAAAATGTTGTTTTTGGTTTGAATGTATTTATGCGAGCGATCGATGTCGAACGACATCGTGGGACAGGCAGTAAAACTAATGACATTAATTGGAAAAAAATATAAAGGGCACCCTTCCCACTTGATGCACAATTGGGTTCGTTTTACCGTATTTCGAATTGTTGCTTGGCGCAAATTCAAATTATGAAATTACTTTTGTACCACCTTATTTTAATACAGAAATTGACGGAAATAATTTCGAAATGGAAAACAAATGCAAGTAAATAATGCTTTATATGTATGTATAAGATTAATTGAATAATAAGAAAATGTTTATCCTTCCAACATAAAAAACAACGTTAAATCAACTGTATTCATTAGTGACTTATACACACAAATAATCGTACAAATAGAGGAAAATACTGAATTTGCAGAGGATGCGTTTCATCTGCAACAGTGGATACATATGTATCTCCTCCAAAATAATTAAATTCATGAGTATTTTTCCAATGAAATAAAATTGCTGCTTTTGAATGAATGAATTTTGTTTTCAAAGAGTTCTAGCAAAGACATGTCATAACAATGTAAACAAAATAACATATCAAAAACAACACACTCACACCAAAGGCTATAAATATATGTACATATAAAGATATTGCACGTAGTACATTTGAAATTCACAAACAATTTACGCTTCTTTATGATTAAGGGGGAAGTATGTAACAGGAAAAGCAAAAAATTCGTCTTCGCGCCAACTGAGAGAATTATTGAGAGTATTAAGCAATATACATTAAAACATTCATCTATAGTCTTTGCTCCCACTCTCTGAGTCTATACGAGTATATAAACATTGCGCACACTACTTTAGTTCTTTGTTTACATTTTCTTGCTACTGACCTTCGTAGACTAGTAGGTAGTGTACTAGACTCGTAGTGCGAAGGCCCCAGGTTCGAATCCTGCCGCAGAACTCTAGCAGTTTGTGTCTGTTTAATAAAGGGAGCGCACAACAAGCCTTCACTGGCTTAAGTGTATGTCGTATGACATGGGCTATCACACCCCTCCAATCAACGTAACCTAACCTAACCTACATTCTTTATTCATTTCAGCGTTTTTCCTTTTTAATTGACGATTTATTTGTCAAATTTACGATACGGCAACATAATAATTTGACAATTTTCAAACGAATTACGTTGTAACGTAATACCAGGCGAGCGCCAAGTCGAATGAAAATGAGACTGGTTTTCGTTCGCCAAATTCTTCTTTCGACATCGAGGGACAGGCTGTAAATTAAAATGTTCTGATTTGCAACATTGGGTCCAAAAATATGTTAAATGCGGATCAAATGCAATAGTCTTTGCTTCTGAAAATATGTATAACATTTCCAAGAGAAAAAGTGGTGTTTAATTTTCTTTAATAAGCTGAAATTTGTTAGGAAATAACAGGCATTTCTGTAAGAGATTTAAGTTTTTTTTAGAACAGATAGATTTTCTGATAAGACGTAAGTAGTCTTTGAATATCAGCCGGATCTATGCAGCACAGTCATTGGAAAGAGATTTGCCACTGTACGAATTCGTGGCGGACATTTGTGCGATTATATATTTCCCATGTAGTGCAATATAAAATGGACTTTTAAGCCAAAAATTAATATTGAATTTTAAAGAAGCCTTCCCTTCGTAGCAGGCAGCCATGACTGCCAACTTATACCATAGAAGCACATGCTTAAAAAATCAACTCGCATGTTCTCTAACTCAATTAAAAAGGAATATTTTACACTTCGGACGCTTTTCTGTGTAGTGTGTGTGGTTTGTTGCATAACCCATACAGACAAATGGTTTACCAAAAATTTTTATGATTCCTATGTAAACTTTCCAAACGATTTGACTGTCTGGATTACATACGAGTATACAACGCTATAATTTTCATGAAATATTATCCTTTCTGCAAAATTTCATCACACAAAGTTTTAAGTTTTTGATATTTGGTCTTTTATAATTCTTATAACTGGTCAAATGTTTTCATACCTACTTTTTTTGTAGATAAATTCTTTAGACGTTTCAAAAGTTGGTCGATAACACACATACATACATGCATTAAAAAAAACTTCTGACTCGTTTTAATAATAACAGTCGTTATTCACACATTTAAATAATTCATATAATTAATTTTATTATTTCTATGACTATTCTAACACACAAACTATTTGATTGTATCTATTTTTTATCTAAATGACATTGAAATATTTATGGCATATTTGTTTTGCAAATATTTTGATTAAAACATAAAAACACAAGGAGAATAACTTTTTCTATTCCCATTATTTTTGGGTCAAGAGGCATAAAAAGTTGTTTAAGAAAACAAAAGAGGGGAAAAAATTTATTGTGGTTTAGTTTAGTAGAGACTGAAATATATAAAAAGTATTTCCTTTTTGGAAACAGAGTTAAATATTAATATTTTCTTTATTGGAATTATTATTCATTTGTATACGTTTTCAAAAGATGACTCTAGCTTTAGGAAATATTTCACAGCAAGAGCTGATTTCGCAAAAAGTAGTAAAAAAGTAGTGAATGTGCCAACCAAATAAGTCATGAAATCAGTGGTTTCAACGCTTCAAGATTGGTATTTTCAGCCGTGAAAATTATATAAATATAAATATAAATCATTTTTCATTTCATTCAATTATAAAAAGAATTTGTATTAATCAATGCAACATCTATTGGAAAAAATTCTATTGAAAATGAAAATTCATAATCACAAACGTTTGAAAACTTAGATACCCTGGGAAAAAAAACTTTCAGTCCTTCATTATAGTTTTAAAGAACATATAAGTTTTATTTTTTCAACTTGGTTAGATAGAAAAGAGATTTTATAAAAAAACGAGAATTTGTTGGGCCGTTATATTTAGCAAGCAATAGAATATATGTGTATGAAGATAAATTTCGAAATGTATAACCCTAGACACAAACCATTTTTCATTACAGGGTTCTGTTAAGCGGATACCATAGGACTGTTAAACATGACAAATCTAGAAGTACACATTCCAAGTGGAATTACGGTTACATTGTTCAATCTAGTGAGAGAGATTTTCACTGCAATGGAGTTATAACACGCTTGCATTAGATTTACAAAGACTCCAAATTAGGAGTTTAAATATGTTGTGAATATACTTCGGTAAAAACAGCAAAATAAAAAGCAACTATGTACATATATGTAAGAGAGAAGAGAGGATCTGGTGTGACATTCTGCGGACTAGAATTCAAAATCGTTCTGAGGATTCCTTTTGACTTTTAATAAACTGAGAAGAAAACATAAGATAACTGCTTCCACCCAGGCTCGAAGGGACATCAATGAGACAGAAATAAGCTGTATAATTATCTATAGAACCAAAAACGAACTTTTATTGGAAATCTCTCGATAAAGTCAATATAATTTCTCAAGACGGTCCATATGTGTTGATGTCTATTTCGATACAAAGTTATTATTGTCGATATTCAAGGGACAGGAAATTCATTCTTATTTATACCCACTACAAGAATAGACCAAACGAGTAATATTTTCATTAGATAACGGACACAGTGTCCATTAAGGTAATGACATACCGGATGATTTCATTAGTCTACAAATATGTGGGAAAAAATTGGAAAAATTGCGAACTATTGATCGCTCTTTGATTGATGTAAATCATTAATTGAGTCCTTATGATACAATATAATGTGAGAGTTATGTATATTGAAATTACTTTCAAAAATCTTTCAACTAAACTATTCTCTTTAGAAGAGTAGAAAAACATAACATAACATTTATACTTGGAGTAGCATGAAACAAACACATATTCACATACTTTTCAAATGTTTTGTTTAACGTAGAAGGCACAATTTTAATCTTGACTGAACACAGCCACAAATTAACGATAAGAGTTGATAAAACTTTTATTTCTATTCACATGATGCTTCTTGATATTATTTTTACAAAAAGCAATAAAATTTTGACAAAAACAAAATGAACTTTACTGAAGCGTTGAAGACAATAAATCAAAGTGTTAATAAATTATACACATGATAGTTTATATCACACATAGAGACCATGACACAGAGACATGCACGACATAAAGCAGGAAGACAAACAGACAGACAGACAAACAGACAGCATTCATATACAACTGCTAACATACAGATAACACGAACATATGATTTCTATTACTTCTCCGTCTGTTTTAATTTGTGGCAGGAGAAGCAATGGAAGTTGTTTTATAGTTTCATTCTATGGATAAGTGTTTGTTTAAGTTGTCAGTGTGCGAATGAATAGTGGTAGTTGGTGGCATTTTGACATTTTTCAAAATATTTTACAACATCCTCATTATAATAATGAAGTTTTATTTCTTTCGTTTTTACAAATTCTGTAAAGTTGTTCTAGTGAAAAATATTTTGGTTTGTCACTTTTTTTTGGAAAATGTTATCTTCATTAGTAACAGTTCAGTTCATGTTACAACATGTTTCGACTTCACTGAATAGACGCATTGCCTTTAAAGTTTGAATTTCATAAACTAGTTTTAATTTACTACCAGATACATGTGACATTAACTAATTTATACTGAAGTCAAGAATTTATGAATTTTGAAATCATACACTAGAGAAAATTTTGACACAAATTAATGCACCCATTTTTAGCAGAAAAAGTTTTTTAATGCAGTTCATATATGTATGACCCCATAAACTTGAGTAAATAAATAATAACGATATACAAATGAAAGTTATTATAACACATTCAGCCATTCTCATAAGGAATTAAATTTTTTTATTCAAATTTTTTCCCACCAGTGTTACCGTTGTAAGATTAAAGATGCAATTTTTGAGTGTTTTGTCCTTTTTCATGTCTCTTCTATCAAATCCTCTTTTATATCATTTTATTTATTTGATGCCTCTTTTTGTCCCTTTTTTCGATCAGTTTTTTTTTTGCCATACACAGCTTTTAATTTAATTTTAATTTTTTTTCTTGGCACTTATTTCATTATATTTGGTACTCATTCCTTCTTCAGTTTATTAATTTTTCATGCAGAAAAAATATGCCCAGGAAAGGTTTCGCCCTTCAAAGTATTTATGCTATACATATATACAAAGAAATCTATGATATGCCCAGGATCGGGTTCGCTTTCTGAAGTATTTCTGTATGGCCGCAAAGGTTTTCTCGAATGCCGATTTCGCTTTCCAAAGCATTTATGATTTGCTTTATAAAATGAGTCAAGTTTGGACATACGAGTTCCAAGCAGAAGAAAAAAACTTTACACTAGATTAAAAGCCAGCAATGGAAAAATATCTTCAGAAAGCAAACCCTATTTTGGACATGGCATAGTGGAAAAAGTGTTTGCGAAAATGCTTTAGAAAGCGAAGTCGGTTTTTGACATTCCGGCTTAAGACATACCGCAGGAGAAAAGGCTCTTGCAACAGGCAAAAACCGGCTTTGCAGAAATACATTATAAAGCAAAAACGGTTTTTGAAACAGGACATCTAGTCTTGAAAACTTCTGGCACGAAATTTTATTGTAGTTTGATTTGTATTTTGACTAACTGCGTGCAAGACAAATTATATACAATTCTAATATTAATATTAAATTATTCCTTGCACGGATCCTTTGAAAGTAGGTGTAGTAAATATATAAATTGTCATGACGAATCTATGACGACAGCTATAAATTGGTTTCAAAATTATTTATAAGGTTGAATTCCAAGTGTTAGATTTTCAAGCTTAAAAGGTAATAAAATTTTTCTTATGGTATCCTTGAGTTAATACACTATTGATACGTCATTTTTATTGTTCTTAACAGAATTGATCCATTTTTCCTTAACATGGTTTTTGCATGCCTTTTTTATTGTGCTCCTTTTGTACATCTTTAAAGCGTAAGCTGCTACCCACGCAGTAACGTAAAATAAAACATTTAACTGATTCAAAGTAAACAGAGAAACCGTTTTTAATATGAGTATTAGATTGGACGGAAATGAAAACAGTATGTTATGGAACAATCTCAAGAAGGAAAAAGCACTACACTTTTCATAGTCAAACGGTTGGTTTTGATTAAAGTTTATTGATTTTTCTTGAGTACAAAGACAATATTTTGCTAGATAATGCTATTATTCTTTTATAATTTTAAAAATGATTGAGAAAGGCTTAATTGATATGTTTTTTTTTCTTTGTAATTGTTTTTTAATTTGATTTGCACAAGGAGTTTTTTATATATAAATGTTTAATTATGAAATTTTTGTTTCTGAAAAATATTTAAAAAAAAAAATTTTTTTTATCAATTTATAAACAAAATCTATTTGTCACCGAAATTTTTAAAACATTAACTCTCTTACAGGATTGAGTGGTCTGTCCTTATAGGTTTTTTTCTTCTTTTTTTTAATAAAGAGAAAACACACTCACGCAATTAGTGCCTACTACTTGAACTGTTAAGCTGAAAGTCCATACAATCCGTTCTATGTGTTGTTGCGTTTTATACCGAAACGCATATAATGCATAGAACGGATGGTATGGTTTCCCAGCTTTACTTCTTTGCGATAGGATTAGTGTAGTGAGGACAGGAAGTGAAATGGGAAGTGAAAGCTCTATTTTTGTTTTTTTTTATATATATTTTCTCTACTTCTTAAAGCAACCTTAATTCCACTGTTTCTTTTGGAAGAGCAAAAAAAATTTTTAGCGATGATAATTAATATCTTCAGTAAAATGAGAGTCCATAATTATTTGCTACTCATGTTAATACTCGACTTTATGATTATTATTTTTTATTGAATTCATTAGTAAACACCGAAGCCTAATGACCAGGCCAAGTGGATTGCACAGTATTTCTATTAGGAAGCGTAAAACTAACATGCAGTACTTAATACTAGTTCTTAAAGACCAACACGATATCCAGCGATAAAATGGATTTTAAAGTTAAATGTAGTTCTTGAAGATTTGTTGAAAGTTATGTAGATTAGGTGAAAAATTGCGCTATTTAAAGAGGCTAAGATTATTCCATATTCTGGACATTTTAAGAACGCACGATCTGTGCATATATAGCATTTTTGGGCATATAATAGACGATGTTCTAGATGAGTTTGGAAAAGAAACCAAAATGTTTAATTTTTTTTAAGGGTTATAAGATGAAATCTGATTGAGGCACTAAATAGCTTTCCGGAAATTCATTCGACTTTGCAGATACATTAGCACGAATTTTCAGCTGATATGAAGTACTTTTTCACCTTATCGACATTCGTTATTATTGTAGAAGTATTTACATCCATGTTTTATAAGAATCTTGGTATAAACAAAGCATTTCCAATTAATTTTCTAGTATGACATGGAAATTTGTATTGTAATGTTTATATGAGCCACAAAAGACAAGTAAGAACAGCTATTGTTCGAAAGCCAATATACATAAGCCTGCACGAAACACCATTCATCTTAAGGATTATGCTTCCTTATTTTGTTAAAAAAAATTCTGCATTTTACTGGTTAATAATTTTTTTCCAAGTGTATTGATTAATCAAACACACAAAAAACAAGCATAAGAGCTCATTTGCAGTATCTTAATAGTACCGTATCAGTGGAAAAATGCTGGTAAAATATGCAAATTGTAATGAAACCTACAGAAAAAAAATATAGAACATAATACAAACGAATAACAGCAGCAGCAATAACAAAAAATGCATGACAAGGAAAATATTTAAGTTTTACTTCGGCATCAAGGCTTCACAAGCAAGATATGATACTTTCGCATGCATCATCGTCTACCAATGAAGCCCTTTAACATTTAAGCGATATTTCAAAAATCAAACTAAATTACTGCCAACACGCATGCATGATAGTGCATGCACCAATACACATGCCCTATGAATTATTTATGCACTTGTATATGGGAACGAGTAGAAGAATAAGGACAAACATCAAGTATTTTTCTTTCATTCACAAGAGTAAAATTTTCATGATTATTTTAACATTTTTTGCAGTGGCTATTGGGATAAAATATTTAGATATGGGTAGTTGTAAATTTTCTTGAAGCAACTTAGATTTGGTCCTCCTCTGAATTTTTTCAGAACCATTACATCGTTTCTTCTCTTGTTTGTATAAACCAATACGCTGGCACCTATGAATTCCAAAATTGGAAATGAATGTTATTTTTGTAAGCAAAATTTTTATATGAAACACTAAATAAATTTGGAACGCTTCATCAGGTTCAAATAAGTGTTAGAAAGATTCACTCTTTTCAACTTTCTTAACTCTCATATCTTCATGTTACACTAGCCTCGAAAATGAGGAAGTATCCTTTATTTTCAAATACTAGTATCCTGAAAACTAAACATTTAATTTCCTTTATTTTTTTTCACAAGAAATAATGGAAAAAATGGATTAAAAGACTGCCCCTATTCCTTCTTATTATTATTTAACATTTTTCATATTAACAGCTTGATTCAATAATTTATTATGAAATTTCTATTGTAATATAATCGTGTATATGTTGTACATTCCAAAAATATATTTTTGTCATTTTGAAATTGGTCTATCGAAACCATTTTTATTTAGCCCAAAACCCCGCAAACAAAACTTTACATGCAGCGCAAAATATAGCCCTAATTTAGTTTAGGTAAATTGCAAATTCTCATTCAGTTTATACAAGCATTTTTATTAAATAAACAACGTATCCGAACATCTTTTTATCCCCTTTATGGACGAAATTATTTACTTTGAAAAACTTCCTAATTTATTATAAAAAATATTTATTTCTTGTATTTTTGTTTAACACATGATTTTTTGCAGTTTTTAAGCTGGTTTGTAGCCATTTTTGGCCATTTTAATTTACATATATTTAGGCATTATTGGTAAAGGAGTTCCAGCATTACTACATCCTCGAAACTTGGGTTGTTTTTTATATTGAAAAATTTTTAATAAAAAAAACTCAATTGCCTTATGGGATTGTATGCTGGCTCTTTTCTCATAAGCTTGCGCTTATTTAATTTACGTTTTTTTATGATAAAAGGGGCACATAATGATATACCCTTTATTACGAAAGAAAACCCCATTAGTATCATAAAAATCAGCAAGACCAATTTTCACCACACTCAGTCCTTAGTAAAGGATAAATAGAAAAAAATTCTTACACATATGTATGAGAAAATTTATTGCGACATACGACCACAAAAATCAAAAAGTTTCACATTTCTAGCAAAAACGCATATAAAACAAAATAAAAGTCGTCAAAAGTTTTTCTGTAATACTCCCATACACATACGCACAATCAGCCACACACTTACACTTGCATGCACTATGGCACGCATACTTTATTGTTCTATGATAGACATTGGGTAGAGCATGAACAATAATAACAGTGTAAAGGTCACGTAGGTGGTTCCAAAATCCCTTGTCATGATGGATTTTATTTAATATATTGTCGTCCTCCTAAGAATAGCAATCTTAATTACTAAGTTTATAATTGCAGTTTGATAACATTAAATTGCTGGAATTAGAATTGTCAATTACTTTATTGAAAATAATGTTTAAATTTTAACTTAATCCATAATAGAATAGGTCTAGAACTTCATACATATGTGATACGCTTTGGAAAATTTGTCGAACAAATAAAGTTTACATTTCTCAAACAATGAAAGACTTACTACTCAAAATAAATGGTAGAATTAAGGGGCATGAAAGCGTTGACCGGTCAGCTCAAGTAAGATCATTCTACGTTGATTCTTAACCCACTTTATGACAAGTGAGCCCATAAAATTACTTTCACAATCATAGAGTATGTAAAACGATATAGAAAATAATGCATATGTAGTCAAATGAGACGATTCCCTCCTAAATACTATAGAACATGGAAGTAAATTGCTTTCTAGTTGCTTCATGCTACCCCCGCACGAATGACCAAACACGCTACTTCATCTGTATTTATGGGTGTGATATAAATATCGAGGAATCACGAGATCTTGACGTTCTTGGCATGCAAGATCAATGTGATGTTAGGCGGATAGAAAACATTTTCCATGAAAATATGAAAGAATCATTCAAGTGCCTCGGGTTTTAAGACAGTAATCTCCTTACCATTTATACCACACATATCTATTCCAAAATGAAATACAACTCTCATGTATGGGCCGATGCTTAAAAGTCTATTTTGAATCGATCCGACCGATTGCAGGAGAGGACCAAGAAGCTCATCGGAGACAGTATCGTAACAGTGTTTTATCAGGGAAATCGTTCTGGAAACCCGCCCTTATATGCAAACAATAAGATCTTCATTAAGAGCCACAAATGGGAACTTTATGAAAGTGAATTGAACTACGCATTACAGAGAAAATTCATTATTTAGTGTAACTGTTCGTATCTGGAAGGAGCTCCCGCGGATGTATTTTTTGTTACTCCAATCGTAGAAAAGTTTAAGTCGAATATCCACAAGAATTACTCTCTTCATTGTCCCTCCCATAATCTAGTTTCCCAATACCAGCAGAATGCAGTGCAGGGGTAGAGGACATCCCCTGAGTTCTGGTATAATTAAAAAAAAAACACCCTTCAATTTCAATTAAACAGTTGAAATTTAGAATTTATAATCACGACTATAATCTCAGCATTTATGATGTTACGAGCACTAAGCTGTCCTTCACTGCTGGTAATTTGGCACTTCAAAGGAACACCAATACCAATCGAGTGTCATCTTACATTTCACCAGAACGAACAATAATTGCATGTGGAACAGTCTCCGATTCATGTTGCAAGCAAATACAACAAGTGAAATTAACGACTGCGGTTTGTTACAAATGATGAAAAGACGCTTTTCTTGAATATTTTTAAAACCTTCTGATATTTTGGAGGACATCACCGATAAAGTGAAGGATGTTTTCAACATTGAAAAACAATTTAAATTTTATAAATTTACGAAGTACGGAGTATATTAACTACTAATCGTTTATTACAAGAAATTATTGCTAAATAATTAAATAAAAAAAACTGAGTATGGAATAGTTTAAGCAACGATAAGCAATAGTTCGGGGTAGAGATTGTTAATTGCACTTCCGATTTTCGAGAAAAAAAATGATGGGATCAACCTGCAAGCAAACCCTTTCAAACAAAAACAAAAATTGAAAATCGGTTCACAAATGATAAAGTTATGCTGCCTATACAAACTTTAAAAATAAAACAATAAAAATATACAACAGGCATTAATAACTCCCCCATTTTTTGAAGTCGTTAAATTCTCTGGTCATTGTTGTATTAGCAAAGAGTCTATAAGCAATATCTTGACGTGATGTTATAAACTGCAGCAAAACTGACAACTCGTTGGTCGAAAATATGCGCTGAAGCTAGAAAAGCATTGGAAAAATTACTGAAAACTAGTCAAATAAATAGCAAAGATTTGCAACATATATACGAGTATTTGGAAAGGAATAGGCTTGCAAAAAGTCCATAGTCACTCTATAAGGATCGAAAGAACCATGGACGGTATTAGCGATACTTTGGAATTACTTCCATATAAGAGTATATCAATTGCTCTGACTAGGAAAACTTTGTCAAATAAACTGCTGAAGACAAGGATGGAAAAAGAAAAACGGATGTACTTAATGGAACCCCTCACCTTTACTTTCTTACTAGGCCTTATAATTTTTGAACCACCCTAGTAGTTTATTTACTAAAATTTTGGTTTATGGTGCATGTGCGTGTGTAGAAAAGAAACTTTGTTATTTGACCATTTACCCATGGTTTCATACTTTAACAAACTAGAGGTTAATAAAATAAAGTTGTTCCTGGAACGCAACAGCAACAATAAAGCGAATTTCAAATAAAAAACGCAATGGTGAAAATTTTATGGCTGCGTTCTTAATATCTATGTACGTTTATTGTTTCCCTCTTTTTTGTATATAGACGCTCGTGTGTGTGTGTGTGTGTGTGTGTGTGTGTGTGAGAGACAGGATGTTGGTGTAAATGTTTTTTGGTCCTTTAAGCTCTCATAATGTAAAAGTTATGTTTTATGATTTTCGACTTTATGTTCGTGTGGATTTTCTTTAAAAAGTTTGTCTAAAAAAGTTTCCTTCGTTTTCAGTTTTTTTTTTCTAAATTATATATGAGTTTTAGTCTCCTTTTTAATCTTATAAGTCATATTTAATTTAATTTAATATTTTCTCTTGGAGGCTGGAAAAGAACGGAAAACAATGCTAAGATATATGGAAAAGGAAAACGTTTGTTAAAGTAAATAATTCGTTATATTCTTAAAGTTTGACCTAGAAACATATATATATATATATATGTATATATATATATATATATATATATATATATATATATATATATATATATATACATATATATATATATATATATATATATATATATATATATATATATATATATATATATATATATATATATTCCCTAAGAAAATATAATAAAAAATATGCAGTTTAAGAATCGTTTATATTAAAAGAGATTTTTAATAATAAATACATGCATCAAAAGCTTCAGTTTTATTTCGTGTGACTGTTCCAATGCTGCTTGATAAATTTCGCATCAGTTTTGAATTTATTTTCCTTTTCGTGTTACTTTAATAAGTTTTATTTTTATGGTTACTTCTCGACATTTTGATCTCACCTCGAGGTGGTCAACATACAAATATTTAGATTTATTTAAACTTTTATATATACAGTATAGAATAGTAGAAAGAATATTGCAACAACTATTTAAACAAAATCTTTTTATTTCTTCTCTTTTTCCACTCTGGTTTTAAGGTGTTGTTAAAATTAACTTTAAAAAAACCATAATTTATAAAAAGATAATTTAATTGATGACCTTAAGCTACTTATTCTTCCCTGCAGTGCTCTATGTTAAATAAAAATAAAACACAAAGGACACAAAGACCTTTTATATTTAACAAACAAAACCGCTTAAGCTTGAGGAGATTGCTAGTGAATTTAATACGGAGAAGAGTAGCGACAAAAAAATTAAAATAAACAGAACACACAAAAGGACAAACAACACGTTATTTTACGTGCCATAAATAATATCCTTATGTTTCATAAATATAAATCTTTAGACGTCCCAAGAATAGGAATTCGAAATACCACAAACAGACACATCAAAATTGTGGTGTCATTTTTCGTAATCGTCTTATTAGATTAATTCATTATGCTTTCAATGATTTCTTCTGCTTTTACATTTTCATGGCTCATTTTTCCACCACACTTGTCATAAAAATGACAGTCAAACCATCACAGCCATGAATTTATGAGCCAAATCACGTCTTTAAATAAATGAAACATTGATTGTGTCGAAGGAATAAGATCATGGGTATTTTGATACAGAGATGCTGGTAATATAAAATGGCTCTTCGCACACTACTTAATAAAATTATGGCAATTCCATTTTCAGTTTAAATGCTTCAAGTGCATCAACTAAAAGTTTTATTCAAAAAATTTCCCTCTAAAAATATGCTTGAGTTTTTTTTAAATCCGTTCGCCTTTTTGTTATGCTTCAAAATGTTTTTGCAGCCTAAGCGTATGCTACTGAATATAATTCTTTTGTTTATACTAAACAGAAACAAACAGATTAAAGAAAAAATTAATTACTTTTACGTTTGTTTCCACAAACGAAATTTGTACATTTAGTGAATGGTCTATATGTGTAAGTAGTATTGGATGGTTATTATTTTACAGTCTCTTTTGAGGATCCTTTTTTGCCATTTTGAAATTTTTCTTTTGTGTATTTATTTAGTTTTCTGGCAGAAATAATGCAATTCATGTCATGTTTTGTTTAATAATAGATTGCAAACATTTTTCTTGACTACATCGTATGGCAGAGATGTCCATGATTAATAACGAATATTTTTCAGGGGGGATTTGAGCAGGCAGTGGAATTATGGGTTATGCAACTATTGTCCTTCCCGAATCATCAATCGGGGTTCAGAAGATTTACATTCTAATCAAGAAATCTTCATATATAAATTAAGGCAAATGCTACCGGTTTGATATTTTAAGAAAATGTTTAAGCGAACGTATATTTATAGTAATTTAAAAGGAAATATTTCATGGTGTCCTCAACTAAATAAAACGAAATTTTTTTAAGAAAGAATAATGAGGACTTTTATATAAATATATATTCCGGGCACACTAACCAAAGCAACACTTGCTCATGTTAAAGGTTTTCTTACACGCTATGAAGGCATTACGATTCTGATATGTGAAAAAGTTTCGTTTAGAAGATTCTTTTCCTAGCAAAAGAAAGTATTGCGATGATGAAATGCCTTTCAGGCCCTTAAAAAAACAATTATTTTCAGCTCGACATCACGTTACCCATTCTATTCGTAATTGTAAACCATTTCGCAAACCAAGTACAAAGAAATGGAGAAAATTCGACTGATTGTTCGTGTATTTTAACGTATCTTGGGAACCCTACTTTACTTTATAGTATATTTCGCTAAGCTTTTTTTTATCCTGTCAATAACCATGATGCCACATTGTTTCCTGGAACTTTATTTCTAGTCCTTCCATTTCATTTTCAGCACCATTCGTTTTTTATTATGTTTTTAAATAGTTGTTGTGTTGGAGTATGAACATTCACTTATTATCATACACTATATTATTTCTTAATGTGTAAAACTATAAATAACTTTGTATAAAACAAATTGAATAATAGGCTTCGAATTTTGTTTAAAAGGTTTTATAATTTTAATATGTAATATATTTTTTCATTGTAATAAATAAACTTATAATAGAAGGTTCTCGGCAATATCAATTTATAACTCTAATAGGTTATGGGCCTTTGCTAAATATTAATCAGCAAAACTAAAGAAGAGAATATTGCGTAAGGATTTTAAAGAAATTAAAGAATAAAGAATAAAGAATTTAAATTGCTGATTCCGGAAATTTTGCTGCACATACTAAGGAAAACATGGCGGACGCAAAGCCGAAGTTTGCAAAACTAAATAATGAAAATTATGCAAATTGGAAGTTCAAAATGGAACTTTTGCTGCGGAAGCATAATCTTTGGAAGCAAGTGATTGAGGGTAAACGTCCAGAAGAAGTTACAGTCAACAATATTGTAACAAATCAGCCGATCTTAAATGAATGGGACAATAAAGATGATGAAGCTAGAGGAACTATTGGTTTGCTAGTGATGGATGATCAATTATGCCACATTCGAAATTTAAAAACAGCTGCAGATACCTGGAAGGCATTGAAAGAATACCATGAGAAGAATACGCTGAGTAATAAAGTTCATTTAATGAGGTCAATATGTAGTCTTAAGCTTGAAGAAGGTGGTGATGCAGTGGCACATATTTCAGCTATGAACGATCTGTTTTCGAAGTTATGTGATGTTGGTGAAGAAGCCTTGTCAGACAAATGGAGTGCCGCGATGTTATTAAGTAGTTTGCCAGAAAGTTATGATACCTTAACTACTTCCTTAGAGTCTCGAAAGGAAGATGAAATTACTTTTGCTTTGGTTCAACAGAAGGTAATTGCGGAGTATGAAAGAAGATTACATGCTGGTATTAATGGAAGTAATGATGCTGTCTTAAAAATGGTTGGTAAGAGTAATGCTATTTGTTATTTTTGTAAAAAACCTGGCCACCTAAAGAAAAATTGTAGCAAATATAAAAATTGGAAACAGAAGCAACCAGGTAATAAGAATTTTAACAAAATCAATTCTGCTGAAGAAAAACTAAAATCTGAGGAATTTCTTTTTAAATTTGGTAAAAATAAGAAATTTTGCTGGTTAGTAGATTCAGGTGCTACGCGACATGCAGTTAACGATTCCAAATTTTTCCAAAAATTGGATAAATCATATAAGAGTTCTATTGAACTAGCAAACGGAGAAATGGTAAAAATTGAGGGCATCGGGTCTGGTGAATTTACATTTTATGACACAGAAGGAAACGAAAATTCAGTTTTAGTAAAAGAAGTTTTATATGCGCCAAGTTTAGTGGGAAATATTATATCAGTGAGGCAGTTAACGAAGGTTGGTTTCGATGTATCGTTTAAAAGAAATCTTTGCTTTATAAATTTCAAAAATAAAAACGTTGGAGTTGCTGATATTGATGGAGAGATGTATATTTTACGCCAGTGTGAAAATGTAAACGTCATAATGCAACATAATGAAAATTGCATTCATCAGTGGCACCGTAAATTAGGGCATCGCGACCCAGCAGCAATACGTAAAATGTTTTCAGAAAACTTAGTAAACGATTTTAAAATTGTTGAATGTAACATAAAAGAAATTTGCGAAAGTTGTTCTAAGGGAAAATTAACTAGAACTTCATTTCCAAGGCAGTCCTGTACTAAATCAACAGAGCCATTGCAGTTAATCCATACAGATGTATGTGGACCAATGCAGACCGTTACTCCATCAGGGAAGAAATATTTCATAAGTTTTATAGATGATTACTCTGGTTTTACAACAATACGTTTAATGTCAAAAAAATCCGAAGTTGAGGATATTATAAAAGAGTTTATCTCGTTTTGTCGGACGCGTTTTGGTTGTATTCCTAAAGTTTTTCGGTCTGATAGAGGTGGAGAATATACGTCAAAGAATTTGACAAAGTATCTAAAGTCTGAAGGAATTGAAGTTCAATTAACCGCTCCATATAGTCCTCAACAAAATGGGAGGGCAGAAAGAAAAAATAGAACCTTGGTTGAGATGGCAAGGTGCATGCTTATTGATGCTAATTTACCGCATACATTTTGGGGTGAGGCTATATCAACTGCAAATTACATTCAAAATAGAATTTTTTCAAAGGTTGTAAATACAACACCGTATGAACTATGGTATCACTCAAAACCAAGTTTAAAAAATTTTCATATTTTTGGATCTAAATGCTTTGTGCATATTCCTTCTGAAAGAAGGCGTAAACTAGATGATACATCACAGGAAATGATATTCCTGGGTTATGATAACACTTCAAAAGCTTATCGTTGCTACAACAGTAAAACTAAAAAACTTGTCATAAGTCGTGATGTTCGATTTACAGATGTTACAGATAATTCCATTGATAAAGAAGTATCCTTAAGTTTTGATACACAAAATAATCAAACTTTCACACCATTATTGATTGAGGAGGAGAATATCAGTGAAACTGAACAGAATATAGCAATCAATAAAAACATTTCAGTAACTACTGATGATTGTGATACTGAAGAACAAGAGATTTCGAATACTCATACAGCTACCAGGATTTCAAGTAGAGTAAATAAAGGAAAAGAGGCAAGAAGATTTATAGACGAAATTTGGTCAACGAGAGAAGTTAAAGAGCCAACAAGTTATCAAGAAGCTATCAAGAGTGACGAAAGGGAACATTGGCTTGCGGCTATGCAGGAAGAGATGGAATCAATGGAAAATAACAAAACTTGGGAGCTGGTTTTATTACCTGAGAAGTCAAATGCTGTGGGCAGTAAATGGGTTTACAAAATAAAGAGAAATGTTGATGGTGATATATGCCGTTTTAAGGCCCGCCTTGTGGCTCAAGGGTTTTCGCAGAAGTATGGAATTGATTACGATGAGGTTTTTGCTCCCGTTGTATCACATATAACATTTAGAATTTTGCTATCAATAGCTGGAAAGAATAATATGATTGTTAACCACATTGATGCTAAAACAGCGTTTTTGAACGGTAAATTGTCTGAAACAATTTTTATGAAACAACCTCAAGGATTCCAACAAGGAAACGAAAATGTAGTATGTTTGTTAAAGAAGAGTATATATGGATTAAAGCAAGCGGCAAGATCTTGGAACAGTACCTTACACGAAATCATTTTGAGCGCTGGTTTTGGACAAAGTCTGAATGATCCATGTTTGTATTATGCTCACCTTTTTGGAAAAGCATGCTATATAATAGTTTATGTCGATGATCTTATATTAGCTTGCTGTACTCAAGAGCAAACAGATTTCGTTATTGGTAAATTATCTAGTAAATTTGTTTTACAAGATTTGGGAAACTTAAAGCACTACTTGAGTATTGAAATATCAAAAGATGAGAATGATAATTTTCAACTTTGTCAATCTGCATATATAAACAAAACTGCAAGAGAATTTGGACTCCAAGATGCAAAGCCTACTAAAACTCCAATGGATCTGAGTTACGGGAAAGGAGGAGACACAGTTCCTCTCGAAAATAATAACAAATATCGAAAACTTATTGGGCATTTATTGTATGTGTCAGTGAATACCAGACCTGATGTCGCAGCACCTATAAGCATTTTATCTCAGAAAGTGTCAAATCCTACAAATGAAGATTGGGAGCAATGCAAACGTGTTTTGAAATATTTAAAAACCACAGCAAACGTCAAATTACTACTAAGTAATAAAAAAGAAAAACAAGAATTAGTTGGATATGCTGATGCCAACTGGGCAGAAGAAAGAATTGAAAGAAAGTCAAATAGTGGAAGAATATTTTTCTACAATGGTGGGACAATTTCCTGGTCATGTCAAAAACAATCATTAGTTGCTACATCAACATGTGAGGCAGAATACATTTCATTGTCAGAAGCAGCCAAAGAAGCAAAATGGATAAAACAACTTTTGAAAGATTTTTATCAACCAGCAGATGAACCAACAACAATATTCAATGATAACCAAAGCTGCTTACGCCTTTTAAAAGAAGATAAATTTTCCTTCAAAACTAAACATATGGATACAAAATATAAAATGACAAAAGATTTAGTTAAGAAAGGTATCATAACTTCATGCTACTGTCCAACAGAAGAAATGATAGCGGACATTTTAACGAAGCCTTTACCACTCAACAAACATAAGTATTTATGCGATAAATGTAATTTAAAGTGAATGAGGAGGAGTGTTGGAGTATGAACATTCACTTATTATCATACACTATATTATTTCTTAATGTGTAAAACTATAAATAACTTTGTATAAAACAAATTGAATAATAGGCTTCGAATTTTGTTTAAAAGGTTTTATAATTTTAATATGTAATATATTTTTTCATTGTAATAAATAAACTTATAATAGAAGGTTCTCGGCAATATCAATTTATAACTCTAATATGTTGTCACTGTTATTGCATTTCAACAATTTTCTTGAATGAATAAAATGAAAACTAGAAACAATTTCAAAGGTTGTCAACGAACTATGTTCACCTATTTCTTTAAAGCAAATACTCGTACATAGAAAATTTATGCCTCACAGTATGCATCATAAAAGAATATATTGAAAAGTTGTGCCTGACTAATATCTCTAAATGAAAGCATATGAAATTCATGACTATATCTGATTAGGTTCAAAGAAATTTATAATCTCGGGCAATTATGTTAAGGACGGCTGCACACTTTTGCACTTGATTACTTTACATGACTGCTTATATGGGAACAACTGAAAAAAATCACTCTAAAATATTATTTTAAATTTTTACTGATTTTTTTTCGTAACTGCAATAGTTTGTAAAAGAATTAGTATTAACGATTTTTGCAAAATATATATGAAATAAAGAAATATGCCTTAAGGTATGCCATAGATAGGAGCTAGAAATATGCCTTAAGCTATGCAATAGAAATGAAAACATACACACATATGCTATAAATTCTAAATTACATGAAATTGGCAATTACTACTCGAAATCACAGAGCAGGTGTGCCGGTTACCTTCAGCAACGTGATCTTTAAGTGAACTTGTGAATTTCCTCCAGAGAAAATAACAATGTTACAAAACACTTCATTATAAATAGTATAATCTTTTGAAAAAATAATTTAAGAGAGGCCAATTTTTCCTTCTTCCTTAATAAAAATGATTAACCTAATTTGAACAACTCAGTAATCGAACTTGAGCCAGACAAATAAATTTCAAATTCAAAGAAATATTAACAAAACATATGTACGAAAAAATGTTATTGGTTCAAAAATTACTTACGCGATTTCACAGTGCACAGCTACCAGATGTTAGAAAGCGTTTACAATTTTATATTTGTTAATTAACCAAATCTTTTCTATTAATATAAACAAATCTAAATCTTCTAAATGGTTTAATTGGACATGAAGTAAGAAATGATTTGATTTTGCTAAGACACAAATGAAATTATATACTGATATATCGCTTTGGGACCGTTAGTGTGCATATTAACAGGCGCTGTCCTATTCCAGTCGAAAACTACAGATAACTAAGACATTTCTTTTGCTGAACCAAATACACTCATACAATTTTCGCTGTCAATAAATCAGGACTCAAAAAAATAATTTGCTGCTATTGATCATGGTGATGGGTTTGGTGTTGAAATTTTAATTTCAACTTGTTTTTTTAGCAAATTTTTTTGCTATTTTTTGTCGTTCTATTTTAGTAACTCAAATGAAAAGACAAGCAAAAAACAACAATTTTTTACAAGTATTATTTAAAGACCTTTGTCCTTCTTTCATCCTTGTAATAATAGGAATCCAGTCATGCTATTCACTTAGAAAAAAATAAACACATAAAAATCCACTGTTTTTGACTGAAATATTAGCAACAAGAAAAAATTTTAAAACAAAACGAAAGAATGTAATTTTACCAAAGTCAAGTAGTTTTATTTTTTTTAATTTTTCTTTCTTTCATTTCGCCTGTTTTATTCATTCATTCATTCACATCAGTCATTCGTTTATTTCTATTTAAGGAAGGAATTCATGCTCAAAACTCAACATCCCTAGAAACAAAACAAAAATGGTCCGTTATTTGGTTCTCCAATGGTTTTGGTGCAAATCTTTTGCTGGCAAACCAAAAAGTCCACTCGCCAAAACTAACAAAAGCAAATAAGTTACAGGCGAAATATAATACAATACCATCTTGTGGAAAATATTTCTCATTTGCTTTGTTTGTCTAAAGTGACAATTACAATAACGAAAAATGTTTATGCCAGCAGAGTTGTGCTGTGCTGTTGCCAAAGCAAGCAGACCGGGACACTTGGGTCCACAAACATGTAACTATTTATTTCTTCAACAACTTGTCTCTGTAGAAGGCATTCGTGAGCCTTGGAGACTGATTAGCTTCCCGCACAAGCATGAACACAATAATAAAGTGAATACTAAGGGTATAGCTCTTTTTTTAAATGTCAAATGACGAATTTCGTACAATATTCTTGAGGAGGTCATTCCTAAAACCAATTCTGTTGAACCCATATATGTATACAATCTTAGCTTATCTCGCCAAATATATGTCTCTGGATTCTCATGGAATCTTTCGTTAATATCATTTGAATGTATTGTTAGCGGTAAACATTTTAAAATAACTAAAACATTGCTCTTTTACAGATGACAACGGCATTTGCTGTATCACATTCCTTGAGCAATAGGCCAAGCCTGTCGGAGATTGGGGCCATGAGGTTGAATGTGAATGATTCACTTAATCAGGCCGGTGGCATAATGTGACCGTACTTTTCCAAAGACGACGAAGGCAGGAACGTTACTGTGAATGGCGAGTTCTACCGTGCGATGATTACAATTTTTTCTTTTTGTGTCCAAAATAGAAGAGCTGGACTTTGCTGACATGTGGTTTCAACAAGATGGTGCAACATGCGCTACACAGCATGCGAAACAATCGCCCAACTGAGAGGCGAGTTAGGTGAACAGTTTATTTCATGTTTAGTATCGGTCAATTGACCGCCTATATCGTGCGATTTAACGCCTTTAGACTATTTTGTGTAGGACTATGTGAAGGCTCATGTCTATAGGGACCAGCCCGCAATGGTTGACGCACTGGAAGCTAACATTGAAGAATTTATTCCTGAGGTACCGGCCGATTTTTTAGAGAGAGTACTCTAAAATTGGACCCACCGTATGACCCATTTGATGCGTACCCGCGGTCCACATTTACATGAAATCATCTTTAAACATTGAATTATATAGACTTCATAAATTTTTCTAAATTTTATGTGTTTTGTTATCAAATCCGAAAGCTCTTAAAATATCATCATTTACATGAAAATATTTAAGAAACTAATTATTTCTTTTGTATTTCCCTACTACTACTACTCTAGCCTTGTTTGAAAATAAATAAAAAAAAGGTCAATGCGTTATGGCTTGTTGTCCTACACCTATAAGGAATCACCTATTATAGAAATGTTTGCAAAAACTCGTGAAAATATGGCCTAACATATGATATGTGTTAGATTTGTGAGTGAACTTATTATATTGTTTATCAATGTTATTGTTATTATTGTTATTTTTATATACAGAAAAACTACAAAAGGCAACCACCCTAATGTGTATTCGAAAATGCAAAGAATTTCTTCTGCAGTTAAAAGTATTTTTAACTCATGTTTTAGTAACAATCTTTCTGTTGGTTTTCTCTGAGTTATTTGAAAAGAAAAGCCAACATAAATACGTGATTGAAATTTCTTGAATTCATTTGAAGATTTCTGTCTTTTAGCCATAATTTTGTCAATATAAATGAATGGTTTTCTAATAAGGATGGCTCAAATTTGACAATTCGAATTGGTCATGTGATTTTAATAACGCCACTCAAATGTGTTTAATACAATTCACCCATTAATGCTAAATCATTATGACAAGGTACTCAATTGATCTAGTAAATTTATAATCAAAATGACTATTTGTTGGTACAGATTAATAGACTATAATTATGAAAAAATCATATTCCACAGCGAACAAGAAAGGAAATGCTATTTAGCAGTAAAGGAATTGTCAAAACTGTTAAACCTTTTGAAAATCCAGTTTAAAATTTTGCGCAAATAGAAATATTACAGTTGTCTATTTTCTGTAAAAAAAGTTTTACAATTAAAACAAAATCGTGAAATCCATTCTCAGGATATTAAGGAATAAAGAAGATTTGGTGTTGCATTTAAACTAGCAACACTTTCCGTCGATAAAAGCCCCATTTGATTCCGATGATACGTTCCATAATTGTGGAGTGTTTATTGTTACTGATTTTTCAAAAAAATTTCCGATATTATCAACTTTGGAACGCTGTAACTTGGAAACCATAAGTTTATATATCGACACAATGCGCGATGAATGGGAAATAATTTTTAAAAATAAGAGGAAATCAAAATTTAAAATAGCGTAATTACACACCATGTTACCACGTTTCCTTCTTCTTGAATGTTTATTAGCGACATGATTCATTAAAGTAGACTTTTTAACGTTTTGTGGCCAAAGTTCACGCGATATGTTTACGGTTCTATTGAAACAATCACCCCCATCGTGAATAAGAAGTGAAATTTTTGTTTACGTGGAATTTTTATTCCACCCGAGCAGAAAATTGGTATCGGGAATTTCACGTGAACAATTTTTTCCACAACTTGAACAGCTGTGCAAAGTGTAATATGTTATCAGTGTAACTTGAATGAACATTTGAAAATAAAAGATATACATACACATAAAAAGATATACATACACATAAAAGTGCAGAGAAATATTGCAGAAATAAAGCAATACATAAATACAACATACGTATTAGCAATAATTTAAAAATAGTTGTTAAATTAAAGTTGTTTTTTTTTTCTTCTAATAATCGAAGTTTTATTTCTTAAATTTCTAGTAATCTTTGGGTTTTCTCTATTTTATTATTGACTTCTTTCAGCCGAAGTTCTTTGCACACAGCATGATGCCGCTCTATAATTTTGAATTTTTTAGCCTCGAGTTCGTTACCTTTTTCCAACGACCGGTATACTTTTCTCATTATCACCTGCATTTCTTTATTGTGACAGTTTAATCTTAACAAATCATGTCGATCACACAACTTAAACATGGTTGGTTTATGATTAAAGGTAGTTTTTCTTTGTCTCAGGACATTATAAAAATTCTTATGTACCAATTCTAAAAGAATTTCCAAGGGAAAAGAAATGTCGGTTGTTTTAATTGGCAAAAAATTCACAGATAAAATGAGAAATTCATTAGTTAATTGCTACCACTTTTGTGATATTTCTGCCATAACATTGGAAAGTCATTACCCAGAATTTTGGTTAAAATAATAGACATATAAATAAGGAAACATGAAAGTCCCCTTCATGTAGCCCATCTTCTTCACGAAAGGCATCACGATTCAAAATAAGTCGACTGAATGATGTAAAATTGATCCGCACAAAAATATAAATGCGAAAATAAGGCCAGTGGATCTGTTACCATTCATTTTATTGAGAAGAATGTCACTTTGAAATTTATTTACCGATTTTGTCCTAAAATTACTTTTTATCAGCCTTAAATTTCTTAATTAGACAAAAAATACTTACATTCCCCAAGCAAAATCAAAGTGAACAAAACAATGAAAAAATTCCACATATTGCACGAAAAAACAACATTCACGATAAGGGGAATTTTGTTTTAAGTGGAAATTTTTCGGGGGAAATTATTCACGATTGCAATAATGTGGAATGATTTCATGCGGAAAATTATTCCCGATAGGGGTGAATGTCGTGCTTGGCAAAAAAAAATTTTTGTTGTTTGCGAAAGTCCAAGAAAACACCCGAAACACTCCTGCCCGAAAAACTCCCACATTAGCAAAGTTCAACTTGCTTTAAGATTAAATGGAATCTATGAAACCCGGAATGCTTATCGAATAGAAAAATATTTATTTTATTTCATTATTTTTTTATTATTTTTATTATTGTTTATTTTAAATAAAAAACTTGGCTCTTTTTCTCCATTAAAATGATTACAAATAACGCTGCTCCCATATGGAGCTTCCAACAATAACATGTAACTGAAAACTAAACGTCTTGTGGGTTTTTAATGGAATACGCACGGCAGTAGAATCGGAGAACACTAACCCAATAGGTGGCGATGGTCAGTGGAAGCAGAGTTATCAGCGGAAGGACCTACTGCTTTAAAGGATAAATTTGATTATATTAAAGAACAGTAAATTCCTTAGTTCATAAATGAGCTTTAGGTCTTTTTATACAAAAAAAAAACAAACAAATTTATTCAATATTTCAATGCCTCTTTGGGTGTCTTTTTCACGATTTCTTTTCTGAAATCGACACCCACAGAGGCACCGAAATATTGAATAAATTTGTTTGTTTTTTATAATAAGACTTAACGCTTGTTTATAAAATAATATACTATATGTATAGAAAAAAAGGTCGAAAAAATAGTTTTAATTGAACACTAAATTCCTTTTTTCTATTTAAAACGAGCAAAAGTGTTACAATTTTTCTTTTTAGGAAAATGTCATTAGCCTGCAATACACTGTCTAGGTATCGTCAAACAGAGAAGATAATCACATTTAACACTTGCAAAATTGTTGAAATTGCTCAAAATTAGGTGTGCGCTGATTTTGTTTCAGAGGGTCTAGAGAGCGTCATAAACTTCTTCTGAAAAATCGTGTTCATAGCCAAAACGACCTTTTCTTTATAAAATGACATCAACAAACCACGAATTTTTGGTAAGTATTTTAAATCAGCGGCGTTACTGATCCAAACTACTTTGAAAATAAATAACATTTCCAAAAAATTAATGATGGAAAATATATTAAAATTTAAGTAAAACAAATGTTTAATGAAGTAAAGTTGCACGTAATAAGCAAATATCTATTATACACACCTAATCTATTAAGAAAAATAACCTCTAAACAACTACTTTTCGACAAAAAACAATTTACCAATCAAAAAAAAAACTGGCCATTTGCGACCAGAACAAAGGAAATCTATTGATAAATAAATAAAAAAAAAAATTATATTCTATATCCTTGTACTCGTAAAGTATATAAAATTTCTTATGCAAATTCACTAATGAAATTGTCTATATTATTTGTTCTTTTATAAGATATAGACAATACGTATGAAATAGAAGGCTTTTCCATAAAGTAAAGTTGAACTCCGAATAGACAATTTGAAGTCCTTGAGAAATATAAAATTTGTCTTTAGTAAAGATGCTTGCGAAGATTTGAAATTTTTCTATAGGAAATCTCTTTGTGAAACAAATTTTCTATAAAGCAATTTGTTTTGAAATACACAAGATATTTTTTTAGAGATCAATACTCCTTGAAGAAATTTTTTGTAAAATTTATTTTGTACGGAAAAATTATTTGAGCCAAAAAACATTAAAGTCGTATTAAAAGAAAAATTCTTTTTAAATAGTTCTTGAAAAATTTAGTAACATTTATTTGTAAACTTGTATATTAAAGAATTTCTGTTTGTGTTTAAGCATATTACACCAATTGTTATTATATATTTCCTGTTAACATTAAGGACTTAAAATAACAAACATAATAGCAAGTGTGTAAATGTGCAAACAATGAAATTCCTTGCAAATTGTCTCGCCATTGAAATAGTCTTATTAGAAATCTAGCAAACAAAAGCTCAACGCAAGGACAACGCACAATAGAAATGCAAAGAATGTCATGAAATGCGTTTGTCTATTGTTCTTACAGTTTCGAAAACAAAAAATATTAAAAAAAAATATATATAAAGAGTGTTTCATTACTATGACCAGAGAAAAACTAGACAAAAAAATGTTTTTTTTTAGTAGAAAAGTTTCACAAAATTAGCATGAAACAGCCACAAAATGTCCAATCGAGATATTGGAATTTTCACTTGAAAAACTACTCCGCACCCAAACAACCTGAACAACTGCACACAATAATAATGTCTATTACAAGTCGTTGAGGTGAAATAATGAACGCAAACAACTCTTGGTGTTTTGTTAAACGGGACTTCTCAGATTTTCCTTTCCTCTGTTTTTAGCGTTTTCAACATAATTTATTTGAAGTGGGTTTTAAAGACAAGGCCAAAGGCAAAACAACCTATTAAAAGTAAAATGGTCTTAAAAACAAATAAAACATGAACAAAAAGTACTACAATTCTCTTTGTGTGACTTTTGTGCAGGATGTTAACGAAAAAATAAAGGATTGAGATCGTAGCGGAAGTGACTTCATCATACTCTTATACATACATACAACGGCACACTCAGTTGCATACACAGACATTCTATTGCATGCAATGGCGCGCTGGTTGAGAAAATTAAAACAAAAACTTTTTCCTACGTGCAAATTATGTGCAACACAGTCGACACTGTACAAAGTTTTAGTTACTAATTTTGCATACATTGAGTTGTTTGTTTCGAAAACTTTTTTGACAACAACAACAACATCAAAAACAACAAAAGTATTTAATTACAAGGATTACTTCAAATACTACCACACTCTCACACCAATTGCTCAGTTAGAGGCGGCTAAAAAAAATAAAAAGCAACAGCAACAACAACAATTAACAAAAACATTTACGGTTGGATTGCGGATGCAGTTAGTCATACTTAAAAAAGGGAAGTTAAACATGCCAAAATATCCCAAGATTCTATTTTGTTTTCGTTCTTCCCGACACTTTTATTGTTGTTTTTTGCAAGCAAATTTTCAATAGAATAGTCTTTGATTTGCAAGAAAATTACCTTAATTCGCCAGGCAATTTTATATAAAAAATATTTATGGTTTGCGGTAAATTTTTTTTACAGAAAATTCATTTGGTTTGCAATTAAATGTTCTAAAAAAATTTAGATTAATTTGTTTTAATCTAGAGTAGAATAAAATATTTATAGGAAATAAAAAGGAATAAAATCTTGAACTATAGAAAAATGTTTTTTTTTAACAGTTGACAACTTTAGTTGTAAAATATAGAAAATGTTTGTTATTTCATAAAAAATGTTTGTTTTTTACAAGCAAAATTTTTATAGTTCAGACAAGAATGTACTAAACAAAATTTATTTCGCAAAAAAATTTTAATTTCTTTGTAAAATTATTTTATAAATTTTTTATAAATTAAATTCAGGCTATCGCAAGTTATACTTCTCTTGAATAATTTACTTTTTATAAAAATAAAAAAACTGATGAATTTTATGGCTATTTTATTTGCATGAGTGAGTGTGTGTTAGAAAAAAAATTAAAGGATTTCCGTTGTACATATTGTTAGACTAACGTCACTCCTCTCACTGCATTTTCATGTCTAATGACTTCGCTGTGCTGTAAAACTCTTCCGGTTTCAGCATTTGTTTTTGTGCTTCTACATAATTACACATAGACTTCTAGGGGAATAGCATTTAGACAAACTTCAATGACAAATAAAGTTTTTTCCGTTTTATAAGCTAAAAAACAAGAACAACAAAAACTTTTCAATTATTTAGAAAAAAGCAACAAATACAGAAAAAAGGTCACAAAACTAAAATCAATTAGAAGAATTTTTGTATTTAAAACTTTTTAAATAAAATTTTAAGCAAGTCTCAAGCAAAATATTAAAAGTTTTGTAATCTGCTTTAAGGACTCTGTTGCTACTTAATTCATCACGAGCAAGCAACTATGGAATTGCATTATGTTTAAGGGCCTTTATTGATTTAAAGTTTCTGGGATTTTCATTGCTGCCATTCGTGCTTATCAAATATGTATTATGGTTCCTATTTTATTTTATTTTTTAGTTTGCAAAGTTTGGGCAAGTTTAAAAAGAGTTCTTTTCTACTGGAAAAAGTTACATATTTTATTAAAAAGTTTTAATAGAATTGTTTAGCAATTATAACCACTTTTACTTTATCATCAAGTATTTTGCATATTGCTATTTTTTTGATCATTAAAACAACAAAGTATTTTAAGTGCTAAGGCTGCAAAGTGTGTGGCTTAATACCTCGAATTGTGGCACGAAATAGATCAATAGGCTATTGTGACACATTTGTACTAAAGTAGAGAGGCTCTCACCCCATTCGAGTTATACAACTATAGAATTCTAATATATTGCACACAACGATCTCGCGCAACTAGCGAATAAACCAGCGAATGTTAATGGGCACCAATATAGCACCTCGACCCTTCACATCCGTACTACTTGCATGTGGAAGTCTTCAGGAAGGAGGTATTTTCTGTAAATTTCAGCTTGGAAAAGTTCAAGATGAATGTCCACAGACACTTCTTCCTCCATCCTTCTTCCCATAACCCATATTCCTAGGCACAGCACATGAGTAGAGGCCATTCCCTGCTGGTCTGATAAAAAAATATTTAAAAAACACTTAAACAATCGCTGATTACTGCAGATGGAATTGCTGTCTGGCCCATTAGAATACGCAATGTCTGTGCTTGTACAAAACCCTTTTCTAAATCTAAAAAATCTAAAAACTTCAAACAATGCTTTATCTAAAACTAAAACTAAAACTCTTGTTCAAAATAGTGCAAAATTTGGCATCTTAAGAGATAAATATGATACATTTTTTTTTTTTAATTCTCCCCTGCGATATTATACACAGTCACGAAGATAACAAAGAGAACAGGACAGGGTCTTAGAGACGCATTACTAAAATCATTAAATAACTTTTAATATTATGAGCTGTCATACTTCCAAAGCAAATTCCAAAGAATGCTGTTACTAAATTAAACATTTCATATTTTATGTCCATTCCAAACAATTATCGTTAACGAAATGCCACCACCCATGTGACATTGTTTAGCAATTTCTTAAGAAAACAAAAAAGTTCGTTTGCACTTTATGACATGCACTTTAATTTGTAAAGGGTTTTCTGAAAGCAGGCAATAGAAACTTTTTCTCTAATTTGCTTTCGGCTTGTGATGAACAGAAATTTTTCATGATAAATTTTCTTTTAAATCAACAGACTTTCTATAGAAAATTTTATGTAAAACTTCTTTTCTGTTAAGCCAACACACTTTCTATAGAAAACTTCCCTATCAAACAAACTGTTGTCGTGGATAGATTTTTTCCTTTAAAATAAAAGAATTTTATGGAAAATTTTACTGCGAACAGATTTTGTATTAAATTTTTTTTAAACAATAAGATTCTTTACACAAAATTGGACTGGAAAATATACAAGTTCTATAAAAATTTTCTTTAGAAATTAAAAATTTTTCGACAGAAAATTTACACCGAAAACAAAGAGATTTCCTATGAAAAATTTTATTGCAAAACAAAGCAAAAAATTTATATAGAATTTCCCTAAACAACAAACTTGTCTCTAAAGCACAAAACTTTTTGTATGAAATTTACCTGCGAAACAAATAGTTTTCTCATAGAAAATTTGCATACGAAACAAAAAATGTTTAAAGGAAAATTTTCCTATTATAGAAATTTCAACTCTTTTCTATAGAACTTTTGCTTAAGAAGCAAATAATATTTCTGTAGAGACAAAAAACAATTTCTCTTACAGAAAACTTGCCTGCGGAACAAGAAAACGAGATTTTTTCAGACTGTGAATTTTCAAAAACAACTTAAACTGTCACCCTTTATATTATTAGTTATTATAGAATGCTCCTTTACTTTCCAAAGACATCATCATACATCACTGTCAAAACAAAACTCTAGTGACATAAAAAGAAAACTGTGAAACTGAATGTGTATGCGGATTGTTATTGTTGTCATAGTTGCATTGTAATGCACTTAAGTAACAATATGATTAAAAATGAAGATGTTTGTAGAAAGTTTTACTACAAAACGTTGCCATTGCAGCTGCAATTTAACTGCTTTTCATTTTCCTTTACACTAATACAATACTAATGCAATCTCTCTTGTCTTCTATCGCATTGTCGTCATTGTTATTTACTTACAGACTATTAGACATTAACTTATACATGCAGCACCAAACGCACACATACACACACGCAGATACTTGTACGCGAAGCTGTAGAAATATATTTATAAGAATTGTTTGACAATCAATAAAAAGAATATTTCTTGAAAAATAAACACAGTCATAGTTTTGTACTTATATACATCCGTATATATTTTTTATATATAAGTTACTGAAAGTTATGAGCAGTACGAGGGTAGATCAACATGACCTCATTTGTTAAGAAACATGAAAAAATATTTTGGAAGATAAGCTTCTGACAAAACTCGCTTATATCTGAAGAGTGTAAAAATTGTTTATTACTTTCTTGACAGCATCGTCATATAATTTTAAAGGAACTTTTAAAACAATGCACACTGGTGTAGAACAACAAAAAAGTAGTAAAAAACACGGCAACTTATAAACTACTTAACCAATTTGCATGAAACAAATCACTATTCAGAGAAGAAGAGTCTCATTTTTTTGACTATTTAAAAAAACACCATGTCATAGCACAAGGTAGCGCAACAGTCCTTTGAATTCTTTGAACTCTTCTATATATGCAATCGATTTTAATGATTTTTTTACAAAGAAGTCTACAGCAAAATTCAAAGATAAAACATGATTGGACTAACTAAACTTAATTTATTTTGGTATATTATAGCTATATTAGAAATAGAAATAAAGCATATTCCTATTATGTAAGGAACACGATCTCATTCATGTAAATGCCGCGGCTGACTTCGCAGTAGCTTATCCTGGCAGTCCAATTATCCAAGACTTTGTTGACAGTTTCTGGTTCACGAATGGCTTGGACATTATAAGTCCTAGGAGTGTGAATTATTTGTGGCATGTGAATTGTCTCGGTTTTAACTTCACCCCCACAAGCAAAAGTGTATACGGGCTAAAACGCAGCTCCGAGGCAGCCAATTGACATCGCCAAGCGGGATAACACGATTACCGAAGTTATTGAGCAGAATATCGACAGTCTGACACGGTGTGCCACTCTACTGAAACCAAAGATTACACAAGCTCATCACTTCGGGTCATAAAAAGTCCATAATCGATAATCTGTAGCCGTTGGCTGAAAATGACGTGTCCAATGGTATTTTCGAAAAAAGGCCAATGATGCCATCACTCCAATATCCACAGCAAACTGTCACTCTCTCGATACTGGCGTGTGAATTTTCCGATCCCTAGATGTAGCAATTTTATCTGTGGACATTGCCGCCGAGATGAAAATAAGAGCCGTCAGGAGAATTGATTTCTCGGCTACATTCAAGGAATGATTTGAGTTTCTGTCAGGCCCAAACTGAGAAAACGTTGCGAAGCGGACGGCCGTTTGTCTTTTAATGCTGAGTCCGTTATTTTTGTTCAAAAGCCTCATCATGGTGGTGCGTTGGTGAGTTTTGCACTTTCGGCCATACGACGTCAGGGATCATGAGTGTTGTCCAAGAACTTTTGGCAAAAACTTTCGTACAGTACTCAAAGTAAGTTATTCATTTTGGCCAAATCTTCATTTTAACAAACGCGAAATTTGGAAATCACTTTGGAAATATGTTTGCAGTATTTCCAAACGCCTAAACGACATATTTTGGTTCGCGGATGTATGATACTGAGTTATAATCAATATTTCGAACAGAAAAAATCGATGACTGAAAAACATAGTTGTGGCTTTCAAAAATTATTTCCATTTTTGGTGTGTACTTTTATAATTTGCTATCAAAAAAAATTAGTATTTGAAAAACTGAATGAGCATAAAAAATTTCAATTTGATCTTTAAAAAACAATTTTAAAAACGTTTAGTTTTTTGTTGAAAAAGTTTCCTTTTTTTCAAATCATTTAAGATTCAAACAACGGTGCCTTGCTATAAGCCGAGTTGGAGGAAGTTTTTTGCAGGATACGTTTGTGGAAATTAGAGAGAATATTCCCTGAGATTAAAGAGTTTATATCTGAATTATAAAATTTAATTTAACTATATGTGCGTACAGATACAAAATACTATTTACACATGACGGAAAAAAATTAATTTATTATTCACTTTCGCATTCGCTAAACACACATCCGCTTTACCCTTAGACTATGGTACGCCTTTAGGTTAAAAAAAAAAACTATAGCAAGAGGTACGAAATGAAATAAATAAAATATTTTTGCAATTCAGCAATTCCTGTCGGGTCAAGTATACGTCCCAGAGTTGGACCAAAATTCAAGTAGTTGATGCAACAAAAACAACAACTCAAATTCGATCGTTGCTAGAACGTTCCTTTATCCGACAAAAATATCATCGTGCTTTAGACTCATATAGGCGGATCGCAACTAATTTTTGGAGCAGATATATTTAAACTTTTAAGGACAGCCGTAAAAATGGAATCGAAATGCTTGTTCATTTTATGCTTTTGGCATGCGAGTATGAAGCATTCCAACACAACTCTGCACAGCAGGATATCTTACAGTCATCGAAGATTTTTTTCATATAAGAGACGTTTCTGAATAGAAGGGGGGGTTTCCTCGGTAATATAACAATATACGAGTATATATAAATGATAATATCCAACTGATCTAATGATGGCTGGCACTTCTTAATTATTTTTTATGAGAATGTCCCGATTTTATGCATTTTCCCGGAACTGTGAAGGGAGTAGGATTTATTAAAGGATAGTTTGATATCTATGTCAAGTTTATTTCATATAACTATGTACGCCCTGGAACTTAGACGTTAAGGATCATCAAGTTAACATTCCTACTGAGAATTAATATACAGTGGAATAACGAATTATTACGCATAACGAAAAATTTTTTAGGTGCCAACAATTTTATACAAATATTTTATAGAAATTATTGCGGTCACAACGTTCGAACGACTTTTTAAGTACCAAATGCAAAACTGCTTGCAAATTTTTACACTTATATCGGACAAAACAAAGTCCCAAGTTTTCTCCCCTAATTTTCTGGACAGTATTTGACAAAGTGATAAAAAAACAAATAAATAAAAATTTCTTATAGACATATCGAAAAACAAAAAAAGTTTGATCTATTTTAATCCTGCTACTCATATATTGAAAAAAGTTTAAATATTTACTCAAGTTATAACGAACATCTCCTATAACGAATTAAATTGTCCGCTCCCATTTGTACATGTAGGTACACAGATGGCAGAAGCGGGTCTCGTCCGAATACAGAAGATTAGATTTAAGAACTGATAAGTACTTAGGAAATTATTAATTAGTTCATTGGGAAAACGCTGGTCTAAAAGCATCCAACAAACGCAATTAATACCAGCTGTATTGTTTGGTGTGCCCTGGACCATCGACTTCATAAAGTATTAGAACGAATAAAATGTCAGTGGCCCAACAAGTAGAATGAATCCTATAGTCAAAAATATTTTTGGACGAGACCACAATATCGTTAGCTTTGTAGAGGGCCCAGCCAAGCTTTTCCACTTTAGCAAAAGTAGCTAAAGTATGTAGAATCCCTACAAGGCATATAACTGCACCTGGTATAGAGGTTTTACTTAAACCACTGTGTAGCTGCACAGTGCTTAAAATTAAAATAGTTCTTGGTTCAAGGCTTGCAAGTGTACCAAGAAATCGATTGATATTCACGAATTACTCTTAAATGATATTGCTGGGACTGTATCAAAGATTCGCCTTGGCTGTGGTTGTGGCGTGACAAATTGTTCCTTAAAGGTTTGCATACAAATCCTATTTGTGGCTGGTAAACAAATATAATACTACCCATATTCTAAATGCACTAAGTGATTATAAATTCATGTAATAGTATAACTACTGACCGAAAATCATGTACTTAATGTATTATCTAGCAAAGTTTTTTCTTATCAAGAAAATGATAGTCTTGATATAGTATTACAAGTAGACTAGTAGCTAGTATACTAGTAGCTTGTATACTAGACTAGTAGTCTGCAGGTAGCAGGTTTGATTTCTGCTGAAAACTGTGGCTATTTTAGCAGCCAAGCCAAATGGCTTCACTGTTTGTGTGTTAAAAAGTATAAAAATTGCAATCATAAAAAAGAAACGGGCTTATTTTTTATGCAGCAGGATTTGGTAGCGACAGATCTAGTGGGTCCAAGAGGGACTCAAGTAGGGCAGTTCGGTGGTGTTTCACTTATTTATTTTTTAAATATCACACTATAAGTCATTAAAGAATAGCGGTAAGCACCCACAAATTTTATAAAACCCTCAGTCCAATATTAATTAAATTTTTAAACTAAGTTTGCAAATAAAAAAAAACATCCGTAGAGAAGACACAATGGATTTAGAATTGAAGTGATCACAATTTGGGTAAAAATAGATATTTCTTTAGATAATAAAATAAGTTTTCTTAATAATATACACTTAAACTCTTAGTATCCATACGTGTTAAGAAATTCAATTATCTGCGGCAAAACATATTTTTTGCTGTTTATGTATTATATATTTTTTTGGAAAAATTTTCCAAACACAGACATCTTCTACAGCGAATAAAAAAATATTTTTTTTCAATGTCTCCTATTGCGGCCTTAAATTGCACACCAATTGTTTGAACAGTCTGTTGGTTTAAGCAGCCAAGTTGAAGAAATCGGTATAAAAAAATATTTATACAAAAGACACCAAGTATACAGTAGAAAGAAAATTCTATAAGTTAAATACCAAACTATTAAAATAGTTGATCTAATAAACTAATAACACCTACAGAGCAACTTATGAAGGAACAAATACAGGAAGAGATGCAAACACAGACCAGCGGATAAACAAATTTAACTTAGAAATACAAATATTTATAATCCGTACTTTTGAACAAATTTATTTTTGCATGTACTTGCAAATATTTTGAGATTTTAAATGTTTTACTAAGTATGAATTTTTATCTCTTGTTATTTTTTAAATCAACAAAAAAAATATACAAAAGAAAACTTTCTCCTCCCATTGGCAGAAGAGGAATTTTCCAAAGATAACAAGGATATACAACAACTGCTTCAGTTGTCATCATTGATTTTTAATAGTGTTTAAGAACATGAAAGAAAAAGAAGCGTTGCAAGGAAAACTTCAAATTTATTGTACTGTTGCATTGGACTGTTGTTTACAAAAAGTTAGGACTTTGTGAAACTTTTATAAGGAAAGATTAATAAAAAAAAATAAATAAATAAAAAATAAAGGATTCACAGCTGTTAATAATAATAATTGTAATTTTGAAGTACTTACAATTCAATAAATAAGGATGTTTTTAATAAATTGCTCACTCACCTGGAAAGAAAAAAAAAATAAAAATACAATATTAGTATGATAGAATATTATGTTAGAAGTTTTTGTCAATTAAAAAATGTGTTCCGGGCATTTATTTATAATTTTAGAACGTTATCTCTTAATAGAAAATATTATGAACTTAAGAATATTAAAACAACTATTAACAAAATGATTTTTTTGTTAATGAGGAATACTCACTCGTATGTATCACAAGCATTAATAAAAAAAATTTAAAATCAATCATACGCACCGACACGCACAGGTTTATTTATTCAATCAATAAAAAAATTATATTTATAAGGTTAGATTAGTTTGAAAAAAGGAAATGTTTCATCTCACGGCCAAAACATATAAAAAGGCCAGTAAAAGGTCTGTTGTGGGCTCCCAAATGGGAAAAACGGAAACCTATATCCCAAAAGGAACTCCGTGCCATGAAGATAGTTCCTCAATTTTCTCCAATCAATACTCCGGAGCTGAGTAATGTTTGGTAGGATCCGCATAAAATCAGAATCTTGTCTGTACAAAAGTTGCGCAATGACAGTGCTGAACCGCTGCAGTTGTCGTCGTAAGTTGAAGTGTGCCTTCAAGATTCCAATCAACTTATTTAATTGCGGCTTTCTTAGACCCAACAAAACTCTTGATTTATCCTTATCTGGGTCAACCCATGGAACTCTGGTCGTTATTCTACAGTGTGCACAGGGCAAGTTTTGCCCAACTTTGTAACGTGGTCTTCGGACTCACAATGCTTTGGTCCTGATAACCAGATGATTTAACTGCTCATTCCGGAAAGAGACAGATCTTGTCGTGTACCACGTAATCGTGTACGGCATTCTAAATGGTTCTAGAATTTACCCTCTCAGACGCAATCGCTTTAGCAACATGTCCCCACACGTGCAATCTCTAGGGCAAGACCGATCTAGGAGTCTATTTCACGTGTCAATTTTCTTCGGTTAGCTTTAACCCTAGGTCAGACATATTCATCGTTTGTGTACAGCCGTTAAAAAATTTTCATATTTTAAGATGGAGTGATATGTAGTCATTTTCGATCCATTAACCCATCGCTTGTAGATGGACGTCTCGCCGCGGGAGCTGCTTCATATCTTATACGGCTATCTTTATGTTGACTACATGGAATAGTCTCCAGTATAGCACATGCGTTGGATACAGTCCAATATCCCAGTATTATATGGTCCTTCAATTGACCTCCACTATGCTACAAAAGCTTAGGATAGTACGAGTGTTATATTTATTAGCCAACGGCATTAACATACCTTATTGTTGCTACTTTTTTCCCTCAAAATTGTGAGAAATTTTAGCATTGTCTGATTGTCTGCCTTTTTTTATACACCGTGTTAAGCCTCGAGACTGGGAATGGGTCTGGTTTTTAACCACTTGAATGGAGTATTCACACCAAACATATCCGCTGATACAGTTGAGCTGCCACCAATTGTATTTAAAGAAAATTCAAAAAAAAATTATCTCTTAAGCACATTTCAAGTTTTGATTTATTTCTGGAGTTCAGGTTGAATTAAAATTCAATGTAAAGAGGGAGAAAATTGCTGAAAACACTTTATACTTAAAATGTAAGGATTACATTTGGTTCAAAAATTGTGAATAAGTGCGAAATTAACCCTTAAACACGTTCGACTTATTTCTGCATTTCAAGTTAAGCTTCGAGTTTTGGCTTATTCGATGACCTATAGTAAAATTGTATGGCAAATATTATTGTAGAACATCTCAGCCCGCTACATCACTGTTTAGGGGCACGCTTTTGCCTGTCTGCAAGAGAAGGCATAAATAAAACACATACCGCAAAGAGTTAGAGAGTTAAAAAATTTTTAAAAATGTTTCTCGTATAGTGTTTGACACAAAACTGTTGAGCACAATTTATACAAATATACAATTTGAAAAAGGGGTGAGAACTCAAACTCCCCCTAAAATGAAGGCGAGACGCAAAAGTTTCAAAACGCGGATACATATACTCGTATACATGGTTTTTTCAGTCGTTAGAAACTTGTTAGTTTGAAACATGTTCGATTTTGTTGTACAGTGTAATTGGTACAATTACTGTCGCATAAAGGGAAAAATTTATCCCAGTGATAATTGGCTTATCGCAGTTGAAGACAGTTTCCAAATCTGTGAATAAGCATTAAAAAAGATGATATCCTTCGATGTTAAACCAGTATAATAATCATTGAAAATTTAATAATTTTCACTGCCACCGTTTTACAGTCTCATCATTTACGCTACTTTTTGGAAACTCTCATCTTTACTGGGAAGTGAATGCACCTTGATAGAAGAAAACACAATATTTCTTCTTATACAAGTATTTATACCTAAAAGTATAATATAAAAATAAAAATTTTATGGAAAAAATGTTTTTTGTAGAAATAAATATAAACATTTCTGTATGTGAGTTGCAATGTTGATTATTTTATGATTTGCACAACATGCAACAAACTGCAACAGGAAGTTGGCGGTAAAGCAATTTCAAGCCAAACTTTATGCTTGGGCGGGTTTTTAATATATAAATTTTTTATAAAACTCCTGCAATATACTCGTACAGTGACAAGAAATTATTACAAACATGATATATGAAAAGTTATAACTAAAATTATTTATTAAAACATTTATAATCGTATATAGTTTTCATTTTATCGAATGCTTTTACTATTTCAAAATATTTTCAGTGAAGTTAGCGATCAAAGCATTTATAAGATTCCAACTTAAGGAAGTGGGTGACCTGGGGTCTAATGATAAGGCAAAACTTCTGATTGGTTATATTTGATGAATCCAGGGTGCTGCTTATCAATTACACTTCAAGTCGACTCACAAACCTCCTCGTGGTGATTCTTGACACCTGTCAAACATCAGCGAATTGTGAGAGGCGTCGCAGCGTCTGTTCTCCTAGTTGGGGCGGCTGCCAGCGGACGTGGGTTCTTACATTAAGCGGTTCGATATAGAAATGTGTTTTACACTCATCCAGTCTGTTGGCTTTGATGGCAGGCCCATCATCAGAATAGGATGCAGAAGAATAATCACCTGCTTATCTGAAAAATATGCGATTAACGAAACCTGGAGGCTATATGCTCATGAAAGGAAGGAATGAAATTTTTTTTAATTTTTATGGAAAACCGAATGTCATAATTTGAACGCAGTTTTCATTCCCCAGGATTAAAATAATAAACATTTTCTACACACAAAAGTAGAAGTTGTAGGTACATTTTGCACCGTAGTACTTTTTGGTATCGCGAGTGTACATTGCGAGAATATAAAAATTTAATTTTTATTTTATGCAAATAAACTTTATTCCATAAATAAGGCAATATGCATATGTGCAACATTTAAGTTCTATTAAAAAGATTATATTGCAATATTTCAGAGAAACAGCAACGTATACTTGAAACACGAGTCAAATAAATCCACATTCTGCTCGTAATTGAAATAGAAAATTTTTTAAATCATGCTTCTATTGAAATACAACAGAGATGTTAAGATATGACTTCTTCGTTTTTATTAAAAATGGGGTAACAATATAAGAATAAGTCTGCCCGTTTGCAAATAAATGAAGATATCACAGTCTAATAGACAGCTGAAGGGATACATAGAGTTGTACGTTTGCGCGTTGGTTTCCCCCTAAATTAATGAACGTTATTTTTTTTATTTTTTTCCTTTTAGTGTAAAATTGATGGGGAAATTTGGGGGCAAAAATTTATACAAGGGAGATTATTAGAATATTTTCCTATTTGGTTGAATGTCGATCAACGAAAGCTGATCATTTTTCTTTATAAATAGAAGTAACACTCAGGCAACTAATGCCTTCTACTTAAAGTGTTACATTTTTGTGAAAGGGATAGCGTAGAGCAGGGATCGGCAAAAATGATATAAACTTTTTGTTTGCTCTCACATACACACATAAAGAATCAGTGTTGCCAGATCTGAATTTTTCATGTCATACCTAAATTTGAAATCTTAAATCTCCATTCCCTGATAAAAATTTTGTTCATAAGATCTAGTATTTCCTCAGGTTAATTTCATATCTCACTTTAATTTCGATCTCACTTTTTGCATATGGCAACGCTAATTTCTAACAATAAGCGTAACACGTCCATCGTGTTTTAGTGCTCGAGTGAGACTGATTTATGTTTTTTATTTCTCTGCAATACGTGTGCACATGTACATGATAAAAGAGCGTAAGCATTGGCGCGGCGCCCTTGTTTTGCGGATCCCTGGTGTAGAGAGGCCAGATGGTGAAAATGAGAGAAGAAAGAGTGAGTGAGAGAGTGCTAAAATTCTTCTTACAGCTCTATATTCCGCGTTTTATTAATCTTTTTATAGAAGAGTTACGGCGCATCTGATGTTAATTACACGCATTAAGTTTCTTAAACTGCCATTTTATTAATTATTTTACTTCGTTGACGATTCTGCTAACATTGCCTACGTAGGACGACGCTGTGGTATATATTAGCGTAGAAGAGGATCAATCACCATAAAATTTGTGATTACATAAGTATGTACACATTTTATAGACGATAAATTGAAAACAATTGTTCTTGTTAAGATCAAGGGGATAAAGATAATCAGGCCTGTCACAGAAATCAATTTCGATCGAAAGTGCACCTTTTTTACATAAAGATTTAATAATTGTAACTCAAGAAGAAACCTTAAATTTTGCACAAATTCTTCCAGAAAAAGATTTAAAGATTTAGTTACCTATGATCCCCAGTTGTTAGAATAACCAAAACTTGGCTACAGAAATGTGTAAATTAAAATCTGAATGTATGTAAGTAAAAAAAAAGCTTTAAATACCTTCCATTCTATTTCCCAATATTATTTTAATTGCTCAGGAAATTTTGAGTTCCGGACGCGGAAAAAGTTGCTAGTAGAATAAAAAGTAAGAAGTCACTCGAGAGTTATGGTCCGTTGTTACAAGGGTTAAGTAAAAATTAATATTAAATATTTTCGTGCCCTCCCTCACTTTCCTTTTCTTAATTTTTTTAGCTATTAAAAATATGTTAGCCTAGAATGCTCTATTCTTGCAAAATCAGAGAAAATAAGTAACTTAAGTATGACTAGCTAAAGCCACAATACTTATGTATATATATTTGAAAATTAAAAAAATATATATTTATTTCAGTTCTTATATTGTAATTATATGAAGGTTTTTGTATCATCATGCTATGCAATCAGGCTAAAGTCTACTGATGAGTTAGTTAGCACCAACGAAATGTCGACATATATTTAGGCCCACGAAATAATAAATTTTTGAACTGGAATTTAAAAACTTTGTTTTTTTTAATTCATTAAAAAAATTAAAAAATTTTATTCATCATCGAAATATTTCCTTTGTGTATAATACAATTTATTTTGAGACACTCTAAAACTATTTTTATTAACTTCATAAGTTTTTATGTTGCACCATTTAATTGTTAAATACAAAACGTACATACATATTTCATTTTATTAATTATTTTTATTTAAAATTTTCTGTTTTCAAAATTGTAATGATTTATAAGAAAGTTTGAATTATTGAAAACAAAAACAATAACGAAGAGCTTTTCGTTCTGCCAATCTCTTCATTATTTTGATAATCATATTAAAAAGTTTTGCAATTAAACAACGATTTCATAGAAGTTTTTTTTTCAATAATAGTTAAGAAAACAACAACAAATAATAGTATGCTATTATATAAAATATAGAAATGAACGGAAGTGTTGTTTGCTTTCTATCAAGGCAAATAAAACTACAACGAAAATAAATCTAATGAGAAGTGATGACAATACTATTGAGGCAGATATGTAACAAGAAGTTTCTGGCGAGTTTTTCGAACAAGAAAAATAATTTTTGGTAGCTCTATAATTCAAATGGCCCGTATTTTTAACACAGTATCAGTACAGCTTTGAGAGAGCACAAGACACACGTTGAAAACTCTAAACTTTAAAATAATTCCCATTTTAATATGTTGTTTTTGCTTTTCTTCATTTTATGGGTTTGGGTTTTCCCCCAACCTCACTCCTCAAATTGTTGTGGTACCAGCATTTCTAAGGTGCACTTGTCCTGGTGCTTCCAACAGACTACCCTTCATCGCTGTTCTTGTCCGCCTAATTTCATCGCAATATGTCTTGTCTATTTTCATTTGTCTTTGTTCTTATTTGTGTTGTATATGTTTTTAATAGACTTTAAAAAATTTAGAGGTTATATCGTGCCCTTATCGCAAAAGGAGCTTAGCTTTTTCATCACAATCGGTAATTTACGATCACTATAATAAAATCTTAAAATTTTTAGAGTCAAATCAGTTTTGCAGTAGGCATACAATTTAATGCAAAAGCATTAATTAATGTGTTTATCCGTTAAGCTTTTCTAGCCGTTAAGGGGCGATATATTCAACAATGTATTTTTTATTTTCGTACGATCAGCGAAATATTCATTATTTCTGAAACGAATTTGAAAACTATTTATCTTTATATGCAAGGATATGCATAACCAAGGACCAAGGGAACAGTACCTCCCATACAAGGTAATATATTTCTTTTTAATTTTGTTTGTAAATATTTATGCAAGTACAATAACATTTCAAGATAGAAAAAGTTTCAGCGCGTAATCTTATATATTGCTGATTGTAATAGTGAAGGTGCTGAAAATGTCTGTGCGTTACTCTACGGAAGCATAAGCAACTTGTAGGGTAACAGCAATTGGAGTGGAAACTCCCATACAAATTAATACCTCACAGCCAGGGTCCTCAAGGTCCTTATACTCCAGCAGTATTTGCGTTTTGATCCATATCGACTTCAAAAATAATCTCTATAAAGTTTAAAATAAAAACTTAAAAAAAAATCAACTGGAATCTTGGAGTCTGGTGACATAATTAATAAAATCGATTAATAGCTGCCTCCGATATCTTGAGTACGAGTATACTATGCCTAATGAATATAATCCTCACTAACTATAAGAGGTAAATGCACAACCTAAAATTATTTCCAATTCTAAATAAGGGCGATACGAGTAAAAATAATGGGAAACAAAAAAATTACAAACTTTGAGAAATTTTACAACTCAAAGTGCCCCGTTTTGAGACTTCATAGCTTTGCTTCTGAATAATCTGAGGCAATCATCTTCCAAGACCAAATAAAATTGCTCGTACTACTTTACTATATCCGTGTGAAATTATATGCGGACTATCCATTTAGAAGCGCCTGATTTATTACAAAAGTATTTCAGCCCAAAAAAAGCTCTAATATGACATTACTGTTTTGAAAAAAGACTTAGTCATTACAAAAAAAACTTGTCGCAGTAAATGGAACCAGTGCATATACTTAGTTTGTTTTAAAACAACAACAAACAATAAAAAATAAAGTTATTGTTATCTATTTCGCTAGTGTTTAAGGATGTTTGCCTGTGCGCTTTGTTTGCTTGCAAAGGACACAGAATTTGTCATACGATACGCTTGTTTGTATATTAAGCAAAAATAAAAAATAAATGGTTTGAGATTGTTAAACTTTTATGTATCTTTGATTATAAATTTGTTTATATCTTTGCAAAAAGCAAAATTTCAACAACTTAAAAGGATATCATAAACAAAAAAATGTGTCCGTCATTTTTATAGTCATGGCAGTTAATTCGTTTGTCAGACTAAAATCATTAAGACCAAAATTAAAGGCATAAACAATACAAAAAAAACAGATTGTGTGGTGCCACAAAAGATGATCTTTTTTTTGTTTCTATGGAATGACATTTTCATTGCTTCCTAAATATCAATGAGTGTCTTCGCTCGATTTCTGAGGAAGTTAAGTTGCATAATTTTTTTATTAAAAATAATATGCATTTGATGAATTTTCATTATAATTTATAATAAAGGGTACAGTCCATCCTCGATAAATTCAACTAATAAATATTAAAACCGTTGTGGCAACAAGGTTGATCTGGATATTTCTAGAACGTTTGATTAGAGTGTGGCACGCTGCACTGCTTTTGGAGTCTGTGATGCCTTCTCTCAATTTACTTACATATATCGAGCCTCCACAAGGATCGAACAACACGAGTTGTAATAGATAGGATCTTAATAAATGAGTTCAAGTTAGATTTACGGGTACACAAGGCTCTGTTTTTTCTCCTACCATATTTTTTATTTTTCTCTCAAGCTTTCAGCTCTCTACTCTTTTGTGAATGTCAGCATTATTTGCCGTTCATATTCGTTCAACAATGAATCAAGCCCCTCGAAGATTGGGGCCACGAGACAGAATAGAAATAATAAACTTAATCACATCCTTGAAGCAATCCCTGGGTGGGGTCATGCGAATATGGTCGACAAAATTTGCTGCATTACGGAATCAGAATCCTTTCACGTTGTTGAAATGAAAATCCAGTGTTTTACTCGATGGACTGTGCACATTTTTCATATCGTCAAAGAAGCATTCAAGTGTCAAGTGATACTTCACTCCTTCTGATATCTTTACTATTTATACCTCCTCCATTCGTCCAAAAATATAATACAACTATCATGTACGGGCGGTTCTTCAAGGTCTATTTTGAAGTTCCTCTACCGTGTATATGACTGGGCGTTTGGGCCTGTTCCAACGATGCATGAGCTGTGTGGCATGTAGCGCCGTCCTGTTGAAACCACATGACGTTGGTGTCCATATCATCTAATTCGGTCCAAAATTAGTTGATAATTATCGTATTATAGCGCTCGCCGTTGACGGCTATGGCCTGACCAACGTCGTTCTTAAAATATATGTACCGATGACGCCGCTAGCTTAAAGTCCAAACCAAACAGTGATGCATAGGACGCACTCAGACGTCACATGGATTGGTATCATCCAAAATTTTACAATTTTGACAATTTTTGAAATAGCCCTCATCGTTGAAAATGGGCGAAGCCCATACAGAATTGCTCGAATAGAACACAAATTTTGTTTAAAAAATTGTATCATTTGCACATGTTATTGAACGCTATATCCGTCTATGATAAAAAACTGATTTAATAAATGACAGGCAGTTTGACAGCTGTAACTTCAACTGTGAAAGCCTTAATTGAAAGACCCAGTACAGGTTTATGGCAAATTAATTAATTTTAATATAAGAGCATTACATATGTCTAGCAATAACTATTATTCTACTGTGCTCTTGAAAAGGACACTACTCTGCGAGGGTAACGTGTTCCCCATTTTTACGAGAACACATTTTCAAGAAATAAAAACTCCATTAAAGATATTTTCTAATTCTTCAAAAGTGCACATCATAACAGTTCCTTTTAATAATCATGTTTCAATGATCACGGAAGCATTAGTGTAATTTATTCAAACATGTTCAAGCATTTCAATAACGTTGTTGAAACAAAAATTATATTTTATACTAGCGGACCAGGCGAACTTCGCCTCGCCCCAATTTTAAGCCTTCAGACAAACTTTCTATTTTTTCATTTGAAAAGCCATTAAGGAATAATTTCAAACAACATTTCATACAAAAACTCGATTTTCGATTTTTCCAATTTTCCGACTTTTCCGGAGGGATTTTCCAAAATTTTTGTCCATAAAAACCTTCTCTTCGAAAATACAAACAACTGACAAAAAGTTTTACAGAAATCGGCCAAGCAGTTCTCATTTTATGAATTATTGGAATTTGCCACGCCCCTCCGCCCACAGACCGAAAATAAAAAATCGGATTTCACAGTGTCACCCGCCCCAGTATTCCGAAGGTTCCCTGAAAATTTCGTCAAAATCGGCCCAGCCGTTTTGGAGCCATTACGTTACATACATACATACATACATACACACATCCTATTTTATATATATAGAAGATATACGTAAGTATTCTTGTATTTTAAATACTTATTACCAGACACTTGCATATCACCTGAACAAATGTTTGAGAGCAGGTGTTGAAAACTAAACATATTTGAAGTGTCGAATAATTTGAATGAATTTAGTTTATCTTGACTTTAAGTGTTTAAGATAAATTAATGTTTGTCATTTAATATGTACTAGTATATGCACAAAAATGTCTATATAAAGTATTTATTTACGATAAAATTTTAAGATGAATAATCAAAGATTTAAATGTGTTAAAATTAATTATTTTGGAAGTAATGAAAATGCCATTCCTGAAAGGAAGCTTTCACTTTTTTATCAAAAATCTGATGTTGAACTTATTAGTGCAATTACATTCCATTGTTATCAGTAACATCTTACACCAAAATCGTATTCTTATCTTCAACTTCAACTTTAATTACAATACATAATTTTTTGAATTGCATTTGTTACTTTTCAATTTATTTTTCTTATTATAAATCTTTGATGCAAAAGATAAAAATATGTACTTGTACATACAAAATTCATATTTGATACGAGGGCAGTGTTATAATTCCATGAATTTTTCTATTTCCAGCGCAGCAACTTTCAATGCACCATTCTTACCATTAAATATTATCTATTACTAGACTACAGTCAAATTTTAGACAAGTTAGACGCAACTAGTTGGCTTTTGAAAGCCATTGAGAGCAGACAGTGTCGTTAAATTTAACGAAAATGAAAAAAAAAATTAATTTGGTAAATACTATGAGGGGACTCAGCACCATAAATTTCAACGATCAAAAAGTGGTGTTGCTGAGTTCTATTGTGCTCGCACCAGCACAAATGACGCCAAATATTCAGGTGGTCCAGAAGAGGTCGTCACGCCAAAAAAATTGTTAAAGTCCACATGACGATCGATAAATAAAAGTGCATAAGCTGGCTGAGGCAGTAGGAATCTCAAACGAGCGATAACATCAAATTTTGATTGAAATCGACAAAACTATCCGCGTGATGGGTGCAGCGAATACTTACCCTCGTTTATAAACTCAATCGTGTACCCACTACGAAGGAGAGTTTGGCGATATTCAGGCACAGTTTTTGCGTCAATTTGTAACAGTGAATGCCACTTTGATCCATCACAGCATTACGAAGACCAAAAAACAATCAAACCAATGGATTTCTTCAGGTTAACGTGCGCCAATGAAAACCAGATTTAGTATTGATTTCAAACAAAGAAGCGAAGAAAAACTTCTATTCCATCAAGACAAGATTTGAATACACACGTGTGAAATCAAAAATCCATGAATTGAGCTACGAACTACCTTCAGATTTAGCTTCCTTCCGACTATCTCCTGTTTCCAAATTCGAAGAAGTGGCTCGGTGGTAAGAGATTTGGGATCACACGAAGTGGTCATCATTGGTTTCTATTGCGAGCCTTGAGAAATCTTTTTAATTGGAGAATATAATAAAACGAGAAACACGCTGGACTAAAAATATTGAACTTAGACAAGACTTTTTGCCGGAATAAGTACATTTTATTTAAAAAAAATCGCGGAAGTGTGGAACTGCAATGGTATGTTTTAATGCCTAAAATACTTTGTTAATTTTATAATTTTCTTTGTTATTTTCCAACAAAAACCTTAAGTTGTTAATGGCTGCAGAACGAGTACTTTAGGAATGTGTTAACAAATGTTGATTTGCAGAAGTTAATGGTAAATTACGATACCAATAGAAAATATATTCAAAGTGATATATGAATTATAGAAACTTTAAAAAAAATATGTGGGGTTAAACGGAAGAGTATTATTTTATAAGAAAAAAACTTTCACGTGTTTTGCATGTTCGGCGATTTTCTGCTGTGGAAAAAATGGATAAAAGAATTTGCATAAAATTTTATGTTAAAAATGGAATTAAGTGCTCAAAATCACTTGAATTGTTAAGAGTCTGAGTCATAAAAATGCATGCGAGTGGTACAAGCTTTTCAAAGAAAGTCGAGAAGTTGTGAATGATGACGCTAGTCCTGGCAGATCGTCACATTAAAAACCGATGAAAATGTTGAGAAAGTGCGGAAAATTGTTATGGAGAATCGTCGCATCACTATTAGAGAAGTTGCAGAGGATTATGGCATATTGATTGGCTCATGCCATAAAATTTGTTCGCAAATTTTGGGCATGAAGCGTGTGACACCGGAGCTTGTTTCAAAATCGCTGAATTTGGAACAAGAAAACCGTCACATCAGTATAGCATGGGAAATGTTGAATGACATTAACGACGATCCAGATTTACTTAAAAGGTTCATAATTGGTGACGAATCATTGGTATATGGTTATGACATTGAACTTCTTCATTGGACTTCTTAGAAGTTTTTTTGCTGGAATATCCTTAGAAAACTAGCGAAGGGAATCTTGCAACTGAGAATAGAAATGAAACTCTTAAAGTTAAGAATGCAGACTTGGAAATTTGCCATATTCTCTGCATATGTGTCACGTCATATACAATGATAAAAATTTTAACATTGTCTAATGTTTCGACGTTTGCCGGTTTACGAAAATAGTAAGGATCTGATTATATTGGAATTTATAATTCGTACGACATTACTGATTAATTGTTTTACATTGTAAGCTTTCGTTTGGCAATTGGGTCGTAGCCACATGTGTTTATTTGCGAAAATTACATAAATTTCTTAATTAATAACATTTCTTATGAGACTATAAAGTCATTTACATTCATTAGCAAGAAAGTAAGTGTTTTCTTATCTTCACAAATTACTATAATATATTATTTACACACATTTATGTAAGCACACATGCACACACATAAAGCAATACAAATACGGTTGTAATTTATTTATATCATTTGAAAATATAAATTTCATCTGTACAAAGTTAAATTGCTTTTAATTATTTAATGAAGATATACAAACATATGTCTACGATACAAATTTATGCAATACTTCTTTACGTCTTCGACTTAAACGATGGGCTCAATAAAAATGTTTTCTTCTATAGTATGCACATACACATGTAATTATATAATTAATAAGATATGTTAAAAAAAACATTTAAGACTTAAATGAAAACATTTCAAAAGACAGACATAATTTTGTCATAAACTCCCGCTAATGTACATATACTAGATAGCAAAAATGTGGAAGTAATTCATACGATATCTTTATCAAACACATACAGACGTTACGACCGTTGGTTTAACCAGGTGATCATCATCCAATAAAATCTCGTATAAAATTTCAATTGTAAACAGGTCTTCTTAAATAAAGATATCTTTCAATACCAGAAGATTTTAATCAAAAAAATACGTTTCAATAATTTTTTTAATACAATATTAAAATATTTAAAATATAAATATGATAGATATTTTATATTTGTAAAATACTTAGAGTATCCAGTTGTCCAAATGTCTAGCCAACTCATAAGTAGACATCAAACCATCATATATAAAAAGCATTTAATATTAAAATTAGCAAGTATTTTGTTATTTATAGTATTATTAAATAAACAATAATAAATTCGAGTAACTCTCGCTTTTCCATAATTCCTCCATGCATTCAGAGCATTGCATAAAAGCACACATTTGCCGTTTATTTATTTATTATCTAGACCACAATGTTTCTTGCTTACCAAATACATGCGAGTACAGCGAAAAATGGCATCATCTTATGCGCTACAACCGCTTGACACAAATTTTAAAAAAGTTCAAAAAAAGATTGTCTTTCTTTCTTACGACCAACCATAACTTAATACAACCCTTCCTTAGACGATACAACCTCGTGTACAACGTGCCCAAGTTGTAGCTAGATGTTGTGACGTTCATCTCTGGCTTTAGAAATTATTTCTTTATTCTACAGTAGAAACATATTTGCTGCACGCTTATTATATAAAGAAATAAAAATCAATCACAAAACATCAAAATATTTATTTGCATATGTCATACGATGTATATACATTCTAGAAACTTCCTTTAAATTCACTCCTCCTTGCATAAAGAGGAAATAAATAAAGTTAAAAAATGCATAAAAGTGTCGCATGTTTAGATAAAATTATAGCAACATAAAACAACTGCGACACACATAATCATATACGAACACATCGGATGTAAATAGTTTTTGAAGGAAACGATTGCCATTTCCTTAATGTAGTTTTAAAAGCAATTAGTTAATGTAAGTAATCAAATTAAAACAATATCCTTTCAGCTCTGCAAATAAAAATGTTTAATAAAATAAGAACTTTAAACAATCAATAATTAAATACAAATTTCTTTTCTATTAAAACTATGGTATAGAAACATTTCACATACGTTTTCTATAAAACAAATTTACATGAATTGTGATAAAATTTGTGAGATTTTTCTTTTTTTTTAATTTTGGAGATTTTACTTTTATCATATATAGATTTTACTTTTATCGTATGATCGTGAGAGATTTTTTCTTTGGGAAATTTTACGAGAGATTTTTCCTTTAAAAAATTGTCAGAAACTTTTGGCTTAGAAAAATCATAAGTGAAGAAAGTATGAGAATTTTTCTTTAGGAAAAAGTTTAAGTTTTTTCTCCAGAAAAAATGTTGAGATTTTTCCCTTAAAAAACATTGTGAGATTTTTTTCTTTACAGTAAATAATGAGATATTTTTTATTTAGAATATACTTTAATAGGTATCGTCCTTAGAAAAAATTTTCGAAGATATTTGCTCAAGAAAAAATTTTGAGTTTCTTTTTTTCTTAAAAAATAGATTTCCTTAATTTGTAAGATTTTTCTTTTCTATAAAAAAAAATTTGTTGTACGGCTTTTGATCGTTTTGCAATCTTACTTTACCGCATTGGTTTAAAGATCGCTGCTATTAACTGCGCCGTACTCTAGTCATTTTAAGTTTTCCCGAAAACGCCAAAAAGGAAAGTTGTACGGCACAAGAATCTGAGATTTTAGCTTCTTATGCGAGAATGTGAGTCGGTGTAATTTCATACATAGATATAATCCCAATTAAGTTGTTGATACGTTCAATATTAAGGCTCAGCCAAGAAAATCGTTTACCTTTAGATTTCGCTGAAGGAAAATGAAATATATCCAAAGGAAGAAATAAATCTGTGAAGTATTATTTTTCAACCCAGTGCCTTATGAAGCGAATAATATCTAAATTTAGATTTTGTACTGAGCTATTGCTGGAAAAAAATAATTCATCTTATAATTTGTAATTACAAAATAACACTAAACAAATAAAAAAAGGTAAATTTTTAGGAAATCACGGAAGAATATAATTAAACTAGCGGACCAGGCGAACTTTGCCTCGCCCCAATTCTAAGCCTTCAGACAAACTTTCTATTTTTTAATTTGAAAAGCCATTAAGGAATAATTTCAAACAAAATTTCATACAAAAACTCGATTTTCGATTTTTCCAATTATCCGACTTTTCCGAAGGGATTTTCCAAAATTTTCTTCAATAAAAACCTTTTCCTCGAAAATACGAACAACTGACAAAAAGTTTTACAGAAATCGGCCAAGCCGTTCTCATTTCATGAATTATTGGATTATGCCACGCCCCTCCGCCCACAGACCGAAAATAAAAAATCGGACTTCACAGTGTCACCCGCCCGGGTATTCTGAAGGTTCCCTGAAAATTTCGTCAAAATCGGCCCAGCCGTTTTGGAGCCATTACGTTACATACATACATACATACATACATACATACATACATACATACATACATACATACATACATACATACATACACACATCCTATTTTATATATATAGATATGCAATAAGGACTTGGTAGTCATATATCCATCACTATGTGACTTGTTCAGGTTCATTATATGAGGCATTTTAAATCAAAAGACTCTTTACATTTTTTGGAGTCAACAAACTTTAGATTTCATTTGCGTTTTTTGTTTTAAAGCATCTCTATAGAAAAATACTGTGCAAATTCAGACCGAGAAACATGAAGAAAATTTAAATTTAAGCTGCAGATAATTGTTTTAATGTGGACTTGCAGGAAGATTTCATTCAATACATTAGAATTCCGAATATTATAAGTTAACGATGATGCTTTATGGAATTTAAATAAGACAGATGTTTTTAGAAGGCATCGCATGATTTACTGGCTTCTTTATTGCTTTTATGACCAATATCATGCCTGGAAAAACATCGAATTTGGCAAAAAGCCAAATGTTTGCATCCATATTGCCAATTTCTGCTATAACTTCAATGTGTGGTAGCATCATATACAATTCAGATGTTTTCCAACATATAAAAAGCATATTGAGGAACAGTTATGCGTCAGAAACTTAAAATTTTTTATTTTTTTAAGATATGAGATGATATAAGATGATTATGCTGCACTTAAGGATACGACAGCCTAAAGGACATATCGACACTATCTGGTAGAGCATCGGTTTGGCTCCAAAAATAATTCAGATTGTTTTCTACTTCACAGGGGATACTAAGGAACAATTTTTACTTAGTAAAATGCAATTTTAAATTTTGCGATATGACTACATTCCATTAATGGAGCGATATGTCTCCAGTACCTAACAATTGCAATAATTTAATTCATTATACTCTGTTTATTAAAAAGAAAAAAAAAATAACATACATACAAGCTTCTCATTATTTAATTCAATTTTAGCTCAGAGCTCTTAAATTCATCTCGTTTATGTCAACGGTTTTATTATTTTTTATCGTTCGCTTTTACATGCTTCTGATTTACGTTACCTGCTTGAAAGCGTGCGATATAAAGCCCTCCCATTTGGTGTTGGAAATGTTGTGAAAGCTTATGTAAACGTTAAAACCCTAATTGACAGATTTACTTACACTTTAAACACAACACGCTTACACATGTACTAGGACATACGCACACTCACACATACCCACAATAATATTTAGAGCACGTACAAGCTAATACGTGAACAGACATGTATGCAAATATGATTTATGTGTTTTTGTGTTTTTATTTGAATCTAAGTGAAGGAGTAATAAAATACGTACTCCTTCTTTCCTGTACAATTAGAATGTGTTGCAAGTGACATGTTACATCGGTATGGCATACATGTAACTGTGGAACGTTTGTTTATTAGGACTGTATTTTCTAACATAATCACGGTACAGAGGGTGGATTTAAATTTTAAAACAGAGTTCCAGCCACATTTTTTTAAGCGAGTTAATTTGACACGCTTTTGGGTTGGCTGTTGTAGTTCCTTTTTTTTTTGTTGTTTTTGTTTTGATACAAACTTTTCCTTATAAAGTTGATTAAGCTTATTTATGCTCATGCAAAAATAAAACTCTTCCATGAGTCAAAGCAAATCAGTGACAGTTGTATGAGTTAATTTTTTATTATTGTATCAATTTCTACTGAAACATGATTCCCTGAATGTATTTACATGTTGACTGTTAACGTTTTTCTATGTTCAGCCCTTTTCCTTTCACTTTTACTAATTTAGTGGTATTTGCGCTTTATCATGGATTCATATTGAATCCTTTTAATGATCCCTGTCATTAAAAGGATTCTATAGGAATTGTTATTATGAAAATCAAGTTGAAAAGTAATTTCTTGTAGCGAGGAATAAGTATGTGCAGATATAAAAATTTAAGCAACTTTTTATTTAAAATTTTTTGTGTTGCTGCCAATTAGTTTACGTTTACCGAGGGTTAGCAAATTTTGAAAAGTTCTCACAAGCACTGGACCAAGTTCGAGCCAGACAGGTCAAGTTTTAATTTATTTAATAATTATTATATTAAGTGTTATAAATATATGAGACTCCCAAATAGAGCAGAAACTAAAAAGTGGTAAAAACCACACAGATGAACGCTAATGATGATAAGGTAGTGATCATGGAAAAGAGTTTTATTAATAAAATAATTGGCTCCGTTATACTTCTCTCCTAATTAAAAAAAAACTAGTAATTTGAAAAAAGTAATGAATTTCAATCGTCAAATTAAGGAATCGAACTTAAGCCAGATTGACAGTCCGAAAAAATATGTAAAATTAGAAGAAAAATCTCTTCAAGAGTCCACAATATGTCACCACATATATAGAACAAAAAGCCCTATAGGTTTCACTTTATACTGACTTCCAAAGAAATTGGTCGAATTTAAATTGTCAAGATCGATTCGCAACTTTAGAAAGCTTTGCTGCAAATCATAAGGTTTTGCTTTCTGATTGAAGTAGCTAGTGGCAACCAATATTTTTATTGAAATGTTATGAATACAGTTAAAAATCATATTGTAACTTAGGTTTTAACACAGTTAGTAGCATAGTATTTCATTCATTTATAGTGAAACATAGCAGAGCCTTAGGTGGGAATCAAACCCACAACCTCCGCCACCGATAGGGTAGTACCTAACCCATTAGCCTACCGAAGCAGAAGACAAACCATTCACTTTAAAACGTTTATGCAAAACGTGTCTTGTACCGTTCCTTATGACGGCCGTAGTGCTGGTCTTTTATGGTCCTTATGTGATTCACCCTCATACCGTTCAAATTCTCATAATCCAACTCTAACCAATTTGACATGGATGGCCGGATGAATTTTTTACTGCTTGGGATCATATTTTTGCACAGATGATGAAGTCTTACACTTTACTGATAAAGTTGTCTTTTAAGACGGGTGACCGATCAAAAATCCCAACACCTGGAATTTATAAAAGATTAAAAACAAAATATTTTAGGGCCAACGCTCCTTAGAGTAGAGAGAGGTCTTAGGACACTTTATCTGACCGCTGCTTTATACAAAATTAATTAGCAACGTTTAGTTTTACGGAATGAGGATAAAAAGGATCTAGAAATTGTTGAACACATTATTTTCCCTTAGACTGTCAATATTAAGGCACAGACTTGTATGACTTAAGACGATTTCATGATAAGTAATTTACGAAATACAAAGGTTTCACGATGGAAATCGGGTGGGTGAATGTCGGATAACATAGCTAAAATGGCAAGCGAAAATGTTGATTTAGGAAGAGGAGCAAATGGAAATGTTTACGAGTATATATGAAAAGATCTATCCTATACACATTGAAAAAGGTGAAGTAGGTTAACAGCTCAATGATGAAATGGGAAAATTGGCCAGCAGACTTCTGTCCAGTACAAATAAAGTATGATACTTGGGGAAGTATAGTTTGAAATTTGCGTTTCTGAGGGATGGAGAGTCCACATGAAGTGCATGATGAGCCAACGGATCCTCTCAAAGTGACTGCGTGGTGCGGTGTTTGCAGTGAAAAAGTGATGAGCCTTATTTTTTATTTATATCAAAATATTTATTTTTTTTTTTTTTTTTGAAAATACCTATAGCACCACTGTAAACTCAAAATGGTGAGCGTTACAGGCAGATGATAAACTAGTTTTTTTCGCGAGTTGTTGCACTGGGTCTTGATCATTATTGATTTCAAGAGAAGAGAGCAACCGCTCACACAACTCGTGCAACGATAGAGATTTTCCAGGCGGAGTGATCTCCCGTTTTGGAGATTTAAGTTGGCGGTACAGATCGCCAGATCTAACGGCATCTCTCCTTTGGAGCTATTACAACATACCACTAACCTTGAACCTTAAAAGTTTTAAAAGCAAACATTGAAGATGAAATCGTCAATTTGGGGCCAGATGTATTGCGAGCAACAAATCAAAGTTCAGTAAAATGTGCGCAATTATGCATCAACTCGGGAGGAGGCCATATAATTTTTTCTAATCAATGTCATCGATCGTACACTTCCTAACAAATTATTTATGAAAACATGGCTCTTTTTTTCATTTATAACAAAATGACAGCTAGTTCAAATTATAACATTACTTTTGCGCCACCTTGTATTTTTGGAGCTTAGTCTATGTAGTCTATGTAGTAAACAACTTTCGTTATAAGCAAACACACATTAAAAATATTTCAATACACGTACATATCAACATTTTTATTCCTGCTAATTTTCCTTTCATCTGTAAAAAAAATTCTCTTTAAATTTGAAATAATTAAATCAAGTTAGCTTGATTATGGCGAAACAGTATGTTTTTTAATAACACGAATAAACACACAACACATGAGTCCTTTTTGTCATTCCAAAGGTGTGCTGGTACGTATCATTAATATGAATAATTTTTTGTGACATTTTAATAACGTAGTATGATGTACAATTATCATTATACTCGTATTATATGAAACTCCCATGTGATGGATTTCATACTGCAAATATTAAGACGCATATGAGACTTGAAACATGATGAGGGATTTTGTTTTCGTAATTCCCTGTATTATCTGGTATATGGAGTATGTACATGCATTAACGGAAAAAATATTGAAAATAATTATGTATTTTGCAAGACTTTGTGATAATAAATTAGAATAATTAAACAGCGCTGTGCTTGCTTTTTTTATTAATTAATTAATACATGAAAAGAAGCTTTGCATGAATCCATTTAAATTGTTTTTCATGACACGTTGAGTTGAATATTGTAAAAAGTTGGTAGCTTTATAAATAGAATTTTTCCATTAAGACTGATTGTTGTTAATATTTTCCATTCACGAAGCGTCGTGCATCTCAATTAGAGTATCCAAAAAACCAAATTTCTAAATAAGCCGGTTTTTCAACCTGGTTTCGAATACGGTTGTGTGTAAAAAACCGGTTAAACAGTTTTTATGGTACGTATGCGTTTGGGTTTTATTTGTAATAATCATATTGAAATGTTAGACGAATAAATAATTCAAGATGACAAAAAGAAATATTTTTTTAAATAAGTTATTGGTTGTTGTTGATTTACTTGGGTATATGCCTGCATTTGATTGTCGCTAAAAAAAAACAAAATTATTAGTATTCTTCAGCCAAATCATGTTTGATTCAGGCATGCTGGAATAGGGATCCGGAAATAGTGTTAATTCCGATCATTTACAATTTTACAAAACGACAATAATCACGACAGCAATTGTCAAGATTTCTGTAATAGTGTGAATGTCACCTTAATCCCCTTTGGAAACATCATTTTACAATAGAATAATAGAATTCCATAAGAGTGACATACGGCTAGTTACGGCTACTAACTTTCTATCTGATCACTTACGACTAAAGGATCGTTTGTGGAAGAGTAACATAATTTTTGCATGCCTGTTTTCTGGAGAAGGATAACATAACATAATGTATGTACTATTTTACGAAGCAGCTGAACTTCCATTGTCAGATGAAAGGACCACCACATGAACATTATCCTATTAATCTAGCCTAAAAAATCAAAAGTAGGTTCGAAATAATTCAATAAGCAAATTTTCATTTCATATTCACTTACGAAGAAATTTATTATTTTGTCACTCACTATAAATTAATTTCAAAATAAATTAATTTCAAATATTATAAATGTTTTATAAGTGCCAAAGCAGTTTTTGCTTGATCATGGCCACTTTGAATTCGTATGTATTTCACTACACTACAACTTTATTCACTGAACAAGAGAATGATATTCAAGTTTGCATTGTCGAATAATTAAGACCATACGATGTGACATTTGAAAAAAAAAACATCAAGAAAACTATACTTATATGGCCGAGAATGTGTAGCAACGATATAAAATGGCCAAATAAATGAATGAATAAATCAATGACAGCCTCAAGAAGCACGTATTAATACCACATCAATAAATGTGTCTTATAACAGCCTGACAGTGGGATAGGAATATGTACACGTATTTGGTTATGAAAAAAGGAAATAAAAATCTAAAAACAATTTGTTTAACTTTAATATACAATTGGGGGATTCAAACGGTAGTCATAAAGTCATATGTCATAAAATAATACACGAAAATATATGACTGCTATTTCAGAATTCGGTCAGCTGATATGGACATAAAACATTTATCAATATTTGACATCAAAGGAAAGAAATTAAAACCTTTATAAAAATTTTGTTTGAAAATGCCAAAAACAAGCAAAAAAAACTAAACTAATACACAGTTTGTGTGAAAATTACATGGGTGGACCAAGTAAGTATGAAAAAAAAAATTATCCATTTAAATTTTAATTCATCTTCTTGTAGGTGATGAAGACGAGGAAGAACCAACAGAGGAAGGGTTTTTAATAAATGTTGCTAGTTTGCTCATTAGCCGCAGAAGTGTCCACCTTTGGGTTCCAAAATCTCTATTAACGTCTTTTATTCCAGCAAACTCCATTTTTTAGTTGGATTTGTGCGCATACCTTAACCTTTTGGTTGAGATTTTTTCCATTATTTTATGACAAAACAATAAACATACCTCAAAAAATCTTATTATTTTGACTTTTTTGTTTGCAGCACAAAAAAAATTTTTTAAACCATACTAAAATATTAAGACATTATGACAATATGACTTAATAGCACATCGTTTGAATCCCCCAAATATATTAATTTTTGTTGAATTGGGAACTACAAAAGTAAATACCGATTTTTGAATGGAACCTTGAATTGGTTGGATAATAAATTGTACGACCTTACTTTAGTTGGATATATTTGACAAAGGATAGTGTGTAATTCCTATGGTTTTGCTAAAGTACCAACGAATTGCAGTTGATGTATTTTGCGTATTGAATATTTTTTATTTTGGTCTACTGTAGAATGATTTGAATTAATTACGTTTGTTGGCGCTGCTCTGGCTATTGCTTCACTTTAAAATTACATGTCAAGAGCTAAATAACTGTTGTTGTCATTGTCACTTGAACCGCAAGTAAATAATAAGAAAACAAAATCGTTGGTCATTATCGGCAGCAGTCTTTAAGGCGGCTGGTGCCACAGTTTTTGTTCATTATGCCATTATGATGCTGATCATGGCTAAAGCCTTGATTTTACATTAAAGCTTTATTGAAAATAACGAAGTTTATTCAAAAGAAAATGGAAAATGTGACAGTAATTAACAATTTCCATGAGTAATCAATACCATCAAGTAAAACCGCAATATTAAACGCTTCAACAATATGTAGCAGATATAAATTTGTTATATCGCATAATGATTTTAAGCGACATTCATCTGTAACACGTATCGATTACAATGTTTGGTGGTCTAGCTGCCAGCTTATGTAGGGGGAATAACGCAGTGTTTTTTCACTGTGCCGTAACTGCTAGGCTGTGCAGAAGTGCGGCTATAACCTCCTCGTGGTGGCCACCGGTAACAGGGACCCAGTACGGTCATGTCTCTGCTGGGTACCTGGCAAATATAGTCGGGCTAAGAGAGAAAACTCTAAATAAACCCCAATCCAAGAGGGAACAGCATATCTCGAGGGATGAATGGCTAGTGGGTTAACTAGTTCCTAATATGCGGACTTGGGATGCACAGGCGAGGTCCCATTTCAATAAATGCCTTACTACGTTACCGGGGCTCTGGCGTAGTTGACCGTTTTTTCCCCTTTACTCGTGGGAACAAAAATGAATGTACACAAAAAAAATAAAACAAAAAATAACGCAGAGGCACACATACCTCAAAAAAATAAAGAGGCAGAAAAGCCCTCAAATGAAACTGGAGCGGGAGTAACTCCCAGTAAAGAAAAAAATGAAGAGAGGCCAAAGAGACTCAGTGGTGCAGGGAAGAAAAGGCTGGCATATCTAATCAAGAAGGGCCTTAGCAAGGAGGAGGCATACGCCAAGGCCTTGCAACCTATGGCCGTAGACCAGAAACCTGGGGGCATTAAACATGGCCCAAAAAGGCAAAGGTCTGAAGAGGAGACGCCACCTGAATCCTCACTGAAAAAGAGGATAAAGGATGATAAAAAACCATCCACCTCGCAAGCTGCTAAATCAAAGCAGTCAGACAACCCATCGGTGTCCATACAGAGGCGGCCCACTGCCTCATATAAGGACATAACAATGGGAGTCAAGACTGCGGTTCTAGCAAGGGACTATCCAAATACGTCCCTCACAACCCAGCAAATGGACTCCATCCAGAATATGATTCTGGAAAAAATTGTAGCTGGCAAAGATCAGGCCATAAAACCTGCTTTTCTTGGCTGTACTTACAAGGCAGGATACCTAGTCTTGCACTGTAAGGACAGCATGTCAGCTGAGTGGGTGAAAACAAATATCACCGACACATCACCATGGGAGGGAATCTCACTGAATGCCATAGAGGAACATAAGATTCCTCAATCTCGCATTGCAGTGGGATACTTCCCAAACTCGACTACGCTGGAGACGAGCAAGATCTTGGATCTGTTACAGGGACAGAATCAGGGTCTCCTCGTCGAAACGTGGCGTTTATTAAAAAGAGCCGAAAAAGGCTCTCTGGTCACGTTGGTTCTTTCCGTGGACCAAAAATCAGCAGCTAGTGTGACGAAGTCAAAAGGGAAGCTAAACTTCCGGTTTGGCCAAGTTGTACTCAGGCTTAAGGCTGAGAACATAAATGCGGATGCGCTTGTTCAACAGATGGAGGCAGTGGAGTTGGAAGAAGAGGACGAAAGCCCTCCTTCCACATCAGAAACTACAAAATGAGGTGCATCCAGGCAAATCTTCATCATGCTAAGGCTGCATCAGCTGAAATTAGCAGAAGATTTGCTGCTGGCACCATCAACATAGGGCTTATACAAGAGCCCTGGATATCAAGAGGCCGCATACGAGGCCTCAATATACAAAACACTCAGGTAATTTATGACACGCGCGCAGTCAAACCAAGGGCTGCGCTTATCATAAACACCAATATTAATTACTTGCCTCTTACAGAATTTATGGATGGCGACAGTGCAGTGGCGCTAGTCGAGTTGGACTCCAATGGAAACAGGATAGAGGTTGTTATTGCCTCAGCCTACTTCCCGGGGGACACAGACGAAGCACCACCTCTGAAAATAAAGGGACTAGTGGATTACTGTAAATGCCATAGGAAAACCCTCATCATTGGCTGTGATGCGAATGCCCACAATACAGTATGGGGAAGCACTGATACAAATAAAAGAGGTGAGTCACTCTTAGAATACTTATTACTTACTAACATGGGGATTGCAAATAGGGGGAATAGCCCAACGTTTTGCAACGCCATCAGAGAAGAGGTTCTCGATCTGACACTTATAACTAACAAATCACTTGATATGATCAGGGATTGGAAGGTCTCTGAAGAGGACTCCATGTCGGATCATAAACACATCCTTTTTGAAGTTAGGGGATTGGTGAAGAGTCAATCGCTCTACAGAAACCCCAGGGCAACAGATTGGATAAAATACTCGCAGGATCTGCAGTCCAGGATCACTGGAAACACATTTTCCATCACATCACCTGAGGAACTGGATGCATCAGTCGAGAGACTAACTGATGCAATCATATCCTCATTTCAAGACAACTGTCCTGTCAGGATAAAATCCTCCACGAAGAGGGTACCTTGGTGGAACAGAAATCTTGGGAAACTGCGAAGAAAGGCAAGACTGGAATTCAACAGAGCCAAACAAACTGGAAATTGGGAAGAGTACAGAGAGGCCCTAACCACTTACAACAAGGAGCTAAGGAAGTCCAAGAGAAAATCATGGAAACTTTTCTGTGAAGATCTTAAGGACGTCCCGGCCACAGCCAGGCTGCACAAAGCACTTTCGAAGGGGGGCACGAACCCGATAAGCACACTGAAGGGGCCAGACGGCACCTATACAGATACTTTCAAAGGGACACTAGAGCTTCTACTTAGAACTCACTTTCCTGATTGCAGGTTTGGAGCTTCGGACGCTGAAACTCCAGCGGCATGGCCGCATGCTCAGCGAAGGGCGACGAACCAGGTCATCAGGAAAATAGTGACCTTTGAGAGGATAAAATGGGCTGTAAATTCTTTCAGACCTTACAAATCACCGGGGCCGGATGGTATCTTTCCGGCCCTGTTGTCAAGAGGTGGTACCATCCTCTATCGGAAGATGGTTAACATATTTCGATCAAGTTTAACAATAGGACATGTCCCAAGGACTTGGAGAGCGGTAGGGGTTATATTCATACCCAAGGGTGGAAACAGACCCCCAGAATCTCCCAAGTCCTACAGACCAATTAGTCTATCATCTTTTATGTTGAAGACGATTGAAAAACTATTGGACCAATACCTCAGGACGGAGGTACTTTCCATGAGACCTCTGCATAGGCTCCAATTTGCCTACCAGAAGGGCAAATCAACTACCACGGCACTGCACAATATTGTTCGGGATATTGAAAAGGCCATGGAATCGAAGGAAATAGCCCTGTGTGCATTCATGGACATTGAGGGTGCCTTCGACAATGCGAACTTCCACGCAATGGAAACAGCACTCACTACTAGAGGAGCTGATCCTGTGATAGTACGATGGGTCAGCTGCATGCTGAACCAAAGGTCGATTAGGGCCTCACTTGGATCCACGGATCTCACAGTCACCGCGGTTAAGGGATGCCCACAGGGCGGAGTATTATCTCCCCTTCTATGGTCTGTATTAGTGGATGACCTGATCGGGCTACTTAACCGGAGGGGACACAGAACCATCGGCTATGCGGACGATATCTCCGTAATAATCAGGGGGAACCATGCAGGGACGATTACGAACCAAATGCAAGACGCCCTAGACAAGATGCATGAATGGTGCACTTCGGAAGGGCTATCTGTTAACCCAGCGAAGACGATCATTGTACCATTTACCAGGAAAAGGGTGATTAATTTACCCAGTCTCTGGATGGGTGGCATCGAGATAGTTCCCAAGGAGAGGGTAAAATATCTGGGTCTCGTCTTGGATATGAAACTCACTTGGGAACCGCACCTCGAGTCAGTACTGGGAAAGGCCACGAGGAGCCTTTGGACAGCGAGGCAACTACTTGGCAGATCCTGGGGTCTGAGCCCCAAAATGACCTTCTGGATATATATCCAGATGGTGAGACCAACCATACTGTACGGGGCTCTGGTATGGTGGAGGAAGACTGAGCAACGGACAACTATATCGAGACTGTGCAGGTTACAAAGACTTGCATGCCTATGCGTCACAGGGGCCATGAAAACAACCCCAACGTTGGGTATGGAAGCTCTTCTGAACCTTGCACCGCTCCATCTGGCTATACAAGAGGAGGCAGCTATAAGGGCAATCTCTATCTACGGAAAAGAGAACCTTAGGGCGGGAAACCTAACTGATCATCTGGCTATCCTCAGGGGAATCGGGGACATACTTGATATGTCTCAGGCGGGCGACCATATGGACCCGGTATACTGTTTCGACAGGAAATACAGGGTCCTCTTCCCCACAAGAGAAGAATGGTGCGCAAACCCAGGATGGCTAAGAGATGGATCGCAAATGTGGTACACGGACGGCTCAAAAACGCTCCAAGGAGTTGGGGCGGGAATAGTGGGGCCTAGAGCACACAGGTCTATAACATTGAGCAAGGATACGACAATTTTCCAAGCGGAACTTTACGCGATACTGGAAACTGTGGAGATCCTATCCGAGAGAGGACACAGGGGAATACGGGTTAAGATATTCTCGGACAGCCAATCGGTTCTTAAGGCCCTGAGAGGCTGTACGTACATGTCCAGATTATTACTGGAATGTCAAAACAGGCTCAATGACCTGGCGACTCATAATCAGATTACTCTGATATGGGTACCAGGGCATCAGGGGCATGCCGGGAATGAGATGGCGGACATCTGTGCGAGAAGAGGGGCTGAGGGGAACTTCATTGGACCCACCCCTTCTTTTGGTTTCAACAAAAGTCTCCTTAAAGGGGAGATTTCGAAATGGACATCGTCCAGGATTGCAATACATTGGAATGACATCAATGGATTATGTCACTCCAAGAAATTCCTACGCTTTGACGCTGGGAGGGCGGATCTGGCTCTAAGACTGGACAGAAAAAGCCTACGGACGCTGGTAGGGGCGCTCACAGGCCATTACACCTGCAAAGCCCACCTATACAGAATGGGCTTATCTGACACGGACATCTGCAGATTTTGCGGTGAAGATGAGGAGTCGATGGAACACTTGATAACAAATTGTGGGGCATTGTGCCACAGGAGACACAGGACTCTACATGCATATACGCTGAGTGAAGAGGATCTGCTAATGCTCCCACTGAAGGAGCTGATCCTATTTGCGAACGTATTAAACTGTTAAGGACAGGGGAAGCACAATAGATCAGCAATGGTCGCAGTGCAAAAGGCTATCCTGGGCCAAACCCCATTTCATTACTTACTTACTTACAATGTTTAGCAGAAAATCGATCATATTTCATATCTCACCATAATCGATTACATAAAAACAAGTCGGGATACATAATTAGAAATTTTTCGTGCAAATGCACATTAAGGCAAGTGGTTGTACGTCGAATCTCGTGGTTAAATAATTTCAAAAATACGTAAAGAATAATTTAGTACTTCACTAAGCTGATGAGTTGCGTTATTTTAATACAATTGAATTTTTGTTTAGTTAAAGAAATAACAATTTACATTTACATTGAAATAACACACTCACAAGAAGTATATCGCAAATTCAGTTGAGATGCTTTTAAAGTGACATTTTGCGGCAATTACATAAATCAAAATCTGTTCAGCTGTTTGAAAGCTACGATGACAGAAATAGACACAGAAACTTTCCAGAAATAGACAAAGAGACTAGCAAAGTAACATTCCATTATTACTGCCCCGAAAATTATTAATATAAAAATATATGATGGCATAAACTTTTCCAGCCCTGATTTCCAGAATTGCAGACCGTAGGAAATCGAACACTCTTATATTTTTTGTTGGTGGAGTATATGGTAGAAAACTGTAGAATCCATCCTAGACTTGCTAGATCTACAAGGCCAAGGTACAAATACATGAATCATATATGTTTCATATTTTTATTCATGAAAAGCATTTTGTTCGCTGTTAGCAGGCTTTTTCTTAATACAGGGTGGCCCAAAAGAAATTAATGATTTTAAATTTTCTATGACTTCATTATTTTAATGTATTTTTTTTTTTCAGATTTCAACGGAAGAACTGAACCATCAGATGCAATGATAAATCGTCTGATTGCGCGTTTTCTTCAACAGGGCGCTGTATGTAATCTGTCTCGAACTGGTAGACCGCAAACGGCTCTCAACGAAGAAAATTATCGATGCTTGGAAGAGAATGTGCAGGAAAATCGAACAACGTCAACAAGGAGACGTTCAATACAAATTGTTGCTTGTTGCGAATATGTATTCAACGAATTACGAGTATGAACAACAAATAGCATATGTTGCAACTATGCGAAGCTGAGAATGGCTGACACTTCTGCGTCGTTATTTTTTCCGTGTACTTGTAATTAAAAAAATTGACTTTAAAATAAAGAAATTAAGACTGTTCAAACACTTATTTGCTACCAACCTGTATAATTCTGATTTGCAGGCTTAAGTATTATTCCTCAAACATTTTATTTCCTCAATAATTCGAAAAAATTATTTAGAAAATATTTACACATTGTCATCAAGTTATGTCTCACATCTATTTAAATGGTAGAATATGAACCTGGTTTGACTTCAACTGAAAGTTGTTATTAAACAAAGAGATATGTTTGTGCATAGTGCAATCCATCTAAAGTTAAATAAGCCATTTATGCTCGCACCCATAGAAACACTTTGCATCTACCCGCATGACTATTATATTTTCACAATTAAACACATGGTTTTGTGGTTAATTTTAAATGCACTGCAATAATGTTACACTCAAAGAAGTACATTAGTAATTATTTATTAATATAGATTGTTTATCTAATCTTTGTATATTAATGTTAGGAGCGCATGTTCGCATTCGCGTTGCGAACTTTGCGCTATTTGATTTCGCATTCGCTAAAATTTATGCGAATTTTGAGGCGAATAGTTAATATCAAAAAATGTGGCGCCACATACAAAGTGAAAAGGGGACAGATCACCATTAAAATCCGTGAATGGCCAAAATCTGTTTCAATAAAGAATAAGTACTTAAGTCGACTTAAAATACAAGAAGTTAATATCAGCTTTGGGATTTGTTTCTTAAAAAGAGAGGTTACCCTCAGGCAATTAATGCCTTCTATTTAACTTAAGATGTTACTTCTTTTGTGAAAGGGATAGGGTAGAGGGGACAGGTGTTGAAATTAAAAAGACAGTGAGAGAAAGAGAGAGAGCTTAATTTCTGCTTTACAACTTAACTATTCCGCGGTGTTTATTATTATTAGTTAATTTTTTTATAGCAGAGTTGCAGCGTCTCTGATGTTAAGTAGACGCATTAATTCTCTTAAGCTGTATGTGTAGCCATTTTATTAATTGTTTCACTTCACCGACGATTCTGCTAACATTACTGACGAAGGGGTGCGCTTTGATGCAGTAAACATTAGCGTAGAGATTATCCAATCACTGTTACTTTTAAGTGACCAGTGTTATGCCTTCATCACTTAAACAATCCAACAACAATTAACTCAACGCCACACTAAGTAATTCGGAAAAACTCATGATGTTAATTTTTTAAGGACTTGTCTTAAACAGGATTCAATCTTAGGTTGTTAGTCATAAATTGCTATGTAGTCAACGCGCTAACTACCTCAGCCAACATCTACTTCAAAAGTAAATTTCTCAGTAAATTTCAATCATTTTGCGCAATTTTTCAGGAAGTTGCAACGCGATATATTTCGGCTTCTTTTTTTTGAAATACAATTTCCTTTGGAACAATAACTCATGAATGTGTGCAATAATAAATTCCAAATATAAGAGGCTACGGAACGAATATAATACCCTCCGTTAGAGAATGAATTTGTTTTAAAAATCAGCTTCAAAATTTAAAGATTACCCTCCTGTAAAAGTACTCGTACAAAATCAGACTTAAGCACTTTTATCTTCTTGACACAACTATTATAATTAACACTTATAACAATAGTTATAGCACTAAATGAAATAATATAATAATAGTTACTAATTTATCCATAGATTTTTTCGAGCGCCTATTTGACTGCATAAATACGTATACATGTACATATTTACTTTATACGTATGTGTACGTTATTGTCCAAGTATGAGTGTTAATTGTGCCATACACACATTCGAATGCATTACACATGCATTTAACCAAGATGAATTGCTGCAATTAAGCGAGTTTCGTTTCAATTTTTTTTTATCCTTTGCTATTTTAATACATTTAGCCATTTATATATTCGTTTAAACGTTCACTCATTCATTCATTTATTTATTTATAAAATGGAAAAGACAGGGGGTTAAAAGGATGCGTGGCATAACATGCCTGCCATGCCATCATACATTTATATCATGGCAATTAATTGATTGAAATTTTCATTTTTATACAAGTAAACAAACACACACACACAGAAACACCAAACCACAAAAGGTCCTGCAGTTCAAAAATCTTGCACTTTAGTTAGAAAATTTAAAAAAATTAAACAGATGACTATTGACTACCGATTTAATAATGTAGAGTTGGTCATTTCAAAAATTTAATCAACTCAATTCACAGCATTCATGTAATGTTGTAGATATTGTATTGTTGTATTACCTTACAATAGTGTTAACATGTTGTTGATAATTTGCATTAAAAATTTTATGAAACATTAGAAATTTTTTAGAAAAGGTTGTATTCCTTTCAGAGATGGGCTAGTATTTATGTTAATAGACTAGTAGTCAGAGGGTCGCAGGTTTAATTTCAGCACACAAGCGATTTGTGTATGGTTGTACAAATAAAATAAAAATAAAAAATATTGAAAAAAAAATATGAAAAGGATGAAATATTAAAAAAAGGAAAAAAATATAAAAAAAAAATATTGAAAATTATTTTTTTTTTAATTAAAAACTTGCAGTGAAGAAGTGAAAATATAAAACTATCATCTAGAGTAATTACTTACAGTCTATTTAATTTAATAAAATCATTGATGCACATGCACATTTTTTATTAAAAATTTAGCCAGTTTTCATTAAAATTATATTTGAATAAAATATATGACAAAAATAATACCAGTTAAAACTCACATCTAATTAAAATTTTCCATCTATAACTCTATTTTAAGCCGACAAATCTGATAATAATATTAAAAATTAAAATTTTTTTTCAATTCAATAAAATAAAAGAATTAAAATTTAAAATAGTCCATCTCATTTTGAAAACTAATTCAGTTTTATTTTACGAAAAGCTGCTCTGAATCTATTTTTGACGTTAGGCTATGCGATATACAATGGATACAACGAAGACTGGCCTGTTTACAAGTGCTTAAAGCAAAAGTGTATTCCAATACATGAATTGTGTTGTGAATGTTTCGAATTGTGCAAATTAAGCTTAATCTATTGAAAAAACTTTTTAATCAAAAATATTTTATGTAATATTTGACTATTTGTTAGATTAAAAGGTGTTTCGACCAAAATTTACTCGTTCCAGTTTTTAAAAAAAATTTAGCTTTGCTTTTCGAAACTTTAGTAGAGAATTTGTCGAATTCTTCCTCCACAATTTTACATTTTATGTGGTGTTAATATGAAATTTAAAAAAAAATCTAAAATCAATCACTCAATTTAGGTGATTTTTCCAAGTTCAAGCGATCGGACGGATTTTAGAATATTGCTTTGATCTACCATTTTTAATTTAAATATATTTTTTTCACTTAAGACTTTAGAACAATTTGAATTTTTTTTACTTTAAATAGATAATTTCTCATTTTAAATGATTTCTTAAACAGCTTAAAATTTTTAACGAAAGATTTAATTTTGTTGGCGAGTGACATGGTCAATCATTTAACAAAAACTTAAAAGCTTCATAAATGGATGTCTAAAAAGGAAACTTCAAATTTGGTGACCTAGATGAATTGCTAACCATAACGGAAGCGAAACTATTTGAAGAACAGGTTACGAAAATCATGCAATTAAATATCTCATCTCATGCTGCATAATAGAACCCGCAGGGCAGCAGAAAAAAGACAGGCCGGAGGTGAACAGTAATCAAAGCGACTGGTAAATCTTTCAATCAATTAAGGTGTTTAGTCAATAATAGGGAACAATGCACAATCTATGCTCCTGATGGAATACGATATATTATTTCTTTTTGAATTTTAAATATTTTTGAAGTTAGGAATATTGGATTACGTTTTAAATTGTTTCACACTGTATTACTTAAAAATTTCAAATTTTCTGCACGTTCTATTATTATTTTTTGATTTAATTTTATTTTTTTAGTTTTTGCTGTTTTTAATTTCTTTTTGAGAAGTTAAATTTTGTTTAACTTTTTTATGAACGGGGTGTGTGGGCTATTCGATGTTAACATACTAATTGGAGTTTGTGGAGTTTGACATCACTAGGAATGTTCATTATGATTTCTATGTGTGTCATGAGTCCAGGAGGTATATTTTTCAAATACTTTGTCTACATATAACCGGTTTTATTTAAGGAAATGAGATCTGCTGACTTTAAGTGTATGGTTAGTTTGGCAATAAATTTCAAAGAGCAGTGACCAGTACGGCCATATCCTTTTCTTCGGGCAAGTTGAAATTTACGGATGGCGGCGATATTGATGAACAATCTGGCATTTGCTAGAGTTGCTAAGAACGTTATCTACATATTTGTCCAAGCAATTATTGGGTATTTGGCCACCAAACACTCAAAATTAAGCCGAAGGACGCGGAGGTCCTCTAGACATCAGTAACTGAATAATACACCATAGATTTAATAGACGCTTCGAATTCAACCTGACCGCCAAAAAAATGGTATTGGGAATGGTAAATTAAGAACTCTTAGGGCTGGAGAAGCCTAATTCTCAAAATGCTCAAGATCTGCCATTTAGAGACACAGTGGGCCTTCAAAAACATCTACTCCCTAACTTTTAGTGAGCAAATTAAAGACGATTAGTATGGCAAACAATTCGGATGGGCAATCGATTACTTGCCCTGCACAAGAACTCGAATTTTCTCAGCCCTTCAAAATGGCTGGAATTGAACAATATGGATGGTAATAGCATTTTTGTAGAGAAAGCCATTGATAGGTATTATAATGCGATATACAAACGTGGACATTTATTTGGAAATTAATTTCAAGCATTGTGGAAAATGTGAAATGATTTACAATAAGTTTTAATCTCTCAAGTCTGTCAATTACAATTCACTTAAATTCTATAATATTAAATATAATTGTAAATTATTTCGAATTTTCGAATATACTTGAAACTAATTTTAAAAGTGAACAGTTTACGTCCAAACAAAGAAATAGTTTGGAAGGTTTTTTTATAACAGAAAATTTAAAAAATATTATACAAAAAAATACATTTTATAAAATTAGGTAAATAAAATATAAATTCTACTAAAGTTTGGGAAAAATGGATAACCCCAGTAAAATTAATAATCTAAAGAATTCATAATTTTTAGGGCAATTTAAGCCCTAAAAGAAACCAAAATTTAAGCTGCCAGCTCATGAACTAGAGGGACATTTCGTAAGTTTTACTCGTAAACATGTCCTTTTGTGTGTATGTGTATGTGAGATACAACAACAAGTTGACCACTTTACGACAGACATTATGTCACATTGCGTATATATAATCGTTTGCTTATGTGTTTGTGTAATTACATATGGATGTGTACTTTGCGATGCCATGTCCATTTAATGTATCGTTTAAATATGTGTATTATTTCCCCCTTTTTCTCTTTTTTTTTGATTTCTATAAATTATAATGCCTTTTTGTTTGTTGATGACGATGAGTATCGTTGCATACAATTTATTTATTAATATAAGAAGAAATGGGCTAAAGTGTTGAAAAACAGGAAAAGGAAGTGATTAAAGGATGAATTAAGATGGATGTATAAAATAATATACTTATGCGCTTTAAAATTAAAACTTAAATGACAATGATTAATTTATTTATTTATTATTATTGTTTTCTCTTTTTATTCTAACTAGGGGAGCTAAAAAATTGTGTATATATTTATAACAATGAATTTAAAAAACATTTAAAGGAAAAGTCAAAGATCAGAGATCAAAATAGACGTTTTCTCCGGCACTCAAAAATATATTGCATGTGCTATGGTGGAGCTCTTGGTACTTATGTTGATCAGCAACGTAATAAAGATTTAGCCAACCATGATGACGCACTCAGACATCACGTTGAATTACATGCTAAGGATTTCCCTGCCATTGAACGTAAAAAAATTGCGGATGTTTTGTAGAGATGAGTTGTCCCAATAGCTTCTACTGCTCTGTTGTAGAATGATAAGCTAAATTAATCGATAATATAAAAAAAAACAAAATACGTACATATGTATATGCATTTGAAACTTATGAAGTTGAAAAATATTAAAGTAACTTCTTGGTCTGAGTATCCCGCCCAAGGTCGGCTGTCAGAGCCTCGTTAGCGTGGCAGGGGTCACCAAGACTTTTAGACAGTGGTTGAGGTTGACATTAAGAAAGGAGTGGCTATGTAGACAAGTTTTATGAATTTGCTTGCGCCTTACTTTCTCATTACACCCCCATACCCCTATGCCCCCTCCAGGAGTGAAAGGAACATATATATAAAGTAACTTAAGAGCCAAAAAAAGCCTTAAAATCGTAAAAATTGTTTCCTCCTATGAAAAATTTATGGTATATTTTGAAAGCTAATATGCCAACTTACTTTTTCTGTCATTTCTGATCATGGATCAAATTAAAATTTAATAAAGATCATTCTCTAATGAAGTCTGTTGAGATATAAACTGGAGAAAAATGATAAAATGATAAAAAAAAACTAATTATAAAAAATTTCAAAGGATAAATAATAACAATGTTTTTAAGTGTCGAAGTTAGTCTTCTGTTTTTAGAGACTAAAATCTTTTTAATACATATTACTTTTATTTGACAATACACAGAAAAAATCATTGCCAAAAAAAAATTTTCGCAGTATAATATTACTTTTTAGTTTGAGTCTTTATAATACAAGAAAAAATAAATAAATTTTTTTCAGTTAAACTGTTGTCTGAATTTTCAAAATTCTTTGTAGGTTGGCATTCACACAAAATATTTATTAATTCAATGAATTTTGTTACTAAAAAAGGAAATTTAATTTTTTTCTGTGTACTTTTCTGTGACCGCCGATTTATTATTTCTTGATTGTTTTGGGGTTATCGACATCAATTTTGAATGGAGCCACAAAGTAGAAAGAGATAAAGTCTTTGACGCAAGAAAAACGATCAACTGAGTGATTAATTCACTACAGGAAATAGTAGAATAGGAGAATATGTAACTAATACTAAAACAAAAATGAACCCTACTGCATTTTGGGATATAGACAGAAAAAAGTAATATCTTATGTTTCATGATATCTCTGTATACTTTGTGCCGGCATCACGGCCGCAAATTGTTGGAATTGTAGAAATGACATAAAACAAACTACTTTAAAACAAACCGTTCAAACTTCCGTCGGGAGTTCACACGTAGAAATATAATTTCTATGTGTCTATCACGCTGAATTTAATCGGCGATTTGGGATCAAATCACTCAATCTCACTCCGCACTATTATTATTCTTAACATTCAATCCGGGTCAAATTGAATTCTGCCAAAGTTTAATTCGCGAGACGGCGAATTATCTCTTATGACGATCAGTGTGTGGCAGGTAATATCATCTTCCAAAAGTACTTTCTTCACTTTTAAGTCTGGTCAATTTAAATTGTACGACAATCGAAGTTCTTGTACACAACAAGCAATCGACTACCTCTGTAATTTGCAGACACTTTTTCTGCTAATTTATCTTATATTTGAAATTCATCTATTGTTTAACAAACTGATCGATTAAAATTTACCAACTAATCCTTAGGGATTGAACTATGAAAGAATAATATGTTTGCACTAAAATGGTACGCAGCTTTTGCAGAGGCAAATATGAGTGTTCGTATCTGTAACACTGTTTTATAATATGCTGCTTAACCGTGCAGCTTGGACATGATGATTTGATGATCAGTGACTGACAGGAATTGCAAAAGTAACACTATAGTCACCTAATGCTAGTCTTTTACAGGTCTTATTGGAAAGCACGTTACATGTCAATATCAAAACTCTGTACAAACAACAAAAACAATAATGATTAGAATGTTAGAGTTAACCTATCAGAGGTCAAGGAATGTTACATGATACTTGATGCCTAGTTTGGTTTAAGTGGGATTATGAGAAGTAGAGGTAATTTAGATTTCAGCTCACTTGAATCCAAACGCTATGTGCTCTCTTTGTGTGAGAGACCTGATGAATAAAAGGAGCGAAAGGGTAAGGGATGAGTAGAAAGAAAGAAAATCAATGTAAAGAGAAAAAATTATTTTGAAAGAGTAGTTATATTTGTTGCCGCTACGTATGTAGCACTTTACTTATAGAGAATTCAACGCCAGAAATACTCGCTGCTACTGATATACCTGTTGCCAAGTCGACGAAAGCAGTATTCTTAACACACAAGAAAGAGGCGTAGAAGCCTTTGAGAATGGGTGCAGTTCCCCGCTACCGTGGACACGAGGTCCCGCAATTGCACTTTTAAAAAGTTGAGGAGTTTTGTTGTCTTGCGGACCCTAAAGGATTTTTTTCATATCGCAGTGTGGCTTTGCATTCCATCTGATATAAGCCAGCCGCAGTAGGGCGTCATGGATACGTTTCCACAAGTAGGACAGAGGATGCCCGTAAAATTTTTTATCCTTGGACAAAGTTCGATGGAATGTACACGTTTCAGAAGAATGTCCGCTTTTGAAAATATACAATAATTACCTATAGTTTATAGCTTAAATTATATTTTAAACATAAGGTGATATTATAATTTATTACAACGTTACAAGTTTTCTTCAAGTTTAACAAGACTCTTCATCCAAACAAACAACAAAATAAAAATCATTTCGAATTCAACAAATTAAAAAGTTGTTTATTATGCCATTGGATATTTATTTTGTTTTTATTCTCTGCTTTTGTTGTTATTATTTTTAACTAAGCCTTTTACAAAACAAGTTTTAACATAATAGATATTAAAAGCAACAACATCATAATAACCATCATCATCGTCTAACAAACTAATTTGTGTTTTACATTTCAACAATTTTCTAACTAAGTTTTTTTATTATTGGCGAATGCAAAACTATTTGTTCGAAGTTTTATTAATACGAAAAAAAAATTTTTAAAAGACAAAAATTGTAAGAATATCTCAATACACATACAAAAACATGGTCTTCGTTTTATTTGCAAATTGCAAATAAATTTGATTTAATTTTCATCTTCCTCTTTTTTATTTTCCCATACTTTGGCTAAACTCAATTATTTATTACCAAATTGTACATAGAAACCGCTCAAGCCATATTTATAAGAAACAGATGGATGGACGTCGATGTGATGAACAAGAAGCCGTTGGGAAAGAAGCAACGACCGCAAACAGCAACCACAACAACAACAACAAAAAATAAGCAATTATTAACAAATTTATTTATTTTTTCGAATAATTTTGAAATTCAATAGCAATTCAATTGAAAGTATCGTAGTCTGGATTGAGTTAAATAATTGAAAGTTCAAGTATATTCTACGACAGTGGGAGAATTTGACAAAAATATGGAAAATATTGTGATACAAGTTTTTGAAAGCTTTCTATCATTTAATATTAATATCTAGTCCATTTTCCGAGGATGACTTTTTCTTTTCAATATTTTGAAAAGATTTCTTTTAGTGCTTTTTTGTTATTATTATTTGTTATGTTTTTATGTTGTTTTCAGAAAACAGAGATGGTAAGTTGTACCAATATGCTCGTAAAATTTTATATTTTTTAATTTAATTGTCCCAAAACAAGTTGCACAACACGTACATTAGCATTAATTTGCATTATTTAAAACAAAAAGGTTATGCTTGTAAAGAAATAGACAAGAAGAAGACAAGCCATTTTTAAAAACTGTGGACCAAATATTGCTACTCTTTAAATTTACTTCAGTGCAGTTCTTAACGTATCCCTGAGCTACCGCGTCATCGCCATCGTACTTACTAAGTGCGAATAGATGTGTTTGTTGCTCTGTCTTCGAGAGTTTTGCGTCTAGCTGTCACAAGTATAGCTGTCCAAGTATAGTTCGCTAATGAGCTGCTGAAGGAAGCACCCATGCAATTTAACACACCATCGTCCACATGTAATTTTAAAATAAAAAAGAGTATGTGTTCTGTATCAAATATAGTTTTTAATAATTGAATTTTTGGGAACAAATTCAACGAACTAGTGTATTTTTTTAAACCTTAAAAACTTCGCAAAATTTCATATGAAATTGCTGCAGAGGGTTGCATGACTGCATAAAATTACTAAAACTAGGAATATACCATGTATTTAAATCAATACTGCTACATTTGATTGCACCATTGTACTTTTAAAATTGGACTGGCACAAAATCAATTCAGCTGTACCAACGTTGCTATCTTTGATGAAAACTTTTTTGACATAGAAAACTTTTTGTTCAAAAAATATATTAACAATACTTCGATTGACAAAGAGATCCGTTTGGTTTTTTCAAACTAATTTGCAATATTCCAATATTTGTGTTTAAATATTCATTAATTACTTCAAAAGTTTATAAAATCGCCATTTATGCTTTTATTTTAAATTATTTTTATGGAAATTTGTCTGTATTAAATTATAAAAAAAGCATTTCTACGATGAAAATCTGAATCGATCGGATTTGAGTTCTGTAACATGGCTGTTTATTTAATCAGTTATAAGGAAATTTTGTCGGCTTATCCGTGAATATAAAATTATTTATATATAAATTTTTCGATTGAATATAATATTTATTAATCATATGATAATAATATGATAGTTTTAAACAATAACAATATTGTTGTTAATATGACTTCTTAAAAAATTTGAAAAAAGCACTAGTAATTTTTGGAAGCGGTGAAATTCCCTGAGAATAACTTAAATTGTTCTTACTGGAAATATACATACATATGTACATATTTGAAAGATTTCAGCATTATGTATGACCGTAAGCAAAATGAAAGTGACACGAGCAGATGGAAGGTCACCAAACATCTAAAATATATATATGGGACCTCAAGCCGATACCACTGATACTGAATGCAAAAAAATGACTCACTTGTATGTATACGTAACTATTCCGTCGCTATTAAAATCTGTGCATACGATAAAAAATTCAATTTCTTTAATTGAATTCTCATCTTTGAGAATTCAAATTCATTGTCCATGATTGTGCGTGACTACAAATAATAAATTCGTGAGCGTATATGCTAAAAAAAATCCACTCACATAAACATCTCTCGTAATTAAATAATGGATTCATATAAACAATAACTGAATAGGAGTCTTCAACTGGGTGGTTCTCCATCCAGCCTTAATTGTAACGAAGTACTTAATTTATTCGTTGTCTTCATTCAAATGTTTTGTTTTGACAACAAGTGCGATGTTATCCTTAATAAAATTCAAATTGTTTAATTGGGTTTCCATTTAAAACAACGTAAGAAACTGAAAGGAATTCGAAGAATTTTCCAACGAAACGAATAAAACAGAATATAAGACTTGCGAAGGGCGCTATTATTTAATAAATTAAAAATATTTTGATTGGCAAGCTTAGTAGCATTTTATTAGTTTAACATATTTTATACATTATCTTAAGACAGGAAGTTATTGAATAATGAAGCAATGAACTGGAAGAAGGAAAAAAGTTGTTTTAACATAAATAATTTGTGAAACGTGAAATAATTAAAAGATTAAAGGTATAATGTGTTTGATGACAAATTTATATTCAATTAGCAGAGCAGCTGTTAACAGAGCTCTGTTAAACAGTTAAAAGAAGTCACAAATTGGTCTAGGTTGATTTAGAAGGCGAAATATAGGACGGAATGTAGGACCAAAAATAAGAGTATCTTAATGAAATTATAACAATAATAAAATTCGTTTAGGAATATGCAGTTTCTTGAGAAAATTATTGGCCATATTGGAAAAACGGGAAGGGGCTGGCGCAGGGAGTATTTAGTTGATGTATAATATGGGATATCTGAAATTATCTTGGACGTTTAATAAGTGCGGTCTAAAAAACATGTTTTTTTAGAAAAATTTTTGAAAAGATTAGTGGGCCAAGGCGTTCTTAAATGGAATATAATAGCAGCATATCTAGAAAAATATTAAAAGCTTAATACATGTTGTTTGAAAAAAATCTTGGGATAATCATGAAAAGAAAAGTGGCCATATTGTAGCAACGGGGAGGGTATGATACTACGCACTGTATAGAGATGCTGGTCCAGGTTCTGAAATAATCTTGGAAGCTTAAAAATTCCGTTTAAAAAAAAATTATATTTGACTTATTTGACTTATTTGACCTATTTGAGTTTTATCTACGAAATTACTCGTATTCATAGAGCTTCTTGCCATAAAATGAAATAAATTAGGATGAAACTTGGAAATTTCAAGAGGAAGAAAAAAATTATATTAAAGTTTACAAGGACCACAATTTCCTGTAGCTCAGCTGAAAGCAGCAAAGAAAGTTAAGAACAAATAAATCTGTTTCAGTCCAGTCTATTTTAAAAATGTATAATCAAATATAAATGTTTTTGCGTTCTAATCATTAAATCGTAAGCCCTAAAAGCAAATACATTTCAGTTTATAAATGACAAACAAACCTGTGCTTGAGGGATTCTGGATTTTAATCTTAATTGAGAAAAAAAATTTTGTTGTCAGCTTTGAAAATTAAAATATGGACATACCTGAAATGAGAAGAAAAACATAGAAAATAAGTACTAGTTGGAATTATAGAAGTAGAGTAATAAAATATTTAGTGTTTGATATGATTTTAAGATTTGGGCAATATTAATGAAAATAATTACATAAAGATATTAAATCAACAGTAAATTAAAAAGTTTTCTTACACAATTTTTTGTAAATTCTAATTTTTTTTTTATTTTCTTTGCATCCATCCATTTCTATTTTCCTATACATTCTCTAAGGGAACATTAGTGACAATTGTTTTAAAAACACTCGTCTCATGCCATATTCAAATGTGATATAAAAAATTACGAATCGTGAACGGTGAAAACTTAAAAATATTCCAGATAGTCTAGGGCATACAAATTTAAAGCTTGGCAAGCAAAAGCATGTATTTGGAATATAATTTTGCATTAATATTATTCGCAACGATTCGAACTTACAACTAGACCACAGCCGTACATTTATTTCTTATTAGAAATAGAACAAATAACCTTGTAGTTTTTTTCATATACAATTATTTTACATCTACTTTGCCAACATCTGTTTATATTTTGTTTTCTTTTTCGGGATAAAGCAAAAGCAAACAATACCAGAAATATTTAATACCAACCATTTGAAAATGCTCGGTTGCACATGACCAAAAAAACCAAGACACTAGACAACTAGAAAACCAAAGTACCTACTAAAAACTTTTAGCAAAGCGTTTACTCGTACTCAGGTAAATATATGTACATTTTTATACAATGTTGAATACATTTTTGCTACTTTTTTTGTAAATTTTTTAATGGACTAAAGTTTTTCTAACAAGAAAAAACCACAAAATGTTGGTAATTTTTCTAAACAAACAAACGAATTAATGTTTAACTTTTTGTTGTAGATTCTACATTTTTGTTAAATTTTTGTTTGGTGATGGTATTTACGAAATATGAAAACCATTAGTTTGCTGGTGAGTCCGAACCTACTAATATAAATGAACACACTGGCAATATTTATTTCAAAAAAACATGTCACACGGAATGTCATTTTGCCACCCACATGTTTAATGCATAAAACAGCTGTCCTATCAGATGCTATGTTTTATTAGAATATAATATACATACATACTTTAAATGAGAACATGTCGCAAATACTCGCAATGTGGTCTTGAAAAATACAGAAACAATATTGGCAAGGGAATACAACATGATCACAAATTTTATCTGAGTGGATGAAATGGCATTTCATATGGCAAAATCACGTTGCAAATCGTAGCTTAGGATATACAATTCGGCTAAAGAATAACTAACAAAAATTTTTATTTAATATTTTTAGCTTATTTAATGCGGCTTTTTCTTCTCAATCGCGTTACGTGCTCCACGAGAAACGCATAATGGCTTCCATGCGAATAAGTATGCGGCAATTTCTTTAAACAAATATAAACGAACAAAAATGGAAAAAAAATGTTTTAATATAAAAACTGTGAAAAAAAGTTTAACGTAAACAGTTTCAGTCTGAAACACTTATCGCCATAAGTATCGTTGTGCACAGAAGAGCGTTTAAAAAAACGTAAGATGCAGTGAAAAGCTTAAAGAATGAGATGCATAAATATGCATACTCTAGTCATACTGTAATCATAGTCTAGAGCTTATTACGAATGTCGTTGTCATATTTTGACTTCGAATGTTTTGTCCCAGATTAAAGAAAAGTCTTGTAATCTAGTAAAATGCTAAATATAGCATCTATTGAAAAAATATGCAGTTCGAAACACCACAATAACACTCGTAAGAAAGCAGATAGTCTTGTCATAATCTAGTTACTCATAGTCTAGTTTTGCTTTTTTCAATGGACGTCGTGGTAGATGACTACCAGCTTCTAGCCCTACGCAAGTATCCCGGTGCCGATTTCCCACTACTTTTATTGCACACATAAATGGTTACAGTGTGGCCATAGTCTAACCATAGTCTAGTTATAACCTAGTCTTAGCATAGTCATAGTCCAGTATAGTCATAGCCTAGTCATATTATAGCATAGTCATAGTCTAGCCATAAGCAAGTCGTAGTGTTATCATAGTCTGCTCATGGCCTAGTGATAGTAGAATATTAATCCGGTCATAGTCTAGTCATAAGTCATAGTCCACTATATTCATAGCGCAGTCATAGTATAGGTTAGTCATGACCTAGTCATAGTCTAGCCATAGTCTAGTTATAGTGTAATCATAGTGCAGTCAACGTCTTAACCATAGCCTAATATTAGTCTAGTCAGAGTCTAGTTTCTTTAAAGGACATCGTGATAGCTGAGCACCAGCAAGTCGCCCTACGTGTGAGCTTCTACGCCGGTACCGCTTTCGCATTACTTCAGGATAGATGTTAATTGTTGCCAGTTGTAAGTGTTGCCAGTTTAGCCATTTTGTAGTTAAATTTAGCCATTTTCTATCGCGCTTAGCTAGAAGAAAACGTAATTTAGCTATTAGCTATTTTCAATTTAATTTAGCTGTTTTTAGCTATTTTAGACATTTTTTCGAGATAGATCCAAGAGTACGAGCATTTATTTAGAACTTTTTGAGTACAGAAATGCTGGTGGAAATAAAAACTTAAAGGAATTTTGCTTTGAGACTGACATCTCCTCAAAAGCAGCAAAATTAATATTCCTGAATCTAAAATGAGAAAAACAAACTCCACTTAATAACAATTGATTCGTTTATTCTTTTCATAGATCATTCAATTCATAAATTATTATATTGAATATTTTAGTAATAGTTTATTTTTATAAGTTTGGATTGAAACCAATTTGAATTTTCAGTAATTTTTTTATATGAGTATTTAGCCATTATTGTTGAAGGAATTTTGGAAACACTAGCAAGCAACGTCCTGTAAGAGATTACCGGACCGGTTAGTGTGATCATAGTCGATACAGAAAACACAAAAGTCGTATATATTTAAAGCTAGAGCTGCTGGAGACAAACTAAGGATGCAATTGTAATCAAAACAAAGGTTAGATTACGTTCAACAGCCATCTTTCCCTTACTTGGGTATGCAATTTGGTCCTTTTGTGATACCTATAATAGATAGAGAATGGAAAATTCGAAACAGAAGAGTAGGGACGACAGAAAACAGAAACCACCACAGTATACAGCGGGAATGGAACCTACGACCCTCTGACTACTAGTACTTTAGACAGCAGCCCACGAGCGACTGCCCAAATTTTTAGTGTTCCAAAGGAATGAACACAAAATCAACGTAATGGTTATATACCCACCTATAATCTGTTTGATTTTTGATCTCTAGAATCTCAACGACCACTCCTAGTCAAAGAAAATTTGGCGGGCAGGAAGTTCTGTAGTTTTTTTTTTTGCTGTGTAGGATATATAACTGGTCCAAATATGAGACTTTACCAAAGGCACCACTAATTAAATTTAAGATTCCTAGGTCTGGGAGAAAGTTAGAAGGGTCGGATGTGCCGATTTCATTGATAACTCTCTCTTCTTACACAATTTTGATATATGAAATAGGTCGGAAATTTCTCATCCTGTTGAAAGGTCGAATGTTCGTTTTTAAAGCCTGTCTGCACTTACTATTTTTGTTGCTGAAGTTGTTGTTGTTTGTGGGAGAGATAGGACACACCAGTAAAAAGGGGCACATATTTGCGCGTGTACTTGCAATTCTTATTTTAGTTCCTTACTTGCAACTTACACACAATCAGATTTCCATATAAAAAATCTAAAGTTGGAAGGCCAGAAATTTATTATATGGACACGATTACAATTTCAAGGAAGAATAAAAAAATTGCAGAAACCAAATTACTTGTGTAGACTTGCAAAGTTGACTGGCAACTACATCTGATTCAATTGCTAAGAGAATAGTTAAAGCCAGATACTTGAAATTTCAGGTAAGAAGTTTTGTAATTAACCTGAACTGAAAAAAAGTTTTAAAGGCGAAAAAGGTTTAAGTGCAAGTGAAGACAGCGAAGCAGGTAGGGAAATTTAGTTCTATTGGTTGAAACAAATGTTTTAAACAGGATTAACACAATCAAGGGCGTAGCCAGGATATGAAATGGGGTGGTGCCACGAAAATTATGATTTTTTATGATTATGATTTCTTATGATTATTACAATTTCGATCTATTTGAGGAGTAATCTGCGTGGAACTTCTGAAAATTTTGCTAGAATTTTTTTTCAAAAATTCGTCCTTCTTCTCGGTTACCAATCTTCGGTATACGCTTAGCATATATAGTCCTGCAATGTACAATATACTTATTTTTTGATAATAAGTAAAACTTGTGTTTGTTAATTAACAGTTGCAGTAGTGCACGGCTGTGACAATGAAATTAATAACGCCTTCCTTATATTTGGATAAAATAATCCAGCGTCTTTCAAAATACTCGCCAGCTCTAAGTCGGCTAATTCGTCTTTACCCATTTTTTTTTTTTTTTTGTTTCCAAGAATTATACCAAAGCTCAATTTCTCCTTCCAAATCATCCAACTCTTAAAAATGCTCAAACATTTTTGTGGCATCTTTAAGCTCTTCCAGCTTCAAAGAAAGCATGTTTGACGGGGGCAAACAATGAATTGCAAACGCTAGCCTATTCTCTTTATTAAATCTTCTGTCCAGTGATGAAATTAAAGAATCTATATAAGGAATGTATATAAATAGATCACTTCCAGTATTCAGCAAGTGATGAAAATGGGGGATTTGAACGGTGCGTTTGACGAGAGACTATCCTTGGAACAGATATCTCTATTCCTAAATTGGCTGTGTTCTTGAATAGAAAAAAGAAATCCGTACACAATACCTTGTGCATTTTTTAATAATTTTATATAGTATGTACATATATAAAAAAATTGTTATAGAATTAGGTGGTTGCCACGGCCCTCTAGGCCCATACCTAGCTACGCCCATGTGGTAATCTATCAAGGGCGTAGCCAGGATATGAAATAGGGTGGTGCCACGAAAATTACGATTTTTTATGATTATTAAATTTCGATCTATTTGAGGAGTAATCTGCGTGGATCTTCTGAAAATTTTGTTAGAATTTTTTCCAAAAATTCGTCTTTCTTCTCGGTTACCAATATTCGGTGGACGCTTAGCATACATAGTCCTGCAATATACAATATACTTATTTTTTGATAAGTAAAATTGCATATTATTTTACCATTTAAAGGAGCTTCAGTCATTGTGGGGCGCAACCATGTTTTTACTCGCCTTAAAGTGCTAAATGACCGCTCAACAGTTGCAGTAGTGCACGGCTGTGACAATGAAATTAATCCTTCCTTACATTTGGATAAAATAATCCAGCGTCTTTCAAAATACTCGCCAGCTCTAAGTCGGCTAATTCGTCTTTACCCAAAAATGCTCAAACGTTTTTGTGGCATCTTTAAGCTCTTCCATATTCAAGGAAAGCATTTTTGACGGGTGAAAACGCTAGCCTATTTTCTTCATTAAATCTTCTGTCCAGCGATGAAATTAAAGAATCTATATAAGGAATGTATATAGATCGCTTCCAGTATTCAGCAGGTGATTATAACGGGGGATTTGAACGGTGCATTTGACGAAAGACTATCCTTGGAACCGACATCTCTATTCCTACATTGGCTGTGTTTTCTTGAATAAAAAAAACCAATCCGTCCACAATACCCTGTGCATTTTTTAATAATTTTATATTGTATGCATGTAAAATTTTTTTATAGAATTAGGTGGGTGCCACGGCCCTCTAGGCCCATACCTGGCTACGCCCATGAACACAATGCTTTCTTTTCATGACATTTGTTGCATGCAAAATATTTGCTAAGCAAACGGGATAGCAAAACTGGCAACACATGCAATTCCATACGATTTCTTGCAACACTTTTTATCCCAACTGTTTTACTTCACCTGATATTGGTAAATAGCAAAAATTTTATGCCACAAATTTCATGATAAAAACACAGTCTTAAGCTTTTTTTGCCGAAATATATTTACATTACTTACACACATTATTGTTGGTATTGTTTGGCCTTTTGTAATACACTTGGTCTAAATGTCTATAGCAAAAAGTGTTTACGTATGAGTACTTATGTGGACTTAACAGAAAACAACTACTCGTACTGGTAGTATATATTATGGTATACGGAAGTGGTTAAATTTCAACATTTTGTTATTACACTAATTTAAAAGAAAAAACCTTAAGTATGCCGGTATATATTTATACAGATGTTTGTGTTCAAGGTATTAGTCGTAAAAGTCGTTCATGTGAGTTTGTAAAAGTAGACCGGCCAATAGTCTAAATATCTATGTATGTGAATTGCTATACGAAATTTTATTTGTACGTATACAAAGGTAAACGTATGCAGATAGAAAGTCTTTCTCAGACATTATTTTTGGTTTCCAGTAGCTCAACCACAATAAAAAGCCATTATATTAATGAACCATTTCCAAACATTATAAAATTTCATATGAAAGTACAATGAGAGGTTGCTTTTATGTTGATTTCAAATGATAAAGAAATGCATTTCTTTATCTACAAAAAAGTTTTCATAAATTCAAGTTGTAATATATAATTAAATTGGATAAAATAATTTTGTTATTATTACGAAATATATTGTAATTTTATTGCAAAGTTTTATTGGCAGCAAGAGTAACTGCCTTTCTTTTTACTTAAAAAACTTGATAAAATTTAACTAAGTTTCTAGGACCTCGTAATTAATTTGCAAATCATTCAAGCATTATAGGAGTATGTCAAATATTAAATTCATTAATTTTCAATATTTCGCTGCTATGTAGGAGTGCTTTGTGTAGCAATTCCATAAATGGTTCCTGTTGATTATGGATAGCGGCCATATAGAATCCAGATAAGGTCAGCACGGTCCAGTATATTTTGAAAGTACTGAAGAATTTCTCTCTCGCCATGGAATATGGAATATTGTAATTTTACTTCTGATAAGTGTTTCACATCACTCATCAACCAGACAGGATAGAATTAGTAGCTACAAGTCTAAAGTTGGCATCTGAACTCTTAAATACTAGCTTACATCATGTGCTTTGCAGGTGGATGGAAAAGTCATTTAGTTGTTTTTTATTATTTGATTTTTTTGTTTAATAAAAACAACGTGTTTCTTAAGGGGCCTTGCAGTAAGATCAGGAGGTTGCTTTGTAATTCGATTCAAAAGGAAAACTATTAGAATTCGTATATAATTAACATTGAGATTCGAAAGTACTTTCTTTCGTTTCGAATTACGGAGTAAGTCTACAAATAAATCATTACATGTTGTTACGGCGGCATCTGTCTAAGATTATATTTATTATGTCACAAAAATGTTATTTTTTATGGATTTTCGAATAACGCCATCGAGCATCGTTAGTAAGACCACCATCACTCGTCGTTAGTGAAGCCGAGCCATCAGTCTGAAGTGTGCTTCTTCTATGAAGGTCTAGCCTGACAATGGCTCTTCCGCCAACGTGGCAATCACCACAATTGCATGACAGTTTAACAACCAAATAGCACAGCCAACAACTATGTTGAAGATCAAAAGCACCTAGAGCAACCACATAGTGAATCGACAATTTTTACTAACCCAAACATTAGCCTTTTAACAAATTTATGTAAGTTCTATTTTTCTGTCATCACGTGATCATGTTAAAGGATAGAATGAAAAATATATACGTGGCACTTAGTCACGTCACAATTGGCATTTCGCATAACTGATTTAAGCTTATGCTGATACCACGCGATTGTGACCGAAATAGGCCAGTAAAATCACTATGAAAGTCAGTAAAACCCATACCTTCGCTAAAATTCAGCCATATTTATACTTCAAACACATTTCCATATTCCATATACAGAACATACACAATTTTTCAGGCAAACGAAGAAAGTTTGAATGGTTTATCTTTAGTACAGATTTGTCCATCTTTCTCATAGTGACAATTTCGATCAAGGAGCGCCCATTTAGCAATCAACCCCATAGTGCGCTATAAAATAAATTACACTGCAAACTTAATATCTGCTTGGAAACATTATATATTAAGAAAAATCAATTAATTAATTCCTTTTGAATTATAGCACACTAACGAAATATTTCATTTACTATAGGATTAAGAAAAGTTAACTTAAGTCGCCTGTTTAATTCAAATTTTGAGAAACAAGCCTTTAATATTATTTATAAAACAAAGTCTGTTAGATCGAATTCAGACATACATAGTTTTAGTGAGTTATCTTTAGTACAGATTTTTTAGTCTTTCTCATTGTGACAATTTCGATCAAGGAGTGCTTATTTAGCAATCAAACCCATAGTGCGCTATAAATTACACTGCTTTATTTTCACTGCAAACCTTATATCTGATTGGATATTACGAAAAATTAAATAAACCTTTTGAATTATAGCACACGAAGAAATTATTTCATTCACTATAGGATTAAGCAAAGTTACCGGCATCGCCCTTTTACGCTTCGTTTATTAACGTTTGAATTGCAAGTTAAGCCGCCTGTTTAATTTAGATTTTGAGGAACAAGTCTTTAATATCAAAATGAGAATATCTTTTGTTCAATATTCGTAGTCCTCTTTGTTTAGCCCTTTTATACATACATATATTTTTTTCGTGTGCCTTGTGTTTTCACCATTAACCAACGGCATCGTCATCGTTAGCATCATCATTGATTACAATCATTAAAACTGTTATTTCTTTCGCTTCCCTTAATTTCATTTAACCCTGAAGCCCAAAGTCATAATGAAAACAGATAATAAAAAAATAAAAAGTAAAAAAATCGTTTCTTAACCAGCGGCTGTATTAAATAAAAAATCTTGCATTTTTATTGTCACAATCGTTACATCTGAACCATTCTATGGCAAAATGTAATTACATTGTAAGTGAAACGCTTTTAAATTCTTTTTTAACTGAACGGAAAATTAATCCTTATCCTAAAACAATATAAAAATATTCTGCTGTAAAACATAAAACGGTTCCAAATCCGTTGTACAGAGAAAACGATTTGGCTGTTCAACTGTTATTAAATATTTAATTTTTGTTTATATTTCATTAAATTAAATATATGCTCTTCTTAAGGAAATTGCAGATTGCAAAAACGGCAAGTTGATGTTAAAATATAAAACAAGCTGCACGTGAGGCATTAAGGAACTTATCTTTTATTTAAAATAAAAAGCATTAAATTAAGATTAAATAAAATAAAGCAACGTAAAATAAAATAGTTGATATATTGCAATATTCTTCGACCCTTCATATTTTTATTGTAAAAGTTCCAGTAAAAAGACAGCTTCCAAAAAAGTCATAAAAATGTTGAGATTAAGATCCGGAAGTAGGAAAAACTTGTATCATTTTCAATCATTTTGAAATGGGCTTGTCACTGCCGGATGTTCTCTTTGGCGAATCCTATTCACCGATTTGGAAGTTATCTTCGTTATAGTTTTGCATATAAACTAATTATACATAGAATTAGGATCTGCCACTGTCAAATCCTAGTTCATATCTGTAGGGCGTACAAATTCTCTATTTCTTATCTGAAGTAATTTTATCATTATTTTTTTAAGAAATATGTTTTCATGTAGATCTAAAGAAATGAGTTTTTCATTTAATGAACAAACAGTATTTTCTAATTGCTTTAAATAAATTGGTAGAAGTAATTCCAAAAATGCACTAACGGATCCTTTGAAACCAATGAAAATGAACAACTCATTTTTTTCAGTGGAAGTGTTGATTTTAGCAGCAGGTTGTTTTAGTTTAAAGAATTAATTATCGTTATTATTACATTTCTCGCTAAGAAAATAAATTTTATTATGACGAAATATTGAAAAGAATTAACGAAAAATATATTTTAAAGCAACAATAATATTCGTTTAAAAAAAATTTAATTTCTTTAGAAGATTAGTGGCCATATTGAAGAAATGAAGAGGGGGACGTACTACACACTATATAAAGATGGTGGTGGTCTAGGGAGTGCTTAAATGGAATATAATAGTGGGATATTTGAAGTAACCTTGAAAACGGGTTTGATAATATATGTTTTTTTATTTCATAGGAAGATTAGTGACTAGAGAGGGACTGGTACTACACACTATATAACTAGGTTCAGGAAGAGCTTTAATGGAATATAATAGTGGGAAATCCAAATTAATTTTAAATTAATTAAAGTCTCTTAAGCTGTATGTGTTATAGCCATTTTATTAATTGTTTTACTTCGCCTACGAAGAAGGGCGCTTGATACAGTAAACATTAGCGTAGAGAATATCCAATCGCTGTTACTATTAAGTGACCAGTGATATGCCTTCATCACTTAAAGAGTTCAACAATAATTAAGCTCAGTAAATGCGGTTTGAGAAAGAAAAACATAATCTGTTCAATGTGTTCGGTAGGACCGACAAAGCATAGTATTACTAAATTTAATAGCACTAATATATTGTACAAAATACCGTGTAAGATGATAGTGAGTATTGTGATAAGGTATATATAGGACCTATAAAAATAAATTTAAGATTGGGACAAAAGTCAAAAGAATCGCGATAGAGATAGTGGAACATTGTAGGAAATTAAAACACTCTCCAAACTTTCAAAAATAAATTACAAATTAAGACTCATTTTAGAAATGTTACAAATTATTAAACCTCCACAATCAAACAGAATTAATTTTAAAACAGACACAGACAATGTTGCACATAGTAGCAGACATTTAATAAATAAGAAATATTAGATTGAATCACATATAATTTTTCATATTAAAATAACATAAATTATAATTTAATTTTAAGTGCACATATTTATGCATATGCATGTGTATTGGTATAGATGTACTTTGTCTATATGTATGTATGTATGTTTATTGATGAGTCTGTATATTTATTTCATATGTATATGTGTTTGTTTGATATTATGTTATTGATATAATTACATTAAAAAACGTTTTAAACAATTATAATATATTTTCCAACGTTTTTCAAACGTAAAACGACTCATTTTGGTCCGCGGTGGTATTATATTGGCTGATAGTCAATATATCGAACAGAGAGTCTATCACGGTCAAAATAACAACATATGATTTATGAAGATAATTGTATTTGGACCACCCTTTGCATATAAAAAATATAATTAAAAGAAACTAATCGGCTTCAAAATTTTGTTGTGCATCAAAACAAATTTTACTCACAAAAACCTTCATTTTCAGTGATTTTTAGCATTTAAAGTATATTTTTGTGAAACGCAACGTAGCCCCATAATTTATGCGAAAAACAGATTTAAAAATCTTTATAGAAATCAAAGCTTAAGCATTGCCTAAATTTTTATTATTAATACTTTTCCTTCTTTTTTATAGACGATTACGTTTTCATGAAAAAATATTAGTAAATCTTGCATTTTTTTTTTTTGTTTAATTCCGGCTTATCAGTAACTTAATCGTCTTAATTTATTTTAATTTTGAGAATTTAGCTTTGTGTACCTCAGAATTTTAAAAAGAAAATAATATAAAATAATATATATAACAATCAATAAAATGGTGGATAATATGGGAAAAAAGAAACAACTTGAAACTTGGGGTTAAATGAATTAGATTTCGCCACTTCTTTGGTTCTTCATGCTCTTAAAAATATGAAAAAGCAAATTCTTTTCGACTTTCTGAAAAATGGCAATTTAATTCAATTAAATAAAAAAAACTTTTAAGGCACAAAAAATGGTTTATCTTATTGGAAAGTCACAACAACAATAGCAGCAACAACAGCAAAAACAAAATAATAATAAAAGGAAATACTTGTTCAGCCAGCCACCAACCAAGTGGTTTTTAATGTTCAACTTTTTTTCAAGAAATTGAAAAACAATTAAAATTTAATTGCATTTTGTGGGTACGTTTTCAAGCTCAAGATGCCGTTTGAACTTCTCTTGATCGTTTCACAAAATCAATTTGTGCTTGTTTTACTTGTTGATGCTTTTTATTATTTCGTGTGGTTCCTTCAAGTGGACGGTGGTGCTTGTGGACTTTTTGTGCAACGAAATAAAAATCGCAGAAAAGGGAAGAAAAAATATATAACCAAAAGAAACAATAACAATAATAGCAAAAGAATTTAAGAGGCGACAGCGGTGCAACTGGTTAAAAAGTCGTGCAACAAGTTTCCCATAGGAATTTTAAAAAATACATGCATGTAACTTTGAAGTTGAGGTGTCGTTTATTTTTCAAAACAGGGAACGCCAAACTTGTTATTATAACAGTGTCGGCCACTAATTATCCCATCGTCCTATCTCTATTGAAAAATGTTTAAAAGGAAAGAAACTTATTTGAATTTATGGCGTTCTCAACACAACTAGGTTTGGTTGTGTCAGAGTCAAACCAACTTCCACCACATTCTTCATAGTATTTTAAAACCCAATAATTTTTAGTTGAAATTTTTATGGCATTACCATCTTAAATATCAATTTTTGATAGAAAAGCAGACAAATTACACCCGTGGCCGTACTCACAATGAGTTTCCAGACTGAAGTAACCACAAGATAAACGGGAACAGTGTTAGTTATCGCATGCAAAAAATAAATAGTACATATACATCTCTCTAACGAAGCTCTATATTTAACTAGATTTCAATAGTAACACGACAAAATATTTCATTGTGATTTAAATTTCGAAACTGTGAATAATCGCGTAACTCTGTTATATACTCGTCGTACTTTCTCATTAATTATTCTTAATTTTTTAACTTCTGTTATGAACTATTTTTTATTTTCGACAAAATGTCGACACCCTTCTAAATGTTTCCTACTGACATAATGACTTTTTTCGCATTCGCCTCCGTGTGAAAATGATTTATTGTATTTGCAGCATTAATTGTGTGAAATAATCATTTAGCATCAATGCTTGAGTGACTATCCGACTGGCTTCTGGTATTTCTTTGTTTCACTCTTCTTAATGGCATCCATCCAACACACCTTTTTTCATGTTGTGTTTCATGAACATCACATTGTACCTTATTGTGTATTAAAAAAAAAAAAGATATGAAAAACAAACAACGAATAATGTTTCCTTAACTTTTTTGTTTAATGAATGTATTCCGTAGCGTAACTGCAACTTAATAAATGTATTAGATAACAACTTAATGAACAAACAAAACAAAACAACAACAGCAACACCTAAACAGAAAGCAGCATTGGCATTGATGGATATTTTTTAATTATTTACTAGCATTACACACGTTAGTGTAGTGTAAACGTACGTATACATTCGTGTGTAAAAACTTTGTATTGTTTTATTGAATTTATTTTTTTTTTACTTTCGAGAATAATTTATTATCAGTTGCCTGTTCATACTCGTATGTATGTACTTTCGTTTATTTATGCATTTTATGTTTTAAATGCAAAATATTTGTAAAACTAATTTACAAATTAAAGGGAAAAATATTGAATGGGGAGAAAAGAAATTATCGCATTTGGCCAAGAAAAAATTCTTTTCCACCAGGACCATATAATTGCACACACAGGTGCAGTTTTCATGACAAAATTTCACGAATCAACTTACGAATAGTTCCTTCTTCGGATTTAGTCTAGAGAGTGACTATTTCCTCTCTCTAAATCTGATGAAATAACTCGGCGAAAAGCGACTTGACTAAAACGATGAAATTTTCTTACAAAAAAAACACATTTCGAAGACTTCGACAAATCTTATATTTTGCAAGAAATAAAAAATTAGGAAAACGTTTGGCAAGGTGTACAGAGCTTAAATGGCTTTTTTCAACATAGATTCATTTGAGCTCTGTAAAATGGTTTTTTATCCAAAAATATTTAGCATTTTATAACTGTTACTCCACATGTGCGTTACTTCAACTCTTCTTTCGTAGTTTTAAAATTTTTAATATTGAAAAAAAATACTTAATATTGAAATCTATTATTCTGGATATTCTCCCAATATTAATATATATATATATATATATATATATATATATATATATATATATATATATATATATATATATATATATATATATATGTATATATTTATTTTTATATATATACATATATATATATATATATATATATATATATATATATATATATATATATATATATATATATATGTATATATTTTTATATATATACATATATATATATATATATATATATATATATATATATATATATATATATATATATATATATGTATATATTTTTATTGACAACAACAAAAACCGCTTGATTTGCCTACCTATTTAAATAATTTTTTTACAAAATATTAGAATCAACAATGCTGTCTGGGTAAAGTGAACCCCCGATGCTATGAATACCTCGTTAGAGTGAACACCAGAACGTTTACATTGACTACTCTGTAGAGTGAACACTGATGAACCTCTATAGAGTGAACATACTTTATAGTGAGTTTTTAGGTTTGGCGAAGGAGGAAAACAATTACTACGTTTATACGCACGTCTTATTTGCAAATATAACTATTTGCAAATAACTAATTCACTGTTTATACGGGAAATTGCATACAGAACTTATGTTATTATTAGTGATGCCATGTGACGAAAATATGATTGTTTGGTAAGTAAAACACAAAAAACGTTCATGAAGTGGCAACGTCTTACTTTTTATTTGCAAATAGTGTCGTTATTCACGACTTGTTAAGTGAGTTAATAAGTTACAATAAAAAAGTTATACGGCAACATTCTTCTTTTTTATTTGCAAATAAGACGTGCGTATAAACGTAGTAAATGAAAGATTATAAAAATTAAAGAGAACATGAAATAACGGTAAAGTTTTAGAGTAAGTTGACAAGTTACTCTCACAAATACGCATTCTATGAGGTGTTAATTTATTTAAGTCGGCGCGCATGTTCCATTAAGGTCGTATCTCAAAGTTAATTTCTGAATAATTGGTGTTATAATTGTTACATAAAAATGGATTCGAAATAGAGAATAGAAAGCCAAATTCTGGGCAAGACGTCGTCGGCACATTTGAAATATCCGATGATGAAGACAATGGCGAAACACCAGCAAACACAAATCCGATATCAGCTGCTGAAGCCATTAAGGTGTTTGATAAGGGTATCGAATGGGCTGAGGCTAATACTACAAATTTCGCGAATATATAAGCTCTACATTGCCTTCGCGATCAAGCAGTGCATATATCGGTAAACAAACCAAAGAAACAAACAACTATTACTAATTTTTCCAGTCATTTAAACTTTAGTATTACATGGAAATAAATAAAATTTATAACCTATAAATGCATTTAAAATAAATAAATTGTTTAAATAAAAAAATTCAACATTGGTTTAGTGAACAACCTGGGTATAGTGAAATCGCTCTGCAAAAATTAGTTCACTCTACCCAGACAGCACTGTAATAATTTTTTTCCTCTTTTTTCTATGAACTTTAAAAATAAATGTACCCAATTTTAAAAAAAGTCAAGACAATAAAGAAACCTAAAAAGTAACTCTCGCATGTGTTGAATAATCAATTTACCAAAAATTTAAATTAAAATTAAAATAAAACTATGTAAATTCCCATTAAAAAATTTCACTCACGTTTTCTGGTTAAAACGAAAATCCGAAATAACAGTAAGAAAGCGCACAACACAATAAACAAATATTAAACAGTCAGAAATAAAATTCACACACTGTTAAACATTTAATTACATCATAAGGTCAATGGCTTATCAATTATACTCGTATTTTTTGTTTGTTTTTTATGAAGAACGGACAATGATTAAGTACTTAAAATAAAAAGTAATAAAAAAATCGCAACTTACCCATTAAAATTGAAGTCAGGAAAAATGTTGATTTGAATTGTAGCAGCAACATGTTGTTAAACATTTTTATGAATGACTCTTTGAATGTTGATGACGTTGTTTTGGGTTGACGTTTATATGACACACACAAAAACCATTCACTGTGTTTTAAATTTGATTTTTTTTTTAATCTGAAAAATCAAAAAAAGAGAAAATAAAAAAGAGTTACCACAAATTTCGCATCACAACTAATTATTTATGTATTAGATGGGAAAGATTTCATATGTTAATACAAAAAATATCAGAAATAATTACACAATTGCATTGTTGTTTCATGAGGTAAATTTATTTAATTATACAATGAAAATAATGTTTATAAAGAAAACACAGCAAGACAAAATTAACAATTTTCACATTTTATAAATGTGTATTTAAATATATTTTCAAATGGCTAATTTAATCCAAAAATTATTGGCTAATAAATGACTATTTGAATTGTGTTTCCGTTTTTTTTTTCTTATGGCTTTAAGTGGTTTCGTTAGTTTCTTATTTTGTTTAGCTAATCAGGCCTAACATGTTTTTATGACAATAAAATTCAAAGTTTTTTATTTTATATTTTCCCGATGTTCGGTGAATTTTTTGTTCACTTTATCCAGGGAGTCGTGATTCAAGATTATTATATTACATTAATAAATGAATTTCTTAAACATTTATCTAACACCAATAAATCAATATATAATACACAAACTTTTGAAAAGGCTTTTTTCAAAAAGACACGTTGTTTTCTTCCATAGCCATCTTATAATTATAAAAACTTGAAATTCGGTATCAAGAATAAAAGATGTGAAGAAGAAATTAATGTCGATATCCTCAATTTTATTCTTTTTATCTCATGTTGGTGCATTCCTTCCGAACTTGTGATCATAGTTTTAACTGCATAGCATTCTTTGCTTGTTTGTTGCAGTCATAAAGATTAGAAGTGTTGGGTGTGTTCGGTGATTTTCTGCTGTCTAAAAACTGCATCAACGAATTCTCTCTTTAGTTTCGTCTCAAAAAAAGTTTGAGAAGTGCTTCAAACTCTTCTAAGAAGGCGGAAAGAATGGTAATGACGAGACTAGATCTGGTCGCTTCAGCCCGTCAATAACTGAGTAAAACATTAAAGAAGTAATGAAAATAATGCGGGGAAATTATCGCATTGCTGATATCAACTGCATCTTCGTTTTGTCGTGCTATCTAATTTTTTCGCAAAGCTGGGTCCGAATCGTTGCATACGTAAACGCACAACATGCCACGTAAGAGCCATCTAAAACCTTATTGTTCCGTTCTCAAACTAAAGGCAGATTAACTATATTTTCAGTTTAACAAACACATAAAAAGAAAATTCATTCATTTCTTTTTTACTTTCTTGTTTTTAATTTATACTTTCTTCGTAAAATTAAGGAAATCTTTTTTATAACATTTCATTGCTTTATGATTTTTTTTTTTATTGTTTTTTATATTTTTCAGGTTTTAGTTCTATTTTTATCAAATTTAAATTTTTGGGCTTTATTCACTTAATTTCTTAGTGGATTCACGATAATTTTTTATTAATTTCGAATACTTGGCAAACTTAAAAAAAATTTTGCTCTTCAACAAAATTTTAGTTTGAATTGTTAAAATTGAATTCGATTTGATGGTGAAATTTCGAATTTATGGTAAAACTACTATTTATTTCGATTTTTTATAAAATTGTAATTTTGTGGTAAAGCGTAAATTTTGCGTTGAACTTTTTCTGTGAAATGTAAATTATTTAATAAAAAAATATAAAAAACTTTTTTAGAAATCACATTTCCTTTCAAAGATCATACAGCAATGAAATGCAATGTGTCAATCACCCACCGCACAATGGGTCCGATCACAAACATAATGGTAACAAATAGATATATATATATATATATATATATATATATATATATATATATATATATATATATATATATATATATTCTAGTTTCCTGATCCGATTACAGAATAGCGTAAGCAAGAGATATGTAGATGGACTTGACTAAGCATTTGACAGATTCAAAAGAATATTAAGAGCTGGTAAATTTAACAAACTTGTAACGATTTAGCATCACTACTTGTAACATAAGAGTTTTGATATTTATATGCAACATAAATGAAAAGCGGTTAGTGAAATTTATCCAAATTTATCCTCCGAAGTCATTTTATTGTCTATTTAATTTGAAATATTAGTAGTATATAAACCTTTAAATGTGTACATATGAGTGAACTAGTAAAGTTTTATATTTCGCTGATATTTTGTTTTTAAGTTTGTTTTAAAAATGGATTTTTAATTCCCGCCACAAAAAAATATAGTTTTCATCAGTATTAGACGTTTTGAGGTCCTGGGAAGCTATTCTGTTTCTTTTTGCAGTGATGCATATATGGATGTATGTGTATGAATTGCTGTGTGTATGTATTTACGTGCGCGTGAATGTAAACCACTAATAAATTTTAAAAGGCTGCACCAATCGAAACGAGGTTTTTCGGCATTTGCTTAGATGTCGTGTGAATATGAATCGATTCGCCATAAAAGGTTTAACAATTTTTCAAAAATAAATTTACCAATAGAAGACAGTATGAATTTTTTAAATAAATTTCAAGTTGTCCCACGTTGACCGAACTCAAGCCAAGTCAGTTATTTACCTAAAAACAAATTCAAATGCATAAAATTTCATTAAATTCAGGAGATGTCGTTGTTGAAATTTTCCAAAAAAGAAATATTTTTTATAGCACTGAAAAATCCTTTAAGTCCTTTTTACATATTCGGAATTTTTATGCGAGAAAACTACTTGGACTGGCTTTAATTTAATTTAAATCGGCTTAGTCGTTTCAGAGATATTATTGTCGAAATTATTCGAATATAGAAATATCGTTGCGAAAGATTTCAGAAACAATTTTGTAATTATACCGATTATTCTTTTGAAATTGGTAAGTTCAACCAGATATGGTGTGCTAAATCAATCATATTTGCTTTAATTCTTAAAGAACATTATATTTTTTAATTTCCTTATTTATTATGAGATGATAACGCAATTACATAAAATAATATTTATAAATATGTTATAGTTCGAAAAAAATTACGAGACCTTTTTCATGACTGATATATTTGGATAACTGAATATTTTCGACCAATGTCAGACGTAGCGTACACGTAAAAATTAATTTTGAAACTCATTTTTAATGCCTGTTTTTTAACATACACAGATGTATAAAAAATATGTATTTTTTTATAAATATCTAACAAAAAATAAATCATTTGAGATCAGTTTCTATTTTTAATTTAGTCATTATTCAAACACATTTGACAATTTTGATTTTGATAATTTTTGATGACTAGAGATAGAGATTAAAAAATATATTAAAAAATGCTTTTAGCATCTCAATTTATAATTTAATTTTTTTATTTATTGAAAATGAGAAAACATATTCGAAATTCTAATAGAGGCCATTTGCCAAAAATTAAATAAGATCAAGTTCAAAATTGATTTTCATTTAAATGTCTTACATTACCAGGATAATATGTTTAATGTAATTGTATTTATTGTTTTATTTACTTTACAATAAAAATTTAACCATCAAAATCGCTCCATATGTTTAAGATTTGAGAACTATGTATAATGTAGTCATCATTAATTTGAACAAAGTAAAGAGCTTAATTTTTTTAATCTTAGGTCAGTCTGTATGACATCAATCATTTACTACTATATTTTAGTATCAACCCCATTGTGCAAAACAATTCAAAAGCAAAAAAATGAATTAACCCCAGTATAACAACAGTGATTGGAACAACATAATTTACTTTCTTTTGAAACCATTTAAACGCAAAAATGAAAACTGAAGACTTAACGAATTATAAAAAAGACCATAAATATGAAATGAAACAAACGCGAAAAAAGCACAATTATATAATTAAAACCATTGTGCTGAAAGAAATGTTTAGTCAATAAATAAATGTGTTGCAGAGAAACTTCCAACACAAAAGTAAAACTATAATAATAAAAATTTATAATAAATATTTACGGTTCAATGCATTTATTATAATTTTTTTTTCTTAAACACTTTAATGTCACTTGCAACTATTTTATGTTTTCATTTTTAATTTCGATTTGTTTTTTCTAATAAAGTTGAATTTTCATTTACTTTTTTATTTGCTCACTTTTTCAACAATCATAGATGTTGTTTAATGTTCATTTCTAAACCACATTCCTTAATTGTGGATTGTGAATTTTCTTCATAAATATTTCATTTTATTACTTTTTCTTTTTTTGTTTCATAAGTAAATTAAGTTTATTTTTATAAAAAAAAACAGTACAAATTGTTTAACATTAATGAACTGCTAAAAGAAAGCTTGTTAGCGTTGTTATAATGGCAGTTTAAAGAAAATAATAATTTCTTCCCAGTTCGATTAGTGACTCTTAAAAAACCCATAGTAAGAAGGCACAATAATCTAAAATAGTTAACAGAATTAAAAGTTTTACTCCGAGTTATAAATAGGCGCATAAAAGGTATGGTAGCGACATAGTTGTTACAACTATATTTTATATATTATATGATAGAAAATAAATTGTAGCTGGTTTCAAATATTTCATAGTTTTAGCCAGGTTAAACATGTCAATGTTTATATTTACCCGTTAAATTATTACTATCTTTAAAATTGAAATACGAGGATACCTGGACTACCACCAAATTATTTGATTTTACATAAACAAGTTGATTTCGGTAACACTGTACAACACAAACACACACACACACATAACGAAGTTCTAAGGACCCATCCTGGTAGAGGAAACAAAAACACATACACTTGGATCGATTTTATAAAAATTCACGTCTGCCCTTAATTTTAGGGGGTTTAATTTCTCCCCCCTTAATAAGTTCCTATAGTGAAGCGGCATAGGAAATCTTGTAACTCTTGCATTTTAGATATAAAGTGTGCTCAGCAATTTTATGTAAAACATTACCAGGTACATTTTTGTGAAACATTTGAACTCTCTGACTTTTGCGGTATGGGTTTTTAAATTTATATATTTTGCAATACTAAAACAAAATTTTAATTATTTGTGATAGTCTGCCAATTTAAAATGAATTTATTTATGTATTTTGTTGCGGTTTATTTATTTATTTTATTTTTTTATCTATTTATTTATTTTTTTTTAAGTCTGGTGTCCATGTCTATAACCATTATATTTAAAAGTTTAACAAATCATTTTCAAAAACTAATTGACCAATTGAGAAATTGTGAAAAAACGAAAAACAATAAAAACACCATCGTTTATCTGCATACAATATTTACGAGCATAGTGAAATTGCGCTCTTCCGATCTTCTCGTCATACTTTGATTGGAAATTAATAAGTTACTTTTTGTACAATAAAAAGAAATTACAGATTACAATTTTAAATGTAGACAAGAACTTGTTAATCGTGGCTAAAATTATGTTTGAAATATTTATTAACAATCATAGTTTGTTTGCCACAACATATCGCTGAGACCATGACATATGTATTACAGCTGGAACCATGGCTTTAGTGTGCGTATGATGATTTTTTATAATTCTGCTGCTGATAAAATATGTGAGTAAAACATATGTTCAATTTAAAATTTGGTAATTTCCCATACATTTACAAATTTCCTAAATAATATAATTTTACCATAAACAACTTGAAATTATAATAGACATTATTGCTTTATGTTGAAAAAAATATATTTTCTCAACCATGAACATATTTAAAGCCTTGAGAAATTTACGAAAGCAAATGAATTAACAAAAATATCAAATAAAAAAGATGGGTAAAAATAATTACAAAAAAGTAGCAACCGTCTGCAAAAACCACTGAAATGTCATTAACCATTGTTCGTAGTTTCGGTTTGAAATTATTCAAATTTGGTGGCAGTCTGTACAAAACATGACATAATAATTTCCTTTTGTTTTATCTCAACCGGTCATAATGATATAAAAGTTAAATTAAATTTCAATTTACTCTACGTACGTAGACGTTATAATTCAATGAGCACTCAATCTTTTTTTAATAGCCTATTTTGTATTTTAAGGTTAAGGCAAAAATGGTATCATAAGACAAATCATATATACTTTAAGCTATTACTTAGTATTTGGCAGAACAAGAGTCTAGTAAAGAAAATTGACCCAAATTAGCAAAAACAAGGTCGATGCCACAGAAACGTGGACACCCACTGAATCGAGCAACTAATAAAAACGACAACCTTTTCATTAATAATTTATGCCAGTAATCATTTGTACTCATATTCATTTGATTTAACACTTATGTATCTTATGTGTTTTAACAGAAACCGAAATCACGGTTGTTACTCTACAGAAACCAAAACTGAAAACCGGCAAAAACAAAAGTACTCTATTTTGTATTATGTTTTAACAATACCATGGTTTAATAAACTGCAAAATATGGTTTAATAAACTGCAATATATGTATATGTACTAAATACAAAATACTTTGCACTGAAAACTTGTATACATTACAAAGCAGACCTTATCAATTACAAGATGTTTTAAGGCTCTTGGAATTTAATATAAAAGACATACTGAAGAATTTAAATTTAGTCCTACAACTACCCCGACAGTATATGTTATCAATTTCGAAACCAAACAAGAGAGTAAATGCCATTTAGATAATGAAGAACATTAAAATCATTATTGCAGGAATCTGCTATCAAAACAAGGTCTTACAGACGTAAAGAGAAAAGGAGATAATTTTATTGTATATGTTCCAGTTTTGTTACTGTTTTACTTGAATCAATCAATTTAATTTATTTTTAAGTTTAGAGTCTCTCTTATTTTATTTTATTCAAACGATATTTCAATATTCTTCCAGTACCATTTTCAAATTATTTATTTATTTTATATAAATTTTAAAACCAAATTTGAAAAATGTTAAATAGTACTCGAAGTGTACCGAAATATCAACGAATAAAATAACTTAGAAAGACCGTAAGTTAAAGAAATAAATTAAATTGATTAATAAAAATATATGTTCTAGTTTTTTGACCATTTTATTTTCATTGAACAATTTAATTTACTTTTTTAAGCTTAACGTCTCTCCTTTTTTTAATATTATGAATCCATATTTCGGTACTCTTTTTGTACCATCTTCCGGGTATTTGTTTATTTTATATTTTGAACATGGTATTCAAAGAAACCGAAATATCGATAACTACAATAAAATAAGAGAGGCTTAAGATTAAAATATAAATTTTATTAATTAATAAAAATTTTTTAAGCCTTTTATTTCATAAACGAGCTTTAAGTCTTTTTATAACACAAATTTATTTTACTTCAATACTTCCAGTGCCTCTTTGGGAGTCTTCTTCAGGAAAAATTTTTTTAAAAATGTGACAATAACAAATGAAAAATTTTTTAAATTGTTTTTACACACATAAAATGAAGTGAGATTAAATCACGGTAAAATGGAAGAGGTTCACTAGTTCTGTTGAGATGAGATAATTAACAATTGATTTGCAAGAAAACTAGCCAACCCCTTACTTCTATCCAGCCAGCAACCAAGTTTGACGACTTTCAGTAGTTGAGCCAGCCAGATATATGAAAATTAAGTATTACTTTGGGTGGGGAGTGTCACTCACTTGCCTCCTATGCAGTCAGTTTATGCTCGGCAATGTTCTTTGACTGAATAGTAACTCTCGCCAAAAATTTAAATGGTCCCACCTCTAGAGTAAATCGTTTCATAATTTTAAAAATCGGTCCACAATTGACGGATAAATCAAAGCTATAGAAAAAACCTAAAGGCGAATAAACTTCTTTTTTTAAGTAGCTTAAGAATTAATTGTGCTATAATTGAAATCAATGTAGCACAAGTATGCTTTTTATAAAAACTTAAAACGACACTTAAAACCTTAAACAAAATTAAATTGGTGAAGCAATTTTATTTTTTCACCTCTATACGAAAATATTCGAAATATATTTTAAAAATCTTTTTTAAAATACATATATCCATTTATGTATAATCGGAGTTGTAAGCGAATGATTCTTTTTCTGAAAGAATCAGTGAATCATTAATGCAATGAATTGCAATATTTGGAATAAATTAAAAAAAGGAATTGAATTAATATATGAATGTATTCGTAATGAATTAATAATCTTTGAATGAATTCATTTTTTGAAGAAAATTAATTGAATTAAAATTCAAATGAATGGTGAATAAAAATTTTAGAATAATTCATTTTACAAAAACATGAATTGAATTAAATTTTAATTAATTCATTATACAACAAAAGATTTTGAATATACCATACTCTAGAAACGAAATTCGAATAACTTGTGTTTTTTTTTTCATGAAAATTTTCTAACGAACAAACGTAAATCAATTTAGGCGTTGTTCTGTCCATCAAAGCAAAGTTTTTAGGGTCTGTATTGAAAAGAAAAACAGATTTTTGAAATTGAGATATTAATTTTTTTTGTGTATAATGAATTAATTCAAATTGTAATTTAATTCATAGTTTTTTGGAAAATGAATGATTAACAATTTCAATTCAATTAATTTTTTCACAAAAGTTTGAAGGCATTCATATTTTAAGTCAATTCCTTTTTTTTTCGAAAAATTAAATGCATTGAAATGTTTGGCTGAATTAAAAAGCAAATATGAATCATTCTTTTACAGCTCTGTGTATACTGAATTCAATGATGACATTGTTGTACAAAAGAACCACTAGAAAAAAAATTTACATCGACAAGCCTGAATGCCTCTGACACTCTATTAAAGGAGTTTCTTTGTCCTTGCCACTAAGGATTAAAAGTACATAGCATGCGATATAAAGTTCGGTTGCTTGTACACTACATGTGTTAGGGCTTTCTTGGGAAATTATTTTTCAATTCCTTAATTCAAGATTAATTTCAGAATATGGTCCATCACATTTTTAAAGCAGATGAAGAAATATGGTTTGTTTTTTTTTTCAATAAAGGATCAAATTTTTCTTGCAAAATAACACTATGGAATATGAAATTAGCATCGTGCCTTAGTTTTAACCTCAATCGCATTTTCCTTCTATTATATAATTAAGTGAAATTTGCAATACCGCTGGTTACATATGGATTAAAATGCGCTTAACTTAAATCAGTTTTCAAGTAAAGCCTGTTTAGTTAAATTTTTTGCAAGTTCCAATTCCAATTAAAATAAATGCTCGTTTAATATTTAAAAGCAATAAATTCCTTTCCTTAATAAGAGTCGATAAGTATTTCTTGCATCCAACAGAAGAAAACTAAAATGTAATACTTTAAACCTGTTGGCTAAATTTATCATTTTAATACCAAAGGAAACCGGATTCAGTTCACCTGCATAATCTTCAAAACCAAAGAAAAACGCACAAATTATATAAGAAATTTAACACATTGTCCAAAAAGAGCATTTAGTTCCAAAGATTTTCAGTTTGAAATACAAATACTATTATAACATTTTAGGTTTCATAATTTTGTTTTTATATTAAATTTTTTTAAATACTGTTTTTAAGAAATAAGAAAACACATACAGATATTTTTTTTTTTTAATTTTTAAGTTTAGCACTTGTTTTTTAAGTGTATTTATTTATTTTTTCCAACTTCGAAAACTATTTGTATCCGTTAAGAGGTATCGTACAGTTTGAAAACACGTCTGCAACTAAAGTAAAAGTTGGTAGTAACAGCAGTTGTTCTCTTAAACTCAACTTACAATTTAAGCCACTAAACGTGATTTAAAATAAAAACAAAAATAAATGTTGAAGTAGCTATAGTTGTAGTAGTTGAAGATATTTAATTAATTTTACTTACAAAAAACGGCCGCCCGTTTTGTACTCAATACAGCAATGGTAAGCAGTGCGGAGAGTTTAAATTTAGTGTAGCAAGTTGAGCATGCGCAATGCCCAAAAGCGCTACAAATGAAAAAATATGTTGCTATAGAGGCACATATTCGAATTCACTCAATTGTTTGGAGAAATACTATATACATATGTAAGCCAGTTTAAAAAATTTGCTTTGAAAATTTTATTTTTTTATAGTAAAAATTTAAAAAAAAAATTAATAATAATACTCTTACGACTTATTTGATAAGAATAAAAGAAAAAAATAATAAAAAAATAACATGACTGAAACGTTTAGCAATTTAACTAACAAAGCGTCTACATGTTTAGCGAAGCTGTGAATTTAAGCACAAATTTTACCTGAATAAATACCATACATAAGTAGAAATTAAATCAGCGGGATAAAGTACTATTTTGCTACATACAAGCAAAAAGGAAAACAGGTTTATTGGAAAAATTTTTTTCTAATTTCTTGAGAAGATTTGTAGCTCTATTGGAGAAACGGAGAGGGGCTGGTATTACACACTATATATAGAGATTTTGGTCCAGGGAGCGCTTATATAGTTTAAAGTACCAACCCCTTACCATTTCTCCAAAATGGCCAACAAATTAAAAAAAAATCAAACCGCATTTATTAAGCTTATAAGATAATTTTAGATATCCCATTATTATACATCAGTTAGCTACAATCACAGCAATAACCTTTATATAGTACATAGGCTATTAATCTCCTCAAGAAATAATTTTTTTTCTAAACCAATTTTATTATTGCGTTAACATATATCTATCTTTCTTTATTAAGAAACTCTTAATGCATATTTTCCGTCCTAGCTCATATATTTCTTCCCAACTAGCCTAGTCCAATTCGGTATTTCTGTTAACTGTTTAACAGAGCTCTTTAACCCAAAAATTGTCATTGCTAAAAAAATATGGTTTTTGTCTCTGCTAGTCAAATTTTAACTTGCCGTCACACACATGCTAATTTTGCTCTTTTTTCACCCTTATGGTGCCAAAAGATGACCGAATATAAATTGTCCAATTGAGTCTTATCGTTAACCTAGATGCCCTTATAACCTAACCAAGTCTTTAGTAAAAGGAACAAAAACTTTTATCTTGCATTTCTCAGCGCATAAAGTTCATAATTTTTAATACAAATGTCAAGTCCATTCTGCTCTAAGGTTGCTGCCCTTCGATATATACAGAAGATCAGGTGTTTGTGAATCAATGACTTCGCAGGATATTGAGAATATTGTGTCCTAGAGTGGTATTCAACAATAGGCTTTCGGAACAATCCAACCAAGAACTAATGGCCACAGAAATAAAAAGACGTAAATGGCGGTGGACTGGCCACACTTTAAGAAGATCAAAGAACAACATCGCCATAAATGCCATAGACGACGTCCAGCTCATATGTGGAGAAGGCAAATCGATGTAGAAGTGGCGGGAATGGGTAAAACCTAGTGCGAAGTGAGAGCGTAAGCGCAAGACAGGAATATGTTCAACCACTTTATTGAGCCCCTATGCTCCTTATAGGATCGATGGGAGCATATACATGTATAAAACAAAAAACTTGCTGGATCTTATCATCTTCAATAAAGTTTTCCTTAAATAAGTAGTTGTTAAATTAAAAAAAATTATGAAAGGAAATTATAAAGAAATAAGTATGACGCCTAAACAAATAAAGTTAAAAATTTAAAACAAAACTTTTGTTTATTTATTGTTGCAAGCAGACAATACATTGCGGACCAGTAAGGGCCTCAGTGCACTTAGACTCAAATTAAGTCAGAGATACTACAATAAAGTTTATTTGGACTCGGTCATTTCCAAAATACTAAATACACAATTGTAAGTTTTGGCCATTCCTCCGCTCCTCAGGTGCAAAATGATAGATATCTTTTTTGAATTAAATCTTAAATCATTATTACACATTAAAAAGTTGAGTGTCAACAACAAATTAAATTTCTACATTTCAAATTTGTTGCAATGATACTGTTATATTCGATTTTTAAAGTGTTTTATAAATTAAAGGTATTTTGTATAAAGAGGTCATACAAATACCTAAAACTGAGTAGATTTGCAAGTAGAAGATTTTTTTCTAACGTTTGAGTTCTACCTAGCGCTGCTTAAGAAAAAATCGCCCAAAACTTTATTCTAGACTGAATATTCGTAAAATAACATCGGGGACCAAGAGAAGATGGTGAAAATAGAGATGTTCATCCTGAAATTGTTGATACAGTTCAAAAACAAAAAACTTGAGGAAGATTTTAAGTCATCACCTAGAGTAATTGATATTTAACTGAACTGGCCTTTGTACTTAAACAGATGCAGCTTCTCAGCGAGATGTTAGATTCGTCTCTATGCTGACATTGGTTTCCTTTTGTCTGTTTGGAATAAAGGGACATCAAGGATAGTCTTGGCAATATTTTATGGCACTAAACAGGATGTATTAACTGTACTGTTCTGTTTACTGCTCTATCGCGACCACCTTGTCAAATTAATACTTTTTGGTACTCACGCTTGTCTTGTCTATCTTCTGTACTGCTGTAGACATATTGAGTTCAACCATATTGAGTTCAACCATTGATAACATCGCGGCGGATTAAATCTGTAGCAGAAGATAGCCATATTATTCTTGAATACACCTGACAATATTATTTGTATGATCGGACACTATTGTACTATTTTCTCTAGGGGTATGGGAAGTTGCGTGATGAAGGCAACCACATGTCCGAAATTAAAACTAAACTTGTCTTTTATATGGAGACAACTTCATTGTGGTAAAAAAACATTTTATATCAATTTCAAATATAGTGTACATTAAAAAAAAATCACTCGATACTATAACTTGCTTGCAAGTAATTTTTCTTACAAATTCTTTTAGAGGTTTCATGTCTATTATATAAATTTTTATTGGCACTTCAAAGATTTTGGTGTGAATTAAAATTTTGCCCTATGCTCCTTGCAGGAGTAAAAGGAATAAATATATTTATATATAAAATTTTAAAATAGAAAAGACTTCCAAAAGCCCTGTTTTAACTAAAAGATGAACTGACTTTAGAGCTGTTTTACAAAAGTGTGTCAACGGATCTTAACGCTGTAGGAAAATGTTTGTCGCAATTCCTCGCGCTTTTATTAATATAAGCACTGGTTGCCACTGAGAAATTTTATAATGAAGTGGAAGAAGGCAACATTTGCATAAAATTTTATTTTAATTTTTTTTCTTTGTGTTTTTTTATTTTCATACAATGAAGTAACACTTACTGCCTGTCCCACGATGTCACTCGACATCGATCGCTCGCTTAAATACGTTTGAAACAGCAACAAATTTTAAAATGTTGTTTTTGGTTTGAATGTATTTATGCGAGGGATCGATGTCGAATGACATCGTGGAATAGGCAGTTAATAATTTTTTTTCTTATGTTTAATTAAGATATAAAACAAAGGAAATTGTTTGCCATTTCACACAATTGAAATATATTATATACATATATATATATATATATATATATATATATATATATATATATATATATATATATATATATATATATATATATATATATATATATATATTGTATATTTATATATATATATATATATATATATATATATATATATATATATTGTGTATATATATATATATATATATATATATATATATATATATATATATATATATATATATTGTATATATATATATATATATATATATATATATATATATATATATATATATCGTATGTACATACACGTATGTACACACAATTGTTTTAACAACATACATTTGTTATTCCGGTATAATCGAATACTTAAACAAAAAATAAATTTTAAACAATAATAAAATGCGGATTTTTAACAGTTTGAGCCCAACGTGCTCCACCGGTGGACATTTGTATTTTAACGATTTGGGACAATGTGACCACCGGTGGTCATTGGTGGATTTACTTTATGCGACATCGTGACCACCCGTGGTCATACGTCGTGTGGTATTTGCCGACATTGTGATCACCAGTGGAAACGTTTTACATACATCTACCATTGAAATAAAATTAGTTCGGTCCCAGGATGTAAACATTTTTGACTTGGACTTTGTAATTTGGTCTGCCAATGCATAAAAAATAGTGAGTTAAATTTGGGTAAGAAAACTTAAGAGTCCATCCATTAACTCAGTTACAACTGTCTCTGAAACTGATGTATCGTCCTGTTTTACCTTGCCTGTATAGACTTTGAATGACCAGGTGTTACCTCCTGCTACACAAAGTTTAAAAACTTTAATGCCGTATCTATGTCGCTTATTAGGTATATATTGCCGGAAATATATCCTTCCACGGAATGGAACGTTACTTTCGTCAATACACACGACATTTTCTGGAAGATACGCCTCTTTGAACTTATCCTGGAGCATATTTAGAACGTTAGATATTTTGCAAAGATGATCATTCAGATTTGCTTGGCTTTCGTTATCAGAAGTATGAAACATGCTCAATAAAAGTTCAAATCTGTGTCTGCTCATAAATGTAGGAATTTGATTTTTATACAGTATGTTCCTGGACCAATAATCCCTTTGTTATGGTACTTGAAGTAGGCCCATCCAAATAATAATTCCAAGAAATTTGCGCATTTCTGAAGGGTCGGTATCAACCCATTTTGATAGTTCTCATAAAGTAAATATTAGAAATACAAATTCATTGTTATAATACTGCGCGTCGTTAGAACAAGGAAAATTTTGTAAGCAAAAAGAACTACAGAGCCTGAATTAACAGATAAATGCATATAGAAAATATATTTATTTATTTTATTTTCAAGGCAGCACTTCATTTGAACGAAATATTTACTGTTGGGCTGAAAACAGTGGTTTTCAATTTCAAATTCCATTAAAAAAACGTTTCGAATTTGTTTAAGAAGAAGTGAGGAGCTAATTTGCATTTCTGTGAAAGAAGTCAACCGGCAGTTTGAGAAGTGGAACGACTAATAATCGGATCGGAAATCGTCACGGCAGTAGTACTGAAATTCAAATTTAGCTCTTTCCCAAATTATATTAATATAAGCTTGTCATTATAAAGTTCTTATGATCAACGTACTAAGAAAATCAGATATTTTCCCCCTTTTTAAGAAAACGATTTCATATTATTCATAATTCGAATTATTCTCCAAAATAATTGTTTAAAGAATTTATTGGTTGTTGTCGGCTTAACTGAGTACGAGTATATGCATTCAATTAATTTCATAAAATAATTTCATATTATAAAATAAATAAGCGATTTAACAATAGAAAAAGGAGTCTTGAAAGGATAAACACAATTTGTTTTTTTTTATGTGAAAGTAGAGAAAAATACTGTTTTCAAGTAAATCTAAGAAAATAAGTACTTTTTTCAAGTTTAATCAAGACTTTCTCAATTTATTTTCCCAAGAAGTCGAAAAACTGCACTATCGGTTACTCTAGATGTAATGAAGATGTCATTCCTTAAAAACAATTTCCTTTTTATCACTGGGATAAAATGAATTCTATATTTTATATAATAAATATTCATAGTGCTACATTTTATGTCGCATAATGACGAGAATATTTAAAAATAGAAAAAAATGTTCCAAATCCCTTTGTAGCGATCATTTAGCAGATAATATGTTGCATTCATAATTATATCCTACTCAATTTACGCTTCAAACAGGTGAGTTTAAAAAATGTTGAAATCTGAAATTTTTGGAGGTACTTAAAAAAAGTTGTCTCTTCTAGTATATAAAATTATAATTTTATGGATATTTCGTGTAAGCGTCTATTAAAAAACAAAAAACAATATACTTATTCCCATAGCCATGTCTTCAACTTGAGTGGAAACCTTTTGTCGAAAATCTTTGCTGTAATAAAATGAAATTTCTTACCACATTGTTCCCATAATTTAGCAATTTAAGATATTTTTAATTAAAATCATACACTTTTATGTAAATTATAAATTGTCCGCAAGAGCAATTTGCTAAGGAAACTGAAACGCCAAGTAGTTTACGTCTGCGTTAAAGCAATAAATACATATATAAACGACCTTCAATACCGTGAGAGTTACAATACAATGTTGGGAGTTTGAATTAATGGTAAACTTAAACATAATGTGCATATCTTATGGGTATGAGTTCTATTTTAGCCGGTAAATATCAAGTAACAGAAGCACTTGCAAGCAAACATTTTTATGTTTAATATTTTTGATTTTTAAATAATAACAAACAAACAAAATGATAGCGTATAACATGAAACTGTGCATGACATGGAACAATGATACGGTCGCTTGTTTGAAAATAATAAAATTAAGGAGTTCATATTTAGTTAATCATATGAGTGGATCAATATTAAAAAAATTTCCCATTGATTACAATTTCTTTTTTTTTTTCTTAAAATAAAAAATTTGCAATTTTTTGATAACTGAAGTTTAGTTTCTTTTTATAACTCATTTTTGCTAGAATTTAAATATTTTCTGTAAGACATCTTGAATTCTTGTTATGCCATTTAATTTTTGCAGAAAATATGGAGAATTTATGAACGATTGGATTTTATGAAAGAAACCAATAACAATAAACATTTATCTAGATTATTCCAAAGATGTAGCGTTTGTTTCTGATCGTACAATATAAAAACGTACTAGTCCTTTATTACTAAATATACGAAATTGTTCAACAACAGATAAAAAAAATACTCCAGTTGGTGACGCTGCAACGATACCAACGAAAATATCGCAACACATAAATTAAAAATTTTAGTTAACAACTGCTAAAAAGACTATAATTTTACAGTGGGTTTTAGAAAGTTCATGTATTTTTATTTCATTTATTTAATCCATATTGTAATACGAAATCAAACTAGACGAAAAATACATATTAAACAAAATAAAAATAACAATATCATATAAATACCTGAGTAAACCCCACTCATAATATCTACTAATGATATATTAACAATTAAATACATCAATAAGATATTATGATATTTAACGATCAATTCCTAATTTCATTGTATAAATATAAATTTTATTTATTTGGCCCCCTAGAACCAAAACAAACAAAAAGATGTTTTAAAAAATTAAGGAAAAAATGGCTGACTTCCTAAACGTATATTTACAATGTATCAATACAGTATTAATACCAAGTGGATACATTGTGTATATGCTTTTTTAATACTTTGCATACTTGATTTGCAACCGTTACATCGTTTAGAAACATTTATATGCATTATATCATTCATAATAAAGCGAACAATGGCAGAAGAGCATATTTTGTTGCAAAAAGAAACACGGGTATCAAAAAGGATACCAAAAACAAGGCTTTGTGCAAACAATTGATGCACTAAATTTTTTTACTAAGCTAATTTATTTTAATTTTTTCGAAACTTCTGTGTTTATTATTATTAAATGGTTCACACAAAAAGCATTTTTTATTTTAATAAAAAATTTAAATAATTAAGTGAACATGTAAATACATATGTATATTAAATTAAAGAAAACCGTTTACTCTTCTTTCTGCATCGCCATTTTACCGCGTGTTGTATTCAAATTGCATTTACATTTCTTTGGATGCTTTTCTTGCTTTTTCTTGCGTATTAACTACAACAGTGATGCAAATGGGAACAAAATACATTGTAAAAATTTTTAGGGTTGCGTTTAGGAATACGCTGAATTATTGAATACGTTGAAAGACAGAACTTAAGCGAAAAGCGTTGTTCGAATGAGAGAATACACTTAGTTCAAGCGGTAGGGAATTCTACCAACGAAGAATCCTCACAAAAAGGGATCTACTAAAATGAGAATATGTAATTCTTGGTATGAATACATGCTTGTCTCTAGCAGAACATGAAAAACAATAATAGTACCAAACTTGTGAAAGAAAAATAAGTTTTAAGATTTAACAAAAATCTGAAAAGGGCAACGCAAAAATCGATACATCAACCCAGCGACCTACTTACAAATATAAAATTAGCAATCCGCCATGCCTTCAGCATATTCTTTGAAATGGTACCCAAGAAAACGTCCAAACTCTATATAACTAAAGGCATCGTAAGTGCTTTAGTCACCATATTCCTAACCCTGGAAGACAAATATATATATATATATATATATATATATATATATATATATATATATATATATATATATATATATATATATATATTTATATATATAATATATATATATATATATATATATATATATATATATATATATATATATATATATATATATATATATATATTATATATATATATATATATATATATATATATATATATATATATATATATATATATATATATATATGTATGTATGTATGTATTTATATATATATATATAATTTGATGTACATCAAATTCAGTAGGCTTTGCCGGTATGACCCGCAATATAAAATATTCCCTCAATCCCGCAATCTTCGCATTAAAAATGCATTTTTGTCAAAGAAACTTTAGGTTAAAAAGAAACCATGGGTTGGGGTTAATTTAAAATTTTACTCCCAGGAAAGTATGAAATACCTTCTTCAAATGTTTTTTTTTAAAAGCAGGTCCATAGAAGAAGGAGTTATGCTGAAGCTTTACATGTAGAAACATTAAAAAAATACAAACGAATTTAATTCTGTTAAAAAGGGAATTTAATATTCTTTAATAAGTCCCGTATGGCGTATTTTTTTATTTTTTAATTAGAGCGATAAATAAGTATATTTTTTATTTTGTGAATTTATCAATAATTTATATATTTTTTTTGAAATTTTTGTGACTTCTATTTATAGTAAGTAAACGAACTTCACGGTATATATACATACAGTGTAATTCCTTTATAACACGCACACAAGCACGTCCTTTCGTCCCAAAAGTTTTGTACAAATATTCCAAAGGAATGATTGCATTCAAAACGAAATTCGGTTACAGCGAATTTTCGCTTAAAATAGCAATTTTTTAAATCGGTAAAATGTGAAATATATAAATACTATGCATGATAAATACATTAAAAAAATATGAAAACAATATTAATTTCAATGAAGAAAAATATTTATTCCGGTTATGAGCAACTTGGGGTATAACGAGCAAAACTAACCAGTTCGTTATAACCGAACTCCAACGCATATTTACAATTGAGTCCGGCCTTTTAATAAATTTTCAAAATACTGAGTTTTTTAGTGAATTAAAATCAAACCCTGGTCTTTTTTAATTTGAATTTTTAAAGAATTTCCCTACATTATTCTTTTTATATTAATATAAAAAATTCCACCTGTTTTCTTCTTTAGAAACAATTTTATAAATTTCCTTGTAAAGGAAATCAAATGTAGTTTTTTAGGAATGGAACACTCATTTAGTTATTCGGTTATATTTTTATTTAAATATGTAAAATTTATTTTATTTTATTTATTTCTTGATTTAATTATTTAATTGTTATGAATACAATTACAAATTTTACTCGTATTATAAACTTGGGTTTAACGAACACATACATACACATTCATTCGTTTATAGTGAAGCAGACCAGTCTTAATTGGCAATCGAACTCACAACCTCAACAAGCCCACCCAAGCACCAATGTAACATTTGATTTCATATGAATACAAGCAATTCATACAAGGAGACTAGTTTTGTTGGTTTGTCCCACTGTTGGATTGTTTTTTACTTGCATTTATGCTCGTGTAAGTTCATACGTATTGGTTTATGAATTTATATGCCAAGACCACTTTTGACATTTCGCTAAAGACTTCTCGATGGTTATTATCGTATTTATTTATTTTTGTGCAGCCCCCATACTTAGTGCCGTCGAATTGCTTACGATATTATTCAATATGCATGCTGCATGCATTGCTACAACCACAGCACATGTGGCGTCAATAACTTACACACTTCAGTTCGACTTGTTTTGCTGATTATAGTTCAACATTTATAGCTTTATTGCTTAGTGTTTTTAGCGCTTTTCTCTTACTTATTTGTGCTTTTCATATTGAACAAATAACAAGTTTTCATAAATTTTTTCTTCATGCAAGAGTATTTATGAATGTGTTATGGAAATGTGTAAAGCACCAGATATGAAGGAACTGCATAGATTTATAAAGCTTTTATATATTTATGTACATTTTAACAAATATTCTAAAAATAAATGCAGTATAATTCCGATAGACGAACATTGAATATCTTTTAGGTATGTTATTGTGAAAAATGTTGTTTTCTATCGCAAAATTCACAAAGATGTATGTATGTATGTATAATTTATAATTCCCTTCTTTAAGTCAGCATCTACTGTCCCCAGAGTGCAATATTCTGAATACGCGAATTTGAACCCATTGGAACAAATTAGGCAGTGTCTGTGATAATGGATGGGTGCTGTTTCCAATAAGCTTAATAAGTTTATTTTCTCAAAAATTATGTACTTATATTTACTTTTGTTTTTTTTTTTAATAATAAACAATCATCGTTTCTTCAATATTATGATTCTTCCTTACAAGCTATTGTTTTCTAATAACAAAAAATTTCACTAGCAATAATTTTATGAAACTTTTTTGTGTATTAATGTCTCCTTTTTTCACCCTCTCGCTACAAATTTTTAGGGTACGTGAACACCTTTCAGTAACATTTGTAAAAAAAAATAGTAAATGAACAGACCTAATACAAGTTCTGGACAAAACATTAATTAAGACAACATTTAATTTCATCGTCAAGCCTATAGAACGATATATGACTAATACATACTCGTATTATATAATGTAATGATAATTAGAATAGATTATACTATTTACTAATGATATTCATAAAATTAACATGAACACGATCAAACAAATAAATGAAAATCAAATGAAATAGTGCTTTATTTGAAGTTTTTTCCGTTTATTATATTTGTTTTTTCAAACTTATATAACTCTTGCGTTTGCGATAAAGTTCATAAAGCCGACTGTATATGTCCAATATATGTATGTAAGTATGTATGTATTATCCGTTTTGAAGACTGATATTTCTTAGCTGATTCTATCGAGAGACCCTATTAGCAAATACTTATCAGTAAACACAGCATTTCCAAAATGCATACTAGTACTTATCTATAATAACGCGAACTGTTTTTTAATTGATGTTGGAAAATTCTATAATCCGAAAATCACAAATTTATGTACATAGTGCTTTTCAAACAACTACACTATAACTAACGTGCGTTACTAAATAATTAGAGGAACTCCCACACTCATACATAAGCCGATTTTTAATATTTTTGCAGGATGTACTATGTATGTACATACATATTTACATACATATGTAAGTATGTCCATAAGTACACACAAACCTGTTTTTTTAACGAGCAGTACCATATCCCTACGAAGTGAATATTGTTCTTCAATTACTTTTAATGAACCGATTTCTATGAAACTTTGGACACAGATTAGGTTCCCGGGGCAATAGGGCATTCTGTATAAAATAGTATGCAGGTATGTATGTATGTATGTATATTTGTATGTATATATACATACATATTTATGTACATGATAACAATTTCTGAAGAAGATCGAAAGAAAGTAGTCGCATGCATGTACATACATACATAAGTAAGTATGTAGATATGTACATAAGTATATAAGTACATACATATGTATGTATGTATGTATGTAGGAGTACATACTTACATATGTACATGTATGTACATATGTACATATTTACACAGTTACCCGGATAAATTTATTTTCATATAAGAAAGAAATTTGACAAATTCAGTCACTTCATTCATTTTACGTTTTGTCATATTCTTTTCGATTTGTAATTATTAAATCAAAAATGGAACTTACATTTTAACTTGTGAAGAGAAAACACATCCACTTAGTGCGTATGTATGTAAGTACATATTTATATTCATAAATAAGTATGTACATACATATTTAAATACATATGCATATGCACTTACATTCATACATAAGTATGCATGTAAGTATGTACGTACATAAATATGTATGTATGTACGTGCACTTGTAGATAATATACACTTACTTATTTAGTAACACTTTACACATACATACATACATAAGTACTTATTTCTTTTCCATAAAAACAAAACTTTCTTTATTTCTTGGCACTTAAAATCAGTTGTAACAATTTTCTCTAATTAAAAACGCAAATATTTTATTTTCACAACTAAAACCGATACTTTCGTTCTGTTCTTAACAAACCAGGATTTTCTTCAATTCGCTTTACTAAGTACCGTTAGAAAATATTGTTTATCAACTTAGCCGGTCGTATTTAAATGGGCGACGCGCCGCCTGAAGTATTTTTTGCCGCCGTAGGAATTTGTGATATCGAGCCTTTGCTGCAATAACGTAGAATTCAAAAAAGGTTGTTTTGCAGAAATTGAGTTTAATGTTTTAAATTTACACACAACTTAATGATAAAAGAAAATTTGGTTCTTTTCACAAGAGCTGAGTATACAAAATATTTTTATGAAACTTTTACAAAATATAAAAAATATAACCCTAAAAACGATATATTTTGAGTTATGACGCTATTGCAGCAAAGGCTCGATATGTATTTGCATTTAATGTAGCTCTTGTGGGACATCTTTTATATAAATTACTTAAAATATTAAAATATTTAAATGCTATTTTAGGCTGTTACCAATTGTTATTCAATTCATTAGCTCTGCTATAACATGGTGATGCCTATTACGCAGAATAAAGTTAAGCAAAACTTTCTGGAAATCCCTAAGTTTCTAGTGAAAAATAGAAAGAGCGAATCACAGCTCGTTTAAGTCTTTAAGCCACATAGTCATTAATCAAAAATCAGAATCACTGTTATGTGTTGAAAAAATCTTCTCTTCCTAATACCTGAACATTTCAGATAATCTCAGCAAATCTAGTGAGTGGCTTCACATAGCGGTTTTATGTAAGAACTCCTCCACAGCCCTGGTTATAAATAAAATCTTGACAATTTTTTATAAAATACATGTATGTATATTTTTAATTTTTTTGTATTAGGCATGCATATTTGCTTACGAATAATTAATTCCTGTTTGTATGTAAACACTTTTTCTCAATTACACAGAAAATAAGTTATTGCAATATCGAAATACATCTTCAGCATTATTGAACAATGAATAAAATATACATATGTATGTATGTACATATGTACATACATACATATATAAGTATGTATATAAGAATACATACATACATGTAGTGTTGTATAGCAAGAAAATATTTTATTAATATTTCGTCTACAGCTAAATATGAACATTTTATTCATATACTGAAATACTCGAAAGCAAATGAATACATGGTAAAATGTTCAATCAATATTATTTTGTAAATTATGTGTATGTATTTTGAAACTATAAGAAAATCAATTTAAAATTCACGACGATGATATTTGTCCGGATCAAAGTATGATGTGACTACAACACGATCGCTGAATTTACGACCCGTTAATGCCTGTTGGGCTTTCTGGCAGTCCATAACCGAATTGAATTCCACAAAGACCTTACCACAACCTGGGACATCAACACCTTCAATAGGACGGGGTATCTCAACACTACGAACGACACCATATTTATTACACTCTTCTTTAATATCTTCCAAAATATCTTCGTATTCGTCTTCGTCGCGCAGTTCATCGGGTGTTACCATATTAAGAAGACACAAGACTTCAGTGGGCGGGCCAGATATACCCAGCATTGGTAGACCGGGTACTTGTATGGTAACAGGTGCTGCTGCTGCTGGATTATTTTGGGCGTTTTTAGCTCCCACGCTCGCACGTTGAACAATTAGTTTTTTGTCACCCAATTGCATGCCGTTTAAGCCAGCTATAGCCTGCAAAATTTAAGGAACCGATTAGAATCTTTTTCATTATTTTTATTTTTTATTTATTTATTAATTTTTTTATTTATTCTTACTTGGTCTGTTATACTGTGATCCACATACTCAGTGAACGCATAACCTTTGCTCAAACCAGTGCCAGTATCTTTAACCAAATTGAAGGCTCTTAGAGCACCAAACGACAAAAGCAACTCTTTTACCTGTCAAATCAAAAATTATCAAAATCGTTAGTATTTTTAAATGAAATTAGTTTAAATGTTTAAAATATTAAAACAAAAGTAATGTTCATCTTGGGGAGAAAACACCGCGGTACCACCAAAACTCTCTAATGGAAACCTAAAAACAAAAATCAAACCCGTTCGGTTTTCGAAAATATTTTTTTGTAGTAGTAGCTGTATTGATTGTGTGCGTTTTTTAATCAAGTCAGAAAGTTATATTTTCCTTTCTTTGCTTTTTTACCTTTACAGAGCTAGAGCTAAATTTCCGGGAAAAAGTTTTATGTATACATATATGGATTGCTGTAAATCAAGATAAAGAAACTTGCCTTTGTTTGGGTTGAAATTATTCAAAAGTGTTTATGCAGTGTCTTAATAAATCTGCTTATTAGTTGGATGCTTTGGCTGACGTGTAGTGCGTACATAAGGACTCAAGGAGACAATTAAGCATTTTCTATTTTGTTTTTACAACTTGAATATTACAGCACAACAACACCACCTAAGCTACAAGAATACAATGTAAACGATTAATAAAACAATTCAATACCAAAAATCTTATTATTTTAACATCCTGCAAAAATATACATTTTATATACATATATAAAGTAGAAATTATTTTCATATATTCTTGCTGTAAAAAATTTATTTTAAAAACAGAATACATATTATGTCAACATAGCGGTTAAAAACAACGTAAATTTGCTGAAAATTTAATTAAAAAAATTGCTTTAAAAAACCAGTTGATTATTCCTAAAAACAAATATACAAATTCAAAAGGCGGGTGACTAATCAATTCATTTTTTTCATACATATATATTTAATTTTCACAATATCAGGTAATTAAGTCCAATAAAATATGTTAATGCTGAAACAGAAATACAGAGCAAATAAGGAATATACACATATATGTACACGTATGTTAAACAAAATTTCTGGACCAAAAAATATTGTAAGCTGCTTTGCAGCCCAGAGCTGTTTTACACCTGATATTGAAGTAAAAATACATGATAGACTTCTCATTAAGTTAATAATAAGGGTTTCGTATAGAGTTATTTCTAACTTGGCCAAATTTTGGGTAAAGCTTCAGGACATGCGAAATATTTTATGGAATTTTGCATGTGCTGAAGTGACAATAAGGAAATAAATGTTTTTTCAGATGTGCCTGAGGATATTTGATATAATTTCAACAAACTAAAACACACAATTATTCATAAATATTTTGTTGCACAAATATTTTGCGACATCACAAGCAGTATGAGATGAGTACGAGATTTGTGAAAAATAAAAAGAAACGAAAAATTCATTTCAGTTAAAGTAACAATACATACTCATATGTATTATGAATATCGTATCGCAAAGTCGAACGTAATAAACATATTTCAAATTCTATAGCCAATATTATTCTCTGCACTTATGTAAACCTAGATATACTCGTCAGTTTGAATTGAAATTCATATTCATTCGAGGAAAAATGGTATGCCAAATGCACTTTTTTAATTTTATATGAAACATATTCTAATACAAAATTTCACAAACTTTCAATATTTTATTTTTAACCTTATTCTGCGTTTCGATTACGTTCCCGCATTCAGCTACGCACGGATCGAAAAACGGTATTCTGCAAGAAAACGTAATCGAAAGAAAAAGAACAAGGGAGAAGGGTATGTTCAAACCAGCAGTTTTGCTATGAAACGTGTGAAATAGGGACAGAAAAACTAAGCAATTTTGTAAACATTTTAGTAAAAAGTTTAATTTAATGTAAAAAACAGTGATAAACAAAGCTATTAATTAAAAATTAAATATTGTGGGAACTTTAACTTCGTACATTAACAACAATTAAGAACGGAAAGAAATAAAAAGGCAGTATTTATGGCCAAACTATTCCAGTATGAAGAAATCTGTAGTGGCGGTGGGTGACATTTGAATTTTTGATACACCATTGTAGAAGAAATATAAAGTTTATTTTAATTTCAAGAAGAACTGTAATCGAAAGCAGCGGCATTGTTGTTGGAGCAGTAAAATAACGCGCGTCCGAATACAGAGTCAATAATTGAAAAGCACAGATTGAGAGACAGTTGCTACCCGTTCGATATGAGTGATAAATTGCAAGATATTTGTTTTAAATATATATGTGTGAAAAACTGCTTTAATTTTACAGATTAAAAAAAACTTAGAGGTATAAATGTATAAATGTCTGACGTCTTCTCGTTCTTCTATAACATCGTGGTTCACTTTTTTATGTGTACTATATTGGGTTTATACAAACTTGTATGAAATATGTTTATATTTTGCTACTCCTCTATGTTTCATGTTATGAACTTTAGTACAATAAAATGACAAATTAATAATTTTCATTGGACTTAAATATTTTTATAGGAAAAACAATATTTTTCTTGAATTAAGGTAATAAATTTTTCTTTTTATATATAAAAATTTTTAATCGGATATTGCTACTCGAATTTTACAACAGCGGCGGTCTCAAATTTTCGCACAACACGATTTCGTGCTGTATTATTACCCATTTAAATAAGAACGCCTCCCTATTGAAACTTCTTTCAAAATATTCCACATTCGAAATTTTAAATTTATTAAAACAATCTGCAGCAAAAGAGCGACAATTTTCACAAAAAAGGACACTTTTATGTTTCCTTTCATAACTAGAACCATATAAAAAAGGAAATATCAATAGCATTCAAAGTAGTTTGAAACGCAAATGTTTGAAACGGCTAATCCTAGATATTGGAAAAAAAAATTAGAAATAACGATTTACTACTCCACAAGCATTTATGTAATTCCCATGCTACAGTACGTACTCGTAATGCACAAACATTTTATTTAGCTTTGAATTTAAATAGCTGAAATTTATAAAACAATATTTATATTGTTAAAAACATTATAGCTCAAGTTGACTACAATGATCTGCACACATATTTCTGTTCCAATTACTACTCTGCTGGAAATAAGCATTTAAATTAATTTCGTTTGAGAATTCTTTTAAACCTTTCACTTGAAGAACAACGCTGACTTAAAATTTTATTTTGAAAATGTTGAGGCTTATTGCTTCCAATTTAGATTCTGAAACGTTTGCGTAAATGAACACTTAAACAGTTTAGTCGTTCAACAATTGACTTTCACAATTATTAGGATTAATCATACAATGAGAGCCATAAGCTTGATCCAATTAAAGAAATTTAAATAATCTTTTACATTATTAAATACCTGTTCCTCATTAAGATAATTGGGTAGACCACCTATAAAGATTTTATGCGGTGAATCTGGTACCACTGTGGAAATCACACCATTAGCTGAAAATATGATTATTTTTATTTTATATAAAAAATTTATAATATAAAGATTTTGTACACTTACTAACTGGTTGTGGCACAGGTGAGGAGTCCACTACTCCAGGCATAGGTTGGTAATCGTGGGGCCTACGAATTTTTAGACTCTGCCCTTTAAAGTTAATACCATCAAAAGCCATAGCCTGAGTAGTTTCATCGGTAGAACGAAATTCAAGAAAAGCGAAATTTTTGTCCAAATTGATTTGACATGCGAGAACTGGATTGCCGGCAGCCTGAGCAAGCCCTGTCAAATGCATTTGTTGATTGAAGAACTCCATCATTTCATCTTCGGTTACACCAAATGGAATATTGCCCACGTATAATCGTCTCGCCTGGCGGGTAATAGTGGAACCAACTACAGGCACAGCTGCCTGAGGTATATCCGGAACTGTATTTGCTGGTATTTGTCCCGAAGCTTGCATAGCTTTATATTGCAATGGTGTTATATGCTCAAAACCAGGTGGTGGCACATCCCAATATAGCGACGGCTTACGACGTCTCGTACCTTTTATACGTGCCCCGGAACCTCTAAAATCAACACCAGGAACATCGCGTCCACGACGCTCACGTGACCTACGTCTATCTCGAGACCGTGAACGCGATCTATGGCGACGTCTATCACGATCTAAAAATGTTATATATTATACTATTTATTGGGCAAACAATTAACGTGGTACTTATAATGCGTGAGTGTACACAATTTTTTGACGTAAAAATATTACTTTCATTAAGACAATTCTTACCATCTGAACCCATAGTGTTTAATATTTGTGCAATTGAAAGTGTATATTTAAGTTCAAATATTCCTTTGCTTTATTAAAATTTTTACTAAATAATTAGTAGAAAATCGTCCCTTAAATGAAATTATAATTTTTTACAAGATTTAGTCGCGCTTTGCTGAAGTAACAACAGCGGGTGATTCAGAATAAATAATTTTTGTTTCATCTATTACAATGTGAGTTGTCACTTTTGGCAGCCATATTTGTTGTTTAGTATGCATAAAGAAACAAGAAAGAAATTTTTTCAACATTTTGTAGTAGCTTGTCAGTGAAAATTATATAAATATAAAAAAAAACAAATAAAACTATTCACAATTTCTTTTGTTATATTCAAAGTAATAAAACACTATATATTTGCGTAGAATATTTTACATCTGGCTGCAAACAAATCTAACGTACGCAGTTATGGGCTATGAAGGTAAGTTAAAATCCTGAGTATTAGAATGAATTAAAAAAAGTGAGAAAAAAGTTATGGATATTAATATTCGCTTGAAGAACGTCGACATCACCGTACCAGATCACGCTCACGATCTCGTTCTCCACATTCACGAGAACGTCATCACCGTTGCCATGGTAAATCGAGGGATCGTGACCGCTCACGAGAACGACACTATCATAAATCCTATCGCCGTAAACTGTCGCTATACTGGGATGTTCCGCCACCAGGCTTCGAACACATCACTCCAATGCAATACAAAGCTATGCAAGCATCTGGGCAAATACCAGCAAGTGTTATACCCGAAATACCACAGGCTGCTGTGCCAGTAGTTGGATCAACCATTACCCGCCAAGCTAGGCGTTTATATGTCGGCAATATACCTTTTGGTGTAACAGAAGACGAAATGATGGATTTCTTTAACCAACAAATGCATTTGGTGGGCTTAGCGCAAGCGGATGGTAATCCAGTGTTGGCCTGCCAAATAAATCTAGATAAAAATTTTGCGTTTTTGGAATTTCGGTCGATTGACGAGACTACTCAAGCTATGGCTTTTGACGGTATCAACTTCAAGGGGCAGAGCTTAAAAATACGGAGGCCCCATGATTATCAACCAATGCCGGGTATGAGTGAATCACCATCGGTGAGGCCAGCTGTGGGTAAGTTAGTATGTTTTTTAATATTTTATTGTTTAATTGTGTGAATTCAATATTTTCATAAGTTTCTCCTGGTGTCATTTCCACTGTCGTACCTGATTCTCCGCATAAAATATTTATTGGTGGTTTACCCAATTATCTAAACGATGACCAGGTAAGAAAATGGTTCATATAATTGTTTTTATTACATACATGGTTTGATAAAACAATGAATCGTACTAGAAGAATATGTACTTTGGGACCAAAATGACACTTCAGGGAGTTAAAAAAAACTATTGTACAAAATTTAAGTTATTGATTCGGACTTATTTGACCACTCCTTTAACAATTTTTTGCTTGAGACATACTTTATAAATTTTTTTATTTAATTTGAACTTTTCAATTTTGTTTGTTTTGGCATTAGCTAGCTGTTTGGTTCATATGCCGACATTTCAAACAAATTTGAAGAGTTTGCGATGTTTGCTTTTTTAAAAAAAAGGAACATTTTTCATTAATTTTTTAAAAAGTTAAACATTGTCTGTCTAGTTAATTCGCAATTTGTATGACTTGGGTGGTTAAACACATCTTACGGAACGAAAACATTTAATTTAAAAGTCTTAGTTATCGAAGTGGCATATTTAAATTAATTGAGATTGATAAATTCTTTTTGTAACATTTACTTTTCCTATATTTAGATGGTCTTCAAACTTTAAAAATCCTGTTAAATTTTGAATTAACTTCAAAATTTTGTTGAGTGCGCGTTTTTGTGTATTATATATTTAAAATTTTAATTCAGTTTCAGTTCATTTTATTCATAAGCAAATGAACAAAAGTTTTTTGATAACCGTATTCAGCTATTTCAGCTTAAGGGATTATATTATTTGTAATTTTCAGTAAAAGAAAAATATTTTTCTAATTTCAGCTTGGTTTTATTTCGATAAAAAAAAACTGGACTCTTTGGACTTGCACCCAAAGTCTTAAATATTATAAATTTTTCTGTAGTGAAACTTTGCAGCATTTCTATCTAAATGAAGAACATAATTAACAAATATATGTATATGTGCATATGTATTCTTAATCCACAGCTTTCAACTTAGACCGTTTACATACACCTTGTTTTTGTTTTTCAGCCAACAAATTTTTAAAATTTCAGCAAATCTTCTTTTGCAGCAAATGTCTAATACGAATTTACTTATCAATTTCTATCCATTGTATAATTATAGATTAGTTTGAGCCGTGATGCTCCAATAAACCATAAACCTTCTGCGACAACTGCCCAAATTGCAATTATTATTGCTGTTAACTATACAGCTTTTCTATATTTACCAAGTAAAAAGCCTTAAGGGCATTTCAGTACAAAATGTTTTGCAAAATGATCAAGTACACAAATATTTTCCTTAATTGTGGTAAAGAATTTCCATAATAATACCAAACTAAAAGGCAAGTTTATTCAAAAACATAAAAAAAACATATTGCATTTGAATTTCAGATCAAGATCAAGGGGTTAAGTATTTAACTAACCAACTAATACCGAATGAAACAAAAATGTTTTTTATAAACAAATTTATAAATAATTTGAAAAAGAAAAACATTTTTGTTTTAACGAAAAAAAAACGATTTTTTAAAGCTTTTAATATTTTTTCTTAAATATCCCATAGGTTAAAGAGTTATTGTTATCATTTGGTCAACTAAGAGCCTTTAATTTGGTTAAGGATACTGCTACTGGTCTTAGCAAGGGCTATGCTTTCTGTGAATACGTAGATTTAAGCGTCACTGATCAAGTAAGTTTGCTTTTGAATAAAAACTAGATAATCCATATATATATATATATATATATATATATATATATATATATATATATATATATATATATATATATATATATTTGAAGGCTATAGCTGGTCTAAACGGTATGCAATTGGGGGAAAAGAAGCTTATAGTGCAAAGAGCCAGTGTTGGTGCTAAAAATGCTCAGAACAATACAACAAACGTAGCCCCTGTTACAATACAGGCAAGTTATGCATATTTCATAACGTATACATATGTAGCGTTGAGAGTTATACATTTACAATAAAATTTTACATATTTTCAGGTTCCGGGCTTATCTACTGTCATAACAACTGGTCCAGCTACAGAAATTTTATGTTTATTAAATATGGTTACCGCTGAAGAGTTGCGTGATGAGGAAGAATACGAAGAAATACTTGAAGATATTAAAGAAGAATGTAATAAATATGGTGTTGTACGCAGTGTTGAGATACCACGTCCAATTGATGGTGTCGACGTACCCGGTTTGGGTAAAGTATTTGTGGAATTCAATTCTGTTATCGATTGTCAAAAGGCACAACAAGCGTTAACAGGCAGGAAATTCAGTGAGCGGGTTGTCGTTACTTCTTATTATGATCCAGATAAATATCATAGACGTGAATTTTAAAAATATCCATAGTTTTAAAATTTCTTTTAATATATCATTTTGATTGGAAATTTGATTTTGTATAATCAATATAAAAAACAATCAACTTATTTAAAATAGTATTAAGAAAACTTTGTAGACACCGCCACAAAGTATATATATATATATATATATATATATATATATATATATATATATATATATATATATATATATATATATATATATATATATATATATAATATATATATATATATATATATATATATATATATATATATATATATATATATATATATATATATATATATATATATATATATATATATTTATAATAAAATCTTATTCAGAATAATAAAAGCATTGAAAAATGTGTATTTTTTTCAATTAAATAAGTTTATGCAAAGCACCATATGATTTATAAATGCACCTTGACTAAAAATATACAATGGCTCTATTATAGATAACAACCAATTATCAGGGTTTCGCAAACAACAGATTTGTAGTTGCAAGAAGCCCTCTCAACATTTTGAAGTCTATTCTATCAGATTTTCATGTTCTGCATTATTTCGGTCACCATGTATAGATTTCTGTATTATATTCTGTTTTTTCTTACCATGGTTGATTAATAATAATTAATAAGTAATATTCATTAAATATTTTTCTGTCGGCATATGTATGTGTCAAGCTCATTCGCAGAGTGGATTACGATGTGACGTACAGACATCAGAGTAACTTACAAAAATCATTGGAATAAAATTTCATTAAATTAATGTTCTGATATGATCTGTTAAATAAAGAAAATTAAGAAAAGAGTCCATTAGAGAAATCAGAATTTGTAGATAATCATGTCTAGGAGCAGATATATATATATACATACAAAATATATATTTTATTTTTCTGAAGCCCCTGCTTTTCCTTTAAACTATTGTTCATCCTTCTCGAAAGGGCGTTATTACACCTTGTTTCTAATGTCATTATCAGCTGGCGACACAAAAAATCAACAATATAGTTTAACAAATTCTGCTTTTCGTTTACGTGGAATTATAGTTTCAGTACAGTTTTTTTTATAAAAAATAATAAAATATAAAGAGATTTTGGCTTCGCTCAGACTATAAGTACATTAACCAACATGATCGAAGTAACAGATTTGCAAAGTAATTTAAACTTTAAAGAAAGCGGCAACAAAAACATGATTGAGCATTACTACCAAATTGCAATCGCAATGTTTTTTTTATCCAAACAAACGATTTGTTTATATATATGTATTTTAATTTTCTATTTTTAGAAATTGGTATTGGCCTGTCGGGCATGGGCATAGGTTTTTTATTTCTGGGAGTATTATTCTTATTTGATAAGGGACTGTTGGCTATTGGGAACGTAAGTCGTTTATTTTGAATTTTATTGTCTCTATATTCAACAAACTTAAATGTCATTTGTACTTTATCTAGATTCTATTCTTGTCTGGATTGGCTTGTGTTATAGGCATAGAACGTACATTTCGCTTCTTCTTCCAACGCCATAAAATTAAAGCTTCTATAGCATTTTTTGGTGGCATATTTGTTGTACTACTGGGTTTTCCTATCATTGGTATGATTTTAGAATCTTACGGATTCTTTGCTTTATTTAGTGGTTTCTTCCCGGTCGCCATAAGTTTCCTAAGTAGAGTTCCCATTCTGGGATCTCTTATTAACACATCATTTATTCAAAAGGTAAGTGCTTACACATTAACGTTGAAATATTAGTATTACGGGTAGTGTTAACGAATAATCGATTTTCGCAAATATGGTAATTTATTTCTTAAAATTTAATTTTAAAAGAAAGCTTAATTAAACATGGACCTTTAATAGAATTTAGTGATTTTTGATCCATTCCTCGCGCTCTTCACGTTCTTTAATAACTTCGTTCAAATAGGGTTCCAAGTATTTAACATCTTCTTCGTACTTGGTCCATTGCTCCTTGGGCAAAATAGTTTTTGTCATAGACAAGTGCAAAGCACGAATAATGCGGAAGTTACGTTCATCATACAAATTTTGAGGAAGACGCCGAATTGCTTCTTTGACATCTTCGTTTTCATACAAACAGTCATCACGGTGTAAACCTGGAAAAGAATATAGTTTTGTGAGGTTAGATCACTCCCTTCCTTTACATTTCGTTAAATACAAAATAATTCAGTTTTCTTACGTACCATATTGATTGAAACCTGACAAATTGTACGCCCATTTACCCAAGCTGGCTGTAATACGAAAGAAAAAATCATTAATTTTTCAGATTGTTTACGTAATCATGAACCAAAATTTGTGTAGCTTTTCTTTTACAAAAGAGACACACATATTAAATAATCACTTACAAAATATCATGGGACCCTTTCTAGCAACGTATGCGGACATTCTCTATTTTAATATTTTCCTTTAAAAAGATAAAAAAATTCCTTGAAGTCGCAAGCAGTACCAGTGTTTTGAAATATTTGCACGAATCTTCTAGTATTGGCTTTTAGAAATGTCAAAAATGACAAATCTCATCGCGAAGTGTGTAGTAGATTGTCGAAAGAGTACAGTGTTGTATTTTAATTAATCTATTGTGAAGCAATGATGCAAAAATAGATGGCGCTGTCAGAAATGCTTCCATGTTCTATCGCAAAGTAACTTTTTAATCCACTTGAGATGCATTATATATATATATATATATATATATATATATATATATATATATATATATATATATATATATATATATATATATATATATATATATATATATATATATATATATATATATATATATATATATATATATATATATACACTTGTGGACATACAATTAAGTCACTCATGCAATCCTTTATTTCTCAGTACAAAAATAACAGTACATCAATTTTTTATTTATTCGAAATTTTTTTCAAATATATGTTACCATCATAGCTTTTTAAAAATAGGGAAATATTCAGCAATATATACCTTAATTTTGTTTGAAATAACTAATTTCATTACGCGCCGTAAAGTTCAGTGGACACATAATTAAGTTATCTGAAAAAAGTAACACAAAATGTGTTGAAATTGCTTTATATTTAATTCAAACCGTTTTGAACCTCTAATATTTTGTTTTGTAGTACTTTGGGCGTATTACTTCGGTACATTTGTCTAGCATTATTTTTACCAAAGCCCAACTCTGTTGAGGAGTAATGTCATTCTACTCTGCCTGGATTTGCCGCGCGAAAGTGCATTCTTATTTTAAATTTTCTTGGCTGCGACTGCTTGTTTTACGTCACCCCATAGATTTTCTATGAGTTCTTCAAATCGGGACTTTTGAGCTGGCCAATCAAGACCCCATTTTTGGCCATCGAACCATGCTTTAACAACCTGTGATTTGTACTTCGGGTCGTTATCTTGCTGAAGTATTCACGCAGAGGCAAATCGTTATCGCAATAGTTACTTAAATTGTTCTGTAAGATTTTTTTGTACATTTAAGCAGTCATTTTTCTTTAGATTTTCACTAGTGGACCAACCCCAGATGAAGTAAACTACCCCAACACCATTACTGACGAGCCTCCACGCTTGGTGGATTTTTAGCGTACTTTAGGTCTAAATATTTGCGGACCGGTCGCCATACATAATATCTATCATCGTTTCCGGAAGCAATAAACTTTGATTCATCACTCCAAAATAATAATTTCCAAAAATTTTCATCGATATGTTGGTGGATATTGGCAAATCGCAAACGCTGCTAAATATTCTTTTTTGAAACGTTAAGTTTTTTTCTCGCTATGCGGCCACAAAGTTTATTTTCAGTCAGACGTCTTCTCACACGCCTTGCAGATATTTTAAGACCGTGTTCCGACTACATGCACGCTCTAATTTGTTTAGATGTGAACAATGGGCCAGCTTTGCTCATCTTGACCATCAGCCCATCTTCAGCAAATGTTGTTTTATGTTATTTCGTTACAAATTATTAAAATTCTTATATAATTGGTAATGTTCAATAGCGCTGACAGCCTTTTCGCGAGATAATGATAAAGCTTTTACCACTTGAGCAAATGAGCCAACATTATGGAGGCAATTCCAAATGATCTCCCTCTCAGCTGCAGAGGAGCTCTTATTTTTACCCCTATCTTGACCACGTCAGATGAAACAACAGGGAAAGGTTATAATATATTTTAATTGACTAATAAACCTTTTTGGCTTCCAAAAAAATGTACTAAACGCATAAAAAAATGACTTAATTATTTGTTCACTGTACTTCGCGGCGCGTAAAGAAATTAGTGATTTCAAACAAAATTACTTATTATATTGCTGAATATTTAATAATATTCATTTTCAATTATTCAATTTAATATGTTATTGTTTGTTGTTGGCTTAGCTAGGTATATGCCTGCATTTCATTGGCGCTAACCAAATCATCAGTACCCTTTTAGCCAAATCATGATTGAAAGCATTCAAAGCTCGTATACTTATGCAAACAATTACAAATACATATATATGAGAATTCTATCAGAACTCTATCATATTTTACTATTTGTAATCAACAAAAACAAAAGTATAAATAGCTATAGAAGCTTTTGTACAATCACAACACAAACAATAACATATTAAAATAGTTATTTTGGAGAATATCTCGAATAACAAATTTGATAAATATTGTTATTATAAATTTTGTTTTTTCATTGCCTTATAAATACTTTCATTATCACCCAACGGGCGATTAATTGTATAAAGGCGTAAAAAGAAAAAACAAAAGGACGCAAGTCAATTATAATTGTTTGTTGTGTTGTGATTGTACAAAAGCTTCTATAGCTATTTATACTTTTGTTTTTGTTGATTACAAATAGTAAAATATGATAGAGTTCTGATAGAATTCTCATATATATTTGTAATTGTTTGCATAAGTATACGAGCTTTGAATGCTTTCAATCATGATTTGGCTAAAAGGGTACTGATGATTTGGTTAGCGCCAATGAAATGCAGGCATATACCTAGCTAAGCCAACAACAAACAATAACATATTAAAATTATTGTTAAACTTTATATATAAAAATAAAAAAGAAAAAAGTCCGTCAACTTTTTATAATGCATAGATATGTACTGAATTTTAAATCTATAATCTAGTATTTACAAATTTTCCTCTCTTCATTTCAGCTCGTTGAAAAACTTGGTGGCGATACTAATCGAACGAGGGTATAGTTTTCACATCATTTGTTTTATAATTATAATTTATTACCTAAGGATATACAAATGCAAAATACATAGAGTTTAAATGAACGTTACTGAAAAGTAAAAAAAATTATTTGTTATGCTTTTTATAACAACTTTAAAAACGAGTTTATACAAGAACTGTAAGTTGCCGTTTACTTATTATATCCTTTGCTTTTTCTTGATCTAGACGTATGACTTCACAAAAAAACCCGAGAGCAAACAGAACTGCTGTTGTAAGAACTGCAAATAATTTACACAATTACAAAAGAATTAAAAAAAAGGAATACTAATAAATCAAAATATTATTTTATTGTATTTCGTAGCATATTTAAAGAAATATTCTTAAATTGTAAAATTATTAAATTTTATATTTCCCTGAGGAATTTTTACAGTGGAAATATTTTTCCAATTCAGAAAGTCTGCTATCAGCCATATTGCTACAATGATAAATTTAAAATTTTTTGAAAACAATAACTGCATTTTTAAACATAACGACAATATGACTGACATCATTCTTTGAGAATCGGACAATTGTATGTAAGTATGTATATAAAATAAAGTTCTAAATTTTTTAAAATTTTTCTTCAAACCTTATTTAACTATATTCACATTTACGAATATCAGATATTCACATATCGCTCATTAGTTGGAAAAACGTTTTTAGTTAATAATTCACGATTAATCGTCATATCGTTCAATATGATGCGCACTTCTTGAAAAGGTTGTTTTATTTTTCCATTGTGTAAGTAAAAAACTTTGAAAACTTTTTTTAAATAGTTTTGTTTTTTGAGTTATGACGTTGTTGAAGCATAAGAGCGATAGGTATGTATTTACATATTGAAAAATAATTTTTTTTGATCTATCATTTATTATTTGTATTAGAAATACAACGTCTATAAAATGTTCATATTAAGTTATATTCTCTTTTTTCCTTTTTAAATTATGCAGAGTTTGTCAAGAAACAATTGCTATATCAAATTTCTGTACCTCTTTTTAAAATGTTCCTTGTAATATTCTGTGGCACACACTTTTAATTGAGTTTTCTTCTTTGGCCACTAATTCTTGCAGGATTCCACTTTGACATGAAAGAACTCGACCCAAAGAACTAGAGTGAACACCTAATTTGAATACACACATTTGGGTTTCAGTTTCCACTTGTAGAAAAGGGGAAGGTGTATGTTGCACAAACTCTATTTGTAAAGATTCTTAAAACATAAAACTTGTAAAATATAAAAGTCTATGAAATGTTATTATAAATACCAGTATCATAAAAATTTCCCATACACCAACGCAACAACATTTCCATGGGAAATTCTAAAATATATCTACGGATGGATTTAAGTACGAAATTAAATAGAGTAATACAAAGACGTAGCTGTAAAATATAGAAATTTCAAAATGCTTGCGTTAGAAAATACTTATTAATATGTAACTTACTGAAGTGAATACTACATAATAAGTAAGCACCGTTGGAAAAAGAAATAGCAGTGACGTAAAAAACACCGTAGCCAAGTACAATTGCCGATTCATATAGTTATGCGACTCCACACGATCTGTAAAATATGGGTACATACACTTCTTAAGTGTTGTAAAAGCTATTTAAACTTTACATACTTTTTAAGATATTTTTACGTTTGCCCAGAACTACTTTCCACAATACCTCTAAGCCTTTAATCTCTACTTTATACAACCTGTAGGATTCCAATTACAGTTTGCTTCCATAATAAGAAAATAATTGTATTAGTACTTACACAGCGGCATATATGCTAAAACAATGAGCGTGCAAGCCCATTACTGATATTATATCAGTCAAAAGTGCCAATTGATATGAGAAGCCAATAAAGCCCATTAATATAATAGGTATAAATAATTGCCTAATACAAGGTTCAATTATAGCTGTAAGCAACAAAAAGATAAATATTTAAACTTTATAATTTGTATTTTCTTCAATAATTACACAAAAATGTTGCCCATAGTTCCACATGATAACCGAAACAATCTAAAAGAAATTTATTTAGTTGTACATTCAACTTTAAGCCTATTGGAGATCCTTGCAAAGATTGCAACAGCAATCGAAAGTTTGTTACAACAGACTGGAAAATATTGCAATAATAAATTATGGGCAAGCAACATGATGTTTAAATAACTTACGTTGGAAGCAGCTATTATATAATCGCCAGGATTTTCTATGTAAAATATTAATAGTACATTGACACATAGGCCTATTACTGTGTCAAAAACAATATTATAATCACGTTTTCTGAAATTATATAAAAAGGGGTAAAATTTACTATAAACAAACTCTAATAAAAAAAAAAACTACATTTTTATCATCATTTAAAAGCTTAAAAATAGATGCGACATTCGACATTAAGATTTAGTAGAAATTGTACCTTTAGTTTCATGGTTGACCATGGTTCAATTCTTTACTAAATCAGAAATAAAGATCGGAATCTTATGCAGAAGCATCAAAGGTTATTGGACAAAGTTTACTAACTGTTTTGAAAGTAAAATTTCAATTTGTTTATATTTACATTTACCTATGTATGTATATTTAAGTGGCAACTATATAACTTACCTAGACTTTTTAAACTTTAACCATTCATTATAATATTCAAACATTACAGTATATTTGAATATGAATATAAACGGTGATCGGGTCAGGAAGAACCCAAATACTGACATAAAGACATCGAATGGAAACTTGATTAAATAACCCATAAAACGTTTAAAATCATCGTCTATATCACCATCACCAGACTCCAGTTTGAAATTATGTTTTGTTTGCAGCAAACGATGCAGCAAATGCATATCATCATCGGGGCAAATATCATGTTGAGTTTCTTCTAATTTGTTCATCGAATTATGAAGATTTTTACTGAGGCTTTCATTTAAATCTTGCAATTTTAGTATAAATTTTTCGTCATAGAGAAAAATATTGACTTTTTGCCTTTGACTCGGCCTAATGCTCAATTTGTTTAAATAAACATTTGGCTTATCATTGTCATAAACGAAAACCAATGCAACATCTTTATGATGCAACCCGGTACACTCTATAGCGTTAACGATATGACCCAGGTGCCGCAAATGATTGAGAAATTTCAGGTTTTTGTCATATTGGCAAATTTTATTATTGTCTGAGGGACTGACAATGTCTACAGCACTTATAACATAATAGGATAGACAATTTTGTTCGCCAATTTTTATTTCACCATAAATATTACAACTTTTTTTCGAATAAAATAAGTTCTCGGGTAAAAATAATTTTATCGTCATGTTTGAAGCAAACTAAAATTCCAACTTTCCATAAAATGTGATCAGCTGTTCTACTAAAACTGTTATTACAGGGATGTACTTTCCCAGATTTGTAATGGAATAAAGATAACCGTTATATATTCTGCCTCAAAAAAGTTTGATACACATTCGGGTTATCACAATCGATTGCGTTATTCGGGAGTCTGTCACTATGGGGCGTTTTTCGAGCCGCACAACACGTATTCCGTACAGTCATAGTGAATTCAAAGCGTTATGCAGAAATTTAATTAAGAACTTAATTTAACCTGAAATGCAAAACTCTCCTGGGTATAACCAAAGAGTTAGAGTTAGAGTAGAACGGAGCAACGTCACACACCTCCAATACGCCTTTGCTTCGAATTCGTGAAATTTCCACCTCCAGAAGAGATGCCATAAGTTGGGCTCCACGATGTCCAGATTTAATTTCTACTGATGCCCCTATTGCGGTTCACAACTCAACTCAGTTTGGTCGTGTAGAGTCAACCCAACTTATGCACAACCAAACTCATTTTAGTTATTGTGTATCGCAATAACTAAAGTGAGTGTGGTTGTGCATAAGTTGGGTTGACTCTCACACGACCAAACTGAGTTGAGTGGTGAACCGCAATAGGGGCATGAGTTATCTCATATCAGAATTAGTTGGCGCTTTTAAAAGAAATTATCTGTTATGAAATGTCAGTATCACGGAGTCTATGGAAATGTTACTATTCGATTAATTGATCAGCTAAACATAAACTTTCTTATGAGACACCTTTTATTATTATCTTATATATATATATATATATATATATATATATATATATATATATATATATATATATATATATATATATATATATATATATGTATATATAAAATAGGATGTATGTATGTATGTATGTATGTATGTAACGTAATGGCTCCAAAACGGCTGGGCCGATTTTGACGAAATTTTCAGAGAACCTTCAGAATACTCGGGCGGGTGACACTGTGATTTTCTATTTTCGGTCTGTGGGCGGAGGGGCGTGGCAAAATCCAATAATTCATAAAATGAGAACGGCTTGCCCGATTTCTGTAAAACTTTTTGTCAGTTGTTCGTATTTTCGAGAAGGTTTTTATGGAAGAAAATTTTGGAGAATCCCTCCGGAAAAGTCGGAAAATTGGAAAAATCGAAAATCAAGTTTTTGTATGAAATTTTGTTTGAAATTATTCCTTAATGGTTTTTCAAATGAAAAATAGAAAGTTTGTCTGAAGGCTTAAAATTGGGGCGAGGCGAAGTTCGCCTGGTCCGCTAGTATATATAGTATATATATATATATATATATATATATATATATATATATATATATATATATATATATATATATATATATATATATATATATATATATATATATATATATATATATATATATATATATATATATATATATATATATATATATATATATATATATATATATATATATATATATATATATATATATATATATATATATATATATTAATAAATAATATTTATTTCATACTTTAATTAAATTAATTATATCTTGTTTTAATTCCAATAAAACTATTTTCAATTTGTGAGTCTCGATATTTAGGCTTAAGTAAAATTGTATATATTCCTTTCATATTGTCTACAGCATTATTTTTATTATCTGCTAATGATTTCTATACTCCCCTCGCACGTCCGCTCACTTTATTTACCACATATAAATAATTCCAGATCAGAAAAATGCCATGAGCTAATTTAATCACGTCATCGAAATTCAATCTCTTTGCACTATTGTTTTTATCAGCTTTTGTAATTAATAATATTGTAGTGCCTGGATTTTTTTTTCTTGATAATTGTTCACTTCAAAATAATTTTTATACTTAGCATTTTGACAAATTCCAAACTTTGAAATAAATCGACTTCTTCAGTTTTAATAGTGTCTTTGCTAAATATTTTATTAGGATAAACAACCATTATAATTTTCATTATTGTATTTAAAAAAAATAGCAAGCACACAATAAAAAATTAATATACAAACACCAATTTATACTTCATTTATAAAAATTCGTTACGAAAATTATGATCGCAGTGAAATAGGAAACATTTTAAATCAATTATACACAGCGTATACAAATTTTAAAATTAAGTAAAATTATCTACATTAAAGAATTTTTTAAATACGATTACCTAAAAATAATTTTAAAGAACGAAGGAGTTCAAAAACGCTGCTGTTGTGGGAACAATTTAATCTGTTTGCAGAGATGCAACAAACATACGAAATGAACTACCCTTTTATGTTTACTAATTACATAGCTGAGCTGTTTGAATTTAATTTGTTTGTTGGATGTTTACTGGATTGTTTCATACATATCTTTAATAGGTTTGATACAAATTAGGCTATGCAAACAATAACCAAGCAATGCACAAGAAGGCCAGGTATAAAAATAATTTGGAAAGTTGCTGCTCATCCTCGTACTGAGTTGTGCCACGATTAGCAGCTATAATTAAACAAAACCCTTGTTAATATATTAATTAAATATATGAAACTAAACTTACGTGCCGGACGTGGTTCACCAAAGTTTAGAGACGATGCAAAATAACCAAATGGAAAAGCTCCAATACCAAAAGACATATGAAAACCATCACCAAAACTAAATCCTTGAAAGCCCTGTTGTGGTTCAGGTTCAGTACGTTGTCCAGCAGGGCGTGGTGGTACTTTATTTCTACGAATACAAGAAGTTCATTGATAAATACACAAAGCACTTATAAACTCTATATATCATCAAAATTCTTACCTGGGGTCTTCTTGTTTAGTACTATTACGTCCATATAAAGGTATAACCTTATCCTTGCCAATGGCTGCCTTACAAACAGGACATAGTTTGCGACTTGGTCTGGTCTCTAGCCACTGATGCAGACAGGGCCAACAAAATAAATGGCCGCACAAACTAACCACTGCGTCTTTAGCTGTGTCTAAACATATATTGCATTCAAACATAGAGTCGTCATTTTTCTCATCCTCTTTATCACCGCCAGCGGTTTTGCTGGTATTCTCTGTATCAATATTTTCCTTATTAATATTTATGGTTTCGTTAGCGAGAGCACTGCCTGAAAATGAATATGCTGTCGATGAAGCCATTTTTTCATTTATTGTTGGTGCTTGTGAAGAAGAACAAGTTGTTGATGTTATTGTTGTTGCAGCTGTACTATTTGTTTCCTGGTTGTCACTGAATGCGGCATTCCATGCATCACCCTCTGTGGTACTATGAGAAGTGGTTGCTAATTCTGGTGCCGTTGCTAATGGTGCATTAGTTGACATATTAATCCAGTTTATTTCAAACTAAACAATGACAAAGTAAAGAGAAATTGTATAATTTGAAATCGACAACAAAGATTGGAAATAGAAGAACATATACAGTAACCTACAAAACTTTTTGAATTCTACAATACCACAAATCACTAGACATTTTCATTGTTTAAAGAAAAGGGCAAATGAATGTAAGCATTTCTTTTATAATTTATTGAAACTGGTAAATTTCTCTATCTGATAAGAAGTAATAAACATACTAATCGTAAAGGACTAAAAAATAGACGATTTCAAATTCCATAATCTTAAAATATAAGTACAGTTTCAAGTTAAGACGACATTTTGTTTTCTATTGCAAAAAGTAATTATGCAACATTATTTGGAGACATACAGCAAGCAAGAACCAATTTTTAATATTTTGGATCCATAAAATTAAATAGTAAAGAGGGGTTTTTTAGTAAAAAGTGGACTAAATATTAAAAAAAAAAAATCATAATCGTACCATTTTTACCCATCCTCGACATAACAATGTATGTTATAAAGAGTGCAATAGAATGAAGCCTTACAAATGTAAGTTTAAACTTGTTTTATTTTATTTTTAACGATTTAACAAGTGATGAATAAATTTGTATGAACGATATACATAGAACAATCTTGCAAGTGTACTTTCTATGTAATTCTCCTATATTTTTTACAAATCTTTGTTATGAATAATTTAAGCATAGTTTAACTTACAAACGAACAACATTCGAATATTATTGAATTTTATTATCAAAATTCATGCCCGGTTAAGAATGTGAAAACGTGAACAAGCGAAATTGCCGTATTTGGTGTGAAGAGCACAAAATGCACTGTTTGGTGTGGCACCATTGGAACGTACTTTTTAAAAGACGACGAAGACAGGAACGCTACTGTGAATGGCGAGCGCTACCGTGCGATAAGTAACATTTTGTTTTTGCCCAAAATAGAAGATCTGGACTTGGGTGGCATGTGGTTTCAACAAGACGGTCCCACATTGCACACAGCACGCGAACCAATGGCCTAATTGAGAGGCCATTCCGGTGAACAGTTTATTTTACGTTTGGCCGCATAGATCGTGCGATTTACTATAGGTACGCGCCAGCAACAGTTGACGCACTGGAAGCCAATATTGAAGAATATGTATATTCGTGAGATACCGGCCAATACGTTGGAGAGTATGCCAAAATTGCACCCAGCTTATGAACCATTTGAGGCATAACCGCGGGGAATATTTACATAAAATCATTTTTAAAAGAATTTTTGTTTTTAAATCAAATCCGGAAGCTCTTTAAAAAAAATCACCCGTTAGTTACATATGTAAAAATTTGATAGTAACGATTTCATAACTTTTTTGTCTCAATTTATTACGTACTTTTATCACTCTCTCGTTACAAATTTTTTAAATACGTAAACACTTCAAAGTAATAATTAGTAAAAACTTTTAGTAAATGAACAGAACTAATATTTGGCATACTCTTATCAACAAAGTCAAGAATTTGATTTCTAGCTGTGATGGATGCTTCCATATGATAATAACGATAGTTAGAACACTGACTTGTTACCAATTTTTATTTAAAATTTACTAAGCCACTTTATTGGACAATGTCAGTTCATCACAAAATAAGTGACGTGGTATTGAGTAACTAGGTAGTATGAATGTATGTATAAGAAATATGTTGTAATTAATAGTTTACATACATATATACAAATTTATTTAGTACAAATTGAAAAAATCTTAGGAAAAGCGACATTAAGATATTCCTTTGGACTTTGGTGTTAATTATTGCAGATCATTCACAGAAAAAGACAACAAAATTTATACATACATATGATATACATATGCATGCATACATACATATATGTACATATATTATTGTCCAGACTTTTACGTGTTTTTTCTTTTGTTCAACATTCATGTAAAATACGGGCTCGCCCCTTTTAATAAAAATTTAATTTGTTTATTTAGTAACCTGTTGTATTTATTAATACTTTGTTGATAGTTTTTTTACCAATTTTTACACAATGATGTCTTTTAGTGGTCTAAAAATGTTATCTTTATTGCTAATTTAATTAAATACACATACATACATATAACTATGCACATATTTGTTTATTTTGTGTTTTCTATTGTTGTTCTTTTCTTATTGGCTCTTCTATGTTTGTATGTCACTTATTTTGCTCTTACCTCTCCTCACACTTTATACACAATTATTTTTTGCTTCCTTTTTTTCACAATTTTGTTCAAAATGTTTACAACTTAAATTAGATGTATTATCGCTTTAAGTAATTAAAAGTATGAACTATTTTTATAAAAAATTTATATATAAACTTTGTCTCTATTAATTTTAAAACCCTTAGAGCGTTTCTTCTTACTCGTAAAATTTCCAAAAAATAAATTATGTCAAAAGTAGTATCTTGTGATTAGTGTTGTAAATAATAAGCTCTGCAAAAAGTGCCGATTCGTGGTTACTTATATTATAATCTAAACGATTAAAAATCAATTTTATATCACACACGTAAATTTTTTGCTGAAGTTTGGACTCAGCTGGGAGACAGACAGAGAAAGGAGTACAAATTTTATATGTTTCTATATCATCTTTTACATAAAAAAAAATTTTAAGTCTGATCAATGCAAGTACAACATTCTTTTATAAGAAAAAAGCTAGTAACTATGCATTTGGCTACGAAACGTATATCAATATATAGAAGATCATTAAAAAAATGTATTCCCAAAATATGCATTGGAGTTATTAAATATACTTGCGCATTTTAATGTTTCTTACTTTTATTTATTAGAAGAAAAGAATATTTACTCTGTTTGTAACGAACAAAAAATAAAATTGCCCAAACCCGCCAAGTTCTTTATGAACTAGCTCCACTGTATACGGATAGAATCAGTCTTCATTTCTGAGTATATATGTTGAATTTTATTTTAGGCATAAATAATTGTTTTCTTGGTTGTAATATTTTTCCAGCAAAAGGAACATATATGTAGTCATAATAAACAAACAGTATGGCAAGCTTATATGTGGCTCCTCCGAGTGCTGTTGCCAACCTTGAGCATTTTTCATGCAATAAGACGCTGCCAACTATTAAAAAGTAAAAAAAAAACATACCCGTAATTTTAAATTATTAAAACACTTTTTTGTCTCAGGAAATCATCTTTATTTATATTATTAATTTATATTTTTAAACTTAAGCACTTTTTGTGTTTTATTTTTTTTCTTTTTTCTCTGAAAGCACTTATGATTACAACTTAATTGAAACTTTGGATTTTGTTTTAACTTAAATTCTAAATGGGTTTTACTTAAATTCTAACGAGTTTTTCTTTTGTTTTTAATTCAACAGCATATATTTGTAATTCTTTTAGAAGTTTATGAGTTTTACATTCTATTGTTTATTTTTTTCGATTATCTCCTTTAAATATTTTTTATATTGTTCTCAAATTATTGCAATTTTTCATCGTTTCACTAATATTTTATTAAACTTCATTAACTCATATGATAATTTCAAAGTGAAATGTACATATGTACAACTAATATTTCATTTAGTCATTAAAAGCATATTTCAAATCTGCTATAGACGTTTTATATTGCCTAAGACAGATTTTTCTTCGTTATTCTCATTCTTTAAATCACCTGTTTAAAGTACATATGTACGAGTATATGGTTCTTTGGTCTTATTGAAAGTAAAGTGTGTTTATATAATATATTAGTATTAGTAACTGTAATAGTAAATGAAATAAATTATAGTTTTTTGTTCCCGAATCAATATTTGTATGGCTTCTTGTGGTTTATAAATAAATAAAAAAAACTCTTTTTTTGTGATTTTGATTCATATACATATATGAGTGTATGTTTATTCTAAAAATTAAATAAAACCATTTTAATAAATACATTTATGTATGTGTCATTATAATTAATAATTTTAGACATATATTTTCAATGTAAATATCCTAAAAATAAGTTATTTTATTAAAATTATGTTTGTGTACTTTTTTAATTAGTTTTGACTTTAATTTAAACATTTTGAAAGTAAATATAAAAACGTTTTCAAAAATATTAATATAATAAATGAAAGTTATTTCTATTAGAAAACTAAAACTGTTATTAGTTACTCAAGACAGTTTAATATGGGAAACTCTTAGTTATTCAATATTTTTACCTTACATAATAATTTATAATTTTTTTATTTTCTATTAAATTTCAACGAAATTTTAAGTCACACTCTATATTTGTTTCATATATTAGTTCAACCCACCACTTTCTGATTCCGATTTTGTTTGTTCAAATTTTACGAAGGCCTTTTTATTGCTAATATTACTAATATTTCATTTTCAAATTGTGTATACTTCTTAAAAATATTTTTATTTTCCTGTAATTAATAATGGTTAGTATTATTAAGCAGTCTTTACGGCAACAAAAATTAAATTAATGCATAATTTCGAAATTGTTACTTTTGACTCAAAAATTGCTTCATTTAGCTTTCTTTGTAAAAAAAACACATTTTTTTTTTCTTTTTTGGAAATTGACCTTTCTGTAAACATTTTCAAGAATATGACACGAAAAAATATTTTTATTTTTGTTATAGTTAGAAAATCACAATTCAAAAGTATTTTTATGAAATACGATAGTTATATAAAAATTTTATACTATATAAGTACATATATTTTGTGTATGCATATGTGCATGTATGTATGGTAAATATGTACCAAAAAACTAAAATTTTTAGCATTTGCAGTTTTGACTTTTTATTTTGTTTTGTTCCGAAAAATAGAAATAGTAATGTTTTTGAACATTTTATATGAATTTAATAACTTGATTGGGCGGGTATCTCCGCAACTATTGAACTTTATGTAAGCTATTCTATATATTTCTATATTAAGATTTTCAAAATAAAAATTGACTCGATAATGATCCGGTTCACGAAGTTTTTTTGAGTTTTAAATTAGATACTAGTACACAATTAACTTGGATACTTTCATACCTATGAAATTTTGGCTGTTAAATATTTAGATCCTTACTCGATTTGGATCCGATATAGTGATAAGCTTTTGGTTGAGTCGAAAAGTAATTTTCTTGAGCAAACAATAGGAACAATGCAATTAATTTCTGAATTATTTATTGTTACTTCCTATAGCTTTCAGTTTTGAATTCATAGACTAGGTTCCAATTTCTGTTATATATACATATATTGCATTAAACATTAAAATGTGCATTTAAATTATGAAAAACATTTTCTGATTGAAATTATGATTTTAGTTCACAGTTTTCAACAGTAATTCTCTTATCTCCACTATTTCCTTTTACCAAAATTTCGTTCGGGAATTCCGTATTGTTGTCTCTATGTACTACATATTTTGTGGACGTTTCCACCATTATTTGTTCATTGGAAATAGTTCTAGTGAAAATAATATATTTACTTTTCATTCACGATAAAGGTGTACATACTATATATGTATATAATAATGTACTCGTAAATGTATATTAAATGAAAATTTTTGCCAAAAAGGATAATTATAAAAAAACCTTCTCTCACAAAAAAAGATATAAATATTTAAGTAAAATTATATTTTAAGCAAGTTATAAAAAAATCTGAACTAAGCTGACCGACTTAAAACTTTTTATTAATGCTTAAAAATGTCTTTCGAAAGCTTATTTTTTTAGTTAAATTTTTTACATCTTAGTTTTATCCTTTATATTATACATATATCTCATTGCGAATAAGTAGTGAACGTTATATGGTGTAAAATATAATAAACTTTATAAAAAAAATCAGTTCAATGACTTTTTCAATGATATACAAATATGTATATGTATAGTTCTTTAATAATAATGACATTTCTTACAGATTTTATTGCTCATTAATTTACTTCTTAATTAAACATTTGTATTATTCGAGGCATTATTTTTCCCTATTTATATTCAAAATTACTGTATTATATACATACTTACTACTTTAAGGTGAAAACTAAATGGCATGAAAATTCATAAATTCACATTTTAAAATCTCAATGCTTAAATAGTGTTCAGCACCAGGTCTTTTTGATTCAAAGAACTATTTATTTTATTTTACTTTTTTTATATTTCGCCAGAGCATCGAATGACATCGTCAAGAAAAAATTTTATTTATAATTAACCAACCAAAATGCAATGATTGAAAAATTATGGTTTGCACATCTTGAGTTTCGGTCTAATCAAAAATTGGTCAAGTGGTTTAAGAGGACTTTAAGTTTACATATGTGCATACATACATACTTATGTTTCTTTTACATAAAACATAGATAAATAATGTTATAGATATAATCTGCGGCATGTGATGGAAATTTATCTGTTTGAAATGGTGTGTTGATCTAATTTCTAATTTTTTATTTAAATCTTCTGCCTTCTATTTTGAATAGAGAATAATTTAAAATTAGATGAAATATTGTACTAAACATCGTTCGAAATTCATTACACCACTTCAAACAGATCGATTTCCATCACATACCTGACACAGAGTACTCAACCAGAGTACTCAACTTTGACGTATAAAAAGGGTCCGAATCATATTTTGCATATTTTGTATAACGTGCATAAAGTTTGTGTGAAGAGATATCTATATAAAAACAACTAGATTAGCTCTCCCTTTCACACAAACTTTATGCATGTTTACAAAGTTGTCGAGTCTAGTTCTAGTTTATGATACCTGAATATAATGCTACTTTTATCCGTTAATGTACTTATGTAGTCGCACATATATTCGCCCAAGTGTACGTTGTAAAGTTTTTTTATCGGTTCCTTTAAAGTTCTATAATAAAAATAATAATTTTTCTTAGAAATTTCATCAAGATTTTTCTAACATGAGCTTTCAATCAATTACTTTAATTTACTGTTTTATTTTGTTTTCTAGAAACATGCTTTTTATTATTAAGAAATTTATCATAAAATAGGTTTGAATTTTCAAAATATTTAAAATCATTTCTGAGATAAAAAAAATTATTGTTAATTACCGTTAGAGTAAGTTATAACGCTATTGTAAATCACTTGTAAATTTGTAATGGCACTTCTCATAGTTATGAAAATTTTGGAGAAAATCTTACTGATCGCCTAAATCAAGCCTAAAGTTATGTCGTTTAAGTCTTTTTGGCCGTAAGAGTTTCTTATGTTTCATTTTTGAATATTTATGTAAGAGAAAAATTGTATAGTCTAACAATATTTGAATAAGGTTTAATTTAAAAATTTCTTTTAAAAATTTCTGAAGTAAATTCTATAGCTCAAACATAATTGGGGACTCACAGGGTATACTAACAGTAATATTGTGGTAATGTCTAAAAAAAATTATATACCTAATATTAAAATTTATTGTTTTGGGATATTCTCGTTCAAACAATTGGAGTTTAAAAATATATATGGTTTGTTGTGACTTTAACTGATAATAGGCCGACATTTGATTGGTCGCCAAGCCAAAACGTTAGTGAACTTTAAGCAGTTTGGAACTATTCAACCTCGTATGTTTAATTATTACAAAAAATTTTGTTTTTATTTTCAAAATTATTTGGAAAAAAATTTTATGACTATGACAATACGTATATGACTGATAGCATATCTTGTGTATCCCCCAAATGAGACATCAATATACATATTAAAGAATTTAATTTTGACTTTTCGAAAAGTTAAAAGCAAAGACCTAAAAGATTTTAGATTCTGCTTAATAAATCTTTAAAAGTAGCTTTAATTCACATGCATCCATCTCCGCCTAAAGTAACACTTAACACTAAGGAGGAGTATAGCCACCTTCGAAAGCATCGTTCTTTTGCTGCACGTTAGATTGGAATAAAATTTTGTTAAGTTCTTTTTAATTCCTTTGGAACATTACTTTTTTACATTATTTACATGGAAATTTGGATTGTTTCGAAAATTCAAATACTATACTTTGACTTTTTTTTTAATTTTAGAAACAATTATAGCAAATAAAATTTGCAAGTTAAAAGGAACTTTTTGAAGGAAAGGAGAGTGTGAAATGGAATCCACTCATAGCACTTTGTTTAGAGTTACCCATTTGCTATTAAAGAACTGGACTGTGGCAATAAGGACTAAGTGCTTGAATCGACTTAAGTTACAGTTACAATTTCTTTTGGAACAATAACTCACGAAAATGCGTGATAGTTTGTGAAATTTATAATTTTTTCCCCAATATAGGACGCTACAGAATGTACGAGTATATCATACTCTCCGTTGAAAAGTGAATTCGTTTCTAAAAAACAAATTCAAAATTGGAAAAATATTTTTCCTGTAATACTACAAAATCAGTCTTAAGCACTTTTTCCTTATTAATGCAGATAATTAAATGTGCAGATTCGTAAATTTTTTAAAACCGCATTATAGCTATTAATTACTTTTAAATTAAACTTTTCGAATATTATTTTATTTTTTTATGAAAGAAAATAATTTAAAATCAAAAAAAACCTAAGAAAAACTCTACATTTGTAATTAATTTAATCATTATTTTTTATTTGATTTTATTACTACATATTTAAATATTTTTTTAATACACATTTGATCCCATTTGCTTTAGCTTTTCAAAAAACAAACAAAAAAAGTATAAACTAAAATAGAAATTTACATACAAATAATGAAATTAAACACAAAAATTATAACTCTTGTTTACTAACAAATTTGGTTTTGGTTATATTTTTTATATATTTAAATAATAATATTACTCTTTAGATTTTTCAAAAAAGAAAAAAGTTTTGCTGATTGTGTTTTTTTTACTAGCCATTATATGACTTACATTCTAACGAAAGACATTTTCTCTGTATTTGTAGTTAGTTAAACAATTTTTAAGTGGTTTTTTCTTATTAATTTTTTATTTTATTTTTACTTAAAGTATCCTTATAGTGTTATTATTTTGTTTATCTATTTTTAATTTTTTTTAATTTTTTCAATCTTTTATATACAAAATTAGTAATTTTCTTCATTCTTGTTTAACCTTCATCAAAATTACTGTCATTATGATATCACCACAAAATTGTCTTGACTTTGTTTTCTTCCTATGCTGTTTCCAATAATTTAATGTTTATATAATAAGTGACAAAATGAATACAGTCTTGGAAGAAGCTGTCAAAAAATAGCACCAAAACTTTAAGTTCTTAAAATGTATACCATATTTTTCTAAACTTTGATTAAATTCATCCACTATTCTACTTTATTATTAAGTTTCGAAAAACTCAAGGACATAGATAGCGAAAAGTTTTGTCCTGATATTTTGGGCATAAAATCAAAACATTGCAAGTTAAAAAAATAAGTTCGAGTTTTCAGACCTATTACAACTTGAAATCTTTTTAAATGGAAAAATAAGGATTAGCTTATTAAAATGATAATAATTTCGAAATTCGGATTTAAGCTCAAAATATCTATCGGGCACACTTCGACAAACAATATTTGTTACATTTTCGAATAAAAGCATACACTTTCTATTGGTTTTGGATGACATTATATTAATTTAATACATTTTAATATTATATTGTTTGTTGTTGGCTTAGCTAGGTATATGCCTGCATTTCATTGGCGCTAACCAAATCATCAGTACTCTTTAGCCAAATCATGATTGAAAGCATTCAAACCTTGTATACTTAAGCCACAGACTACTATTTATACTTTTGTGTTTTTGTTGATTACAAATAGAAAAATATGATTGAGTTCTGTTTGAATTCTCATATATTGTTTGTAGTCTGTGGCTTAAGTATACAAGGTTTGAATGCTTTCAATCATGATTTGGCTAAAGGGTACTGATGATTTGGTTAGCGCCAATGAAATGCAGGCATATACCTAGCTAAGCCAACAACAAACGATATAATATTAAAATGGTTATTTTGGAGAATATCTCGAATAACGAATTTGATAAATATTGTTATTAATTTAATACTTTAAAAAGTTTGCAATTTATTTCGATATTTGAAATATTAAAATTATTGTGTGATTCTTTGCACTTATTCGAAAAGACTTTAAAATGGATATTGCAAACGATCACGGTCAACACTGCACCGCTCAGATAAAATGTAAGCTTAAAAATATCTATATATTATACATAAAAAATTAGTTTTTCAAGCAAGAAAATAAATTATGGCTTCGAGTCCATGATGTCACCTAAATTCCATCATCATGGTATTACTCCTGATATGCAAATATATTATAGGAAATCGTATTCTTGCATTCGTGTGAAAAATTTCAATTACTTTGGGTAAATTTCAATGGATGTTTTTAATAGAAAATAAGTCGTGCTATTATATTATTCTTTTGACAGAAAAACAATTTTTCCGAAAAACAATATGACTGAATTTAAATTTTTATTTATTGACTAATTTTATCTACTAAAAAATGGTGCTACTATTTTGGCAGCAGCCGTATGACTTCTTAAATTTTTAGCTTGTTTGTTTATACATATTTAACTTTCAAATAAATTTGCACAATGAAATGACTTTGTGGTTTTTATTAATATGTATTTTCTTTTATAGATTGACTGTTGTTAAATGAATTAATTTCAATATTGGCTGGCATTAAGTTATATTTATACCTTTCACCTCTTGCAAGGATATGGAAATGTTTCTAATGAAACTCGAGGCTGGTCTTAGAACTACTCAAACAGATGCGAACAACAATTTAAATATTTAGAGTTTATGAGACTTTCAGCGCTTCTTCAAAAAAAGATGAGTTTATCAATTAGACCTGTAATAGGCACTCAGATTGATGCACAAAATGACTATAATATGAGGGTATTGCTTGAAATAACTTAACAAAATTGAAATATTGGCGTAGTTCTTGGACCACTCTCACATAAATATTCAAGTTTAGTTGAATTCACTATAATGGCCAGATAATATAAAAAGAGTTGTGTCGCAAAAGTTTAAAAAACATATCTTCATGATTTCATATTAATGTTTAAAATTAATTCATTTTTGAATTTGGCAACATTTCTTTTCAATTTTAAAATTTAACATGAAATTAAAAGTTTTCATTCTGTTTCCAAAAATTTCTATTTTATAATTTACTTTGGTATCTAAAGGTATAAGGTATAAAAAACTCGGCTTAGCCGAATATAATTTGTTTCTTCATAATCTTCAGTTTGTTTTTGTGTGTTTTTATTATCATAAATATTATATGTCCTTATAAACTAAATAATTATCCGTACAAATATGTTTTAGTTCATTGATTTGCTTTGTTAAATCTTATTTTTTATTTAATTATTCATAATTTAATTTTCAATTGATTATGTATAAGTGATGAATGATACATATTTCATATTTTGTAATTAATTATATGTAACAGTTTGATTTTTATTCGTTAAAAATATATATGTATGTAACAAAAATTTTGATTTTTTTAGTTTAAAAGAACAAATGATATAGTATTACAATATATAAATCATACATTTCATATGTATGTATGTAGATGTTTACATATAAAGCAGTTTTAAAACTAAACGGAAGAAAAAATCATAATAAAGCAGTGGTAGCAGTTCTAAGATTAAAAAATCCAGCAAAGTAAATGAAAGTGGACTAAAGAATGATTTGACGATCTGCAGCTTTAAAATATTTCTTAAAGAGCAACTTTTTATGTTGTCTCTGAAGAAATTTAATTTCAACGAGTTTTTTAAAAAGTGCTTTTGCAAGATTATCAGTAAAACTGGCATTTTGGAAGGCACTTTTTAAGCTTTTGGCTAAATTTAATCATTAATTGCATTTGCTTTCAGTTGAAAATGTGGATATGTACTTAAACTTTTTTTAAAATGGAATTTAAAAATATCAACCCCTTTGCCTCACACATGTTCTTCGATTTTTTATTCTTTTTATAGCAATCGGTAATTTTTGAGCATATCCATAGGCCATATCGGAAAATTAGTACTATGTCTAATCCAAAAGCTTTTAGAGATCCACACATTTAACATTTCGTTTGTGAATACATAATGTTAAAATTTCAAATAATTTCAAATTCGATAAAATACGAATGCCAAAAAAAATCATTTTGCGCACCGTTTTAAAAGCATTTTTTAATACGAAAAATTAAATATATTTTTTAATGGCTCTATTATATACAATAATGATTAAAAATAGACGTATGTAATTTACATACTGTTTAAGTGCTATTTTTACATTTTAATCACTTCTTCGCCCCTTCTTATTGAATGAAAACAGCGGAAACTCACGAAATGTAACAAATAAGAAATTTCAATAAAATGTTTTTATTTAAAGAAAATAAATAAATATGTACATTTATTATTAAACTGAAGCCAATCAATAAAACAATGAGAGAAAAAAAATGTGAAAAAAGTACTTTTGTACAAAAAAAGTCGTTCTTAGAAGCAAAAATATTTTCAGTTCAACTGATATTGGATTAAAGAAAATTAAAATGTATTAATTTTTCAAAACTTGAAACCTCCACTTTATTACTACATGTAACATAATATATATGTCAAAGTTTTGTTTTAAAACTGAAAACACAATGTTTGTTAATAGGTCGTAGATCTCCTTTTTTATTGAAAGGTACACATATTACGGTTATGGATGGCGTTTAAATCAATATTTTTAATATTTTAGGAATATTTATATGTATAGGGTGTTTGAGGGCATTAACCTATTTCGACCAAATTAAAACATTGGGTTTTTAATAGAATAAATATTGCTTAAACGATGTTTTGCTTTACATTGTTAGTGTAAAATTTTTTAATGGTAATTTAAAAAAATGAACATAAAATTTTCATTTACTTCTTGTTAAAAGAAGAAAAATAAATAAAAAAAAAATAAACAGGAACAATGCATTAAAAATTATATATAAATTTGTATTTTTATCATAAAATAAATAATAACACAAAAATGATTGTAATTCAAATCAATTCAAACTAATTAAACAAAGGAAAATATAATAACTTAGTAATAATAGTAATTATTTATAATAATTTATCATACATGTGTGGTGAAATTATATATGTATGTATGCATATGCTCGTTTTATAATATGTATGTGTAGACATTTTTAGGCATTGTATTATTACGGATTTTGTATTTTTCTTTGTTTGAGAACAAACATTGCTTACAAGTTCTAATTAGAAAATTACGGTCATATATATATATATATATATATATATATATATATATATATATATATATATATATATATATATATATATATATATATATTTATTTATTTATTTATTTATTTAATTATAAATAAAAAAAATTACGTACTATATGTATGTATATGTTTAAATTTAATGGTAATATTGTATTTGTTTAATAGTAAGTTAAATGAACTTCATTAATGAAGTATTGATATATAAGGTTTTTTTCTTTTAGTATATTTTGTTTGCTGATTTGCGTTAATAATTGGTTTTAATATGACCAGATAAAGTAAAACATAAAAAATAATTTTTTATAAAAAAATTACATTAATAGAACATTTTATTTCAAAATTTCTTCAACTAAGAAAAGGTATTGTTCTTTGAAATAAATATGTTTTTTTATAAAGTATTACCTAAACAATTTTATTTTTCTTCGATTTTAGTTTAATAATAAAGTGATCAATGAAATAATAAAACCTAATAACAATTGAAAATAAACACTTAAAATTATATTGTAATTTATAACTAAAAATTATTAGTGATCTTCTTTAAAAAAAGGCGGTGGTTCCTTTCAAATAAACTGAATTTTATTTCAAAATTATATGTCTATGATACTTTTGTTTCTTTTTTTTAGTAAATAATTCATTGTTTTTAGCTTTCGTTCAAACTTGCTAACCTAAATATATCTCTTTTATTCATTTTTAAAATGGTTACATTTTGTTGATTCCGAAATGTTTAATTTATTAATTTTCTAATTTAATAAAAGAAAAAATAAAAAAGCACACACTGGCAGCTGTTTTAAATAGTATCTAGAAGAAAAAAAAATAAATTACGAAAATTTAACAACGTTCCTTTTTCTAATAACAATTAAAAAATTAAAACTAAACGAAAAATACTAAAATATAAAACCAATACTATAAGCAACCCAGGAAAAAATTTTGGCGTTGATGCAATAGTTCAAAAATCTATTGATATAAATGTAATAAAAGCTTTACATTAGCCACCAAAAAGTAGTCTCTATACACCATAAATCAATAGTTTCGGAGAAAATAATTACAAACTTGTTCTAAAGGTGACAATTCCTCATTAAAGTCATTTATTTAAAATCTACTACAAAGTCACATTAAGCTTTAGTGACAATATATAAAGTATAAGGGTTCCTTCCAAAATTAAAAATTTTTTCCTGTGTGTACATACATTAAATAAATATTTAAGGTATAATTAACCGAGTATTTTGTTGAACTTACCTTAACATTAAGTTTGTATTTGCGTTTAATTTTTGGCTCTAAATTTCACTAGACAATAAAAAGTCGGTTGTTGATTTATTTATTTCTATGTTCTCTCAATATTTATATATCTTGTTCCTCTTCATAACGACTTTTATGTTACTGATATCGTTTGGAATCTTTAATACCAAATTTTTAGCATTCGATACAAAACGGCTCTTAGGTTTTTCACTTATTGAGTTAATTTAATAAAATTTCCTTTTTTGGTCTTTAGATATGCTTCTTATAGAAAAAAGAAATAAAATTTTACATACACGATTAATACGTGTATTTATTTAAGCAATCCATATTTCAATAATATTTTTATAAATCGTCCTCAGGATCTTCTATTATTGATTCGTTGGGATCATACATGACCATATCATCCTCATCATCACAAGTAGCTGTAATTGACTCTGGATCATCAGCATCAAGATCTTCAATATTATCAATACGCTTTCGTTTGGCATTTGTCAATTTGTTAAAAGTGTTTGATATACGACGACGCTGCAAGGTCGAGACGACGGGTATCAAACTACCCCCCGTTCCAGTTGCTATCACAGTACTGCTGCTGCCGGCCGCGTTAGTATCTTCAATTTCAGTGATATCTTCAAATGTTGCATTCTGTAATTGTTTCAAACGCAATTGTTCCAATTCTTCCGGTGAACGTTTTTTACGAAACTCGTAAACGAGTGGAAATATGTGCTCAATTGCACATTGAACATGAGCAACACTAGCAGCTAGAGAAATTTAGTTAAATAATAATTTGTTATAGAGCGCATCAAATTTTAATTATTGTTAAATTACTTACCCGTAACTGTTATACTTCCGGTTGAAAAAATTTTCAAAGTGGCCTTGGGGTAACGTAGTTTATATGTTACACCAGGATGTAATTCAGGTTCATAGCTTGCTTCTTCCCTATATTTTTCAGAGAAGTTTACTATTTTAATAGCCCAAGGCATACTACATGTGCCCAACACATTTACAACACGAAAATTATGAAAGCGTACACGAAATCCTAATTTTTCTAAACAGCGAGCGTAGCGGCGTGCTGCAATTTTAGCCTGAAAAGGAAGATTTCTTTTAATTTCTTTTTTTATTTATTGAGGAATTAAAAAAGTCAATTTTAGCAACAAAAATATGATATAGGGCAGAATTTTCAATATATGCATATTTTATTAACTGGTATGTATGTACTCGTATATAAAGTGGAGTTTGGTAATAACCTACATTCGGTCCCTACAATTTTCTACCAATATTTCATAGAAATGATAACGAACTACAATACATTACTTGTAAATTTTTACGGTTACAACGTACAAAATAAAATCTAAAAATTTTATTATAAATTTTCCAAGGCGGTAAAATAATTATTTATCAATAATTGGTAGTCATTAAAATATAAAAAAAGAAATGAAATTTGTGAATATTTCAATGGGTCTTACTTTTATTTATTAGTAAAATATAAATATTTTCTCAGGTCTATAAGGAGCTAAATGGTTCAGTCTTATTTAGTTCGTTAAAACCGATCTCCACTGTACATACGAGCATACATATGTACATATATGAATGTAAGTATATGCATTACGCATTACGATATTTCGGTAAAATTTTGTTTGATTTTTAAATATTAAAAAGTTAATGTTTAAAAGTATTTTATTTAAAATAAATTTAAAAAGAAACTCTTACCTGGTCCTCTGATGTTGCACCAGTACATGTAATTCTACCCGACGACCAAATGGAAGCCGTAGTATATGGACGACGTAATTTCATTGTAACCATACCATTTTCACGGCGATATTCAACATTGGCACCATTCAAAGCAATCTCACGCAGATTCAAATGGCAACGAACACTAAACGAACACACAACATTATTAATGACAATATCAATTTCAGGTTCAGGTTCTTGTTGCTCGCTGACAGGAGCTGTTGTAGCAGCTGCTGATGCAGCATCATTTGCAATTGCAGCACTGCTGTTATTACCGATAGCTGCAGCTGTTGTTGTAGTTGTGGCTGCAGTCGAGGCAATGGAAACACATTTTGAATCTGTTGTATTTGGATTAGAAGGATTATGAGCTGTAGTTGCAGCACAAGAAGTGCTATTCAATGTTGAATTTGTAAGTTGATGTTGGGTGTTTATTAGATTTGTAGGCATATAAGATGTATTTGGATTTGTTAAAGCTGATTTTGATATTGATGTTGCTGTGTTATAAATGGTGGGAGTGTTGGATATGGGGGATTTAGTGGTGATGTTGGAGTTGGAAGAAGTTGATAATGCTACGGAAGCTGGAGAGGAGTTAACAAAATTTTTGTTTGTATTGTTGATGTTGTTAATGGTGTTATGTCCATTAGGAACTAATTTTGAGGCGGGTTGCTGTTGCTGTAAATTTGTTAATTTGTTATTAATGTGATGACCATTTATGGGTTGTTGCTGTTGCTGTGTGGCTTGTTTTTGAGAAACTGTTGATAAGCAATTTGATGAGATATTTTTAGTAATTGTGGCTGCAGTAGCTGTAGTTGTTGTTTTATTTAAATTTACTAATTTATTAGTAGTGTTGTTGCTTAAAACATGATTTTTGGTAATTGTGTTAGAATTTATAATTGTGGCACGTTGTGGTATCGTTTGGTGATTGTTAGCAGTAACAACTTTTAATTGTTGCTGCTTGATTTGTTGTATATTGTTAGTACCATAACGTTGTTTCTGTAATTGTTGTTGAGGCAAGTTGGCAGTCGTTGTTTGTTGTATGGATTTGGTTGATATATTTTTACTGATTTGCTGCTGCTGTTGTTGCTGGGTAGTTTTAACTAAGCTTATTATTTGTCCGTTGCTATTATTTATCACTTGTTGAACGGCCATATTATTGACCATTATTGTTCCTTGGTGATGTTGTTGTTGAGTAGTTTTTATAAGATTCGCAGGAGATTTTGTTAAAATGGTAGCATGTTGCAGACGTTGTGTTGTATTGCCAGCAATTATTGTGTTATTATTACGGTTTATTAAAACAGTTGTAGTACGCTGTTGCTGTTGCTGGTTGTTATTGTTGTTTGTTGTAGCAGAAGTGTTTGTAAGAACATTCAAAGTGTTGGCGGGTTGTTGTTGGGAAAATTGTGAAAAGTGTCTTATAGTGGTCGTATTATTACTGTTATTACCGACATTACCAGCTGCTGTTGTTGATATTAATCTCGGCTGTTGCAGGTTCCCTGATTGCTGTAAATATGATGATGATGGGGTGGTCAGCGTTGTAGAGCATGAAGATGTATTGGTAGTCACGTTTTGTGTATTTTGTAAATTTGACAATTGCTGTTGAAACTGTTGCTGAAATGAAGATGTTGCTGAAGAGGACGCAACAGTGGATGCAGCCGAGGAAGTAGCAACCAGATAAGTGCCTTGACTGGTTGCAGTGTTGCACGAGGTGGTGGATGCATTATGATTGCTATCGGTTATCACAGTCAAACCACCATTACCGGTACTAATTAAATTGCCTATTGGCAAATTAACTAAATTTTGTGAAACCAGGAGACGCTGCTGCTGTTGCTGTTGTTGTTGTTGCAATAATTGCTGGTATTGCTGATAAGTAAGTATGGTAGACGCACCAGTTGCACCATTTGTTAACAGGATAGTTTGGGTTTGTGCTGGCAGTACCAAGTTTCCACCCAAAGTAGTTATAGTGTTTGAACCACCCAATCCTCCTTGAGTCGAGGTGGCAATTGTTTGTGTTGGCACATTTGTTGAAGTAACAATGCCTACTTGATGGTGATTAGACTGTTGGCCTGCAGTCTGAGCATTCACAACATTGCCCACAATAATGTGGTTGTTTCCAGCCGTACCCACACCCACCACACTCGTGCCATTTGTCAAAGTTTTCATGCAATTTTTATTGTTTTGCAACAACGTGGCCATACCAATGTTGCTGCTATTGCTAATATACATTTGTAATAGCTGTGCACTTCACACTAGCTTTTTAGTTTTTCTCTATTTGTGCACTTCTGTCTCTTACAAAAAAATTTTTTTTTTGATGTTTCTTAATTATGAATGAGAGATTTTTGATATTTATTCCCAGAAAATTAATATTTTTTGAATTCTTTTTTGTAGTTTTTTTGTTTGTTTTTAAGTCTTTCCTTTCTTTCTCCTTTAGTTTGTTTTTGTTGGTTTTCTTTAGTGTATTTATACTCTATAAACAGTCTGGAATGAAAAGAATTATACAAATTGAATAAATAAAAATTTAGAATTGTATACTTTATAAATACAAATGTGTATATGTAGATATTTACATACACGAGTACAATAGGCCATGTCATAACTCATGTTTAAAATGATCTTATTTATTTTATTATTTGAACCATACATTAAGAAAAGAGTTGCCAAATCTATTTAAATTAATTACGATAAAGGTCATTTGTAGAAAATGGACATTATTATTTTAAATGTACTGAAAGCCATTAAATATTTTATTGTTTGCTGTTGGCTTAGCTAGGTATATGCCTGCATTTCAATTATAATTGTTTGTTTTGTTGTGTTTGTACATGTAAATATGTACATAAGTACATACTGTTAGCTTTTTTCAATATGTTGCAGCAATAACTCTAAAAACGAAAATTAGGTCAATAATTCTAAATTATTGGTTTATGTATATCATTGTTTGAGCTTTTGGATTTTTCAATGAAATGTTGGCAACTTAGCTAATTTCTTTTGATTTTATCTGTTTTAACTTTCTTTCGCCGCTAACTTCAGTTTAATATTAAATTTCGGCGCTATTTTATATTGGTGAATATTCAGAGCAAATTCTTAAAATTTTAAGATTTTTTTGGATCAGAGTGAAAATATCTATCGTTTCTTGAAAAAACTATAAAAGGAAAATGTTTACACATACACATACATATAATCGAAACGGATTGTTGCGGTTTGTGTACAAATCCAAAATTTATAAACATCTATAAGGCTATAAGTAAAACAATGAAATGGCATACATAAGTGAAAATATTTACATACATACATAAGTATGTACATAGGTTTACATACTTATATGATTAAAAATGGTGAAATACGTACATAAATTGTAGAAATCTTTGTTATTGAATAGTAGTGGCTTTTTGTTTCTTTTTATTGTGTTTTACTTAAAAGAAAATAATATTCAATGTGTGACTGTAATGTAATAAATTTCAAATTATTATAATTATGTACATAATGTACATGTATATCAATGAAAATAAATAAGTGCAGTATAAATACATACATATACATAGGTATGAGTGGCTTAAAAAAACATCTTATAAACATACACATTTTCATACACATCTATTTATGTGTAATGGCCTCAAGAAATTCTGATGCCAAAACATACATACTTAAGTATTACAAGAAAAAAAAATACAACAAAAACAGCCCTTGCAAATTAAACAGAGGAATCCAAATTATAATAAGGTAGGTGCATACATACTTAAATACAATTTATTTCTTCTGATTTATAGTACACTTACATTAGATTACATTACTTTATTTTACATTATTTTGTTTGTACTTAGATATGTTACTCTAATTATAAATTATAAATAGTATCGTCGCAAAAAAAGGTATGAATAGAATCAACATGTATTTTTTCTATTTTTTTGTAATATTAGATATTTGTGAGTAATAAGTATACATATTATAATTTTTTACGAAGTACAATATAATCAATAAGAATATATCGTTCAAGGAAAAAATATAGATATTTCGTTTTTATTCGTCGTTTTGTAAAGTATTTTCGTCCGTATTAAAAAATATTTAAGTGTAGCTTGACAGTCAATAATCAATAAATATTTTTAATGGTTCTTTCAGACGGCATAAACTATGTATCTTAAGATACATAGGCAGGAAAAAATTAGGACAACAAATTTCCAATTAAAGCGTTATATTTTCATATGATATTAGCTATTTTGCCATAACGAAATTGTGTTGGCACAAATACTTATTATATTGAAAAGCAAAAGATGGCATTATAGATTTGTTGTGATTGATTAGAAATAAGTGAATAAATTTTTTATTGTCGATAAAGTAAAAATTGTGGGTAAAATTTACAGTTGTGAACACTCAGAGATTATGTCAGATTACAAATGTCCGCTTAAAAGTAAAAATTATAAGACGTCTTTAAATTTCCAATATTGACAGAAAAGCCACACGTAAGATGTTTTTTCCACTAGGAATTTTTTGTTCCGCAAGTTTTAATGCATCTACGAGAAATATAGAGAAAACATTTATTAATTTCTCTTTCTCTCAGCTATCGCTTTTCGCTATCGTGACATTGTCAAACTCCTTATGAAAAACGTAAACGAAATTTTTCATGTATAGAGCTTGACAGTTTGATGAGGATGATTTTTGTTGCAGAGATACATAGACCTTTATATATAGGTCTTGATCAGATACTTCTTATTTGAATAAATGGAGTGTTTGAATATGAAGTTTTTT